>JAXCHO010000036.1:34255000-35549318 GCA_036630365.1 Acanthiza pusilla | reverse complement strand
TTTGAGGGGAGCAGGATGGAGGGAAAGAAGCTGTTAGCAGCACAAACAGCAAAGCCTGTCTTGGCAGCTGCTTTGGCTGCTGGGTCCAACAACTACGGGGTCTTCTTGCCAGACTTCTGTTGCGTGACAGAAAGGGCAACTGCCAGAGTCAAAGACAAACACCTGCCAGAGCGGCCCTGAGGTTTGTTCCCTGTGTTGAAATGTTGTTATCGCTGGTGCTAGTGGGATTTACTCCCTGGTGTGGTGAATGAGATTTAGGTACCCACAATTGTCTCCTGGGCGGAATGGCTGTGCTATGGACTTTGGTCAGGCCTGAGATTAGTTTCTGAATTCAAAACAAATGTTCTTTCTCTGACTGGAGCGTGTATTTAATCACTGTAAGAAAGGTTTGTCCTAAATGCCAAGATCAAATATGTTTCAGTGAGGCAGTGGTGAGAACATCCCATTACATCTGTCCCACTTTAAACATACTTGAGGGCAGGTCAGATATTATTTTAATTTGCAAAGCTGTTTGCTCTGTTTACTAAAGAGCAAATCTGTCCTTTAATGACTGGAAGCTGAACACTAATGTAAGCAGAACCGGAATGTCAGATGATGTTGAAAGCTGATTATATAGCTTGTACTTTTAGTTTCATAATTAAAATTTTATAGGCTGAAAATACCTATTCACCCTATCTACTGTAAATGCAATAAGTGAATGTAGGTGGACTGGATCTTTATTAACCACTGAATGATGGGTTGCGTTCACACTTGTACCTGAGCCAAACCTTAGCTCCTTTAAACTGAGGACTGACAGAGGGTGTGATTGCTCTCTGTTATTATAGCTGGAGGTAAATACAGGTGAAGGAGTAGTTTTTAAAATTGAAATGCAGAGGAAGGTATCAAACTATTAGATATAAAAATCAGAATAGATAGATTCCGGATGAAGCACATCAGGGGAGAGAGACTTTGAAATGAGTTTCCAAATGGAGGTGTAGGTGCAAAACTGGATCTCATTTTAAACCTGGACCTTAATACTCTCACAGATATGACATCATATTGGCTTCCGATGACAGTAGGGTACTGTACACAGAGTCCCAGGCGGCTCTGGTGACGTGGCTCTGGTCTTTGGTTTCTGTGTCTCATCTCACATGCAAATGCACAAACGTCTCTCTGAATATACTTGGTTAGTACAGGTAGCTGTTTAATCTCTTTCTCTGAGAAATTGTCATGGTTTAGGAATGCTATTCCCCAGTTCAATGTTCTTACTGAAACACCACAGCCCAGGCATCTCCTCTCCCTCTGTGTCAGGATGGAGAGGAGAACTGGAGACACAAAAAGGTAAAGATCACAAGTTGAGACAAGAACAATTTACTAGAAACCGTGATGAAGTAAGAAAATTGAGCAGTAATAACAAAAACAATAATAATGACTGAGTGTACAATATGAATGATACACATGTGAGTGCTCACCACATGGAACCCTGTGCCACCCAGCCCCACATGCCCCTAACCCCAGCAAAACTGGAAAGAACACCACTCCTTCCATCCCCATAGCACATAAAGTGAGTAGCATGACCCCAGGGTCCTGGCTGTGCCCCTCCTGGCTGCTGCAAAAATTAACCCTGTGCTGGCTGATACAAGGACAGAAATGTATATTGAGTTTTATGGACGTGACACAGAAGGACAAATTAGAAAGGGATCTGTTTGGGAAATGTCAATGAATTTTTTTCGAAAATGAAGTCCTGTTTTCTTAAGCTTGATGGAGCCAAGGGTATTTTTTAAGTCTCTTGGGCATTCAATGTGTCAGTGAAGGAAGTGTGTTACAGAAAAAGCCAGAGCCAGCTGTTCAGCACCCAAATGATTTTTATCTGATAAGTGGTATTGCTTGTCTGCTTGTATATGAGTTTCACCTGCAAAATAACAGGTGAGTGAAAAAAAGAATTCAGTAATGTAAATTTGTAATTTCCCGATTATTTACATGATATAAACTCCACCCACACTGTGATTCCACCTCTTCCTTTCTCCTTTTTTTGACCTTAGGTTTGTTTCACTCATGCTTGGCACAGAGCACACTGCAAAACGCCTTTGCCAGAGCTGCCATGGGCCTGGGGCCAGCCAGAGCCTATGAGTGACATCCCAGCTCTGCTCCAGCTGCTGCCAACCATCCACAACATCCAGGCCAGTCTGCCAGCCCAGGGGTTGGCAGCTGCAGACTGTAGGGATGGTGCAGCCACACTCTCTCCACACACATCCCCTCTCCAACACCAGAGCCTGGGAGCAGATGTTTGCAGCAAAATTCAAACCCAGTGGGAGCCACAAGCTGGGCCAGCAAGTGCAGCAGCTTGTCTTCCCCAGCGTTTCTTCCCTTTCCTTCAATAAATAGCAATAAAAAAGACCAGTGTTTCTGGTCTATACAATATGGATTTCAGTGGTTTCCAATTTCAGTGGTACACCATTCTCTTTAGCAAACCACTGGTTGTGATTTCTAGCACCGGTATATGTGTCTGTGAGTGAAACTCTTCTAAGCAATGTCTCCTGAAATATGCACCAGGAACAGAAAGGACAAAATAGATTCAAACAGGTAAACCAGATGGGTTTTGTTGACTTTAAGACACAAAGGGAATCCTAAGGGACTATGCAGGTATGGGGAAAAAGGGCTATGTCCTAATCCAAGTCATTGTAAGTGTAGTCGGCACATTATGGGGATGGGCAGCTGAGGTCATAGCAGAAAAAGCATCAATGACTGATCTGACAGAGCAGAAGGATTCTTTCTTCTCCCTCTCCTTGGCTGTTTTTCTTCCTGTGACCTTGCCTTCAGACCATTCAGGTTTATTTGAGCACAGTTTTCTACCAGTTGCCCCACCTCTAAAACAACACTCAGGCTGGCTGCCAGTGCCTCTTTGCACGCTCCAAACTGCAATGCCCAGTTAATGAGTGGGTAGGTGACCTTCTTTCTTCCAGAGCTAGGGCTGTTTCACAATCCCTGAGCAATGCAGCTCCCTGCCAGGTGACCTGTCATTTTTGGAGAAAGTATTCTTCGGAACAGCAAGGCAGAACAGGTACAGTGCTCTTCACCTCGCCTTGTGGTCTATTCCAAGCAGGAAAGCTGGCACCAGCAAGTGTTTCCAGAGAATTGTACCATGCTGGTTCCTGTTCTCCAGCAAAGTGCCAACTCATCTGTGCTGCAAGTGTCACAGATTTGCCTGCTGCTTGCGTAATCCACTTCCACCTCTGCACCTCTGGATGGAAATCTTGTCTGCGGTCTCCTGTATAATGCTGTGTAGGAGATCTCCCAGACACACGGGGAGTGTCCTGGGCTGAGGCCAGTCTGAGTGCTCTTGTCCCTGAGAACCCACCTGAGGAGATGCAACTGCGAGATGAGGACTGCAACTCTGGTCATCCTCCCCTTGCATACGCAGTAGGTGAACTGAAAGTGATAATGAATTACAGCAAGCAAAAAATTAGGATTTCTGCCTCTTCCCGCCCCCTCTTTCCGACATTATATATCATAATTTATTTTTAAGTAGTAGACTAATGGGTCCCCCTTTACATTCAACAGGCACTTCACCCTGTAGGAAATGCTCAGGCTCAGTGTAAGTGAAACTATGTGATTGCTAATAAGCAGCTCCACCAGTGCTTGCCTGAAGGTACTAGAGTAGTCAGTGTTACTAATAAAGTTAATTACTCCCACTACAAGAGAAATTAGTCAGGGGGAAAAATCAACGTGTATGAACAAGATGATTAGCTGCTGGTTTCACTTTTGCAAATACATTTAATCTTCTGTAGTACTTTTGTGCTGGTTAACCAGAGTCACAAGGTATCGACATGCTCCCTTCTTATGAGAGAGCAGAGAAAAAATTACAAAACAGTCACTTCCGCTTTGGGCTCTATCTGACAAACTGTGAATGTACCCGAAGCCCTCTGCACTTTTTTCTCTTTTAATAATTAGCACCATTTCTCTCCTGGCCATTGAACTGTGGTCTGGAGGTAAAGCATCTCATAATTAAAAACATCTCTAATATGGAGTTTTTCCAAGAAAAAGAACTTCTCATTCACCACCAGGACATCCCATTTCACTTTGTGGTGTCTTTAATCTCTATGCATGTGAAATAGCAAGAATCCCCACCTCTCCATCAGGCATGAGTTTTCATTGACTTCTGTGACTGTAACTGATTAATCTTGTAGGAGTAACACAGCAGATGGATTCAGATTTACTCAGCTCTATTTTCTGATCAGGAAGGGAATGAGATAACACAGAAGGAGCTATCACGAAAGTGTTTGATTTCTAGATGCTCTTTTAGTGAAGATCTCAAGGCTTTTTTTTTTTCTTTTTAAAATATTAAAAATTTTTAAATACAGAAAATAGAGAGAATGTGCTCTGCAAACAATAACATCTTCCTTCCCTGGGGGTTATATAACTGAGAAACATCAAAGACTGCTCTAAGACATTGTGTTCCACACAGGATCTGCATATGTTATAAGAAGTACCAATTATTTCCAGTTCTTGTGGTATTTTTTGTAATATGGATACCATCCAACCCAATTCAAAGAGGGCATCATGCAAGCATTGGATGGCGAAGCTTCTATTCATACTTATCATTAAGGATAGGAGAAGGGAGGGAGAATAATTAGTGGCTTCCCATTTCATTCAGTCATTGATTTACCTTTCCAGATGGCTGTTTTTCATTTGACTTGTGGCATTTCTGTGTGACGTTTCCTGCAGCTACCTTGTTCACCTCACCATTAGAAAGGAAAATTGACACAGAATGTCCAGGTAACCAGAAACAGAAATCTGACATGAAAGTCCTCAAACCTGCTCGCTCAGAGAAACACTTGCCTGTAGGCAGTTCAGAGCTCAGAAAGAGCTCAGGAACCTTCAGATGTTGGAAGGAGAATATGTTCTGCATGTTCTGCAGAAAAAGAGAGACCACTTACCGTATTTTTAAGTCATCTCTTGAGGCTGAACTGTGAACGGGTGGTAAGGTGAACCACTGCACAACCTATGATTACATTTCTGAAGTGTTCAGGAATTATTATTGGTAGTGTACTAATTACTATTTCCATAGAATATTTTTAAAAGTCTACTTTTTACATGTAAATCTATTAGTCAAATGAAAGTGAGGATACTTTCTTGAGAGGAACTTCAATCCTTAGAAAAAGTAGATTGAATTTACATTTACAGCGAGACAGATTTTCCCTTTTTTCAGACTAATATGAAGTAGTGTGCTTTGAAGTGAGTGTACCTATCTGCCTCTTCTTTGCATGGTCATTGTTTTCAGTGTATTCTGGTAGGAATGAGAATCTGCTCTGGTTTTTTTTATTTATTTCTGTGTACTTTCATGTTGATTTTTTGGCCTAATTTAGTTTTTATTCTCTCCTTCTCCTTTGTCTTTCACACATTTTTTCTGTCTTTCATGGAATCCCATTTTCTTACTGTCAGTACATTTCTCCTTTTTATTGCGTATTCGAATAGATAGCAATGCAGTAACAGATTGCCACCATCCATAACTACTAACCCTTTCCATAGAATCACAGATTAATTGAATAATGCAGTATGGAAGGCAACTCTGGAGAGCACCTGCTCTGCTCCTCCACCACTTGGGAGAGGGCCAGCTTTGACTTTAGGCCAGGTTGTTGAGGGTCCTGTCCTGATGCATATGTCAAAGGAGATACGACCGCTCCAGACACTCTGTTCCAGTCTTTGAATGCTGCATTGCAAAAAGGTTTTTGATCAGACTAAATACTTGAATGCACTAAAGAGCTTGTGGCTAGAACAATGGGAGTGTCATTTATGATGTGTACCAAATCCTATTATATGAGACAGAAAAACAGTTTCATTTGTGTACTGTGAGCTTGGTGGGGTTGAATTCTCACCTAGAGGAAGTGCTTTGATGGTTGGGTTAGGCTAGTTTTGCAAGGATTACTCCAGCCATTCTATCTTTGGAGCTACATTTCTTTTCCTCCTATCCCAGAAAACCATGGAAGATGAGCTCAGACACCAGGAAGTTTTTCAGGATTTTTGTCATTCCTTAATCACTCACAGAACTGATAGAGCCAGAGCCCAGGATTGCAGAATTATTCTTGAGCAGTAGAAACCTTGATGTTAAACAGGAATCAGCCGCGACACACCTTGATGATAGGGTGGAGATAATTTGTTTTGTTATTAATATTTGACGTTCAGGTTCATCATGCAGAGAAGGCAACCACACAGCCTGGAAAAGAGGCTGCAGGCAGCACAGAATCTTAGTCACGCATTGCACAAGGGTCACATTTGAATCCAGATCCTCGTCTGGTGATTAAAAGGTGCATTACACAACCCAGTAACAGAGTGAGTGTGCTGCTGGATGACACCCAACCTGCCCCTTCCCGCGTTCCGTCATGAGCTGTCCTCCCCAGCTCGGCACGAATAGTCCCAGGATGCTGCGGTGCCTCCCACCGCAAGGAGGAGGTTTGTCAGTGGACAAACCCAGCCCCAGCCCTGCTGACCTTCCCACCACCCTGCCTGTGGTCAGGACCCTTGTGGCACTGTGGCCTTGGAGGGACGTCCCAATGGTGCATCGTGAACTGGGGAAGGGCAGCTCCACCCGGTGCAGGTGCAGGAGCAGGGTGTCATTAGGAGTGCCCGCGCCCGCTTGTCAACAGCCCCTAGCCGCTGAACGTGGCCTGAGTCACCGGCACCTGAATGAAAGTAGTTTTGTTGTTGTTTTGTCCTTTCCAGCCTCTGAAGAGTGCGCCTCTCCAGGAGGGCAGGTGGCTGTGTCAGGCCAGACCGGCTCCTGTGCTGGAACCTGTCCCCATGAGCAAGAGCTTTCCTTCAGGCCAGGAGCTCACTGTCCATTCAGGTAATGATGACACCTCATATGCACTGTGCTGTGAACCACTGGACAATGAAATCAGAAGCCCTTCTGCCTTCCTCCCAGTGTGACTCCCTTTGGCTTCACTGTGAGTCCTTGGGTGGTTTTTCCAGCAGATTCAGGAAATCAAATGCCAGAGTCATACTGCCAGAGGCTGCAATGACAGCACAGATGCTGTGTCTGCGGAAGCATGTTCCCAGACATGGTGGCAAGCTGGCATGGGGCAGGCTGCATCCATACCGACAGACTCCCTCAGCCTCCAAAATGGAGCAGGACTTAGTATGAGTTGGAAAGAATGTGTTTGGTTTTTTATTTTGTTGTCACAGCTCAGTGAGGTTGTGGAAGACGGGCTTCACTGGATCTATAGTCCTATGGCTTCCCTTGTGGTACTGGTGTCAAAGAAGATTTTCACCTTGTTTTGGTTTTTGTCCCAGCACTCTGAATGTTAAAAAGTAAAAGAAATACCTCTCAGCCCTAACAGTCAAATTACAGGAAAGTGCCTGCCCCATTCCTCATTTTGTGTCCTGCTTCATACTATAAACAATGATCATTACAAGTTGCACCTTGCTCATCCTCTTTATTTTTCCCTATCAGCTTAGACCATAATTGCCATTCCTTCCCCCTAATTACTCCACCCCGGCTTAAGGTGCAATGAGTGGCTTTTGTTTGGCAAGTAAATGGTAGGCAGTGCTTCGAAGGAACACTTTATGGGGATTGACCCAACCTTATGTGGTTAGCTCCTCTAGTTTCTGTTAAAGCTAAGGCTTCAGTCCTTTACAGCAGGGATGATCAGGAGACAAGTCCTATCCTACAGACAGCATATCTGACCCTCTATTTATAAAGGGGAAAAAAAGCTGCATAAATATTTCATTTTCAAGATGTAATCAATATAAAATAAAAGTGAGTACATGCAATATAATATTAGCTTTTATGTCATCTTTTTACAAGTTTTAGGCATATCAGACACATATTTTAATGCTTTCAGGACTTGGTTTAAATTGTGTTTCATAGCTTTGGCACTTTAAAATTTGAGGATACATGAATAATTGCATATAATTTTACATAAACCAATGCACACAGTGACTGAAAATATAGCTTTAGCGCTGGTTTTTTGCATCTAATAATTATGAAGACATTGAATAATCATTTATATATAGGGTTCACGAAGATGCTGGTTTGCTGTACTGAACATTTTACATAGCTGAACTTCAGGACACTCTTCCAGTTTGATGTTCAAAAATTGCACCATTGCACACCTGTGGTCTACATTCTTTCAAATCTTCTATGGAATTCTAACATCTTAAAGGAGATTTTCCCATTGAAATTGTTGCTGAATCAAGAGTTTGGAATAAGAAAAAGTAGATGTGATCAGGAGCAAGATCAGTCTGGCTGTCTTCAAACAAATAACCAGATCTCTTTGAAGAGGCTGTAAGTGCAATAATGCTATATATATACCAACACCAAGCTATTGGGAGATAGCTGGTCAGATGTGAAAAGAAGGGAAAATCATCTAGATTAGGGGTTTTCCATTTAGTATGTACTGAAGTATGCAATGACAATTTTTGTTCTGTGCCTAAGAAGCCTAAGAAACCTTTTATGTATGCCCTATTTCTTAATGTAAAAAGTAAGGCTTGAAAGCATGAAATAAAAAATAGAAATTTCAAGCATGTGGCTCCATTAAAACAGGGTATAGCCACCCCAGGAAAACAGCATTAAGAAATCTTGGTAAGTCTTGAATTTATGGCAGGATCATTTTGGTCCCTTCTGTCTGATACGGGCATTGAATTATTGCTATTCTGCTACTAAAGGACACTTGAGTAATGTGAACAAATCTTCTAGTTATTGAATAATTAACTCAGTGAATTCAGCTATGCTGCTACTTAAATTATACTGAGAAATATCCAGGCAAACAATATTTCCTTTATATATATATATGTGTGTGTATGTGTGTGTGTGTGTGTGTGTATATATTTTTATGTCTATAATTTTCCAGATAAACTTTTGTGTGTAGAGTACTATTTGTAGACTCACTCTTATTTGTAGGAGGTGTTTGATGGGAAAGAACCCAACACATATGTGTATATATGTACATATATATATACACAAATACAAAAGAGAGACAAAAAAAGTGAATTTTGCACTGTTTTGTACCTGAGCCCAAAAGTAAGACATCCTGGTTGCCCTTGTCCTACCCAATGCCAGCAGCCAGCTTGGAGCACCGTTGTTGCCCTGACTTGTACTTCATCCATTGTTCATGCCAGACATCCACACATGTGCACCACACTGCAGCCCTACACATCCCTACAGATGCTTACCTCAGCTCCACAGTCAACATCTGCAAGGGCAAGCCCACAGAAAGAGGTTGTAAGGTCCTCATTATCAATGAACACAACACAAATGGTGAAAGTAACCTTTTATTTGCATGTGATATAGAGACATACATACTGCAAACACATGCCACACATCATAAAAGGACAGGATACTTGGGGGATCGCAGCAGAGAAACATTAGCATCTGCTTCTAATAACCAGCGTAAATAGTACATGCTCTGAGTTTCTCATGGTGTTTCTGAGCAGAATTCCAGAAGGGCTGCACACATGGCACAGCCAGGCTCATTAACACCACCGCCCATCCGCACACTGCGCCAATGGGAACTCAGCCCTGCCTGACCGTGCAGGGCAGAGCGGGTGGGCACAGCTTTGCACCCCACTTTCATCTCGTTCCCTGCTGCCCTGCCCATCGCTGCTGCAGGGGGATGGTGTGCCAGTGGCCACGCTCATGAGAAAGGCCATTCCAGTAGAGGTGGAAGAGTGCTCATGGAGCTTTCTGGCTTCCCACCGGTGGGATATGGGTCCTGTGAGCCACTGCTGCTAACAGCATGCAATGTAGCACAACCTGGCACAGAAATGCCTGATTCCTGGAATTTCTATGCTAAGCACAACATGAAAATGCTCAGAGCATTGCTGTCCAGGAAACACTCACAAACTAAATCTTCTGTAGATTAGGACAAGTTCTGGAGAAATGAGAAAGAATGCAGCCAGCTAAGTAAAGACAGGTGTGCGGCTCTGCTGCCTGGCGTGTAAGAACAAAAAAGATTGTGGGATGAGATGAAAGCCTTGCTGTGAGCACAGGTTGGCCCGTGGAGGCATGGTTGTGATTGCACGTACACAGTGCCATACAGCAAAACAGAGACCAAACATTCCCAGCACAAACACCAAGGGTAGTTATGGAACTAGCTGGAAATTCATGAATCTACACCAGTTGCCTTGCAGGTACCTCTGGCTTCTAGCTCAGCCATTCCATCATAGGGCAAGTATTTTGACTCTCTTAAACATCTCACTAAATATTCTAGGTTTATTTCAGTCACTTGCTTGATTTATGGGTAAAAAAAACCCCAACAAACCTGAAACTTTAGTCCCGTACAACTTATGACCAAAATTATCACATCTAGGATTAGTGTATTTGCCACAATAATGGAATCCATTTTCAGAATGTCGAGATTTCCTCTGAGCTACATCTGTTAGTGATATGGCAAGTTTTCTTGCCTGTGTCACATCGATGAAGCCTGGAAGGAAGGAAGAGCGCTATATGCTATGTGTTATGCTGGGCCATGGTTTTCTGCTAGCAGCAATATTTCCAGCAGGTCCTGGACTGGACTGCCCACCAGCGATGTTCACAAGTGGTGGCCCACCAACAATTAAGTGCTCTGAACCTCTTTGACAGGCAGCCTGTTTTTAATGGGTGGGATAGCTTTTACCGATGTGTTTACTTCATGAAACATTCAATTAGCCAGATTCATCATCAGCTTATTTGCTTGTCCTGCCTTTGTGTTTGGTGCTTCATCAAGCTTTTCCTCATGCACACAGTTTGCCATCTGCTTGTAGGTTGTTCAGAGACTGTGTGAAGATTCTCTCTCTCTGAGAAAATGTGTGCTGGCCCATTGAAGTATTTGCTAGTGATGCAATGGCAGCTGTTATCATCACGTCATATGTGTGCGGGTGGTTGCAATACATGGTATATAGGTTGTCAAAATTTGCCAGGAAGATGTGTTTTTGATTGTGGTATTGTGTGCATGTGTGGTACTGCTGGAGCAGCACGCATAGGACTTGGAATATTACATGAGTACTATGCGTGAGTGCTATATAAACCACATACCAGAGTGGTTACATGCTGTATTGGGTGACAGTAACACCATATTCACACAGCTTTTTCGCATATCTCTTTATCAGCTGCCCATTTTTGAGTATTCCTTGGGGCTCTGGTTGTTTCCATGTGTGTGCTGGGCAGTGGACTTCTCTGCGAGCCCTCTCACACTTGGAAACCAACTTTTCCTTGCCAGCACTTTTCTGGCTCTGGGTGCCAACAGTTCAAGCTCTGTGGGACAATGGTTAATTTCCAGTGTCTGTCAGGATGTTTATACTGTTTATGTGTAGGCCTTTGTCACCTGGTATTAATTGGATTGTGCCCTCTCTGCCTTTGAAGGCACAGAAGGCTTCAAACTCCTTTTTTATTACACATGGTGCTGTGGCCTGTAATACTAATCAACTACATTTGGAAACACCATGTTGTAAATATGGGCTATGCAGCACCCCACTGCATCTTTGGAGATCAAATGGCCTCGTGGTGGCTGAGGACTTGCCTGCAGTTAATGACCTTCTTTAGCTCAGAAACCTGACTGCTGCACTTCTGTACATAGATGCCAATAGCTAAACCTGAGGAAGCCTGTAGTCACCACAAATGTAATTTGGTTTCCTTCCCTCCAGGTTATGCAGAAGCGTTGATTGCTCTGATGTCCTGGATTGTTGCTTTGCAAGCAGATAACTGTTTGTCGTGGCACTCACTGTTTATGCTGTATTCTCTGCTTTATTTCTTCTCATCTGGAAAGGCAAATATTTACCTCTGGTGGGTATTGAAAATGAGGTTTAGAATCCTGCTTCCACTTAACCAGGCCAGACACTGTAGTGCGTGGTTTTATTAGTAAGAATCTCTTTGGCAAAGGTACCGAACACAGTGAGAAGGGTCCTGACAGCACTAATGAACAGATAGTGCTCTATCTCTGCTCTGGTGTTTTGCCAGGTGATGATTGAGCTGATAAGGAATTCTGCACGTTGTTGCAGTGCCTGGCCTCCTCTCATCCTGCCTGATAGATGAGTTGAACATCACATTCTAAAGCATGACCAGCAACGTGTCCTTTGATTGCTCACTGAGATTGCTCCACATGTTTGTCCTTTCCTCTCTTTGGGGTCGAGCAGCCCCGAGCCACAGCAACCCATGAATGGCATGCCGGTGGGCACTGGCATTTGGAGTGACGTCACTGCTGCCTGTTGGGACACAGAAGCTTGGGACTGATTAAGTTTTAACTTTTGAGTCTGGAGCTATATGTGTGGGCTCACAGCTGGGGACTACAAAGTGCTATATAGAATTGGCACAGAGAAGAAACACACAGATTGCCTGCTGTCAGGACATCTGTGTCTTTTTATTTTGGGTACATTTAGCACTTATAGTGTTTCACATCTGTCACATATGCAATGTGGCACTGACAGTGGTTACCGTTATATTTACATTTTGCCTTGATCACATTTGTTGTTGTTGTTTACCCTGTCTGCAAAGCCACCTCCTTGGCCGCACACATTTCATTTGTCAGCGTCGGGGGTGCCTGGCACTGCATGTCACCAGCAGTGTGCTGGTGGCACACACATGGCATTAACAACATGGCATTCAGCTCATGTATCAACCCCACATCATTTGTATTCTTTTTACAAATGCCACCTCCCCTGTTCTTCCTGGACCTACATCATCTTGTCCTGCACAGCACTTGCACGGCACAGGATAATTGAAAGGCAGGACTGCCAGAGACCCCAAGAGGTCTGAAGACCACATTAGTGGCTTAATTTGCCCCCTGCTCAAAGTACACCCACAACATAAGTTAGTCTGGACAGACAGTTGTCTAATCTAGTCTTTAAAAAGTCTAAGCTACTCTTAAAAGCTCTCAGTTGCAGCAAATCCAAAATCCCCCTCAGCAATATTTTTTATTCTGCCCATGTTAATGTTTTGTGTAAACTTTCGTTGGAAATGCAGCTTGTCCTTTGAGATGCAGCATGTGATTTCAGATTCTGCTGCTGATAAGTCTGACAGAAATCTAATGAACCACCTCTCTACCTCTTTCCCAAAGTGATTCCTCACTTATTTGCTAACATCCCTGTCATTTTAACTCCAATCTGAAGTTTAGAGTCATGAAGTTTAACTGATATAGACATGTTCACCTTGTGGTTTTTATGTCTTTGCTTCAGAACATGGCCAGGATTGTTCTTCTGCTTGCAAATTCACTGCCTTTATCCCTCCCTTTATACATCCTGTGCTTTCATTTTTGTCCTTTCATTGGTCGTGGCACATCTCTGATTCTGACTGCTTTGCACACGGATTGGGAATAAAGTATCGCATCTTTGTACCACATTGCAGCTGCTGCTGCTCTCCTGGTAGGCTTTTATCTTCACGTTGGCTGTCTTTGCAAGCAGTACGGAGTTTCCCGATGGAATCACCAGGAGAGCCATTGAATCACCTCTTAAACTGCCAGTGCTGAGGCTGGATGGACTTGAAGGCAAAGATTAAAAGTTACAGTGTTAGCTCTGAGGAAAGAAATTAATCTTTAATGGGAGCGGAAATCTGTCATTTTGCTGGAGCTGTTAGGAAAATGAGAAGAGAAAGAAGATGAGACTCCTGGAGCCAAATCTGTCCTTGGAATATATCACATCACAAGCTTTTCTTGTGACAGAATTATTTCATTATTATTTTTTAATTAAACCATTCTTAAAAATAATCCTTACTTTTAAATCACAAGTAAAAAATGCAAATGTGGACCCTGGGAACTCAAAAGTCTCAGGCTACGCAAATTTCTCTCATCCCTTCTATGGAAACAACAAAAGATGAATACACAAGGAATGTCTGTTAAGGATAAGATTTAATGATCATCTGCAACTTATTATTCCATAATACATGCCATTAATAAACTGAATTACCCCCAAAAGTCTGTCCTGCGAGAAGTGCTATATTTCCTGCATCTGCTGCATCTGTTTTATCACATCTCTGCATCCTTAAAGCATTGTGCAACATGTTAAAAAGGGTTCCAGCACAAAGTAATCACAGTTCAGGTATATAATATCTGAGTCTTTTGTCTCCTTCCTTTGTGGCCCTTTTATTTCACTTTTTACTGCTTCTGTATGCGAGGAATAACTTCCAACTGCAAAAAATTCAGTCTATCTCCTTTTCTCTCTCTGACAAAAAATCTTTGTCTGAAATTTGGGTTCAAAACATTAAAACTCACCCTATTACATGGTAGAGACACCAATAGATTCAAGCTGTCACATGCATTACTTTGTTCTGAGAGTTCTACTTCAAGGCCACGGAAGTTAATAGGATACTTTTCATTGCCTGCAGTGAAAACTATCCTGGGCCTATATTCATGCGTAATTAGTGAGGGGGAGATGAAAGGACCGTGTTACCTTCCAATCCCACATTTTTAGTGGACTGTTTTCCCTACCCATGTGGCTGCAAGATTCTCATTCCAATTTACCCTTATCTTGATTTGGGAAAAAAATGCTTCTCATAATGGTTTCATTATGCTAAGGTATGTACCTCTTCACAGAATTAAATTAACCTCTGTCCTGTTCAGATACACTGTTATCATCATTACTATTAAATTGGTTGTTCTGAAGCAACTGCAGACAAGACATCAAGCCAGTCCCCCTGGCCACATTCCACAGAGTGAGCTGCAGCACACAGTTCCAGTGAATGTATTGGGAAATGCACCGCTGCAGATTGGGAAGCCCAGGCTGCCTCTCCTCCCTGTCTCCTTGCAGCTGTCCTTCGTGCCGGTAAGCTGCTTTCTCAGGAAAGTGCTGGAGAGGAGGTCTGGAGAGGAATAGCTTTATGACTACACGTGAGAGAATCCAGAGGTCTCAGTTTCCTCCTATGTCCCTGGCTGTGAGCTGATTTCTCTGTTCCTCGTGTATGAAATGGCTCTGATGTCTTTGCCTCCTTCATTCTCAGTTTCTCACTCTGCTGTCTAACAGGCACTGTAACTGCACCTTCAATGCAAACAGAGCTTTCAATATCACAGTTTCCTATTGTGCTTTATTACATTGGTGATTTCATGATCTACTTAATGACTAATATTTATATGATTTTCCCCTATGAAATTACTGTGCATTTTCTGTCACTAAATTACATAATCATGAATGATTTTATATAGATGATGTTTGATTCATTTAGAAAAAGTCTATCCATTTTAATCAATGTTATTGTAGTGCCATAACTTGTACTTTTAAACTTAGGCAAGTCTTAATGTGGGCTTTCTTCAACTGAGAGCAGCAAAAGATTCTTTGTGTTTTAAGGCTTTTTCTTAGACAACTAGCATTCTTACCAGCAAAAAAATCTGGGCAGAGACTGTACTTTTATTGTAAAAGAAGCACGATGAAAAGAAACATGCTTTATAACTGCAAAAAGCCATGACAGAACCCATGGATTCTGGATGTGCAAAAATTAAGTAAGGTTAAGAAATAATGTATTTATGACAAATAGATATGTGTATATAAGTACGTAAAGCCAGTCTCTTTTTCAAGGACAGGTAATGACTTCATGATGTGGATGGTTGACTCCATTACAATAAGACATATGGTTTTATAAATTCAATACTTACTGTGGGGTACTTGTTCAAATTTTAATGCCACACACTGTTCTAAACTTATTGTGAAGAGAAATACCAGCTGCTGATGAGAAGCAGAGCTAGGAGTGCTAAATCACACCAAACTTTGCCAGGATACAGATAGGTGAAGCCATCAAACAATTACCAGAACGTTCCAGCAGACACTGCAGTGTGGAAGCTTCTTGATTGCTCTTCAGCTCTGCTGACTTGGTACGATTTCAGCATGGTGGATAAGCCATTCAATATGAAACCTCTATGTCTTTGCTTAGTGGCAAAATGAAAAAATGTTATTAAAATGTAGGCATACCTAAAGTACGTGGAATGAAATCCTGTACATGCTGTGATAAATGTGAATTTTGCTTGCGTCTTCAAAAGGCCAGGATTTCACTCAGAATGTTTAGGTCTCCTTATTTTGAAATAAAAGACACACTCGAAACTTAATTTATAAAGATGCCTACCATAAAACTTACTTATGTGTATAGTGGTGTTATTAATCAGCTTTTCAAGACATAAACATGTATAAATTAATAATTCCTTTTCTATCCAGAGAGTAATAATGTAGTAGGTGATTGCATTTTTGAGCAAAGGAGAAATGAAATGGACTTGAGTTTCAAGTATGTTCTTAGGTTTTGATTTGAATTCTTTCTCATTGTTGGCATTTGTCTGAGGTCTGTGCTGGCATCAATTTGATAATATAAAATACCCACAATGGCTCTAACCACAGCAGAGCTGCTTATACCTATACACATATATTCTCAAACACACAGTTTCGATCCACAGTGGAGCTCATCTGAGGCATGTCAGTTCCCTGTCCTTCTGTAGTTCTGTTGTGCTACTTTTGAGCTACAAATGTCTAGCTTTAGATGATTTTAATTAAGTAGATGAGATGTCTAAACCCCAGTGCACCGGTTCACAACAAATGTCAGTTTTTAAAACTCAGTATCTATTTCTACTTGGGGAAATATAGTAAAAACAATGTGAATTTTTAACTGCACTGTGAATACTTAGTTTCCACTGAACTATACTTTTAGCAGAGAACCATTGTTAAAAGTGCTGAATGACTGCTGACACTGACTTGGAAAGATGGGGTGTAGGGGCATCAAGAGGCAGCCACAAGGTGAAAAAATGTATGCAAGGGCTTGGATCTTGCATAAGAGTTCAAGAATATAAGAGCTCAAGATATCAGCCTCCAATACTGACTACATTTAATATAACATTTATTTAGTGGATATGTTAGATGAGTCACAATTTTTTTCATTTGCAAACAATTGACTGTGACCCTGCAAACACTGATTCATGTGCGTGGCAGCGATTGAGAGCACCCACAGGATGAGAAATGCAGCATGTGTGTAGCTCTGCACAGGGTCAGGGCCACAGAGGTGGGTGAGACTGATTTCATACTTTTGACCCTAGCCAAAACATTCCTTGTTTTTAATAGCCTACTTTTCTTTCTTAATCTGTAAAGCAGTCTTCGGCTGGTGACAGCTGTGAGAATTCTGAAATCCATAATGTACCATGGGGACCTATTCTGATTTCTGTTGCCTTGTAATACACTTAGTGCAGCACATGGAAAGTGAATAGTGAGAATTTTCTGCTGGTGAAAAGAAACAGAGTCATCCAGAGGAAGGAGACCCAAGAGAGCCAACCTCAGAGAAAGAGGAGAGGTCTCATTTTGTTCCAGTGGTTCCTTCACAATTCTGTGAGCATTTTCCCCCATTCAGTTGTAGTTTTACCAGCTCTACATTGCTCCCCTGCAAACCTAGCTGGTCCCATGACCTGTATTCCATTCCCAGCATTTGGGGAGTCCTGTGATAAAGCTATAAAGCTCCTCTATTCTTAAAGGGATTCAGATATTGTGGAGTCCCCAGATATGTTTCTCTGTGGTTCCAATTTGGTTTCCACCCCATAAACATAAGTTACCAGAGTTAGTTATGTTAGGTGTATTTGATGTAAAGTATTCATACATTTTAGCTGGTAGGGGGAAGAGATAGACTTCACTGAGGTTTGTAACTTACTAGAAATTTGTATTAGAAAGTGAAAACCAGACCCCACACTGATGAAACTATTTAAAATAGAAAAAAGTATGCAGTACAAAATTCACGCTGTCTGCCTCCTGTCCACAGATAGACTCACATTTGGAGCAAATAAAGGATTATGCTTTAGGACTTGTCAGGATTCTCTTTATGGCGAGGAAAATATTCTTGGTAAAATAGACACATCAGAGTAGCTGGGCAGAGCTCTAAGGCTTCCTACTGAAATGGTTGGAGAACGGTTTCCCCAGATCTGTGGATGAAACTTGGAAGATAATAATTGCTCACAAAAGTCCTGTACCTGTTTTCTGGAACAATAGCTTATACGTTTCTTTGCCAGCAAAATGCCCTTGCTCCAACTCTGGCCTGTTTCTCCTGTTGCAAACTCTTGAACAACCTTGAGAGTGCCCCTGTTTGCTGGGCTGTTGAGGGAGGCTTGGACAGGGCTCCTTATGCTACCTTTCCAGATTATATCTCTTTACATTTCTTTCCAGATTACATTTCTTTCTGTAGATGGAGCCCTTCATGGTTGAAGGTGGGAATATGATTTACCCTAAAATCCCTGTATCAGCCATGTCTCCATGGAGTCTAAGATTAAGTGACAAATAATATACATGCCTCTCCAGTCCAGCCAACAGAGAAAAGTTGTCACAGAGTCAATTCTTCCACCTGGAGGATGAGTAATTCCATCTATCTCCTACATATTTGCTTAAGGGCTCTGTCTCAGATATCCACTCAGATATCTGCTTCTTCTCAGGAATCACCTGTCCAACTTCAGACATCCCCTACCTGTCTAAATCAGAGGTGATTATCCAGACTACCTTTATTATCCCACCCTAAGATTAATATCTAAAATAATTGGGGTGTATTGGCCCCTGGAGCCTTCTCTCTATTCCTGTTGACTATTACATGACAAGTGTTAGAGTAAGAAACTCAATTTGAGATATTTAAGTTAAGATGAATAACACCCCTTCAGTAAACTGAGTTTATTTCTTATTTCTGTGAACTGTGTAACACACCTCTAGAATTAAGTAGACTCTACCTTAGGAATGCCTCATAACATTCTTGCATTTAAGTGCTGAATTGCTCCATTTTACTCAATGTGGAAAGAAGTAGAGTGGTCTGAGAACAAGGCTTCATGTCTAGAAAATACAAAATCCTCTGTGCAATGGAATAGCAGGTGTAGTATTGCACTTTAGTCAGCAACCGTATCTTCATTCCCTGACACAAAAGCATCAGCAGTGCAAAGAGCAGTGCAAGTTTGAATAATGTGTCCAAAATCAGTGAGAGCACTGACGTGTGACCCTGGACAGACGTTTCTCATTGATCTTGCTAGTGACAAGTCAGAATGGGAAATCATCTCTGTAATTCAGCAGCATAGATTTACTTTTGCAAAAGGTAGGAGAATTTCAAGCTTTGAAAGTTCTTCAAGAGCCCAAATACCACCAGGGTTCTTAACATGTCTGAGAGGGAGGATCGTCCTCAGCCTTGAACACACTGAGTATAGACAAGAGGAACATAAGCAGTCAAAGATAACCCCACTCATATCAAGAGCTGCTATCCAGCCCTACAAAGGAATTTGAACAACTGCTAAGGATTTCTAAAGTCTGCACTTGATTACTGCATGACTTCAGATACCCACTCCAAATATTTATGATCTTTCACTACAAATCAGTGGTTTAAAGACACCTAAAAACAATGTTGTAAAAACTCCTCCAAGTATCTTAGTAATAGAATTATTATTAGATTTGTTTCTGTTTTAGAGATACATTCCTTGGCTCCAGCTATGTGTTTCAACACACTCTCCTTACATCAAGGGCTCTTCAGGGCTTTTTCTATATGTGCTGAAAGACACTTCTTTACCTGAGGCTACTCTGCTAACTTCTTGGAGCACAAAGTATCTCAGGATAATTTAACCACATGAGGCGCACTCAGAAGATTTGGCAGATTGTCTCAGGCATTTGGAGTTAACCAATAATAACATCCCTGCTCCTAATCCTCCAGATTTCTTCTAAGTTCTGCTTCTATTTGTTCTTAGTGAAAAGCATGGCATTATCTTATTACAGCAATTTGATTTTCATTATCTAAGTAGGCTGCTGTGTCAGCAAAAAGCAGCAATTTGGAAAGGATGGAAAAGACTGCGAGTCACGGATGAATGAGTGATTGGTAGAGAAAAAACAGAAGATAGAAGAGGGTATGTTGAGTGATTGAGTGAGCTTGGGAAAATAAGGTGAGGTCTGTGACAATCAGTTCAGAAATATGGCTCTTTGTTTATGTGATTAAGTAGGGGAAGCTGCACATATAACTTGTGCTTAGATGGTATAAGTTCAGCCTGAAGTGTGCTGTACAACAGTTTGTGTAGAAAAGGCTGCAGTACTGAGATGACTACGAGGTCCTGTCTAAATAATCTGACAAGAAAAGCTACCTGGTAAGAAATCACCTACCAAAAAGTTCTATTTCAAAATCTACTTTTGAGATGAATTCCTTTACCACAAGAAGAGGCCTGTAAGGTAGGCAAAATGGATCTGCAACTTATGAACTTTCATTTAGTTATGCTGCAGGCAACCTCTTGGACATACAAGGTTTCAGGAGATGATATATGAATTGGTACAGGCATGGAGCACAGCATGCTCTCATTGGTATCTAATTAGCTCCAGTTTAACCAAGTTTATAGGTTGAGTGTCTCTGACATTTAAAATCTATTGCATAACTTTTTCTATCTACAATCCACTGTTCACTGAAGGCAATGGGGCCACGTCCACTGCAGTAAACAAGATAAATCAAGGACTATTCTCTGGCTCTGATGTCAAGTGCTGATAGTACACCATAGGTCCATGTTTCTCAGCTCTCTTCTTCTTCCAGAAGAACAGAGTGACCAGAACCAAATTGTCACTGGGAATAAGAACCCATGGGTCTGATCTCTGAATGCTGCCTGTACAGTGTCAGGGAGAGCTGGGGCCAGTCTTTGAAGGATGCTAAAAATATGTGGGATAGTCTTGTGCCAGTATATTTCCCTGGTTTATTAATACAGGTGTAGTCTGAGAGTCTTTTGATTGGCATCAGTAGACTACAAGTGAGTGAAAATGAGCCATCTACTCTGATGGATCTCTAATCCTTTGAGATTCCCAGAGCATATTGCTTTCGGGTAAGAGACCTCCATCTTAAAAGAGAAAAAGGAATTTAAAAGCTGCTTTGGGCATTTTGCCAGCTGCACAGCAACATCTGGTTGGCATTCAGAGGCTTCAGGGGCAGCTAATCCTGCTCTGAGTAGGATTAACATCCCTGTTTAAAACATGCTCTTGGTATGTCTGGTGGAACCAGGGTTTTGGCTGTCCAGAGCAGAGGGAAAGTGTGCAAGCAGGAGGGCCTGTGTGACTGTCACAAAGTGTTTCCATCCCCATTTTGTTCTCTGTGTCTTCAGTGCTTCACCTGATGAAACAAAGCACCATAGCTTTAGCAGCCCTGCCAGATGCTCATTAGATACTGTAGAGGTGACTGCGTATCTCCTCTTTACTCTATAGTCTGCAAATGAGAGCACTTACCAGCAATGGGTGGAGTTACAGAAATATTGCTCTGCTTTCTGTAGCATAAGTGAGAAAGATTATATTCAGCAGAGATGCACGTAAATCCCAGTTACATTGCTTGTGAAACTGTTTTCATGAAGGAAATGACAAGATTTATTGGGATCAGAATTGTAGCAAAACTCATGGATGAGCCCCTACACAAAATTTTGCCCTGTTTTCCACGGTTAGGAGTAAAGAAGTTGAATGTCCTTGACCCAAAGTACCTCTGCTGACAATGACTGGCTGATTTCTTAAAGACCAGCTCTACTGATAAACTCACCTGTTGGAAATTAGAAGCACAGAAGTTTGTTGCTGCCTTACAAATTCTGGGAAATCCTATGTTTTAAGTAGATTCTCTTTGAAACTAGAGTGCTGTAGACTTGTGAGAAGCATGGCAGGCCATAGTCCATGCTGTCCAGAGGGCTAGGAGAATTGTTCCCTGTAGCTCCAGAGCAAGGGACACTATGAATATATGCTGAATTGCATGCACACTTTACAGCTTTCCCCAGACATCCTTGTGAGAAACACATACAATTAAGGGCTTATTAATTAACAGTATGTTCTGAACATGGAAAGCACTGATATGTGTAAGCAGTTTCTTCTACATCCTTCCCTCTAAGACTGTATAGAAGAGAAATAATAGAGAGTTATACTTCTGCACGTCACTGTAAGAGGCTGCCACATAACTGCTGGTGAAAATTAGTTTGGCTCTGCCGAGGAGGCAGTTCAGTCCACAGCTCAGCGGAGTGTTTGGCCTGGTGTACTCAGATTTATAGATACCACCAAGCCTATCATATCCAGGTGCAGCATTTGCATACTTGCATGCAGTATTTACATATTAAAGTACAGTATTTACATGTTCTTTATTTTGCATGTCGAGACTTTTGACAAATAAAGGAAACACTTCAAACTGTGTCTTTATTTTTGTTTCCTATGTCTCAGATTTTCCAGAAAAATAAGTTGCTACATCCCCCTCTTTCATCCCCGAAAAAGAGCAGGAAAACGAGTGGCTTTCCTGCAGCAGCTGTTGCACCTGCTGTTTACAGTGAAGTTGGACCACAGCAAGGCTTCTTTTCTGGTCCACAACATTTCCTCTAGCAGTCAAAGCCAACACATCAAAGTGAAAGCTCCGAAGGAGAAAAACAACGTGACCTATTGTTCCAAGAAAACAAAATAAATCATTTGTAGGAAAGGAGTAAAAACACCTAACTGGATTTTAAAAACATAAATATTGGGAAGAAGACTGCAAAGCAAAATGTAACTTGTGGTTGTGATGATGCTAGACACGCTACAATTTCACTGTACTCTCACTTGATATGTTTAACAATAGAAGCAAAGCATACAAAGCATGCCATGATTCTTTGGAGATACACATCACAGCTCTGATAAAAGCCAGTGTTGGACCCTCTCATTTGCTTCTATTTCCAGTTTTGAAAAGTCCCAAATTCTGCAGTTATTCAGTCTGATGGGGTTTGCACCTATTCTTGTACTCATAGTGTTTCTTCTTTTGTTCTTCTTCCTTGCTGTTGTTTGTTATTCTTCTGATGGAAATACCTTGAGGTTCCCACTGAGGGCCCCATTGTGCTAGACAATTACACTGCACAAAGAGGTTGTGATGTAAATAGAGAAACCAGTGTGTGGTAGAGGAAACAGAGTAGAGGATCAGCTTGCCTGTACTCTCCTGAAAGGTCAGACACAGAGGTGGTCAAAATCCTGCTTTGTGTTGCCTGGCTTGTAGTTTCATTTTAGTAATGGAGGAAGTCAAATATACTACATCATTTTACCTGGATGAGAAGGTTTAGATTCTTTTCCAAAAACCTAAAATACAACTTGGTCTGCTGGAAGGAGGAGGTGTGGAAGCATATACCTGATTGCCAACCAGGATTTCTCAAGAAACTTAATGAAATCTGGAAGATTGCCTGCCATCATGAAATCATATTATCCAGAGGCACTTGGGTTATGTTCCCTCTCAGCATAAGCATATTAGTTTTGACCTTGTGACCTAGATACGAGTAATAAAATCTTCAACCTTCTTCCAGTAGTATTGCTGCAGCTGCCATGTAGTTGTGGGATGGTGCACCTTATTTCCTGTGATCCCAGTTTGGGGTTCTGATTAGAAAACCAAAGGCACAGAAATCAAAGGCTAGTTCCTGTTTTCTGGATGCTGTTTTGGGAGCCCTACTATCAGAGAAAAGGAAACAGACCAGAAAAGTCTGTCTAAAAGTAGACCTTCTCTGTAAGTTTACTTGAAAGAGTCTGGGGTGGCAGATGCAGAACTGTGTATCCAGCTGAAATGAAAGCAAGCACAGTTGTTTCATAAGAAACGGAAATCCAGAGCTTGACTCAGTTTCTTCCTATTGTAATGAAAGTCCAGAGGAAATTAATGAAACCTATTACAAATTTAATGAAGTAAAGGAAACAATCCCATTGCCTTGGTTTAATGACTTCCACACAAAACCCTCAGAGGGTTGGTACATTCTGCCTGCTGGGTTCACAGCACTGGGCCAGGTCCTTGTAAGAGTAACTGACTGGAAAGCTGTGTCTCATGTCCTGATGTTAACACACTGAGCTGAAACAGTTGCAAAATAAATACTGAAAATAAAGTACTTTGGACTGGTCAAGAGGTAAAAGCGCAGTTTGTAGAGCTCAGTGTAGAGATAACTACACTGAACTTTGATGGCCGTTGAGAGGTAGGGGATCAGAGGAATCAACCCATTGCATTCCCTCTACAGCCTTTACATGGATAAAACCATGAGTGAGGTGAAAGCCAACAATTCTTAAAAGTTAAGTATATACAATCCTATAGTGCACTAGCTTGATAAAAAATTCCATTAAAGAGGCTCCTATTTCCATTCCTCTGCTGTATCTGATCACCTTGTGACTTAGGAACATCTTTCTTAGCCTATGTCTTGCTATCAACAAAGCCACAAATTCTACTGTACTTTCCCCCATTAATGTGAAGAATCATTACCAAGTACTTTAGAACTACTTATATTGCTAGATCTTGCTTTATTTAAAAAATACATGCATAATAATTTCATAATGCAACTTGTGTTTGCATAATTAGAGAACAATCTGATGCAACTGATGGCATAAAACTATAACTACATGCTATATAACACCCCTGTGGCTGGGTATATTTTACCATCTAAGAACTGCAAAAGGCTTTGAGGGTCCACACACAGTGTTTTTGCTGTACATGTGCAGTGTTAGTACAGACAGGGGTGGGTGCTGGCTGTGGCTAAGGCTGCAAAGAAGCATACCTATAAAAGCTGAAATATAGAAATAATTTCTAAGGCACACAGTCACAGACAGGTGCACAACTCCCTTTGGTTTTCACTGAGGCTTATGTACTGCTCTACACTTTCTTCTAGTTTCCCTCTCCCTCCCATCCAAACTAAGATGTAAAGATTATTGACCTTGTCCTTCTTTCATAGACCAGACAAAACCACCAGGAACGGCTTATTTCAACACCTGAAAAAAATAATCTTTACCAGTGAATGCCTTAAAAAAACCTTAAAGACAGATAAATTCTGATGAATCCGGCTGAAGTGCTTTAAGGTATTACTGTCCTGCTGTCGTCTGCCACTCTTGCAGCAGCTGCCCGTGTATTGAGAGAGTCAGCAAAAGGGGATGAGGGCCAATGTCCTGGCTGGTCCATCACACAGATGAGCCCATTAACTGAGGGCATCTTTGTGGCAAAATGGGTTTACCTCTTTTTGCTCTTCTGGCTAGGCAGCAATGCCAGCAGACAGGCAGCCACAAACAGCTGGGATGCCAGCACTACCTGTTGTGGGTCAGTCATAATGGTTCTATCCTTCCTTCCTTCCTTCCTTCCTTCCTTCCTTCCTTCCTTCCTTCCTTCCTTCCTTCCTTCCTTCCTTCCTTCCTGTCCCTTTTCTCTTTCTTTCTTACCTTCCTTTATCTGTCTTTTTCTCCCTTTCTCTCTTACATTTCTGTATCTCTCACCTTTCTGTCTGTATTTCTTCACTGAAATACAAGATTTAGGTCTATATAGGAAATCCACCTCCAAGCTCCCACCAGTATCCTCCCAGACAATTAAGAATTTGTTCCCCCTCCCCCACAATCTCTTTTTGCTTTGTTTTGTTATTGTCAGCTGGTCTCTTGGATTAGGGTTTGCAGCTCTCTCTGGGCTCAGGAAAGCTTGGTAGCTTGGCAGGATTTCTTGCCAGATCACTGATCCTAATGTGAGTGCCAGAATCCTGCAGTTTGCATAATGCTAATTTGCTTTTTCAGCCCAAGTTGCCAACTCACATGCTGCTTAGCACATCATGCAGCAGAAGGAATGCCATGTGCTCTACCCCGAGCAAGGAGGAGGAGAGTAATTGGATAGATACCCACTACCTGAAATTGAAACTAATCTAACCAACCCTGGGTATAAACCTTAATGCACTGTTGAGCTTCTGGTAAGAGGTCATTAGGCTGAAACTGTTTCAAGCCAATTACTTCCTTATTCTCAAAGCTCTGATTTGGAGTTTTCACTGGCATAATAAGGTTACAAGTGCTGCTGCAATTATGGCAATATTCATTCACTCAGACCTAGATCCCGCCACCCTTACTCACTGTAAGGGTAGTAGAACTGGACCTTAATGCCTGAGCTAATGAAACGCTGGACATGTCAGGGTGGGGCGATACTGAGAGATATCACCACACCTTAGGGATGTTGCCAGTCGTTGGGCTAAGTGCCAACTACTTTCAGTCGACTGGGTGTGGGGCTATCTCACTGTATTACCACACACCCAATTACAGCAGTACCAGTTCTTTCAAAGCAAAAGAAAGGCAGGCCTAGAAACAAACCCCATCACCATCACCTTTGCTTTCGTCCTAAGCTGCACACACACTGATGCTAATATAGCTGTAGCATGAGTCCTAAAAGGTGAGACCCTTCTAAACAGGTTGCCCAGACTCCCTCACCAATAAACATGGGGAAATGAGTAGCTCTGAAGAAGGATTGGTCCCCTCTGAGGCAGGCTGAGCTGGGCTGTGCTCTGAAGGCGCTGGAATCTCTCCCTCAGCTGAAGGGCAAGAGGCTCTGTATTGGATCCTTTCAGTGAGTTGAACTTTGTGGAATTGTACCTCATGCTTAGGGCTCAGAAACTGAGCCTAGTTTGTTTTCTGACAGATGGTTTGGTCACAGACAGGGACTGTGGGTCCTAACTCTTGTGCCAGCCAGCTGATGCAAGACTCTGTCCCTTAGGACAGGGACCACGTCTGTGAGACGCTCCCCTCAATAGCTCTTGAGCAGCAATGAATAACTAGGGCGCTGGGAGAAGCGACTTTGATTTGGTCTGTTTGGTCAGCAGGAAAGTGAGTGCCCTGGTCCAACAGGCCATGCAGACACGCTTCTGCGAGCACAGCTCACCCACGGGGACTCGGTGCTGCTGCTGACATTGTCCCAACGCCCAGCCAGCGGCACGTGGGAAGGGCTTCAGAGGAGTGCTGAGCGCACTGTCTTTAATCTAGGAGGTGTGGAGATTACAGGGGAATTGGGTAAGGAATTTGCAGTGAAGGCTATGAAAGAAACTGGCCAAGTAAGACACAAGCAAGAATTAATGGCCAAATAATATTGCTTAAATGTCTTGATCTTCCATGCCTGGATTTGGTTTGTTTGGAAAGTGTAGAGGTGAAATTTTCCCAAATTTGTCTTTCTATGTTTTCCTGCATTATACCTTGTGCTGTGCTACTCTCCATTTTAATTAATGTGTGGAACTGTGGAGAAATGTGTGGAAGGATAGGGACTGGAAGGATTTATTATCCCTCCATCAAAGCAGTGGCTGTGTATTGAGAAACAGCAGAACACTGCTTGTTAAAGCACTGTCTCTACAGAAAGGCTACCTCTCTAGGAAGGGATCAAAAGACTGGGCATGTCCTCTGGGCAAATCCTTCTTGCTGGTTTGCCCTGCTCACTTGGGTTTGGAGGACCACAGGAGGACTGAATATTGTGCCATCTGACAGACTAATGAAAGATTATTCTTAGGACTTTTGAGGTCTGAGAAAAATGTCAAAACCCAGCCCTTTTCTACTGTGTTTGCTATGTGCACTTGTTGTCCCACGGGACAGGGCTGTTGACTCAAACTAAAGGTGTAAATTGCTCCCAGTGTTGAGGACCTCACTAGAGGCATCCTATCAAAGGAATCTCTGCCGTTTTTATCTGTTTAAGGAGTGTGGTAGATGCATATGAAAAATATATTAGATTTTCAGCACGATATAATTTTAAATAATTCCAGAAGATGGGGCCCCAAAATTGCTGGCTTTCAAGTGGTTGGCTTCATTGGGATATCTGGATTTATTAGGCCTCCTCAGGTAATGCAAAAATGCAAATGCTTAAGGGATTATACGATAGGGGAGTAAGATCACATAAAAAAAAACCCCAAAAACCTGCCCAGGGTAGAAAGCCTTGCAAAAAGTGTTTTAGTGTGAGACAATATGGGGTCACTGATAAACTTTCAGAACTCTTTGTGGTTAGTTCTGTTCCTGGTGAATGTGATGTTAAGAGGAAAAGAAACCCATTACGGAAGAAAAAATGATTTCTCAGGAATTACTCTCAAAAGAAACAGTCACAGTAAGGCTGCATTTCCTTTCTTTAAGCATGCATGCATTTCT
This sequence comes from Acanthiza pusilla, assembly GCA_036630365.1. Lineage (NCBI taxonomy): Eukaryota > Metazoa > Chordata > Aves > Passeriformes > Acanthizidae > Acanthiza > Acanthiza pusilla. The sequence goes on along the minus strand of JAXCHO010000036.1, from coordinate 35,521,565 downwards.
TGTCTTTAGAATCTCTGATTGTTCAGCTGGAGAGGCTGGTAATTGCCCACCCCAGTGATTCAGCATTCTGGGAATTTCCCAAAAGTGGTTTGAACTGAGCTATGTTTTTTGCCAGCCTTTTCCAGCTTAAAATTGTCCTTCTCCCTAAAATGGACAAATGTCTTTGCTTTCCTGATTCAAAGATAGGAAGGGCATTTGTCTAATACTAAGGATAAACTGTGACTGTATGTAAATATTATTTTGTCAGAGAGCTAAAACTGCTACTTTTATTCCCTGTAGAAAATATTGCATTCCTACCACATTTTACATACCTTTGGCAAATATATAGGGTACAGTACTAGGCTACAAGGTATTGTATTGTAGCTTTACAGCCAGGAAAACTAATCAGTTTAGCAGAGCCAGAATATAAACACCAGAAAGAAAGTAGCTGAAGAGTGGAAATTAATGAAAAGGAGAGGGCCATTGCAGTCAAAAATGTGTGGGTGAATTGTGATTGACCGAGTCAGGCAAAACACTACAGTGCTGATCATTCTCTGTGGCCATCATAAATACTTTCTTTCCTGCTACTTTCTTTGTAGTGTCCCCAAGCTACCTACTACTCTAACAATTAAATAATTATTATTTTCCTTTTCTATATCGCTATTAAAATTTTCCCTCTTCCATGCTGTGTGTGTATGTTAAAACTCAAGCTAGGTAAGGGAAACTAAAAGAGTAAGTAAAACATTTTTCTTTTTTCCCTTGATTTTGAGGCTTGCTCGGCCCCATGTGTATACATGTGCATGCATGTGTGTATGGCCAGCCTCTGGTACAAATTAAAGTAGCCACACAGAAGGACACAAAAGGCACTTAGCCAGGGTGAAGGATCTGTCCCCATTGTTTCCTTTCAGTATTGGAGCCAACATCCTTCTGACTCATAATATGTAATTAAAAAAAAATAATCCTAGCAACTCGAAATTAAAACTTTTGTTGCTAGAAATTGAATGTGCAAGGAACAAAAGAATGGGTGTCTAATCTGTTATGATTACTTTTCAGGATATTATAAACTTTGTTCCTACTGAACCCAACAGGAAAATTCCCAGTGACATCAGTGATGTACAAATGGGTTCACAGCCCTTACTCAAGGTAGGTTCCCGTACCAATCGGTAGGTGTGAATAAGCAGAGAAATCCTGTTGGAATGAAAAAAAAATTAATTTTCAGAGATTATCATCAGCATGAGCAATCTCAGTAAAGTTCTAATGACTGTTGTTAACCAACTGAGTTTTATTAAGTTTCCTGTAAAACAATGTGCTTTGGGGGGTGGAAAGGAGGGGGGAGAGAAGCAGGGGGGTAATTGTCATTCCAGTGAATCAGCTTCTCTGGGAATTTCCAAAAGGTGCGGTTAGCTCAGAAGACTGTGGTGTTTGCCACATTTTTCCTTCCTAAGGCTAATCTTTGTAATTCAAATTAATTTGCAACCATTTAGTTTTGAATCTAGAGTTAATATGGTTGATTAAGCCCTATTATTAATAAATCCACCAAAGGCACGCACAATGGCAACAATCAGAGAGAAAGACTAGGTATTAAGTAGAGTCAATTTATTACAAATTCTGAGACTTGTCAGACAGTTCAACACTCCAAATTTAGCCAGCAAGGAAATGAGACTATCCAGATTGTGAGCAGAAGGTGAAGACAGCTTATCTGCAGTGTGAGGGTGTCACAGGCAGCAGGGAGAGCACAGAAAAGTGACTGACCAACTGAGTCCCCACAGTGAGCGCCACTCAGGAAAAGAAAACTTAAGGAGCAAGTTGCATGGAAGACATGCAAAGAGCAAACCCAAATACCCAGAGATTGCAGTGACTTGTCCACCTCCCAAGCAGAAAAGATTCATAGAGAAAATGGCAGTATTATTCTTCCTACTGTGAAGGTCTAACTTTCAAGAAAGAAATTATCTTGAGAAGTGCAGCAAGAGCAATGTTTTAACTATTACCCACATATATTTGACTAAGAAACTACTATTGTTTGTGTCCAAGAAACATGGCCAATTCTTCCCAGCTGTATTATTGTATTATAATAATTTTCCATTACAGAGGTGACTATTGCTCCAAGCCAGAGTATGTAAAATAGCCAAGATTTGACTCTCCAGGCTTTGCCATGCACAATGCTAAGCACCTCATGCATGATGCTGACGTCTCTCCATACTTATAGACTTCCCTGGGAGTTGAAGGCACTCAATACTGCCTGGAAGGAAGAGGTCTGTGTGTGGCAGAAAATGTTAGCATATTAGGAAAGTAAATGGAGATGATTTAATGGTGAGACTACTGCTTCTCATGCTGACCATCGCTGTTTCATTGTTTCCTTGTGCTCCCTCACTAGCGGGCATCTATCTTGTGCCCCATGGTGAGTGCAGACTGGAAGCTCTCTGGGGCAAGCAGCAGCCTCCGGCGTGGCTCTCGTGTGCAGCAATGCCCAGGTGCCCCCATCCCAGCAGCCACGAGCTCCTGCAGTCACGCAATGGCTGCTTCCTCCCTTCATGTGATTGCTCAGCCTGTTTACATCTGTCAAGCCTTTTATAAAAGCTGTGCTGCTAGCAAGGGCTGTTTTGGGGATGTTGGTTTTATTTTTTTTTTAAATTTAATTGTTTTGAAGGCTCTTTTTAGTTAAAAAGTGTTTGCCACCACAGTTAAGACATGGACTGGATTAAAGTTCAAAACCAGCTCACGTCAGCAAGTGGATGGAAATTGTTACCATCTGACAGCTGGTGGCCTGGAAGGAAAATGTAAAAGTCACTGCATGAAGGATTGGTTCAGGGCAGTGCCACAAGAAGTGACATGGCTTTGTTTTATATCCTGTTAGCACAGTTCTCTGTTTGGCCTGAGTTGTGCTCAGAGGAGTGGGCATGGAGAGCAGTGAAACTCGCTGCACCTCTCTGACTGCAAGTGCCAGGTCCTACTACCTATAAATCTTGTGCAGGAGAAGCTGTGGTTTGTGCCACTGATGATATTTGGTGAGACTGTTGGGTGGCAAGCCTGGTTCAGGTCACCAAGACTTCTTTGCTGCCTTTCAGCCCCCCAAGTCTTTCTCCCAGCTCTTGTCTCATCAACTCCAACCAGAAAAAAAATGAATTAATGAGGAAAAATATCTTTTATTTCCACCTCTGGCTGCTTTAATAATGGGCCAGGTATATTATTTGATACAAGAATAATATTTGATACAAGAACAACTGCCAGAATGTCTTGTACAAACCAGCGTGCATTTAAATACCTGTTAGACTCCATTACAGAGCATATAGTACAAAGACAGAACAGGCAAAGGCTGCAGAGTTAACTGACCCACCAGAGAATAAATGACAGCACTAGGAATGGCACAGATCTTCCCACTGTATATATATATATATATATATATACACATATATATAAATACCTGAAATACCTGAAGTGAGGGTGCAAAGATGATGGAGCCAGGCTCACCCCCCGACAGGACACTGGCAACAGGCACAAACTAAAACACAGAAGGGTCTGTCTGAACATCAGGAAACACCTTCTTATTGTTAAGGTAACTCAGTATTGGCCCAAGTGGTCCAGAGGGTCTGTGGAGTATTCTTCTTTGGCAATATTCAAAAACTGTCTGGATGTTTGGTCCTAGGAAACCTGGTTCTAAGTGACCCTGCTTCATCAAGGGGTTGGACCAAGTGAACTCTAGATATGTCTTCCAACCTCAGCCATGCTGTGATTTTCTGTTTCTCTGAACCCACACCTAGAAGCTCTGCAGCACCTTTCCCCTTCCCAGCAAACATTTCTGCCTTCCCAAAGCCAGCTGCAGATGTGGAGACCTCCCTATGAATATTAACAATAGTGAGCTGCATTATCTTAAAGCAGCATCTTTTTCATGATCCAGACTATTTTCACTGAAACATTTAAAGGAGTGAATGCAAGAGCTTTAGAAGAGGTTGTCAGGAAAAGGGATGTGGGAGGGAGGATGGTGGTGAGCAGCCAGGGCTAGGCTGGCTTGAGTTACCTCTTACCTCTGTAACCAATACAGTTGCATTAGAAAGGCAGGAAAGGGCTCAGTTCCCTCACCTCTGGGCTGCTGTGTTAATCAAGTTCTAGGAAATGGAAGCCAGAAGAACAAGGCAGCCAACAAAATACTGCAAAACTTTCAAGAACTTTCTGAACAAGCTAAAGAAAATAAACTTCAAGACATTAAACTGTACTGACAGCATTTATTCCTGAATTAAAATGTTTGGGGATGGAAAGGGTCAAATAAATCACTGCCTACAGCTTCCTTACTGCAAAGGATGTGTTGAAATGTTCAAGAGTGAAGGCACAGGCAGGCTGCTTATGTAATCAGGCAGATTACACCAAGTTAGAAAGCACATACACATATTTCAGAAGGAAATATGTTTTCTTAGAGGAAAAGAGGTGTGCGTCATAACTGAGAGAGACACTTCATACTGGATGAACACCAGTAAAGTAAAATTAAAACTTTTTAATGATGGTGGAATCAATACCTTTTAATGATGAAATAAATACCATCGACTATTGGATCTGGTAACTGGTGCATAGGTCTACTGTTCTATTTGTTTTGCCCTCAAGTTTCACAGGGTACATGTTTGAATAAGTCATGTTTGCACTGAGAAAAGTAATACCTTCTTTTTGTGTGTGATCCACTCTGATAAAAGTTTTTATTCTGCATTATTTACATACTTACATATTTTTATAAATTTATATGTTTTAAAAGGCGGTTGTCAGAATCTTAATCCTAAAGCAGCCATAGCTTGTTGTGGGGCTTTTTAGTGAGAATGAAAAAAAAAAACAAGCTAGCACCTCTCCCTTTGGATTATAACAAAAAATTCATAATTAATTGCATCTTGTCTGACCTTGTGTTCCTAACAATCTGCAAAATTTAATATATATTTTTGAGATTTGTGTCAGTGTCAATCAGTGATGCTAGACAGGAAAAGCAAGATTGTCATCCAAAACAAAAAAGGGGGAAAAAAAGAAGGCAAGACAGGACTTATAACAGAAACCAAAAAATAAAGCATGCTATTTCTTCGCTGTGTATGACTTACTTTGCAGTCACTAAAGGTCATTGTTACCTGTAGGCTGCCTTCTGTTTTCATTCCATTTTCTGATGAGAAAAAAATTATTGGAAAAGTTGATATTAAACTAAATCTTAATAATAGTTTACCTCTAGAGAAAGGCTGGAAAATGGGCTGAAAATTTGTGAGGGTTTTTTCTCTTGGACAGATATAAAACATCCCAGACAGGGAAAAGGACCCTTTCCCTCTGCTTTGCCTTCTTGGTACATAAAGCAGGAGTCAGCACCTTTGAACACTCATAAATGCACCACGAATGACATTTAAATATATTTAGATGTGACCTGATAGGTATGTTTCTAGCCTAGAGGTGTAGAGAATATAGAATGCAGAAATTCATTGCTTTATCTTGTTATTCTTATATGAACTATGATAGAGCCCAGAGGTAGTTATGGGTGCCAGTGGGTGAAGAGTGGTGCCTCTGAGTATGTAACAATTACAACTTCACAAATGACGAAGATAAAATAATAGAGTGTCTCTAATGTTATTAATTGCAGTGAATGCCACAGGAGGATCTCTCATGCAGAGTTCATTTTATTTTGTTGTTAAAGGAGTCTCAGCGCTAGTTATCGTTAAACTGTGGGAATTGACACAGGATGCTAGCAAAATAGACAGCCTTCACTTTCTGCATGGCAGTGTTGCCCGTTTTAATAAGTCTGTGATCTCACCTATTTTTGCTCTGTTCTGCCATTTAAAACCTCAAAAGATGTTAGCTCACTATTTAAAGAGCTTTTGATTGTAAGGCAGTAGAAGTGAAAACAAGGATGTTTCTATTGTTGTCACAGAGGTGATAAATGTTAACCACAGTCCAACTTAGTATTTTAATTCTTCAGAAGAAATGTGACTTACTCTTTCAAAGAAAACATCATCTTTTCTAAGTATTTCTATTATTCCTGGTCAGGTCGGAAATTCTTCATAAGGGAACACTGTGCTCATTTCATAAAGCCAAAAAATCAGTCATTTCAAGGGCTATTTTCTAATGCCCTTGACTGTACAGTAAAGAGATACTCTTCAGCAAAGCCACAATTCCTCTTCCTAAGTGTCTGTATTTACTAGTCCCTTCCACTGTCATTGCGCTCAGAAGAAGGGGGGTATACAGCAGGGTCTGAAATGCTCACTTTGAAAGCATTTCAGTGCTTTTGACTAAATAGGAATTTATCTACTGTACTGTGGAATTTATCCTCTGTAATGTTCTTCATATTTAATTAACCTAATACTTTCATTGCAAATACTGAAACCTGTTATTTGTGCTCTACGCTTGAGCATGACTTCATGTGTCGGCAGGCAGCTCTTCTGCCTCCTTTTTTTCTGTGCTGAACATAGTCTTTGTACCATAGGTTTACTTTTGCTACTTTTTTTGCTACTATTCTCTGAATCCTTTCCAATTAGCCTCCTGCACTTACTGCCTTTGAAGCTGTATGATCTAGTTACTGCTAAATGTTGGACTTCATGGTTAGTTTTGGTCTTGCAACAAATTACAAGAGAGATTCAAAAATGTGGTAAGATAAAAATATGGGTAGAATTAGAGCACCCTCAACTTCCCACCTGCTTTGCAATTGTCTAAGGAAGAAAAATCAAAATGCCTCATTTTAATTTAATTTCCATGCCAAGTCAAGGCCATTAGTGTTGCTGTCCTGCACAGGAGTCCATTAAATCCTAAACTGATCAGTCCCTGAGTTCACCACTCTAGCATCATGAGCCAGAGAGGAATGAAAATTATCTGGGATAGTCTCAGCGTCTGATTCTACATTGATAGTGAAGCTCAACTCACAGACTCCTGAGTTTACAGGCAACAGGGTAAGGACAAAAATAGTTTTCTCAGTGTAAAGATTGTCTGGATGTATTTTGGAGCTTAGAGAAAAGAGAAGCCTGTTCCTTACTGTGTCAATGACTTACTGCTGGTAGTTACTGGCAGGTTGGTTGATGTTTCTTACTGTTTGGAGATGGGGATTTCTTCCTTATCAGAGGGGCAAGGGGTGCAAGGTTTTTTATTCTCCTGGGAACAGGCTGTTTGCTAGGATCACAAGGATCTTAGGACATTGCTCTGTCTCTGCAGTCCTCTGCTTGAGGCATGCAGCATTTCAGAGAAGAAAGTGTTTCAAGAAACTTTGCTGAGTACAGACTTATATCTGTTATAGAGATGTATAATAATTCTACTAGAGAGACTGAAGAGAGGATTTCATTAGTCCTCTGGGCTCTGTGAGAAAATAAATGTGCGGTACAGTGTAACCTTACACATGCTACACTGCCTTATTCTTTAACGAAGGCCTCCTCAGTTGCCGCAGGACTGTGTGGTAAAAGTAAGAAATTATTCAAAGGTAGGTATGTTTAGGGAGGGTACTAAAAATGTGTGGAAACTCTAGTCTTTTGCTTAGCATCTTTTCATAAACAAAAAGAACTATACTTTTTAGCCTTTGGACCTAGCTTAATTTGTTTTGTGCTGTACATTCAAAATGTTAGCTTTCCAACAGGGAGAGACTGATTCCATCAGCCAGTATTTGTTACAACCAGCACTGAACTGACACAATTTTGTGCTTACTGTATAAAACCCAACTCATGGCTTCAGCATGAGACAACTAACCAAATGAGAGCAGAGGGCTATCATTACTATACTTCCAAGGTGCAATAATGTCTGAGTTTCATTCATTTATTTACAATTGCCTTGCTCATCTCCTTTAACAGAAAGATCTGCAGCAGAAGGAAATACAGTCCAAAAAACACTGTGAGTAGCTGTTTGTGGTTATGTCACATCATCATCGCCAACTCAAAAAGTCACTCAGAGGATCTAAAAGAAACTTAATTTTAAAACACATGGACGCTTGACCACACAGCTGAAGCAGCTCATCACACATAACATGAGAGCAACCCTACCTTGGCTCAGTGGCGTGTGCCTGTGCTCTCCTGCTACCAATGGCATTCCCATCCAGCTGAGAGGACAACGCCTGACACAGAGATTTATTGGTAATGTAGAGAAGTTCTTCTGGCTGTGAACAGGTTTCAGCTACAGAGCAGGCTGTCTCTGCCCCTAAGGCGTTTGACAAGTTATAATGGTTGTGCCCCTATTCTGCCAAGCTGTGTAACCACAGGTTTTGTAGACTCAAAAAAATCAAGTGCAGGAGGAATATGCAAATACAGCTTTGTGCCTTGATGTTGCTTTTGCTCCTGTCTTCTCAGGAAGTGAAATGAGTATCCAAGGATTCATGAGCCGGTGGATCCAGCAACCATTCCAGGGCAGACAATGGGAGTGTGAGCGTTTTACCGCAAGTACCAATCATAGCGTGATTTCCACTCTTGTCCATATGAAGCTGACCACATATGCTGTCTGCTGTGAGGAAATATCTTGTTTTCCCTTCTGTCCTGCAGCCACCCCAGCACATAGGAGTGGTAAGAGAATTACAACTTTGGTGCTGCTGCAACATTGTCCCCTGAAACAGGTGTATATTGTACAGTAAGAAAAAAGGCTGTGTCTACAATAGTCAGACATTTAAAGAGACTGGTAGAGTGAGAGAGGCAAAATACTTGCAGGATATGCTGGTGGCTCCATCCAGATAGTGCAGAGGAGGTGGCATGGCTCTGGCATTCTGAGTCTTTTGTATCCTACCAAGAGCCATAAGAACATCCTTGCCTTTTCCCTTGCTGGGGCCCCAGGCCCACAGTCCCACTGTTAGTGTCCCACACCAATCCCACCTTCCCCTCCCTAGCTGTTCATCACTTTCTCGTGCCCTGGCAGCTGTTCTAGTGATAATGCTACTGTGCAGGGGCTGCCCAGCTCACTGCTCCCTGAGAATCGTCCATGGCTCAGCCTCAGTTATTTTGGTTTATTTTTCCTTCAGTCAAATACTTCTGCCATGAGCATTTGTGTAACATTAACAACACTTCTATTTCCATTCAGCTCTGTGTTGTTGTGAACTGCATTTCTCTGGTAGGTATTTGTTTTTGCAATCACAGTGATGAAATACACTTACTGGTTGTAGCAGTTACAGGAATTCTAAATAAATATCTGTCTTTGTTTAATTTCAGTAAATCGGGACATTTCACTAGCACTATAATAACAGGGATTTGGGGAATACTTTGTGTCCACAAAATAATTATTGAAGCAATTTATTATTGCATCTCCGTAAAAACCCCTTCAATTTGGGCTGTTCCCAGAAGATAAGGGACTAGTTTTTTTAGACTAGAGGATTGTAATTTTAATTTTTAATTTTTTTTTCCAGATTTTGCTCTGGGCTTTATATCTGTTATGGTTTTGCAACTTTGATGTGTGAAAATACGTAATTGCAGTTTTCCACTCGATGTAAATGGTACTATTGGTAGTAGTTAGCTGTCCTAATCTCCTGGTTAGCTTCCATCTTCATAAGGTACCAATGCTGTTGGTGTGATCAATATCACCTTATCACTCCCTAGAAAATCATGCAGATTTTATATACAGTGTAAGTGACTCTGGCTTTGGTAATATTGTTACCATAGCTTCCCATTTGAATTTAATTTTTACATATTTCCAGACAGTAGGCTGATGCTGTCCAGATTTATACACGGTTAACCCTTATCAGCTGAATGGAAATTAATAGACATAACTGAGAGGTTACTTTAGGAGCATATGAAAAGGAATGTAAATTGGTGAAAACATAGGCAATGTTTACTCAGTGTTTTCTCTTTAAAATACATTGCCTCTGTATTTGTGCTTCTGGCTGCAGTGGTAGGAAGGATTTTGGTTTTATTCCATCATTTGGTGCAGTCTTTTCTTTATTCTTCATATTATAAAATAACATATTTGCATTATTTTGAAATAATTTCAAATTAAATTGCTAATGTAGAAAAATCATGCAGCTGTGAAATGTTGTTTGGCAGTGCTGACCATTTTCATAGACCAAGGCATTTCATTGATTTCATACATCTGAAATCCAGGGATTAGTTACCGAGAAATTATTTCCCCACCGCTCCCACTTTGATGGAAGGGATCTATTGTTTTTGGGGCATGCCTGAACACATGGGATGTTGTTTCTGGAAGAACTCTACCATTCAAATGAAATGATATGAAAGGCAGAGTGTGTAAACTGCAGCTGTGGAGAAACAGATTGTAGCTAATGGATCCAGATTTTGCCAGGAGTCATCTGGATAACTTGACTTTGTGTTGAGCTGCTGCAAAAAACAAAAACAACAAACTCCTTACACGTACGCTTCATTTGGAAATTTCTCAAAAGCAAACTCTTCTCAAAAGCGGCTAAATGAATTACGTAATTTTTTTCAGGACAACTATGATTCATAACTGTACAGAATATGGGCTTTATTATGTTGCTTTCATGTATGGGTATCTACCAGTGAAATCTATAAGGACTGTTCTGTGAGAAAAGTCCTCAGGAAGGACCCTGCCTAAGAAGTTGCATGTGTTAGGTTTGCAAATGGTGTACATTAATAGGAAAATTCAATTTGTTTTTCTCTTCATCCCTCAATAACATGTGAAGGAAACAACATGGTCTGAACCTAAGTACAGTATTCACGCAGGCCAAGAAGCCTCTCTTGCGCCACACACAGAATTCCCACTGAGGTCACTGGAAGTGCCCTGAGCAGCGCCTCCCTCAGACTGAGCCTGGCCTGGTGTGCGTGGAGATGTGCGCGCACGTCTGCGTGTGTGTGTGTGTGTGTGTGTGTGTTGAGTAACAATTTTCCACAGCAGAAAAGAAAAAAACTGAGACTTTGTTGTCATGCTATCTTACAAGGAAGCTAGCTTCACCCACACAGAGTTGAAAGCACATACCACTCTGTTACAGCACATAAACACTGTTATCACGCTAGTTGCAGAAAGAGCACTGTCACTGGGACATTTTATAGGCATGGGCTTTTATACTATTCAGCAAGCTATTGAAAATTAAAATGTAATTAGTGTAGCAAAACAATAGTTTGCATCTTTTAATTACTGCTCCATTTTTTTGACAGAATGTTTTAATTATTGTTTTTTCTTCTGTTCTGTTTTTATTGATTTGGTGCCAGTTCAATTGTGTTACCAAGACCTCCCAGTACTCAATGAATTTACCTCAGGGGATTCTGCCTTCTTCATTGTTTTAAAATAAAACAGATCTCCAACTACCTACAAAACAAAATTAGAAGTGGAGGAGGGAAAAAAAAGGCAGAAAGAACAGGAGAACAAGAGAAAGAGGAGCAGGAAGGGAAGAAGGGAGGGCAGGAAGGTAGAAGGAAGGTAGAAGGAGGGACAGGGCAGAAGGAAGGAAAAGGAGAAGGAAGGAAGGAAGGAAGGAAGGAAGGAAGGAAGGAAGGAAGGAAGGAAGGAAGGAAGGAAGGAAGGAAGGAAGGAAGGAAGGAAGGAAGGAAGGAAGGAAGGAAGGAAGGAAGGAAGGAAGGAAGGAAGGAAGGAAGGAAGGAAGGAAGGAAGAAAGGAAGGAAGGAAGGAAGGAAGGAAGGAAGGAAGGAAGGAAGGAAGGAAAAAGAAAAAGAGAAAAAGAGAAAAAGAGAAAAAGAGAAAAAGAGAAAACAAAGGGAAAGGAAGGAAAAGAGAGAAGGAAGGAAAGGAGAAAAAGAGGAAAAAATCTTCTCCCATTACATGCCTGATTTTTATTTTTACATGTGTTAGTATAAAACTGTTATTTAGCTATAGTATCAGATTTGTTTTCAATTACTTTAGTTTAAAATGTTGTTCTGGGTTTTTAAAAAAGTAGTAGGAAAACTCAGCTCTCAAAGAAATTATATTGATCAAAAATGTTAAAATCACAATAGAAAACACCAAGATACCCCCTGCTTTGATAATTTTTCAGTATAGTCCCTTGGGGAAGAAAATACATGTCCTGAGAGGCTAGGTTATGGTTGTACTGTCATTCTCTGTGGGTGTGCATGCACTCAATTTATTGCAGCCTTTCAGCTGTCAGAAAAGTGCAAAGTAAGTGGGAAATGACACAGAACACTGATTTAGAACACTTTCATCTCTATATGGTCTGTTTTCGTTAGTGATCAAGAGAGAGGAAAGTAGTGGTTAGGCACTATCTGTACTACAAAGCAAACCCTGCGGAGGCTATACAGCACATGGTCTTTTGAGTGACTGGATACCTCTAACTGGAAACAAACAAACACACAAAGAACTATATTTATTTGAAAGACTTTAATAGCTCCTTTGCAGCCATTTTGTACATAACAGGAAGCAAACCATTCCAATTTCCAGTGTGCTTTATCCTGAGGTATTTTCATCCAAGGAGTAGGTCGCCACATACTTTGTATTAGTTTTGACTTATTAAATATTTTTAAAATCTAAGAAGAATACTTATTTATTGCATATTTCAGCCCTTACGAGGCAAGACATTATTTATTTACTATGCTGTTATTTGGTTACTTAATAAACAGCTCACAGAAGCAAACAACAAGAAACCCAAACCCAAGAAGACCAACACTGCATTTTCAATAGCAAGATCCCTTGGGAACCAGGCTCTGGGATTTTCATAGTAGAAAAATGTGGTCATACCACTCAGAGGCATTGGCAGAGTCTGGGAGGGACTTGGAGGTGGTAGACATTAAGTCCAAACAAGGAGGATGAAGTCAGGAGGATTAACACTCTATCTCTCCTGGAGAGTCACAGTTTTGAGTTCCTTTCCTTTGATAAAACATTCGGTTGTCTTCCCTCAGGCAGGATGGCCTCCTCAAAGTTACCTCTCTCAAAGTAAAAAAAATAAGATCCACTTTGCAGCTTGGACTCTTTCAGGTAAAGGAAGACAGGAGTCTTGCTGTTTGCTGCTACTGCTTAGCACTGCCAGCCACTCCTGGGTGCAGGGTTTGGTACTGGACATGCCTTTAATTCCAAAGGTGTGAAACATAACCTTCAGGCAGTTTGACAAGCAGTTTTCTTCCAGAATTCAGCTTTCAAACATACAAGTATAGCAGCAAGTACCACACAAGTCTTTAAAACTGGGCAGGATCCACCACTTTGATTCTTTTTAGTCTTGAATAGCTGCAGCATTTGCATTGATTTCTCTCTTCAGCATTATCAGTTGTTGGGATTTTGCTTGCTTTCTTTCTTCTTGCTGGATGGGTGGAATTGCCATGTCACAGGGATGAACCAGCCCTGCCAATGTCATGGACATATCACGACATGCCACCAAGTCATGGCATTAGCCCCGGTGATGCTGTGGCCATGTCACAGCAGGTAGAATGTTGGTGGCTCGCGGCACATCCAGCCCTTGGTGTGAGCTAGGGGAGCCCTGGGCAGGGAAGCAGAGATTGTCCCCTGGCAAGAGAGGGGTGTGCTCCCACTGACACCCACAGCCCTGCAGAGGCACACGACTATAACTCTTCCGTCTGCTTCCTTTGCTGCTCAGCTGTAAAGTGTAGAAACTTTCTGCAAGGACATTGACCTAAGGCTAAGGAAACACACTGCTGATTTTCTAGGTGTTTGTTCTCTTAGAGATTGTAATCAAAATTTATTAATATCCCTTGTTCAAGCCTGAAGATATATTTACACTTCTTTGCCATGCATTAAATATTGATGTTTAAATCTAAAGCCTGCTTTTGCACGTTCATCCGGAGTGAATATTTTTCTGACAAACTCCGTACACCTCACTCTAGACATTTGTAATACAGAGGTCTACATCTGAGGCCAGGCTCCCTTTATAGTCAGTGGAAAGAAATACTCACAGGAGATGATTCATCTGACCTATTTTAGATATCTACGTGAGGACAAGGCTAACCTTGCCCCAGAAGTATCTATTTACTTTTCATTGTCTGTGGAGAACTTGCTGCACTGCAGCTATCTGAAGTTATATGCTATGAATCCTCCCCTTCATGCAAAGACCAATTATCCTGAGAAATCCCATGCCACTGCCTGCCTTTGCTTCTGACCAATACTGCAAGCTTACAGCCACAGTGAATTTCAAGAGCTGTGCATTAACATCCTGGATTTCTATTTGTGCATGAGGCCTGGCACTCATCTTCAGTGGAGACTTGAACTGTGGATATGGATCTCCACGTAGGAGACCTTTTGCAAAGCAGGAAGATGGAGCTGCTCTCTGCTGCTGGCATAGCTTTAAAGCTCAGTCATGTGTGTGCATATAACCTTTGGATCTATGTGTTACTCCTCCACAGGCCATACTCATAAGGTTGTTTCCTTTCTCACCCAAATTCACAGCTTCAGGGATGGCCACCTTAACATTAGCATGCTGCTTATGCCACCCTTCTACGCCAAATACTTGCATTTTGCTCCCCTTGCCTCACTCCTTTGGGACCATGCACTCCCTCAGGAGCCAGAGCAGATATTGTTGTCATGAGATATTTCTGAAGGCCATGAAGTTTGAACAAACGCAGACCCTGCACGAGGTGGTTTATGCACTGAGAAGTCAGAGAAGGTGGAGTGAAAGAAATGAAAACATGCCAGTTATGTTTCAACGTTAACTTTCAGGTGTGAGGAGGGTAAAACTGGAGTGTGAGAGAAAAAACAAGAAGGAAATATGATTAGCAATAATCCATTAGTTGTTATTTTTTCATATGAGACCCACACATGCTCAGCAGAGTAAAAGCAAGCATTCGCCAATATTAAGCCTCACAATATTATGTTTGTTTTCATATCATTAGCACGACAGCCTGAGTGGCTCCCTCCAATAAAGTGTGGTGTTTCTGGCCGGAGGTTTGCTCAGACAGCTCAGATCAGTTCTGATGTTTATTTACATGCACGCTGTTGTGAAATTGTTGCACTGTGAGCAGAGGTACTGGAAAAACTGTGGGACATTAATTTGCCAAATGTTATTGTCATAAGCAGGCCCCAACTCTGTGGGCTCCTCAAGATGGGCAGACCCCTGTACTGGGGAGAAACATGATGCCAGCTGGAAGTCTTACACAAGGGTCACAGAGAAGATGAGCTTACAGTTCTGATTGTGATTTCACAAATGTTTGTTTGTTGTTCTCTGCCCCAGAAAGCTGTGTTTAGCAATCCATGGAACAGCACACCAGGACTTCAACAAGATGGTGTGATAGTGGCTGGGGTTTTTTTTGAGAAGCAGAAGCTGTGGTGTAGGATACTCTTCCTTTGCCAGAAGCTTTTGTATGATTGTCTTTCCTCTTAAAAATGTTAATCTGGCACCATCCCTTACCTTGCCAGCAGCAGATAAGGATCTACTTGCTTAGGAAGGACGGACACTGTATTGTCTTTCTTCGTCTGTCCTGCACAGTGTTCCCAGGGCAGGTTGTGTCAGCAGCATAAGACAGTAAAACTTGTAGTAAATAACTCCTGGAGATGGAGGGAAAGAGCTGCAGCTCTGGAATGATTGTTTTAGCCTATCTGCTGACTCAGAAAGGCATATCGGCATCTACACCGTAGCCTGTTCACATCTCCAAAGTGTTTTATTGAGCAGTAAAAGGTAAAAAATCACTCAAACACAAGCCTGAGCCTGATGCAATTGGATGGTTCCAAAGGCTGAGCCCTGAACAGCAGCCCTGAAGAGCAGCCTGCCTAAATTCAGAACCAGATTCCCCTTCACATAAAATCAATCATGCCCTTGCTATATTATGTTAAAATTTACATGTATGTATATCTGAAGCCTCCTGCATCTTTTCCCCTATCTCCACCTATTCCTATGCCTCTCATCTTTCATATTTTTTACAGAGTGAATGCCTGATGTTTGGTAAATGCTGGAATAAACTAAAATGGGATTTGTATGGTGCTATTCTTGCCATGTGTGTTTTTTCCTTCTCCAAGTTTACGAAGGCCAGACCAGGATTAAAAGACTTAGCTTCACATTCCTGAAAGCAGTGCAAAACTTTCCACCTAAATTAGCTGGCAACTCCTCTTTGGATATCATGAACATAAAAACATGTTTTAAAAGATGAATCATCTCTGGACAGCTCAGGTGAGCAGTAGCAACTTGGTAGCAGCACAGATAGCTCTCAGGACCATTTAATTTATTGGAAGCAAAAAGACAAACTCTCACCAAACAGAGCTGTCTACTTTTGGACAGCCAAGCAGCCTGTTTTGAATTCTCCTTATTTTAGCTATTTGGACTCTGTCATGACATTCAAATAGATATCAAATACCCGGGGTCAGTAGGAAGGACACAAAAAGTACATGCAAGTACCATCAAGCTTCCTTTAGAATTGAACAGTGATGAGAAACAAAAGTTTTGGGCTGTGAAGGCATGAAAAATGACTGAACACGATATGACACTGAAGGTTAACAAGAGTCCTGGATGTACAAGAGGTATTTCCTCTCCTTACTACCAAGCTACCTCATGACTCTTCCATGGATTTCTTACTCTAAGGACCTTATTACTGTCCCTTGAAAGTGTTTCCATGACTCCCACTGCTGTAGACTTTGAGGAACCGACCCATGAGAAAATGAGACTCATAAAAGTGGAGTCAAGACACTACTTGAGGCATGATCCAGACCCTCAGGCACCCAACACGAGGCAGGCAGGGTGCCTTACAATGAGTTTGAAACCCACCTGCACACCAAGCAGGGAGCACCTGAGAGCTGCCCCTTAGGAAACACTTGGGCACAGGACGGGTCTGTAACTCTATCCTGACAACATCCTGCTGAAGATCAGCCCCAAGCTGACACAGAAACTTGAGAAATTTTCTTTAAAACATAAGCCCTGAGCCCCTGAGTTTCTTGAAAGTGTAGACTGTCTTCAGGGCAGATGGATGGGCTGAGTTGCAACAAGGAATTGTCCCCAGTGGCTGGAAAGCCTTGCAGCACCTTCATGCTCTGGGTGCTCAAGGGGTCCCAGGAGGATGGAGCCTGCTCTGGAGCTCAGATTTATTTCCTTGTATTTGCATGTGGCACTCATTTAAATCTTTGATTGAAACAATCAGCTTGTCCAGGGCTGAGCTGTGATCCTCTGCCTCCACAAACAGCCCCGGTACATCAAAGGGATGGATGACATGAGTCAATTGCTCATGGGCCCGAAATCTTACAGAGCTGATTGCTCCTTTCCCCCCACCCTTCTCTCATGTGGAGGAGGCAGAAACCCAGGCATGAACCCAGCTGCAGGAGGCAGGGAGGGGAGGTCTGGTGTTGCTGCCTGGTGAGACAGCAGCCATCTCCCACTGGTGACAGTCCAGCCTGAGTACTTCACTCCCTCCCCTGAAAGGTACACAGAGGGGCTCTCTATAGCCACCTGAGCTTAAAGGCACAGGAAGATCACAGACCCATTTCCCCCAAGGCCCTCAATGTTGCTCCCTTCTGACAGCTGAAATGCCAGTGCCCCAGGAAGTGTTTCACCATCCCTGTTCCTTATGGAGTGCCCAAACCCAAGCCTCATCCCATACAGGCGCACCTCTGCAATTCCATCAAATTAGCCAGAGCCCATGCTTTACATTCATGCTGTTTTATGCTGGCTTTCTCCATCTGCAAGAGTGTGGATAATGCTAGGTCTGGAGCAAGACCCACTAATAAAAAATTGAGCCATTGAAACATGTGACCACTTTTAGGCTGGAGCCCTAAGGCAGTGTTTGCTGCACAGCTGAACTGCAGCCTCAGCCTAACCTTGTCAGCCCAAGATGCCTCCACATTCAGTGGAGAGACACAGGCATTTCTGGCAAACTGTTTTCATCCTAAAGGATATCTGAGAATGGGGTCCCAAACCATCTCCTGAAAGGGCTGCTATTGACAAAGAAGACTCAGGTGATTAGCTCAGCCTGAGACAGCCAGCTCTCAGGCAGCTGAAGCCAGCTGAGGCAGGGTTGCCTGGAATGCTAAACAAATGTGTCACACTGTTGGGAGTTCTTTATACCTGGCTTGATGGATTTATTCTTCCTTGTTACCAGATTTTGGACAAGCACTGAAGACAATATCCAAACCAAGTACATCAGCGTGCACTGCTAATTTCTGATATGGAAAATGGGAGGTGGGTTGTTCATTTTAAGTGGTCTATTTGGACTCCCTTTGGCCTTCCATTACTGGTGGGGTTTGTAAAGATTGTTTCCAAAGGGAATAATGAGGAAAACAGACTCTCATTATCCTTTGTGGGAGCAGTTGGTAGAAAGTATTCTGTTCGTGAGCAAATGAAGTAGCCACAGTTCCCCTGTGTTCTGAACATCTCCTGCATTCAGTGTCATGAATTAAATGAGTGAGTACAGGTTGTACTTCCCATCTCCAATACAAAAGTTGGGGTGGGTTTTTTCCTTCTGGTGAGCACACAACCAAAATTTATTGTAATTAAGGAGAGAGTAATTGGCAGCAGCCGCAAGTCTTCCTTGGATCCGTTTTCAATAACTTGAAGCTTGTCAAAATCTGTTTTCAACTTACAGGATGATCTGAGAGCTTCAAATGCCTCCTTTGCCATCTGTCCTGTGGGTTTCAATATTTGCTTTTTTATTATTATTTGAATGCAGTAGGGTGCCAGTATCAAGACAGCTTGTCTCCTTTTGCTGAGTTGTGGGGCAGGAATTTGAGTGGGTGAGGTCTGAGGAGACATTGTTTAGCCTTACAGTTTTTAAACTCAGTCTTCCTTAGATCTTTATTTTTCCCTTCATGTGTTTCCATTCACACCTGAATCATTCATTACACTGGCAAGCCAGGAAGATCCCTCTCTTCTTCAAGGTAACCACACATTTCTGAAGTAAATTATAGGTGTGGAGATTATAGAAATTTGTCGTCTAGGCACACACCCTGGCTCCTTTCCTTTTCCAAAGCATGTAATAATAAATTGTTTTTCCTTTTTTCCTCCATAGCTAATGTATGCCTAATGTGGGAACAGTTGTTTCTTTGTTTTGATGGAACATTAAAGCAGGCTGCGTAACAAGGGTGGAAGTCTGAGAAGTGCCATTTTACTTTTAAACACAGCTTTGAAAATAAGTGGCAAATCAGTGATCATGCTGCATTGGTATAATCTCCTTTGTGGTTTTTTGCTGGACTGTCAGCTTAGACATAGATTAAGCATGGGATAAAAGTCCAGAAGTCCCTTTTGAATTTTGGGCTTAAATAACAATGTTCAAGGTCACCTCTCCTTTCCCACCCAGTGATGTTTTCAACCCAAGTTCTGAGCTTACTCTAAGAAAGGAAAAATTAGCCATTGAAATGTTATTTTGACCCAGAGCAATAGCAAAAATAGCTGAGTAGCTGCTTTCATGTTGCTGAAGCCATGAAACACATTCTACCACTCAAACACATGGAAGGATTCTAGTAGAATTGAAGGATGAAAACATTGTGCCTTGTTGGGAAATATTAATGTTCATGGCTCTCATTCTCTTTTACTTTCCAGACTTTAGTGTTTCATGCATACAGAAATGGAAAAGATCCAACCCACTAATTTAAGTACATTGCAAAGCATGGAAGATGGAGCACCTACTGAAGATGTTTCCACAGGAGTAGATGAGCTGTAGGACTGCCAGATAATGAGAAACTGGGGTGTAGTGGCAGAAGTACTTAGATTTTGAGAAAATATTCTGTTTGCAACCAAGTCTTCCTCAAAGTCTCTTGCAAGCAACAGCAGAAAGACGTGGTCTGCCAGGTCCCTCACTCCTTTCTGTCAGACCTGACTTTGGCAGATAGTATCACAAAAAGGATGGAGCCAGAGCAATGAGAGAGGCAAACAAAGCAGGAGACTAAGGAGAAACCTTGACACAGCAAGTTTCAGGGGAAAAGTTTTTTTCAATTTCAATTTTCATAGAAGCATAAAAAATAAAAAAGTGGGGGAAAGGGAAATTGAAAAGTGAAAGCAAGCATCAGTCAGACACGAAAAACCAATTCTCTTTTATAATTTTTTTTTAGATCAAATCTACTGAGCAAATGAAAACATTCAGGTGAAGCTTTATTTGAGGAAACATGTCTCCAGGAGTAAACAACCCCTACATTTCTCAAAGAAAAAAATTAAAGATAGTCACGTTTTGTTGTAGGAATGTGGTAGAAAACAGTGAATGAACAGAGATTTTTTAAAAGGGGCAGGTAAAACAGGCAGAGACAAAATAAGCCTGTAACCAGGACATTTGTGAAGAGAAACCCTGCTACACCATGAAAATCATGTATGTATGCTACATCCTCTGCACCTATGTTTCTGGAAATTGTAATACCCGGGAACAGACAAACTCTGAACAGCCTTCAGCAAGAGCTTTGCTGGCAAATTAGTCCCAAGCCTTTCTTACAACAAAATTAAATGGGAGGCTAGAGGTAAAAGCGCATACAGCATATGGCACACTTCAGCTCTTTACTTCAGAAAATAATTATTTCAAATCCTTTATTCCAGAAAATGGACCCTTCATATCCTTCCTTTGGAGCATCTGTGATGACCTAGATGCATTTGCTAATTGCTATGTAATGGACTAAATGTGTTTATTAGGTTAAGTTAGTTTAACAGGGGGAAATAAAGGTTATTAAAGTTTGTTGCAGCCAGGAATGAAAATTGCTGTTTTTTCCCCCCTGTTCTCTCTACAGTGATAAATTCCAGAGAACACATCTCAGTTCCCTCCAGCCTGAGCCATCTACAGATGCATGTTTTCTTTCTATAACCAGCTGTAGCTAATTGCATCAGCGCCGCCTCTACTGCTGCACATGAAAAAGAAACCTGTAATTTATTGCAACAGACCATACTATTCCTGCTGTACATCTTGCTTGTTCTGTCATTCCACTGAACGGATTTCTCATGGTTAATTGGCAGTTCAGAAGTGGAAAACAACCTTGCTTGGAAGAAAGCTTTCAAAACCTCCTCCATATGTTCTATCCAGATATTGATAAAAGAACAAACAGAAAACACATTGTTTATCTGTAGGACCATGATTTCCCCATCAGCCAAAGAAATCTTGAGTCAAATCTATGCCTCGTGTATCTTTGCTGTAGCCAACACCAGTACAGCTCTCACGACAATGACCCCTTCATTTTATTACTGCTTGAATGGTAACATGGTGCCTTGAAAAACATGCACAGGTGAGGTGGTGCAAATTACTGTCAAAATCAGCGGAGCTGTGCCAGTTTATACCAGCAACAGATCTGTTCCAGTCTCTGCCTCGGGGAATTTATGAATCATAGTGTAATTCTAAGTAGATCTAGTGGCTGTAAAATTCAATCCTGTCTTTAATAGCAGTGAGGCAGGAGAAGGCAAAAGGTGAGCCCTAACCTACTTTTGAAAGGGTCATGTCAAGGGCATGGAAAAAGGTCTTTTAATTGTTCTTACAACTCTGGGGAACGAGACTGTAATGAAAGGCAATAAAATCTTAATCACAACTGCATTGCTTGAGTTAGGAATTAAATACAGGAGTGAGGAATTAAATACGATTTTGCCTAAACCCATTGTTTAACAATATGAAGGCTCCAAGGACTACACTGGTGCAAAGATCTCCCTTCCCCTACCTCTGTTATCAGCACCATCAAAATCTAGGCATCAGCATTCATGTAGCTAGGTGTGGGGCTAGGCTCTGAGCTGGACTGAGGAACTGCTCCAGGTTAAAAAAAAAAAACAGAAAAAAATAAACTAATTAATAAGCTTACCGTACACACACTTAATAGCAGAGGTTGGCGTTTGCAAAATGACTAGCATTATATAAGAGCGAAGCACTCGGTAATTCCCAGCTATTACTATGTAGTGTTGCTATTTATTACTGAGGTTCAGCCTCTTGTTTGCATCTCGGTGCACATCAAAGAGCCTCCCCAGGCAGGCTGTGCAGCCAGGAGCTCACAGCTCTGCCTGCTTCGCTCCTGGACGCTGCCCCAGCTCGGGCCCAGCCACAACTGCTCACTCCAGCTTAGCAGGTGCAGGGGCTGAAGCCTCAAGTGTTAATTGCTCTATTACATTAATGTGAAACTAAAAGGATGGAGTGGAAAATCACAGGCATTGTCTTTTCATTTACCCTAATTGAGCAAACAACAGTAAAAGAGTGGCCTGAAGAAAGCCTGTTATGATGCACTGGCACTAGTTAGGAATTTTAAGAGGGATTTTTAAAATTCTTTGCATCCCCTTAGTAGCATAGCTTCAAAACTGCCACTGGGAGAGGTTTGTACCGTTCAGGTAGTTAGCAGCAGATGGCAGAGACTGCAGCTGTACAGCCTAACTTAGGCAGCAGATCTGCAGCTGACCATGAAGAAGACCCAGCGCTGTTGATGGCCACAGTTGCGCCTATACCATGAGGATGTTCTCCCTGCATGGGCTGTGTCTGGATCAAAGGGCAGAGGGAAAAAGACTTCCTAAGGGATGGAGCAAAGTCTGTGGCCTGTCTTATATCATTGTAGGTTAGGGAGTTACATTACTCTGTGACCCATCCAAGGACTGCCCTCCAGACCAGAGATAGATTCTTCCTTTGGACGTGGGTCACCAGAGAAGAGTTTTGCATTTAAATAAAGAATCATGAAAAATGTGATATTTGGCTTCATTACTGATTGTCTTCCACTGTACATATGTTCTTTTCTCCCTATTAACTTAGGATTAAACCCTGTAGGTTTACTGAGGCAATACTGCATTAGCTTCAATAGAAAAGGGTTTATTTTCTTGTGTTTCTTTCAAGTAAAGTCTAAGGGCTGTTTGGTTTCTGCAGCAAGCAGTACCTGGGCACTGCACTGCATCACTTCACCATGACCTACTCTTCTTCCCATTCTCCAGCCACAAAGCCTGGTACGGGAAAAGTGGGGAGAAAGAGACTTTACTTTCTGTCATGGTAAACATTTCAGCTGTGTGGGCCTAGAGGAAAATTAAGAACTGTGTAAAGCTGATAGCTAGTTGTCTCATGGAGTAAAGGGCAGGCAGCACCAGAGACTTGGAACTTTGGGCTGGGAATGGCATTTACGGGCAGGATGTGCTTTTGAGTTTGCAGCCCTCAGTTTCAAGGTGGCCTTAGACATACAAAATTAATCCCATCTACAGTCATTACGTCTCAGCATATACAGCCACTAATGTGACTCATTAATTAGAGTAACAAAGCAAAAAAAACCGAAGAGACTATATACTACTATAAACTGATTTAGATGTTCCAACTATGTATTTTGTGATGTTGTTAATGTATTTGATGCCCTGTTATCTATCCATGCTTACTGGGTTTGTGTGGCAAGGTTTAGGTAGTGGAAGGACTCCAGGGCTGGCTTCTGTGGAACCTGCTGGAAGCTTCCCCTGCTGTCTGATAAATCCAACACCAGCTGTTTCCGAAAATGGACCCACTTCTGGCCAAGGCTGATCCCACCAGCAATGGTGAGATAACAGATTTAAGAGAGAGCAAAAAAGCCTGCACAACTGCTACCAGAGAGAGGAGTGAGAGCAAGTGAGAGAAACAACTCTATAGATGCCCAAGTCCATGAAGAAGGAGTTGCTCCAAGTACCAGAGCAGAGCTTCCCCTGCAGCCGCTGGTGTAGATCATGGTGAGGCAGGATGCCCCCCTGTAGCCCACGGAAGTCCACTCTGGAGCAGAGATACACCCGCAGCCCCTGGAGAATCCCATGCCTGAGGAAGACTTTGACCCCGTGGGAAGCCTGTGCTGGAAAAGGCTCCAGGCAGGACCTGTGAACACATGGAGAGAGGAGCCCACACTGGAGCAGATTTGCAAGCAGGACTTGTGACCCCATTTTAGTTTGATTTCTCGTTACCCTACTCTGATTTGATTGGTAATAAATTAATTTTCCCCATGTTGAGCCTATTTTGCCCATGACAGTAACTGGTGACTGATTTTGCCTGTCCTTATCTCTCCTCCTGAGCCTTTAGCTCCTTGCTATCTCCCCTGCACAGCTGAGGAGAGCAATGATAGAGCAGCCTGGGTGGGCACCTGGCATCCAGCCGTGGCTAACCCTCCACACTATGTCTGGTGTGTGCCGTGGTTAAATAAGCACTTTTGCCATGCAGTTTTTGCTCTCCAAAAAAAAGGTGAAGAGGATAACACAGGGACTATGTTTACAGTCTATAGCACAGCAGAATGTCTACTTAGTGCATGCTAGGCTTTTCAAATAACCCCTAGGGAGAGGCTGCAATTACAGCTCTTTCTTTGCAGAAAAACATGGCACAGTTTGTTTAACAGGTCTCTTTCTTTTAAGGAGGTTTGTAACTGGGAAGGTTGAACTCAAAGCTGCAGATTTAACCAAACCGGAATGGGTTACAGTAGATTCCAAGGTTATTTGAGCAAAAAGCAAATATTAACTGGTGTCAAGTCACCAAACTACCAAGCATTCTTGTCTATTTTCAGGATGCAGTTGCAGGAATAACTTCTTTAGCATTCCATTCAGCACAGGAAGTTCCCACATTTTTCTCCCACCCTACCTGTTTGTCCCTGTCCCCATGATGCTCTTGGCTGTCTTCCGGTTGCCATCTGGCAATGAAAGTGCTGATGCAACTTTCTGGAGGCTGATGCTGCAGAGGGAATCCTAGCAATGTGTTCTCATGAGTTTGTGCAGTTCAAATGGGAAATACCTCTGGATAGAGAAAGCCTGAATAGGCCAAAATTGCAGTGGAGGTCCATGTTCTTACTGATAGCATCAAGATGGATGAGAGAGAAGCATGACCAATGGCACATTTCAGGATGCTGAATTTGTTTCTACATAACCACAAAATTAACGCTTTTCATTTGACCTCATCCTGGCATTCAGCCAATTAATGTGACTGGGAAGTACACGGGTTTCTAAGGCAGCCACTCTCCCAACTGCACATTTCAGAAGACTATTAATTTTGCTGTGGGGATGTAACGCTGGGTATGTAGGGAATACAGAGGGCAGAAGAAATCTTGTAGGGTAAAGCAAGGTCCTGGACCAGCGTGGGCATGGACACCTTGTCACGTGGGGCTGTGACTAGGCTGAAAGTGAGGCTGCACTTGCCTATATGTGCCTGGTTTTGGGAGTGACATAGCTAAAGGCAAGGCAGCCACACTGAGACTGTGAGACAGTGAGAGGAGGGAAGCTGAGTGGTTCAGTCTCTGGAAGGAGAGGCAGGTTTGTGTTGAATCCCATCCTATGAGCAATTAATTGCTTTTTATCTTCAGGCATGCCATCAACCTATGCAAGCTGCAGTGCTATGTTAAATTTGAGTGTATGTGCAGCCTCAGACCCCATCACTTCCCTTTCACAGGGTTGAGCTGGAATGAACACAAATGTGCTGTGACTTGCGTAGGGGTCCTCCTTACTCTGCAATGTATTCACACCAAGGAGGATCTTTTATCCTTTAGGAAATTCTTTTTACAACTTGTAAATTAACTGATGTTCTGTCAAGATAGCAAAAATAATGCAAAAAGGTGGCTAAAAGGTTGATGTGACCCAGGGTAAATATGGTGATGATTATGCATGGAATATAAATAACCTACATAAAGGGTACCAATACATAAAATATATATTTCTCTTTAAGGAGAGATGAAGAAAATATTTACTACCTTATTAAATCAAAAGAAATATGTAATTAAAAAACAATCACTGGTTTCAGAGCTGCAATAAGTCTTTTTATTAGGTATTAATAATTTTACTAGGTACTGGATTGCTGGAGGGCTGGGATCATATGAGTTGGTAATAAACCATCTTGATACATCATGTTCTTTCAGTCTTGCCAATGTGACATTTGCTGTGCAGGCACGAGGAATGTTATACATCTGAAGTAAAGCAAGTGAAAATACCCTATCGATCCTGAAACACTCTTACCACCCTGAGCAAATTAATACTGAGGGCACTGACTTAAGAAGAAAAAATGTGTTTTGATGTGTATTCATATGACAAAAATGTAGCACACAGTAAAACTGACTCCTGGTCAAAAACTGGAGAGGTATGCCCAAAACCTTCTAGATGGAAGAGAGGGGTCTGTTTTGTCTCTGGGTCACTCTAACCACTCTTTCTGGGACAATACCTATCCGTGATATCAGTGTCATGTGGCACATGAGAACTGTTGCATTTTATATTAAACTCTGTTTCTGACCAACAGATGAGTCACAAATCAAAACCAGCCTGATGCTTGATCCAGACATGTTCTGTCTAGTTCATTATTGCTGATGACTCCTGGGAAGAAAAATGACCATTAAGAATTGATCCCACCCCTCCTATCTCCCCCATTTCCTCCAACCATGAAAACAGACCTGGACATGTGGGCCTTCCCCATTCTGGAAAAAACAGCTCTTGATTTTCAGTGGGATTATGGCCCGTGTATCCAAATCTGTTAGCAAGATGACATCAATGAATTTGAAATGTTGTTCTTATGTTAATGCTTCTCTAATTAGCAATGTTTGAAGTAGCTCTGCTAAACTAAGAACATATCCTAACCTCAAGCCAAAACTCAATCCAACCCCTCTTTTGAAAAAATTCAATTACTATTATTTTCTTTGTCAACATCATTTTCCAGAGCACGGCCCACAACTCCCAAGGAAGAAGACAAATCATCTATAAGCAACTTCTGCTTTAACATAAAATGATCACCTATAAATTTGGCCCTCTAAACATTTCTGCAAGCATTTTCATCTCTGACTCAATAGTTTCAAAGACATTTTCAGCTTCTACAACAGCCTTATCAATATCTCAAGGCAATAAAAAGTACTAAAAAGCAAATTAGTTCAACAACAATCTCTGTACCTTCAAATAATTTTTTATCTGTGGGAGGACTGTTAGAGAAACAGCAGCAGTGACTTAAAAGAACCAAAACCAGCAGTTTGGACTTTCCATTACAGCAGCCGTTGTGAAGGTGAGAATGTCTAGAAACTATCTCTCTTGGGCTTGCTCACATAGACACATTTACTTTCAAGCTGATGTAGTTCACTATCTGTTCTGTTAGTGCATATTTCCAGAAGCATACTCATAATCTGTTTAAGGTTAACAACAAAAGCTCACTCAGAAAGGTAGGGATGCAGAATAGACATTGTAGCTGAGTTTTTACTGCAGTGCATCAAGCAGGAACCTAGACATACGTAAAATTACAAAGCTAAGCAAATCTGCCTGGCAGAAGGGTAAGAAAGTGACAATCTGCCTGCTGTGCTGTCACAGAAAGCTGCCTTTTGATGGCAGTAGCTAAGGGTTATATGAATTATAGACAGGTTGATGTTTACTTTTTCTCCTCTTTGCTGTGGCATGCTAAACACTCTTCCAGTAGTTCAACTTTAATAGAAGTGGTATGTGTTTTAGAATCATTTTGTCATGTAGACTTAATTTGCTTTCTTGCATATTTTACGAACTGTGTGTTTATTCTCTTTGCATCTATTGTTTTTATAGATAATGTCTTGTGTTTTATTCTGTTTTTTCCTTCAGAAATTTGACACAATTTGGTAGTATTGATTAGAGATAAAAATAAAGCAGTGAAGTGTGTTCAAGAGAAAGTGACCCACCATCCATTGTGTGAGATTTGCAGAATAGGAAGATTTCATCTTAAAACATGGATTGCCAATAATCGTGAATCAGCTAGATACCATGTCACCGTACAAAGGGCGCCAGTTCCTGGTGAGCCCACCTTACTATTAATAATTCTTTTCTGGCCTAGTTAGGGTTTTTCTAATTCCATTTCTAATTTTCTAATTCTATTCTAAGTGAATATTCAAATCTGGTATATATAGAGATGAACATCTTAAGCAATTAGTCGCTTAGCCAGGTTACAAAGACATGTGTGAATGCATATGAAGACGTATTCAGCGAGTAACCAAACCACTTGTCTAATTATATGACAATCACTGTGGCAAACCATACACAATTGTTCAAGCCACTACATATGCTTTTTCTGTAAAAAGAAATACAAAAGAAAATATATTCTATGACACTACCTTTCACAATATTATGTTATGCTACATAAGCATTCATTTGATGGCCAAGTGATAACTTAAATCTCTTCTCATCTTTGGTTGGTTACATTAAGACTTACAGCATATTACCAAAGTAAAAAAATACTAAACAGTTAGGTCAGAGGAAGGGGTATTTTCCAAAATACTAATAAGTAATTTTCTTTTACTTTCATAATTCTGGAGTTCATTACAATCCTTTCTCACAGAACTGCAGTAGGTCTTCACTACAGCCCAGATCTGAAAAACACAAGTCCTAAAATTTGTCTGTTAGGGAACAGGAAGATGAGTGACTACTTCTACCACAGTCTGTGATTCTCTTGATTTTACACATGCATTAGCTGGATTATTCAGAGAGCTCCCCTAGGAAAAAGGACCTTAAGATTTGTCTCCAAAGGGCAAATATGAAAAAAGTACCTTCACTATCAGCTGAGCACTCTTCATCTGATCGATTTGAGCTACTTACTACAGGATGAGAGGAGCTGCACTGTAAGCCTGCCTGTGCCCTGACTGAGAAGGGCTCCCGGACAAGCAGTTCACGTGCGGAAGTCCTTACTGCAGACATCTGCAGATGGCCAGACAAAGCTCCCCCTGAATTAACAATTCACAAGCATTATGGTAAGATCTTTGAGTCTGAAGTCACACACAATTGGATCACCTCGTCTGGGGTACAAGTGAAGGTACAGCTGGGATTTGTCTTCTCTGCTATGTAACCCAGGGATTAAGGAAAGGAACTGAAGACATTCTGCTGTTTTATCACATTTAGGCTCTCTTTCTGGCATTATTTTGACAGTCTTGGTACAGCTGAGTTCCTTGGTGAGGCAACTACATGACAAATATTTACTGATAATTACATGAAACTGCAAATAATATTAGAATGTTTATATTTCTGATACTAAATATGTGTAACTAATTTGACTTGTCAGTGTGAAGATGTGGAGACAGTTATTCAAGTGATACCTATCTTCTTCACATTCTAATAGGTATACATATGACTAAACCCATATAGCAATAAAATTTACTGGTAGATTCAGTCGCACCACAAGCTATCGCTTAGTCTCAAATAAACTGCAGAATTTGACATAATAATTCCTGATGTGGAGGGAATTCATTTGCACTTGTTTACAAGAAATCACTCTTTTCCCTACTTATTATTTGGCTATTATCTATCGTACCACATGTTAGAAAGAACAAGAAAAAAGCAACATAGCTCTTTTCCTGTGTGTTGACAAGTGAAAAGTTTCAGAGGTTCTCCCCAGTCATGGTTCACATTTAAACATCCACAGAATTTCTTTCCTGAGGATCAGAGACATGTTCTTGATAAACAGGAACAAATAAACAACTGAGTCACATGTAATTGGAAACAAGGGTTATGATCCTCAATTAAAACTCATTAAAGTTTGCAAACCCTAATTCCATACCCCTGCCTTGCTTTCTGAAGGGTGTTTTCTTCTTCCAAGTTGTCACATCAATTTTATAATTTTCAAAACTACTGCTGTTAAGGAGAGTGAAATGTTCCTTCACTGTTTAAATAATACATGGAAGTCCCTTACTTGTGGGTAATGACTAAAACCTATTTCAGGATCAACACCTGTCTGCCCATGGGAAGTAGTGAATGGATTCTATATTTTGCTTTGCTTGTCCATGTGGTTTGTGCTTTACCTGTTTAACAGCCTTTATGTCAACCCACGAGCTTCCTCACTTTTACCTGTCTGATTCTCACCGCCCTCCTGCTGGGGGTGGAGGGATGGTGGTGAGCAAACATCTGTGCGGTGTTTAGCTGCCTTCCAGGGCCCAGCCACAGCAGATAGACATGGCTATGGGCAAATCAAACGTGAGGATACAGCAAGATGTTGCTAGCCTGGAGTGGACATGACGAAGACACAGGAGTATGCCTTGGAAATATCATTAAATATATTCAAGTGGTGTTTTGATGGAGACCCTTCTTCAGTATTGGCTTGTCAGAAACTCATCAGAAAATTAACTCATGCCACCTGAGACCAAGGACTTGCTCACAAGCATGCATTTGCTGTTGGGAGTGGGAGCACCAGAATAGTTTTTCCTTTTACTTCTTCATTTTCTAATGTGTAATGGGTAAGGACAATTATGGCAAGCAGGAGCTAAAGTAACCAAGGCCAAGAAAATGCCAGTAAACATTAGCTGACTAAGGGACAACAATCCTGCTACATGACTGCTTCGAGGTTTAAGGATTTGGTTTTGTTCTTTGTTGAAATTAAATCAGGAGTGTTCTGTAAGTAGTGTGTACTGATGGGGTGAATGCGTCACTTTAATTGTTGGGTGGTGAAGGGACAAGGCAGGCATGTGGCAGACCCAGGCACAGCTTCCTGCTCTACCCAATTCTACCCAGATTTTCCATTCTCCATCAGGGATTTGAACATGGTTCTCCCGCATACTCACTCAGCGCCACAGTCAATCAGCTCTGGAGTATTTCCTTTGCACCTTCTCTCTCTTACTATAAAGCTGGATAGCTCAGTGCAAATGTTTTGAGAGCTGTGAGGAAGCTTTTGTATAAGATTTTTGTGCCTCTACAGCCTACAATATAAACGGTGTTCTCATGATTATTGCAATTCAGGAAAATGCTAGGAATAGCAAAGGCATCTTGTCATCTCTGGGGAAGAGGAGGTAATAGGGCAAGGCAGGAGTAGTGATGGATCTTATCCCAGCAGCAGCAAAGCCAAGCAGAGCTATAAATCACCACGCCACCAAACTCATCAGAACTGCCAGGCTGATAAGAGAACTCCCTATTCTCTGATATCTCACAGAATGACATTTCTGCCCACCAGATATCACATAATTCCTTGGTGGGATTTTCTATCTCATTTTTGAGCCTAAGTGTCTAAATAAGCCCGGGTGTCAGGTAGGGGTCTAAATGGTAGGGGGAACTTTCAACAGTCTATAAAATCACTTCAGTCACTTCAACCTATTCAAGATCCCCCAAAAATGAATTTTTTAAAGCAGAGTTGGAGAACATGGAGCATCCAGGCAGCATGGGTGATTCTGGTCATCTCTTCCTCTGATTTGAATGGCTTTTCCTCATGCTCATGAAACTATGTGTGTGGTTATACCAATTGTCCTGTACAATTACACCTACATCTAAGTACACTTATTTTATCAGCACTGATGCTTATTTATTTGCCATTTATTTGCTGTCACTGAGATGGCTGCAGTGTGGTGTGTTGATCTCTAGGTGCTTAGGTGAATTACTGTCTGAGGATTTTATCTGAGTTTGTGTATGTTGATGGTAAATATCATGAGAAATAAAGTCACAAGTTCACCCTTCCTTCATGTTATTGTAGTTTGAAATGGGTCGTGGTTGTGGCCAGATGTCTGCAACTTTCTGTGAGACTGAACTTCACCTGATGAAGCTGACAATCACACTCTGGTGTTAGAAAGTCAAATGGAAAGTAGAATGGTCAGCATGAGTCATGCTGCCAGGGAAAACAGTTCTACACATTTATTTGGTTCTGTTTTTTGGTGCATCAGCTTCTCAAAAGACATTCCAATATACAATTACAAAGATGACTAAGTACATTCTACATGCCTCTGAGTGCTCTTTAGGTTCCAGTGATGGCAGCCATCATTGGGCAAACACAGCACTTTTCTGAATTTGGCTGTAAATTCATGGTGGCAAGCTGACAGAGGGGCTCTTCCCCTTTGATACAACAGCAGGAAATACAGCACAGAAACTGCCTTTCCTTCTCTTAGGTCCCATTAGGACTAGCCCTCTAAGAACTTCTTGTCTGTATTTTTGTTGCTGACCATTTAAATCAGGCCAGAAACTTCACACCTGGGTGGCCAATTCATAAACAGCAGACACTTGCTCCATGTTTTTCCACTGGAAATCATCTGATCCCAGTATTCTTTTACTCCTGTCCAGGGATGTGGCCTGCATACTTGCTACCTTCTTGCACAGATGGAAGGCAAAATTAATAGCATGTGTTTTTCTCAAGGCAAGAAAGCAAGTAAGAAAAAGAGGAAAACCTAATCTTGCTTAATTTGCAGCTGGATTCCATCCTGTATTTTAAAGTCTGGATCCCATGTCTTCAGTGAAGTTGCAATGATGTATGTCACTGATGTATGACAATTCAGACCACTATAATTATTACTATTTCTTCTAACTTCCTTGAACTTCCCACATTTTATTTAAACCTTTTCCTGCCTTTACTTTGCAGCAAGCTCTACAGCTTGCTAAACTTGGGTTTTGTAGCTATTAGCCCAGATTCTTTTGGAGTATATTATAGAGGATCGAAACAGGGTCAACCAGAAGAAAGTGGTGATTGCAGCAGATCTTGTCATCTCACCTGTAGCATATTTTAGTTCCTTGGAAATTTATAAGGCAGGAAAATTAGTTTCAAAGAAGGCTTCCTAACCTCTGGGGAGAAAAAAGTTGTCTTTTTATTACTATTTTTTTCCCCTGAACTGTGATGGAATCTTATAAAATCAGGCTGGAATATCTATTCATCACCCATTGGATTGGATGGAAGTGACCTACAAAGGTCATCTAATCCAACCCTCATTTCCACACTGACTAAATAGACTTCTATTATGTTGTCCTGCTTTTCTCCGTTGAAACTGTGACGCGAAGCACACTAATCATCCCACACATAGAGCCAGTGGGAGGAAGCAGGTTTTCCATGGAAAGCAGTAACTGGATATCTTAATAGTCTTGGGTTTTAGAAGCTATTCAACCATAAAACTAACACTATATAGCTTCACAGCCTTTTTTGTAAGAAATCAGCTTTGCTAGCTAAAACAAGCCACTAAAGACCCTTTGTTCACTCTTTACAAACTTGCAAGCGTACATGTGATTAACAGAATATCTTTGGAGTAAACATGCCTGAATTTTATGATAAGATCTCATACAGATGATATATCCTGCTTTGTGAACCAGGCTGGTTAACATTCAGTAGTAAGTAGGCAAACAGGAAAAATACAGTAACATAATATTAATGATTTAGTATGAAAAAACTCAATGGTTGCCTAAGATATGTGGCCTGAATGGTCAACAGCGATGGGGTGTTTGGACTACCTCATAAAACCACACCATAGTGTTTGCTGTTTTACGGCTTTCAGAATTGATTTCTAGGATTGGCTAGCAAACCACTTCTAAACTGTTTTCTCCTTTATCATGTAGAAATTGATTTTACTGGTCTACACAGCTCAAGGGACTTCATCTGTAGAGACTGCTTGCACAAGGAAATACTGATGTCTCCCACATAAAGTTAAAAAATTGTGGGGCCTGGGGGACAGTCACCTCAGAAACTTAATTATATGGTCCCTTTGAGTGACCAGCTCTGCAATGAATAAAGTCTATGTACAGTTCATACACAAAAATTCAAATAGAAATGTTTGATGTGGGAGGTTGTAAGAGATAATTATATTTCTCATTTTTTGATTTGAAAAATCCATAAGTTTTGTTCACTGAAGTAAGTAGCTCAGTTTTGAACAGAATACTAAACATTTGGCTGCTAAGATTTCTTTTATCTGCACCACCTTAGAATAGATTTTGCTCTGAAGAATTAAATAAGTCCACCTTCATTTAGAAACATCAGAGTATTGGTGAGGTTTGAACCCAGCATGTAAGAGAGCCAGTAAGCATGCTGACATATCTCACTCCTGTTTTGCTGTTAGCATTCATTCAATGCAGCACTATTTTACAGGAGGTGTTGAAGTGGCTACCTACCTTCTCAAAGAACCCACTGATTTTAAAAAGTAGGCAAGTGATGGTTATTTTCATATCGGTATTAAAATACTGACATAAGGTTACTCTGGGAGAAAGGTGTGCAGCAGCAAAATCCTGAAAAGGATACTTACGGTATTCCTTCCCTGTGGTAAAGAAATCTAAACTGAGATGAGCCTGCCCTTGTTAAAAAGAAAAAAAGATAAAAAGTCGTTTTGTTGGCAGAAGCTCTGGATAGAGATGACTTCAGAGAGCGTACGGCCCGAGCTTGCATGCTGCAGAAGTAAGCCAGCACTGTCTTCTGGAAAACATTGTACAATGAATGAGGATTCAGAAACAAGTCTCATTTCTCCTTTTCCTTCGCACCAGGCCAGGACCTCGGCCAGTTAAATGCATGGTACACAATGAAAGAAGGTTGCTCTGGCTAGTGCAGAAAAGTAAGGAGCTTCATTACTGCCTTTTATTTTTTGACTTAAAATTTTGTAATAAATTGGTTTTTTCTAAGGTCAGCCCATTAACTTTAGTAGAAACAATAGCAAGAAGGCGAGTAATAAATCAGTTTGAACATTCACTAATCTGGGCTACAAAAAGAATAAAAAAACTTTAATCTGTGACAATTACCTATTAAAACACATTCTCTATATTCTGTTCTCTTAAAAACCTTGCAAGAAAGCTCAAAAAATTGCGTGACATGCTGGCATGTCTGTTTCTGTAAATGCTGTTTTGTTTTCCTAACCCCAACTTTGCCAGTGGGAAGTGACGATTCCCCAAGGGAAAGTTAGCGTGCGCTGGGACATGCCAGAAGATGGGTGAGTAAAAGCTCTGCGCTTGTCCACTACGTATGTGTGTAAGTCATTGCTTTTCTGGAGCTTCAGACAGTTTGCACAACCTCCTCTTCGGTGGTTTTATTTTCTTAGTAAAAACTTACTTGGAACTAACACAACATTTTAATAGGAGACTGGATCACATTAGAAACAGAATGCAGAGATGGGAGGGTAGCAGTCAACCTTGCCCTCTGAGCATCTCCTTTCCTGCCTGCCTCCCTTCCCTTCCCTTCTTCATGGATTCTTCAGCTACCTACAAATAATTGTACAACCCAAACGTCACTCCATTATGTTACCTTTTCAGATAATGAATTTTTAACAGTGTCTTGGTGGGAGGCAGCAGATGCCCAGAGATAATTGTTAAACTTCTCAAATGCTCTTTGGGCCACATTTTGGGTGAAGCTTTTCCAGTGGCAAGTGCACAGTAATTTATAGCAAAGCTTTCAATCCAGTCAAACCAAGTAAAAATTGAGCTATTGCATGAAAAAATCTCTGCAAATCTTCTTGTTACTTTCCTCTTTTTTCTGTCTCAGAAGGGATGGTTATTAAATGCTTATACAGTATCCACCAGTTTTGTCCCATCTAACTCCTAGATAAATGAGGTAGTGTCCATGGATGACAGTCAGTACCGGTAATGCTCCCTGGAAATACCTCTGTATAGCAGCAAATATTGTGTAACACAGAAAGTGTGATCTTCATTCATGCTAGAGAGTGCTGTGAGTGGAGACCTATAGTAGATCTGAAAAAGAAATGCTGGCTGCTTTAAAAAGAGTAAATCCTGATTATGCCAATGAGGTGTGTTGAGACAGGACTTTCTCAGTGCCTTAGTCCAACATTTTGGAATCACCTCTTGCAGAATTTTGGATCCCCAAGGTGTTCATACCTCTGCTCTTATAGTGCAAGCAATCTTCTTTGACCCAGCTTTTAATACCAAAATCATACAGTAAAGAAGACAGTAATACATATTTTAAATCCCTACAATTTTGCCCTGAGAGAAGAAAGGACTTAACATGATAGATATTAGTCATCTTGCTTACATAACTATTAGAAGGTGGTCTGATATAACAGTGGTGGGTACCACGTGAAAATAGCATACAAAGTCTGAAAATTTTCAAAACATTTTCAGACTTTTTTTTGACCTACATTTTGTCTTACATATTATTTTTATCTACAGATAAAGACAGGGTTATCAACATCATGATATTTGAACACCTCCTGAACACCTCCCAGGAATGGGAGAGTGAGGAGAATGCTGTAGCAACCTGTTACAGGAATACTTTGTTCCCAACTGACAGCTGAAGAACCAGAAAGGTGGAAAGGTTTTCTAGCCCTCACAAATTCACAAAGTGCATCTGGGACAGGCTTGGGAGAAAGCTCAGTGCTTGATTTCTTGCCTGGTGGGAAACATAACAGCTTAACCATAGCCTTCACAACATCCATTCTTGCTCTCTTGTTAAATCTCTGTATTCCTCTTTCCATCACTCAGCATGTTCTCATTTAACTGACTGTACCATTTCTCTCTCTTCCAAGCACCCTCCCAAATATCATAACAGCTGTTCTTCACTAAAGCTCATTTCACATAAGTTTTTCCCTTACTAAGCTGTTCTTCTTTATGTGAAAGGAGGAGCAGACCACCAAAGGGTGTTCACACCTATCACAGTCCCTGCAAGACTCTGTTCTAAATAACACTTGTGGTTCAGATTTTCCACAAGTTTAAATGATTCTTAATGGATCACTATATAATGTTTTGCCCCTTCATTTTCTACTCTTGCCACTCAGCAAATTGCTAGTAGAAAATAGTAGAGCACTGCCACTCAATATCTGCACTCTCTTGAATTGATAATTGAATTAAAATAGCCATTTGAAAAATGTTATGGATTCGATCTGCATCACACAGAAGTCAGAAGTTACATTAACTTTAATTAGCAGTTTTCCTAAAGAGTTGCACAGGAAAGAGGAAAGATTAAGGGTGAAGGAGGTTCCCAGTAAACACAGTTATTCTTAAACTTCCTGTAGTGGCAAAGATGCTCCAAACCTCCATGAGAAAAGTTTCATCACATCAGAGATACAGACGCAGAACTGGGCTGATGCAGAATAACCAACTATGAGGTTTGACTGTTTCTCATGTGAGCTGTTTCTATACAGGGCATAAGCCATAGGAAACTCCTAACAACCTGTTAGCTGCTTTAAGAAAGTGCGTGATCTTGACAGCTTTTTGTTTGAGGATTTTGCATCTCATTTGAACAGAAGTCATGGTTTTGTGGAATTCATAATTTGTGTTGACTTTATCTTTTTCCTTTTTTTCCACCTTTGTTAAAGCTTTTCAAGTAGATTTGCTTGGGTGGACTATTCAGTATTGATATTTGAAGTTTCATCTGGCTTAACTGGAACTAACTATATAAATCACAGGGATTCCTTTCTGTTCCCACACTGTTCTGGTACCACTGCTATAAACAAACCAAAACAAAACAAAACAAATTCTTTTATAATCAAGCCTAAGAAAATCTCTCTTATTTAAATAAATGAGAAAAGTTTTTATTTTTAGGGGAAAAAATGAACTTAATTTTTTCACTTTTTTTTTTCCTTGACATTTTTTCACCACACAGATTAGAAATTAGAAAAAAAAAAGGTTTTGAAAGAAATATTGACTGATTATATACATAATTCACAGCTCTGATTTTGTTGCTACTTTAGTGCAGGGGTCTCTTAAAACTATCTCTTAAAACACCTTGCAGCCTTCCTCCTCTCCGAGATGATGAATCTATAATTTCCACTGATTGATACCCCAGGGTATAAACTTACCATTGACTTGCTGTGAAGACATGTAGAAATAAAATTTGACCATTTAAATGTTTTAAGGGAAGACAAGACATAAAAATACAGGTGGAGGAAGCGGATTTTTCCATACAGTTATACAGGACACACTGCTAGCTTTATTGTGAATCCAAATCCTGGAGGCATATTGTTGTATGGGGATCTTGGTCTGTGTTTTTAATCAATTTACATTTCTATCTTTCATTGGTGCAGAGGAAAGCCAGAAAATGTGGAGGGAGTGCACCCTAATGGCTCAGAAATCAGAAAACAAATAAAAGACCATAAGGTTTTCTTAAAGCCATTCCCTGGATTTCCCTGACTCATGCTTTTTTAACATTTGGGAGTGACTGTAGTGTCAGCTCATCAAACTGTTTTGCTCCT
Source organism: Acanthiza pusilla (assembly GCA_036630365.1). Lineage (NCBI taxonomy): Eukaryota > Metazoa > Chordata > Aves > Passeriformes > Acanthizidae > Acanthiza > Acanthiza pusilla. Next base: position 35,484,152 of record JAXCHO010000036.1, on the reverse strand, counting down.
AACAGTGCGTAAGTCAGAATTTCAGGAGACTGTAATGAAATGAACTACTTCCAAAAAATCCAGACAGTTGTGCAACTGCAAACCAGTGACCTGTTTGAATCTGTCTTATCTTAAATATATCATGGAATGTTGACTCTCTGAAGCATTCTCCATCCTTTAATAATTTCATTGACAGTCATTCCTCTGCCGTTTATGAGCACAAGAAAAAAATAGGAATTAGTGAATCACTGGCACATGATCTTTACATGGGAAAAAAACAAGTTGTTGCCCAGTGCATTCTTTTTTTCCCATAAAGAAAAAAACATTGGGAAATGTGAACATGTGGGTGCTGCCCACAAAAATGCGGTGAATTATCCCTCATTCTCCACTGTGTTCTTTCCGAACACTTGAGAAGGTAATAAAAAGCCCTACCACTTAAGTTTTGCAGTGTATCACATTATATATTTTAGTAATAAAATCTAAGTACTCTTAAATATATATGCATCTCTTTAACTAATACATTTTATTGTTGCACTTAGCTTTGCAGCTGTTAACTGCTCTAAGCAGGAGCTTTTCATGTTATTGCTGGCATCTGAGGTTTTTTCCCATCAAATGCTACTTCTCTAAGCCACTTTATTAACATCAAAGGCAGGTGAATTATTTAAGGATTAGAATGAAAACATCCCTTAGTAGCAATTCTTAATTTACTTCAGATTAGTGCTTTGGCACTACTTAATGTAGCTGCTGTAATATAACTTGACGGTGAATGCTACCCAGTAATATATCATTGACCTGCAAACCTACAGTGGTCAAAACCAGATCCTCCACGCAATTGAAAAACCTCACATGACATCTTGCTCTTTCCTTGGAAAGAGGAGAAGAGGAAGGAAAATAGACAGGTTTGGGTCGAACAGAATCACAAGTCAGTGATTCATGAAATCCTGTTCTATCTTGTGCTCATAAATGGAGAAATGATTCTCTGTGAAATGGTATCTTCCTGAGTTTCCTTTTCAAGTAATAATTCAAGTCAACATTAAGTCCAACAGGTTCCCTATGTCAAAATTTCCAAGGCACAGTTCTTTCCAGTGTAAAAAATGACAGTATATGCAATTGAAATAGAACTTTATTTTATAAGTGCCAGTATCACGAGTTGGGCATCTTCTGCATTTCTCAGTCTCAACCTGAACTAGCATGTAGTTTTTATGTTTGTCCTCTAAAAGCACTGGAAAAATAAAAATTTTAATTTGGCAACATGTTTTAGAACTTTAGATTTTTTGAGGAAATCTTTTCCCTCTAGTATTTTGACTGTTCCATTTGCAAATAGCGGCCATGACACTGAAACCAGCCTCACAAAAGACGCTGACATCTCAACCCATGCTGGTAGCAGGGTCACAATTTGCACACCGCTGTTGTTGAAGCCAGTCGTGTGGTTATTTAAGATTGCTTTGCGGTGAAATTCATCCCATGACTTTACCCAGTACAAAAACTCCATGTCACCTAAATCCCATTGCATTTTTCATGAATTATGCACAGAGTACAGGCAGCTTAAGCCTCGGCTGAGGGCTCTCAGAAGTGTTTATTGTGGATATTATTAGAGCTGCCTCCTGCGTCAGAGAAGTGCAAGGTGGTGTTTTTGAGGCTCTTGTTGCAACCCCTCTGAGCTCATAAGTGTAAAATGTACTAGCTGGCTTTGAACTATGGTCTATCAGGTGAGGCTGTGCAAAACCCACCAACTGCAATTTGCATAGGCTTTGGAAAATGGACCTGGCGTGCTCACTTTGGGACATCCCCTCCACTATTTGTGCTTTGAGTTTCACTATTGTGTGAACCTGAGAACTCAGAGTGAAACTGGCCATGGCCGTGCGCACGTCATCGCTGTGTTGCGAGCAATGACTCTGTCGTTGCCAGTACAAACCAAAGCGTCTCCAATCCCAGCCATTCCCAGAATGGTTCTGCAGGATCCAGTCCCATTCTTTGCCAATAGGAGGCTCTCAGGTCGGGGACAGTGCTCTAAGTCATGGTGTCCAGCCACCCCACATACCCACACAGGCAGCCTGTGTGTTTTGCAGCACTCTCACCTGTATGTTTCTGGTTTGTTTTAAAATGTGTGAGGGAAGGGAAGGGATAGATTGGGTAAAAAAAAAAAAAAGTTTGCTAGAGTCTTTTTTTCTAAGTCATTACAAATATCAAGGATTTCTTGTGCAGAGATAAAACCAAGGTGGATTTACCAGCTCTGTGGTCTGAAGAATTTTTACAATTCAGCTAAACAGAGATAGTGTTCATTTTGTGGAAGACTCAGTTTTGGTTCATATCAAAGAGCCTGAATGCTTTAAACAAAACTTTAGGTAGTTTACAACTTTATCAAGTTTAAAAAGCAATGAGATGCCTTTACACTTAAACTAACATTGAATTAGGAGTTTCTACAAAAGATATAAATGTGTATATAAGATAGACACAGGCATTGAGGAAGGTAGTCGTCTTCATAAAAATCCAGTGAATATTAAGTCAATAAGAGAAAACTTTGTTTAAATGAAATTACACTTACTACATTTGGTTTAAAATGTTCCAAATTTTCTAGCAAAACAGCAAAGCAAATATTCTGTTTTGCAGTTTTGTAAGAAATAAATGAGAACTGCTAACAAATGAAAGCAAATGAATTTAAAAAAAAATCAAATACTTGTTATATAAATCTACACAATTCTGACAGTTTTCACACAATAATAATTTATTATTCTAAACAGAGATTCCAAGTTTACAGATGATACAGATAATTATTAAAATTCCTCCACTGCTGCTTCAGATTTTCCTTATTCAAGTCCCTCAACAACTGTCATCACTGCTTTTTCTTCTGTCTTGCCCATTAAGAAAAGGCAGAGAATGAAAAACAAATTTCACTACTAGAGAATAAAAACAACTTTTACCCTACTGTTAAATCAGGATATTCTAAAACTGCAAAACAAGTCAACTTATAACTAAATAGCTAGAGTAACAATTTCTATTTGAGAAGACCACAACCCACAGCTGTAAGAAACAGAGACTGAATTTCTAGTAAATAAATGTGCACAGTTACTCTGAATTTTGGTTCTGTAGAGACCAGATGTGGAGTTTAGCTCTCTGACTGAGTACTCCCCGTTTTTGAAAATGTGAATATTTAGGAGTTGCCTTTCAATTCAAGACAGAATTATTCATCCTGCTGAATCATTAAAACCAGCTAAAGAAACCTGACCCATTAACCCTCACCTGCAAGATACAACAAATGTTGCCCTCCCAAAATTCTGCCTTCACAAACACTTTTCACAAGTCACCACATTTACTGCTATGTGCTCAATGGAAACAAGTCCAAATTCTTTTGATCCCTAGCACCTTATCTAAAGAAATGACATTACCTGCTTGCATTTCACTCAGTTGTTAGTGACTAAGCAAACACGTCTCTGCTTCTTTAGCTGATCACATAACTTTGGGGTCCTGTAATCAACTCTTGCTGTATTTGTTCTTTTCGGATTGCTCTCAATTAGATATTTCACAGGGCAATCACATCTCAGGTCTGATGTCAGGTAGAATGAGTACACTGTTGATCACAAGAAGCATACAGACTTCACCCTGGAAACAGAGTGAGAAGAGCCTTGCAGACACACACAAATGTACACACTTGTGCATTCACACACAGAAGTATAAAGGAACACACCAAGTATGCTCCTTGGGAGCGTTCATTTCTTTTCAGATTGCCAGGAAATCAAGGGGAGAAACATCCTGTAATTTTCAACCAACCAGGCAAGAAGCAAGGGAAAGATGTTTTAGGGGTAGGAAATTTGGTGTGAGATGAAGTCAGGCTCACAAGACAGTCCAAGAATTAGGGGAGCCATGGGGAAGTCCTGCTTTGACATTAATAGGTAAATCTGGTTCAAAATGATCAGTGAGCTTGCCATAGAATCACAGAATCACTAAGGTTGGAAAAGATCTTTAAGATCAAGCCCTACCACCACCGCTGTTGGTGGATATCAATGTGATAATACCACCCAAAGCCCAGCCTGTGATGCTGTACAAAGGAAGACAAGCTTTTAGTTTGGAGGGGAAAACTTTACATGCCTGTGACTGTACAACTACAACCATTTCACATTATGGGAGTACCACCTCCTCAGCCCAGGTTAATGAGAGGATTAAAACCCAGTGAGTTTGCAGGTGATATAACCCTGTCCATCTCCTGACCTTTCTGCCTGATTGCACAGGCTAACTGGTTTTGAACATGCAGAGAGAATCTTTGCCATGTGATTGCTACTCAGACACTGTCTCTGTAATTTAGATTATGAAAGGCTTGTGGTGACTTTCAGGTTTTGTCATCAATAGCCTGTTTTTGGCGTGGGTGGTGTAGATGTGCCAAGCCCAGTACATCATGATGAGAGTGTGAACTATTTCAGGTACTCTATTATAGCAACTTTGTCACGCTTAATTAAGTCACAGGTTAATCCAGTAGGAAGGACAATCTGGAGTGTATCTGTAATGCAGTGTTCTAAGTCTATCAAAATTGCAAAGTTATCAGGTGCTGAAGTCCCACACATGGAAGCCTGACCTTGTGGGGAAAAGTGGGAGGTAAGCTATCCCTAGCACTTCTGCCACAAGGGACTCGCTCCTCTCAGAGCCTCACAGAAGAGTTAGCACATATAATGCTTGCTCTGGTTATGTGCTGGCAGGATTTTAAAACACTACTGAACCTTTATCTCCAGGAAATGGTCACCCAAGGGCCTTAACAGTGACTGGCATAGCTCCTCTGCAGACTTAGAAAATACAGCTCCATCCTACCCTTCCTATCATCATCTGACTCTTCTAGGCTGTCCAGTCTGTTCCCCGGGGTGGTCTGCGCATTTGGACGAGAGACCTGAGATGGTCTTGCATTGCGTACATCACTAAACTCTTGATTGGCTTTCCCAGCCTCTTACCTCCTTCCCCTAATTTCCGGTGCTTACTTTAACTTATAGTGGTAGAATGTGTTTTAATGGTTGGCAGTGACAACCAGTCAGATCAGATGGGAGAACTGTACATCATTAATTTAAGTAGAGGGCAGAAATGCAATGCCATAATAAACCTGAGCCTGAAAATCACCCTGTTTCCTCTGGAGAGGTAACATATCACAGGACAGAACTGCAAAGCCCTGCTTCCCTTTTTGAATGTCCATCAACTGTCAACTGTGGTGTATCAAAGTAGAAAACAGTAGATGACACAGTTTCCTGCAAGTACAAACTTAATGATGGTACATGGTGCAGCCCAGAGAAACGGGAGGTGGCGAAATGCTCCACGCTTGACCCTAATGGGCAGTGTTCAGGATGTTGGTCAATGCTCTTCAAACAAAAATAAGCTCCAGTTTGTTCTATAAAATGAGGAATGAAGCACAGAAAAACTGTGTCTGTGCCACAGAAAGTCCAGTGATAGCGGTGACTAAGAATTTTATACTGTGTTGAGTAATACCACTCTGCAAGGCGATGCAGGAGAAGGAACAATTTAGCACAGTGTATACTCAGATTTATAGAAAATCAGCTTCATGGAAACTGCCACCAGAGCAGTACTGACGGGTTTGCATCATATGAGCACGGCAGAAAAGCAAAACAATGCTGGGAAACAGATTGATTTTGTTCTCAGCTACTCTGCAGAGATGAAACTTTTATTAAGATATGTTGTCTTGCTCTGGTAGCAGCTTGAAAATTACCTCCTAAAATTCTGATGACCTAGGACCTGCTCCTTTTCCCATTGCAAGTGCTTTTTAAGTCAGTGTACAGTTATTTGGTGTAACAAAGCTTTTGAGGCTTAGAAGGTTCAGGAACAGACTGGCCACATGCAAACTGAAGACAGAGTTGTTATGCTCTTTCTTTCCAGTGCAGCTGCATGCACGGAGTGGGGAAATGTGTAATCACTGCCAGTTTCTTGGCAGTTACTCCTGTAAGTTAAAAAGATAATTGCTGTGTTTGGCCATGCGTTCCTTGTAGCTCTTGTATACAGCTCTCATCAAACGCATGTAGGTTTGCCTGGAAGGAGTGAGGGCAGTGTAGGATCACCCTTACACTTTCTCAGAAGCAGGGAAGGAAAAGAAAATCACTCTTTTACCTTTGCAAACTGAAAATCTCCGTACTTCCCCAGCTGACAGCTGTGCTGTGTTTCTAGGTGCAGCTGTGCTGTAAACTTGGGTTTACACCTATGGGCTTTTTCTGAAAAACAGAGGACTGGTGAGGAAACTGTTCTGTGAAAGTCCAGTTAAGAAGACATTATGTACCAAGATCACATAGACTTGAAAGAAGATTTGGGGTTTTTTAGGCCATTCTGGCCGTTTCAAGAATGGAATGTGCTTTTAGAAATAAAATGGGGAATGGTAAAGTCTTTTATTACACAAACTGGGGAAAACCAGACAAACTTCAAGGCAGAGCAGTTCTTCCTTAGATACAAACAAGCACTTTCATAAAATCTGGTTTATCATATGGCTGGCTCTGTTTAGGTCTCCTTTGTTTCATTTTTTCCACTAGCACTTTTTGTGCATCTGAGAGCCTGCAGTGATGCCAATTTTATGATCTTTTTGCACACACGAGCTAACATATTCTGTGCCATTCTCAACTCTGCATTTTAAAGGAAGTTACTTCAGAACTCACCTCAGAAAAATAAAATTGCAAAGCACAAAAACAACTATTGATTTCTAGTTCATCTATTAAGAAAAAAAAGAGCACAGCATTGGAAATGCTGTCCCTTTGTCACACAGACATGTATACTTACAATACCCACTGTAACTTCTAAGTTATTTGCAAAATCTACTGCAAGTAACATCCTTAAATTCAGAAATGTAGTGTATTTGGAAAATAATTCCAAATAACTTACATGTATTTTCTAAAACTTTAAAATACAATATATGTACAAGCATGAAAGTATATACTATAGGAAAACACGATTCTACCTATGTTGTTGTGAAATTAATTACAGCTCAGTATTTTCAGATGGTGGCATACAGTCTTACAGATTTCCAACAGCACTGTTGTTATTCACTTGAACCATGATAATGTCATGTGGCTCCAGTTAATATGAGAGCCTGTAATTAAAAATTACAATGGTAAATGCTATAACTACACAGTAAGAGACTTGTCTTGAAAATCCTAAACAGCTGGCGGGAGTGGATTTAATACAATTTACGCTAATAATTGTTGAAGAGCTTGCATGCATAGGCTGGAGCTGTGGTCAAACCTCACTTTCAGGTCTGGAGCTTAGCCGTCTGTATCTGCTGCGTGACAGCAAACAATCTGTATTTCTTTCTGCATTTACATCTTATCACACTCTAAGACCATGCATGTAGCAGATGTTATTTTCAGTGCTTAAACCCATTTTTGGACTTACATGGCATGAAGACTGAAAATGCCCATGGTTGCATTTTGTTGTGCCATTCTGACAGATAACAGAAGGTTTATTGAAAGTTCTGCCAGGGCAATCTGACAGGAGGGTCCTAATGAATTTTTGTATGAATCTGTGACTGAAAAATTGCCATCTGACAGCTGAATCTTTTACTGACTTCTGGCTCATATCAATTTCAAATGCACACTTGCAGAAACATGTCCTCAACATATTTTTGAAAATGTGTGAAAATAATTGATGAAATACTAATTTTCTTTTCACTTTGGCTGCTATTCACAGCAGTCTGCAGGATCTTGAACTAGTAGATGTGTGGAAAAACAGAAGGCTTTCAAAAAAACCTCTCCTTTGCACTGGCTGAGTACAGCAAACAATCTTATTAGTTTAGTCTTAACAAGTACTTATTTTTGCTCGTTTATTTTCTGTAACCTATAGATCTCTCTGGTGTGATACCATGTATATTTACTACCATTGCCAGTAAAATTGAGAGACCAGAAATGAGCAGCAGGGTGAAGGGAAAGAGGGGAGGGTTGTCAGACATTATTTATGTGAATTAAACTGTTTGTGCACTATATCTATACCATCAACTATGCTAGTCAGACATGGGTTAACCCCTGACATGGGTTAACCCTTTATCATCTGAAGTTTCTGGAGACACCTTGGCTTTCAGAATGCTAAAAGGACCCTGGATAAATGAAATTTTATTCTGAATCAAAGCAATTTTTCAGAGTTAGCATCTTGCAATTTATACTCTCGAAAGGAAGCAGATTAACAAGCAAAGAGATCTCAACCCAGTGCAAATTGCACTGCTCCTGCAGTTCGCATGTTTAGAATGGACCAGCTCGCAGCATGAAAGAATAGCTCAGTCCCGGTTCCCATCAAACCCTTGACCTCTCTGTGAGACTGCCAACATGGATACCAGTTATGGAAGTAATTTAGTGCACAAACAAGTATTTACCAGGAATTAAACTGAGACCACCAAACACATTTCACAGTGGAGACCAAACAGTCATTATGCTGAGGCAATTTTAGGTCACTACCAACTTGGGCCTGATTCAAGAAAGCAACCTCAGATAAAAGTCTCTACGTCCCATCATCCAAGTCCCTGAGGCATTCAGTCTCTAAGTTCCTTTTCTGCTATAAACATAATTCCTGCATGAGATAAGACGTTTCACTGTACATTCAGTAATCCAGGAAAAGATTAGAAACAGAAAGGGGGAAAAAAGGCATTTGAAACATTTTGCAGAGGCAGAGAAAGTGCCATGTTCGTGTGAAGAAGTGGGAAGAAGCTTCAGCACTCCTTCCTAACACGAGTAGTTAATTGCTCCACGGGGGGAGCAGGGGTCTACACTCCAAGAGCTCATTGCTGACATAAGGCACTTTGTTACTCTGCAATGCTCTATTAATAACATTCCTACATTAACTTAATGTTGGTCTTTATGTATTTGTTCATCTTTAAATAATTCACTTCTGCTTTGCTTCTGTCTTCATTTTTTTTGTTCCTTCTGTTAATGCAAAAGTGGACGGATGAATTGCCTCCTCATGGAGAGTTGAACCTCCATGATAACAAGCAAGTACTTTTAGGAGTACATTTTCTGGCACATACATGCAGCTCTTAGGAGGAGCACAGCAAGGAAGAATACAAGCTTGTCTATAAGCAACACATACTATGCTGCTAGTGGAAAAGTAATGAGTATACTTGCTATATATTTGCATTGCATTTTTCAGCTTTCACAGGAAGCTAGTTCCTTTTCCTCACCTTCTTGCACTCCAAATGAAAACTCTTCTTTCCCTCTCCACCCTGAATATTTGCTTTGTAGACAAGGAGGCAGTGACCAGGCAGCATTACAAAAGCCCCTGCAAGAATGGGATACAGAGCACAGTGGTGCATTCCCGTACACTGTTCAGTACTAGAGTGCAGCCCACGCTATGGATGTAATCAAATGGGTCAGCAGTCAGATAGAATATAAAGATAACTTACCTGATTTTAAGCTTGTAGATAGAACACACCAACATTTCATTTTAGCTGTCCTCTCCTTACTGCTGGAGAAAGTAGCACTGGTGCTACTGTGCAGTTGATAGAAAATCCACTCTTAGTCAAATCTACCTACCTACCTATTTTACCACTGAGACCTGAATTGCCAGGAACTATCCCCCATGGCATGGCTCATTCCTTTATGTACAGCTATTACTGGTAATAAGCTGGCTCATCTCTAGATGAGACTTTAAAACAAGAGAAGTTTCCTAGTTGGCTTAACCCAAGTCTAAAGCAGTAAGTTCAATAAAGAGGTTTAATTATTATGTGTGATAATAGTCAAATCCAGCTCTCTAGTAGTGGTTTTTCATCCAGTAAAAGTTAATGTTAATAAAGGAAATGTTTACATTATGTGATTTAAAGAGGTGAAACAGAAGTTTGAGTCTGAACCCAAATATGGTCATTACAAAACAGAAAGAAGAAAGGCTTTGGATTTTTAATATTCTTTAATAGGAGTTTCAAAATACAGAGTACACTGAGTTCTGTTCATTAAGAGAGAAAAGCTGGAAACCTGATTAGTATGTGAATCCAAAACTGGAACTGAAATCCCAACTTCAAATTTAGGCCCATTTTTGCTGTTGCACTGATAATAGGGATAATTTGATTAGGTCATATTTTGTGCTATTTAATCCAGAAGAAGGTGTTCAGTGACTAACGACTGTAAGTGACTTGCTAGCGCACAGTAAGAGGTCTTTATTCAGCTCTTCTTCTGGCATCAGACATAGTATTTCACCAACCAGAAAAATGTCCAACATGTAAGAATAATGAGGAAACAAGTCATACATGCAGATGGTTGCTGCGCACAGAAGTGGGGAGAAATAGTTGGCTGTCCCTCAGTAGAATGAGGTCAGACTGGGAAAAAAAAAAGAGGCTAAGTGGACTTACAGACAACAGCAATATAACGTTGGTATTATATTTTGCGATGTTGCAACAGAGGATGATCATGGTGATATGACATGTTCTTTTTGAAAGAAAGCAAGCCCTGGAGTGCTCATGTTCTGCCAAAGCTATTCTGTTCACAGTAGTTACCTCTTAACTTTTTTTTTTCAGAATGAAGTCATAAAATAGACCATCTTGCATAAAACAATTTAGAAATTCTCTTCCTTCCTAGAAAATGCCTCTTGCCATTCTTGTAACTTGAATAAGTCACTGAAAACATTTTTTTAAACAGCACTTCCTTCCATTTGCTTGCTCATTTGTGGTTGAAGTATATTTATTCACTTCGTAGCTCTCATCCTGCCAAGGAGCAAACATGCAACACAGGCCTCTAAAATAAACGACAGAGCTACAAAAGGCAATTTCTGTTATCCCCCTGTAAATCTGGAGGGGGGCCCAGATCCACAAGTTGTTCCGTCTTAAGTGAGTTACGAGATATTTTACTGTTGTCTGTATTTTCAGTGTAGAACAGAGGGATAAGCAACCAGAAAGACTGAGCATGACTACCATGTACAGCCACAGGGCCAGGGATTCAGTTTTTCAGGGACAAGGAATGATTTTCTATGTCAAGCAAATATTCTTCATGCAAAAGAGCTTGAAACTTTCAGTTGGCAAAAAAATTTTAATGGAAAATTTCTCACTTGCCAGAACTTATCTTTTTTGATGTGGAATTGCAAAAGCTGCAATAGCTCCGTTTTCTGAGATTAGCACCCCAGATTTTGGAGTAGCAAAAGGTTTCACAAGCACCCTAGGAGCATGAACTCTCTGTGGCAGTGGGAACATTTTCCATCACTTGCCTTACCTTTCCCTGAGGATTTTCAGTGGAAGTGCTGAAGGTGATGCATCCAAGTGTTTCTCTCCACCTATGACTGTCAGCTGTACGCTGCAGCAAGTGAAGCTAAACCCTACAAACATGCACAACAGGTTCTGCCTCTGGGGCAAGTGCCAAGTGATGGCTTGGCCTGAACACACCTGTGGTGACAGAGTTCATCTGGAGGAGTGTTCCGGTGCCCCACACCTCCCTGGATGTAACACCCTCTGCCCTTTCTATCTGGCGGCATCGCTCTCTGATGAACAAAGAGCAGACATACCTCTGCGGCAGGCAGACCCAAAATTACACAGGAAAGACTATGACAAGACATTTCCAGCTGGTGCTTCTGAGGGAATCTCATTTGCAATGGTCAGTTTTGCCATGTACACAACACTCATCCTCCACGGGGTGATGAAGTGCAAGACCCAGCATCTGGTCAGGGGTCATCATTGAAAGACCATTGCAAGATGATCAAAAACACCATTTAAAAATTACAAGGCCTTCTTTTCAGTGATGCAGGCAGCAGGCTATTTGGTTTAGGTTGTGTTTCACTGACTTTCCCATTGGCAGGTTTTCTTGTCCTTCCAACACTGCCTGCAACACCAACAGGCAGAGCCACCTTGGGCCTGGAAGAAGTGGTTAGCATGGGAGGAACGCTGGCCTGAGGAGAGACAAGAACAACATCTGTGTCCTTTGATAAACGCCCAGGATGAAAAGGGAAGGCTGTGCTTTGTGTGCTTGCCCAGGCACGCTGCCAAGGGTATGCAGGTCAGCTCTGATTAAGAGAAAGTTAAATGGATCAGTAGGCCTGGTCCCGGAAATGTGACCCTGCCAGAGCCGCTTTTGCAAGAATGAGAAAATGTATGGAAATGTGGGTAGGAATTTGTTGCTGAGGTGTGGTAATAGTGCCAGGTTGATGAAGAGCCCCTGAGGAATGCTGTCCTTGCCCGGGAAGGAACAGTCTGTACTCTGATTACAACAACAACAGAGACCAGCGCTGATCATGTAGCTGAGGTTTCAGAAGTTGCAGCCCCATCACATGCACCCAACCAGATCCAAACCCTAAACCCCAGCCCCTTCCACCACACAGAACATACAGAGTGACATAGAGTGACAGGAATGCCCATACCAGTTAGAATGGCAAAAGGGCCAGATGTGTTTTTGCCTTGTCCTCTTGCTTTCATCTTCTTCTCCTTTTCTAACTACTCCTTCCAGCACGAGTAATGCCAGTTCTCTACATACTCCACATCTCTTTCCCTCTCAAGATCATTATAGTAACTCAGTTTCTGCTGTCACAGACTAGTGCTCCTTTTATGAGCTCCTCACCAAACTGAGCTATTTTAATGAACCAGAACAGGTTCATTCCCTCATAATTACACACCACTTCCCCACTCTGAGTGGTAGCCAAGCCTCTGTGCTGTGTTGCTCCTTATCACAGCGAGATTAAAAATAGTTTTATAACAGTATGCAAAGTGTTGCTAAATCCTGTTCTTCCCACATTAAAAGCAGATGCTCAGACAGACTGAATTAGACTGAGCAAATTTATTAATTTAGATGCATAAAAGCTTCACAAGTTCTGACTTAAGTCTGCGTTTAAGTAAGACAAGCAGTATTTTCATATTTAAGACAATACTGTTTCAGTGTAAACTGAACCTTCTTTTTTGGGTTTGCTGTGGCCTCAATATTCAGCCCCTGACACCAATGCAGTCAGTGGAAAACTGGATGGATAAAGAAGAGTTCAGACCCATTTTAGGGCATCTCTTCCAATCTGAAGAGTATGCATGCAAAGAAGCCCAATTCATTATAATAACAGGAGTTGCTATAAATTTCTCTAAAAAAATTATTCTAATAAATTAAGGCTTTAAAAGTGTTAAAAGTCAGAGAAACGAAAATGTTCCAACCATTCACAAGGTTTTAGATAACCTTTGTTTCCCCCCCCTTTCACTGCTGCTCCCTGAACTCTAAATCAAGAGACTCTTAAAGTCAGGAAGCCAGACAGACTTCCAAAATATGTGGTGACGCTCAGGGGCCTGTGAACCGGAAACAGACATTTACTGTCTTCTTTCCCAACCCAATTGGCTCCAAATATCTGTAGCTGATGTTCTGGGATTTTGGGTTGCAGCCAGAAGACCTAACCTGAGAGGTTGGGAGCTCACGACTCATCGAAGTCAGGAATCGTTTCACGTCCACCCATTTCTCTTGCAGGGAGTGTTTACAACACTGGCACTTTCACAACAGGAGAGGGAGGGAAAAAAAAATAGGATGTTTTTAATCCATTAGACTGCTGCTGATTCAGTAGTAATAAACATGAGTCTGTTTCCTTGATTGTTCTGTACACAGCAAACACTTGCGTAATGTGTCAGTTAAGCCTGTGCGTTGTAAGGATCTCTCATTGAGGTGAGTCTGCGTCCATAACCAATATATGAAGATGTGCCTTTGCATGCATTTTGTGTGCCTACACGAGTGAGAAAGAGAGCAAGAACTTAATTCCTAAGACCCTTAATCATCCTCCGATCTTTATTTCTAAGGGTGATCAAAGCACCAGCTCTCAGGAAGATGATTTCTCTCTGCTAGGCTAAAGATATTAAGGTCAGAAGATAGCGCGCTTCCCAACAGCCTGCTGGGAATGAACGCTATAAAAGTTTGGGATGTTTGCAGACAGTGAGACGGGAGTCAGTCGCTGCTGCTGCTGCTGCTTTTGCTGTGCCTCTTGCTGTGTTACAGACATCTTGACTGGCCTCACTGATTTAATGATGAGTGTTTGTTGGCCTGCAAAACGCAAACACATTGTAGGATTGTTTGTACACTAGCTAAACTTCTGCAGATAGTTTACATGCTAGAATGAATTCTTTGCACACATTGATCTGCATTCACAATGTGTGTCTTCCTCTCTCAGTGCAGACTTTCTCTTGCTTTTCTTTCACCTTCATGTTGCGAAACACATAAATGTTGCCTAACTTTTGATCATATGAGTAGCATAAGGTCATTTACATGACAGCTAGGCTACTTTACAGTTTGTTGTCAAACTGCAACTGTATTCAGAAACAAAATGGAGAGGACAATTGTACAGAAAGGTCAACATTTCATTCTGAAAGAGCCCTTATGTTTTAATATTAGCTTCATATTATTTTGGGAAGAATTAAATAAGACCAACAATAAATGCTTTATTCCAAATAAGACATTTCAGGTGAAAGAAAAATAAAATAGTCCATGTTTTTCTCTTTCATTTTTCTTGTTCTCTCCCAAAAATCCCATCACTCATTTTTCCCAGCTCAGTCACGGCCCAAAACACTTATCATTTACACAACTGTATCTTATAGACTCACAGAAGAGGAGACACGTAGGGACTTTGCTGAATTTTGGCTTAAATTTGTCAATGTTATTTTTTGTATAAATATCCAGACAATACAGAGGGGAAGCAATACTTGAAAGTTCAAACCAAAATAAATGTGATAGACAATATCGTATCATTGTAGTGTATAGATATGAAATTGGGAGTGGCCAGATACAAAAAGAAAGAGAAGGAAAAAACAGCTCTTTTTTCTTGATACTTTGGTGGAGAAGTTTCTTTTTTGCCTTCTCTATTATTTAATAAAACCTGATCCACACTTCGAGTGATGATCTGTGTCTCATATCTCAGTCTCAGGCAAGACCACACCTCCAGAACTGAGAAGTTAGATTACTTCCAACTCAAGGCTTTTAATGCTGGATCTGGCTGTGTCTCTGTTCAAACCATTGCTACTCTGTTTTGCTTCAGTTCTTTGAGTCAGGCGAAGTAGGAATGTAGCTCTGAATCCAGATTCACAGATTTAATGCCAGCCTACCTGTATTTTGACATTTCTGAAGTCACCACACCCACTTAAAAAATAATTAATAAAACACAAAGAGTGAAATTTTAACCCTGCTGAAGTTGATGGTTAAACTCTCACAGACTTTAGTGGACCCTGAACTTCATTTAAAATATTTATGTCCTGGCAATTAACCAAAAACCTCTTCCCAGTAGCTTGAGAAGCCATGTCCACCTCTATCTCAGTTTGTCCTTCCATCAGTGCTTTGCCCAGTAATGCATCTCATCCAGACATAGCGTGCGACTCCTGTTAATGTTCTGTTTCTCACTCCTGTCAGTCATCCACTTGTGACTGCAGTTTCCATTTCCTCCTCCCACAAACAATTTCTGCCTTCCTTCCCCCCATGGCATTTCCTGCACCAGAAAAGGATCCATCAGACCCAGGCTCCTCTTCCAAATCTCTCCACAGGACTTCTCTTCTTTGGTCTGCTGTCTCCTGAAATTAATTTTATGCCCTCATTTAGAATATTACTCATAAAATTTAATTACTGAAACATCTTCATGAATAAACAAAAAAGAATTAGTTAAAAATGCAGTAAGGAAGTTTCAGGTTAGACACTAGGGAAAAATAGTAATCTGGAAAATGCTGACATATCTCATAAATATTTGGGAGGCATTTTCTACTTCCAGATGTTGTTGACTGTGCTGAGAGAGCTCTGGGCTAAGCTTTATGTTTCAAGATGAGCCTCAGTCACACAAAAAATAAGAGGGGAGGCAGATGCAAAACCTGAAGAGGGGACAACCTTGTCCCATCTGCGCCAACTCACAGAGCCCCACGGGAGGCATTGTGCTGAGTGCCCTGAAGGTGTGCAGGAGTGTCATGCCGTGCCATGCTGCCATTATGTCCCCGGGAGCATGGGGGTCTTCAGGAGAATGATCAACTCTGCACACACCCATTCCTTCAAAATCCTGCTGATCTTAAGGCAACACTTATGGTATATCTCCTAGACATTTTTTAGGATGGGCACAGAAGGTTTGCATGTGTTTCATGGAAGGTGTATGAATTTGGGAGGCCAGGCACCAGCTGAGACAGGAGTTTCCACTCAGCCCTGCAATCCTGTGACTTTTTGTAACTTACGCATTGTCTGTCTCCAGCCAGCTGGACAACAGTCCTGGCTCCTTGGCACTTATGGCACATTTTTCCAGTAAGCTCTAATAAAATGCTTCCTATCATCCCATTTCATTGGAATGAGGAGGGTTCCCACAGAAAGTGTGCAAACTTGGCAAAACACAGTAGATCCAATGTTATCCCAGAACAGCAAACATTAAATAAATGTTTCTTATCATGCAATAATCAAAGGGCTCTTCAGATGACTCTGACACTCCTTTTAGGTACTGTGGGATAATATGTTAGGTGCCAGACTGCCACATCTATCCTTAGTTCTCTGAACTGAAAATAAGGATAAGAACTTCAATGACACTGTCCTTTAGACATGGCTTTGCAATATGCTACATGTCTAGACTGCTGTAAAATCAGAAGGGTTTTGTTTGAATGACTTGTTTATATGACTCCCATAATAAATAGCCTGAGTCTTTCTAGTTGTATTAAAACCACATTGGAGCAAATTCTACGCCTCATTACGCCACTGCAAGTCTACCATCAGCTATCAGGAGTTTCTGCTTGAGAACAGAATTTGTTTTGCCATGTTTGTAGCCATGGCACTGATGAGAATCATGACACCAGCATGCTGTATGCATTCAAGCATTAAGGGGTGTAAAGCTGGAGGCTTTTAAACTGTGAGAATTAAATCAGCTTTTGACTTTATATTGGTCCATACTTCATCTGGAATAGAGATGATGCACAGGACATGCAGAATATTAAAAGATTCAGCAACAAGTGCTTGGCCCAAAGGAGAATTATAGGAAGCATCATTCTCCAAAACTGATGTGTTTGAGACTTCAGCCTAAGGAGAAGCAGGCCTTGCAGAAGACCTGTGTCACCCTGAGGAAAATGGATGATTCATCAAAGCAAACTCAGTCCTTGGATGGGAGAGTAGATGGAGGTCCCACTTTCAAAAGTCATAGACCAAAAAGATACAGCTGAAGAGAAGGTGGCTAAGTGTGAAAGAGTTGAGAGAATGTTCAGCCTCGCTGTCCCAGCCTGGTTTAAGCAGACAGACAATTTCGACTTTGGTATTTATTTCCATGTGGGGAAATTTTCCTTGAAATGGTGTACTCATAGTTGTGGGGTCTCTATGTCCCTGTATTCATGTCAGGCCCTGTGCATGAGTGAGCTCTGAGAGAACTTCTGCTTTGTGCAAGGGGATGGTGAGAAGAATTTAACTCTAAATCACTACCTTTCACAAGCTGAGGCCAGAATCTCAATATTTTCCTTTTTCTGTACCAAGATCAAGTTCCTTTGGAATACCTGACTCCAATACCTGAGGCTGTCATGAGCTGGCAGGTTTCTGCACCATGAGGCTCCTCCCCAGTGCTCCAGAGGGGATGCTGGGGAGCTGATGGAGGTATTGCCTCCCAGCAGTAAAGTTCTGTGCCAGTAATACCCAAGCAGTTGTGGCTGAGGGTTTCCAGCAGCTGCTGTAGCCCCAGCTTTGCCCTCAGCTGCAGGGAACAGCTGCAGAAACTGCAGAGAATGAGGGGCAAACAAGGCTGAGGAAGACAACTAGTTTGACTTTGAGAAGCTGCTTCAAATAGGGACTTTTCCTGAGCTTTAAAAACACAGCTTGCTGAGATTGACAAGGATGCACTCTGGGCTGAGGGAAGAAAGCTCCATCAGTGGCAAAACACTGTGTTCCAGATGCAAGATGACGAACCATCACTGCAGGTCAGGATGACACAGGCCACCTTCCGGGAAATCTGCAGGAAGCACAGCACCGTGCTGCAAAGGCAATGCAGAAGGGGCAGTACAGTAATAGAAAAACTCTCTTATCTCTTCAAAATCATGAAGCTGTCACCATCCTTCCCCCTGCTAACCAGGTCAGGCTGGGTAGGTTGCCTGTGGAGCCATTAGGATGAAAGCTTACCAAGGGAGGTCTCCGGTCAGGAGAAACACTTGCAGGAACAGCAGCCATCAAGGGCACCGTCTTGAACACAGAGTGGTGCAGGATTTGGTAGGAGCCCAGCGCTGCCTGTGAGTCTGTCCCAGACCCAAACTCAACACCTTGGTTGTGTGTCCAGGTTGTGCAGTGACTGTGCTGTTGCCCCTAAGGAACACTGGCACATCTGCCAATAGAGTGTGACAGTGCATATTAAGCCCATTTCCATGGCTTCAGTCAGGTTTCTCTCTTAGCAAGGGACTGCTAAATAACTTTTAAGTGTTCATATGGAGCAAGTTTCCTAAATGGTCCTCTCCTAGTCAGTCACAGAAGTGGGGAGTCGACAGAAAAAGCCCCCATTGCTCCAGTGCTGTTTGCCATCACCCAGCTCAGGTGTTCCAGGGAAGGCCAGGTGTTTGTGGGTGAGTCACGTTCACTTTAGCTGTTTAACTTTGCCTTGAAGAAGCCAGAGGTGTTTCTAGCAGGTACATCAAGCCGGATGGATGGCCTTTCTGGGTGGCAGGGAGGAGTGTGCTCAGTCACAGGACCAGTGTCCTGCTCCACTCCAGTGACCACGCTCCCATAAAGGCACCCTTTGGCTTTGCGTGTGACAGTATGCATCACAAAGCTGATATGAGCAGGAGAATTAAAAAAGTCTGCCCTTGCAGGTGCACTGCTGTAATCTCTGTGCAACCAGAGAGTGCCAAACAGCACAGCATTTAGCACAGACATCCATCTGCAGCCATGCAGGATGCTTCAAATCTTTTAAGCACAGGATCTACAGCAAGTATTTTTCCAAATGAAGCATGCTATAATGTTTCAGTGAGGATATCAAGAACATGGGAAGGGGTGAAATTTTATACTGAAAGAGAAGATTGTCTGATGATAGTAAAGGCCTGGGAGCAGATTATAGCCCTTGAGGGTATCTGGTATATAACAGTGACACCCAATGTTTTTTGTATCCACATGTGGACACTCCAGGGCATTTTCACTCTGCCAAATTTTGCACGTCTAGTTTATACACCAACATGACAATTCTATTACCCCGAACTCTCTTTACTGTTAACAAAGGGACAGACAGGTTCTAGAACAATTTATAACATGAGTTTGCCCTGGATATATCTGGATCTCTCTGTGGTGCCTCCAAACACTAGATGAAGCTTCATAAATTAGGGATTTGAGCCAAAGTCTAAATTTACATGCCGTAAATTAGCCCATCTAGTGCATTTCAAACCCATTTCATACATTTCACTGGAGTTAATCAGTATTTACATCACTGATTGTGAGATGCAAATTTGACATAGTTCTCATCTTCACTCTGGCACCTCTCTGACTTCAGGAGGCTGCTGGTGGGTTTGGGTTTTGTTTTACTGTCAGTGCACTCATTTGCTAGTTTTCGGTTTGAATGGATGTGAGCTTTGGCTTCTCTGAGATATCTGAGAAGCTTCTCCATCAGTGGGGGCAGCCTCAGCAAACTGCACTTTGCTTTCGCTTCCCATCCCTGTGCCTCAGTGCAGCACCAAGAAGCCAATTATATCAGTTCATCACATCACATTTACTGAGGCAACTGCACAGCAGTTACACTAATCCTGAAATCCCCTCAGAGGCATATATTTAAAGCACATTTATGCTGTGCTACATGGCGACATTTATACAGTCTGTTTACTTCTCCCAGTCCACTCACAGGAGTAATAGACTTACTAGGAGTAGGAGGGAAATTTAAGGACAGTTGAAGAGAGATGTGGCTTCACATGCACACAAACCTCTGCTACAAGTTCAACCAAGCCAATGGACTTAGACCAAATCCACATTTTCCCCGTGGTGGCCATGCCCAATGAAAGGCCAAGGCCATGCTGCAGGTGAGGAAAGCTTGGCCATGTACATGGTGAAGTTGGCAGCCCCAGAGGGATTTACTCTGTCACAGCAATGTTCTTTTGCCAGACAGCTGGCCTGTGTGAAGGCAAGGCTGGTTTGCTTCTTGTCATTCACCATCAGGAGGCAAACACATAGCTGTGGTAGCTGGGGGCAGGTGCCTGGGTTTTCAGTGTCCTGGGCAGCGGGTCTGCTCAGGAGAACACACACTGAGGCTCTGAGTTCAACCAGCGACCACCAAGTCATGGCCGGAATCCTCAGCTTTCAGAGGAGGAAAGATGAGTCCTGCCATGCTGCTGATGCCTGTTTGACTCTCCAGCTGTTCGAGATGCATCCATATAATCACAGAATTTAGGGAGGTGAGTGCCCCTAGATTTTCTGCAGCCACGCATTGGCATCTCCCTAGGCATTATTTATGCATAATACATGGAGATGTTTTGAAGTTCTGCACTCTTCCTGCCCTCCTCCCTCACAACATATTTATGTAAAATCTCCCTAAAATTAATAGATTCAGAGAGCAATGGCCTGCCTGGAGCAGGTTAAAACAGTGAAGAGCAAGCAATAACCAGTGATGGGTATTCAACTGACCTCAGAGACACATATCTGGGTACTCCCAACTTCTTCTCCATGAGAACCAATACTGAAGTGTTGGCTCATTCTGTGATCAGTCTCAAGCACTGATCACAGAACAATCAGGAGTTGTTAATAATGACACCTATTTCAAATAAACTAAGGATTTTGAACACAGACCGATGTGAATTTTGTGCATATATTAGAATGTGGACCAATATTCCTCGTAATGGAGCTGGCTTAAACTTAGGAAAACTGGATGACTCCAAATTTCTTCAGAGAGTTTGCCGGTTAAATACAGATGTCAAAACTTATAGGGTTGGTTGTCTGGTGGGCTTTCGCAATAAGATGTGAATTCGTCCTGGAAAAAAACATCCTGTTTTTCTTAAAATAAGTCTTAGTCTGTAAGGCTGTGTATGCCAAGTAATCAACAAGTTTTATGGTAAGCCTGAAAACCCATAGTAGTGCAGGAAGTCTGCTCTTTTGTGGACAGTGCCATTATTATCACACTGCAAATCATTACACTGCAGACACTTGCAAAAATCAGCAAGAAATTATGAGTAAGACACTGAATGAAATCTGGGAGGCTTGGCATTTCCTCCCAGTTCAGCCACAGGCTTTCTGCGTGACCTAAAAAGTATTATTTATTTTTTTATTGCCACAATTTTCCCTCAGTAAAATGGAGATAACAAGTTTTCCTTTCTTTCCAAGTGTTTTTTTTGTCTTTCTTTTCTATTTATATTGGAAATTTCTTTAAACTGCAACTATCTCTAACTGTGTATTCATCACAAGCAAGGGAGCTCTAGCAACCACAGTAGACACAGTAAAATGAAGAATCTAATGAGAAAATGGTGAATAAAATAGGGTGACTGTAAACAAAGAAGAATAAAAAACTGTCCTGGGTTAAAAAAAAAAAAAAAAAAGAGAGAGAGAGCAAAGAGACGTAAGTGAACTAAAAGAGAAGCACGAGTTAGACAAATAGAAGGAAAAAAAGACAAAAATAACAGACAGAAATAGGAAAAAATCAACAGGGCAAACCTCCAAAATCAGACAAACAGAGTGAAGAGGAAGCATCAAGGTGAGCCAAGCACTGAAGACTAGAAGAGGAGGGAAGGCAGAAATACTGTGTTACAGTATTTTTAGTATGGTCTTAGATTGTGTTAAATCCTAATAATGAGGGAGACAGTTCGGTAGAGATTGACCTCTTGCTTTGAGCCCCCTCTTGCATACTCTGAATATCTAGAACATTAGTGGCTCAGTAGTAGTTTGGGTGTCTGGGAATATAGGGTTGAACTCTTATGGTGCACTTGGGAAAAACACACAAAATCATACCCAGAGTGGTAGGATGAAGGAATGTTAGGATGTCAGCATTGCCTGAGGAAAGAACAATTTCTTGTAGATCCCTGGAAATCAAAAGTGCTTTCCAGGAAGCAAAAACCTGCCCATTGAAAAGGAACACAATCATGCATGAATGATAAGCAAAGATAATTCATTTTCAGACGTGTAGTCTTGGCTCATGGAGGAGTGCATTCACCCTGTCTACTCCGTGACTCAAAATATGATGGTCTTGTTGCAACGTGACAGAAAGTCTTGTACGTGACCTTTCCCAGGAGGTTTCAAACAAATTAGACCTATTCCTCTGATAACAAAATCCAACCCAGATATAAAGGCCAGATATTTTTAAAACTCAAATGATATTGCTCTTGTGATTTTGCTCTTGGAGCCTGGGCCTTTCTCTCTTGAGGATTGGTAAAAGGGAGCAAAACCATAGAGCGGGAGTATGTATATGAAAGAGGGTGCAGGATGGAGTAAGACCCAGATTGCTTAACCACAAGAAGCATCAAGAACAGCTAAGGAAATCTCTGATCCCATGTTCCCATCTCTTATTTTACATCAGAAGCTTTATATCCCAGATTGCTGGGGCTTGGAGCTATGTGTTACATGGATGTCCTTTCCTAGAAAAGTCAAAAGAATTTTCTGAGGAAGGAAGCAGTCACACTGGAGTACTTTTATCATAGTGGACAGCAAAATAGAAATACCCAGAACAGCTAAATCAATTTTCAATCTCATTTATATTGCAATGACAATTGGGATAAATTGATGTAACTGAGGTTTCAGCCATTCTGTTCTGCTTAAACAATTTTTCAGTGATATAAGTAGACTGACTTTAATTAAATCTAATTACACATCTAACAGTTCTTGGGCATAAAAAAGTCCTTCGGGGTGATAGAAGTGAATCTCCTTCTCTCTTATGCTACTGAGCAGCTCTACTGCAGTAAAGAGCTGCCCACTCCTGAGTCAATGGATTCACTCCTTGGTACTGGAGGAATAATCCATGAAGCTGAGGTTGCAGTTGGAGTCTAAGATGTTTCTCTAAAGACTCTGAAGAGATGTGATATTCCACTGAAATGCTGGGAAATGGCCATACAACAAAGGCTTCTGCTCCATTGAGAGGGCTAAATCCAGCATGGGTGTCTGAGGTATAGCTCTGCCTCACTCCCATATAGCAAATACTTAAAGCTGGTGCCAAGCTGTCTCTTCTTAAATGCAACTTCCCCTTGAGAGGCTTTTTACTTATTTTTCCTCTCAGTTTTATCACGCTTCATATTTTGGGAGTGAATCACAAACATCCAGCAAAGTACAGTTTTTACTAGCATTGCCTGAACTTCAGATTGTAGTCTCAGGTCCACAGGCTTGAGCACGCACAGTCTTCTAACAGATAATGCTTAGACTCTAAACTCATCAGACAATAATCTGATGAGCTGTGAAAATAAAAGATACTAACATATGGATAAATAACGTGTATACGCATTCTCATTATTGCTGACTCGGTGTTTTTGTTTCATGCTGCAACACAAAATGTACAGGGAGAGACTGTGCTTTGGAAGAGCGATAAACAGTTTGGCAATCCACTCAACATCAACTTTCAGATTGATAAACCTTCAAATTACTGATCTTCTCTACATGCTATGGAGAGGGAGAAAGGACTGATGATGTGGTTATATGCCTCCTGAAGACACATACACAGATTTGACCGCAGATCATTTTGCTTGAAACAGGTGCTTATAAATCACCCATAGACCAGAGAGGGACAGCATTTATGAAAAACAGAAAGTTAGGTGAACACTGAGCTCTCAGTGAGCTCACTTGCAGATCTGCAGGACCATAGAGAAATGCATGCCCTTATAAATTAAATATCTAGCAACTAGGAGGTCAGTCAGGTCACACAGAAGAAAGGTCCCACTCAGGTTCCTGAAGGTATGTGAAAGTCTTAGAGAAAGATGCTTGAGGCTAGTCACTACATCTGTGGGAGAGAGTATTGAAATGTACAGGAACAGGTACCAATTAACATTTGGCAGAGAAGCAGAAAAGCCTCAGGAAGATGCCAGAGAATTTCATCAGGATAAACGTGAATAAGAACTAAGAAGGCCAAGAGCACCAGATGGCATTTCCAAAAGTACTCCCTGCCACACGCAAAGATAAGGTTCACTGTCTTGCACATGGGAGAGGAGACAAAGCTATACTACAATTTTCTGGAAAGAGAAGACAACCCTCCCATACCCTTTTGATGAGAAAGAAAGTAAATCCCTGATGTGGGGGCGAAGTGTGAAGTTCTGCAGCCTTCTGTTAGAGTTTCACAATTAAAATGAGCATTTCCAGAATCCCAACTTTGAAGAAATACTATTCAAAGCTTGTCTTTATTGACTACTTGTCACAAATACATAGAGCAGCTATATACCAAGTTGAAAAGCTCTCCCATACCCTAAAGGACAAGTGCACTGCCACAATACTTCAATTACATTGCAGTAAAGTATCTGGACTTAGCAGGGCTGGAGCAAACCCAAGCTGATTACACAGAACCACCTGGTTTTCAGCTCCATCCCATGCCCCTGATACAAGGTCTTCCATTGTCTAGGCAAAATTCTGCCTCCCATTATCCTAAACAATGACAGCTGGTCATATATGGAGCCCTCAAGATGACACAGCACAAACTATAATCCTGTTATAACTCTGGGACACATGATGCCATCAACAGTTCTAAAATATGGCTTAAAGCAGAAGCACTAACAGTCTGGGGACAGAATACTTACATGAAAGCTTTTAGAACAACCCCTTAGTCTGGTCCACTATGATGTTACTGATAAAACCACAGCATCAGTGCCATGGATTTGGATGTTGGGACGTGGTGATGCCATTAAACTTCTAGAAGGTTTCCCGGCACAATTTTAGCCCCGCTTACTAGCATAGTTCAGGAGTCAGCATGGTTCACAGCCCAAGTGCCTCAGCCCCTGCTCCAAGGGATGGGAGCATGCAACAGAATGTCCCTGGCTAAGAAGGTGCCACAGATCTAGAGAGTGTCCCAGCAATGCTCCACTCTTGGGTACAGATGTAGCAGTTTGGTCCTTCTTGAGGACCCTGCATCTCCTGTGTCTTGGGTGCAAAGACTTCACTCTCGAAGAAGAAAAGGGCTTAAAGGCTTTTGATTCATCCTAATGTGGTACAGATTTATTGAAAAAAAAAGCTCTTTAAAAGTTTTGAGGGAGAGAGAAAACTTTGTTTCCTGCCTGCTTTAGCCTCAAGTCCTTATAGGATGAAAGTCGCATTTATGGTGTATTAGATATGGGTGCAACATACCGATAAGAGATTTGTGCCTCTTCCGAGACAAAAATATGCTGGCTTCAGCCCTGTACACTTTAGCTCTTATGGTAGATCACAAGCAACCTAAAGGAGGGCCAATGGCTTTCCAACAGCACAGACCAAACCTCCAGACTCTTCTTATTAGTCCAACATCTCGGAGCCACTCCAGAACAAAGAGGCACCAAGACCATCTTGTCCCTACGGCTTGCTTGTGGACAAGCAACTTTCTACCAAGGTTAATGGGTGGCAAAGTTTCACAGCTATGCACTGAAACTGTACTCAGATTTCAGGGATTTGCTTATTGCTTCATGTGCTGAAGTACATGAAACGATCGGATGCTCTTGGTGAACCAGGTTCCTGTTTTGAAAGAAAAAGGAAAGCACACAGCAAGACACAGATAACTTATCTGTGCTTGTAACAAATTTTCTTTTTTTCTTTTATACTATATGAGCAATAAAAAACTATTTACAAGGCATACAAACCTCAGTTTATAGCTAGAAAGATGTTTCACTCTGTCTGCGTTGTCTCTGCAAGTGTCAAAACAGACTTGTATTTCATACCAATAAAGCATGGATTTCATGCCAAGAACAGCAAGAAACAAAACAAAATGAAGCTATTTCCTCAGAAAAGAAAAAAATTCGACTCTTACAAATCTGTCTCTGATGCCGTAATTGCACTAGTGGGAGCAAACACCATGGGAACCCGTAGAGCAGCATGCCTGTGCAGATCCATTCCAGTAGGGCCCCCCCGCAGCCTCCTAACTATACTGGGAGGGTGCTTCTCTCCCCTGATTAGTTCCTTACTTCTCAAGTGTTCCAGTTCATTGCAGAGGGCAAAGGGTTGCAAATTTAGCCCAGAGTGTGAAATCCAGAGTTATTGCTAGAGCTGGTTAAGTTTTTTTTTTTTTCAATGGAATGCTTTTTTTCCATCAGAAAATGCCATTTAGTCTAACCAAAACTGTTCTCTGAGGCATGTTGATTTTCACAACCTTTTGTTTTGGGGAAAAAAATTGGGAAGAATCATTATGAGAAGGTCAAAATATTCCATTTCAACATTTTTGGAATGGAAGCTAAGGGGGAGGAGGTGTTTTTTCCAAGCTACTTTTATTTTCAAACTGTTATTTGCTTCCTATCAGAGAAATAAAAGTATCGCGATACATGGATTTTTTTTTTTTTTCCGTTCATGGCAATTCTTTTTTCTTCTGATTCAGAGAAAAGTAAATGTCAGTTTCCTAGGTGTCCCTTGGAAATGGAAATTTCTTGTGCTTTCACAGCATTAGCCAGGCCCATATTATATTCGTGAATATATTGGAGATCCATTTCATCTAGCAATCTTTGCAACAAGTGCTTAGATAGTTATATGATCCTAGTGATTTTTCTCGGTTAAATGAAAACCAACATTCCTACAAACAACACTTGGCTTGAATAAATGTTCACAGATAGTGAACAATGAAGACATAAAACAGGCAAATGTGACAGCTGATTGCGATTTTTCATAGTATTCTTGTACAGATTTTAACCAGTTAGATAGATTTCATGCTTGTTAACTCTGAAATTAAGATAAGGAGTCGATCTTAACATTTTGAGAATTGTTTTTAAATGTGGCCCTACCTCAGCAAGAAAATTCAGCTTACAGATAAGTTCATCCCAGTTCAATTAGAAAGTGCTTAATTAAACCAGGTATATATTTTTTTAGGCTATAATTAAATAATTTGTCTTGTTTGTATTTCCTTAGTGCATTCACTTTATTTTAATCATTTAATGTATTTATTCTGGGAAATCACACACGCAGCACATGGGCCTGTCACAACTGAATGAAAGGACTAAACACTCAGTTTCTTACCCATGCTTAGCTCTGAAATGACACCTTGCAGATATCTCCTTACATTTATAATTTTCCTGGCCAAGTTAAATAATCCAGAACTGTGTGCTACCTTACACTACATTTGCACATACAAAAGGGTGTTGTAAAACTATGGGATCACAAACGTTGGAGCATACTGTGGATCTGAAACAGAGTAGCACTGTTTGAGCCTGTTAAAGTTCTAAAAATATTTTTCTCTGTAATAAGAGTGGGGTGACTCAGAGAAATCTAGAAAATTGACCGTGGTAGAGATGTATCACTAGCACCCTCTGGGCAGAAGAGCCCTCCAGGAGAGGAGGTGCTCACATCATGGGCCATAGCTTGCCCAGTGCAAGTCAATGAATTCCAGGCCTGCCAATTTAGTCCCCCAAAATCATGGGAGTGGCTTAAAAAAATCAGGGTCCTAAAAATTATGATTGTCAGTTCCTTTTTTTATTGCTTTTGGATCTTTGAGTGTTTTGGTTTCATGTCCTGAGGACATGTTTGCAGCCTAAAAGCCCAGAATCCTGATTCTGAAAGACAGGCTGAGATTTCCAGATACTCACCTGATGCCAACAGATGGGATTTTGATGTGGGAGGAAAGAACATTTGAAAACATCAAAGATACCACTTCAACTCAATTGAAGCAGGACTGGATCTTAAATACATCTATGTTATTTGGCCTCTCATTTTCATGTGTGTGCAATAAACAATAAGAAAACAGATAAAATTCAACATGTGTGTGTTGATGGGTGAACTGGAATGTCCACGTGTATATAAAAATTCAGTGCACCAGTTTATAGAGAGTTTATGTGTGTATGTGTGTCTGTGTGTGCTTTTTGGAAGTATTCACAGGACAAAACAATCAACTATCATAGTTACAGAAAACTCACTTCTTTAAAGTATAAGCTGTGTTATGTTTTTTAAATGGTATAATGTGAGGTACTGTCTTCATCACACATTTATAGAGATACTAATAACTACAGGAAAAAAAGTTTTACTTGGAGCTTAAATGCATACTGCCTGGCTCTTTCTGGTTGCTTTCAGCATCTTGCTGCTCATGCTGTCGTTACACCGTTATATTCTCTCTTTCTGTGGCAGGGCATTGGAACAAATTCCCTGTTTATATTTCCATTTTGTTTCTACTTCAGAATATCAGTTCTTCACTCCTTCTTGGTTTAGCTAGAATTTGAATGTGGATATTGTGCAGAGGTGCAAGAGTAATCCTAGTAAACAGGAAGGGGTCCATAGGAATTGCAGTTGTTTTGTCTGACAATTTACTCGACTCTGGTGTTAGTTCTTTGTTGACCTCGTGCAATTTTTTTTCTTTTTTTTGCTTGTTTTTGATTTAGAAGTATGGACTAAAGTGACTATTTCCCTCCTTTTTAAATATAGCCTGTTGCCATTTGGATTCCTAGAAAATAGATAGAATTCTGGGCTCTTTTAGAAACTATTTTTAAAAAATAATATTGTCTCCTCTGTCTCAACCATCAAAAGCATGACCATTAAATGCACAGTCCCAGTGGGGTGCCTCAGTTAAATGGAGATGATGGTGGTGTCAATTGCTTGAGATGTTCTACCTTATTTACAGGGAATGTGTGTTGTGCTTTGTGATTTTTTTTTTTCCTCTCAACAGAGCAGGGGTTAAAACAAAAACAATTTAAAAAAGGAATCAGAATCATCTCAGAGGCTGTGCAGACGTGCCTTTGATCAGAGGCGGACAGGCTGCTCTGCAGGGCTCGGAGGTGGCTGGAGCTCAGCCAGCTGAGCACAACAGCATCTTCTGAGGGGCGGCACAGACAAGCTCAGGCTCTCCTCCCCGGCTGGCTCAGCACACGTGGAATGGCACCAGCCAGGGGCACCAGGCTGCAGAGACATGCTCAGAGTCTTCTGCCATTCAGTATTCTTTTCCAGTCCCCATTTTGCCCCAGGCAAAATCTCAAAGATTTTCTCAGGGCATGCTCAGGGTGCTGCTCTGTGTCCTTGGTACCCGTATCTCTCCAAAACACTGCTCAGTTGCTCTGGCACAGCACTGCTGCATCCATTCATACCTCTGCTTCATTTCCTAGTGATGTCTCTGAGCTGCAGTGAGAGCAGGGCTTGCAGGCAGTGCTCTTCCCTTCCTTTTCATATGCAGCCAGAAAGTTGTGGTCAATGGCTCTATGTCCATGTGGAGGCCGATGATGAGTGCTGTCCCACAGGGCTATGTTCCAGGAGCAGTGCTCTTTATTACCTTTATCAATGATATAGGCAGTGGGATCCAGTGCACCTTCAGCAGGACTCAAAGCTGAGTTTTGCAGTTGATACAACAGAAGGAAGGGATGACATCAGGAGGACTTGGACAACTGTGAGGATTGGGCCCCTGAGAACATCATGAGGTTCAACAAGTCCAAGGTGCTGCACCTGGGTCAGGGTAATCCCAGATGTGAATACAGACAGGGAGAAGAACTCATGGAGACCAGCCTGTGGAGAAGGACTTGCATGTTCATGTGGATGAGCGGCTGGACATGACCTGTCAATGAGCACTATCAACCCAGAAAGCCAACAGCATGCTGAGCTGCATCAAAAGAAACAAGGCCAGCAGGTCAAGGGAAATGCTCTGCCCTCTGTTCTGCTCTTGTGAGACCCCACCTGGAGTGCTGCACTCACCTCTGGAGTCCCCAGCATGAAAAAGACATGGAACTGCTGGAGCAAGCCTAGAGGAAGATGATGAGAAGGCTGGAGTACCTTTCCTTATGAAGACAGAGAGGGTTGGGGTTGCTTGGCCTGGAGAACAGAAGGCTCTGGGGACATCTTCAAGCACCTTCTGATATCTGAAGGGGGCTTATAAAAAAGATGGGGACAGACTTTTTACATGGGCAGGTAGTGACAGAACAAGAGGGAATGGTGTTAAACTAAAAGAAAGGAGAGATTTAGAGTAGATGATAGAAAGAAATTCTTCATTGTGAGGGTGGTGAGGCACTGGCGAGGGCTGCCCAGAGCATCTTAGAATGCTCCATCCCTGGAAGTGTTCCCAGCCAGGTTAGACAGGGATTGGAACAAGCTGGTCTAGTGGAAGGCATCCCTGCCGGTGGCAGAGGGGTTGACAGTGGATGATCTGTAAGGCCCTCCCAAGCGGAACCATTCCATAGTTCTGTGGATATTTTCTCCCTCCATAAGCCCCCATGGCAGAGTCATTTCCACACACCAACTTAACGAGGCCTGGTCAGCTGGCCATAGCAATAACAACTGGCACAGCCATGAGTTACCTTATATTCCCCAAGTGCTTGTTGCTCCCAGTTCATCACCTCAATCCTCCCTTACCAGATGTTCCCGACCTTAGTCCTGAGTCCTCTTCCCATGTTAACAGGGGTCTGTGTGAGATGAGCTGGCTTTTGGGAGCACCCGTAAAGTGGAGCACCACTGAAATGAAGCCAGGGCTCTATCAGCAGCCTAATGATAGGATCAGTGGTACCAGGTGAGATTGAGGACAAGAAGCAGAAGGAATATTGTGCTTAATTGGAACATAAGGAGTTAAAAAAATGGCCTATTTGTCTAAATGAGATTCATCCCACTGAAGAAAATGACACACTTTTCTTAGCCTGCTTGTTTTCTTTGCAATTGTTGTAGGCCCATGGTGCAATTTAGTGCACAAATTCATGACCTTTAGAGAAGGTATCACTTTCAATCTTCTGCACTGAAATCTCCCCTCCCTGCCCACTCTCACATACAAATCTTCTGCAAACAATGCGGCATGCAGCAGGAATCTTCTGTTTGAAAGAGAGTTTTCCACAATTACATAAGTTCAGCCTGAGAGGTGGTGTAGAGCTGAAAATGTGAGAGTGAGATTTACAGTAATATAATTAGATCACTTACAGTAAGAGGGAATGCTCTTTCCCGCATTAGGACGAATGCCATAGGAGCCTCCCACTACTCCTCCTCTGAGTCATCTTTCCAGAGGCACTTCTGAGAGCCAGCCACCCTCAGGTGTTAAGCAGTATTTGTTTGTGCTGTGGGTGAAAAAATGTGTACATGCACACACAACCCAAACTTGATTAAGCAAACAAGGGCAAAGAAACCAGAGGGCTGTGGTTTCTTTGAATGTCTGTCTGTCTGCCTGGTGACAGAGCCAATGCTTGCAGTCTGGGCCACAATACCTTGACTCATCAGGCAGTCTAAAAGCAGTGTGCACCCCCAGGAGGGCAGGGCACACACACACACCGGCGAGCAAGCCTTATCGGCTCTTCTCGTGTCTGCTTTGCCATGCTCATCCCTGCTGCCGTAGGCCAGGAGTCCAGGATTTGTCGCAGCAGCAGAACCCACTGTCTTAACTTTTGCCAGGTTAAATAACTTCAGAAACACTGTTTTGGCCTAGGGATTGAAACACATGGTTTGGAGCGAGCCGGAGTTCCCTTCCAGGCTTTGCCTGGGCAAGCTGTTTATCTTTGGTGTACCAGCAATAGAGTAGTGTCTCTTGGTACGCCGTAAATGATGGCTTGTATGCATAATAAACCTTATCTACCTCCCAGGCATGCTGTGAGAAGGGATGGATGTTTTTAAGGAGTTTTGTAAGCTGTCCACGAAAAGGGTTACAGGCGTGTAGTATGTAATTATTGCCCTTATCTTACACAATCATCCAGGTACTGAAGGAGCTCTGTCTTCATACATACAAGGCAGGAAGGGCATACTACAACACCAGACTTGCAGGAAGAAGGAGGAGAAGAGGTTTCCACTCCACAACAGCTCCAGGCAAGACTCAGTTCTTCTTCCAAGTGGAGCTAGGTACAGGACTGATGTGACTTTTTCATTCTGCATCACCTGTGTGAATAACCTACAAAAGCCGGGATGCAGGGACCAGAAAACAAGACAACTGTGTTCCACCTGACTGCTACAGCCACTGGGCTACAAAACCTCTGCTTCTGCCCTGCTTCAGTCCTTTTACCTTCTATTGGCAGTGTAGCACAGCTTTAATTTGACCAGTGAAAAGCTCCCCTAGCCTTGCTGAAGGGATTTAGCGCTGATGATGAAAGTCACTTGAAATCGTGGGTAAGATCCATAGACATGGCCCATGTTGTTCACCTCTGAGTCATAAAGAGAAAGAGACATTTTTTTAGCAACACATGCCAGGCTTGAACACAGCTGCATGTAGAGAACAAGACAACTTTTGAGGCAAGTGCTGTGTTCTGACATAACAGTCTGACCTGAGTCATTACTTGGCTCAGCCAAGTCTTCTGTTTTCAATTAGAAGATGAAGTTAGAGAATTACCTATAAGCAGTAGTGAGGACTGTCAGGGCAACTACAAACTATGACAACTGCCCTGCGCATAAAATTCTAAGTAATCCTGGCATGGATGGCCAAGGGAGGTTGCAGCAGACCTCTGGCTCCAAAGAGAGTGCTAACAGCTTCATAGCACTGAGACATATATGAGAAAGTGCCTAAATGCTAGATTTTCTCAGTTTACATTAACGAGGTAAGAGAAAATAATATTCTTTTTATAGGTAGAAGGGCCAAAGTTCACAAGTAACTTTCTGGAGGTCATCCAAGACCCAATTAGTACCTTTTCCTCTCCTTGGGATACCTGTCCTCAGCTTTGAATATAAATGTGCTGATTCCAAAGATCTAAGAGGCCCAGCAAAAGAAGTGAATCTGTGGACTATAAACTCAAAAGAAGAGTGGGAGGGAGGTGTGTTCTTTGTGTGTGTGTGAGATGTGAAAGTGTCTATAGAAAAAATGAGGATGTGAGCTCCTGTAGCTCAAAATAAGGAAATAACACTGATGCTTTCTCTGGGAGTGGTAAAGTGGTTTTTGCAGGGCTCATGTGTCAGCTTCTGTGTAAGTGAACTTCATCCACTTCCTTCCTTCCCAGGTAAATTCCTACTGCATTTGACAATATGTGCAGTCCAAAGAAAGGGGAAAATCCCCGTTACTGGCAAAATCTTAAGCAGTCACAAGATGATTATGTGAAAAAGCCCTTATACAGCCCCTGCGGGACAACCATGTTAACAGTAAGCTTTTACTGTGATTTTTATGGTTGGTCTTTCAGTAGATACACACAGCTCTATCCAAAAACACTACATTTTTTATTATTCTTTAGACCTAGGGATCTCCCTAGGGACTAAGCCATCATCTCACCTTTATGATGGAGGCACATTTTCCTCATGATTTCTGGGCTAGAACCTTGCTGCAGGGTTGAGAGCAACGCTCTTTGCAATGAGAGTGTAAGTCTGCCGTCCCATTTCAGAGGCTCCTGAGATCTTCCCCTGTCTGTTCCCAGCATACAGGGAGCCATTTCAATTTCCAGATGAAAAATCCCAAAATATTTGCTCTGAAAACCTGAAAAGCAGTCTGAAACTGCTCTTCCTAAGGATAATGGCAATAAGAATCTTGGTTTCAGTGGGAAAAGGATTAATTTTAAGCATGGCAGAATGAAATCATGCGCAGTTTGAATGGTTAGACTTGGCAAGTAGCCAATAATCTCATGCATGTAGTTTCACCATTCTTTTAAGAATAAACTCCTATGGCAAATAGAGTAAACTCAATATGGCAGAGTAGCTTACCAAGGAAGGGCATATTCAAATACAGAGTTAAATTAATGATTTTGGCCTCTGCTGTTACAATATCTCAATATTAATAAAATATTCTTAGATTTAATTTATTTTATTTTATTTTATTGTATTTATTTTGATTTATGTTTCTATTTTATTTTTCTTTCTTCAGATTTTACTCTATTTCTATATGTTACCAGGGATCAGAAGTGGAAGAAAGAGCAAGAGTCTGATATGAAGCCATTGCAATCAGGCAGCAGACTTTCCTTTGCTTCAGTCTTGGATCATACCTCGGGCAAGGTTGTGTGCTGGTAAGCAGTATTTTGAAAAGTTTTCATTTAATCTCTGACACAAAAAAACCCTCTCTCACCTTGTCAAAAATGTAAAAAAAACCCAGACAACTAACTTTTCTTAAGCACTGGAACATGCTTTTAGGAAAGCTATACCAATCATAATGAGAGTCCACATGCCAAAGGCTGGCTTTTTGCTGAAGTCAGTGGTCTTGGTGGTAAAATGCAAGCCCAATTGTAGTGATTTTTCCAGAGAACCCAAAGACAAGTGTGAGAAACTCCTGTTTTTCACTGCAGATGGGGTCTGAGTGACAGACTCTCATTATTTGCTGGGAAGTAACAAAGAAAGTAGGCTGCATTTTTTCTCCATGATCCCTGCAGGCTAAACGGTGGCTTGTAGAGAAAGTCCAGTAGTTCTCAGAAGTCCGTCCTTCTTTAGGTGAGATGGGTTTGTTTTCTGAACTCTGGCAAAGAGCAGCTGATTTTGTATCAGGGGAATATGCAGAGTGAAACCACTACAAACACCGATCCTACCAGAAATAACCAGCCCTCCCTTCCCACTGGTCAGAAATGGAGAGTACAAAAATTCCAGTGATTCATTCTCTTATCTACCAGAATGGGGAGAAAAACCCCACCTAAATAAAAGTGAAATGTTTTACTCAGACATGTGGCTTCACATGAAACTCCGTTAACCTCTTATTTTGTGGAAGTTTGTAGAAGACAATGAAGCCTGAAATTCCAAATTCAGTTCCTTCCTAAGAGTTCCTCTGAAGCACATGTGCTGGCAGGCTCTCCCTCACCAGCTTGGTCTCATGAGTTTCCCAATGATCTTCTCTATAGATAAGAAGAAAACTTCAATGGCTTATCCTGTCTGGGCTTTTTTCTTGAGAAGAGACCTGTCTGGCAGAGTGACAGGTCTTCCCCCTTACATCCTCAGTGATCTGGCAGCGAGCAGACAAGTTCCTCTCATCCTGAGAGTCCCAACCTCTTCTTTGTACCACTATGGTTACAAATAGAGACAGAAAGAAAAGTGCCAATATTCAAAAGATATCTTTATATAATTAGTTTTAAAAACTGATACATATTGATTACACAAGGGAAAGGAATGACTTGGTCTGGTTTTTATGATCTCTTCCTATCCAAGTAGTTACTGATCATTAGCTTACTTGTAATATTAAAGTCCTGATGTTTCTAACCTGATTACAGTCATTCATTCCTTGCTCTTTCGATAGCTCAGTTCCTTCATTCATTAACCTAAATTCAAATGGAATTGTTTTGTGCAAAGAAAAAAATGGTCAAATGCTCAAAGTGAATCATATAAATTTGTGTGTGTTAAACAGATAATCACAAAACACTGATGCCAACACTGCCACTCATGGGATTTTATTTCAGATTAATTGTGCCCTTTCTTCTAAGTATTTCTCATCTTCGTTTTTTGAGTGGGTTTTTTTGATGCTGAGAGATCTGATTACACTGTAATTCATTAAGGAAAAGAAAGGACTACAAACATATGATTTCATAATGCATCAGAGGGTTTGTGGCTATTATGCCAGAACTACAAAGCAAATGTTGTGCACTAGTTGGATGTGAATGCACATGAAAAAATGGATTTAAACATATGTATGAAATGGGTAGACACTATTGTCGAACCGTCAGAAGCTTCCTTAATGAGCCAGGATTTTTATGAGTCAAGAGAGAGCACAATGCAGACAGGCAAACCAAGAGCTGCAGCAGCTGACCCAGTGACCACATTTCCGACATAAAAAGTCAGAGTGATCAAGATGGCCAGTGAAGTTCCCAAGCAAACAGATGCTGTGGTAAAACTACCTTAAATTCAGTGTTTGGTCTAGACATGAGTGAGAAGTGAGGAGGAGTGGGAACTAGATTTAGCAATTTTAAGTAACAACACACTCTCATACCAGGTCAAACAGGTTCAGTAGTCCAATTTGCTCGTCTCATTGTGCATATTAAGACCTTTCTAATACTTCTGATCAACTGTCTTCTTCCTATAACAGCTGTCAGCTCACTAGTGAAATGATGACTTAGTATACAGGAAAGGTGAATTTGTGTTTGTCGGTCACACAAAGTGCCCTTAACTCCTTCAAAGATGTGTAGTATTTGTACACCCAGGCCTCAAAGTTTAATATCCACCTGTAATGGCAATTTCATCATAGGTAATGGCATTTTTCAGGAGATTTTATTGTATTTCATAATTCAGAACAAAAGCAAACAAAAAAAGAAAATGTGTATATATATAAATACGCTCATGTGTTATTCACATCAGTCTTCACATGCTAAAAAAAGATTTCATTTAATTGACAGCTTATACATTGATGTCTGCAGGGGCAGAAATACATGCAGTTATTTGGTAATCATTGCTTGACTGTTAGGTGGCCACTTGCTAAAATTCGGTCAGCACTGGAATTAATTGGCACACCCACTGGCAGCCTCAGCAAAGAAGTCCAGGAGCAATAATAAAATATCCTCTAACTTCCCAGGAAGGTTGCTTCAGGCTTGACTGACTTAAGTACATGGACTGCTCTGCCTGAGCACATCTGTAGTACTGTTGTTTTTCTCTCTCTTGTACACAGCTTGGAGACTTTGGGGTTAATATTTAAAAGCTCTGGTTTTCACTCATTTTTAGGTGTATGCTGCCCTGAAGTCTCTAAAGCTCTGATACAAGTCCCTAGACTCTTTACAGAGATTAAAGAGGGTCAACTCTCACACTTAACTAATAGCATTACTCCTTTGTTTACTAAATGACTCAGTAATTAGGTCTGTATCAAGAGACAGGGATCTGCCCATTAAAATTTGTTCAGGGAGATTTTGTATTAATTACTCTTGAAATGCTTTTCACTCTCCATGGAACTGATTTGCTATTTCCAGGTCTGCTCAGCAAAATAAGTTCGGCAATGCCGAGCTCAAGGCCATGGCGGCTGTCGCGTCTCTGGCAGAGGGGAAAGATCAGTTCCCTGTAAGCCAAAGCCAAGCTTAGTCAGCGCTGCTGCCGTTCTACCCTTCTCCATCCTGCTCATCTGGGCAGGCAGCCAGTCTCAGGGCTCAGCTAGGTAAAAACTAACCCTACAAAGAAAAACAGTGGATTTCCAGCCGCCCAGCTTGGCTCCCTAGCCAGGCTTGTGGTGGGGGAAGGAGTAGGAACACATAACTGAGGTGGGAGACTTGTAGGTCCTCATTAGGACCAGCTTCCCTCAGGATGTGACCTTCAGGCAAATGAAGGTCCCGGGAGGGGAGGATACCATTAAATGGTGTTTTGAAGGTATTGATTTTAGAGCAGAGAGGGTAACCTCTGGAGTTCTGCGCTCCATTTTCCAGAGCCCTACTCTTGCTTCTGCTCTACATTTCAAATAGAAAAGTAGTATGCAGCTAGTCAGGATTAGTACAAAAGAAAATGTTGCTCTGGTTGCAAATCTGCTCGTGTGTTTGTTCCTCTTGCTTTCAGAAGTCCTCATCTCCAGCTGTGATGTGTTTTCTGCTATGAATCTGACGATTCTCAGCAGTCTTTGTTAAGGAAGAGGCACAAAAGCTTAATTTGTACAAAACGTATGCATTTTGACCTAAGAGATGCCTGCAAGTTGGATGGGCTGGCCATGGAGAAATGTAAGGAAACTTTCTCTATTTACATCCTCCATGAAAAACCGGGACACAAGAGCAGTCCCTCTGCCATAGGCCTGTTTTTTCTCAATGCCCTTCATGACACAGACCACTTTAAAGGGGGCTGGAAGGCACTCTTTGTCAAATTTCTAGTAACACATCATGGATCAAGTTTAATTTTTTTTTCTGAACCAGAGTTACCAACACTAATTGAAACCTGACAGTGTTGCTGAGGCCAAATTTCACGAGAACAACAAAGTTACTTAAATAAAAATAAAATGATTCATTCCCCACTCAGTGCACTGTCAGTTACTGGTACTCCCCACGCTTAATGCCTGAGGTAGCTAATGGCATTAACACATGAAAGAAATCATCAACATGCTTTTGACTCCCATTGGAATCCTTTATTAAAATAGTCCTGACACTTTTTTTCTCTGTTTGTAGAGCTGGAATGCCAGCAGCCACACGACCAATGCTCTGACCAACGGAGCGGTAGTTCCCAGAAACACAGAATTTATTTAGACTGCTCCAGACAGCCACCTTGACCGGGTAACCTCTGCTGGGCCTTGCATTGCCAAATGGGTATCTGTTCTGGCAAGGCAGGGCCTCACTCCAGCAAGGAGCACAGCTCTCCCAGAGCTGCATTCGGCAGGCAAGAGGAAAGAAAAATGTCTCCTATTTATGACCATCTTGTGCAGCTGCTCTGGAGACTTTTCCATTATTTTCCGCCTGACCCAGGGTGCACACATTGGTGTAGCTTCCATGATCAGTGTCTGGGGAATCGGGGAGACCCTGTGGAGCATGTCAAAGAAACCCACTGCTGCTGGAAGGGCTCTCAGAACTGACAAGCAACCCGACAGCCATTAGAATAAAACATGCACAGAAAAGGGGGAAAATGCAGAGACTGGTGGTGGTATTGTCTTCTGTGAAGTAAAAGTGGTGGTGACTTATTGTCAAAAAACAGTTCCAACAACAGTGTCCTCTTATCTGAAAGAAAAGAAAGGACAAGTTGTGAGTTTTAACTTTCCCCTACACCATTCTAGTGCCATGTTGCTTGCTTTCCCTTCCTACCCTCCCCCTTCCACCCTGCACCAGTCCTTTTCACCCCCAAAAAATATGTGTGTACACTTGTGGGGAACCAGAAGGTCTTGCTGCAAGAAGCATTTTACCCCAGTTATCCAAGCTGTGGATTCACCTCCATAGGCAAGTGGTCTTTATCCAGCCCCTGATCAGAAGTGCTGAGAGAAGGGAAGAGAGCTTTAACCAGTAAAGAGTTTACTTTGGAAAGATGCAGATGTTCAGATAAAAGGCTGTGGTCTCAAACAACAAAAGTATTCATCTTTATGCTCATCAGATAGAATTATTGTCTAAAATTATAGCACGCATTTGTATGTGCTGTCGCATTAAACAAGTGTTTGCCTACTGACATACTGCCTTCCTATCTCTTGGATTACTCCATAGCATTTTATTGCTTTCAGAACTGCAGCTCCTGAGACCCATTTATAGTGTTGGCTAGGTATTTGAAAGGAAACAAAGACAATCTATTACCAGAAAAGCAAAAATCATAAATCCAAAGGCAACTAAGAGAGTGATAAGAGACAACTAAGTCAGTGGAAGTGCGTCTAAATCCAGGACATAACTAGTCCAGCTCTCAGATGATCTGCTATTTTTGAACAGCTTCAAACTCCAAAACATTGCAAAATCTTATAATGGTGAATCTTCCCCATAGCTCCTCTGTTGAATTGAAATCCCTAAGGATTTGTGGGACAGATGTATTTCAAAATCGCATTTTTTTGGGTAGGTCTTGGGTGGAATAACAAGTCACATTTCCTGCAAAGCAAAAGTTCAAAAAATTTTAATTTGCAACCGCAGAAGAATTTTGTTCGTGTCTTTCAGCTAATTTGCAGACTTGTACAGTCCAGGAAATACTAGACACACATAGCATATGCAGTATATTAAAACAGTATTATAATAGCACTATTCAATTTATATTTTCATGCATCTAGGCTAACACAACAATTCACCTGAAAAAAGAAACCCGAATTAATGCTACCATCATTCTCCTCCTGCCATTCAACAGCAGTGAACTGGGCACATTAAGACAAGTGTACGCTGAGTTGCCTCCCCTCAAATAATCCCTCTTCCTCTGTTTCCCTTCTGCCTCTTGTTTTCAGTGGTCTCTCTGTGGCTGTGCCGCGCTGCCCTTGTCTTCCAGAGGCAGCTCGGAGTAGCCCCACAAGAAGAAGTGGTTCCTTCTATGGGGAAAGAATACTTGACGCTCCTGTGGCTCGAATAACCTGTTTTAATTTTAACAATTGATACTAAACTTCAGCATATGGATCCCTCCTGTGGTCATGACTCCAGCACTCCAGATTCTGGACACAGGAAAGTATAATTTTGCTGTCTGTCTGTGGTTTATGCTTTCTGTATAGCAGTGAGAAACATTTTGCCTACACAAAAGCCTGGTCTGGCTGGACTTTCAGCATTATATAGAAGGGAATTTGTCAGGAGCACAGGGCAGTATCTAAGTTCAGCACTGCTCTGGTTTTTAAACTCAGCTTCTTTAACACTAATATGCAGCTTCACCAATCCTTGAGTGTTTGCATGCTCAGTTTTAGCCATGCTGTGCCCTCATGAGAGTGGCTGCCCATGGGCAAATGGCAGAGCCTGAAGCATGTGTCACTCACCCTTCCACAGACCATGTCTTTTGCATTGCCTTGCGTTTGACCTGGTTTTAAATGCATGAGACCTATTTTTATGAGGTTGCATAGACAGTGCCTATGTACTCATAATTAGCTCATGAAGAAATTAGCCACTCATTTGGGATATTAAGCAACCACAGCCTGCACTACTATTTGTGCTTGAGAGCCTGGCTGGGGTAGGTTTGTCACAGCACACATTTATTGCTGCAGTTGCCACAGCTAGCAGCAAGCATAGAAGACTTTCTCTTGTTTTTCCTTCAGTCGTTGAGATAAAGCAAGTGGTTCAACCCAGGACTCTACATGAAGAAAATTAAAATGTCCGTGTACCTCAGAGATAAATTTCTTATCTGCACATCCTTGGTGAGGACGTGGGGTCTACAGCCATAGAACAGAGTTTGAGCTCATTGCTACCTCAGCTTTGACCCACATCACCCCAGGTGCACTCTGGATGCTGCACACCGAGATCAGCTAGAACCACTCTTCTGCCATGGCCTCTCTTCCCCGTGGCTCCAGCTAGCTCCCAGCTCTCTTTTTGTGCTTTCCCTTATTCACCCTGCTCTGTTCTACACGAGAAAATTGTGCCCTTCCTCAGGTTGCTGGCACAGGGCTGCACTGAGTCGTGCGTGGCCCCATTCTGCACACACTGCTCCCAGCCCAGTGACAACTAATATACAAAGTCAAAGTGTGGTTTTGGTTTTGGACATGCAAAGCACAGCTGCTTGGGTCTAGCCAAAACCACCTTTCCCTCTGCCTGCTTTAGCCTCCACTTTCATCTTGGTGTTCAAAAGCGTGTCTCCCCTGGGAATTATTTAGAGTCGTGCAGCTGGACTAAAAAAGGCAAAAAAGACCTCTCACTTTCTTACCCGAGTATTAGCAGAATAACAACTGTAAGCAGTCCAAAATGTTCTTGTCCTTTTCTTCTCTCCTGTCATAAGTGTTACTTTTGGTGGTGGTTGTTGTTTATTAACCCCGCAAGCCTCAATTACAAAGTCTTGAGGAAAAAAGCTCAACAGTTGTGAAATTTCCAGAGCTGGCATTGTGTCCTTCTTGCCCACAGCACGTAATGTTGTTGCTTAACAATCAACCTAAATACTCCTTGTCCCTTCGCTGCTGAATACATCATGCCCATCCGACGCCTTGTCTCCGAGACTAGCTGGGAACTTTCATTAACTCTATATTTAGGCAAATCATTGCAAAAAGTCAGGAACGATGAGCTTAGGTGGACGTGGTGCTACCTCTGAGATCAGTGCTGGTCTGCTGAGGGCAACATCCTCTGGGTGACACTCGGTGTCTCTTCTTCCATGGCTAAGTAGGTGCTTGGGCCTGACGGGTGGTGGCTCTTTGTGGACTTTAATTCCGATGATTTATGAAAATAGTGAAACTTCAGAAACCTGGCTGAGAATGTCCACCTTTGTCCTCCAAATCTGAGTGGTCCCATAGCGGGCTCTGCTGGTAGTACTGGCAGTGCCAGAAATGAAGCCTCTAAAAAAGGAATTCCAAGCCCAAAAAACCTGAATTAGATATAAATATACACACATATATATATTCCTCATTCCTTTGCAACTTTCCTATTTTTACTAAAAAGAAAAGAAAAAATAAATTATGCAATGTCGTCTCTGTTTAGCAATGCACTTAATCCCCATAAAAGAAACAAATGATTCATTACAGCTCAATGCTTTACCTCCTGGACGATTGGTCTTCAAATTAGGAATGGGTAATTGCTAAAAGGCTGAATAACTGAGTATTTTTGAGAACAAACAGCCTTCTGAGAGACATGAAATATTGCTTTCCAGATTTTCCATCACCAGATCTTGGAAAAAACATGTGATCTCTTGCAAAGCTGCTGACATGGTGCCGTTATGATCAGGGTCTGAATAGATATAAGTGGAAAATACATACTTGCTCACAGGAAACAAATGAAGATTCCTCATACAGAAAATTAGTTGGATGGAAACAATCTTTTACCTTCTGATTAAACAAAAAAAACCCAACCAAAAACCAAACAAAAATAAAACAAAAAACCCCAAACAAAAAAACCCAACAAAAAAACAAACAAACAAAACCCCCAAAAAACAAAACAAAAAAACCCAACAAAACCCCCCCAAAAGCAACAACCAAAAAAACTCCCCAAAACAAAAAAGAACTTCACAAAACAGTGTTTAGAAAGAAGAGTGAAGAGGAAATTTGGCTAACGATGTAAAAGAAAATTAATCCAAAAGTGTCTGAGATCAACTTTCCTTTCACAACTCTCAGGTTACAAATTTTGTTTACAGAATTCTAAACAAAAGGTTTTTTTGTAACCCATCTTCCTAGAAGCATAAATAGACAAATGACAAGAATCTGAAAAGGAAAGGTAGGATATTTCACAGAAGATATTTATTAAATTTTATTTATGATCATATATTATAACCTTTTTTCTGTTTTACCCCATCAGTACTTCAGGGAAGGAAATGCAGTACTGACAACAACTCGTTTTTGCTTCAAGATTTCAAGGATTAAAATAAATCTAAGGTATCTAATAAAAAGGAAATATAAAAAATAATTTGTTTTCCAAAGCATTGAACTGGGACATTACAATTGTTCTTAAGAGTGTTGTTTTCCCAAGCTCTGAATCTCAATATTTCATTTTTACTCAAAATTTTTCACTGAGACAAAGACATAGGTTTTTTTTCCAGGAATAAAACTAGTTTATGAGAAGAAAAAATAACCTTCATCCTTAATGTTTTCCTTTTGTGCCCAAAAAGCAAGCTGCAGAGTACTAAATTTCATGATACATTCTCAATGCTTTTTAAAAATTCTTACACTATATAATTACAGCATTATCTCAATTTCAATTTATGTTGAAATGTATATTCAAGTTTCTCTACTTAAAAAATGTGGTATTGCAGTGACTCACATCTAGAGTCAGTGTAGTGAATCAGTCCAGACATTTATAATTTAGTATTCTTTCCTGCATTTTCTAAGTTTGTTTAAAAATATCTCCTTTTGTCTTGCAAGCTCTGTACTTCATAAGCCTGCTCGGCCCTTTAATAATGAGGAACAAGGATGTCAGCAGTTACTACATTCCAATTTATCTTTGTTTACTCATTAAGAAATAGTTTTCTTTTGTATTTAGTGTTTCTTCTTCGAGTATCACCACCACCTGCTTAACAGCTTTGGACCTTCCCTGTTCATCTTACATCTTGCATATATTCAGATGCTACCATGTATCCTGACAGTTAAAATGCTTCCTGGAAAAAGATTTCCTATTTTGTGTTAACCAAAATTTGGTGCAAAAACTCTTGGTTCTCTCTCCTATTGTGTTCTGCTGATCTGGCTGCAAATGGATGTTTACTCTTGGAAAAGGACAGCACACATTAAAACTGAAACAAATGCACAAGGATTAGATTCTTTTTTTCCTCTCATGCTTCTCAGAGAACATTTGGGTTTGAGTTACCACTCCGAAGAGAAAAGGATACATAAAAGTACAAAACATCATATTTTTATTTGAAAATGTGCTTTTAATACCTGACAGAGGTTTAGTTTTGGTGCCCTCCATGTCCCAGCTTTTTTAATCTTTCATTCAGGATTATCTTTTGCAGGTCCTTGGACAACTGAAATATCAATCAGTTTAATTGGCCACCCAAGAATCTGTGCTTCCATGGGGAGATTGGGTGGTGACTGCACTGCTGAGGCTAGAAAACCACTGAGCAATAGCCTGGGACAGAGCTGATGGGCTGCTCCCATCTGGACATCACCTTCCAGCCACTGAGGATGCTGGCTGGGCAGAAGGCTCATCCTTGGAGGAGGCAGCCACGCCATGCTGGGCTTTCCTAGGAGGTCCAGCACTTGCTCCGGCAGGTGACACAAACCCATGGGCACGGCGAAATCCTCTGGGAAGGGAGATGGAGCTTCCATTTTGAGCCTGTCTCACCACGTGTCTGGATGCCAGGTAATTCTTACCTGCAAGCTCGGGAGCGTCTGGCACCACACTCACTCCTGCTGGTTTTCCAGGAAGGTGATGAGAGGGAACTCCCCGCAGCATTCCCAAGGGCAGGTGTGAGTCATGGCATCCTCCAGCTGGGGTCAGAGCCTTACAGACCATCTGGCTGGCTGGCTGCAAGCAGGCTATCACCCAGAGTGTATCACCCAGTCTGGGGCAGCCTTCCTGACACCCCGTGGGGTATGGATGGGATGATCCTTCGCAATAAAGGTCTGCGCAGAGATGAGAGCTGGCCCAAGAAGGTGAGAGGGTGTAGGAGCCATGGCCACTCATCTGAGAAAGAAACACAAAACAGCAGTCGGAGCTTCCCTCTCACACTGCATTTGAACACACAGATCTTCTGGAAAACATCCTCAGAGAAATCCAAATGGGCTTGAAATGTAAAGCCTTTTAATTGATAGCCTTTACACTGCTCTTCAAGCATTTTAGCATGAACCGTAAACCCACAGGTTTTTTTCATTTGAAAAACTTGCCTGAACTTTTGCTCTGTACAAATAGCGTCTGAGGCTGAAGTGCCAAAACTTTTGAGGAAAAAAAAATCGTTAAACTGTTCACAACTTCACATACCCTGTGC
This sequence comes from Acanthiza pusilla, assembly GCA_036630365.1. Taxonomy (NCBI): domain Eukaryota; kingdom Metazoa; phylum Chordata; class Aves; order Passeriformes; family Acanthizidae; genus Acanthiza; species Acanthiza pusilla. The sequence continues at coordinate 35,439,567 of JAXCHO010000036.1, read as the reverse complement.
TGAATCATTGTTTTGAATTGCAGGCAGTTACTGTGGGCTGAGACATGGGTATGACTTGTTTTCTCAGCAAAGTATTCATACATGAACAAAAAAATATATTATGCTTTCAACTTCTGTTTGAATTTTGTTGTGATAGTTCAAAAATCATGTAAAGTTGTCTCCACAATGTTTTGGTTGGAGCAGTTAAAACTTCTTTTATCTTTGGTGGTAGCAAAGCTGTGAACATACTCAAAATATATGTTCCCATGAAAAGTCACACTGACTGCAAAAAAGAAAGAGAATGGATTTTTCTCTGGACTACATATTTGTTTGTCATTGACTAAAAAAGGGCATGAATCTTCTCAGAGGGATTTTGCTGCTTTTAAAATGCAGCAATGACAGAATATCCAGTGCAATGTTTTACCGAAATTTCCAGCCCCTTTCCCTGGAATATACAGTGATTATGTTCTTGGGATAAATACAGTATCACCAAGTTAGGGATTACAAAGAGAACTAAGGAAATCACATTTTACCCTTCCCTAAAAATATCCTTTTTTAACATTATAACATAAATTTTGATAAGAATATTTTTCTGTCAAGAATGCATTCTGCAGCAGTCATTTTTCATTAAATTCTTTCTCCATAAGAGACATTTTGTAACTGGAAATGTAGAGACACTTGTGGAGTGTAATTCCTGGGCTGTGGATTCCAGCTGTGGCTCAAGAAGGTGCTTTTGTCAAGTGGGATGCTCCTCTCTTTACCTATGGAGGCTCCTCAGCTGTTTCACTGCGGACACCCCAAGTGTAATTGGTAGCCAACAGTCACTGTGGGCAAAAAGAGACCTTGTCATCATTCACACAACTGTATTTGCACTGCTTACACTAAAGACGAAAGAGACTGACAGGATTATTTCATATGACCAGCAGCAACCACAGGCTATAGAGTTACCTCCAGTTATTCCTGTATCAACTCTCATAACCTGTGGCTGAATTAGAACACATCTCTTTTCGATAGTGCTGTAATCTTGATTTATTGGCTTGATTTCATTTCTTTGCTTTATTCCCTTGTGGTTTGAATTAGTTCCAGCTATGTATTTTTGTTTGAAATGGAATTCCTGAATTCCCAAGTGAAGTCAATCAGGCATCAAGATGTACTCTCGGGCATTTCTTGCACTACTTCTCCTGGGCACAGACACTGTGTGAATTCTTGGCCCTATCTATAATTGTTCCAATATGCCCTGAAATTGAAATGAAAAAGGCTGACACGGCTGTGGGGAAACACAGTACCTGGAACACTCTGCTGTGACCCAAATACAGGAGCTTCACTTTAAAATGCCTCTGGTTGCAAACAGTCACAGCTGTCGAGTGTGCCCATGCTGTGGGGTCTCACAACCAGACAGGTCACCACAGCTTACATGGAGGCTCTTGGGATAGCATGAACCAAGCAGAAATTTCTTACTTTGTGTCCTATGGGATAAATTCTGGTGCCAGGACTGCACTACCCCAGGCTCCCTAGCTCTGAAATTAGCTCCCACTGGAAACCTGGCTTCTGCAGGGTAGGGCTCCTGTCAGTAGGTAGAGCATGTTTATCTGATTTTGTTTTTCAGCTGATCTTTGCTGTTGATAGATAGACTCCTGCCATGGAGAAAAGGAGTACGGTGATGCTACTCTCCATGGGTGATTTTATACAAGATTTGGCTTTTGGATTCCTAGGTGTCTAGCTTTCTATTACAGCTGTAAACCATCTAAGGCTACTTTAGCATCCTGCTACACTCATTTTTGTCCCCTTTCCAGACAGCAGTGTAGATGGGGGGATATTAACAATGCAGGTAACCTGCTGTTATGCTGTATTTTCTCTTTATCCACTAGTCTCAAAGAAGGAATCATTTTGACATACACAGCATTCTTTGCTAGAGTCATATTTCTCATTATACAATGTGTATTTTACTGATATGTCTGTCTTTGGCTGTAAGATAAGAAAGCAGAATAAAGCCAAGAAATGGGTAAATAACATACACTACAGAAATATTGAGAAATGCTGAGTGGGTGGGGGAAGGAAATGACTTCAGAGACTGAAGGTATGAAAAGAGGAAATTACTTCATTCCCCACGTTGTCGTGCAATGTCTCAGCATCCAATCACAGGGAGTGAGGCAAATAAACAGGAAAGGAGAAGACGAAGTAGGTCATTCCCCAGGGCAGTGGGAAAGGAGCACTGTAAGTAACTGCCCAGAGGGGCTTCAGGACATGTTCTGAATGGTTCAAACAAAGAAGGATGCTTGCAACCTACCTGAGGTCAGTCATAACAGCTGCCTGATGTTCCTAGCAAGCTACCAAGCAAAAAGACCAAGAAAGCATGGAGACTTCTTGCTGCTAATAATCTTAATAATTTAGTCTTAAAAATGGGATTTTCGTTTAGATTTTGAGAATTTATTTCATTGTTATGAAAGTATATGCTTCAAATAAACCCATTCTTCCATATGTGATTCATGCTAAAGATGATTCTGAATAGCTAACAAACAACACATCTCTTTCTTAAGGACAGAGTAATCTTTTAAACTAAAACTATGGGCAGTCTCTTGCACGCCCAGTACAGCTGAAGTAGTCCCAGCAGGTCAGTCCTTACCAGGAAATTAAGTTTGACCTGGCTTGCTGTCTGCCAGAAAGGCCACCAGCACAGTGAGAGCCTGTTGGTCCCCAAAGAGGGACAGCTCCATGCAAACTGCCCATTGACTGTGGTCTCTGGCTGCACTAACTTTGAGGGTGTGCAAGGGAATGGTTTGGCCTGCGATACCACCACAGAGCACAGGCCATTCGAGCAATTTAAGAGAGGTTCAATTCCCAGTGCTTGGAAACTTTTCCAATTTTATTTGCTCACATAGGTAGAACTGAAGTGTTCCTGCATTGAGCTGCATGATGTGGTTTAGGGGTCTAAAGCCCAGGGTCTGTGCATGTGTCATCTCTTCCAATACCTAGCATAATCCAGGGAAGTTTCTTTGGCAGACAGCAGTACAGTGGATTAGAGCCTGAACCTCAAATGTCTCCAGGGAATAGGTAGCACATTTGCAAGGCTCTCTTCTGACCTAGCCCAGCTAGTGGCAAAGATCTCGAGGGCTGATAGAGGGGCCGTGGTGCTGCCTCTGGCTGCTCTGCTCACCCCCTCAGTGACTTCTGCCTGAACCAGGCATCAGGAAGCAGCATTCTCTGACTTTGATTCTGTGCCAGCTTCTGCAGCCTCATCCCACCCTGGCTGTGCAGCGTTGCTCACTCTGCTGTAACCTTACTTGTAAACAGGGAGGTTTATAATTTTTTTAATATTTTCAGGTTTTTTTTAAAATTTATTGTTACATTCTGAGTCTTCCCTCATTTACTCGAGGGAATTTCAAAACACCTGGTACAGCTGAATAACTTGGCTCGGAGTTGCTCTGTTTTGTACTGATATCTATGATTAGGATGATAAAAGTTGTGGTATCAGGCAGTGTTTCACAAAGGTCCAGAGACCCATATGAAAGGATAATTCTTTGGGGGCTTCTCGGTGCATAATGCTGATGACTATGGATCAGATCTTTTCTTGGCTGCTTTGTGTGGTTCCACAGACAGTCCAGGTTTATGACTGGTTTGTATCACCAGGAGGATGCAAAGCATCCCAAGCATACTGGTGAATGTGGCCTGTTGATTATATCATATTTCTCGATACCTGGGGGAGATCATTGTTCTTCAGACCGGAATGCTTTTTGTGATCTTGACTCCTTTTTGATTGCAAACATAGGAGCCAGTACAGGAAAAGCATCTTTAAGCCAAGTTATCCCACTCATCCATCTGTTAAAAAATCCCCAGAGGAAATGAGGGGAAACCCAGACTTTAGGAAAGCCTGAACCTTTGTATTAGAGGTGTATTAATAATTGATTTACTGTCCCCTTTTGGCCAGTTCTGTGTTAACTTTCATTTGTTTTTTGACCCTAGGGCTATAATGTTCCTAGGCCTAACCAGCCTGGCTTATGTGGGTCAGGCTTATGTGGATAAGCCTCTGATCTTTGGAAAAGGGGCCTTATCCCGACTGCCCCATGCTACTTTTTGATATTCACAGATCTCTGATCAACATCTTCTCAGAAGAAAACAATTTGGAAGATACACGAAGCAACTTGCTCTGGTATTTTAGGGGATCAGCTTTAAAATGTATGATAAGGCTTCATCAAATAAACTCTGAAGAAAAAAATGAATGTCCTTCCTCAAATCAACTGAATGTGTATTTTGCTGTAATCACCTGGCACTCTCTCCCTGTGTCCACAGGGTGAGTAACAAAAATCCTGTTTAAACCTCTCCATTGTTCAAGAAGTCTGTTTTACAAGGAAAACCAAGAACATTCTGAATCATATTAAACTCTTGACAATTGCTTTCTGGCTGCACATTAGTTAAATATGCTCCCAGATCTTATATTTGAGCGGTCGTGCTTTTGACTGTATTTGCTTGATCTCATTCCTGCAAGCTCCATAATGAGGAGGAAGCTGTAATGACTGGCTCCAGCTAAGCAATATTTTTCTGGAAAAGTCTGAACCTTTGATACTTGAGACTTAGGTCCTGGTGATGCCTGTAGTGCATGGCACTGGAGGGAGCATGACAGCACCAGGGCTCAGAAGGAAGACTGGCAAGAACTAGACCAGTGTTAAGGCCTGTCATGCTAAAACAGACTTTTTGATGACTAAGTCACGTATTTTCAAGGACTAAGTCAGACATTTTCTGGGTAAGACCTACAAGGCCGCGTTCCCTTCCTTGGTGGCATCTGAGGGATACAACTTCTTTGTATCCTTCCTTTTTCCCAGCCCACAACCATGAATGCATCCCAGAGTTTCCTTGCTGAGATAGGAAAGATGAGTGTCTCTGACTATCCTAACTCAAAACAAAAAACACATCTGGAAAAAGGAATCAGGATGCTAAGGTCCAATATAGCACACTTCGGGAACAACAGCTCTGGCCATGGGGCAGTTCTCTGGTATAAATTTGTGAAAACATAAATATAAAATTCCTGTGAGAGAAATGATGACCTGACCAGGAAACTGAAAGACACCTCAACCCATCTGGGGAGAAAGATTCAGTTTGTTTGATGTTTTGGTGTCATCCTGACAACCAAGGCAATAATTAAGTCATTAGAGCTGTGGCTCTTTGGCATTAATTTACCCTGCAGCACCACACTGCCACAAGTGTGCTTGTTATGTTGATTTTACTGTGTGTCCTGGTGCAACCAATTATTATGGATGTTTGGAGTGTTTACCTCAAACCACTGGAAAAAATTGAGTAGTTTACCATAATAAAAGGGTAGCGATGATTTCACTACAGTCTGTCTTTTAACAGTTGTCAAACATAATTATTAAAGGAAAACAATTGCTGATGCTGATCTCTCTGGACTTCTACTCGACCCTGGTTCACAAACATATGGAAAAAGTAAGACATTTAAAAAAATAAAAAAGTAAATTTTATAAATATCACTTGCTGGAAGAAAAATCACCCTTGCTTGTCCAGCTGAACCAAACCCAGGCTCAACCACACAGCAGTAGCTCTGTTTTTGTCCAGGGGATGCTCACATGTTCCATCAGAGGTCCCATGGACAGAGTTTCCCACCGGCTGCCTGCCCCAGGCTCCCCTCCAATTGCAGCAACTCTGCCTGTGGAGCAAGGGCTGGGGGAGTTGGGTGGAATCCAGGCCACATGAATGTAGCCCCGAGGCAATCAATAAAATGCTATGTTACTTGGATCTCCGCATCCAGAAGAGTTAATTGTGAGCAGCTTCACTGAAGTAGCCAGGGTGTTTTACTATGGAAAGGTACCCTGGGATATGTACTGAACTCTGGCCACAGAAGGGTTGTGCTCCCCTAACTGAGAGCAGATTTGCTGTTCTGCTTGGAAAAAATCAACAGCAGAAGCAATAAACAAATGGAGCTATTATCTTTAAAATAAAGGAAGGATTTCCAGTTGGCTGGTTTTCCCTTATAAAACTATTTATGGTGCACATTTTTGTATACAGATAAGAATATTAACATACAAATAAATCAGTTCTCTGAAGAATGGTGGAAAAAACTTTGCTGATCATGTAATTATAGGTATTTTTTACCTTTTAAGTGGAAAAAACAACAAAAATACGGGATAGAAAGTGGTGGGGAAGGTGAACAGTCCAAAGAAATTAACTGATTATGTATATTTGAATTCTGTCTTAATATATAGCTCTCTGGTTATATGAAATCTGTATATCATGATCTTCTTTAGAATAGCTGGTACTAAGACTCCTAATCTTATTTTCTGCTGCAAGACCCCAGATCTGGTTTTGGACTTGTGTGAGGCAGTAAAATTTGAGGTTTTATTTTGCCTTTGCCATAGTCCTCCAAGTCTGTACCGGTAAGTGTTGCCATCACTTTTGGGAGGTACCTGACCCAAAAACACTGCTAGCAGGAAGCTGAAGGCCACCTCATCCTTGTAGCACTTTGCTGTCGATTAGAAATCATCTGAAAACAAGTGGAAGCTACTTATACTCTCATTTTCAAAGTAGTTCTTCAAATTCCTGGTTTATTCCAGCAAATAGGTTTCAGAAAAAAGAACAGGGAAGAGAGTGAAACCCTTTACCAGTGAGAAGACAGATGGGCTGACTGAGGTCATGGTGCCTTTGTCACCTGGAGCTCTCCCCGGTGTATCTGAGTGTGCCTGGTCACACATTCCTCAAAGCTCTCTGTCCTTCTCGCCCTGCTTGGAGCTTCCAATTTTGTTTCTTTGTTTTAAGGCAGTTAATTCCAGCCTTTCTTCTTAGCTGTACTAACAGTTGCTTCTGTGGCATCCTCAAGTGTCTTAGAATCTTGAAGCTTTAGGAAAGAAAAAAACAGGCCTATTTTTACCCATATTTTACATCAACCTTAGGCTAGCCACTTTTGTGCTAGATGTAACTTTAACCACTGCTGCTTTTTTACTGATCTGTATTTTGTGTTGCTGGCCTAGCTGTCCTCGTTAGCCCTGTAAGTGGTTAGGAATATTAGCATAGACATAAAAACTCTTTTTAACCTACCATGAATTCCCTTCAGTGTTTGCCAGAGAAAATGAATCAAAGCTCTTCTTTCCATGTCTCCCTGGCTGCATGTGTATGCAGTTCTGTCATTCTCACTTCCTGCTTCCTTTTGGTTTCCATCTTGTCCTACAAATGACATTTTGGTTGAGTTGCTGAGCTCTAGGATGCATAATTTTTATTTGCACATCTCTCCGGACGTGTGCTCTGGACATGCATTTATTTAATAGTTTCCTTTACAGAATCACAGAAGAGCTGAATTTGGAAGGGACCTCTAGAGATGGTCTAGTCTAATTTCAGATTATCTTAACAGTTTATTTGAACATTTGGATACTGTTCCAAAGGCATAGGTAATTATTGGACATGGATTCTTAAACGTTAGCAAAGTTCTCTTCCATATACTGTGAGGTTTGTCAAAAAAGGATTGGAAAATCCAAGGTCTGCCCTGTGAGAACAACAACTGTTAGGACAGTGATCAAGAAGACAACACAGCAGATGACTGAAAGGAAAAGAGCCATTAAATTAATGAAATTAATTTCAGAGAAGAAGGAGCTTCCTCCATTGTCCTCTCCTATACACTTAGATAGGTAAAGCTAAAAGAAAGATTCCTACCAGAATACTGTCCTAGCAGATATAGGGACAATGAACCACCAGTTCCCCTAGCTGATATGATAGCCTTTATAATGAAGCACACCTCTTCCAGAGCAGGGACCACTTCCTACAACAGACCCAAGATTCCACAGTCTCTTAAATGAGCTTCCCAAATCCCAGCGTTTGCCTGGGGTTAGTTTGTTTGTAAACAAGGAAATAAGCAATACTTCATGCTCCCTTCCCAGGCCCCATGAGTTCTGGTACATAACCTTTCACTGCTGTCACCCAAATATTTGTGTGACTGAATTTTATTGCCTGAAGCATTTGTGGCATTGCTGTGCTTTAGCATGAAAATGTAATGCATGTCAGATATTTTCCTACATATTCTGTGGGCCCTTACTGGCAACTGCTCCCTCTTCAACTTTTTAGGAAAAGGAGATTTTACAGTCTTCTGTTTGCTCTGTTTGTTCGTTGTCCAAATGTGCTTGAAGAACTCCATCACTCTGACTAAGCGCCAAACGTGATAATGAATCTTCGGCCTTCAAAGATCACACACTTTGGGGATTGTGTAGCAACAAGTCCCTCTGTGCCCCTCATCCTCTTGCAGACTAATGATAAAAGTTTCACGGCCACAGACATCACACACTGATGTTGACACTTGCTAGTGACTAAAGAATAAATGACATGCAGCGCAGTTGCCTTGATATCCTGTATTCTGACCAGATTTAGCTCATCTTCCTGCCTAATTTCCTTTGTCTTGTTTGTAGTTCTTTTTCTCCTTAATTGCTGCTCTAGCCTGTCTTTATAAATTGCATTCCCGCATGTTTACTTGTCAGGGGCACACAGTCACCATGTGACAGGACGTGTGTGCTCGAAACTGACAACGTGTGTGGATCAAAGCCAGCAAGGCAAAGAAAAAGTTTCATAAACAATGCTGTAAATAACATCTGGGCTGTCCAAATATGGAAGAACGTGGTAGCTTTCCCTCTTTGTTGTTATTTTGTTTTGTCGTGGATATCTCCCTATAGACACAAACAAGTCTGAAGTCAGTAATTATGGTACAGATTATTTTAAGCTAATTCTCATCACCAAATGCACATAACAACATGCTGCCGACGGAAAAACCAGACAAGGTGAAGTGAAACGTCAGGAAATGAATGAACCAGTGTTGGAGAACAAAGCCAGAAAAAAAAGTAACCAAGCCAATTAAGAAACACATGGAAAATGATTAAAAGAATCTCAGTTAAAACATCCTCACCTCATCCCACTGCAGAAGATACTGACACACAACTTTTTCAATTTATCTGAATATCAGAAATCAGAATAAAAACAAAAGACAAATGTCCAAACCCACAAAAGAGTAGAGTTTGGACAAAATCAGTCCTGAGTCACAAAAATGCTCCTACTTTTGTTATGTTTTCTAAGTCAAAGTTGGACTGGATGCTGCTTTGCTGGGAATCCTGGCTGTGGGTGTTGAACCAACCTGGCTGCTGTTGTTGCTTTGGTAAATTGGATAAAGAATTGGATGAGAAATTCATCTGCCCACAGCCCCCAGGTTGTCAGACACTGTCTTTTTTCTGGAATCAGTGGAAAGAAATGTGACATGTATATTAAGCACATCCAGTGGGCAATGGGCATGTGGTAATACTATAAACTGGGAATGTTCATTCCTCTTTAATTCCATTTATATTTTTAGCTTTTTCTATTGGTGACTTTTCTTTTCTTTGTACAGGGTCCAGCTCTATAGATCCTGCTTTTGGTTGGATACTCATAAAGGCAATGTTTAAGCCAAATAACTTTATAAATTAATAAATGAGTTTGAATGCCTGGATCTATGAATTCAAGAAGGCTTTAGTCTCCATTGATATTTCTGTGTGCCAAAACAAGCTAGATGATACTGAAATATGCTCTGATTTTCAGTATTGTCTCTTCAGAGAGATAAATGGGTGCCTCTTGGATTGTTAGCTACAACCTAGGGTGGCAATAAAAAAGCTAGAGGATTTTGCTGTACCTTTCATTAATCTTTGTGGTCTTATATGAATGGGAAACATAATTAAAACTCTTTGTGTCTGAATATAAGATCTCATGCATATTCAGAACAACCTACTCTTTTAGGGCCTGGTTAAGTATACCATTATATCTTCACAGAAATTTAAACAAAATTATAGCAAATAGAGCTGAAAAGATTTAAAAGTTTCCAAGAGAGTGTAAGTCAGTCATGACTTGGCTCTATTGTGTAGATGCAGAAGGAAATTCCAGTTGTCACACATTTCCACCTACAGCTGGCAAATATTTTTTATATCAAAACTTCTTCACTGCAAGCTGGCAAAAAGCTGTGCACAAGAGCCCCACTGAGGCTGCTGAAGGCTCTGCGTAACCCTGGGATCTGATGTCCATCCCAGCTTCAGCACCGAACAGGGATTTATAGCTACTCAAACTGATGATGAAAAGGTTAACATTTGTGTTTTCTGTCATAATCTAATCCAAATCTCAGTGAACTGCAGCAGAGGGTGGTATCAGACTAGGTCTCAATGAATGTCCTCATCTTCTGTGACTCCAATAAATGATTATGAGCCCAGCAAAGATAATCTATGCTTCTAGGAATTTCTGATTTTTAAGCAGTTAATACATGTGTTTGTAAATAATTCTCCAACCATTAAAAACAGCTTGTCTCTTTTTTCTGCAGGCTATTGACACATTTGCAGGATGCCAATACGTGCACAAATATGGACCTTAAACCACATGGTCAATCCAGTCTAGACTTCTTGAGCAACATTTCTGACTTTGTCAAGACAAAAGTATGTGCCATTTAGACCATATTCATGCTAATAAAAAGTCAGACACATGTACTATCCCCTTAAATCTTCAGGCAAACACTGTTCAAGATTTATTTCTGCCGTGGTACAGATGCTGACCCTTGTAAAGAACAGTTATATTGAAACCAGGCATAGGGGAGTAAGTGGGACACTGTAGAAGTGCACGAGGACAACCCACTGTGCTCTTCACAGATAGTTAAAGATGTTATAAGGCTTTGTAAGATGGCTATTTGCCTGTTCACAAAATCAGATGTATGCAGTTTGACACTTTCTGGGGCATTTGATGCTACTAGATGCTGACTAGGATGACAAATATATGTATCATGTATTTTGAAACATCTTGATAGCGCAGGTATTTATTACCAAAATGACGTCATTATGTGATTGTTCTGTCATACCACCTACATAGAGATATGCTGAATTTATACACCTGAAGTTTTCCCATTCTGTTGTGAACATTTTGCTTTCTTTCCCATTCTGAACAGAGTAAACCAGCTCTCAATTAAACAACAGTTTACATGGGTCTTCAAAGTGAAGCAGAGTCAGGGAGAAATGCCACACAGCACCTTTTGAGAAAGGCAGATGAGAACTTGGATGCTAAGGCAGAGATAATGCTCCTGTCATTTGAAGCCTCATGGTAGATTCCTAACCGTGAGCTGTACCAGTTCCTCCTGGCACAGAAACATCATGGCAGAGAATTGAGAGAGACCTGTGAGCAGCCAAAGCTGAGAGATTCTTCTCCAGTCTCCTGACAACTTCCAATGCTCCCTGGGATCCTGCTGGACAATTTTAATAAGGGGAGCTTGTCTTCCTCCTCCAGGTCCTAATGGATCATGGAGGAGCTATGATACTTCACAGGGCAGGAACAGTGATCAAACTCACCTTAAGCACTAACTTAAAAGTAATTATTACTGGCTTCACGTAAAGAGAAATGCTACAATCAGAGTAATTTTATTTATTTTTAAACTAAGAAACAGTAAATTTCTGATGTTGACAGAAAAGTGCTGATGAATAAAAACGATTTTTTTTTTTTCCATTACTTTTATTTTATTTGTTACTGGTAGCCTGATGTTGGTGCATATCTTAATCAAGGCATTATTCTGTGCATTTTCTTTCATCCTTGAGCCCAAATGACATGCCCCTGGAAATAAACAATGCAGACAAAACAGGAGGGCATATTCCATATCACACCTAGAATATCTGTCTTGTTTGGTGACTCCATGGATGTTTCCCTACATAAGAAGAGATGTCTTTCATTAACGGTTTAAATAAGAAGAACTATAAATGAATGTGTGTGTGAAAAACTATAAAGGAGTGTGCGTGTGAGAGAGATTTATTTTTCAGTAACAAACCAGAAAACTTTACAAAATATTTTGTCTGCACAAGAATAAGTGAGGAGAAGATACATTTTCTAAAGTAGCCATTTTGTTGATAATCTCCAAATAATTTTTTCTACCTAATTTATCTGGTGGTGTAGCAGATATAAAGCAAGCAGCTTGAGTGAGAGTTATTTAGACTGAGTCTTAGATAAGTGAGAGTAGACTTTTATGTTCAGAAGTGTATGCCTCCTTGCATTGCAAAATCCAGTCCTGGCAGTGTGTGGGAATTCCTGGCCCTTGTTTTTGGTTGTTTTTTTTCTTTCCTGAACACCTATACAAAGATATTTATTAAAACAGGGAGAAGACTGTTTTCCTTAAAAGCCGCATGTGCACGCACTCTTTTCTCTCTCCTCACTGTAGGTTTGCTGCTGTAGACTCTTTGCCCATCCCCATCCTGCCTGATTTCCTGCTACATGTTTAAAGAAACAGAATATATATCCTCATAAAATTAATATCAAGTTATGGCTTCAGAAGAAAGAACGTCACCACTTGAGTTAGCACGAAATATTTCCTTTTCCATCAAGAGGCCTGACTGAGACAGACATGTCTGAGTTGGGATTCAGTGTTATCCAAGCAGATGTAGTTTTGACTTTAAGATGCTAAAAATAAGCTGGTGATAACCGGATAACTGTGTATTTTGAAACAATTATTTCCTTGGATACAGAGAGACGCAGTGTGTGTTCTTCTAACATCTGCACTTTTTCTTATTCGTGAGTACATGAAAACAGGAAAATAGTATGAAAGACCTGAAGGGGAATTTTTGTTGTATCACAATTCTGCCAATGAACTTCCACTAGAAAGAAACTGACAGTTCTAACTGTGTTTCTTATGCATGTAATATACAATTCATTATTGTGTCATGCATCCTATGATTGTGAGATACTCTTTATTACTCATTGTTATATCAGGCAACGTTTCTCTCCAGCATACATCTGGTTTTATGTAGTTCCTAGCAATGGAACAAAAACATAGCACATGCTTTGTGGCATCTCTTCACAGCTGAGCTTCCTTTGCTTGCTTTTTAGAGGGTACTTAGCATTTGCTTGGAACTTGATAGTTTTGAAGCAAGTTCTTATTTACGAGTGATGACATTAAAGATGAATAACACAAAGAGAATCAGTTCAGCAATATAATTTTGAAGTCAATCAAGAAACTCTCAGTAATTAATACATACTTGATTTTAATCTCTTGCAACAGATGCATGTGCTTCTTTTGGCAGTTAACTGCTTTCAGGCACTAATTTGACACCATATGGGTGTCAGATTTCTGATCTCAACAACTGCTTAATTAATTGATGTTTTTATCTTTGAATGGGTTGTGTCTGCTCAGATCAAAAACCGAAGCATGCTATAAAATTGTAAATAGAGAGAGCTTTCCTTAGAGACTAATGCAGTATAACACTCAAAATTGGGATATGTTATGTTTATGATTGATTTCACTTGGATATCATGTTGCTATAAGTGTGAGAAAGAGAGAGGAGCCAGAAACCAAAGACAGTGCTGGGAAGCACGTAAATGAAGCATTGCTAACCCCTAAATCATGAATCACTCTCCCTAATAAAAAAAACTAAACAAAAGCAAAACCTAGAGATGATCCTGAAAGTGGTAGAAACAGATAAACAGAAACTTCAGATTTTAGTTTTTTCACTAGTTCATTCCAACAAATGGAGCTTAGCCTGGTATTTAGGGAAACTTACAATGTAAGAAAGGTGAATATGTATAATAGAGGTGACAGGCACCATTAATTCACTATTTCTTAACACACAAGAGGGTACAATATTTGAAATTTTGAGGCAGTTTTTAAAATAAAAGGAAGCAAGTAATTATTTTACTCAAAGCATGATTAACTCACTGTCACAGGATGTCATGGAAGCCAAGAGATATAAATGGATTCAAAATGGAAATAAAGAATTTTACAAAGAATAGGTCCATTGATTAACATCAAAAACAATAGTCCAGATGCAACCTCTGGCTCAAAAATTCTCTGAACCCTTGATTGTTGGCCTTACCCAGAGAAGGGTCATTCTCTCTGCTTAGCCAACCTCAGCTGGCTAGTGTCAAAGTAAAGCTACTGAGCTAGATGAATTTGGCTTACCCCATCATGGTCTTTCCATTTTAAAAAGGAGATAATAAAAAAGCTCTTTTTTTGCAAAATTTCCATATATCTTACCTCTGTCTGTTGTGTCCTACTCTAATCACAAAGGGAGAATGAAAAATGTAAGGGTCAGGAGTGGGGAGGGGAGTCTTGCTGGGCAAAAGACTGTCATTCTTTCATTCTACACAAACTCTGCTTGTTCACAAACAAGAAATATGAAGTCCATAAGGAGAACCAGAAGGACTGTGCCTTGGACACTGATCAGGAATTATTACAAATGTTTTGGAAAATGTTACGTTGTTCCTGTAAAAAAAAAGAAAAAGTTTATTGTAACTGAAAAAATAAAAATATGATGTTGTTTCTTGTAGCTGTATCAGAAAGTGAATTCTTGTTTCTGTGAGGAACATTGAGATTTCTTCTAAGTCAAGCATGTTTCTTATACCACAGTCTGAGGACAATAAATTTTAGCTTGTGCTTTCAAGTATGGTTTTAGTTCCAGTTTGAAGGGGATTTTCTGGATTCAGAGTCTGAGTTCTTGGTTGATCTCTATGACAGATTTCAAGCCAATCCTCAGTATGACCTTCCCTCCCATCCTGCCCAGGAATGTCCATCTCCACTCACCTACTGTGCTTCCATCCCACGAACCTGCAGGCTGCACTGCAGCCATGGTTAGCTAACAGCGAATAACATCTTGAGTTTAGCAGCCGTCTCCTGCTGACTATAAACTCAGTCTTGCTCTTTGCCAACAGCTCCCTCCCACAGAGGAAAGGGATCACTGAAAGCGTCCTACATCATTTGGCTACTGTAATTTCTCCACCAGCTGGAATTCATGAGCTTCCAGAGGTATCCCATTGCCGGATGATGAGCCTTGCCTGAGGTAGGTAAAACCCTGTAGTGCTAATGTTTGACACTGCTGGAAGGACTCACAATGCTTTCAGTGTATCCTGAAGGTCAGGTCAGGAGTGACAGAGCCACAGCAGAATAGCATGGAGATCATCAGCTCACATCCTCGGACAGAGAAAGGAATGGTGTCACCCTGCATGCGCAGTTTTCTGCTTCTCTTTTCCTGGAGATGTGGTGTAGAAACATGGAAAATAACTTTTCCTATGAAAATGAGTAACTCAACTGAAACTTTCCTTATAAAGTGTCACCAGAAGTTTGTGTGGGCCAAATGGGTCTGTTAGGTCAATTATTCAGGCTCCTTAGTATGACCTCCTTTATGACTTACCACATTTGGAAATACTGCCTAAACTTTATGCTCAAACAATCAGGTGATCTTTACCACATAAGCAGTAGTATGAAAAATGAAAATGAAAATTTATTTGGGTTTGTGAGAAAAAGGAACATCCAAATTAAATGCCAGTTACTGTCACATACTCATTTACTACAAATTATTCATGACTGACATTTGGTGAAGTCTGAACTCTTCAGGTTTGTGGTTTCATCTGTATTAGCTATCAGTAATGAAAAAAAAAAAGAAAAAAAAAAGCAGAAGTGTTTTCTTAAAGTAAGACTTTCTTACTGACACTTTTCAGTGAGAACCATACTCTGGCTGACAGAAGTCATGATTCATAGTTATTGGAAAGCACTAGAAATGCACTTGTATCTTCCTCTACTCTTTCTCCTGGAAGAATGTTTCCTTTATGGTCCTTATCAGGTTAAATGGCAGTAACTGGTCAGGTGCAGACCATCAGTGGCTGTCATGCAAGCTGTAACTGGAAATCTAAAAATGCACCACCAAAACCTAATAGTGAAACTGCGGGCTCAGACAACTGATGAAGCAGAAAGGGTGGGTGTGAGTTTCTAGCTCAGGCTGCCTGCTGACATCAATCCATTTCCTGCTCACCTTACTCACATGCGAAGCACTACTGAGAACAGCTAAATCAATTATGTAAGCAAAACAGCTTTTGGATCTCCTGCATCTCTGAAGATATCTCCTAAATTGAAAGAAGCTGTCTGATGATTTTATGTGCAAAGGTGCTTTCTGCCATGCCTTATAGCATCTTACTCCTGTTTTCAGAATTCTGTTCCTTCCCCTTCATGTAGCTTTCTCAATCTCACTCTCTCTTTTACCCCTCTGTCTGCTGAGTAGAGTGGAACAGTGATTTCTGGCCCCCAAACTGAGCAATGTGCTAAAAACAGGTGCTTATACACGGTGTAAGCAACTAAATATGATACAAGTACTTAAAGGTGAAAAACAGGATTCATAATAGCGAGAGTAGACATATATTGCAATGACTGCATAGGAAACAGTAGTACACAGATCCAGCAAACACAGATGACTGATTGCATTTGGCCTTTTGCTTGGACTTGTTCCAGCCATACAGCTACACACTTTCTGCTCAGTATCTCGGTATGGAATCTTAAAAAGGTGCTGCAGAAATTGCAAAATTGGTGTCCAGTCTGATGCAATCTCTTCTAATCATTTTCCCACAGCCCTACATTGCAGTTCATGTTTCCTGAGTCCCAAGATCATGTCTCTCCTTCCCTTCCCCTTTTATCTCCATCTCGCTCCCCCTCACTTCCTTTTCCTATCTAACTCTTCTGCACCATTACCCTATCCCACTCTTCTCCCAGACGCATAATCATCAGTGGGTGTAAATCAGCATTGGTACACCGATGTCAATGGGAGCGATGTCAGCTAAAACCTGGCTGACAGCCCTGTTTGAAATGCAGAAATTCAGTCTTGCACCCCTGCCTCCTGCTGTGAACACTTTGCCTCTGTGCTGGATGCCTGTGCCTGGCCCAGCTCCTCCTCACCACCTCATCCTGTTGAAGCATGAACCATACACAGGGCGATCTCTGAGGGCATGGAGGGTGCTGTGGCATCCCCTGACATCCTCAAGAATAACTTTGTGTTATTGTAACGCTGCTACTAAGGAACAGCAATGGCTCAGGGTGCTGTTCTGCAGCGGCTGCGTGGCTGCATCAGGGACTTTAAACTCTCACCTCTGCTCAGCAAGGTGCCCAAGTTCTCAGTATTGCTGTCAGTATTCCCATGATTTTCCAAGCCCCTGGCAACCCATACACATGCGCATCAAAGCCTGATTGCAGGCTGGCAGTCTTGTCATGTTAAGAAAACTATGGCTTAGGTCCAAGCTACAGTGTTTTTCTTTCTGTGGGATGATCAAAGGGCTCTAAACAAAGGCACAGAGAAGGTCTCCCAAACAAGTTTCTGCAGTGATTGCACTGAGGTTGCAGACAATGGGCAAAGTACAGTAAAGTCAGTGAAAGTGAGAAAGGACTGGCAGGGAAAACGACCATTTTAGCTGACTGAGAAGCCAGTGAGCTCATGCAAAGGTGATTTAGTTATGTGTGACTAGCCTGCTCTGATTTCTGATTAACTCAGTGACGCATCTCATCAAGAGGGTTTGGGCTAGCCTGTTTCATTTTGATCTTTTTATCTCTTTTACCTTATGACACTATTGTTCCAGTCTGCAGTCCCAAGGAGATACCTCTCGCTCCACCCTCCCACAACCATTGTAAGAAGAGTGCTGGATCCAAGGGTGTTGGAAAAGCCTGCGGCATTGTTTTGCTGTCATGCAAACCTGGCTGCATTATCATTATTATCATAGACTGACATCTTTCATTGCCTTTTCTGTTTTCCAAGACAAAAGAGCCAGCTGAGACTGGAACAAAGGAGAATACAGGGAAAAGGAGAGAATATGTCAAGCAAGAATAGTTTGGAAAGGGCCAAAAGTGGAAAAGGAAGTCTAATTCTAGCCTCATCCAGGGGAAAAAAAGTTTTTTTGAGAAATGTAAACAAATCAGGAAATCCTGGCACTTACTCCAGTTCCGATTTGGCGAAACACACCAGCCCTTTCCCTATGTATGAGCTGCTGTTTGTGAATGAAATCCAGATTAGGTTATTCATTGAGCCCTGCCAGTCTCACAGTTTCCAGGTTTCCTTTTGCTTATGGCATAGCTTAAACCTTAAAATAATAATAATAAAAAAAACATATGCATGTTATTAACTCTCCATATTCAAATGGAAATACTAGGCTATCATAAATCTCAATTTTTTTTCTAATGTAAATTCCTCTCTTCAGCATGAAGCTGCAGGAAAGCCATTGTATCTGCACAATCTAAACTTGAAAGGGAATTTTTGTTAAACTAGTTATGATAGGGGAAACATGTTTTTCACTGAGTTGAAAGATTAAAGTTGGCCATAAAAAGGGGTGGAGGGGCTGGAGAAGGATTATTGGTTGCTCAACTAGTGATTAGATACAGGACTTCAAGGACAAATTAAGGAGCACAAAAAGAAAGATTTTTAAAGATAAGTGAAACCAGTTCCAATAATATAAAATAAAAGATGCCTTGTTTATCATGGTTCTTAATCTCTCCCAGTTCTATTCTACCTCTATTAGTCTAATTAGACAAAGAGAGTGTAAACCCCAAAAGAGACAACCAATCTTTTGTAGACCTTGAAGTCTGCCCAGCATATCTGTCTCCCAACTTGCCCTTCTTTTGCCTGTCTCCCAGCGTGGGTAATTTCCCTCTCTCTTGTGATTCCAATTTAAACGGCTTCTTTGTAACATTTTTTTTTTCTCCCCTTGATTTCGTTGTTGATTCCTTACAGAAATAGGACTCTGGTTGCCAAAATTCCCTTTTTCCTGATTCAGATCAGTTTCTGGCTCATTAACGCTGTCTGCTTAGGGCAGGGAGGGGGAGTAGGAAGAAAGAAAGGGGATTGAATATGGCTGTTCTTGTGTCAGGCAGGGTTTATCTGCGCTGCAGTAGGGGACTTGGGGGCTAAACTGAAGGATACATCAGAAGCCATAGAGGGCCTAAATGGAGAAACAAGTGTACCTTGCCCACGGAGACATGAGAAAAGCAGTTTCAGGAATGTCAAGTAGTAGCAGTGATGAGCTCTCATTTGTCAGCACAATGAATTGCAAGGAGTCAGGGAAAAAAACCCATCTATCCCAACTTATTTGGGGCTTAGGTGTGGGTTTGGCTGAGGACTGAGGGAGCCAGGAGCAATTTCAACCCTGCTCTGAGGTGGGCACACATGGAAAGATGCAATTGAGATGTTGCTTCTGTGGCTTGCATGCTCTCTGTCAATTCCTTGGGAAATAGAAATGTCAGATGAGCTGCTTGAATTGCTGAAGACCTGGAGCAGTTCTTGCTCCCAGCAAGAGCCTTGCTTGCATATTCATTTCTCTCATGAATGAGCATGTGCACTGTTGGAGAGAGAAAACATGGGGAACATAGTATTTGCACAATCATCTTTTCTTCACAAAAATTATTACATCTTCTGCCTGGAGACGATCAATGGCTGTGAGCCATCTGGAGCTAAAATCACAGTGAAAGCACAGTGTCTTCATTTTCCTGTGATATTACCATAGCATCTTGAACTTCTTTTCCTTGTGCAAGCTGGACCTTACTGGGATTTACATGGTGGTAAAACTAAAGTGACAGTGTTTGATTTTGGCTTTTTTTTTTTTCCAGGTAGATGATTTTTTTAGATGTAGGAGCTAGGGCTCTGTTTAAAAGTGACAGGGCCAAAATTAAAATTCTTCAATGTTTCCCGCATTCTACTTTTCTGACAGTTTTTTTTCCAATACTTACATTTTCTTTGCACAGATATTTCTGTTGCCAGGAACTGGAAAATATTCCTTCCCATTCAAATTTCCCTAAATTAAAAACAAACAAACAAACAAACAAAAAGCTATGAAGAGGTTGGTGTTTTATGTTCTCCATTGGTTTAAACCTATTTCATTTCTTCATTTAAAGACTGACTACGGTTCGGAGCTCAGCACAAATTGGGGTTACAGCTGCTGCATCAGACAAAGGACTCCAGATGTGAAAAGTTGGTCCTTTCTGTGTGGTGTGACAACCACATGGTCCCACAAAGGCTGCAGCTGAAGGTGTGCTCTTCCTCCCTCTCTGAAGAGCGCTGCTTATGGCAAGTGGGAGACGGGAAGGAGCAGACAAAGGTGGGCTGAGGCCTGGGAACACTCATTGCGTGCCATAATGCTGCTGCCTGGAGTTCCCAGCTCAACTCCTGGCTCCCAGCCATGCAAGCCATGGGGACTATCCATTGGACAAAGGAGAGTTTATTTAGGGTTATCATTTTGGGGACCATTTCTTGTAGGATTACTACTGCATTTCTGTATAGGTAGGATCCCAACTTCTTTCACATCAGTAGAGGGTTTTCTATTGCCTGCAGAGGCAGTAGCTGTGAGTCAGCTGTCCTGAGCACGACACTGTAAATGCATTGCTACATCCAACACAGACATTTGTAGAAGCTGTAAAAGTGGATATAAATGTGGATATAAAATGCACATTAATTTTTTGGGTTTTCCTTTAATGCTGTCAGGGCTATAAAAACTAACTTTTTTTTCATGCCAGGGCACAG
This sequence comes from Acanthiza pusilla, assembly GCA_036630365.1. NCBI lineage: Eukaryota > Metazoa > Chordata > Aves > Passeriformes > Acanthizidae > Acanthiza > Acanthiza pusilla. The sequence continues at coordinate 35,419,309 of JAXCHO010000036.1, read as the reverse complement.
TTAATCATGAATTAAATAATCTGGAAAGAAATTACATTACAGACCCATCTCTGAATGCGTTCTGTTGGTCTGGGAAAAAAAAATTCAGCACATGTGTCTGAGCACTCAGAGGAGAGCTTTCAAAATCTGTAGATGGTGCATCTCTGTTACCCTGTCAAGGGAAAACTGCAGCAGCAGTGCTATTAATGTCAGGCTGTTTCTGTAGCCTGCATAGTGCTGTGTTCTCCAGCGCAGAAAAGAAGGGAAACAGGTGCTCCATCTCCTCAGCATCTGGTTTGGATGACCACAATACCCCAAACACCTGCACTTTGCAGTCCCGCCAAGCCTTGCCTGCTATTGTATTAAGCAGGACTGTCTGCCTACAGCAATAAAAGACATTGTTTATCAGTTGTACCAGAGGAACACGGGCTATGAGGAGGGGACAAAACAAACCAACCTGGGGAAAAAAACCCTATTAGGAGACAAAATCGTTTCTGTAGCTTGAATGCTTTTGACCGTGAAAGGTTGGGGGCTTTTTCTTGTTTTGTTTTTGGGGTTTTTTTTGCAGAGACTGGAAAAGGGAGACCAGCTTTTTGGCAGGTTTTCCTGTCTGAACAGATAGTTGGCACTTGTATTAAGAGGGTGATACCTTTTTAGTATCAGGTATCAGGTTTTAGAGCTTGAAGAGGAACTGCAGTTTCACATTTTAATACAGAATTGTTTTTACAGACTGTGCTGGGTTTTCTCTCTGTAGCTCTGACTATAAACATGATGATTCACATCTTACTAAGAACGGATTTAGGGCTATTTAGGATTAAAACTGAAACTTTGCCCAGAACCTTAGATACTAAAGTTTATTCTATTTTAGGTTTCTTCTTCAGGGCTGGCAAAGCCATCTCCCTGGATGTGAAACAACCAAGATATTCAGAAAACCAAGTCAGAGCAGCACATTTCAGAGGACGCTGCAGCATGAGCCATCCCAGTGAAGTCACTGGTATCACTTACGTCCTTAAAACCGAGCACAGATTTTAGGACCTTTTTAAGATGCCAACTTATTTGTTTCTGAAGAAAAGAACCGCTGCTGATGGTCTGTCTAAATTCTGTTCCGGATACCATCAGTAGTCTTATTTCCTGTCCTTGAGAAAGCTGCTTAATTTAGGGGTATTTTCCTTTCCCCTACGCGCAAAGCCGGGCTGGCAGCGTGCAGCTACCTCCTGTGTGGGCATTTTGGTGGGAAGCACCCGGAGGTGCCCGGGGAGAAGCGCTTCTGGCAGGGGCAGGCGCTGCCGCGGCGGTGCGGCGAGCGCAGCCCGGGCAGTGTCCCGAGCCCGGCCCGGTGCCTTGGCCGTGAGCCCCAGCTAGCGACCGCCGGCGGAGCGGCAGCGCCCGCCTCTGCTGCTGCGGGGATGGGGGCATTGGGGCTGGGGGAAAAGCCTGAAAACCCTGCCTCGGCCCCTTGCACGCTGGCCTGGAAATGTCCGTGGCGTTGGACTTAGTGCCAGCGTGCGCTCGCAGCGCTGAAAGCCAAGCGCGTCCTGCGCTGCATCCAAAGCAGCGTGGCCAGCCCGGAGAGGGAGGGAATTCTGCCCCTCTGCTCCGCACTGCTGAGACCCAGAGTGCTGCATCCAGCCCTAGGAATCCAACAAAAGAAGGACGTGGGTCTGCACGAGCAGGTCCAGATGAAAGACACGAAGGTGATCAGAGGGCCGGAGCACATCTGTAAAGATGGGCTGAGAGAACTGGGGCTGTTCAGCCGGGAGAAGGGAAGGCTCCAGGAAAACCTTAGAGCGCTTTCCAGTATCTAAAGAGGGCATATAAGAAAGATGAGAACAGAATTTTTCACAGACTCTGCAGTGATAGGATAAGGTATAATGGTTATAAAGGTATAAATGCAAGAGAGTAAATTTAGACTAGATATTAGGAAGAATTTTTTTACAATGAGGCTGGTAAGACACAGGAACAGGTTGCCCAGAGAGGTGGTGGATGCATTCAAGTCCAGACTGTACAGGGCTCTGAGCAACCTGGTCAAGTTGAAGACATCCCTACTCACTGCAGGGAGGTTTGATTAGATCATCTTAAAATAATCCTCCCAGCCCAAACTATTTTATGATTCTATGAAGATTAATATCTTTTGTCTCATCTTCTTTGAAAAATGTTTCAGGATGGGAGAGAAGTTGACACTTGAGAAGTATGGCTCTGCAGAGAAAAACAACTCCTCTGACTGGCATTAGGAGCACTTTGCTGACAGGAAATTCTTTTGTGAGGTTTTGGACATGACGATATAAACAGGTAAAGAAAATCTGACAGTGCTTATGCAAAAAGTAGAGTGCTTAAGTACTCAGCTCGAGAACATAAAGAGACACCTGCAGGACAACATATGGAGCACTGGATTTTGTTAGATAACAGCTCTTTTTCTCTGTAATGATCCATCTAACTTCCCAATTTACTACATCTCACACATAAATGCCAGTGTTTAAGATCCACAGCTAAGGCAGAATCATGGTGTGGGACATAAAGTTGAAATAGACTGAAGCATATAGTGGGAAAATGAGAATAAATGGGAACTATCGCTATACTAGTCGAAAGGTTGATATATAGCACGTGCAGTCATCCACTGCTGTGCTCCAAGGATATGGTTAAAGAGAGAAATCCATGCTCAGAGAACTTCATTTTTGCTGCACTAGTGAAATTGCATGAGAAAGAAAGTACTGCAGTTCCTCAGCACTTTTTTTTCTGTCTAAGCAGATGCATCTTCTCAGATTCACTCTGTTTTTACAGCAACCACTATGACTAATTGCATATTTGGATAAAGAATGGGGAATCTTATTTCCAGCACATGAAGCATGGTGATTAGCCATCACTGAATTCAGTTCCAAGCCTGATTAAGTTATGCTCTTGTTGGTCCCTATGTACAAATGATGAAATTGAAGGTTAAGAATATATATATCCATATATTATACATGGAGAGGAAGATATAAGAAGACACATATTTAACTGGTAGGAGCTCATATTTTAAGATCAGTTTTCAGACATCTGATGATAACAGAACTGTGATTGGAGGCTTCTAAATCTGCAGCACCACTTTTCAAATTGGTTAAATGATCCAGTTGTGCTCAAAAAAGTAGTTAAACAGACTTTTGATCCCTAGGGACTGAGCACACTGACTATCGCTTGTGCAGCCAGGAAAATCCAGTTCTTAGCAATGACCACTCATTCCTGGTAATGATTAAATAGGTTCCACAAGATCATTTGAAAAGTGGTTTGTTTAAATATCGTTTATTTGAAGGCCATTAAGTCTCTCGAGTTCAAGGGTAGCAAGGGAGATAATGTCACGGCAATGATATCACATCTCTATTTTATGACACCAACTGTGCCATAAATCATACCTCGTATATGATATAGGTGTGGGGAAAAGCTATTTTATTAATCCATCTTATCCTTCACCTCCTATCAAGGCAGTTCATATTAATAGGGGAGGTTGGGAGGATAAGGAAGTTAGGATATTTGCCATAAGCTCTCTCTGTCAGACACAGTCACTGCACAGTGAAATCATTTCTGCAGAGTGAACTTTCTTGTCACAGTGCCATTATGCCACACACTCTTGATTCTCCTTCTCCTAAGAAACCAATTGGTGTATTTGTTTAAAATCAATCACCTGCTCTCTGACAATTTTGGATGCTTTTTCAAGGTTCACTCCAGGGATGCTGTCCACAAGTTGTTTATCTAGTAAAAAGCAGAACGGGTGGAAGCCTGGCTCTGCGGAAGTGGGTGGCAGAGCTCCAGTTGTATGAATTGAGGCCAGGATCTTTTTCCCATCATGTTCCCATAAAGTGAATTAAAAAAAAAAAAATGTGAAAGTACTGAGTAAAGCTCTTCATGATCTTAAATTTGCACCATATCCTGGCATTCATACACAGGCACCAATGCCTTTGAAATCACTGAGTCAATGGGAGATTTGTCTGACAAAGAATTACAGGATTACATCCTCAAATTGTTGAAGTTTTATGTGTGTAACTGCACAGAATTTCCTTTGAAATTAAGAAAAACCCCTTGTAAGGTTAAAAAGTGAATCAGAGTTTCATATTTTTCTGAGTCTGTTGTTCTTGCATTGGGTCTCGCTTTCAGAAACACAGACTTGGAAGTGGCCCAGAACCTTTTCAGCACCTCATCATTATTAACTCTGCATTTCTGTGTGAATGTAATTTTTCCAGACCTCACTAACTAGACAGGCAGACTAAGCTAAATCAGGGCATGCTTGCCACATCTACTACAGCAAAGGAAGAAAAGTGGAGGAGCTTTAAAATTGGGCATCAATACACAAAGCAATTAAAATGAATGCACTCACACGACCAGGGCAGTATCATACAATCAATTAAAATGACAAGATATCTATGGGAAGCAGCGCTGAAAGTAAGACATTTAGAACCATTGGGATTTATTATAAAACAGCATTTGGATTTACCAGGAATTGCGTGAACTAAGACAGATGCTATGTATAAGAATGATACTCATCTAAATAGATGGTTTACCATGGGTTTCCTTAGCTTGCCAGAATGTTGCTGGGTTTATAGTTTCTCTGTGGTGGCCATATAATTTCTGACCAGAGCATCATACACAGTCAACTTTAATCCACAAAAAGAAATCTTCACCCCCAGCTACCTATTTCTGCCACACAGATTCAGTCAGGCTGAAATTAGCATCAGTTTCTTTTTCACCTTAATATCTTGCCCAGATCTTGAGCTCACAGAGGTTTGACAGCTTAGGCAACTCAGTATTTCAGGGATTGTGGCCTGAAACTCTTTCTGTTCCCACCAGTTTGCTGCAGCTGCCAGGCCTTACATCCTGCCCGGGGAATGAAGTGTATGGAACTGAGGGGGGTGTGGGACCAGCAGATGGTGAAAAATCCAACGGCTCCCTTTTAACACTTACTCTCCTTTTTGCAACTCTTCACATCCAGGTTTCCAATTGCTTAAAATTGTCTTTATTTGAGAATAAAGCAATGCCGAACGTGTCCTCTGCACTTGTTATATTCCAGCTTTGGCAAGGACATGCTTTCTATCAGGTAAACAACCACTGGCCCAGCCCAGTCCTTGTACCTGATGGGTAGCCCCACGCTTGCCCATGAGTAAGTGTGAGCACACACTGTCTACATTCAGCCAGTGAACTTTGTTCAGGGACTACTGTTTAACACTTCCAGCAAAAACACACCAAAAACACTTGGTTTTTTACACCACAGGATCGTCACCAGCTGCCAGAAGACAGCTGCTGGAGGAAGCTGGAATGAACCACCATTCATGCTCTGGGCTGTCCCCTGCCTTCTGTTGGCTCGAGCATTTGGGGGGAACCTAGTTCAGGGAGTCAGAATATGTCATAGTTGATCTGACCCACTGGCTTTTTTAATTCCGTTTTTCTGGACAACTCAGCTCTCTGCTCTGGTCCCATCAAAGCCTCCAGGGAGCAGAGACTATTGGGTGGGAAGGAAAGACTAGGGCATACACACAACCAATGTCAACTAAATTTGTTAGCTGTAGACAGGTCTCAAAGGACGGGGAGGAGAGATTAAAGAAGGGAAATACTATTTCCAAGAAATTCAGTTCCATGAAATCAATGTCGCATGGGTTCACCCTTCCTGAAGCCTTAGAGAATTCACGTGAGAGGCAGCAAAGGTGAATGAGTTCTTCTCTTGCATGTAAAGATTCAAGCTGAGCTCACAACTTATTAGACATCAGAGAACCCAACCACAAGACACAATTCCTCGCAGACCAGGCTGCATTGGCTCTGCTGTTCACAAACCTACTCATTTCTTTTTCCTCTTTGATAAGATCTGGTGGTTCAGCACTGTCTAACCTCTATGCAGCGGATGAGCGAAAAGGAACCAGGTGATCAGAGTATTTTCTGCTCTTGCGTAACGAAGCGCGGTAATTCCTGCAGAGATGGCAGGACTGGTGACCCTACCAGTCAGGCTGCCACCCCTGCAGTTTAGGAAAGGTCCTGATAGCACCTCCAGACTTTGTTTTCATCTATATCTGACATGTCTGTGTCAGATTTGCTCTGCTAGTTCCCCTGCTTCATTTTGAAAACAAAATGATATCTTTATGAGGGCAAAATCATGAAAGAAATAAGCAGTCAATATTATGCAGGGTTGCCCTGGGGCATGGTATTTGGTCATACCTACTGAAAATGACTATTTTTTCACCAGCTATTGAGGGAAACAATTCCACAGGGAACTGTGGATCCTTCTGTAAAAAGATTTTCCTGCATATTTCTTCCCTTTTTTTTTAATATACATATCTGCACTACATAAAGTTCTCAATTATTAGAAATGGTCTTCTTTCAAAAAATACATTGAAGATCTCCTATCTAAACCTTCTGTCATAAACTAATCCCTTCAGGCCCCACATCCTTTTTTCTGTAGTTTAATCCAATTGCAGTCTGTGGTTTCAGTGAGCAGAGAAGGGAATTATTTCAATGACGTATCTGTTCCCTATGGCCGAAGTTTGATTTGGTCCTTTCTTGTGACTCTGTTCTTGAAAAATCATGTTTAACATTTTGTCCATAAGAGCTGGCCAAAAATGGTAGAATACATGGTAATTTTGTGAAGACATAGTTACTGATTTCTGAGGTTCTGATAATTCAAAATTAAATTTTAGAAAAGACTTGGTTTAAGGTTTTCTTCCTGTCATCTCCTTTCCATCTCATGCTTTTTCACAGAGAATTGAAAAAGAAGAAAAGCTAGAAAGGGTAGAAAACCTGTTGAATTACTTGTTCTTTTCTACTCAGTTCAGAGACTAGTCTTCTTTTTCTCCACAGATGTAGTTACTAACCCAAATCAATTTTACCATTACAGCTTCTTTAAAACTAAATTATTATTCTCTATGCTTGTGGAGACAACCTTTCACCAGCCCAGTCTATTTTCTACCCTAATTACTAGAATCCTCTCCTCTTGAATCTTCTGGACATTCAGCTTTGCCTGTTTCAAATTACCCAAAATGCATCCACAGGACACACCAAAAAATAAATGGGTAGCTGAAAAGCTAATTTGTAAGTATGCAAAGCTTTCCTAATACCTGGAAATGACTGGTCCTTGTTCAAATTAGCAAAAGAGGTGGCAGATGTGTTATCAGGTTGCTAGAAAGCAGATGGAGAAGTCGGCAACACTTCTGGCCTGCCTCATGAAGCAAGCTCAAACGGATGCTGCCTTGAGACCTTCTTGAGCTGGTGAGAGATTTGTACCATTTCAATTAAGTCTCAACTGTGCAGTTGAAATACAAATAAGCTGTTCACTGGGCATGCTGAGTTAAATACATGGATTTGGATTATGCGTCTACTAAAACACCTGTGGAGATTGCCAGTTCCCATTATGCTCTCCAGAATCTGGCTCTCCATCCAGTGGGTGAACTTAGTTCAGCCCTGTCTTGGTTTTGGTATTTGAGTTGTCAGCCATGGTCATCTCTGACAGTAAAAGCTACGAGAGAATTTTGTGCAAAAGCGATATGAGCCAAAATTCCTAGCCAGAGCCTTATTCACTTTGTAAGTAATTCTATTCCCTTTCTTTCTGGTTATTCCTCTTGACCTTTCATTTCAATTATTGACCGGGGAGGGGCAGGGGGGAGCAGAGGGAAGAAAAAACCCAAACCACAAAATCAAAACACCTATAGTCCCAAGGAGAAATGCAGCAGACCACATAAGCACTGCTTGAGTCACAGTATTCCCCACCAGTACCTTCCAGCAAAAGCAGGGGATAGGGAAAAGCGCTGGCCAGACAAGAGAGCTCTGGGCCAGACAAGAGAGCTCTGGGCCAGCCGCCTTCTGCGCCCTTTCCCCGGGGCTGTCTGTGCCTCTGCCCAGCCGCCCACGAGGACACAGCAGCCAGACTCCACCTACACACAGTTGGCCTGTCTGGTTGCCTGCACGCACAGAGTAAGCTTTGCCTCTTTCATCCCCCATCCTTCAGGGCCAGGACGCTGGGCACGGGCAATGCATGGGCATGGGCTCTCTTTTGTCATCTCCAAGTGCAGTGGTGGCCCTCACTGGGACTGCACACACCTTGGCATGAGAGGAACTGGGACTCATCCTTTCCCCCCCCATCAAGCTGGGAGATGAGATGCAGGTCAGTAATGTGGCATCGCTTCCCAGGCCAGAGGCAAAGCCTGTTAATACTGCCTGGGATAAAACACAAGTGTTCTCCCCAGTAGCACAGGCTGGGAGCGACGAACTGGCAGCTTTGTAGCCTGTCCCCATGGGTCAGGATATTATGAGTAATGCTTTGCTGTCCTCCAGAATTCACAGAAATAGTCTGAAAGGGGGAAATTGCTTTCAGTTTCCAAGAACCTCACAGAAGAGCTCCATGGAGGACAGGCATTCGCAAGAGAAACTGTTTGTCCACACTGCGTTAACATAATTTAGACCAGCACTAGCTCAGGCCAGCCTTCAAATCAGGACTGGCTACTTAGCCAACAGACCTGGTGAAAAGGCATGAGGCACTGCATCTTTGAATAGAAAAACCCTCTTCAAAAAATAGTATCCCCAAGCCCTCCCTATGGCCCATGCTATTGGACCTGCTGCCCTGACTAGCTCAAGCTCTTAGCCCATTGAAAACTCGGTGTGTAAAGAAATTCACTTTGCAGGTGGCCTGAGGCAGCTCTGGGAACATCTCAGACACACTAAAGAACAAAATCAGTAATAATTTAAATTATTACCAGGACACACTGAGCAGCATTTGTTGCAAATAAAGGAAGTAGTGGTGAAAGGGATGCAATTCCCAGGGTGTTCCCTGGGCTGAGGGTCTCCCTCTCTAAGACAACTTCCCAAGGCATCTCTCAGGATGTCTCCATAGAGGCATTTCTTAGAAACCAGAGGAGCACAGAAGTGTGACTCCTTCTCTTGCCAATGCAGCAGCCTGAGTAAGTTAGAAGTCCTGGGAAGGTATTAGCAAGAGGCATCTGGGGAGTGTTTTGGCTGTAATTTTAAGATGTGGAAGAAATGGGGAGAAAGGTGAGGCCATGAAGAGAGCACAAAATAGGTCCAGAACAACTGCCTACAAAGGTCACAGAACTTCTGGAGGATACTTCTCAGTCGTTTTAGACTCTCCCCACCCTCTGATCACCAGATATGTGCCCCAGCATGCAAGTCCTGGGAGTTTTAGGAGGAACTGAGACCAGCTCAACTATGCTGGCAGCAGGAGGCCAGCTGGCTTGTGGTTCACCTCTCTGAGATGAGCCTCACACCTAATTCAGCTCCAGCAAGGCCTTTTCAAAAACATCAGCATCACTTTTGCCTCTTCAGTATCTTCCAGCCCTGTCAAGGCTGATGCCAACATTGTGACTGCCATTGTGCTGCAAGCAGCATGAGCCAGGAGCCAGGACAGCACCCTGCCCTGCTCCATTGAAGATGTTCTCCTGGCCAGCTCTCTGTCTCTCTGCAGCACAGCCTGCTTTTCCCTAAGTGGTGGAGTCTGTCTGAACCAAGACAGCTGGGCTTGGCTGGCTGGTGGAGGACACAGGAGGCAGAAAGGGGAACCTCTGCCTAGGAGGTTTGGCAGGACCTGGGGAAAAGGAAGAGTACAAAGGTCCTGTGCTGTCTGGCAAGGAGTGACGGTGTGAGGTTAGGGTGCTCTGGCATGTGTTTGTGACCACTGTCCCTGGGAGCCAGACAATCAGGCTGGAGCACACAAGTGTGAACAAACATTGTCTCACCCGTCTCCATACAATTCTTGCTGCTGCTCCAGGGGTGAGCTGGAGAGAAGGCAACCAGCAAGTCAGAACACCACACATCCTGAAATCCATACCTCATGGGGAGTATTTTTCGCCCCATGAAAAAGCACAGCCTTTTGTGCTTTCTATTTGCTGCCTGCCTGCTAGCACATGGTGGCTGTGGACAGTGCTTTTGCACATTCACACCACCAGGCTGATGGGAGCAGCTTCTGCTGGGCCTGAGCAGGGGACGGACGAGTGTGCTGACCAGCCCATGCTAGTGGAGCTGCACCTATGCACAGGCACCCTGCAAGAGTCATCCTCATCTCCATCCTCTTGTGGCCAGTGGCTCATCGAACATGGAAAGCCTGGGACTGGTGCAGAAGGGTGCCAGGGTGTCTTTGCCAGCCAGGGTCCAGGAGGGGAGTGGGCTCTGTGGCTGTGTGGGTCCCACATTTTGGTGGTGGGGGTGAGGAGAGCCCTGCCCCTAAACATGGATTGCCTTTGGGATGAGACTGTAGGTGCAAGTAAAGTGGGGTGTCAGGGTAATAGTGGTTTCTGGGATGCTGGCAGGGATCCTGTAACAGGACAACAGGGACAAAGACCGTGTGGATGAAAATAGCCGATGGTGGACATGAGCTTAATAGCATCTTGGCCCTGAATTCACAACAAGTAAATCTCCTTTCACTCAGGGGAGCATTTCTTTTGTTTTCAGCCAGAGGATGAAAATCTATCCATAGCTAAGGCCAAGTAAATATGCATTGACTTTCTGTTTTTTAAAAAGATATTTCAAAAATCATGTTTGAAAATACCCAAGAACTTGTGCCAAGAAATTTCCATGGGGAAAACATTGCTTCATTCATTCTTTTTTTTAAAATTCTAATAAGAAATGTGCCATAAGTTTAATTTGTGAATACAACTGATGATCACTAACACAACATTATGTGAACTTTGGCATACATCTGTTGGAGAGCTGAAACTCAGCTCCTCACGCTAGGGATGAATTGATGGGTAAAACATTTAGGAATATCCCTTCTTCTTACTTCACAGCATTACAGAACTTCTGCCTGGATCACCAGTTTATGGAATACTCTAATTGCTCTGATGACTAGCATTTGAGTAAGGATTTGCCTGGTAGGGGAGAGAGCAGAGGCTGATCTGCTGACTCATCTCATGAGGTCCCTTTTCCAGGCAGTGACTAACTGCCCACTGACATTAAGTTCTGGAAATAGTAGATCCAAGTGTAACAGCACTGTTTCATTTTCATGTGGATACGCTGAAGTTAGGAAAGCCACTGTGCATCCACCAGAGCTCCCTACTACCCATCTTGGTGACAGCTGAGCCCAGCCTGGCCTTCGACCAGAGATCGAGCAAATGGTTTCCAGAAGTATGGATAAAAAAAGTAAGGCTAAAGTCATAAAATAATTGGCCAGTAATGCTTCATGTTGACTTTACTCTGATTTGAGCCTTTATAAGGCCTTTTGAACAGCAGTCCAAGCATTTTGACGGCAACAGGGGGTTCCTGCATGAGCTCTGAGGAAACCCACACTGGGAGGCAGAGGAGCTGGCCCCGTAGTCCCTCTCAGCCACTGCAGTGAAAGCACAGGAGAGGCCAGGCTGGCTCAGGGTGGGTTTGCAGCTCCAGCCCCAGAGTGCGTTGGAGCGCTGTCAGCCAGCCCTGCTCCACGAGCCAGCCGGTGCATCTCCTTGGGGAAAAGGCCCACGCTGTAGGCAGGCAGATCCTGTGGGGAGGGAACGGTGCCTGGGTGCTGAGCAGCCCTGAGAACAATGTGGGTGCGTGACACCCACACCTTGGCATCCCAGGGCCAGACATGCAGCCTTTAATCATCCCCTGACCTGCGTCTCACCTTGCGGCATGCATTTACCTGAAGAAACTTTGGTTTGATCTGGTCGGACATACTATACCTGGCTGAACAACGGCTGTCAAAATAAATGCAACTTCTTCTGAAGGATTTGGTGAAATCAGGGGTGAAATTTGTTGCCAAGCTGTCAAACAGAGAGTAAACACTAGCTTATTTGTATGTAGCTGGGTCAAAGATTTGTTAGTTTAGCCCCCAGGGCTATGTTCCTAACTGTTATTTCAAAGCTGGGTGAACAAATGTCTGAGGGCAAGAAGAGCAGTGTGGAGAGTTAAACCATTTTAAATGACATGAAATTGTATTCTTTGACTTATGTAACCCTACTTTAGTGATCCCTATGACATTTACTTGTTATGCTGATGAAAAGTTGTTCAAAAACTGCAAGACTGATATTAAAAAGTTGGGCAAGTCCAGGGCACATAAAGTGGCCTCAGGAGGGAGAATCAATGAAAGGAAAAAATGTCTCCTATACAGAAGAGAAAAGTGTTTCTGCTAAGTAGCTTTTGGTTAAAGTGTAGAAGTTGCCTCTAGTGCTTAAAGTCCTTCTTACTATGCATTGTCACTCTAAGAAGCCTGTTTTTTTTAAAAAAATGCTATCCCTCTTCATCAGGAAAATAATCTGCTGTTGCCATTAAAAGACTGAATTGAAAAAGAGTTTTGAAAAATCTTTCCACAGGTGAATGAAAATAAATCACAGATGTAGGCAGGCTGCTGATTTGGATTCGATTACTTTTATGTGCGCATACTCTGGTGGTGGTTATCCAGGAAGGCAAACAAGACAGGAGAGATTGCTGAATAACACACCTCATCCAAATTAGGTGAATAAACTTCTTTGACCTCTATATATTGTAATGAGAAAGATTTATTAAGCAGACTTTAACACTGACAGATTAAAAGAACCCCAACTTTGAAGGATGCTGGGTATTAGGATTATCTGGTCACCGGTGAGCATGAAGGATTCCACCAAAAAACTCTGTTTTCCATGTAAAGGGAAATAGGAGGTGCCTTTTCAACATGAAGGTATATCTAAAAACCAAATACACATCAAAGGCTGTTGCTGGCACCTTCAAAGCCACCCATTTGTTCATTCCCTTGCAGCTGAGATCTGTTAAAAGTATTCCCTCAGAATAAAATAAACCCCTCTTTCAGCAGATTTAGTCCTTAAAGATGCACTAGGTTAACTTGTCTAAACCACTGACAAAAACTGCTGTAGATCAAATGAATTTACTTAACAGGGTGTTTCACAGAAGAGATGTGCTAATTACCAGATATGGAACTATGCAGTGTGAACAGGCTTTTAAAATGTTTTTCTTTCAGACTTGGTGAGGAGTGTCTGACACATCACAATCAGCTTATTCATTTGGAAGGTTTACATCTCATACAGATAGTTGCTGAAAGCCTGCAAATGTTTTCTAACCTAAGGTTGTGCTGGCCATTTTCCTGCAAATTATCTTATTAAGTAAGACATACTGGCTGCTGGGAGAAGACCTCAGTGTCTAGGACCTCTTCTTCATCACCAAGATCATAATTTGCCTTTGCCACTACTCTCACTCATTACTCTCATGACCAGTAACAGGACCCGAGGAAACAGCATGCAGCTGAGTCGGGGAGGTTTAGGTTGGATATCAGTAAAAAACTTTTCACCCAGAGGGTGATTGACCACTGGAACAGGCTCCCCAGAGAAGTAGTCATGGCACCAACATAATGATCTGATGTGTCTCCAAAAAAAGAATTTTGCAAAAGTGTCCTTGAAAATACTAGGCTGTACAATCCATGGGCACACATCTTCACTTTGTATTGTGGCCATGGCTCCACAGGGCTATAGCATCTCTTTTAAACCAGTGCAGCTTCCATGCATTATCAAGCCCAAGCGACAGCCATCTATGAGGGTGGCTGAAGATCACCCCACCTAAGTTTGCACATATGCACACATAATTCCTCTGATTACATACACACACCTGCAAATAAGAGGAACTGAACCCCAGATGTGCCCGTTTCTCTTTACTGCTTCTAAAAAGAGCCTGGAGACTAACTCAGACATACATGCCTACATGGTGGACCTCTTAGTTTGGACCAGAAGTCCCACCCAGTATAGCAATGCAGCAGATTCCTATATGGCTATGTTCTGAGCTAGCCAGACAGACACCAGGTCTACTTTGAAAGTCATGAAGCTGTGCTATCGTGGTAGCAAGCCCAGGCTAATAAACCACATTGCTGGAAGAGTATGTGGCAATAATAAAGTGGCTACCTGACTTCTGGAACAGAGTGAGCTAGGTAGGGTGCTGTCTGCTCTAATTATAAACAGAGGGAAAAGGCAGCTGTCTACACTTGTTTGTGTACCTTTTCTGCATTGTTTAGTCTTTATAGAAACTTGTGATTGGCACTGGATCTGTTATGGATGCAAAATTTTGATTTAAGCATCTGAACCGAGTGCCTTCTCCAGTGTGCTCATTAGGTAAATTCTACTGTATCATCTTAGTGCAGAGAAGGCAAGAAGCTTACACCGTGCCAAGTAAAATGTTATCCAGCCTACGACTTAATAACCCTTAATAGTCTTGCCAACTTTGCTATGATGTGTGAAAAATTCACCTGAAGCACATAGTCATGCCAAAAGAACTCTAATGTAGATATAATTATATCAACCAAAAAAAATCCTTTAGCAAGTGTAGTTTATTTACGTCAATAAACATTATAGTTGCTTATAGGTATACTTAATGTGCATCCTTGTGTGCGCAGTCTTATATATTGTACATACATCAGCTGCTGGGGTATAGGTAGACATACAGCAGACTATCATTAGTGAACGCTAAGATTCTGCTGAAGGAAGATTCCTGGGTATGCTTTTTGCCATGTTTGAAATGTGCATTGTGTCTATGGAAAGATAGTACACTTTTCCTATTCCTTCTTAGCACAATGTAGGTATAGTGCTCCCGGGGCAGGTTTTTAACTTGTTGGGGGCTTTTTATATAAACTGATTCAGTTAAATTTCCCTAAATGAAGGGATCTAAGTTATTAATAGCTTTTCTAGTAAATGTGGAATGAAAACAAATTATGGTTTGAGACTCGACGTACAACAGTTTAAGAACTTGAGTTTAGGGGTTTGTCCTAGACTAATTAGGGCCTGATCCAAAGCCCATTTGAGGACAGTGAGAGTCTTTCCACTAGCTTTAGAAGATTTTGGATCAGACTTGGAGGGCTATAGAAAAAAAAAGAACATTGTCACAATTCAGCCAAATAAATGAAAGCATCTGTCACTTACCATGATTTGAAACTAATTGCATGGAAAATTAGATTTATGTCCCTTAGAGATCTGTTATTTCTTGAATTCAGATTCAAGCATTTTCTTTCTCTTGTAGTTTAAAATATTTTATTTTCACTTTGCTCATTTTCAAGAAATTATCTTCACTTCTTCCTGTAAAAAGAACAGCTTCACCCTATAAGAGCCAAAACCAGAACTGATATTCAAGGTTTTCTAGAGAAGAAATTAAATTGCAGCTTTGTTATTGTGATAATTGCAAGCTTGGGTTTGCGTGTGAAGGGAGGGAGGGGAGAGAGCTGAGTAAACAATGGGCGGGGGTGGGCTTGTGCTGCTCTTGCGTGCGGTGGCACAGCACTGGCCCTTCTGGCGCCTGTGTCTGAAGCCCTGTCCCCTCTTGCTGTGCCGTGGGCAGGGAGCCCTCTGGTCTGGGGACCCACTGCTGCTCCCAGCTGTCTGCGAGTCCCCACACCGAGGGTCTCTCGCTGCTGCCTGCAGCCCTGACACGCTGCAAGCACAGGGGAAAGTGCCTCCTCCTGATGTCTCAGAACCCAGCATCCTGGCTTTGCTCGTAATGACACTGTTTGAACTACTTGCTAAGTAAATAAAATGCATTTTGGACCCAGCTTGGATGGGATTTTTGAAGACAATGAAGGGATGGCATGTGGCTTTCTTAAGCAGCCTTAAGAAAAGGTTTATAAAAAACAAGAAAATGAAAACTGGGGAGACCTTTTAATTTTATTTTCTCACTCAAGAAAACAAAGCTCTATTTGGTTGTTCAGGATAGATTTTCAAGCAGATTTGCCAAGAAGTCTATTCATTACCCTAAAAAATTACTCCACTTAAGCAATCAACAAGACTCATCCTGCCATTTCCGTGCGCTCACTATCAAAGAAGGTGAGCTGAAAAACTCTGCATATGAGATGCGTGTGGGGAATCCAGGGTGTCCTTCTAACAAACCGTGTTGCAACAGGCTTT
The DNA here is from genome assembly GCA_036630365.1 of Acanthiza pusilla. Taxonomy (NCBI): domain Eukaryota; kingdom Metazoa; phylum Chordata; class Aves; order Passeriformes; family Acanthizidae; genus Acanthiza; species Acanthiza pusilla. The sequence continues at coordinate 35,403,524 of JAXCHO010000036.1, read as the reverse complement.
TTGGTACCCGGCCACATTCCAGTGTTTCCCTTATGAAAGGGAGACATGCAGCAGCACATCCTTCTGCACACTAACCCAGGAGCAACAGCAAGCTGTTCATCAGGGTCCTAAACAAGGGATGGGTAAAATTGTTTTGTCTAATTTCCAACCCACTTGAATGTCATGGCTTTTAAAGTTCATCAGTCTTGAATGGTTATTTGGTTTGCATTCCTCTGAGGTGAGGCTGCAAGGGTGGGGTGAAGCAGAGAGAGGTCCTGGATGAAAAATGGGGCAGAAAAGACAAACAAAAACAGAGAGACAATGAAAACAGGAGCAGAGAAGAGGAAGGAAAACAGCTTAAAAAATGAAACATAGCCTATAGGTATCCTCTGTATGGCATCTCATTGTATGGGGCTGATACGTGCTTCAAAGCCAAACGCAATTGTATTTATGTTTGTAAGACTCAGGGCCTTAGGGGCAATTAGGGGGTGAGAGAGGGAAAGAAAAGAGGCAAAAGAGACTTAGAATAGAAACGGGGAATAATGGGCTTTCCCCACCTCAACAGATTAGGGGTTTTTTTAGTGTGTGTAAACAAACTAGAGATGGACTAAGGGAAGACTAAGACATAAAACCAGGGAGAGCAGTGATTAATGGATTTGGGAGTTTGGTTCTTGGGACAGGGTTTAATTAGAAAGATCATAAGGACTCTTCCATGCATGCCTTTTTGCTCTAGATCTTCTTCCTCATCTTCTGCAGAAGGAATGAAAGTCTGTGCTTAACCAGCTGAACAAACAAGGCCAATCTTTGCTTTTAGAAATCGTTTCAAATTCTAGGAAAGGAAACCTCTAACTCAGTCTCCTGAACAAGCCCCAAGAACTAGCTCCCAGTGGCTCTTGTTTTCCTGCCACCCTGACTGTGATTATCCAGGAGAAAACTCTTGGAGAGCAGTAAAATGCCTTTCCCCTGTTTCCGGGGGACTCCGGAGGGCAGAGCCGCGGACGCAGCAGAGCTGAGGATGCAGCAGAGCTGTCCTATTGTCGTCTTCCCCTTTGACTTTCGTGCTCTGGAATACCTGTGCAGCCTGAGTGAGGGACACAGCTGCAGACCCCTCCAGGTCACCCTTGGCCCCTCCTGCAGCCCAGGAGCCGCGGGAGGATCCTCACTCTCCTGTCTGCCTTCCCTGGGCTGCGCCAGGGCCAGCACAGCTCTGCACCACCCGTGTTGCCAGCCTGTGTTTAAGGAGCACATTGAGTTCCTAGTCATTAAAGAGGGGTCTGTGGGTGTTGCATGTGCTCTGCGACACGTGCATCATGCTAAATCACTTTTACATAGAGGGAGTACTATTAGCAGCTGAATGGGAGGTGTGAGGCAATGAAACACTGTAAGAGCTATACCTTCTTAGTAGGACCCGAGCAGAGCTCTTGCATCACTGACAGCATTTGGCTGTGCTGACAAGGGCGGATCAGGCACCTCTCTGCAGCCTCACCTGCAGCGTGCACTTTTCCCTTGCCTGTGACTGCCCTGAGTGACATGGAGCCGTCACCACCGTTCCTCACCCTGCAGGAGTGGCCAACTACACAGAGATGCTGGAGTTACCAGCTAGTCTGCAGCTTTCTGGTACGATGCTAATGAGAGCTGACAGCAAAGTGGGTGCAGTAACAGAACAAATGTTAATGGGATAATATCCTACTTTCATTATCTCCACCTGCCTTCTATATTCACTTACCTTCAGAGATAATCCCTAGCATTTAATTTAATGAGCTTTGGTGTACGCTTGGTAGCTTTCCATTGTATTTTTAAAGCAGAAAAGCATGCTTATCAGGCAGGATTTTTCAGTCTCTTGAAGCTGCAATTAAAATGTTTGCAGGAAAAAAAAAAAAAAGAATAACCATGTGGTAAGTTTCTGATGATATATTTGTGGTCTGCATTGTTTTCTGGATTCAAAAAAACCACCACTCTCACCTTACGTCATAAAACCTGACAGACAAGAACATCTATACACAATGTCTTCCATAAATTCTCCAGAGCAGAGTTTTGAAAGCACTTAATTGGTTTTTTTTATTTAGCCTTTTGAATGAAAGATTTTAGATTACCTTCACCTACTTGAAACATTTTAGGAGGCACAAAAAAATGACACTAGAGAAACTCTCTCTTATCTTTGTACTGCTTATCAATGGATATTTGGGTAATATACCTGTTGGGCTCTTGGCACTTTCCATTTGTGACATTTCCATGCCATCAACAAAGGCCTTTGTTTTTTTAATCATTAACTTTCAACTAGACATCAGAGAGCCTGGCAAATGTCCATCACTAAAAATGAAACTGATTATTGTACAGATCAAGGGTTTGATAGATAAGTTCATTAATGAGCAGTAAGGCAGATGGACTTAGGAGTCTCTCTTATTGCTATGGCAGTGTGAAACCTAATTGCTGTGCCATGTGAAGTATTTATGCCCGTGTGAGACAGTGCCTGCCACAAACCCCTTGCAACTGAATGTATCATTCAAAGAACAAGGAGAAAGTAAGAATTTGAGTCACAGCTGGAAAACTGAGCATTCCAAGGATGCAGTCAGTGTAACTGTGTCAACACAAAAACCAGTTCCCATCTAAGTCCCCAGTCAGTGTATTTGGCTTAACGTCATGTCTATTTTGTTCACCACCAATTAATATTGCTTTAATGATTTGGGGATATGGCAACAATAATACTACCAAACACTTTGACCTGACCTAAAAGCAGACCTGGGTAACAATGAAAGTTATCTGACAATGTTTTCTGCAGTCCATGATCCCTCCTGGAGTTATTTTTTGACCAAAGGCGTTGCCTCAGACAACCCAGAGAGAGGAAAGTGCTCGCTGCTCCTCAAAGGAGCAGATGTCACTTATTGCTGCCCTCTTTGCCTGCTTCCTATTTCTCACAGCAATTGCCGAGGATCGTTCCTGACCTATCAGGATGTGTCTGTGGCACTGTTCCAGGCAAGTAAACAACACTGGACAGTTTGGGAATATCAGACCGGGAAGGGTTTAGAAGCACCATCACAGGCTGTCTCCTTCATTGTGTTAGTGACTGAACCACCCAGTGCTTGTTTCCTCCAAATAGCAGCCCTATAATTGTTTCCTCTTGTCTAGTTCATTTTTAGAACTGTTTTAATTTCGCCTATTGTTGACCCTCCTAGTTTAGTCTATTAAGCTTTACATACACATGGAAAAAAATAACTGCACCTAACTTCCTGCCTTCCACTAGCCTCAAGAGTAACTCACAGGGCAGCAAACATAAGGAACCTGGGAAGATATATTTTAAGCTGTGATATGACTACTGTGGCAATTTAAAAGGTTGAGATGGGCAGGATTTAAGATATGAAAGGGCAGCTCATCACGTGTGCTGTTGACTCGTGTCACACATCCTGCGGGGCTATGCATCTGGGCTCAGTAGCTGCAGTTGGAGATGCTGCCCAAAGATTGGCTTGCTGCAGCATTATATTACAGATTTATCAGTTTCCTCTGGGTTTTTTTCACACTTCCTTTTTCCCCTAGACTAAAAAATCCAGGGTCTTGGTGGAATTCTTGGAAGATGCTGCCTATTTCAAAATGTTATAATACTTGATATTTTATCCAAGCTCTCTGAAAGCTTGCTTTAATATATATTCTTATCTCTAGTTTAGTGTAGTAATTTCTAAAGATTTTCTTTTGATTTCCTAATAATCTTCATGTTAGTCTGTTCTAAAGTTTTAACAGTGAAGTGGCTTAATGTTGCTTTTGTATAGCTGGCCTGTGCTGGAAAGAAGAGTTTGGGTTTTTCATGCTCCTTTACATTGAAGACAGCAATATCTGTTTTCACTCATACAGGCTTTGGGTTGGATTCTGGTTACTGCAGATCTGAGACTCTTGCTAGAGCTCTGTGGCCAACTGCATCCATGCCTGGATTCACCCATACCCGAATGCCCTTCTAGGTGACCTCCTGGTGACCTTCAGCTCTTGATGGCATGTGTCGTCCACGACGGAATGAGAATGTGCTGAAGCAGCTGGCTCCCACCAATGCTGAGTGTCTATTACTTAAGAAGAGCCTTGTTAAGGCCAAGGCACCAGAAGGAATTTCAGCCTTGCAATAACCCATGCCACAGCATGGAATGCCTGGCTGTGGAGGGGGATTTCTGGGTGAGGTACATAGAAGGCTGAATGGAGAGGGGTGAGAGCCCAAAAATTCCTGAGTGCTCTACTCATCATTACAGGACTTTCAAAACAAACTACAATGAGCACTGGAAAAAAGAGATGTTGGGAATATTTTTCTCTTGCTTGCATTTGGCACCCTCATGAAACAGCTTCAGAGATTCAAATGCTTTTCTGTGCTTGAGGAAGCAATGTTATGCCCTATATTTCCTTAAGCTTGGATGAAGAAGAAAGTACCCATGCTCACATTGTGCATGCTGCCATAGTCCCTTCATCTGGAAAGCAGGAAATCTGGCTTATATCTTCAGCCTCAGAGAGTTTGACTCCAGAATTCCCACATGCCAGAAGAACCATGTAACCGCCAGATCGATTCTTCTGGGAGAGATTATCCTCCATCCTTCCTGCTGGAGATGAGTCAGGGTGACCAATGACAGGTCAAGCCGAAGGTCGAAAAGGGGAGTAAATAAGCAAACACCTGATGCTGTGCTCTCCTGAGGAGGACATGCACAGGTGAGAGGGGGAGTTCCCATCTGCCAAAGAGCCTTATGTACAGGATCCCACAGCAGAGACACCCAGCAGCAGTGGTTCAGAGAACCTCCTCTGTTCAGAGAACTGATTCCAAAGCAGAAGCATTTCAGTTGCAGGCATTGTAGCGGGTTTTGTTTTCTTTTCCCAAGTAAAATCTGTTTTCAGTTAACTTCACATAAAAATCCTAGAAGAAGCTGTAAATTTTAGGGGTTTATTATACTCAAATGAGCAAGCATATAATATATAGACAGAAAGAGCAGGAGATGAAATATGATACATTAATATACTTAGCCCTTTTGTTGACAAAGCAATTTTATCATCAAGAAGAACTCTCATGACTCGTAACCTTAATGACTTTTCTTTTGTATACAGTAGGGTGACAAGAAATATATGCAAACCCCTGACTTTGGTTTACTATGCATATTTCTCTTTTATCATTTCATGTCTTGCTGCTTTCCCAAAACCAGAAAATTAAGTCTCCAGTTCTTTTCAACCTCATTTTCCTGATTCCAATTTAATTTCTGATTTTGTTTTTAAAAGGCATCACAAAAAAGGGGCCATGAATGTATAAAAATAATGAAGGTCAAATTGAGGTGCACTCTGGGAGCAAAGGCACAGATGGAAAAGAGGGACATGTCTCTCTTCCATCTGACACACCCAGTGCTGGAAGTGTGGTTCAGGGGCAGTGGGAAGGAGGCTTGGCACCCTTAGCTGGCAAGAGGAACAGAGAAAATACTGCCACTGCTTTGGTTAGGAAATGCAGCAAGTTTCATTCATGGCTATATTGGCTACGTATAACACTTTGGTTTGCTGCAGCTACATGCTCTAAAGTGGTTTCAAAATACAGTTCCAAAAATATTCCTGTCGAAGAAAAAAGGACACTTCTTTCATGTGTTCCATTGGTATTGATGCCAAGATCTGATTCAACAGCAATGCAAGCACATTTCTGAGAACTGGAACCCTGCTTATTTCTATTTCAGGGTGCTGCATTAATTTATCATAAAATATGAGTCATATGACACCAACATTTACTTGCAGTCTAATAGCTCCCAAGTGCATTGAGCTATCTTCTCTTTTTTTTTCCTGTGTTTATCTCACAAAATACTTCTAAATGTTACTGTATTCTTCTTCCACAATTTTGACTTGAATGAAACATAGCATTTAATATAACAATGAATCAAGTCATATTCTCTGACATATATTTTGCTGTTATAAAAAAACATACCAGCAACCATAGCAGAGCATCTAAAAAATTAAATAAAAATCTGGAAGCTTTCAAGTATTTTAAAACCTAATTCATGAGGCCTCATATTAAAATAGAGACATATGGTTTCTCTGCTCACCAAGAATGCTTTTACCTTCATTGTAACTACATCGCTCTTAAGAAATCAAGACCTCTTGAGCTCTCCATAAAGACAGTTTATAATAGGTAGATACTTCAACTGTTTGAAAAATTGCAAACACTTGCAAACACTATCTGAACTGCAACTTGTTAGCACTCCTGAAACTCCAGTGCTTAATCTATTACCCTGAAAAATGTGAGTGATGTATCAAGTAGAGCAGAGTGACAGTGTTTGCTGACATTCCCATTTGTAGAAAGCAAGAGGAAACCTAATCCTAAAAAGATCCTGACAGCACTGGTTGCCACACTTCTTAATTTTCAAGGAAAGGAGAGCTAGCAGGTGTTAAATTGCACATGCCTGCATGGGAGTAATCTATGGGAGAAAATCCATTTATCAAGACTCCAGTTGCAGGTTAGTGTGCCCTAAAAATAAATACATGACAGCTTGTCTCTGCTCTCTGTGTCAGTTGGTACAACCACAATACTGTTTATCCATCTGCACGTGGCTCAGCATGTTATATAGCCTATGCCATGATATCATAGCTGGTGCTGTGTCACTTGAATGCCTTTCAGTGCATCAAATGACGCAGTGAAATGAAGCAGAAAGACTGATGTGACATTTCTCAATAGGAAGTGTTTATCTCTGTTCCATCAGTGATTTAATTGACTTGCAAACCACTCAGGACTCTACAAACATTTAGTGAAGGGATCTTTAGCACACAGTAACACTTTACACTAAAGTGTCTTTAAGTACACTTATTCATAGTACAAATGGTCAATAAATAACATGTTTTAGATACACATGCTGTGAATATTAACAATTATATTTACCTTTGAGTTCCCCTATCTATGTAATTGAAGGAAATTTATGCTTAGCATGCTAAAAATGCTTATGGTGTTATACAGTGAAATCTGTGCTTATCTATCTTACTTTCCTTTATTCCAGTCTGTGCTTTAGAGTCTTAGAGCTCAGTCACCAGAAGTTTGCCAGCAATTGTCATTAATGCATTAAGTAGCACAGGTAGTGCCCATCATATATGCATAAAATATTTGGTTTTTTGTCCTCTTCCCAAGAGGAGAGGCATGCAGTGCATTGTTTGGGTTTGGTACAGAGTCCTGGACTTTTTTACCTTCCATTCTTTTTTTTTTCTTTTTAATGTACTGTGGAACCTAAGACTATCACACGGAGTGGGGCCCAGAGAGCAGGCCTAAAAGGATGCTGAGCACATTATTCCACATGTCTCCATCTACCGTAAGTCACGTAATTCCCAGCATATCACAAAAAAAGATTAGTGAAGATTCTTGCAGGATCATGTAGTGCCACAAGAAGGGAGCAAGAGAAATCAAGATCGTTGGCAATATCCTCCTTACATTTGCTGTTTGGTTTGCTCACAGGGCTGCAGGAATAGATTTATTTGCGCCTCTGCAGAGAAGCCCTCGCTGTCTTTCAGACACCTACAGGCCTCACCAATTGGGCATGAGGAAAAATGATCCCAAATCTGGTGATTTCTTTATGCATCCAAGAGAGCAGATAGGAGCCACAGCACATCCTATGTAATATCTTTGTTCTTACTGTAGGCAGTTTATTGCTGCAGAAGGGAGCAAGAAGAAATTATCTTCAAACACAAAACAAATTTGGAGTCAAGTTTAATGTCAAGAGAAAAAAAACTCTTTGGTCTCTGCTAGGGGCCAGCAGAAACGTGAAACCTTTCATTAATGTGACACAAATCATCTCATGACCTGAGATCACATCTACTTTTTGTGCTAATCAGGAAGTCCAGACATGAAACTAACAAAGCCTCATGGCTTAAATATTAATGCCCATGCTTATAGGTCACCATCATATCTTGCTATTCAATCCCATTCATGAATTTATCTTAGAAGTAATTTTGTATTCTTTCTCCATCAACTCTGGCAGCTATTTCAGCACCTGCTGTTTCAATGGCTGAAAAATGTGTTCTAATTTCTGTTCTAAATATGATTATGTAAGGCAAGCAAGTCCAAGAAATGGGGCCAAGGTGCCAGGCTCTAGGAAGGAAAGTTGATGGAATTTATGATATTCTTTAGACAGCAGTTCATTCACGTGTCTGATAATTTGTCTTCCGCAAAGATCATCATCCTTATTATGCTTAGTTTCTTTACAGCAGAGGAAGGCTTTTGCTGCCTGTGGTCTTCACCCAAGAGCATGGGGATCTCTTGGTTTGCACATGCAAGGCTTTGTAGAAGCTGAAAAAGAAAATAGCTTTTCAATGTTTTAGATAACCTCTATGCTGTAGTGTCTGGTGCCATTTGAAGTTTTTTCAGCTTCAAAAGCCTGGATGCAGGACATTGCTGTACCCCAGCAAAAGGACATAAATAAGCATCATCTACTGAGATTAAATAGAAACTCTTCACTGGCAAGAGATTACAGAAAAGTAGCAGCTGTGATGCCATGTAGGATGAGCAGGAGTAATAACAATATTTCTAGATTGCACTCTAAATCAACCTATCAAAGCCAAGAGAATTATTCACTATGGCTACAAAACCATTAAAAACTTTCTACCATTCACTCACACAATTTCTGTCATGACTTTATTTCAAATCAATCTCTCTTTACTATAATTTTACCTGACAAATAAATGGGTTATTCTTGTAGTAATAGTGCAAAAGAAAGGTGGAAGATATGTAAAGACTAGGACTTCCTCCACTGAGTTATCAGTTTAATTAATTGACCTGAAATCCTACCATTTATCTTAATGGAGACAACGTCTTGGTCATTGTTTTTAAAAAATAAACACAGGGTTTGGGGGACAGAAATGCATGTATAATCCTATAAGTACGTCTATTCACTGAAGTTATGGAATAATCCACAATTTTAAGAAATCATCATTTGAAAAAGCTTTTTTCTGGATCTAAAATACTACCTTTCAGTAGATGCTCTTGTAAATGGCATATAATTCCACCAGATTTATGAGAGGGGCATTTATCTAATGGCATTTGATGATGGTATAGTCAGATGTCTCTGCATTTGTTAAGGGCAAGGAATGCTTGTTCTCTGTGTGAAAACTGACAATTTCCTTTCAGAGGTCTCCCAGTGAAACTTTCAGGAAGGACACACCATGTCTGTGAGTCTTGAGCTCAGATTTGCCTCGGGTGTTACGAGCTTCAAAAGTAAATTAAAGAACAAGCAATTCAAACAACCCACTGATTAATAGGTACCATGATGTTTGAGAAGGCAACATGTATGTGTACAGTATTATTTATAAATATGCTTATATATGTGTTCAGAGCACTTCATCAATGCTCAGTCCTGAAATAGGCCACAGGTACCTGGGGTTGAGGAAAACATTAGTTTTCTTCAGTAGAATGGATATAAGGATGATCCTATATTGTAAAGTAGCTTCAGCAATCAGAGTTTATTTTGATTCCTGTCTGTACAAGCTGATATTTTTTAATTAAAAAGCTGGTTTTTGAAACCAGGAACAGCATTGTGGCAAAGTGCATGGAAGTTTTTAGAAATGATCTGTTAGTCCTAGGAACATTTTCAAGCTATTCTACTACAAATATCTTCCTTTTAAATAGGCCCTACTGTCTTTTTTACTTAATCATAACGGAAATTCCTTGGAGAGTCTGGTCAAATATTTCAGCAGGCACTGGGGAACAGTTAATGACAAAGTCTGTTAAATTCTGTGCACTGCTCATCATATTTCTATTATGTTGAGAATCTTCACTTGGTTTGCTTCCTTTTTTCCAAATGAGAAATGTTCTTTTGAGGTAGAAAAGTTATTAAGGTAGAAATTATTAGGGAAGAAAAATTATTCGGATGCCACACATTTTCCCTTGTGTTTATGCTGTATTGCAACAAAACAATTTAGCAATGCAAGGAAGAGAAGATGTTGCTCTGACTCCTCGATATCATCAGTGTGGTGGTGTGACAGTGTGCAGGGTACTTTCTCTGCTACATGTACAGTTGAGAGAAGGGAGTCAGGTACTCACCAAGGTATCTCTCTGCAGACAGCTCTTTAATTTGCACAGGTTTGGTGTGTGCGAACAGCAAAGTCTGTCTCCCTCTCCCCTGCCAGTTACCAGGCTGGTGTCCCACCTGAGCAGGTGTTGAGGAGGCCCTGCTAGTGACAAACAGAAGACCCATTGCTGGCACTCTGTGAGACACACATGGGAAAAGGAGCCGCAGGTGGCCCTGCAGCCCCAAGCAGAGCTCTTGCAGCAGGGACAGTATCCTCATTCCAGAAAAAAAAATTTAAGCAAGGCTTTATGTCCTAAAAGTACATAAGAAATTACTTTTCTATCCAAAGTTCCAGTTCCAGGTTAGTGATGTTTCTTAGTACAGTACGTACTTTTTAATACCTGATCTACTGCATGTTAAAGAAGCAATGTCATTGTTTCAAATACACAGGTCACTTTGAAATAATTTGCACTGCAAACTTAAACAATTACTTTCTTATTGCTTAAAACACCCTTTTCCACTTTCATTGTCACCAAGGCAAAATGGCTTCAATTAAAAAAAAGTCCCTTTAAAACAAACAAACGAATGAAGGGTCATGAATACTCAAAAATAACAATGCAGGTCTATTTCGGTAATCCTCTTGGCAGTGTAATATGGAAGCTTCTCTCAAATGAACTGTTTCCAAGTTTCAAGGGTACAGATCATAAATAGATTGTTCAGGAAATTCACAAAGCTTGGGTGTGATACAGAGAGAGTAGATAATTAAGGGCAATTTTTGAATTTACCTATGTAACTAAACAGAGAGAGTGGATGTGTCCCCAGAACAGGGCACCGGCATGCTTGTTTTTCTTAACCCTTTATGTTGGTTTTCTTTTCCAAATTAAATCTCCATTTTTTTCTTAGCGGAGACTTTATCTGCAGAGCCAGAGATAGCCTTTGAGCCGGGCAACGAGAGGACACAGTACAATAAAGGACATAGAGGTCTTTGTGATGACAACAGGAAAAGCTCGAGGAAGAAAAGAGAGTGGCGCTGAAGGATGTGTGCCAGAAAACGACTGGGGAGGGAAGGGATGCCGGGGCCGGAGAGGGAAGAAGGTGAAGGAGTCCTGGAAGTCGCTGTTATTTCAAGAGATGGCACAGATAGGCAGACAGCAGACTACAGAGCGCGGCCGCTGACCTTTCCCGAGCTTCATGTTACAGCAGCCGTGGGCTGCGGGCAGGGACAGAGCGGGTCCGTCCCCAGCCCCTCTCAGCCCCGCGGGGGCTCCGCGCCCCCCGCAGGACAGCACTCGCCCTCTGCAGCCTCTTCTAAACCCCCGTGAACCTCCCGATTTTCCTGCACGCTGCGTTCGCCCAGCGTAGAGCCGGCAAAAAACTTGACACCACAGGACAGGAGGAGGAAAGGACGTTGTGATTCCTTTACCAAAACATTCCAGTTTAGCTTTAAACATTGTCAAAGAAATAAAAATGGTTATCCGAAGCATTTCCAACTTCTCTTTTCATATCAAGGTGAAAACGCACATAGAAATTATTCCATCATCAGTGAATAACATAAAACAGACAGAAATTATTTGGGAATACTTTGTCTTTTTCAGGACATTTTTTTTCTGCTGAAGAAAAGCCTACAGGGCTTTTATTTGGGATTTTGTTTGCGGGTTTTTTGGTGTAAAAATACAGAAAACAGGCATTGCTCAATTATTTCTGTTTTAACTAACTAACTAACTAACTAACTAACTAACTAACTTTCTTCCGGCCCCTTCTCCCTACATAGGCATATTAAACTGGGAACAAATACAAAATGATTGGCATTGTAAAGATTTTTTTCATTAGTAATAAAAAGAAAATGGCAGATTCATACTTGTGATTTTATTAATAAAGAAAAATTTACATTAACCAGGCCACTTTCTCCTAAGGGATCCTAAAACATTTTAGAAAAAAACCCAAAAGGATAAAGGATGTGCTATTGATAGTCAATCATTCTTATGTTGAAAGTCAGCGCCTTGCTGGCAGCAATACTACCCAGTTATTTAAGACAGGAAGTGAATTTCATTTAATTGCAGGAATAATGTATGTGGCTAGAGCAGTACTTTGATACGGCATTTGGTCACGTCACGCATTTAATAGCTGTGTTATTGTGACAAGTGCTATGCCATTCTCCACAGCCCAAGTGGTCACCATCATTACATCAGAATGAAACAGTATGGCACTGCCCTAAACATCAGCTGGGACACTGATTCAGTGCTGACTGAGAGGGGATATGCTAACATGGCAAATTACAAACATTGTTCTCTGCACAGTGGTTACCTGGATATTTTCTCCTCCAAGCAGAATCCTTGTTAAATTTATTAGTTTTGAGAACTGAAAGCTATGTAGAGTGTGAAAGCCTTCTTCAGAGAACTGGAGTTACCTCTCAGTTTGCTCTTCTGATCAGGTAGGCTGCAAAACAAAACCTGAATAGAGGAACAATGCCAGTTCTGTGAGATTTCAGCATAGTTTTTAGTGAGGTCTGGATATATCCTCAAAACAACTTTCACTCAGAAATGAGTTATTTAAAGAGTTTGCTTTCTTTAAAAGTGGGATAAGCAGGAAGTTAAATCCTGCAGCTCGACTTGTTCAAACTTGTATGCAACTGATCATCTCCAGTAAAAACACACACAGGCACCACAGAAGGTATCACATCAAGAAGCTGCAGTATATCTTCTTTTCTCAATAGAAAGCCTGTTGTGCTTGTTGTTTAGAAGCTTTTTGTGTCTTTTGGGAATCTCCTTGTCCTGGAACTGTTTTCCAGGTATGTGAAGAAGCATGGCCTCTTACTTCCCCCAGCCCATTTTGTAAGAGTAAGACAAGTTAATTGTGCTTGACGATGTGGATGACCCTTTCAAGTCACGTAAAATGATACTGCTCTGCTTATCACAGGTAGATAACCATTAATATTATGTGTTCTGTCTATGGGAAGAGAAAGGGTCTTGTTTGTTTTGAATGTTTTCAAAGGTAGGAAACAAAGGGTCCTGTGGGGACACCAGCACACAGCAGACAGTGCAGCCATACAAATCAAAGTTAAAAGACAGGAACCTGCAATAAAAAATAGGTGAAAGACAAAAATCTGGCTTTTTGTTTAAAATAAGGCAAACTCATTTCATTGAGGCATAAAGCAGTGAAAAAGTAAAATATCATATTTAACTCAAGCAGAACTCCTAACTGGAGCTCACTCCTGGTCAGTCATTAGTTTTACTGAATGAATTCCTCAGTTCTTACTCATTTTTAACCAGGTTCATGTGTGTTAATAAAATACCTTAAAAAAATGGGCATCTCTCAGAGTACAGGTCAGAAAATACTTTGTCATTTTGTTCACATAAGACCCAAAGAAAATGGGGTCTGGAGCCTTATTGTATCATTAACCATTACATCTTAGGAACACAGGTCACAGTCCTTAAATCTAATTATAAACAACTTGCCTTAGTGCAAGGGTCTTTCTTTGCAAATATGGGCACCACTCAGCTTGTATTCAATAGAGGGGCAAAGCAGGATGTGGAAGGATCTAGTCAGCTGGGTAAGTGATGGGTGTATTTACGAGCTGAATTTTCCCTTGGTGAAATATTTAATACCCATAGAACAGAACTTTCAGCTTGATTCAGCCTTCTGAGACCAGTGGACTTCAGAACAAGCCTTCAAACTGATTGTTTGAAAAAACTCCACATCACAACTCCCTAAAAAGCCTGAAAGTAAAATGCATATATTTCTTTGTAACATGCAACATGTATTGCACTCTGAGGAATCACATTTTTAAGTCCGTGGAAAATGTCTCATTAGCTTGAGCTGGCTTTGGATCAAGCTTCTGAAGGTTTTCAAAAGACATTGCCAGCGTCCGAGGGCTTCAGACAGCCTCATTTTTGGAAGGAGAATATAATTGGTTCTAGTGCTATTTTAAAATTGTATACCATGCACTGCATCATTTGTGGTAAAACAATATGATAAGAAAGATCAAGTATATATTTCATTTGACAGATTTTGTGTTATCTGTAAAACAAGAATGTAAAGTATAGAATTGCCAGGCAGGCAAAGAGCTGATTGAGGAAAGGGATCTCTCAACAGAGCTCAGTGGAAACACCACATTTCAGAGAATAATGAAGATCCCAGATCCCCAGTGCCTCAGTCATTTGGAATAATTAGGGGTTCACTTACTAAGGGTCAGATCATCTCATTGACCTCTAAACTTTCTGATCCTTAAGAAGCTCCTCAAAAGAAGTAAAAATCAAACAAGAAGGTACTATTTGGCTTTTAAAGTGAGTTTTCAGGAAATCAAAATACATTATTCCTCTGAAGTTAATTAAAACTATTCTAAATATTGCAGGTTTGAAGCCTTTCAAAAAGGCAGCTATTGCCACAGCTGAGTGAAAACTTAATTTATTTGTTGTACGTTCAGAGAAGAAATGAATTTTTTTAATTACTCCAAATGAAAACTACCATTGCTGGATATAAAACTTTTTTTAGGACTTTTTTTTTTACATTTTGATAATTGTTTTTTATTGTGGATAAGCTGTTAATTTGAAATTTCTTGGAAAAGCAGAAATTTGGGGGAAAGTAATTAAATTATTTGGGCTGAAAATCCTGCTGTTTTGAAAATCCTGCTGAAATATCACAATATTACTTAGTAGATTTGAAACAGTAGGCACATATTAAATGTATGGTTAATAAAATATGCCACAGAATGAAAATAGAATAGGATGGTGAAGTGGGAACAAATGGGTGAGTCAAAAGATTCAGTACAACATTTCTCTTGCAAATACAGTCATTTAAATGCTCTGAATCCTATTGATTTCAACAAAAGACCTAAAATTTCTTTTTACTAATAAGAGAAAACCTCAACACCATGGTGGACTGAAATACTTTCGTAGCCTGTCTGTGAGCAAAGAGACATAAAAAATTATGTGGTTGAAAATGAATGTTTTGTTAATGCCACGAATGCATACAGGAAAATTATGTAGTAGTTAATTAATAGTACGTGTTCACTTTATTTATAAGGTTGCAAGAAAAAACTATCACAAAGGATCTACAGGGCAATAGAATTCAATATTGATATCACTGTTTTGTATTTGAGTGTTAATTTACTATAATGGCTACACAATTTTATTTCACTTGTAGCATGAGACGCTAAAGATTTCAATTAGGAAGACAATAATACATTTTTGTGCCTATATTTTTCCTGTGTTTTACAGAACAAATGGATCTTCTGACTTTCATCTGACCCCTGATACTGCCAGAAAACATCCCTTTAAAATATTGCATTAAAACTTCCTTCTTTTCAAAACAAATCTTATCATTGCTAATTGCTGTTACAATGTGCTTACCTTCCTCTGCTGTTAAAATAGAACATTAAACTAGTGACTTCAGACATATTAACAATTTCTCTACTACTCAGAGAAAATCTCTCATGAAAAGGAGAAGTGTTAGAAACATCACGAAAAACCCTTGACCTTGCTACTGCCTTCATTTTTTGTAGAGGGCACTATGATTTCAAAGATGCTCACGTACCCAGTCTCTTTGAAATCATGTTACTTGTTACTTGTTAGGTACTTAAATACTTCGAAGTATTTAAGTTTTACACTGCAGTGATAGGCTATAGTGTGCAATTCTTAGGCAAACAGCAATTTGCCTAAGAACAATTCAATTCAAACAATTCAATTCAACAGTGATAGGAAAAATTGATTTTGTTATTCTGAAGTAAAACTCCTCCTTGTAGAAGTTTTCATGTAAGGTTTCATTTTATTTACATGAAAATCACCAGATATTTTGCTGAATCCCTTAGGAAAGGCTCTATTGACCTACACGGAAAATAATTTGCAAGAAAACAGTGCAAGCATAAGTTTTAGAGCTCTCATAAAACATCATGCATGGGACAAGTGAGGCCATGCTACACAGAAGAGCGGACTCTGTCCATAGAGTTATCAGTTAGGTTAGTGGTTAATGTGTAATCTTCAATCTACAAACCCTGAAAAACGAACTCTCTGCACTCCATATCAGCTCAAAAAATGTGTGGGTATAGTCACTTTCCATGATCTCATAACTTAATTACTGATTTTGTTAACTTCATACTATTAAGCAGAACCAAAGTTCTCCTTACATCTATTTTTCTGCCACAGAGAAAACTTTCATGCTAAAAAACTACTTTAATATTCTCCTGATATATGTAGTTTTATTATGGCATTTTTACCTAGATAGAGCATTAAAGTTATTTTAGGTTTTCCTAAGTTATATGATCTAGAACTGTAACACATAACTATATAAACATCTAGAAGATGCATTTTAATTAGCTCATTCAAGGATGTACTACATCATTTAATATAAGACATTTGCAATTCTAATAAAACTGATCAAGCGAGGTGCCACTAACTTTAAAATTTGAATATTTTTGTTTGCATCTTTTAAAAAGCAAATCTGTGTTACACCAGCCAAATTTCTACTTCAAGTAAACACAGATTTCTTTTTTTTACTGCATTCTCTTCTCACAAGCTATAAAATAGACACAGAGTGCAGAGTTATGCAGGTACCTTTGTAACTATTTTATTTGTTGCTACTGCACATTAGAACTAGAAATCCCATAGAAATACTATTTGTGCAAAGCAAGAATGGATTTGGCTGCATTATTTTCCTTTAGCATCACCCATACCCAGAGGAAACTTATGCAAATAGAACTGAGATTTAGGAGGACATTGTGTTCCCTAAAAACCCTAAATAAAGTCCTTTTACCTAAATTAAGACCCTGTTTCCTAAATAAAGATCCAACCTTCGGAAGTGACTGAACTTTTTTTGAACCCCAAAGTTTTGGCTTATCTCTTAGGCAATGGCTGGGCTGGTTCTTATTTATATCCCTATTTAAAACAAGCTGGTTAATTCTTGGGTTTGCTTTCAAATTTAGTCACACATGGAATGTCTTAATTGTTTGTTAAAGGAACAGCAGGCTGTAGTCAGGGTCAACTGCCCTTGTGCTCAACAGATTTTAACTTTGCATAGTACTTACTCTTGAGACTGTGATAAGCAAACCTAGAGGCAGATCGTGCTTTATGTGAGGGAAGTGCTGAGTGTGCAGGTATGCAAGGGCAGGGGAAAGGAGAGGGGGACTGGAGTTCATGGGACTGGGCATTTTTTACCATACCAGACAGCATAGTAAACAGCATACTGGTAAATGGGCTTTCAGGGCCCATTGGATTCTGCAAGATTTGTAGCAAAACAGTGCAAGATGTCTCCACTGCACAGCTAACTTGGATGTTGGCAGAGAGGTTTAGGTATGTGGGCTGGAAACTTGGCTATCTGTTCGCTCCTGATAGTTACTCATGACCTGCTTTGTAGGTGCAAGGTGCACAACAGACCTGCTGATGGTCTTCCAGTGGTGCCATTCCAGAATTCCCTGTTTTCTTAGACCAGGTGGGATCTTCTCTGAGTCACTGCAGAAGGATCTTCAAGTAGTTTACTCAACACAGCATAAGGCAACATGAGATTTCTGCTCATACCTGATAGAGATGTCCTTCGATATACCTGAGGAAAGGCAAGGACCTAGTGGAGTGACAGAACCGTGAGGTTCCACAGAAGACCTGCCATAATCATGAGCCCAACAATTTGACTAGTGCAGCCATGAGCCGAGGGCTGGTCGAGTGATTTCCAATGCACACTCTCAGGGAACCGACGAATTAAGGCTCTCTTCATTCCTTTCTGTCCTTCCAAAATTGATCTTGCCCATTCAGGGACAGATTATGAGGTGGATTAGAGTGGATGAATGGCAATGGGGAAGACATGGATAAATCTCTTTTTAACGTGACTTGTGAAGTGCCAGGCTCAGGTGCTCCCTCTGATCCCAGAGTGCCTCTCCCCAGTAGTGAGCAAATCTCCCTGAAAAGAAGTTAAGAGGAGTAAATCAGGGGGAGTTGACCTCCCCTGACTAAGGTGGGCTGTAGGAAGTGGATGGCTCAGCAGGCAAGCCACCTGCTCCAGCTTGGTGGTTGGCACAGTGTCTCTTTTGCATATCAGGCAGTTTCCAGGGAATAAAAAGGGTTAACTCAGACAACCATGGTTTCAGCTCTATACTCTGCAAAGAGAAAACGGGTGGCTGCCCTGTGTTTGCAACCAAGGGACTAATTCTGTTTGATTTCCCTTGGAGAACACTAATTGCCAACTTTTCCACTCCCTGGAACAAGGGGTCTGGCTGAATTTATTTTCAGCACCCTCCAGGAAATGAGGTTGTTAGGTTTATTATTCTGAAACTAGAAGACAAATTCAATTTCTTTAGTAGGTGTAGGGGCATGGTTACTAAATTTACCATGCTTTTTCCAAAGGTTTGAGTGTTGGAGCAAGTCTGTTTTTCCTTAACTACCTGATGCCCCAATGTGTCTTTGGCTGAAACCATCCAGCTCAGAGCTGCCAGCATGAGCAAAGATCTTACGTAGGCAGCTGCCTTCAGTTAGCTCTGGTAAAAGAGAAATCCTAAGAGTTGTGTGGAAATGTGTCTTTCTCCATGTGAGTGGTACCAGTAAAAGGGCAGTGAGTGCACAAGTGATTAAGAAGGCTGGTCTACAGCAATATGCCAGTCTCCCACAAGACAAAAAGAAAATCCAGGTATCATTACACAAGAGAAAGGTACATTTCTTTCTCTGATCTCTTTAGTGCTTACAAGGTTTAGATAACATGCTTATCATGAAGCAAACGGAGATATTTTGCAAGTTTTACTTGGTGTGGTAACAACTGTTACCCTTTATACCTTTGTAAATACCCTGAAGTTCGCAAGAGTAAGTGCATAAATAAAGTGAACAAACACAACCTAACTCCAAATACCTCTTGGCTTTTCACACGCATCTCTAATTGAATGATGAGGATGAATTTTTTTTGAGGTTATAATAAAATAAAATTATTTAAATAAATAACTGACAAAATAGTCATACAGCCAGAATAAATTACCATGATATTTTTAATTAGTAAAAGTAAGTTTTGGTAGGAGGGAATTAATAATATTAAAATATTTAATTAGTGAATTCAGAGAGGGATTATTTACAGCACTAACATCAACAACATAACATCTAACATAATTAGAGATCAAAGAAAGTCTACCAGGTAAGCAAGACCCTTCTTGCAGAAGATGTGGTGTCCTAGTCTTTAATTTTTGTTTTTCTCTCATTTAGGTTCCTTTCCCAAGTACCTTTATTTCCTCTAGAATATTTAACCGTAGATAATTAAATAATTTTTGTAAAGCATCAAATAACCTGAAGCGGTTGTCTGTTGGTTCTACAAAAGCTAAACTTCAGAAATGGCTGAAGAATATTGACTTCACAATCCCACTACATGTGAGAGGAATGGGGTGAAAGGGAGCTAAATAGCATCACTGGTGTTTAGCACAAATGCTTGTTTAAATTTTTTTCTCAAGGTTCATAAAGAGTTCTTCTGACCTGGGTAATTTCAGCAGTGCTTTGGAATAGTTAGTCTATGAAATTATAGGGCAGAGGCCTTGTTTTACCTTGGCCCTGTCCTGTGCATTTTGATGACTCTCAGGCATGTGCAGAGTTTAGAATAGCAGATCTGCCAAGAGGCAAAAATTAATTAGATTAATTAGACCCAATGAATTAGAGGGAAGCTAGTGAGGAATTTTTCTGTGGAATTTTCTTCCACCCAAATGTGTCATACTTATTTCTGCAATTTCTCTGATTTGCTCCATGTTTTCTGGCTGTACTTGTTCCAGTCACTGAAAAGGGTATCTCCTCTGTCTAGACTGAAGGCAAAGGGAGAACAACTAATAAAAATATTCAGAAGATGAATTTATTTCCATGAAATTTGTCTCAATTTCTCCTTCCCCACATTTTCTGTCAGAATTTGAAACCATAGGGATAGAAAAAATTTTTTAAAAAATTACAAAAATTTAAGCAAAATTTCCAGTTGAAGAAAAATGTTTAACTTGTTCTAATACATATTCGATCTTTGAAATCCCTGCACATTTTTCCAAGAGAAGGAAATAACAAAATTCATGAAAGACATTAATTTTCAGTAATATTGTCAGAACTTGACAAACTTCAAATTCTTCTACAAAAGTGACTATTTACTGAATAAAGCACACAGGGCTTCTGTACCAGCCCCAGTACATTACATACTACATTAGAATGTGTTTCTTTAAAAGTTTTGGTAGTATGGTTTAAAATTAGATATTAAAAGCTTTTCTTATCAACAAATCAGATATTGCAACAGGAGAATAACATGCCCTCATTTTTCTCCAGCTTTCTGTGAGCTCCAAAGGGCTCTGTCCTTGGTCGGCTCCCACTGGAAAGGGCACCTCCTCTCTGGGGAAGGTTGTCTGTAAACACAAGCCCAACTGCTCACACTGATGACTCAAATCCACCCGTCTGCTCCCTTCTGTCCAAGCCCAAAGCTCAGCCTGCTTCTCTCTGAATGTCTCGCCATCGGCTCAAGCTCAGTATGGATCACCAGAGCTCTTAATCTGTCTTCTAAGCTCTCTTTGCTGCTGCTTTTTTCAGTCACTGTGGTTAACATTACTGGCTGTTCTGGTCCTTGGGCCTTGAGCTTGTCCAGTACCTTCAGTCTAGGACTCTAGAGGCTCTCTGTAAATTTTGATTCATAAAATTTCAAAGCTTTGACCTTCCTCATACTTCCACACAGCTAAAATTACCAGTCCAGCTTTCATCCTTTCACCACAAGATGTTTCTCCCTGATTTTGACAGACCCCATTTCCTGCTCGTTCCTCCATGCCCACAGCTGTAAGCAGGTTTCCCCTCTCCTCCCATGTTTTCATCCACTTCCCCAATATCAAGCACAACATAATTCTCCTCCGTGCAGATTGCAGCCACGCTGCCCTCTTGGACAGCCCATGGTACCACCTGTCATCACACATTCTGGAACCTTTCACATCAGTAATGTCCTCTTTCTACATGGCTCTGCCAGTCGAGGTGAAGCTCTCTGTAAAAACATATATAATTTTACCATTATGCACCTTCAGCATTTCCCCAGGAGCTTTCCTTTCTCTCAGGCTGCAAAACACCAGATTGTGGATATGCTGCAAGTGTTACATGCACAATGACCTATAATGTCATATTATTTTCCTCCATGTCTCTGAATGTAAGCTACCTGTTGTTTTGTGTTCTTCACTCTGATTGAAAGCAGTAGATCATAAATGCATCAAGCATCTCTACCACCTGGCCATGTGTGGAAAATAGGACAGTGAAGCCCTGGTCCACATCTGAATTACACAGAGTCTGCAGTACTAGAAATACAGAGTTAATATTCAGGATCTTTGGAATGGGTTATTCAGTTTCAGGACTAGGTTTGATTCACACTCCTTTAGAGAAGAGGCTAAAGTTATACCTAAATGTTTTTTAAAAAGTATTATAATTATTATAATTGTTTAGCATCTACTGAAATCTGGTGCCTTTTAAAAAGGAAAATCTGGAATAGAATTTTTTTAATTATTCTAATTTTTGCCTTCATTGTGGAATTGTACGGCAATGTTTTAAATAAATTGCTATACAGGGTGGCTAAAGCACTGCTGTGTGTGATAACCTTGCCCAGTGTCCAGTTTAGTTTGAAATTCAGATTTGGAGGTCACTGAATTGCATATAGTTTTCTTTCTTTCTCTTTCCCAAGTATTGAGAAGTTCTCAAAAGCGGGTGCAAGTCTGTCCTGGAAGCACATTTCTGGTGCTCTGACTCCAAAGTTTATTCTTTATGCAGGGATCTATATTTTCTATAGTATAACCCAAACCAAATATTTTCTGAGGCATAACAGAAACCTTCAAAATGTATTTAACATGGGTAGATGACAACTGCAGAAGAAGATATTTCTAGATGTGGAGTCTTTCAGGAGCTAAAAGGCTCTCTTAAATGGAGCTAAAAGTGGTTTCCTTTCCAAGAAAAATATATCAGATTCCCTATGTTTAGTGTATTTCAAATTCTGACGTGTCATAATCTATTAACAGGAAGCTGCCTTCTGGTTTGCTCACTGCCAAGATTAGGGGTGACATTCCTACACTCTTGTAATCAATGACAAAACTTCCTTTGACTTCAATAGGCAGAAGATTTCATCCAAAGCAAAAAAAAATTATCCTTACATTTTCAGAATGGAAAAGAATGAAAAGCCTTCTTCCAATTCATGCTTATCTCCATTTTCAGATACTGCCATGTAAGAATTATTTATACTGTCATCCTTTTCAATATAAAGGTTATCTTAGTTGCTTTTGATGCTGAAGGCAGGAGTTAGCATATAAAGTATTTTTGAAGCATACAATAACAACAACAAAAGATAATTCAGAAAGGCAAAAGCAAACACTGAAAATTAACACTTATATTTCCATTTTGCTAATATGGATTTGCTACCATTCCACACAAAAGAATGAACAGAATTTCTTTTGACAGAAAACGATATTTATAAAGATAGTTCTTTTTACACAGTGATATTTGGTGGGAGGAGGTGGAGGAAGGGCTGATTCAAGTTCAGTGAAACAGGCAGGGGAAAAAGTAGACACAAAAGCTTCTACTGAATTTTTTGGACTTTATGTCCCACCCTTCTCCCCTGTTAAACACTGTGTAGCAAGAAAAGTTCAACTCTCCTACCTTCTTCTGCAAGAGCCTTCTTAAGAAGAATTTGGCAAAATACTTGAGCCATGAGTCCCAGCTGAATTGTAGAAGATTAGGATTCACTTCCAGAAATGCTAAAGTAAGTATAATCTAGGCATCAGGAACACACAGTGATTTGGTGCATAAGTAGGCACCAGACAGACAAACCTTGCAAACACTGAAGGTCTCTGTGAAAACTTACTAAATGACCCAAGCACACTACATGCAGTGAGACTTGAGTATTGACTATCTACCCAGGGACACAAGGGCACACATCTTACTATCTCTGGTTTTTGGCAAATCCTTCTTTTAATGGCAAATTATATGTTAAAATATAATAATAATAATAATAAATTAATTAAAAAATTTTGGTCATCAATTAGAATCAATTTGATCTACAATTAGAATTTTGTTCATTATTCACCTCAGGTCACTGCACAAAGAAAAGGGGAACCTAAAACACCTTAACTTTCATCTGTCTGAAAAAGTTCCTTCAAAGAAAGGTTATTTTTGATTGAGTGTAGTTATACTGTGATCTGTGTTCGTGTAGTTATACTGTGATACGTGTTCGTCCTCCTACATCAGTTTAGATATGTTGGTTTAGATCGTCTACCTGATGAAATACTTTTTAATACTACTTTATAATTGCAATGCCATACTAATGCTTTGTGGATGTCACTACATCACTGAATTGACTTCACAGCATCAGCAGTGTAAGCACATGTAAGCACACCAAAGCACAAGCCCAGGGCAAGCTAGAGTATGATTCTGCAGCCTGACACTGACTTCAATGCACCCGTCCTGTCCCATGGTGTACAGAGAAGTTTACCACAATGAAATATTGGTTTGGTTGATTGTACATTCAAATAATGACCATGTGACCAATGACCAATGACCAATAATGACCAATGACCTTCTATATCATGTAGCAGATTCTGTAACTAAGATAATAAAACCATACTTTATTGTGCCAGCCACTTCATAATTCAGCTCAAAACCAAGCAATCCTTTAATTACCCATAAACGATACACAATGACCATAATTAATGTGTAGAGTAGATAAATATAATTTAGGAATAAAAGAATCACTGAAAATCAAGAGGACTTAAGCTCGATTCAGTGCTTTCAAAACAGAAACCCATCAGGGCAGACACTTTGAGAGTCACATTCCTCCGAGACTGGAGTTATTTGTATACCTCAGCACAGGCTCATCATAGCACAAGACTGAGGTTCTGCTGACACCTGTTGATAAATGTCTGAACAGCAGAATTGGTGTCATACAATTAGGTAAATGAAATAAAAAACATATATCAGAAAACAGGAGTAAAGGTACATACGTGTCTTCATTCTGTAACAGAAAAGTTTCCAGTTAGTGCTAAGTCATAATGCGAGTGAGATTGGGGAAAGGGCGACAAGGAAAGGTAAAAACAAAATTTGCTGCTAGATTTTTGTCAGATCTTCCCTGACCAGGATGATGAGTTCACTTCCTACTGAGTCAATATACTACTTGAAGTGAGTCATTGTGGAGATGCTGACTAAGCTGAAAGAGATTTGCTAATGACTGGATGATCAGCAGAATTATAATTAATATCAGCAGAGACCAGTATCTGTTTTGCAAATGATCAGAATCATGCTAACATGGGAGTGTGATAAGATGACAAAGATGACTGAGAGATTTTCAAACTTTTTGTTTTAAATATAGAAAGATAATTTTTTGCTTACTCAGCAACTTATCCTCAAAACACAGCAAATATCAAAGCTGAACTCTGCTGGTGTTGGCTAGGCCCAAAAAAAAAAGGTAACATTTTAGTAGAAATTTACTTTTTGCTACAACATGAAACAATTGATATACACTTCAAATTTTTAGTCATGGCACAGTTCTAATGTGAATCACTTTTAATTTTCTGTTAAGCAAACATACTGAAAAAAGAAGATTGTTACACCTTTCATTATAAGGATTTGTGTTAGCAGACTGCACACTGCACTTTCTTTCATATGTATGGGGCATGCATAGTGTCAGGTAAGAAAGACATGTTTTGGGCAGTGTTTTAGACACTATGCAAACCTGTATTAACTGCTTTTCTGATAAGAAAAGACCTGAGAGTGTAGATTTGCTCCTTCTGCTGTTGTTCACCTCCTGCTCCCCCCATTACCCCCGAAAAACAAGAGAGAAATTTACAGTAAAGAGAAAATTCACTTTCTGTCCCTGGTGCTCATCTTTGAAAGAAAATTACTGCTTGTAAAATTACAGGTCCAAAGATCTTATCTTGGACAACTATGTACTTGGGGTTTTTTTAAATATTCCCACCTTCTCTGTATCCAGGAGGAATTGAAAGGTATTGTGATGCATAATTGCTGCGCTTACTGGATGCTTGCCAGCCCACTCAGGCATTACCCTGTTCTGAAAGGGCTACTGGAGCCTGAGAAACTACGAGCGCTGCCGTGTGGAGCCGTGGGGCCAGGCTGCCCTCTCCCACCAGCTCAGGGAACTCCAGCTGTGCGGAGCAAGCGCAGCTGCCCAAAACTTCCACTACTCCTCACACTGACTGATTTTACAGCATGAAGCTGATCTTCAGAGACGCTGTGGAAATGTCCAGGATATTGGGATGCACGGCTGCTCAGTCAGAGTTACTCACAAGCTGCTAAACATTCAAGCATTCTGGACAAACATAAATACATTCATCCCAGACAACACCTTTGGCTGAAAAAGACATTTTCATGAGCCAAACTGCAGCTCTGAATCAGATGCACGGCCTCTACTGTCTATGAAATGAATTTGCAGTCGGCTGCTCAAAACTCCCAGACAAACTGTTCATGTACAGCTTGTTTGTGTTGCACATTGGCAAGCCAAAAGCTTGACAGAGGTATCGAACTAATAATTCTCCCCATGATGCAAATTTGTGTGCATATACTATTCTGTCTGGGAAGCTTTAGACAGAAACAGCCTTGGCTTGCCAATATTTACCTGAGCAAGTTGCTCAGACAATTAGCAAGCTTTTATCAGCATCAGGCATGTCAAGGCACTGCCATTAACCTCCTTGCTGGTGGCATGCGCTTGAGCTCCAGAAAAAAAGGTGTAGTTGTAGCCAGCCGCTGTCCTATTGCATTGCAAAGGGAGAGGATTAACAAAGAAATAATGTAAGAAGAAAAAATGACCAAAAGGGAAGGGCTGAAAGAAAAGAAGCCACACAGGTGTTCTTCAGGATGAAAGCAAAGATGATGAACACGGTTATGTCACTTAGTAACAGTGACCATTATGGGGCTGGCATAGTTCATATGTACACAACCCTCAGCCTCCACACAGGATGTCCAACTAGAGATGGTAACTCTTTCTACTAAGAGAAGGCAATTAAGACACAGTTCTGAGCTGGTAACTATAAAGGTTTGGTGCCTTTTCTTTAATGTTTAGGTCATTGTCCTTCCAGGTGGTTACTTTATTAACAACCATAAGCACTCTTTGGGTGACCAGACCTTTAAACACCACCACTCGCAAACCTTCCTGTCTCCAGCTGGTGCCATTAACCACACACATACACGAGTTTAGCCTGGATGAAAAGCTGCAGTGAAGTCCTCCACAGGCTGAGAGAACGGCTTGGCAAAGGCTGTGGGCACAGCTTCATTTGGAAGAAAAGCAGTTGAGCCATGCTGCCAAACTACCTCCTGTCCTCTCCATGTTTCGATTGTGCAGGAAGAGTACACCAGGTCTCTCCTTGGAGGAAAAATGTTTGCAAGTTTTCTGACCCAGGAAACACTATTGTAAAATGAACACCGCATGGATGAGCCTGGAGTCATCCACTTGAAACTCCTTTTCTGGGGTGCCTTTCATGCAGACTGGCTGTGCAGGCCAGACTCGGGGCTGGTGTGGGACTGCAGGCCCTGACACTGCGGGAGAGGGGGACAATCACCAGCCAGC
Organism: Acanthiza pusilla; assembly: GCA_036630365.1. Taxonomy (NCBI): domain Eukaryota; kingdom Metazoa; phylum Chordata; class Aves; order Passeriformes; family Acanthizidae; genus Acanthiza; species Acanthiza pusilla. The sequence continues at coordinate 35,377,056 of JAXCHO010000036.1, read as the reverse complement.
CAGGCGGGTGTGCTGGAGTGGCCATCTTCACTGGGACTGGGTGGCCAACTCGTCCTTCACTTTCAGGGCGCAGGTGAGTCTCTATCAACTTGCAGAGGCTGGATGGAAACACGCTAAAGGTCTGAGTGGACCATGCCAGGTTTAGCCTGGAGAAAAGAAGGCTCAGGGTGACCTTATCACTCTTTACAACTCCGTAAAAGGAGGTTCTATCTCCTTGGGTGTCAGTCTCTTCTTCCAGGCAACCAGTGACAGAACAAGAGGTTTTAGGTTGGACATCAGGACGAATTTTTTCACAGGAAGGCTGATTAGATATCAGAATGGCCTGCCCAGGGAGGTGGCAGAGTTACCATCCCTGGAAGTGTTTAAGGAAAGACTGCATGTGGCACTTAGTGCCATGGTTTAGTTGACAAGGTGTTGCTCTGTCACAGGTTGATGATCTTAGTGGTCTCTTCCAACCTAGTCGATTCTGTGATTCTGTCACCTGGCTTCGAGCTGCCTGAGTCACAGAAACACAGAATCAACCCCACCCAGGAAGCAGCTCCTGTTTTCAGGCCAGCGCAGAGGGGAACTCTGCGAACCAGACCCAAGCCTCTTCCCACACGGTGTGTTAAAGCCTGGGGAGCTGAGCGGACGAAGTATGAAAACCTGTGATTTTATTTTTTCGCAAATGTTTACTGCAAGGAGGATGAAACCCGAGCGCCGCCGGCTACCTAACTCCGCCGGGAGCACAGGAGGCAGGGCCGCACCTCAGCCACCGCCCCCTCAGGCGCCGCCATCGCGCCCCGCCCCGCCCCGCCCCGCTGCGGCCTGCGCGGCGGGAGCCTGCAGGGGGCGCTGCGCGGCGCGGCCCGGGGGCGCTGTGCCGCGGTGCCGGCAGAGGGCGGCCTTATGGCGGCGGCGCTCCGCCTGTGCCGCGCTGCGCGCCTGCTGCCGGCTGCTGCCGCCACGGCCCGAAACACGGCCCCAGCCCCGCGGCCGCCTCCGCGCCTCGCCTCCTCCTCCTCTTCCTCCTGCTCCTCCTCCTCCTCTTCCTCCTCCTCTGCTTCCCGCCGCTCTCCGCCGCAGCCCGCCATGCAGGCCTTCCAGTACCCCGAGGTGTACCGCGACGAGACCGCCGTGAGTACGGCGCTGGCTGGGACAGCCGCTGGCGTGCGGCGGCCGCCGGGCCCGGGCGCGGGGCACCCGGCTCGCTATCCCCCGCGGGGCCGCCTCGGGGCAGGCGGTGCTGCCTCGGCTCTCGGGGCTTTGTTCGGCTGCGGCGGCGGAGTGCCCGGCGTGCTCCGTGCGGAGGGTGCCGGGTTTGTCACGCCCGCGGGCCGCGGCGGCTGCCGGGGGCTCGTAAGGGCGGGATTCGGGCCCGTGCGCCGGTGCCTCCGGGCACGTCCCGCGTGTGCGGGGCCGACGGGGCCGGGAGCCGGTCTGGGGCGGGTAGCGGGGCTGCACGGCTCATCCCGGAGCTTCGGTACCGCTGCGTGTGCCAGGGAAACCCAGGCCTCCGCCCGGGCTGCAGCAGCCTTAGCAGAGGAACAGATAGTCTATTTATATAGGATGGCACATCTGTAACATAGTCCCATCTCCCTGTGTTCCCACTGTAACTGGATACACAAGGGATTACGGTGTAAGTTTGGCTAAATGGGTTCGATTTTCTTTCCCTTCTCCAAAGCACTGTGCATTGGGCACCGGCCCGGGAAGCATTTACATTGCATTTAAGCCAAAATGTTGCCGGTATGAGCCAAAGCTGGGAAAAAACGTAAAGAATTTACTTAAGTAGTTGACTGAAAGGCTGAACTGTGCAAGCCCTAGCAGCAGGTATCTAATCTTTTTCTGTGTAGTGGAGGAAGGAAGCAGGAAAATTCAACCACGTGGATTAATATTTTGTGGGTTTTTTTGTTTGTTTGTTGTTTTGGGGGTGGACTTTTGATTTTTTTAAAAGTTATTATTTATATATATACTCACTATGCACGTATTTGTGGGCACGAGTAGTAGGGAGGGCTAAACCAGAGGCCATTTGGACCCTGGGCTCATGCCATTTGTTCCGACCATGTGGGCACACCTGAACCTACCATTGCGGGCCGCCACGTTAAGGGCTCCACGCTGGTTGCGACCCAGTGGCGTCAAGCAGTGGCTGTGCGACTTCGCTTCAGACCCCACCCGTGCACTCAGGTATGCCAAAGACCAAAGGAAAGGGCGTATGCATCATACCATACATCCAGGTCACTGGCAAGGAGTGACACTATACCCCAATCTGTGACCAGATTGAGACTCTGCCCAGGTGGGAATTTCTGTTCGCCCCACACCTCGTGGTGTGGGTTGTCATGACAGCTGTCCATTTTACATCCAAATTCGATTGGGCGAAATCACCAATTTTGACCACGGTGGACGGGCCACTGTTACTTAACCTGGAAAAGGTGCATATATCAATGTGTATGCTTGAAAAATAACCATGAACCATATTTTGGGAACATCCAGTAATCAGGTTTTATAGTTTGGCTTCAAAACCTAGGGGTCTTGGTTTGGTTGGTGGGTTTTCTTTTTTGGTTACTAATCTGTCTAGTGGAAAGAATTTATGTGCATTTCACTGTTTTTCTGGTACTCTGTGTTTTTTTCTGAGGACTACTCTGCTGCTGTGGTGCCATCACCACAGAGTGGTAATACTAGTAACTCACCTGGTAGCAATGTGTTGATTCTCTCTTTCTTTGCTCCTTAGCACTGTATGCTTTTGTGAAATTCCAAATGCCCTTCATCATGCTGTCATTCCTTGATGGATAGAGTTTGCTTATGTGCGTGTCTTTTTTAAAATTATTGTCCTTTATAAATTCAGGTGTCGGATTACCATGGATGTAAAATCAGTGATCCATACTGCTGGCTTGAAGATCCTGATAGCGAACAGACAAAGGTAACCTTTCTCTGCACGCGAGTGGCTTTTTTCACATGGTTCTCTTTTACAGACCAGGTGCATTGGTACTCTGCTTTTGAAGAACCTGCCAATACTTTTTGAAAACTTACATAGTGAAAGAAGGTGTAGTTCATGTGATATCTCATGGTACCAGCAGCAATGCCATTACTTTGTCCCTGTGTTTTAATGGGGGAAAGGTTGGATGGGGCTTTGAGCAACCTGGTTACTGGCAAGTGTTCCTGCCCATGGCAGGGGGATTGAACTAGATGATCTTCGAGGTCCTTTCCTACCCAGACCATTCTGTGGTTCTATGAAAATCTGGAACACTTGGTATAACTTAGATCACAGAATTTACAAAACTAAACCCTTGTTTATCTTGCACCAATTTTTCTTTAGCCAGTTTGAATGCTCAGGGTGGTGGTATCATACTGAAGAGAAATACTTAAATTTTAGAGAGTGTTTTCCACTGTCCTAAGTACATCTAAAATCTAAAATTGCCGTAATAAAATAGTTAGGAAAGGGTAGAAAGAAAACTTTGGCTTACTTTCATGAAAAACTGACAAAGCATGTGAGTACATTTTTTTTACTCCTTTTTAAAGGCAAAACCAAAAACATTTTCCTCCTGAAGTTAGGCTTTGTTAATGTGTCTTGTTACAGATTGCAGGTGTTGCAATGTTTTCAGCCTGCAGTGAGGTATAGCGAGAGTGTGCTGCTGGAACTAGTCTTTCGCTGAGAGAGAATCATGAAAAATGATGACTGTGAGCCAGTTCCTCTGATATCCATGGCATAGGGAGTTGCAGAGAGGATGACTGGAAAGTGGTAGGTGAAGGTGTGGAGGGGGTTTCCTCTGCACTGGCTACTGGCTGTGATAATTGAAAACTGATCTGAAACACTGACAGGTACCCAGTATGCATGATTGTGTCAGGAGGATGATGGAGGGCAGGATCTCCTTTCAAAAATATCCAGCAGTGTGGCTTTCCATTAGTGAGATTCCTTCTAGGTTCTTCTGCATATATGCTTGCGTTATACATTTTCATGAGCCTGAGGTTGGTCAAATAGAACTTACAGTAACTGTCAAGAGCAAGATAAAATGTGTACAGTTAGAAACTGATTGCCTACTTAGAAGTCTGTCAGCATATATAAATACTCACGTGGATTAAAAGGGTTGATTTGGGATCAGGTTTTAGTGAAAAACTCTGCCGTGGACATTAATATTGAATATGAGATATTTAGAAAGTTGAGAGAATTTTTCTTTTTTAGTTCTGATATCTTTAAGAAACAGTAAACACGGGATAATTTTGTGCCAAATTGAGAGGAATGTATGTGTGGGAGGTATGGTTGTGTCTTTCTTTTAGGGATACCTTACAGACACCTATTAAAGTGTTTTTTGGGATCCTATGAAAGATTTGGAATGGGGAAAATGCAAAGATCTGATTTCTTGTGTCCCTTTATTCAATACTGTAGCCACACACTGTTAACACATCGGGTGAGAACAGTTGGAGGACAGTGAATCACATTCTCCACAGCTTGTAGTGTATATAGGAGGCAGAATAAGGAATAGGGAATTGTCATCACAAAAATGCAGCAGCCCAGACACAAATTGTCATAGTGGTGGAATGAAGGTCTTGTTACATCTTACTTGCCTACACTTGAAAAACCACACACCTTGGCAGAATTTTGCAGTGCAAAATTGCAGTAGTAGTATGGCAAAAGGAGTGGATAGAGTTCCTACGTACGTAAGGATGCAAATATATAATTTTATTCCAAAGTTTCAGGAGTTATTGAACAAAGGGAATTAAAGTATTTTGCTACTTTACCTCTTTCATCGAAGAGGTCGAAAAAAAAATGCTATCAAATAGATACACAAATATGTTGGAATTCTGCTTTTCTAGGTGTAGCAGAAATAGACATGTCAAACGTTGGTGCACTCACAGAAAATAAATGAGTAGGCTTCATTTAGTTTCTGTATTGAGTCAGCACAACATAAAGTTTGTTATTCTATGAAGCATGGGGAAAGAAGCGAAGGTATGTGAGATTGGTTTTAACTCTAAAACGGACCTGATGTCCACTGTAGAGTTAAAGGGACTGGGATGAAGGAAATTACCCACAAGTGTTACGAGTATAAAACAATTGCATTTATTTTCTGCAACTAGTCCAAATAGTCATGTGGACTCTTGATAGCTAGCAATTTACAAACAAGTGAACATAGAAGGGTGGAACTCTTTTTTTGTCATTGGCTTAATCAGGTATTTTTGCAGTGAGAGTAGAGTGCAAATGGTGCTGTACCTGATCCAGTATAGTTTACAGGTTCCCATTAAGTTAAGTGGTTGTGTGTTTTCTCTCTGCCTTCCCTACCCTTCTTGCACTGACACGACTGCTTCTGTTCCTCACTTGCATGGGTATAACCATCGCAAGGTGATGTTCTGGGAGGAAGAACTTTTGTGGATTAGTTTTCTATTGACATACGTGCTCAATCCTTAATCTAGGATACCCCAAGGCCACATGACAGTTGGATCTAAGATGGTCCAAGAATGGGATCTTTCCTTTTCTAGCCACCAACCATCTACATTTAATTAGGTGAAAGTCAAATAGATACAGAAATTTTTCAGCCACGTCATGAAGATGATCTTATTATGTATGCAGTGCATTTATCTGCGACAATAAAGGAGGTTATTGAAATCTGCAGGTAGCTAAGCAGGTCCAATGCACAGTCATAGAGCTGATAAAGCCAATCATTAAGTCACATCCTCAATCTCTTCTGGAAAAGCTGTTGTTCAAGTAGTATGCCCTTCCATGTTCCCGATCTATGTGTTTTGCTGTATCACTTTTTTTTCCCCTGTGGGTGCTTGGTTGGAGCAGCCAGGGGTAGCTATAGGCAAACAAACTGCCTTCTCCAGATAAGTAAATAAAAATGAACCCGTGGTCAGATGGGAGAGTTCCTGTCTCCCTTTGGGGAAAGGAAGTGCAGAATGTGAGAATTCATGCTCTGTGACTGTTTGGCCATTGACTTTTAAGACAGATTGAAGAAACATCTCTGGCATAGTTGAAATGTGCTATGCTGGTGAAACACTTCTGGTAATGACTTAGGCCACAACTATAAAACCACACTTTCATTGTTGTCTTGGCTTTGGCTTAGTTGGACTTTCAACTTTTTAGTGTGTTTTAACACTTTGTGAGAAATAAGCTCTTTTTTAGACTACAGCGAAGTCTTTTGCTGCTGCGTCAGTCATATACAGTACCTTAACTCACTGACAGTGTAGGCAGTAATGCTGAGCTTGTTCCAGACATAAGGGATGGACGGGTGATGAAAAAACAGGGATCATGTGGGGTTGGGTTTTGTTATTCTGAACATGTGTATATTTGAATTAGGACTAGAATTGAAACTCAAATCTACAATTAAATGGATTTGTAGTTATGATAGACCAGTGCTTTGTTCATGTTTTGATAAATTTTCCAACTGCACTTTGAATATTTATTTGTTAAACATTAAAAGAGTAAATGCTAAGGGGCAAGTCACAAGAAGTCTGATTAATTTTGTTTTGTAATACTTAGGCAAGGTACGTGCTCTCTTGTAGGAGTTTCCCTGAACTACCCTTGACTGAATATATATATATATGAACTGTAAATACTTTGCAGACTAATAGCAAAGACTGATAATGTTAAAACAGTTTCTATTCTGAGGCTTTCTCTTGGAAAGTATACTGTCAGTGGAATCATTATCTTGACAGAGTAGCCTAGTAGAATGCAGAAAGCTGATAGGTTGTAAAAAAGCGTGGTTAAAAAGAATTTGTGACATGTTTCTTAGACAAAATTTAGTTAAACAAGTTTTTGAAAATAATGATTGGCCTATTTAAGTAATGGCCAGATACTTCAGCCTCAAGGGGACCATCTTTACTCTTAGTACAATGCTTTAGAAATTGTTTTGCTTTTCAAATTACCTTGTTTTCTGAAATAGCCATAAGGAGTTGCCTTACTTGGACCTTTATTCTGTCCTTTCTTTTGCTAGCAAAATCTGTTCTGGTCCAAGGCTTATGATGCATTGTCTGATCAGATATCCACAGGTACAATACAAATCTTTCTCTCTAGGTTCATGAAGGTGTACAGTGACTGTTAGCCCTGTAGCCTGGGTGGCATCTGTTTAGCTCAGTATAGTGGATGGAGTTGCTTACTGTGAGAGTTTCTGCTGACAAATGTTCTGTACTTTACCTAGAGCAATATTTCAATTATGTATTGCTTTTTAAACATGAGTGCAACCTCATGCTCAAAAATGTGGAAACAGAAAATTTCCAAACTGGACTGTACTCTTTGTAAAACTCTTCGAAAAATCTGTAATTCCTTCCTTCTTTTTTAGACAGCAGTGGCATTCCTTTTACAAATAATCTTGGAATGTTTAGTGCATACTAATTGGAAATGAGATAAATCTATTATGTTCCTGTAAAAGCAAAATTACTAGTGATACAGGACAGTTGTGAGTGTAATAATTAGTGTGTAAGCATGCTCTTGTGCAACAAATGCTTGTAAGGAAGAGTCTGTGTTTCTTCTTTGAGCATCACTAATGAAAGCAGATGTGGTAAGATGTGTCTGTGCAGTTAAAAGTGAGTAACACACAATTCCTGTATGCCCTTGCAGCAATGTTATCATTCTGGTCGTGTTATTGATGGATGAAACAAAGATGTGTGCCAGTTTCTGTTCACTGCGTACAACCGGAAAGTGCTTTTGCCCATCCAGTACAACGGATGGTCTTACACATGTTTTTATAAGCCACTGTTTCTCTGAAAATGTCACAGAACTGGGAGAAATTAGTTTATTTGTATAGGATCCATCATCTAGATTTTTGTGTATGTGGTTTTTGAAATTGATGTGTTTCCATTTAGAGAGAAAACCAGTTCAGATACACAGAATTCTTGGGTATATTTGATTAAGTTCTTTCACCATCTGATGGGGGAAGGGTTATAGCAGTACAATGTGGAGGCTGCATGACTTACCACTGGGATGTGCTGTGCATGTATTAGCTCTTCACCTGAAGAATTAATACGTGACTAAAGACTGATAGCAGCTGGTAAATATGTGCCAGGTACTCTGCCTGTACAGCATCTGGCTTTTCTGAAGGTCTGTGAAACACAAGTTGTGCAATGTGGATTGTAGCCCTTCTATTCCTGTGGGTCATGCCCTGCGCTGAGGTGTAACTCAGATGTTACAATGTGTTGATCTGATTGCTGTGTGACAGATTCAGGACAGGTAGAAAACAATAGGCTCTTTCAAAGCCTCTTCTGGGAAAGACCCCCATGTAAGCAAGAGATGAGTGGACAGGATTTCATGCTGGAGGTGAGATGCTGGAGCCTGAGGGTGAGCACTGCAGCTGTCACTGCGGCATTTGGCTGTGAATTACAGCCACACACAGTGTCCTGTCCTACCTAACTTCATGTTAGAGACAGAAAAGCCTGCACGTCTGCTTGCTAGCAGCTGTGATTCATCTTAAGATGCTGAGGTACTAATTTTATGTTAATATACCATACTATAAATAGGGATGATGAAACACCAACCGAGCACCAGGTTTTCCATGCATACAGCAAACAGCTGGAGTGGTAATGGTTTTGATCACTGTTCTTAAGTGTTTGTGACAGGGAGCTGGAGTGTTTTAAAGAAACCAAACTTCTCAAAGTTTTCAGAGATTAGGTATTTTTGCCTTTTGTAACTAAGAGCTAATCTGTGAACAGTACTTTGGGCTTCTCATGAAATAACGGCAGGGACTAATTCTGTGTGTTATGCTAATAATATGAACGGATGATACACGTGACATTTTGTATCATCTTACAACCCTTCCCAGCTCCTGAAATAATACTGCTGTCTGTGGGCAATATTTGTCATTTAGGCAAATATGAGGAGAGTTTTTAAAAGCATGGTGTTCTTTTTTGGGTTTGTTACTTTGGTTTTTGGGATTTTTTATGTGTTTGTTTGGTTTTTTGTTTGTTTTTTTAGAGTTTCTTTGGTTTTTGGGGTTTCATTTTGTTTTTTGGGGATTTTTTTTAAGGGGGAATGGCAAGAATGTCTTGCCTTTTGGCTGGTTACCCCAGTGTATGCCCTGTAGAGTCATTATTCAAGATGTAAGTTTAGTCCTATTACAGAATTGTGGCTCAATGGAAATAAGCATGTAGAATTCTTCATGTGTGACACTGGATAATCTATATGGAGGAAAGATGTCTGTGATGCATTGCTTCTGAAAATGTTTTCTGTGGAAAATGCACATTTCTACTTGAGTTCATTTTTTTATTATTATTTTCTTTCAGGCGTTTGTGGAGGCTCAGAACAAGCTTACAGTACCCTTTCTTGAGCAGTGTCCTGTCAGAGGGCTGTTCAAGGAGCGAATGACTGAACTCTATGATTATCCTAAGTATAGCTGCCATTTCAAGAAAGGAAAAAGGTATGTGAGGAATGTCTTTGTAGGTGGTGATGAATGTGAAGCAAGTCAGAAGCAGCTACTAATTAGGAAAATGAATTATAAATTACATTTGTATTTATTTCTTTATAGTTAGGAAGTAGGAAAAGTAAGCCAATATTAACATGTGTGGTTGCATGATGCAGAGCACAAGGTGCTTGACTGTCTCCAGTTCCCAATCATATTTTCTTTTTTTGTTTTTTCTTTTTATAGGAAGAAGGAATTGTGAGTTTATCAGAACTCAGACAATTTTGTAGAATAGTTGTTGTGGAAGTAAAGTTTTGAGGAGTTCCTTTTAGAAAGGCTTGGTCACTGTCAGTATAGTTAGAGGCGGATCATTTGAAAACAGCATATCTGTCATGTGCATTTTGTTCCAAATATTTGCTGGAATACTGCTCTTACATTGGCCATTCTTTGAGCAACTGGACGGCTTTTTTTGTTTAGTCATAACTAGTGAAAAGCAGTGGGAATTCCATTGTGAAAGACTGTTCTTGTAGCTGCAGGAGATAAGGGAAAAATCATTTGGAGGACTTAAAGCAACTGGTGCAAAATTATCTGTCTTCTTAAAAACAAAGAAATCCTGCTGTATTCCAGTGCCTGGCCTACTTGTATCCCTGTTTTAATTCTGTGGCTAGGTGAAGAGATGGTGTTTCTGTTTTACCCAAGATCTGGAGACTGCAGCTGCTACTGAATTTTATGTGACCTCCTTTAGAAACACTGGCAAGCTTCTAGAGAAAGGGAGTAAAGGGATGAAACTGCTTATTAACTTAATAACATCTAGACATTATTTTAGCAGTTGAAAAAGAGATAGTGCAAACAACCAGCCACTCTTAAATCATGGGAAACACGTGCAATATTTTCAATTTGTTTGATCCTTGTTGAGTGGGCACCCAGATATGCCAGGTATGTGTTCACCATCATCCACAGATGATGAGAAAGAGCAGAGGAAATCTCATTGCCTTAAGATTTCTACACAGATGTTGAGAGGGATTTATTTAGCGATCTGTGCTGTGAGGAGGGCACCAATAATTGTTACTAAGGGAGGGAAATTCTGTACTGTGTGGCGTTTTCTGAAAGTATATGGCAGGGAGTAAACCCAAGCTGATGTGGGTTTAAATTGTCATGGATGTGGCACAGCATGTGAGTGAACAGAGGTGTGAGTTTTAAGCCCAGAAGCAGTGGAGCTGTTTAGGACAATGCTGCATCTGGGGAAGTGTGCCTTGTTGAGTGAGTCAGGCAAAGCTTGTTAGTTTGTGTCTGATGCTTATGCAGATGTAACAGGTAACTAGGTCTGGTCAGTGACTGCCCTGAATTCTCTGACCCTTTCTCCCTGCTCAGTGGAAACATGTCTGGGTGTTGTTACCTTCAGTGCTATTAAGACTTAATGTTGTGGAAGTGCTTATGTCAGTGATAAATAGAGTCTCTGTTAAGAGATACAAATTCTTAATTTGATGCAGCTGTCTGTCTTCCAGGAAGAACATTTGTGCCAGGAGCTTAATGTGCTTGTAATTTGATACTTTACTTTGATTTTAATAGATGTCGTTTTAGTCTTTCTGAGTGATACTCTACTTCTTGGCATGTGCTGGACTTAAATCAGAGCAGTTCAAAAATAATACAGAAAAGACCTATATTTTGGTGTTTGGGATGATCAAGAGGTCTCTACCAAGTTAAGAAACACTAAGTAAGGTGTGGGGAAAGGAACTATTCTATTCAAAGAATTTTCTAATCTTCCCATGACACTTAGAAATTCTTAAATTTAACTACTCCGGTTTTCTGATGAAGAACAACTGCTAAAAGACAGTGTCAGAAGAATTGATCTGTAGAGTCTGCAGAAAGGAAGGGTGCCCAGAGAGGTACTGTGTTGGTCTCGTTGTTTTAGCTTTGCTTCCCAGCTTGTCGCCCAGCATTGTAGAGGTGAAATTGGCAAGAAAACGCATGGTCAAATGTAAAACTACTTTTCATCTATTTCTTTTAATCTTTCAGTTTTGCACCTGCTGAGCATTATTGTTATTACTTGAACATATTAGTTGCTGATATTGTTAATCAGGCCTTTGTGAGTAAAAAAAAAAAAGCCATTCTGGCTTTACCAAATTCCCATGTTTGTACCCAAGTGCTGGTCAGTCCTAGGGAATATATGAACTTACTTTTAGGTTTGAACGTTGCTCTGTAAATTCCCCTGTTCCCGCAGGTGAAGCTACTGTCCGGTTTGTTAAGTCCCATGGTTGTGTAGTAAAGTTCTATGAAGGAAGAAAAGTGTAGTACCTCTGACTTGCATAGAATATGGGTGTTAATTTCTTTGAGCTCTGCAGTGTCTTAGGATGTGAAGAGTATAACTCACTAAAGAAAACTCTCTAATTACCTGTTCCTACAACTTTTTCAAGCACATGCATCTTTAGGGACATTGGTAAATACAGATGAAACAGTTTTGGTTCTGTTTCATTTGAACATGTCTGTCATCCAGTATGGATTGAAAGCAGCTATATGAATGACAAAGCTGAGAACATAAGGGATGGGAACCTGTGCCAGTACTTGTACTGGAAAAATGCTGCAGCTGCCAGAGATGTTTAACATAGACAGTTATGTGGAGTTTATAGTATACTTGGAATTCTTTGAAATGCACTGTGGCAAATGCAGCTTTTATTTTTAAAGGATATTTTGGATGCATCCTAGCCATGATTTCTACTCTACTGTGAAACTTGTGTTTCACTAGCCTATTTATCTGTCTTTTATTCACTTCATGACAATCTCATACAAGGTTTTTGTGCTTGCCTAACTGAAGATCAAGTTCTTCCTACCTAACTTTTCCCTCTTGTTTTCTTTTAGGTATTTTCACTTCTACAATACAGGGCTCCAGAATCAGCGAGTTCTGTATGTACAAGACTCCTTGGATGCCGATGCCAAAGTTTTTCTTGATCCAAATAAGCTTTCTGATGATGGTACTGTGGCCTTACGAGGTTAGTGAGATAGCAGATCCTGCTGAGTAAGTCTCAATGCTCAGCAGAAATTGAAGATTTAATCAAAGTAATCACAATAGCCATATGTGGATTTTTATAGTGTTTCAGAAGAAAACTTTTAAATCTATGTTGTATCCACAATTAACTTGGTTCAGTTTTACATTGCTTTTTTTCACAACTCTGTAACAGGTTTCCAATGAATTATGAGCAGCCCTTGATGTTGTCCATAGCAAGGAAAAAGTTTATGTATTTGTATTGATTAGTTCTCTTAAAATTGTATTTTGCATCTTTAACACAAGCCAGCAAGTTAGAGATTGTGAAGGAGCATAGCATTAACTTTTATGATCACAAAATTATTTATGTTCACTAGGACTGTGACTTCTCTTAGCTGTTTATTTTCACACTCCCTAGTTGCTCATTTGTAGAAGCAGACTCTTGGACATAAAAGTCATTTAAGTCTGTTCAAGGCCAGTTAATAAAAACAGAGGACAGAATTAGTGAATGTTTCTCTGAGAGTGACCTAATTGAAAAGAATCAATACAGCTTTTTTAAATGAGAAGTCCTGCCTTAATCTGTGGATATAAGGAATTCGGTTCATAAAATCTCTATGTATTTCTAGAAGTTCTTACGGCATAGTCTACTTCCAAATGCGCTTAGAAAACCAACAGCTGTGTAACAAGAGGGAAAGTTCCTGGTGTTGATAAATAATTGATTTAAGGGCAGGGAAAGGAAGAAGTGATAGGCTGTCAAGTGCAAATCAGCAGTAAAGCTCTGTCAGGGACTATGTTAGGATTTGGAGTGTTCAGTATGCTGATACATACTAGAAAAAGGAACAGTGAGGTAGCAGAGTTTTGTGGCAATACAAAGTTACTCCAGGCTGAAGAATGACTAAAAAGCTGCAGGAAGACCTTAATAATAGTAAGTGGGCAATAAACTAAAGGTAAAAGTCTCTGTGCAGATAAATTAAGTGATGCGCAGGGCACAAGCAATCCTAGCCTCATTTATGGAGGAATGGATGGAGCAAACTCTTGAGCTCACCATGACCTCTTTGGAGCAATGCTTGGAGTGTAATACATAATTCCATGAAAATGTCAACTTGGTTCTTGGTAGAAGCCAGACGAGCACATCAAATAGCAATATGTTAATCAGGAAGAAATTTCTCCCTGGAAGTGTTCAAGAAACAACTTAATGTGGCATACAATGCTGTGATTTAGTTGACACAGTAATGGTTGGTCAAAGGTTGAATGCTATGATCTTGGAGGTCTTTTCCAACTTTTATGATTCTATGAAGCAGAGAACAAAACAGGAGACACCATTGCATTAGCAACCCAGGAGTTTGTAGTGTACCACTGAATATTAATCAAGTCCCAGTCTCCTCCGCTCCAAAGGGGCTCTGAAATACATTTTGGAGGAGGGCAGTAGGAACAATCAAAGGAAAAAATGGAGTGTGCCTGGATTAATCAGCTTAGAAAAGGGACAATTTTGCAAGGATATTGGTGATGTGCAGAATCATTTGTTGCATACAATAGGATGGGAGAGAAGGAATAAGGGTGGATTAGTAATTTTTTCTATTACAAGAATGAGGGAATATCAAATGAAAGCAGTGGAAGTCAGGTCCAAAGCAAACAGAAGAAGGTGATGGTTCATGCTGCAAGAAGTAGATCTGTAGAACCTCTTACCAATGGATGGTGGTGGTGGAAAAAGGCAAGCTGGACACAATCAAGGAGAAGGGAAGTGTAGAGAACTAGCCAACATGGAAAAGAAGTTTGCTGAACTAAAAATGGTTGGAGGCGATCAGAATATTTGAGGGAAATATTACGTGTGCTCGCATTGTTCTTGCATTTATTCCTGCATTTTGTTCTTATTGTGCTTGCATTGCAAGCTGAGGAATGAAGGGATTGAGGGCATCTGTGCTAACAAGGACTTGGGGGTGCTGGTGGATGAGAGGCTGCAATGAGCCAGCAATGTACACTTGCAGCCCAGAAAGCCAATTTAATCCTGTGCTGCATCCAAAGCAGCATGGACAGCAGGGCGAGGGAGGGCATTCTGCCCCTCTGCTCTGCTCTTGTGAGACTCTGCCTGGAGTACTGCATCCAGATGTGGGCCCCGTCATAGGAAGGATGTGGTCCTGTTGGAGTGAGTCCAAAGCAGGGCCATGGAGAAGATTAGAGGGCTGCAGCGCCTCTCCTATGACAAAGGGCTGTGAGAGTTGAGATTGTTCAGCCTGGAAAAGAGAAACTTGTGGGATAACCCTATAGTAGCTTTCTTGTAGCTAAAAAGGGCCTACAAGAAAGCTGGAGAGGGACTTTTTACAAGGGCATGTAGTGATACTACAAGGGGGAATGGCTTTAAACTGAAAGACAATAGGTTCAGATTAGATATTACGAAAAAATTCTTTACTGTGAAGGTGGTGAGGCACTGGAACAGGTTGCCCAGACAATTTGTGGATGCCCCATCCCTGGAAGTATTCCAGCCCAGGCTGGACAGAGCTTTGAGCAGCCTTTGTCTAGTGGAAGGTGTCCCTGTCTACAGCAGGAGGGTAGGAACTAGATGATCTTTGAAGTCCATTCCAACCTGAACCATTCCATGATTATATGGTTGCTCTTACTCGTGTAGGCATCACATTGTGGTTACTCCTGAGGACAGCTAGATGGAATTGTGTTCTGAATCAGAATGACCATTCTTATGTTCTTGTGGCGGAGAATATATTGGTGTGGTGCCTCTCAGAACTACCATGTCTATGAAATACAACTTTTTCTCAGGTTGTTTTTTGGTAGATAGTTTCAGGTCTGTACAGGCCTATGATAATTCAGTCTCTTCACCTGACTTGATTTACAAGCGTGAATTTGATCCTTATCAACTATGATGGAAGCTCTCTATTCCTCACGGTTTGGATAAGGTGAAATATATATCACAGGTCTTAGCCTAGAATACTGGTAATTGACTGTCTGCATGCTAGTGGCAAAGTTTCCCAGCTACTTCAGTTTTCAGGCTTTTAAAGGGTCTAATTTTCAGTGACTTCATTTTTTAAATGGTGTTTACAGTATTTGAGGACACATAGCTTGCATCTCTCTCGGCTTCTTTGGTACTGTTTCTCTCTTAAAATTTCACTCTTAACTTCTCTACCTGTGTGCATTTTCACTTTCCAGCTCTTACTGCCAACTCGGGGAAGTAGAAGAAATATGATTCAAACCATAATTCAGATGTTGGGCATAAGTTATGTTACTTATGGATACTTATTGAGTATCCATGCCTAAACTTGAATCTGTGAACTGAGAAGTACACAGAGACTGGAAAAGTGCTGTGAATCCCAAGTGATAGCAGATGTAGTTGCTTGCACTATTTTTTAGAAAATAAACCTCTCAGTGTTTGGTGAACAGTTCCTTTTACTAGTATCCCACTTTAACCTCTCCATTTTGTTTGCTTCCAATTTCCTAGGTTATGCATTCAGTGAAGATGGTGAATATTTTGCATATGGCCTGAGTTCTAGTGGCTCTGATTGGGTTACTATCAAGTTTATGAAAGTAGAAGGTCCTGAGGATCTCCCAGATACATTGGAGAGAGTTAAATTCAGTTGCATGGCATGGACCCATGATGGAAAAGGCATGTTCTATAACTGCTACCCAAAACAAGATGGGAAAAGTGATGGTAGGTATGACTGTACTAATTGCATGCTACATTGAAGCAAAATCACTTTTGCAATAAATTGGTGCAACAAATAATTAACTCTACAAATTTATACTGAAATAAGTAGTTGTATTGGTTATGCAATTAGAGATGAAATTATGTCTTGTGTGGCCAAAGCCTATGCTCAGTTAGTGTGAGTCACTTCTTGTCTGCCTGCCCCTCTTTTTCTCTTAAAAGTTTGCTGCTCATTTTCTTTTTTCTGGAATTATTTACTTAGGTTCCATATTTTTGGTGTTGTTGGCTAGAATTCAATGTCTAGTGACAGCTTACTTAGATCTTTCCCCTTATGTGTTTGTGTGGGCATAGATCAACTGGATTGGGAGATTGGCCTGATGAATAGCAATGTGGGGCATAAGGTTTTTGTTGTTCAACCAGATTAATTCATCTGTGGTTCACAGCAAAGCAGCACAAAGTGTTTATGCTAGCAAAATTCAAGGAGCACCACACAAAGTGGAATGAATTGCTGAGGAGTGTCAGTGGAGAAGGAATTAGCAGCTTTTATTATAAGGCAGAGCTACTGAAAAGTTTCTTCTGGAGATGTGCTCTTTATTAAACTGGAAAGAACTTGAATTTTGGATCTGTATTTGCTTTTGAAGCCTATAATTTTGCCACTTGCAACATTGATACCAGCCTTGTTTCAGTGAGCTTTTTTTTTTACCTCCTGTTTGTAGTTCAAAAGCTAAAGTGTTGGAAAATGTTGCAAGAATGAAATAAAAAAAGAAAAATCAAGTGGCACCTCATACAGTGCTTTAAAATACATCACTTTTATATTTTCAGCAAATGGAAGTATGAAGGTTTCTAGGAATGTTAATTAGCAGTAAATTTCTCCTTAGTTGCTCAGGGTGTAGTGGAAATGAAAACATCATTCGAACGTGACGGGGATGCTTGTTTTTCTTTGCTTGCTTGTATTTCTAGAAAGCAAAGCTTGAAATTATAAATCTTCAAATTTGAAGAAGGTATTATCAACAATAAAAGGAAAGGGCTGCTGTTTGGACAAGTTTCCAGTGTGAAGTTTTATCTTGTTTTGTAGGAGGGTGTTTGGTGGGAAATGGTTGTAGCTTGGAACCTTTCCTTGTTCTCTCTTCTGAATTTCTCTTTTATATGCAAAAGGATATAGAAGTTTCTAAAGGTTTCATATGATTGTTGTTGGATTTCTTTGAGAACTTACTGGTTTAAATATCTGCATTTCACTAGGCACTGAGACCTCCACTAATCTGCACCAAAAGCTGCATTATCACGTTTTAGGAACTAACCAGTCAGAAGATATCCTATGTGCTGAATTTCCTGATGAACCAAAATGGATGGGTGGAGCTGAGGTATGGTAAACGTCCTGCAATTTATCATTATCATGATCAATTTTTCAGATTCTAACAGCTGATAGTGGATATTAATTTGAAAACATTTTGTTAAAAGAACACTCTTTATTAGTGTTGTAGAGTTGAAAATTGAACTAGGAATCATTGATTAAGAATTCCTCAAGTCAAGACTGCCTAGCTTGCTTTAAATCACTCCTCCAGCCTGCAATGACACAATCATATACCCTCTTTCTTCATTGAGGTCATTCTGCCTGATACACATTCCGAGACAGAGAAGGATCATTTGATGGACAATGTGTCACTGTTCTTGTTTCTTCTGGTCACTGTTTTGCCCCAGGTTCTACTTCCTGTGCAAAAAGCTTATTCTGATAATCAGCATGTCTGGGTGTTCCCTGCCATGTATTTATTTGGTTATATTTATTTTTGCGATGTTTTCCATGAAAAATAAATACGTCTATTCTGTTTACTTGAAGAATGGAGATACATAAGTCAAAATCTGTTAATACTGTGTGTACAGTTGGAGAAGTCTTAAGTTTCCCTACGAGAAGTTTTATCAGCACACATATAGTATAGACTGTGTTATTGGAAATGGAACCAGTGACTGCTGCTAGAATTGATTTCTTAAGCTTAATCTATTGCACTACTATGATATAGTGCAAAGTCCCAGTGAACCTTTTGTAATTAATGTGTGCTTTATTCTCCAGATTATATTTAGCAATGTGCAATTGTGTGCACTGTTTCGAAGTGCTGCTGGAATGTAGTGATGGTCGTTCCATTTATCAGGGATCTTGTGTTTTTCAGTGGATGAATACCTGCTGTAATACTCTGTACTTTCCTGCCTCCTATGTTTGATCAGTACATTTTGTTTCTATATTAGGTCTCTTTTGGTCTGATGCTCTTGATAAATATGAAGTATTTTTACTCTGGCTTGGGGTATTCAGTTCCTAGAAATACCTTTCTCTGTGAATACCTCTTTTGAGAAATTTGATCATTGGTCTGTGTCACTTTTTAACAAATTAACCCATGAAAGTGTTAGGGTTGTCTTTCCTGTAGGCTGCCAGAAAACAAAGGTTCTTTCAAAGAATTTGAACAGTGGTATTTAAAATGAGACAGTGAGTGAGAATGTGAAGGGCTTCCCAGCAAAATGATGACACTGAGCTTTCTCTAACAAATCAGACTTATCTGTAGGTTCTGCAAATAACCACCTTTTTTACACAATATTATGTATTCATTAAATATATCTTTAACAACTGACCTGAGTATCAATGGAAAATTGCAAATGGGACTTGGGGTTGTTCTTTTTACTGTTCAAAAACTAGTCAGTTCTTTTGAGTTTAACTGGCAATAAAATGGAATTTGGAAATTATTATCCTTATTTTTCCCTAGTTCCATAAATAAATGGGCTTTCTGTTGGTGACAGATGTCTTGTAATGATGTATCTTCTGATTCACATGAGTGATGCATATTATTATTATTATTCCTTTCCAGTATCTTGAGCTAAACTACACATGTTGTTGTGAAGGCAAATTCATTTTCCATGGGGAAGGATTATTGCAGTCTGATTAATTAGACTTTTACTGCAGAACAGGGAGGTAATGTCGCACAGATACAAGTTCTGAAACCACAGGAGTTGGAACAGCCCCATAACTGTTGTGGAAGTGGGAAGGACGGTGCATAGAGAAACATCTCCCTACTATGGGCTCTTGTTTAATAAATTTATGTCATTGGATGGTATGGCTACTTATGGTGGTTTTCTTGACATCTAAGCAGCATAAACTTCCAGAGATGTTGGTATTTAAGAAGAAATGCTATCTTAATGGAGTGGAAAAGTAGAAATCCATCTCTCTAAATAATCATTCACTTTTCTAAGTGAGAATAGTTTAAAACAGCTGATATTCTGGGGTTGTGCTGTGAGCTCCAGCTGTAAAATGTGGCTCTGTTGTACTGATACTAATGAAAAAATGGTTTTTAATGGTCAGGAGAAAAATACTCTGCAATTCAGAAAAAAAACCCAACAAAACCAAACCAAAACAGTGCAATTGCAAAATGTGGTATCATCCTTGTGCAATGGGTCAAAAATCTTCTTTTCAGGCCATTCCAGTAAGTTTTCTGGTCAGTTTTTCTAAGTGATTGGTAAAGTGGAAGACCACAAAGTAATGGGGGAAAAATTAGAATATCGTTAGTCGTAATCAAATTATATGGGTTTTTGGTGCTGTCCTGAATATGCTTCCATGGTGCTAATATGCTGCTGTAGGTTTTAAAATACAACTTTGCCCAGCTCAGTGTCTTATAAAATGCATGCTTTCATGCATTCCTGTGAGATAAATTAAAAAAAGTTTTTATTTTACCAGCTTTGCTAGTCCCACTAGGTAGAGACATTCTCTATGTTTTACACAAGCTTTAGTGAAGACAGCTGGATTATGGTGTGGGTGTTCTGGTCTTAAATACCAAACCTTTCTCTATGGTGGGGGCAGAGTTGAGCTTTAATACTCAGGTTTGAATGGAATTTACGGCTCTTGCAACCAATGTCAAGGAAGAGAAACACCTTGCTTGCAAGTGAAAAGCACCTGACAAGGAGGTCCTTCAGAGACTTCAAAAGTAATAATATTGCCATGATGCTTCAGAAAAATAATCTCAGGTGCACTGTAGGGAGTCAGAGTGGTGTGTATTCTCAATGGAGGTAGGAAACTAGGTCACTCATAAGGACAGAAGAGGGTTGTATAACATTTTGTCAGTTTAATATATTTACAAAAAAAATATGCAAGAAGATAGCTTCAGGGGTTTTTTCCTCATTATACATTCAACACCAGCCCCACTTATGCTTGATTTAAACAAAATCTGTGGTGCTGAAAATTGTGTTGGCAGAGAAATATAGATGCATTTCCAGCTCTTTACTTGAATGGATTGTTTGTGAGCAAAAAATCTGTTTATTGTTAGTCAGATATATAAGTTTTGAGAAAGAGGCTATTAAACCTTTTTCATTGGTCTAAAAAAAAGCATATGTATTTCTGGTACAGATTCTAGAATGGTGGGAGAGCTGTGAAGAGCACGGGTAGAGTTTAGTTGAATACCCCAGCAGAGGGCAGTCTGGTATGAAGATTTTTAAAACCTTGGCAATGTCATAGGTACTCTGGGAAAACAGGAGCTTCCCATGCTTCTCTGTTTAAGTGGCATTTTCTTGCTGCTTCTCCAGACTGACTGAGCATATCTGTCTTTCACAGACAGTCTGTTACTCTCAAAGTTAAACAATAAGTTATGTAACAGTCTTTCACAGTTGGTAGTGTTAGAAGTCCCTATGGTGCCAGCAGGAAAGTAAACAGAAGAGAAAGGAGCGGGTGAGGGGAACCCTCCTATCCCAGTTCTGCCAGCAGTAAAATTATAATTTTTCATGTTGTCTAACAAACACTGTGCACTGTCTATAAATTGACTTTTTTTTTTAAATTTTTGATTTTATGTTTAGAGCTGTGAGTGGTTCTAAACCAGGGGAGTGATGTTGCAAATGAAATTCAGAGCACAGAGGAGTAAGCTGTGCCAGATGTGTGCTGGCTATAGTGGTTTCGCTGCAGCAGCCCTGAAGCATCCGCAGGGGAAGAGTGAGCAGCGTGAAGGGGAAGGGGTGACAAGATTGTCAGTTTGCGCAAGTGAGACACACTGCTGGGTAAAACAGGGCTATGGGAATTTTCCTAAAGCCTTACACTGGCTTAATCAAGGCTGAATCTGGAATAGAAGCCTAGCATGAATATCTTTCTACAGCCTTAGCAAGAGGCCTGGAGAATTTTACTATTAAGAAAGAGGCAGGTAATTGTGGCTGCACATGGGACTATGGTAGATGATAATGTCTTACATAGGTAGGTTCCAGATGCTTTGGTGCTTTCATTGCTCAAAAACAAGCTGAAAGCCACAGCAAAAATTGTGTGTGATGTTTGTCACCCCAGAAGGCTACTGATTTTATTCTGTGCTAGACTTAGGAAAGAGAATGCGTGTAAACATGCATGTACGTATTGCTGTGTTCCTCTTCTGAACAAGGCTGCCTGGTGTTCTGTTGGAATTGAAACAGTTGCAAGCACAATGGTCTAGGGTCAAAATCCCAGTTCTCTGGTTTTGATAGGGGTCTTTCAACACCAAATTTAGCAGAATAGAAGTGCTCTTTATACCAGCGCATTATATCTAAAATTCAAGAATAAAAATCCAGCTGGAATAAGGAATTTGAATTAATACCCAGAACAAGTTTTCTCTTCTGGGGAGTGGGTGGCTAGAACACATCAGAATGTCGTTTGCAAATAACCATGTCCATGTCCTGCATAGTATGTCAGGCCTGCGCCTCAGAATGTAGGAAGTGGATTCTGTTGGACCTGATCCTGAAATAATGCATTCCTGTGATCACCCATCAGGAGGGCTTCTGAAATCTAGTTGATTCTGAAACCAGTACTCTGCAAATAGGAAACAACACAAAGCCTTTACAGCCTGAGGTGTGGCTTCAGGTGGCTTGGATTGTGCAGACAGTCCCAAGAGGTTGCTTTGTGAGAGGGAGTTCTTGCCCCAGTCCTCATTGTCTCAAAAGATTGTGAGAACATAAAATGTGATAGGAGCTATTTGCAGGCTTCAGTGACTTTCTGGCACTACTGCAAAGATAATATCAGAACATAGCTTTATGTTCCTTCCATTAAAAAAAACAACAAACCAGTGCCACACCACACAACCCCCATAAAAAACCCACAAAACCCCACAACCCTTTACAATCTTTTAATGAAAAAACTGTTTCCTATTCTAGGAAAGAAAATAGCTTTGATTTTTCTAATAAAAAGTGAGATAATAAAAGTGGAATTTGAAAGGCTGGGAGGCTACAGTGGGAGTTCTTTGCCATGATGCAAGCAGATCTTTGTGGCACAGGCGCATGTGCACATCTGTGATATTAGAACACTTGAGCCTGTTCAGACAGTGTAATAGCTCTTTACTTGCCAAATGTTTCAGCAAATTCTACCGTAATTTTTTTCTTTTTTTCTCTGTAGAAGCCACATGCTTCGTGGATTTTTGTGCTTAATATTTTCCTTTGTTCATCTGATAGGAAGCTTTAAAATACTCATAAATAACAAAAGAGGTAATTTCTGCATCTAGTGAAAGGTTTCTTGCATATTAATTCTTCCTAGTCAAGTCATATCCAGGGTCGGTGGTGTTATGCAAAAGCCTTTGTGCAGCATATATCTAAAGAAGTAACTGCTGTCATGAGTCTGTTTTATTGTGGTGACTGGGTACATTCCTAAATAAGGATTTAAAAAAAAATATATAATCAGTCACTGGGTGATTTTAAGGTGTTACATCCAAAGCATATAGTGAAAATTGTAGCAGTGTTAAAATGCAGCTTATTGATGCGATGAGGTTTTAGTTCCTAGTTATTAATGCCATACATTGTGTGTTTGCATCTTTATTGCCACACATCTTTCTTTTCTGGGTGATCTGATCTTTCATGGCTGGATACATGGAGTTCCGTTGTTAATTTGACCTTTTAGCTCTGTTGAAAAACTTTGATTCTGTCTGTGATTTTTGTGAACTTTGATTTTTTTTTTTCCTTTTTGTATGTAATTCATTTGCTGTGGTTCATTGAAAATGCATTAGATAGCAATGAACGTGTTCTGTTTCATATGCAAAGGGCACCAGTGCATGAAGAGCAGTAGTTTGTGAAATAACTGCAGCTGCAGATCAGGTTGTAGATTATTATAGTGTTAATGCCTGCAGTTAAGAAGAGAGTTTATCTTTTTCTAAACACAGGCATAGGATCTGATAACTGAATTTTATTTATTTTATTTTTAGTACCATTTATTTTTAGTATTTTAGTCTGCGTGTTATTATGCAGAAACAAATTATACAGTGATTAGGTTTTTTTCACCTTGATAATAAAAAAGGGCAAAGGTAGTAAAACTTTAAATTTATTATCTGTAAAGGAATGGCCTGTGTATATAGTTGCCTTAATACAATACTATGCACTCTAAGGGCCCCTATTTGTGAACTAACTATAAAGTTCCTTACTCTGAATCTGGTGGTGCTGACTGTTCAGGTAGTGTTCACAGAACTTGCATTAATATTCACTGTTGGCATGCACGTGACTTGAAAGTAGAGCACTCTAATATCTCTCATACTGACATTTTAGTTGAGTGATACATAAAGCCAGGAAGTCTAAAAACCAGACAGCTTTCTCCTGTTCATTCTTTTTTGTTGTTGTTTGTTTAATTATGTATGAATTTTTGGTCTGAAATGTGCTGCTGCTGCTAGACAAAATATTTAACTTTACTTTTGCTGTGGATCTTCATAACCCTTTGGGGTTCCTTATATGGCTTGTATAATGAATTAATTGTATTTTGTAACAAAAAAAAATATTTCAGTGGTTAGAAGATTATTTTTACTACTTAGGCTTTAAATAATTTTTCTTATTTTGATGCTCATTGATATATTGAAGTTACAGGTAAAACATCTCTTAATATTTGTCTAAGCAGTGGTTACTTTTCATCAAAATGGAGAAAAGAGGTAACACTGAAACAAAATTGCTAGGAAATAAACAACCCACAAAAAATACTCCACTGTAAACCAAAACTCTTCTATAAAGGAGGATTTAAAGATTTTGATGCTTGAAAGACTAAATAAAATAGTACTTGGGAGTACAGCTATCTTAGTGATACTGTTGTATGTGTTGGTACGGTGTAATGATGGTCACAACAAATATTTAAGAAATAATAGATCTAACAAGCTCAAAACTGCCAGGTGACTGAATGACAGTAATAATGAAACTAAAAGCTACATACCAACATCAGCTCTTCGAAATGATCCTTCCTTTACTAGTGCTGAGTTAGGGATTAGTGCTGTGTTATGCCACTGAAATAATTTTTTGAAAGAGGACAGGATTTCTTCTGTCCTGTTTTGACAGATACTGAATGTTGTTTTAAGAGTTGCAATTGCTTTATAGCCTGCTTACCTTTTACCAGTGGCTGTTGTTTGAAATAATAGTAATTATATTAATGAGAGAAGTGTTCACTGACTGGCATTCCAGATTTCTGTCAGAAATTCTTGAGGTATGTTTCGTTTTCATCTTAGATGTGGGAAACAAGGTCTGACATTGCAGCTGTCCCCCTTATGCTGAACCATTAATGCATTCTGAGATTTGAGTGAGGTACTACTATGAAATTTCAGTTCATTAATTTGTGAGCCAAAAGCAAGAATTGCAGCTCAGCTCATGAAGATGATGTAGCAGTATAAGAATAATCCAAATGGTAGTTGGTAAATCCTATTTCCTTTTACCATCCTGAAACCCAGACCCTTGTCTGTTTACCATGTCAGGTCAGTGGCATTTGGGCTGTGATTACACATTCGTCAGTTGTGCAATCTGAGCTGCCTTGAGCAATCTCTGCCCCTGTTATTCATGTTTCCAGCTGCTTCATGCAGTGTGTTAGCTTGGCCATTTGTGCAACTGAGCAGTGAACTGATTGACATACTAATCTGGCATAGGGGGCCACTCTTCTTTTTCTTATTGTGGATTGTTTGGGGTTTTTTCCTTTTTCTTTCTCCTTCCCCTCCTGGATTCTTGGTTTTGTTTGTTTGGGTGGGTTTTTTCCCTCTGGATTCTTTTTTCTTTTCTGTATTTGGGGAGGGGGGGTATTAATTTTTTTTCCAAATGTGCCATTTTTTCAGCTGGATCATTTCCCCAGACTGGTTACTTCACAAATGGTAGATGATTGTACTGACATGACATGGGTAATGAACTTGCATGGACACAAGCAACAACAGCAGTAGGAAGAGCTTGAGGGGGAGACTGCATAAGCTGATGCTGCTGCCAAGATTGCTCATCAAACTAACTTTGCAATGTGGATGTCTAAATCTGTAGTATAATACTGAACATTTTAGCATGCTGCAGTCAACTGTCTTGTCCTGTTTCTGTCAAATTCCTTTGAGTTGTAGAGCTCACTGGTATAAGAATAGCTTTAGTGATAGAGGCAGACATAATTGGTGTCCCACCAGCAAGATGCTTTGGGAATCCTTACTTCAAATTAAACATAAACTACTATCACCTCTTAACTAGTCCCGCTCAGAATATGGAAGGAAAAATTAGATGTACTCAGATTCACTGCCATCAGAGGCTCTGAACTGCCCTTGCAACAACATCAGAAATTTGCAAATCTCTGTTCTTTCTTGGGTAAAGTGATCAGTCTTCTCTTAACTGTTCAACTCACAGCATCAAAGAATATATTTATGTGGGTTCTGACCATGACTGAAAGAATTTTATGTGTCATACTCCTAAGTTTAACTGAAATTTGTATTTTTATATCTGACTTTAAATTGTTTTATATGTTTTTTCAGTTGGTGAGGAAGGGAAGGAAACTTGGTGCTTTTACAAGTATGGACAGATGTTTAAGTAGCATATTGCAGTCATTTTCTTAATTAAAACTGACACTTGCAATTATTGCTTATGTAAAAACACTGGAGATACATCTTTCAAGAAAGATCACCTAATCTTGGTTTCTGTTTCTGAATATGCTTGTTTTTAGGAAGGAGGAGACAAAATATCTCAATTGTTTTGAGGAGTGTTTGGTTGTTGGGGTTTTTTTGTTAACTTTCATACACTGAGATTTGTTTCTGGTCTACTAGGTCCCCTTCTTGTGTCTTCAAAATTGCAGATCTGTTGGAATAGTAGTATAATTAGAACCTAATTCTTCTGAAATTTATTTTGCACAATTCGTTCTATGGATACTTTGCATAAATCATGTTACAAATATAAACTGAAATATAGCTAATAAGTAATTTTAATAATTTTAATACTATTGTAATATATATGTAATGATACATAATTTACAATATATGTATAAGAATTCTCTTGAAGATGTGTAGAGTGCCAAGGGGAAAATTTCCAGAACCCAGATTCATATTTTGTGACTAGGGGTTTAAATTTCCATTAGATATGGTCATATAAAAATGTGGACAGGAAACTGCCTCCTCTATCAGCTCTGTTAATAAAACATCTAGATAAGGTAATTTTGGAATATGCTCAAAACAGCTCGGGAGAGGGAAACCAAGTTGGTGATTTCTTACTTCCTGCCTTTCCTTGTTGGACTTGCACTTTCAAAAGCTTTATCAAGAAATGGAGTACGTTTTCAAAGCCTGAGTTGCAAGAAGGATTAATTGATGACTTTCTATACTAGCAGACACCATTTCAGAAATTCTGTTGTGGGTGTACATGCACATGCAAAAGTGAACCAAGAAGCTTCTTCACATAATTTATAAGGCAGTTGTAGCTTGTAATATTCATTTAACAGCAGCACTAGATTTGTGTTTGTGTGAACTCTGTTTTCAAGTTGGACTTTTCTTTTTCCAGAGGGTGAATTTTCTTTGATTTTTCTGTAACTTCTTACAGGTGTCAGATGATGGTCGCTATGTCTTGCTGTCTATCAGAGAAGGCTGTGATCCAGTGAACAGACTGTGGTACTGTGATCTACAGAAAGAGTCTCAGGGTATATCAGGTATGTGTTGCTTTGTAAGTTTTGCTTCCTTTTCAGACAATATAAGATTTGAAATACTTTATGTTTGAATGAATATATACATATATATATATACACACACATATACATATACATATACATATACATATACATGTATATGTATATGTATATGTGTGTGTGTATATATATCAGCCTTACCAGTACATGTTCCATTTCATTCTATAAGACTAGTACTTTTCCATGTTTAAGCTTTTTTTGTATTTTAAAAATTTCATGTATCTCCCTTTAAGAGCTGATAGCACTTTTTGGAATAAGGTAACTGGCTTAAAGTTTTTTCTATGTATAGTACTAGGAAATAAACAAAAATCCTCCAGTTTTATTTGGTAGCACTACTGTTATTACACTAGAAGAACCAGCTCATATTTCAAATACACTTTCATGAAATGCTCCTTTCTTGCCTTCTAGTTGGATTAGCCTTCGGTTTTTGTGTATTAGGCTTTGTAGCCGCAATGGTATGAGCTGAAAGTATGGCACTTTACTCCATATGGCTGTTGGTGGTGGTTGGCATAGTTAGCTGGTTTACTGGTTGGTGCTTTTGTATTTCCAGAGGATTGGATTATTGAAATATATTCCTCAATACGTGTTTTGCATAGAACACAGCTTAGCTTCTTTGATTCTTGCAGCTTCTCTCCTCAGAAACTTCAGAAACAGAGTAAATACTGCAGTAGCTCGTTGTAAATACTGGATCACGAGAAACATGTTCTGTTGTTTATTAACAGAGTATTTAAGGCTAAGAAGGGCATACTACTGACTTGTCTACAACCAAACTTCAGCCAAGGCTCCCAGCAACTTCCACATGCGCATCCAGTTCTTCCTTGTTCATATATATTGGGTCAGACAGGGCACCTTTCTTTCTTTGGTGTCATGATCATCTTGGGGAGTTACCATCAAGGCACTGTAGAATTCTAGATTGCTTAAGCCCTGCTGCGTTGTCCTTCCACACAGAGGACATCACAGTGGTTAGAATTTCCACCATAAGAAGTATGGCATGTGAACGTGAGTCTTCTTTCAGTTGTCTGGAAGGCATCATATACTGCTTCCTAATGAGGAAATCTATAGAATATACAGTAGATTACTACTGCATGCTCTGTAACATATACCACTGCAGTTGTACCCATGCTGGTCTGCCTGTTAATCTTGACCTATATGCTATTGACTACCTCCTGAACTGTCCCATGGCAGAACTCCACAAATTCCAGCTTTTTTTTCACATAAAACGCAACTCACCTCCTCACCTTGCCAGCCTGTCTTTACCAAACAACCAACACCCATTGTAGCATGCCAGTCCTGTGAGCTATCCCACCTTGTCTCCATGATCCCAATGAAGTCATAGTCCAGAAGCTGCTGTTCCCATGTTGTGTGCATCCGTGCTGGCACCCAAGTGTGCTGATTCCTCAGAACAGGTTTGAGAGCTTTCTCCATGAGGCTGTTCTGCAGGCACTTCCTTCTTTACATGCCTGTGCTTGGAGAGATTCCACTTTAGCTCTGTTTTGTTGATTGCTGTGTCACTTCTTATGACCCAGGCCCTTGGCTTGCCTACCTCATCCACATCTTCTGTACTTGTCTCCTGTTTTTTCTAGTTTAAAGCTCTGTTTACTGGGTTGGCCAGCCTGCAAGAATACTTTTGCCTTGCTTAGTCAGGTGGACAACAGTATAGCAATAGTGCAGAATGAGGGAACCTAGAATTGCGGCTGAATCATTGGTTTTTCTGATAGATGTGTATGGATGAATGTCTCCTGTTCCTTATTTGCAAACGGCTTTCTTATGGAAATAAGAGATGCTTAATCCTACTTTGCTTTTTGAAGCATTGGCTCCCAAATGCAGTCAGTGGTAATGGAAAGGGAGGAGTCCCAGTGGTCCAGCCCTCACAAGAATGTGTGGGAGGTCAATTGGCCGGGCAGAGGTGAGAACATAGGTTTGTGGCATAAACTTAATCTTGTTCTGCTTTGAAGATTTACTCAAATGAGCACCCTTATGCATACTTGAGATGTGGAGATGGCTTTGGAAGAAATTTTTATCGTCTTAGACTTAAACCACTTTCAGTCAAAGTTCTCTACCCTGTGGATTATCAGAGACATGGAAGTCAATGGATATTTGTCTTCCAATGTGATATTCATAACAGTTCTCTCCTGTGTGAATTTGTGGATGACATTATTTATGCTCAATCTTAATATAAATTGAGTTAGAAAGTCAAATAACTTTATACAAAACCATACTCCACTAGGTTCCACTAGTTCAGTGTTCAGAGACTTGTGTCTCTTTGTTGCATGCAAGACTGTTTATGTGTTGTACTCTTTTAAGAGGACTTCTAAGATGCACCTTTCCTGTGCATCTGTTTACTTTGGATCATTATGGTGTTCAGCAGGGCTTTGTCATCCCTGGGAGGTTGTGGTAACCTGAAACAATGAAGTTTCAGAGCCCATCTGTGGATTAGAAGGAGCAGTTATAAGCACAGTTACATTTCTAGAGAGGTCTTTAAACAACCTGTTTTCTATTCTGACTTTTCCCAGAAGGGACACCTGTAAGTCATGGATCAATTCATAGTGTGTTAGACAAGTGCGTTCTCAGAGTTGAAATAAAGTCTAATAGCTGTAACTGGAAAAATGCACTGGAATATCATAGGCAAGTAATATTGGTTGATAGGGAGATGTATGATTTAAAGGACCTAGAGGGTGGACAAATGGGGTAATTCTGTTTGGTTTTAAATTTGTAAACCTGTTTCCTTGAATGGGCTATTAGCTGAGTTGGATGTCAAAGTTGCTCTAAGCCACACCTCTCATCCAACACCTGTTATCTCATGACTGCTTTAAGATCCAAAGTGGGTGAGATAATCAATGAATTTTCTTGTCTTATGCTGTAATGAAGGACTTTGGTGGCTGCCAAATTCTGTGTTGGAGGTGAAATGAGAATCACCTCCAAAGTGTAGATGTGATAAGATGATGGACTGAATGTACCTGTTCAGACCGTTAGCTGAGGCTCCTGCTCTCCTATGCTCCCTGAGATTCAGTCCATATGAAAAACAAGAATCTCTCTGGACAGATTTGGACCCCTGCACTGATTGCAAAAGCTGCCCATGGCTTTTAGATCACATGCTTCTAAGATTAAAGGGAGGAAAAGAGAAATACCACAAAACTGAAACCAACTTGAAAAAATTAAAGCAGGAACATTTCTCCTGTGGCATCTGGAAAAAAGTACAAAGTT
Source organism: Acanthiza pusilla (assembly GCA_036630365.1). Taxonomy (NCBI): domain Eukaryota; kingdom Metazoa; phylum Chordata; class Aves; order Passeriformes; family Acanthizidae; genus Acanthiza; species Acanthiza pusilla. Next base: position 35,347,027 of record JAXCHO010000036.1, on the reverse strand, counting down.
AAGGGGAGAGAAAAAATTATCTGATTAAGAGACAGATTTTTGTAAAGAAGATGTCAGAAAAAAACCCACAACTAGTTGCAGGACTATTTGAGTGAATATTAGTTATTTCAGAAATTGCGCTGACTGGCAAAGAGGGAATGAGGGAAATTGAAAAATGAAAGAAAATGGGTGATATTAGAGGTAGCCTAGGATCTAGCAGATAAGACATCTGATATAGATACTCTTGTAAGGACAGAGTGATTTGACAGTGAGACTCCAATTTGGTGACCATAAAGAAGAGGTGTAATAATATTGGAGAGGCTCTGGTTATTTCAGTCAAAATGCTTTTACATCCTGGAGATGGTTGCTGAAGACAGATGTGCAAATAAGTCTGAATTTGCAACTGAAAACTGAAAATTACCACTGAATTCTTATTTATTCTTGTTTTTAACACCTTATTAAGGTGTTATTGACTAAACTACTTACTGGGTTGTTGAAATTGATTGACCGAAGAAAGCTTCTGTCAAGAAACAGGACTATGATTTTGTAATGAAGAGGAAAAAAGTAACAGAGCTAGTAATTAAGGGAAAGGACCTAATATATGGGATGTATCTCAGAATTTAAAGGACATAATTGGTATTATAAATGGACTTGTGGTAATTTTGTACTTAGATTGTTCTGTCCCCATCTTTGTTTTTCCTCCTTCTGTAATAGACCCCTTACATTCCTATTCCTTATATCAGTTCCAGTGTTTGGACCCGTCCTTTAAAATCCCACAGAGGCTGGTTATGGAAGTGTCCTTTATATTGTTTAATTTCTTTGAAATATGTCAGAATTTAAATGCTGTTTGAGCAGAAGGTCAAGATAAATGCACATGTGTGTATTTGTGGACTAAAGCCACACTATAGTTGTAGAAGCTCCTGTGCTCAGTGTGCTGACTGTGTCGTTGTGCAGCAGCATCCTGGTTGTAGCAGCAAGGATGGATAGGCAGACCTGACTTCCCTTGTCTAGATGGGGCAAAACAAATGTTAGGACTTCCTTCAACTGCAGAGGGATCAGGATAATAAACTGTTCCTGTTATAGACATTTTATAGGCTTGTTACCTGTTACTAGCTGTTCTTGTACTAAATAGCAATATTGTGGTTTCTAGGTTGAGGCCCTTGCATTCAGTGAAAGCCATTTGTGTTTCCATGAAATGATTCATAGTTCGGGTCCCTTTGGTGTGTTGTACAGCTTATTTAGAAATAGTGATTGTTTTTATAACTTTTCTCATTTCACTGAGGCCTTAAGATTTGGAAAACTTCATGCAATCTGGCAATATTGCACTGGATATACAGAGTTTGGGAGGTGGCAGATTTCATATGATCAAATACAAGTTTAAGTCTTCTCTGTCATGTATTGACTTCATTGATAAAGTTCTTCATTGCTATTTTTATTTTGGAGGACTTGTTTGATTTAGCTGAAGTAGTCTACTTCAGCACACAGTTGAACATATGAAATTAAATACTCATTAAATATTTCAAGTCTGGTATCAACAAATTTCTCATAGTTCTGAATTTATTTCTATTGTAAAGTCATAGTTTCGAAAGAGTAATTGTGTTGTGCTTAAGGGTTGTTAGAATTAAGATTGGCTAGCTCATTTGTGGGCTTTGTTTCTAACTTACTGTAGATTAGAAACGTTGCACAATTTTTAAAAAATATTTTTACCTATATGTTAAGAGACCTGCTTGCTCAGAATAAAGATCATTTTGTCTGTCTGAGAGACAAACGAAGTCCTTTTCCCTCAAAGAGCATAGTAGCTAGTTGAATTATTTTGCTTAAATTTGCAGGGTAGAGCGGGGAAGCGGAGTGAAAAGGGGGATATCCGTCTTGGGAAAAGAAAGAACAAAGAGGAGTGCAAAATTAAACAGTGTGTTTCATGTGTGGAAATAGAAAATGCATAATAAATATCTGCCTAATAGAACTTGGAAGATGGCAGTGAGTTCAGGGATGAGTCAGCTACTGTGGGAATCATCAAGCAACACAATATAGCCCATAACAAGCTTACAGGAACTCAGATATTTCTTTCCTCAGTAGGTGGAAGGAGCGTGTAGTCTTCCCTTTTTACCTTTATTTATATATGGCATGTTTTTATAGCAAGAAAATATTTATTTTTTAAATTTCAAATTAAATTCAACACTTTTCTGGCTGTTTTGAAAAGTTTAATCCAACCAGTTAAGTACATTCAGTCGAAAAAACAAAGCTGTAAAACCCTTTTTTGCCTTCTTAAATTGTGAACTTCTTCCATATTTATGCTCAATTACATGCCTATCCCATTTTTGCTGTCTGTCTAGACAATACAAATATAAAAGTAAATTTGCACCATCTCAATCTGAGTTGCTGAAAGGGAGATCCAGATTGTTCCACAAGAATTATCAAGAAATGGAACAGAATGATTTTTCTAACAATCTAAAGTAAATTGCTTTGATGAAGAGGAAACCTCTGGTTTAACTTTCTCACAAGTTCTTTTTTTAGGTAACATGGTTTGCCCGACATTTGCCACTTAATTATTGCTTCAGCAGTCTTGACTTAATGTATTTCATTACCTTCCTGCACAGCAAGAGTTGTTGCTGCTTTTTGCATATACTCCCTTTAAATAACAAGTAAGGTGATAATGAAATCATCAGAGACTCTCTGGAAGCATGACCTTTTATAAGTTCTATCGTACTGAAGAAAGTTGTGTCCTGTGCATTCACTGATTCTTGATGTATTTCTCAGGCTGTGGTTCAGTGGAAGTTAACTTGGCCTGTGTTGAGTGGGAAATCATCTTATTTCTGAATGGAGATCACATCTAATAAATGAAAGTAGACTATTTCTAAATGTTTAGGAAGCTTCGGAGGATTTAACTTGTCTATTTCTACATCTGAAAATTTAAGTGTGTCGATAGGTCTTCCCCCTTTACTGTATGTCATTAGTCGTGATGTTTTTGTCAATAGCTGTAGATTAATCGAATTTGCAGTGCAGTCTCCTGTGATAATCCTTGTCACATAGTTTTCCCCAGAAGATAATCTGCGCAGTGTTTCTGTTCCTTTCCATGAACAGTACAGGGAGCATCTGAGCATCTTTTCTGCCTTTCAGATTAGCTAAAATGTTCTTCATGCTTTCCTTTCCCCCTTCAAAGCATTTCTACTGTATACAGACTGAGTCACTTTCCTCTTCAAATGTTCAGGTTGTTTGCTAGGTTTTTAAGTGGGCCATTGTGAGCTGCTTGTGCCAAGAATTCTCCTTTTTAGAACAGAAAATTACTGTGGTAAGTAACCTATGACAAATACATCATAGCTTCATTTTTAATGGGGATTTAAAATTAGTCTGAAAAGATAAGAGATTTGGGGGGATATTTTTTCTACTCCTCCCCTACTATTATAGGTCTCTTGTGTGTATCCCACCAGGTTAACCCAGTTTGTGGCATAGTTTTGTGACAAAACTCTTTGTGTTAGAAATGGCCAGGTTTACTGATTGGAATTTTATGTTTACAGCTAATTTAACCAAACACACTTTTAAAAAAGTTTTTGCTATCTCCTATCAGTGTTTTACAAATACTCCATTTCTCAAGACCTGTGGTCATAATTCACAGTATTGTGGCAGGACAATGCTGTAAGAAGACCCCACTGGGAGAAGACAGCTGGCTGCTCTTTAAGCTTTTGGGGTAACTCCCTTGCTGTACTCTGTTTCAAGTAACTGTGGATATGGGATCTCTTCCCTTTGTGCTTGCCTCTTTACTTGCTTGTGGGGTAAGGTTTAGAAAGATCAGCGACAATTAAAATTACAGGATTCTTGTTGGGATTTGACCACTCTGTCAGCCAACTCATACGGCTTAATTTTGCTTTATGAATCACTAGCAGGAGTGCAACCACTGTTGGGTCAGGAAGGACAGCACTGTGGGTTCATGTCCAGAAGGATATCCCTCATTCAAGACTCCAGATCTTCCTACATATCTTCTTAAGCTGTTAGTAGGCTTTTCAACTCTTGACTCCGGTAACAAACATTTTAAAGTGATGCAATGCTAAGTATTTCTTTAAAAAACACACATATTTACCCAGTAGCTGAGTACTGTAAGGCACAATTTTTGGTAGCTATTTTATCAAACTTGTCTTCCAGAATACAGACAGCACTCAGCTTTGCTTGTTTGTTGAATCAGTCAAACAAGAAAACTTCTCTCATTAATTACTTTGCTTAACTGTTCTTGGTGTACCTGAAAATGCCTCATAGTAGTCAAACATCTGGATAAACAAGCAATTATATATTAGCAAACTTTATTGTACACCTTACAAAAAATCTCCAAAACCCAAAAAACCGACAAAAAACCCAACCAACCAAAAAATACCAAAGACCAAACCAAAAACCACCCAACCAAACCACAAAAACAGTCGTTTTTTCTGTAGCATGTCTCTTCATGCTTCTGTGCCTGGTAATAATTTTGTTTTTCCCTTTTCTTGAAAAATGAGATTGTTTCTTTTCGATTAGATTGTCAGCCTTGACTGTTTACTCTTCTGAAGATGTGATTTTGTACCGTGAAAAAGGAATTTAGCAGCAATTTGTTCATGTGCAACAAGAAATAAATGAAAGCTATTTAATCACCCTTGGCTATGAGCTTAAACCAGCATGACATGGCCTATTGGTCTTGTTGAAGTTGTCCTTAATATTGACCTTTTTCTTTATTTTGTGGTAACAGCTAGGAAGCCTAATAAAAATACCAGGATCCTCTTGTTGTGAGCGCTGTAGAACTGTTTTATGAGTCATTGACTCAGAGCTCTGGGTAGAGCCCCACTTTGCTCTTCCCAGGGGACCTGAAGCATGAGAATAGAGGGGAAAAAAGAAGGGATATAAACCAGCATGGGGAGCAGAAGAGATAGCTGTTCTTATAACCTCTGGGCACATAGAAACATAGCCATAGTGAAAAGCTGCAGTGACTTCTAGAATACAAAAGGCTGAGAGGGTTGGCTAATTAAAAAGCACACCTGAGTTGTTGGATTGGAAGGGAAGATAAACACAGGTTTGTTCTAAGTGGGAGGTACAGAGGTTTTCCAGACAGAGAGGAGTGCTTGTGCTTGGGTACTGGTCTGCTTGGAGATTGGTACTTTGTGACTGGTGGGAACACTGTGAGGTGGTGGGAGGACGCATGTAGGGGAATAGAAGCTAGTGAAAAATTGAGAAACACTGACTTGAAAAGATATGATAAAAACTGAACAAACACAGAAGTTCACAGCTTGCTGGTTGCTTAGTCATTGTCAGCTGGAACTGCTTTGTACTAGACTGGCAGAGAAAGGTTGCAAGAAAGAATTTAAGAAGAAGGCTATCAGTCAGAAGGTTTTTTTATTTTGTTTTTTTTTTGTTTAAAAGGTTGTTCTTTTTTTCCCCACACTGAAGAAAGCATGTATGTGACTTGAAGGCAGGTGGAAAAAGGCAATGTTTGTCCACTTTGTTGAAAGTAGGATTTTTTGGCCTTTTGTGTTTTAGTTTAGTCTTGCAATTTATCAGGCTCTCTTAATAAATAAATAAGCAGTGAACAGTGCTATATACAGTAGCATCAAAGGGATGAGTCAGGATGTGCTGTGTAGCCTGAAAAAGTGGATCAAAACCTTTGTAGAGAAAATGAACGAGATAGTGAGGAGACAGTAGACATCAACTATAAAGTGGAATGTGGTGGGAGGGAGAATACTTTTCCATGTTTTGAAAAGCTTTTCTGTGATTGAAGTAACTTTTTAAAAAAGTCCCAAAAATGAACATCAAAGCAAGGCCATTGTATCCTAACAAATGGGGAGAAGAAAATTAGTTGTCTTGAAAAATATGTGAAAGGATCAGCAATAGAGTGCTTAAGAAAAATGTTTCATATCCCTTAAATATCAATTTCAGAGTTTTGCTTTCACTGTATTTTTTTATTGTAGGTATACATAAATATAAGTATAAATACATCTTATAAGTATTTATTTTGGAGGCAAATTATTAGCAATAAAAATAAATAAAATTACCAACAAAAAAAGCGCTATGCAGTGTCATCTATTTGGATTTCTGTAAGGCCTTTGATGTGATCCCCTACAAAATCCTTCTTCCTAAACTGGAGTTGGAGGGACTGTTGGGTGGATGAGGAATTGGCTGGATGATCACATCCAGAGGGTAGTGGTCAACAGCTCAGGGTCCCAATCGACATGGATGACAGCTGTCTATGGTCTAATGGGACCATACGTACTCTGGGGTCCCATAGCAGGATTGGTGCTGTGTAGATGATGGGATTGAGTGTACCCTCAGCAAGTCTGCAGACATCACCAAGCTGAATGGTGCTTCACACCTGAAGGACAGGATACCATATAGATGGTCCTGGGCAAGCTCGAGGAAGGGACCCATGGGAACCTCATGAAGTTCAATAGGGACAGGTGCAAGGTGCTGCACCTGTGTTGGGGTAATGCCCTTTATCAATGCAAGGTGCAGGATGAAGGGATTGAGAGCAGCCCTGTTGGGGCTGAGAAGGACTTGGTATTGGTGGACGACAGGCTCGACATGACCTGGCAATGTGTGCTTGCAGCCCAGATAGCCAGTTGTATCCTAGGCTGCATCCAAAGCAATATGGCCAGCAGGGCGAGGGAGGGGATTCTGTGCCTCTGCCATGCTCTCATGAGTACCCATCTGGAGTAATGCATCCAGCTCTGGGGTCCCCAGCACAGAGAGGACATTGACCTGTTGGAGCGGGTCCAGAGGAGGACCATGATGAAGATCGGAAGACTGGAGCAGCTGTCCTCTGAGGAAAGGCTGAAAGCGCTGTGGTTGTTCAGCTGGAAAAGAGAAGGCTTCAGGTAGACCTTGCTGCTGCCTTGCAACTTAAAGGGAGTCTGTAAGAAAGATGGGGTTAAACTTTTTAGCAGGGCCTGTTGCCATACAAAAAGTGGTAATGGTTTTAAACCAACAAAAGGGTAGGTTTAGATTAGATATAAGGAAGAAGATTTTTGCAGTGAGTGTGTTAAAACATTTGAACAGGTTGCCAAGAGAGGTGATGGGTGCCCCATTCCTGAAAACAATTAAATTCAGATTGGATGGATTTGAGCAACCTGATCTAGTTGAAGATGTCTCTGCTCATTGCAAGGGGGTTGGCATAGATGCCCTTTAAAGGTCCTTTCAAACCCAAACTGTTCTATGAAAGTAAATAGCTTGCTGTTAATTTGAGCAAGGACATCTTCATGCTCCTACTGTCTGACTGGACATGACTTTTATAAATCACAGGATCATAGAATGTTGAGGGGTTAGAATGGACCCTAAAGATCATCCAGTTCCAACCCCATCTGCCATGGGCAGGGACGTCTCCCATTAGACGAGGTTGCTCAAAGCCTTATTCAACCTGGCTTTGAATGCCACCAGGGTAAATAGTATTCATAATGAAGTTACTTTTTAGATGAGGTATTCATGCCTTTATTTCTTTATATCAGAGAAAGTGTAGTATGAGGGAGAGAGATTGCCTTTGATGCCTGCTTTTCTGTTGCTGTGTTCTTCTGTCTGAGGGCATAAGCTATAACTCTGTCAAAATGGATCATATATATTCTCTTCTCCTGTCTTTTGAGTGATTATCCCAGTGGAAGTAAAATTGGAGCCTTGAAACTGATTGAGAAATGTCTGCCCATAAAAGTGCTTGATTTCTTTCTTCTGGATTAGTCTTTGATTATATCTTGGCATGTCTGAACTTTCTAACTCAGAGGAATGAATATTGCTTCCTTCCATTTATTTATTTTTTAGATGGCAAATACATTAACTTTCCACGATCATTGAGTAGCTGTCATCCATCGTCTGCAGAATGAGTGGTACCCTCTCAATACAAACACCAAAGTTGCATTGCTTTCAGGGACATCTTAATATCTCCTTTCCAGTATTCCTTCCCTCAGATGTTCATAAATGAAGTCAGGGCCTGAGACAGAGAGAGATCTTGCTTAGAGAGTCTAAATCTCTCTTGCCTTTGCAGACCAGAGTGAGACAATTAAATGTTTGTGACTTTGAATAAGAAAGAGGGAAAAAAACGGAGTTCTTTTCTGTAGCTGGCTGGCTCAGAACAAGGTCTTCAGGGCAAGCTGAGTATTGCATGATTCAAAAAGAAATTAAATTCTGTATTGCATGATTCAAAAAGAAATTAAATTCTGATGTGGAACTAGATGTCTGAGTGAAGGACTCTGCTCTGCCATTCAGTTCCCAGAATATGTTATCAACGTGCCACAGGGACTCTGAAATAATCTCTTACAATTTGATGTATACTGTGTTTCATGAGATTGTCTGTCTTCTATAGAACATAAAACCTAGTGTGGATTACTACTGTGAAACACCATAATAGGTTGCCTATAGAGGTTGTGGGTACCCCATCCCTGGAGGTGTTCAAATCCAGGTTGGACAGGGCTTTGTGCAACCTGTTCTAGTGGAAGGCAACCCTGTCCATGGCAGGATGCTTGGAACTAGATGGCTTTTAAGATCCCTTCCAACCCAAATAATTCTGTGAAAATCTAGGAGTTAACAAATCATGATCTTTCCTTGAGTAGAAGTTTATTTAATTGATATGTGTGCCATAATAAAATGTGGCATCACTCTTTTGGTTAGAAAACCTGTTCCATTGTTATGAGCCAAACCTCCTGGTTCATTTCCTGAGCTTTCTCAGCGTTGCCCCATAGCTAGAAAAGCTGTCTTGCAAAAAAATGACAAGAGAGAATAGATTTTATGAAGATGAACATTTCACCTGATAATTTTGACTACTAGAGCACATGGAAAAAGTCACATGTGTTTGCCTTTGAAAGCTTTTTTTCAGAGTGTCAGACAACCCTACCATTAAATGCTGTCTCTCCAGCAGGCACAGACAAGAGGTTATTTGCCATGAATTGATTGTTTGGCTTTTCCAAGAAACATGAAATGTGGAAGTATTGAGAACATTTTGTGACGTGATTAACAGTGACTCTCAACCACTCTATCCTTTCTGTCTAAAGAGGGTTGGTAACAGGAACTTGTGATAATTCATGCTGTTACCAGTTTGTTCGAATTAGCTTTTCCTTCTCCTGGACTTGTCATCATTCAGTTACAGACCTGCTTTATCACACAGAGCTCTCAGCAGACCAAGGAATGTTTTATTATGTTCAGAGGCCAATACAAGATTGAGGGCTTATTCTGTGATGTTTACTGATACAATTTTTCTTTTGATCTTCTGTGAGTCCAAAAACTTTGTTTAAAAATTCTGTCTGTAACACTGGATGTTGCTTTTGTCTTTTGTAGAAGCCTAGCTCTGAAGGGTTATGATTTTCTGTTGTATGGCATGGCTTTATTGTCCCCTGAATTCTACCTGCAGTTCCTCTCGTAATGCAGTTATGTGATATGAATAACTGACTGGTGTGAAGTATACAGACAAAACTATCTGTATTTTTCAGCAATGTGTTCTAATGCAGGGGAAAGATTAGGGTGTAGCAGCAGTATACAAGAAGCTGTCATGCTTTTCTTATATATAACAAATCGGTCTCATTGTTATATGAATTAAACTGAAGTCTTCAGTGGTTCAGGTGTTAAGAGTAGCCTGGACTACAACTACCACTTCTCAGTGACTCTCCTCAAAGATCCACGTTCTCAGAAGACTGCTGGTTAAACCTCAAAATGTCTTATCAAGATCCTGTTCTTCAACTCCTCCCTCTCCTCCTTTCTTCTAATGACAAATGGACTGAATGCCTGTCTTTCACATTCTTTTTCAAGTACTTTTTGAAGTCATAACTTACAGGCGTACTGTTCTTTTTGTTAGTGGGAGGCAAGGCCAGAGTGCTTGGCAGGGGGCAGTGCCGCACGAGTAAGCTGTATTGGCCTGTCCCTTCCTTGTGTTGCCACTGGCATGACCTGGGGAAAAATGGTATGTCCCCCCCATCACTTTTCAGCCATATTAGTGCCCATGAACTGCCTGTGTTTATCACCAGGTTGTTGTTCCCAGCCCAAAGGAGAGAGCTAGGCAGGAGGATCTGAGGCAGTGCTAGAGCATCCCTTTCAGTCACAGCCACAACTAGGTCACCTGCAACCAGCCACAAAGAAGCATCCTCTTATGTCTGGTATCTGCGTCATTGCAAGGGGTTTCCTCTTCTCACTGGAGAAGTGCAGCACGTACTCTGTGCAGTAATGATGGATCTGATGTAAGGGCTGCCTGTAGTTGCCTCGTTTCTGCCTCTGATCCTGGCTTAGATGTTGGTGTATTTAACCACTTCAGTGAGACAGTGGTTTAGAGGTAATTCATGTGCATTATCTGCCTTCTAAGGACTGTATAACTGCCACTTTAGTAAGATGGATGCTCTTGGTTTTTTATAGTAACAACTTAAGTGTACCCTTGTAGAGCATCAACCCTCTCACTTTTTTACCAGCTGTTCGTTTGGGAGTAGATGAATGAGTTGCAAGGAAGCAATGTAAATCCCTAATGTCACATTATTGTCCTTTTTCCTCACAGAACGCAAGTTCTGTTGCACTCATGGAGACTACAACTAGTGCACATTTACCATTAAAAAGGTGTGATTTTTCCAATCTGTCGATACCTTTTTATGAAGTCTTGCTCTTCAGTAGGATGGTTTCGTTCTGTCAGATACCAGTATTGTCATGGTGTTACTCTGTAGTTTAAGTTTTTATTTACTAAAATGCCTGTGCATGTGACTTGGGATCTTAAAATTGTTTGCCTGGTGTTTATCAGAGTTCACTGTAGGCTGGATTTGCTTTGTTTTACAGGGCATCAAAGCAGGTTTTCCTCTGTAGAACTCACAGCAGCTGGAGTGACTTAGCAGGATTTTTCTTCAATATGAAATTTCTTGAGAAGGGCAAAACTGGATCTCAGCAAAAATCAAAGTTTAAGGGGCAATGTATTCACTCAGGATACTAAGTTGACTGGATTGTCTGGAAAGTTTGTATTACAGCAGTATGCAAAGTAGAATTTAATTGGCTAATCTGTCACTTTGCATGAAGAGACAGGGAAGTTTTCCTTAAACCAAAATGGCAATTAAAAAATACAAACTTCATGAATGTACCCGGCCTGACTGTACTCTGTTATTACATCTAATGGGTTTAAAATGACCTTAGTCATCTCACTGCTTCATCAATTATTCTTTTCTTTTTTTAAATTTACAGTAATTACAGCTCAGCTATGATCTACTTGCATTATTCTGCTCAGCTTTGAATATTATAAAATAAGCTGAAATGCGTTTTTATTGACGCAGACATTGCATTATAGAGTTTCACAAACAGATTTATGAACAGTTTATTTGTTTATACTTAAAAGCAAAGACCAAACCTGTCATTTTAGGAAAGGGACAGACAGTGCACTAAATGTTATTTTAAGATATAAGAGCTTTAGTTTCACATATCAATAGGGGTTCTGATTTTTAAGCATAGCTAATGTATGATACTTACAATAGTAAGTTTGGATGATGGGTTGGGTTGTAGGTATAACAAGTGTATCACATATCTTATCTAGCCTTGCTGTTTTTTCTTTCTACTACCCTCTCAACCTATTGCAAAACAGGAAAATGTGAATAAAAAGCAGTGGAGTCTTAAAATCCCATCTCCAGATTGAGTCAATACCACCCACTCTGTACCACAGTCTGAAACTGAGGCAATTCATGTTTGAGAGAAGTCTACTTCTTTTACTGAGTGTCATATTCTAAGCGTTTGATAGGGAAAATGCAATTTCATTCTTCACAAACCTTGATGTTTTAGCTAACTGTAGTTGTCCTTCAGTGGTGACAAGCTTCTGCAGAACAGCATTTCAGGAGTGTTGTTTCTGAGTTGCAAGGGAAATTCCCCATGTTGAAGGTTATTGTACTCATTCCAATACTATCATTTCTATTCTTTGGGAAGTTCTGGGCTTTTAAGGAGAGTGGAAAACTTTCCATTCAAAGTAAAATTTTTTGCAGGAACTAAAATCCCCAAACATTTCCTTATAATTAAATAGTAATTCTAGAAAAGCTGTTAAAAATAAAATTGGGCTTGAAAGCTTAGTGCAGTCTTTCAACTCAGCTGCAGCCCTTCATTTTAAGTCTGTAGAAGGGGGAACTTGTGAACTCCCTTGATGAGCACTGGATGTACTCAACGGCGTTGGCTTCACAGCAACCACTGTGGTAGAAACATTTCTGTGGCAAACATCCGAGCTCTCCAGCAGACCCTTAGGAAAGCTGGTGGAAACACAAGCCATAATTCTGTCAGTATTCTGTGTGTATTTTGCTAGAAATTCCTCAAAACCAGTTATGTTAATATGTCCATGAACTGGCATTTTTCCACTGCAGCCTGTGCATCTGGAGCATTCTTTGGAAGTTCTTAGCACTTAGTACACATTTTGCCCTTTCCATAGCTGTACTACTTCTGGTCACTGCTGTTGTGCCAGAAAGAGCCTACAGCAATTCTTAGGAAGGCCTTGCCCTCAGATGTTGAAAGATTTTGTTTCAGGAGGTGAAGAATTGACATTCTGTGTTTGATCTTGCAGGAATTCTTCAATGGGTGAAGCTGATAGATAACTTTGAGGCCGAGTACGAGTATGTCACCAATGAAGGAACAGTGTTCACTTTCAAGACAAACCGCCATTCTCCAAATTATCGGTTAATCAACATTGACTTCAGTGATCCAGATGAATCCAAATGGAAAGTTCTCATCCCTGAACACGAGAAAGATGTTCTAGGTAAGAGTTCATGTCAAGTTAAAGACCTTCTGTTCTACTTCTTTCAAATTAATTCAGTAATTAATCTATTGAACGATCTTTTACAGACCTTCTTGCATTTTCCTGTGTTTAAACTTTGTTTAGGATTTGCAATTAAAAGAGTTGCTGAGATGCAAGAAATTCAGAATATCTCTCTCTCCAACGTCCTGTGTGGCCCTAGTGAAGTTGCTTCATCTGTCCTCATTTTAGTTGTTTGTAGGAAATGAGGGGAAAGTATTTTCCTGCTTCATGTCAGCATAATAAATGTTTACTAGACAGTCAGGGATTACAGCAAGAGGGACTTTGTAAGCAGAAAGAAGGGAAAGAGCAAATCTGGCAGTACTGCAGTATGCTTTGAACAGAATTGGTCAGAATTTGAGACAGAATTTTCTTTTTTTCCTGGAATAAGAGGAGTAAACAATACTTGAAAAAAAAAAGCCTCAGGAAAGTTGAAGGGCATGGAATTCTGAAAGTATAAAAGTAAGTTCAAAACATAAATCTTTGGTTTTGATATAATTAAAGATCTATTTTTTTAATCCCATCATTTTGCAGAAAGTTCTCTGAAAGCTTAGAATTAGTTTCAGATAATGCAGAAAAACCTCTTCTGAGCTGTTTTTTTGACAGATGCTTAGTGTACATTTATGTAGTTTGCTCTCCATAACAGTACAAGATACAGTTATCATTTATCTGACTAGCATTAGTTATTCAAAAATATTTTGCATTTTCATTAATCAATTTTTGTACAGATTCCTTCATACTTGCTACTTTTCCAGTGAAGACCTGCTTTGTAGAATGAGTATAATTCTCTTTGTGTATATGATTTGATATGTGCATATACAGTAAATTCTGTCTTTCCTCACTAGGACAAACGTATTTTACTACTATTTCAAAGTAATCTTAAGCTTTTGTCACTTAAAAAAAATAAAATCCTAATTTCTGTCTGCAGTGTGTCCTTTGTGATTTCTGCCACAGCTTAAATTTCCCCAGTGTGACATAGATGTTCATTCTGAACATATCCAGAATTGTAGTGATGTTTCTTGTGACTGGGGTCTAGAATACTGAGAGAATTTTAGTGAATGGAAATGTAGCAAATTAGGGCTTGGTGAGGCACACATATTTTCTTAAGATTGTGAACTATTTGAATCAGGAACAACCTGCATCTTAAATGAAGTATGTTTCAAATCCTAAGAAGAGAATTAATAATAGATGTAAGTGAAACATTGCTTCCATGTCTTAATTTTGGTCATGTGTAAATTCACTGACAGTCTGTTAAGCTATCCTTAAGTTAAGAGGAATAGCAGTTTATGAAGTGGGACCAAATTGAAGAATTGCCTTGGACTTGGTGTCTAAAGAGAACAGGACAGAAACATGTAACTGACTGAAATGTGGTTACCATGTGTGGATTTACCTGAAAAGGGGATCTAGACAGCCAAAGGAGCTTTGACCAGTGGCTCTGTAGGCACTGATTATCTATTCCTTTCCAGTAAGATAAATGCCAGATCTGCTCTTTGCTGCACTTTGGTATTTAGCTCAACTCCATTTTGGTTTCATTCTGAAGGCAAAGTCATGATGAGTTCATGTTCATGCACAAACAAAAAGAAATTAATGCATGCAACATTCCTTTAATGGCTTATACATGACAGCCTTGACTGTACAGACTTAACAAGAACTGCACTTAAAAAACTGAAAGCTCAGATGAATGGGTTTGCTGAGGATACTGGCCTTTAGACTGTAAACCCAACAGGCATTCAGCTCTTAAACACTTGAAAGCAAACATAATCTGTCGTATAAAATCATCAGGGTGACTTTCAGGAATATGTTGTGTGTCATTAATCTTTCACTGTGTTTGAATGTGAAGCCAGAATAGGCAATCAGATGTCTAGTACTCTCTCTAGCTTTTGAGAGTGGTATGTAAAGAAATTGGATTAAACTAACAAATAAAAGAGTCTCCATAAGAAGATGAATTTTAAGTATATCTTAATAAACCTATAGTAGATCCTACAGTAAAGTAAATTTAAATTGTTCAGTTGCTTCTTTGTGACAGACACTTGAAGATTAGTGTTGTATCCTTAGCACCAAGATACGGGAATTTTATCATGTTCAGGCAGTTGTAGTCCTGAATAAATAAAAACCCCCACTCCTTCACTTGATGTAGCCAGAAAGCAAGCCATTCTCCCTGTGAGGCTTTTTAAACGTTCCAAGGTTTGTTAAGGAAGACATAATTATAGAAAAGACAGTTAATAATTCATTCTTGAAAACTTTGCAGTCAAGTGAATTTGATTTGTGATGCAGAGGTGACAATGTAATGAAGCTCCTTCTGCAAAAGCTAAGACAGCAGTGATTCAGAGGGTAAATGGGCATTGCTGCCTGTCCAATTTTACCTATGTGTGGGAGTGACTTTAACAAGATGTAGTTTAGCTGCATTAGTATTTCTTTATAAGCATTATAGTTAGTGATACCTAGGCCACAAATGTGTTTTATTGGGATATATTTATCCTACTCTGGTGTGACCTGCCTGGAAGCCATAGCTTGTTCATTTCTGTGTGTTAACTTAGATTCAATTTTGTAGAAGCTGCAGTTACACAGGTAGAAATAGATTTATTTACAAGTAATAAATTCAGGATTGAGAATTATGAATCTCTGCCAGTGTCCATCACTGGCATAAAGAGATGTTCCACAAATATCATTGTATTCTTAGAAAGTTGCTATAGCTAATAGTCTAACCAAGAAATAAACACACATGCCTACATGGTGGTGTGAATATCATTTGGTTTCCTCAACGTATTCTTTAAGATAGACTTTTCTATTGGCTTTGACCCTTTTTTTCCAAGAACTCTTTATAAATGAGATAATTTGGGAAATAAAGGGAAAAAGCCAAGCACATTCCTGCAGTGAGGTTGTACACACACTTAATTTTACAACTGTCAGCAGGGATTTCACACAGAGGTGAGGTAAGTTTAGATCTCTACTCCGTGAGCTGAGGGGAAGAAATAAATGACAGCTATTTTAAAATTAAATTGAAGAGGGCACCTCAGAGCATAATGTAGTGTGATGTGATTTGTTTCCTTCCCTTTGTAGTTTGTTTATAAAGTGTTAGTTTTAATTTTCAGGGAGTCTGAAATAAAACCACTGGAGACCTTCACATCTAACATTGAACTTGTGCTTTAAATGACCACATAGCTGCAAGAAGCATGCTGAATTGAAAGGCAGCTATGAAACCATAAATGGAGACTGGCTGCAACAGACATGGCAACCCTAGTTCTAAGGCACAGGATAAACCTGCTGGGTGTAGGAGGTTAAACGATTCATTTTGAGAACTGTGAGACCCCCCACCCACCACACCCAAAGTGCTCAATACTGGTAGAACAGGGCAACTGGAGAGCAGCAATTAGTATCCAGCCCTTTCCTTGTGACAGTGGAAAGTAGAATAGATCTCCTAAGTAAGGAGGGTTGAGAAATAAAACCTATTCCTGAATGTGTTCTAGATGTGGAGAGGAATCTTGAACAGTTCCTGTTGCGGAGCGGGTAAAACCACCTTTACCCTTTTTACCCTTTTAAGGTGGTCAGACTGGCCCCTTTTAAAGTAATCCCGTTGAGGGCTCCGCACCGCAATCGACGAGGAGAATAAGCAATCCAGAATCAATGTGATCAATACAAGCTTTATTCCCCCTATTTCTCTAGGTTTACAGACTTAAGTACATTTTCTCAGCAGGCTGCAGATTTTACATATCATTGGTCACAATGTCATTGGTTAGTAAGACTACTTGCCATACTTGGTTAGTTGCATACAGCTACATTGCTTGTCCCCTCCCAGCTTGTGGTCCCTTAATCTTGATGTTCTGTATTCTTTTGACTACAATTCTTCTTTCATAAGTTCGGTACGTTTCCAAAACGACCAAGGACTCTGTCCTTGCAGCTTTCTCTCAAGGTTTGGCTTGCACAATGTCTACTCTGTACTCTGTGGCAGCTTCTGCAAAAGCAGAGCATCCAGCATCTCACGGTCCTGCTCCTCGAGCCATCTCTCCACAAGTTCCTTGAATCTCAGTTGGCCATTTAACAGGCACAAGCAAAGCTAGCAATGCTAACTGTAGCTTGTACACACCTGCACACCTAAACTCAGTGCATGTAAAATGCTTCTCTTCCCTCAGCTGCAATGTGCACTCTCAAGTGAAAAATAGTATTTTTCTTTATACCTTTAATCTGCTAGCTAATTCATAAATGTTTAAAGAGATGGGGAGGGGAGTTACTGCAGCTGAAATCTGTCTTTCAGCACTGTAGTGAAGGCAGGAGGGAAAGTCTGGAAGGAGCACCAAATCCTTGTCTTGTTGAAATTGGTTGAAGTTTTTCCATTAACTTTAACATGGCAGGCTGCCACCGAGGATGGTGTCTCCATGAGAAGACATATGCTTTATATTGTGACAGCTTGTCAACATGTACTTACTTGTTTCAGAATTATTCATGTTTTGTTCTGTAAATTGCTCATGCTTTACCTGCAAGTCTACTGGTAAGTAGCCTTGAGTGGTTACGGGTCATTTTAGTTGAGACCAGCATTGATACCTGTAAAACTGCAGAGATGCTGAAGTTTATGGTCACTGTCGGTGATGACTAGAAAAACCAACATGGCCTTCCAGGTCTGTCTTGCAGCTACAGCTTTGGCAGTCCATTGAATTACATTAATTATTCATTGAGTGGATGCATAAGCACAGTGTACAGCAAGTAACTCAGCAATTCCTGCTGAAACTCTGTGGCTGCCTGGCTCTTCTAGCATGGTGTGTTCTTCTCCATCACCATTTCAGCCTGTATCTGTCAAAGCGTGTTTGTTACATTTAGACACTTAACATGCTGTAGCTACTGCTGCAGAAAGGAAAGGTCAAAACTGTTCTAAGTCATTAAGGTTGGTGGCACAGATGTTTAGTGTGAGGATTCAACCCTTTTTTTTCCTGAAACTATTTCAAAAAGTTGTTCATAGCAACATTGCAGGTGCCAAGTTAGTGACTTTGTGACTAATGAAAGCTGTCAAAATAGAGAAAGTTTTAGGAAAGCAGCAGTATATGAATTTCTGAAAGGTTGAACTAGGAAGTTTTAGACATGGTTGAGCTCAGTTTTCTAGGCATTGTTAAGAAGTGTATCTCCTCTAGGCCAAATTTAGCTATGAAGAATTGTGTGTAACCTATTGTAGTCATCAAGGTGGTGCTGTAATCTTCAGAGAGAATTGGCCAGTACCAAGGATAATTCTTCATACTTTCTTTCAGTACTTAAGACTGCCTCCAAATGTGTTCATCTCTCTCTGATGCCTGAAGCAAAATGGTCAGGTTGGAGAAGGCAATCTGTTTGTATTTATGATATAGTAATATGAATCCTGTGCTCGATGGGTGTTATAAGTAGGTAGGTTGATAAATCTAGTGTAACCAGGAGAGTAACTACTCTGTTTATTGGTATTAAGTTACAATAAATTGACCTATACAGTGGAGAGGTTTTGGGTAGTTAACTTCTGAAAAATATCACTTGTGTGAGTGAAACTGCTCAGCAAGCAATTCGCAGTATCCCAGAACAGGGTATCCAAAATAAACAGTTCAGCTGCACTCTAAAGGTGTTCATTTCTCCCCATTGTCTATAAAGGGTGCCTTACAGCTATGGTGTCAGGCTTAGCTTTTAGACAGGAGATTTGAAAGCACAGTCTTAAAAGTTTCTAGGAAGTACAGAGGCATGCAGGATGCATCCTGCAATGCACAAGCAAAACCTAAAGATTGACTGCTAATGCAACACAGCCTACAGTGTCTGTGGTTCTCAGTGCTGAGCATGGGAATAACAGAGACTCAGCTTGAAGCTTGCAGTCAAAAAATAGCTCTTGTTAATAATTCAGCATTGTTTTAGCTTGCTGTGTATGTAAGTGTTGGTTCTTAGTGTTTTTTTTTCTTCTGGTCTTTCAAGTCTGCTTCAGTGTTTTGCTCTATTTTGATTTTTGCATTTCTTTCTAGCTTCCATTACTGTAAGTTTTGGAGGCAGTTAGCAATGAACCAAAACCAGTTATAATACAGGTACTGTACACAGAAGCTGTGTTCCTAAATCTCATGGAATGTTATAAAAACATTTTGCATTGTCTTTTCATCTGTTATCTTTACCTTGCTGAGAGCATCTGATTTGTAAACCAAAGAGGTGATGGGGAGTTAATATTACTGCTTCCTAGGCAAGTTCCTCGGTGGCAGGAATCCCCACATAAGCCAGAAGCCTTACTCCTGGCAATTGAATCTTTTTAATAAAAAGAGTGATATTGCTTCATAATATATATAAGTCAAAGTAGTAATGTGCTTCAAATTTTAATGAAAAAATCCATTAAAGTGAACTGCTTAATCAGATAATTAGTGAGGAATTATAGCATCACACACCTTAATTTTGAAATAAAAATTCTTCAATTTTTTTTTATTGAGGCAAAGCTATATTTTATATACATTTGAAGTTGATCTGAGAGTGTCTATAATCCATTTTATGAAACTTCTTTCAAGAAATTTGGAGAGTAAAACTGGACATTTCAATTATAGATGTTGCTGAGAATACCAGTGCAGTTCATGGGATCTCCTACTCATTGCAGAGCCATTAATTCTGCATGCAAAAAAGGTGTGTTATTGTTGGGATGCTAACTTTTTAATTCATATTTTGTGTTAATTATCCACTTTAAAATGTTGGCAAATTTGTGCAGTGACAATGTAAAAAATACTTTCAATTACTACATATTCTCCTTGTTTATACAGCCAAGAATGATTCTTTCAAAATATGTAAGTGAATAGAACTATTAACTTTAAAAGTTTGTTATGTTCTCCAGCCTCACTAAAGAAATTTTAACCACTCTTGGGCTAAAATTACACATCAGTTACTAATTTATAAACAGTGTGATGTTATGCTGTACTTTATTATTTCAGGTCATGACTTCATGGCTGAAATTTCAGTTAGTGTTCTCTGGGGCTTTGGTCAGAAAATTCGCAAATCTAGACTAGAAAAGCTCATGAGAGAGTTAGAAAGTTTGAGGGCAAAAAAAATATATGAGTGATGGTGTTTGGGAAGAGGGGAGTAGTAAAGCTTTATTTAGGTGTTTATGAAACATGAATCCATATTTCTAGAAAATGAGAAAAGTATTGTATCCCACTGGTCCTTCAGAAATAAGATAAAAGGATTTGAAGGTCTTTAAACTCTAGGAGGTCATGACAGACCTGAACTCTATATGAAAGCATGGACTGTTAAAGAAATTAATTGTGACAGAATAATGAGTTTTGACCATCATTTCAGAAAAAAACTTTTTACTCTTAATGGAAGGGGCACATGATACAACTTAGAACTTTTGGTCTGGAATCTGAATATGCAAAGGTGCATTTATAAGACTGTCTTCTTTACAACTCTGTGAATTCAAATTATTTGGTGTTGTAGGACTTTGAGGAAACTGGAAAGAGCTGTTAAAATGTGAATAACATAAAATAGCATAAAACTGAAATTCTGACAATTTTTACATGCTTGTGTTTTGATATTTTTTCCTCCAATGTTGTCATGTTAAACTCTTCACCTCACAGTGCTACTCTGGCATTACAGTATGCCCCTGTCAGTCCTGCCTCAGTTTTCTTGCTCATTTGGTTCCATCTCCCCATTCTTTGCTTCCAGCAGATAAAAAAGCATCCAACACTGGTACCTTGCCCATGATTTAGATTTCCAGTCTGACTTGGCAGGGAAGAAGTTGTGCATACATAGTTGGAATATAGTAAGAATTGCCTCTTCACCTAGTTGTACAAACAAGTAAAAATGTACATTACCTCCTTCAGGATACTTTCTTTAATTTTTAACCTGGTTTGTATTTTGTCTTGTTTGTATTCAATTTCTGAATTAATGAGAAGTTAAAATACTTTTGTTGCAAAGTAATTTCTTACATTAAGATGTTTCAATCTTTATCCTGTCTGTATGAGTTCATAAATAGACTTGTCGCTAGAGATCTGAAGCCAATGGAACAGAGACAGGAGTGAATGTGTTACATGATACATCGTGGGCAAACTGGAGCTCCAAAGAGTTTCTACACTTTACAGGCTATAGAGATGGAGATTGAAGCGAGATAGTCAGTAGAACCACAGAGATTTTTAGGAATTTCCAGCCCAGATATTTCATTTTAATTGGTTTTAATTTGCTAAAGTCCAGTTTAAAAATTAGCATGCCATAAAAAAAAAAAGGGTCACATATGTCTAGTAATTATTCCAAGGAACAAACTGAGGATGGGAAAAGTTCTGTGGAGCAGAAGCTCTCATTCCTGCACAGCTGCACAGACAAGATGGGACTAGACTAGGACTGCCAGGAGAGGCATAAAGGCAATGAACATCTGCAGAGTGATTTGTTCCTGGGTCTTTTTGCTCTATTGAGGTCACTGCACTGCATCCTGCTCCTATTACCTTACAGTCTCAAGAATGCTGTTTAGGAACATTAGCTTCTTGAATAAGCATGTGGGTCTTTCTTTAATGGCAAGATGAGAGTATCACCCCAGAATAGCCCTTTTCTTAAACCCAGTAGGGCTTGCTTGCAAGAATAGTCTAGTAACGTCTAGGTTCTATACTGCAGTTTGCAATACAGGATCACATGTCTTTTTTCCTTATGAGTTTAGTTTGACTATAAATCATCATGATTGCTTTGATTTTCATGACTTTCCATAAGTATTGCTGGCAAAGATAAATGTTTTGCTTGGGTTATGCATTGAAATATGTGATATTTAAGAGCAGTATTAATCTATAAATATCCCAAATGCATAAGCATATTGATTAAGCAATTCTTTATTCCCGTGTCTGCATAAAGTAACTCTAAACTGCATGGTTAATGCATTTCTAGAGAATGTCAGACTTTATTTCGTGTTCATTTGCAAAGATTTAAGAGTTAAAGGCAGTGCATGTCAGAAATTTTGCTGCATGCATTTAGGTATGCTAAAGAATTTTAGGACCTGAGTATGTCTGATTGTTTTCTTTCTTACATTTTTAATTGTATTTTCTATGGCTTTGTTTTTCTTTTCCATATTGTGCAGAATGGGTTGCTTGTGTGAGGTCCAATTTCCTGGTTTTGTGCTACCTGCATGATGTGAAGAATGTCCTGCAGCTTCATGACCTAGCCACTGGTGCACATCTCAAGACTTTTCCCCTAGATGTGGGCAGTATTGTAGGATATAGTGGCCAAAAGAAGGACACCGAAATATTCTATCAGTTTACTTCCTTTTTATCTCCAGGTAAGATTTTTTCTGTCATGTTATTGTTCCTTTTCCTGAGAACAGTGTCTTTCTCATTTTCTGTAGTTTAGTAGCTATTTGGTATGTCTAAGATGCAGGTAAAACTGCTTCCACCGATGTAAGCAGTGGTTGTGCACATCAAAATGTATCAAGTCCTTGATCCATCAAGCCTAAATAATTTGCCTACTGGTGTTTGAGAGACCTGCATTAAGACTCAAGACTAACTTGTAATGGAGATAAAGTAACATTCTCCCAGTTCTTGCTTCATACAGCAAGTTAGAAGGTGGAAAACTCCATCAAAGGTAATTGTTAATGTGTTTAATGTGATTTTTATCACATTAAACACATTTTAAAGAACATTAATAAAAGTCACAGAAGTTGTTTCTCTGACAGTTTTGTGATTCATTTATGCATAGCCTTTATGAGGATCCTTACTATCTGTCCTTACAGTACCTTGGTGTTGTTGGATTGCTGTAGGAGTCTTCTTTGTACTGTCCTGCAAAGCTGGAGCTGTCCAAAGCATTACATAATACAGGTGTGGAACGGCAATAAATGTTCTAGGATTTTGCATAGGAAGGGAGTTTCTACACAATTGTCTATCTAGTATATGACGAGAAAATGTATTTACTGTTCACTCTTTTTTTTCCTTCTTCCTCTTTTCTTTACGGCCCAAACAATGAATAGATAATCCAAGACAGGAATAAAATATGGAGGGGCAAATAGGCTTCAGGATCTTTATCTTCTTTGAACGCTGTATATCGTAAGGTGATAAAAATGTTCTTATAGCATCTGACCTATGTTTTTGCTCTGTTTCAATTAGACCACAGCAACACTGCATTGCAAAATGGCTTTCTATTAGTTTTGATAGGTTTGCTGGTTTTAACTATTTGTCAGCTATTTCAAACTATTATGTCAAATTATCAAAATTAGGTTTCAGTCTTGGCAGATAAGTGTGATGAATTTCCTGTTATCTTAGTGTTTACATAAACAGAAATACTATGTTTTTATATCCTCTTTTAAACAACATTCAGGTTGTTGCAGCTGGAGAGTAGTTTGAGGACACTCTTGGATTTGTCTCTAACTTCATCCAGCTTGATGGTTCATAGTTCATTTGCCCACATCATGGGCCACAAGTTCCCAGTTTTACAATCCTGTACCATTCATCTCAGCTGAGCCAGTAGAGTGTCTGCAGCTGCTAAAAATGTGTAGGGGAAGAGCCCGGATTTGTTTTTTCCCATGGCGCTCTGGGCAGCCAGCAATGGCTGCTCTCACTGACTGCTGGTTGCTTAGGCAGATTATTTTTCTTCTTTTCATTCATTTGCTTAGCATCCACAAAAATTTCAGTATGGCATAGCTCTGTTAACTGGGGCAGAGTGATCTGAAATGTGGAAGAAAAAGGGAAGGTAAGAAATGTAGGTAGACTGTATGGAGATAAAGAAAGAATGAAGAAAGCAGACCAGAGAGGTAATTTTTGGGTAGGCCTATGAATACTTTTTAGTTTGTGTGCAACCTCCATTCACATCCTCAGTGGAATAATCATACAAAAGGTATGGGGCTGATCTTTGGTTAACATAGATATTCCTACTTTACTATTGGAAATCAATATAATTTGCACTTGTATTAAGTTGGACTATTCTTTTCTTTCTAATGAGAAACAAATTTACATACTCGTGTTTAGTACCTACAACAAAAGTAATAGTAAACATATATATGAAATAATGAATAAAGCAGTTCTAAACTCATATATGTTGACACCATAAAATAATTTCTGTAATTCCCTGAAAAGTATGGTTATCCCTGCTGTCCACTCTAGTCAGATTTCTACGTGACCGCTCTGGCATTTTGCCTTTATTTAGCACCCAGCAAAACAGTGCAGGCCACAGTTTACAATATTATAATGGTTTTTGATATTAACTGCTCTGACACTAAAAATAGAGCAAGAGATGCAGGACCAGGGGTTGACTTGCATGTCACTGTAACATATTAGGTGGATTGGCTGTGGAAATGCAGTCTGTGACTGTGCTTATCCTTTGTCACGTGGTTTGCTAAGACGTGGCAATTCTGCCTGCTCTGTGTGCAGTGTTTGCCAATACATTACCCAGCTTGGGCAGCTGCCTGTGTGTCAAATGACTGCTCTGTCTGTTACTGCCTGGAGGGCTTTACACGCACTTTCACATAATTTTCCTGATCTTTAAGGAAAATGCTGCCTTAATGCCTGTTTGCACCTATCAACCTGATCATTTTGTGATAAATGAAGAAAAAAAAATGCCAGCAGATTAGGGTAGTCCTCCTTTTAGTCCGCTATTAATACACTGTTATGGAAATAGGCTTTATCAGTTGCTAGAAATGTTAGTTTACATATGCATTTGTTTGCCAATATGTCTTTCTGATTTGTATTGTATCAGATATGTTTCTTCATTATTTCATGTTTTAGTCAGTATGAATTTTTAGAGTTATAACCTCTGTAATAATTAATTCTGTTTCATGAATGTATCTATAATACACACAATACAGCAGTATTTCAATTGAGTCCTGTCCACCTTGGTTAATTTTATTACATTGATGATCCCAGTAAAGTGCTTACTGCCGTACCTTTTAATGTTCTTTTTCCTAATATATGTTTCAAATTTTGCAGGGAGCAGCTTGTTGTAAAGGAGAAATGCAGAATAATTAACACTCAAGTTAGTTTATGTATCATATGTATCAGTAGAACAGGCATGAATATTAGGATTTTTTAATATGTTTACCAGTGTGCAAATACAATAGTTATATGTTATGATGCATACTCAAATTTTATTAAGGTCGAGTATCAGGAAATATGATCTGTAGTTTAAGTGCAAAATTATTCTTGGCTAATTACACATCTCTGTAGTGTCTAGATAGTTGCAGTCCCTGTGATTCGGCCTCTGCTGCAACCTAGAAGTTTTGTATTATTTATAGACGTAAGTTTTCTGATGTGCACAATCCTTTGGAAATCATAGGTACAACTGAAGTGAAGTTGTCTTCAAACCTACAGGATCAGGATGTAAAAGAAATTACATGAGACCAGATTTTGTTCAGTTCCATAGACCTGTGCTAGTCTGCCAAAATTTCAAGTGGATGTTTAGCTCTCTCTGTTATCTGGGGTCCACTTGAATTTTAATTTCAAATATTTTACCATAAACAGAAAAATGTTGACCTGAGTAAAATTCTTGGTATATTTATTCTCGGTGTGGTGAATCTAAAGGGACTGTTTTAAAATTGACTTTATATTTCTTTCTTCCTTCCAACATTATCATTCTCAATAAGTGCTTTTTAACTTTGTGCAAACATTTTTTCCCTATTTTGCTTAAGCCCCCTGGCTTTGTGTGAATGATGAGAATTACTCTTACTGTATAGAAAGCCTTTGCACCCTCCCTAGATGAAGTGCATATATAGAAGTGCTAATTTATATAATAAATTAAAAAATGGGTCCAGAACTACTGTTTTTCACCCTGCTGAGTTACCTTTACGGCTCATTACTCCATCACAGTGCCTAAACTGGCGTCCTTTTAATGATGGATATATACTAAGCTGACAAACTTGGACTGTATTCTGTATTTTAGGTATTATATATCACTGTGATCTGACCAAAGAGGAACTGGAGCCAAGAGTTTTCCGAGAAGTGACTGTTAAAGGATTTGATCCTTCAGTTTACCAGACAATTCAGGTAATAAACATGAACCCTCCTGTCCTGCTCTAATCACCTATGCAAGAGCTCAACAAAATTATATTTGGCTATTGGTGAGGAGACTTGCTTTAGAACCATGCTTTTGTTTTTAACTGAAATGCTATTGTAGGTGCCCTAAAGGCTCAGAAAAGTATCTCAGTGTAGTAGCGTGGAGACTCCTTTGGAGTTGCCTATTACACATAGTGAAAGTGTATAAGAATTAGCTAAATTTAAGGTTTATAAAGTTAAGAGAAATTACTTCTATGGCAAAGAGCGTAAACTGCGGACTATGTGGAACAGGTTCAGGAGAATACAGGGTTCTTCATAGACAGCTGCTTTGACCTCATAACAAGTAATGTGACTAAAAAGATTATGCAAAATATACATTTTAAGTACTAAGTGATATTTCCAATAAACACAGCTTTGGTAAGACCCTGATAAAGTACTATGCCCTGGTCAGGATGTTTAATACAGATATGGATCTTTTAGAGAGAGTTCATGGAAATTTGTTGAAATCACAGAATCATTTAGGTTGGAAAAGACCTTTTAAGATCGAATCCAACCATAAACCTAATATTGCCAAGTCCCTCACTGAATATGTCCCTAAGTGCCACATCTATTTGTCTTTTAGAAACCTCCAGGGATGTTGACTCAACCAAAATCATTAGGGGTCTAGAAAAACAGTCTTCATAATCGGGATGCTTAGCATATTTAAGGCCTGCAATTTATAGAAGAAATATTGGAAGGTGGATTCATTATTTTATATGTATGATTTTTTAGTCTTCAGAGTAAGAGTAAGAATGGAATAGAGGCTTTTTCTTTCTAGAGACAAAGGCGTAACAAGATCTAGTGCCAAACGTGGAACTGAAGTTTAGTCTGGAAAAAGGTGAAATTATATATAAGATAAGCAGTGTGACAGCAGTGTTTGGAGTCTTTGAAAAGCGATTAGATACTTCTCTTAATATCTTATTTTTAATTTTGCCTCTGACACATGCACAAGGCAGATTCTCTAAAATCATAAAGACAGTAGTATGTGTGTATGAGGTAGTTGTAAACAGCCCCATCTGTTTGTCTCTGCATCTCCAGACAGAAATAAGTGTGGTAGAGGACAATTTGTGGGAAATGTTCTCACAAAGAACATGTTCTTGGTGCTTCACTCAAATTCATTAAGGGACTTCCGCATGATAACTTTAGGGCAGAGTGAGCTGGATAAGAGAAAGAAAACTGCCTAAATTTCCTAAATTCTCTTTAGGAAAGAACTTGGTACAATTATTATGCTGCCATCAAACCCAGAAGGATAATAATGAAACACAAATATCCATGTAATTAAAAAGGGTATAGAAGAGGTTGCTGTAAATTAGAAATAATGTATTTTTCTAGTAAATCGCATTTTATAAAATAAATGTCTGGAAAAATAAAATCTCGTTTTACACTTAAATCAATTACGTGCTAAATTAAGGTAAAGTAGAACAGTAATACAAATCATTTCAAGGAGGAAGCATGCTGTTGCTATGCCCTTGGAAACCTTCACTTTGTAAAGCGCTGGCAGAGATTCACTGCTAAGCTTTAATGTGGTGTTAGTCAGTATCACTGTTTCTGGTTTTCTCCTTACTAAGCTCCTGCCCAGTTCCAGCTCTAGGGAAATGGGACCTGTGTAGTTACGCCAGGATCAGTGCTTACAAAGAGCACTCTTGGCTCACCAGTCATTCAGTACTGCCTTTTACCAGCAAATGATCTCAGTATGGCAACATCTTGGAAATTAGTTTTTTATATCTTTCATTCAAATCCATGGAGAAATCTCAGCTAAGCTTTGAAAGAGGCTGTTTGTCAGGGCCAGGGCTGGGGCTGCCTGCTCAGGTTTGTAGTAACTCAGCCTGTCAGTGCTGCACTCATCAGATGGAGTCTGGTCCTCGTTTGCATTTGTGAGGTCCCACTTAGAGCGTTGTTGGTGCTTCTGATTGGAGGCGGGAAAGGGAGATGGAAGCTTGTCAAAGCAGGGTATAAATGGCTGTCAACCTACATGAATGGATAGCCATTTGAAAACTCAGGCAACATTGCAGGGAATTGTGAAAAAAAATTAAAAATAAGAATGCAAGAAATATATAGAAAGTAGACAAAACCTGATTATTATAGGAGAATAAACCATGCTGCAGAAATTATTTAATAATGTTAATTTCCATCAGAATTACTAAGTAGTAAAGCATAACGTTGCTGACTTTGTCCTAATCCATGTCCTTAATGAAAGGCAGGTCTCCTGCCAAGGTTCTTCCTTTATTCTAATATATCTGAAGAAATACCTACTAATACTGGCAATCTTCCTGGCTTTGCTGGGTAGCATATATGAAACTTTAATGAGTTCTTCTTTACAAGTCTTTGACTGTAACTCGGTCAAGATTTGGACTGAAATGTAAGGTGTCATGTGTATATGAAACCTGAATTAATGGCAATTGGAAGATTGCCACAGTGCCTGCTTTTTGGTCTTTCAAATCCAGCCTACAGTATTTGGCAGATGTTTTACAGTGCAAGGGTGGACCAGAGATAAGTTTTACTACTCTAAGAAAATTTGTGGTAGAGCTGCTGATTATTTTATGCCTAGGGTTAAGATCTTATGCTTTGATAGCCCAGACTAATAATAAATTAGCCCAGTTACCTTGCACTGAAGGGAGAGCTTCAACATGCCTGACTTTTGCACCAGAGTAAGAGCATGTTTGTAAGGTGTTGTCTTCATGTGACACCCTGCAAATACATGGTCTAATTTATTGTGCTGTAGCTTGCACTTATCCCCTTACCTTGAAAGACACTGTGCCCCTCATGAAAAAGTCAAACTGTTTAAAATGCTTGCACACATCAAAAATTTATCCTGGCTATTCTTGTTACATGATACATTAAGTTGCATTAATAATTCTGCCAAGCACTTCTTGAAATTTGGCTTTGCTTCCCTGCATAGTTCCATCTATCACAATGACAGACTTTTTCAGATAATAGCGTTGGGTGAGTTTTACAGAAGGAAAAAAACACTTTTACAGGAACTTTTAAACAGCACTTACCCTAAGATGTTTACTGTGTTAATAACTCAACTGTTGCTTTTAAAATAAAAAACCTTTATTTTGTCTTTGTAAAGTTGCCGACTAAGTTCTTATATGCCTCTCCATGTTAGCACCTCACAGTGACACTTAATTATGGATAAACAGTCTTCTGGTGTGTCTCACAACTCACCTGCTTTTCAGCTGATGTGTAGGCTTTTAAGTGTTAAAATTGCAACAATAAAAATGTTTGGCTCCTTTTACCATTCTTTGAATACCCTCCAGTACTTAAAATAGTTTGAGATTAACCAAAAATAGATGTTGCTATTGACAGATGCACTTTGAGTTAGCTCTTGCAGAGGAAAGGTGCAATTCATAACACAACTTGATTTTACAGCTTAGTTTGATTTAAAAGCAGCTGCTGTTTAGATACTGCTGCAGAGATGCAAGAAGCATAAGTCTTTAAAAGGATATTTCTCTTCAGGCTGGAATGAATTTCCTCCTCTTTCTTTTGCAGAACTTATTTTTGTAGGTGAAGTAATTTTCATGAGAAGTTTATTCTTTTCTTGCTCAGTCTTTCACTCCTATCTTCAAGCCCTTGCAGTACTGATTTCAAGTTATGAGGCATTGATACGGAAAATTTGTCTACTGTCATTCTCATTCCAAGTGGAACTTCACACCATACAGTTTGGCACAGTGATTAATCTCTGCTTCAGGAAAATGCAACACTGAGAGAAGATGAGTCAGACCCGAGGTTGATTGGCAGAATTGTGGGAGAAATTTGTGCACAGCACCTGCCCATGCTATTCCTGGATCTTGCTGTTGCTGGTGGTATCGTTCCATGAGCATTAGATTCCCTCATTAATATAAAAATAACAGAGGAAAACAGTATCCTCTGAAAACAGTAGTAAGCTCAACCTGCTAAGCAATGCAAGAGCTGATATTATAATAAGCTCTTTTTTTCAGTGTGGTTATAGAGATGGTCTTAATGTTGTTTCTTGCCCTTATCCACGTATAGATCATAGAATCAAACAGTGGTTTGAGTCGGAAGGGATTTCAAAGATCACCTAGTTCCAACCCCACTGCCATGGGCAGAGACATCTTCTACTATACCAGGTTGCTCGAAGTCCCATCCACCCTGGCCTTGAACACTTCCAGGTATTGTGCATCCACAGCTTCTCTGGCAACCTGTTCCAGTACCTCACAGTAAAGAATTTCCACCTAATATCTAATCTAAACCTTTCCTCTTGCAGTTTAAACCCATTTCCCCTTGTTCTGTTGCAGCATGCCATTGTAAAAAGTCCTTCTGCAGCTTTATAGGCCCCTGTTAGGTACTGGGAGGCCACAGAGCCCAGGCTACCCCAGAGGTACCCTGGAGCCTTCCCTTCTCCAGGCTGAACAACCCCAACTCTCTCAGCCTGTCTTCATAGGAGAGGTGCTCCAGCACTCTGATGGTCCTGCTCTGGACCTGCTGTGACAGGTCAGTGTCCTGCATATGTTGGGCGCCCCAGAGCTGGATGCAGTGCTCCAGGTGGGGCCTCCCTAGAGTGGTGACCTGCTGGCCATGCTTCTCTGGATGCCACCCCAGACACGGTTGGCTTTCTGGGCTGTGAGTGCACATTGCTGGGACACATTGAGCTTCTTGTCAACCAGCACCCCAGGTCCTTCTCCTCAGGGCTGCTCTCCATCCATTCTCTGCCCAGCCTGTATTTGTGCTTGTTATTGTTCTGATCCAACTACAGGACCTTGCCCTTGGCCTTGTTGAACTTAATGAGGTTCACACAGTCCCACCTCTCAAGCCTACCAAGGTCCCTCTGGATGACATCCCTTCCCTCCAGCGTGTCCACTGCTCTGCACAGCTTGGTGTCAGCAAACTTGCTGAGGATACTCCCAATCCCACTGTCCATGTTGCTGACAAAAGTGTTACGCAGCGCTGGTCCAAATGCCAGCTCCATTGACCAGAACTCTGAGTGCAATTTTCTATATGAACAGATCATTAGAAGTTGGAGAAAAGTTCAGTAGCTTTGAATCTATCTGCTGAGACAAAGCACTCTTATACCAGAAAACTGAAGGCGTGTACTTTACACTGATTCTGAGCAGAGACAAATAATTCTCCCCTTTTCTATAGAAGAGTAAGTAATTTTGGGATAATTTTCGTCCCTCTCCTAAGAATCCATCAGAACCAAAAAGGGGTTGATTTTTGAAGAGTTGGACTTTCTTTCTTCTCATGGTATTTGGAGTTTGAATCGTGCCATGATCTCATGGGATGGGAGGATAGAACTAATGCTTGGGGAAAACAAGTTGCTTATTGTTGTTTGTTTCTATTTTATTCCTTTTATTTTCTTGAGGTTTTGTATTGTGGTATGGAAGAATGAGTTCAAGAGGCATTTGGACAATACTTTCAGGCACATAGTGTGACTCCTGGGGATGTCCTGTGTAGGGCTAGGAGTTGGACTTGATGATCCTTGTGGGTCCTTTCCAACTCAGTATATTCTGTGATTCTGTGAAGTATTGGGGGAAGAAGGAATTTGACTAACACCACAGTTTTAGTGCTTGCCATAGTATGTCAGACACCTGCTGTCTTGCAGGGGTGAAATAAGCTTCGATGTACTTTTTTCAAAGTTACCAGAAAGGAGGCTGAAGGCTTTGGCTCTGATCTCCCCTAGTGTTTTGGCACCAAGGCCCCAGTCTCGCTCTGGAGGACATCAACAAAACCACAGTGACAGCTGTGACAGCACTGGCGATGTGCCTGTGTGAATGTACTATCTTACACCCTTGGCATGTGGTTGTTACAAACACCACATTAGTCTGCCATTACCTCTTCTAATTGGAGGTCATTGAAGAAATGCTAACAGAAAATGCAGCACTCTAATTTAAAGGCCCTTGTAGCACTTGAAAGCCAAGTGATTGTATATTGAATGTTACATATTTGCAGCCACATTACACTCCTTTTTAAGGGAGGAACTTGTCACAATCGAGGACTTTACGCCTAGACAGAGTATGTAGAGATGGATTTCCTATGAGGACCTTAAATGCTCTTGAGCTCTGAAACCCACATGCCAGAGTAGCAGAGTAGCAGTTGGCTCTACATCCATTATATTTAAGTAGCCCCATCCAATGCAGTTCAGATATTCCTTACGTATCTGCAGTAGGAACCAGATCTCTATTCCAAGTAAGAGGATGAAGTGATAGAATAGTGCCTTGCTTTCTTTACCAGCCCAGTTCAAATCCTGTTTTAAGGTCTAAATGTCTGGATTTGCTCTATCCGCTTCTTATATACCACAGGCAATTGATGTACAGTTTAGGAAGTTGGGAGCTTTTGTTCAGCAGAATGCAGAACAATGGAAATGTGGTTTGGGATGCAGGAGTGCTAAACTGCTCTTAGGAAGAATTAGCACACTGCCAGACCACACGATGTAGGGAATAACACTAAAATATTAAAATAATACATACTATGTTCATTTGGATTGTCATATAGGCTTTGTGATTCACTAGTTCCAATCTTTTAATAATAAATGGTTTATTTTTCTGCTGAATGTGCAGGAGTTGGAGAGCTTCTTAAAATGGAAGTGTCTGTAGAGCCTTCATGCTCTAGACTTTATGAAAAGGTTCATTTGTTTTAAGCCTACAAGAGAAGTGATTCCTTAGTAGTTTAACTAAAGCTCATTATGAAATACTGTTCTTATGCCTTACTCAGTAGAACTTTTGTTCAAACTTGCAGTGGTTTGTTTTCCACTTTCCTAGTGAAGGGAGATGTTAGTTGGCTTACTTAATCCCAGGCTGCATTCCACACTCCATTTCTTTCTCAGAATTCTTTAAAACCCAAGGTGAAATAGTATGGACTAAAACAGTCCTGCAACCATTAAACAGTGCAGCTAATTCCTTTTTATATGCAGGAGTTTTAAACAAGAGCTTAAGCAATTGTAGTGGAGCTTAAAGGATTGCCTTGCATGTCTTAAATGATTGCATTGTTGATTGTAAATAAAAAATAGTTTTGATTTTGCAGTAAATGGGAAAATACATTTTGCCATCAAAAAGATTTTAAAAGTCAGTCATTCAGACACCTTGAATGGGCAAGTGTGTTGAAGTCTTCAGGAACCTCAGTAGGTAGATTCTTTGCTGATATAGAGAT
The DNA here is from genome assembly GCA_036630365.1 of Acanthiza pusilla. NCBI lineage: Eukaryota > Metazoa > Chordata > Aves > Passeriformes > Acanthizidae > Acanthiza > Acanthiza pusilla. The sequence goes on along the minus strand of JAXCHO010000036.1, from coordinate 35,314,270 downwards.
ATTAAAATGATAACGTCATAGTGAAAATACTTGGTGTTTGTCCTCTTTCTAAACAAGTCACTGAAGAATTTCTTCCCTTCTATTTTTCCTCCAACTTTCATATTCACGCCTCTGATTGAACTCATCTCCAGTAATTAAGCATGAAAACATTGCTATTTTAATTAACTCTCTTACTCACAAGATAAGTAAGAATTCTATTTAGTGTTCCTCAGTGGGAACCTACTTCCAACTTTTCTTCTTCCGTTTGTATAGGCTTATCAGTGTTATTTCTCAAAGGCAGTGAATATTATTAGCTTCATTCTACAGGAACAGAAACATTCAGAATGAAATTTGTCCATGGCTTCACATTGATGAGGTGTTGCTCTGGGGATATGGTTTGCTGTTCTAATGGTGTCTTGCTGATCCTCAGAGTTGAGTTTTCAGACGTGGTTTGAAAACTTAATCAAAACAGTTATTAAAATCTTAGACAAACAGCAGTTCAGAGAACTTCAGCATCAATAAAAAGCCCCCCTCTTGATACATCTAATATTAATAAAGGCTGACAAAACACAGTCTTTTGATCATTATGGTATTTGTGTGTCTTGTAGTGCAGATTGAATGGCCAACACCATCAGTGGTGGAGGGTCAAACACAGAATGCTTCCACAAAAAAAAAATGTTCTAAAGCCTCTTTATGGCTGTTTAATTCTTGGTTAAACCAAGTAGTCATAAAAATGGGAAATTTCAGCATAGTTCTCTACTGAAAGAAAAAAGTGATAGCTGCCCCTTTTCTCAGTCACTTTTTTGAGGATAAATGTCAAACTTTGGCATGCCAGCATTGTTCAGAATGAGAGTGCTCCTCCTCAGAATATGAATATTTCTATCCATCTGCCCGCCCATCACTTTGCCTCATGGAGCCTGGCCAGGGAGTGGGGTTTAATTGTGATGATAATGCTGCATTGAGGACAGATTGCTCTGGGACCAGTCATGACTTGTATTCACACAGCCTGCAAAGGATCATTAGGTAATTGCAGTTGTCAGTCATCACTGGTGTGGGCCAGTGTTCAAGCCACTGACCTAGGAGGGAGACACATTGACTTCTTTTAATGGGTCACAAAGATAATCAGACTTTCATGGTTGTATTTTTCAGTACTGAGCTAGCAGTGTCGTGCAAGTCAATTTAATAGTCATTAGGCTCCTGAAGAAGGGGATTTACTTTAGTAAGAGTTATATACACAGGTATGTATATGTCTCTGCCACAGGACAGAATTTAAATCCAAACAATTTCCAGAACAATATTAATTATAGTCATTTATTTGTTAATGAAGCTTATATTATTTGAAAATAAAATATGGGCACTCTGTTAATAGGTGTTTGCACATCTGTAGTATATATATATGGAGGCAAGTTTTAAAAATGTTTTCTTTGGTTTTAACATGTAAATGTTTAATATTTAAATATTTAAACCATTCTCTGAAGTTTAATTAATAGGGATTCATAATACAAGTGGTGGTTTTTTGAATATATCTCTGTTCTCACCAGCTGTTCCTGTAGATTTTGTTATATATGTAAACTCCCTGGATGGCCTTCATGGTCATGGTTTTATGAAAAGCAGAAGGCAGTGAGAAGGGAGGCATTTGTTCTGTTTTAGAGTCTGTCTTCTCCACTTCTACTTTTGAAGCTTCTCTTCTTGAAGTCATGTAAAATCTGTATGAGAATAATCTCAAAAGCTAATCCACTGGAGTCCCAGGAGGTAGGATACTGGTTTTTCATGCAAGAGAGGAACCAACTTCTACTGCCCAACAGGTGGTTGCAGCTGGGAGCAGGAAAACCTGTAGCAGAGCTGCTGTAATAAACAAGGAGAAAAAGACTGGGAACGGGAAGAAACTACATTGCCTGAATGTGTTTTGAGGTGGTGGTGACCGTGGGCATGTACCCAGGTCCCAAAGCTGGCCATTGTGCCTACCAAGGCTAGAGCATGCTGATCTGTCCTGGGCACTGTGGCAGGTGACTTCTGCCTGTACCATTCCTGACTGGTTTCTGTCTGCCTTGTGCTTAAAAGCCTTCACATTCCCAAAGCAATCTGTCCCAGGTTCTCACTGAGTTTACTGTTGAAAAGGTTTTTCAGGAAATAGGGAGTACACCACCAAGGTTTCACCTAAATTCCTTTCTTGCATTTGAAATGTGTTGCTTTGTGTACCTCACTGACTTGGAAGACAATTAATTCTCTTCTAGTTACAGCAAACTTCTGCATATTTAGGGACTGTCCCCATGTGTCCCTCAATTTTGTTTTCCTTTAGACTAAAAACAAATAAAAATCTGCATTCCGTTCAGTTTTTCTAGTGGATTATATTTCCTGGGTCTCCTATCGCTCTGCTTTCTCTTCCTGGAATGTTTAGATGCTCAGCATATGGTGTGTCATGGTTTCAGCTGAACACAGCATGCCAGCTGAGGCTTTGCAAATGCTGAATGCAGCAGGAGGGGTTACTTCATAACATCTCGTTGATGATACTTTGGTTTATGTGTCTACACATGGGGTTTGCCTTTTCCCTAAAAATTCATTGTTTGACTTCAGTTTGGCATGACTACAGCTCCAAGATACTTCTCTAAATTGCTTTTTAGTCAGTTGTTCACTATTCTATATGTGATTGTGTCTATTAGGGTATAGTATGTTGTACTTTTTGCCTTGTTGGATTGCGTTTTACTGTTTTAGATAGTTATGCCTTCTGTTCGTTGCTCCTTCCGAAAAGCACTCCCTTGTCCCCTCTTTTCTGCAGTGTCCCAGTGTTTCCTGTTAGCAATTGAGCTTCACCACAGCTCCATACTCCCATTTAAATACTTTACAGTGGATGCATTTCTCATGCTGAATAGTGTCTCTGTAGGCTACCAGGGAACTGGAGTGTTTTCAGAATAGAAGTGGCTCTGGCAGAGCTGGGAGGTTTGTGTTTCAGAGTTGCAGGCCTCCAGGCGCAAGCAAGTTCATAACTAGTTTATGCAGTTATTTATTAGGCTTGACATACAACTGTTACAAAGGTTTAAGGAGGTAGAGCAGCCTGCAGAGAACAAATTAGAAAGTTGTTGCTCTTTTATTTGCTTGCATTATTGCAGAACTTAAGAGTCTTTCATGGACCACATTCAACAGTGTCCTGGATGGCATGGAAATGCAGACCATCACAGGGCCGTACCAACCACAGCCTGAAGCTGAACAGAGAAATAAATTACATTTCGAAGATTAATAATGATGGCTATGCATTAACTACATCAAAGAGACAAAACCAAATTGGAATTGGTAAAAAATGCAGATAAACTCTTGAGATGTATATATATATATATATATATACACACACACATATAATGACTACAGCCAAATAAAACTATAGTTACCTTCTTTATCGAGGACCAAAACTGCTTGGTAGATTAGGATTTTTGTTGTTGCTGTTAATTAACATTCATCATCATGGTGGAAAGCAGATTAATAGAGTTGAGAGTGGAAAACAGCGATTTCAAATGTTGGTGAGATCTTACAGAGATGTGAGAGAACCTCTGCCAAGTGACTCTGTGTGGCCACTACTTGGAGCAGACTCTGCTATTGAAACGGAAAAGGGAAGCAAACTATAGCATATCTTGTAACTTAAAGTTATAACTGTTGCATTCATTGTGAACATGATTACCTTAGAAAAGGGTGCATATTAACAAAGATGATCATATAATGGTTATGAAAAGTTCAGTTTGTACTGAGAAAATGATTTTTGCTAAATAGTAATGAAGAGGTTTTGGGGAGCATCTCTCATCAGTGTTCGATGGCACAATCACATCTCTTAGTAGCATATTGATGTTGCTGGCCACTTTTCAGGGCATAGTCTCCATTTATACCAAACACAGAAAAAAAATGAACTAGCAACAGTAAGGCAGAGCTTTAAAAGCTTAGTCAATAGCTTTGTCAACAGACTTGGTGGGTTGTTTTTTCTTAAATTGGATTCACGGCTGAAGAGAGAGGACAAGCCGAACACAAAAGTGCTTCGATAAGTATCCAGAGATGCAGAGTTGTGAACTTGTGTAAGTGGAACGCATGTGAGTGGGATTGTTCTGCAGACCTCTCTTATTTGTCCTCAGTATAAGAACAGAAGTAGTAAAAACTTAAAAATCACAAAATCTTGGGACATTCTGAAAGAACTTTTTTTTAAGGAAAAGAAAGGAAGATAGCTCTTTTTCAGTTCACTTTCTACCCAGAAACAGTTCAGTCACTAATTTTCTGTGGGCTTTCGTCTGCTTATGATGCAGCACAGATTCATCAGTGTACAATTTTACTAATGGTAGTCTAGATTGCATCTTCATTTAGCAGTTGATTTGATTTTATCAACACTGCTATGGGGTACTGATAAAATATTATCTTTCCTTACATTAATTATTTCTGCTCTGTCCTTGAGACATCTCCTAGGAGATTCATGGGACAAGGGAAGCCTCTAAGAACTATGATTATTATTCACAGTAACTAGTGTTTCAACTGTGTAAATGAATGATATAAAGAAATAGATGATTTCCTTAGTTCCAGCTTCTGTTCTCACAGACAGGGAAAAATTGCTACATAAATTCTCCCTGACAATTCCCTGAACTGCTTGCTTTTCATCCAATTTGTCAATTATTTTTGAAAGTAACAGTGCACAGAGATCCCTGCTAACAGCTAAAAATAGACTGGATGCAGAGAAATTTCAAAGCATAATGGTAGAATGCCTGATATCAATGAGTCTTTTAGCAGTAGAAACATCCCTGACTTTTTCTTCCTGCCTACTGGTGGCTTTTGAACTGTTAGCACTCACTCTGATATCATTAGACGTTTGATCTGTTGATTTATTGATAGTTGATTATTAGCTGTGGATTACCTAGTGTCTGATACAAGTTTATTAACTTTTGCTGTCTTGTTCATGCCTAAGAAAGGAAAGATTGCTGCAAGCTGTCCTTAGTCTTAGGGCTTTTTAAAAAAAAGTGTTCCCGTTTTGTTACTCATTTTTCTCTGCCCTGTTCCAAGAGTTTTACAAGGGTGCTTCAGCACACTCCTTGTGTTCCTGGTATGAAGTACCTTCGTAGTCTTGGTTTTGACATCTGTCTCGAAAGTATACCATCAGTTCAATTTTTTGTTGGGTTGCTTTATACTAGACTTTGTTTAATGTTTTTTCCTAAGTATTGTTACAACATTGAATGAAAACTCATTCTCATAATTCTCTTCTCACTGAGTATTTTTTCTTCATTGTACAAATGACTACTACAAATCCAAAAACAAGAGTACTGTCTCCACAGCGAGCTGTTGAAATCAATAGCATCTGAGCCTTAGAATTATTTTTTCTAAAATAGCACCCCAGCTGTTTTCCAGGACTTTAGTTTTTCCTTGACCATTCTCAAGGGATTTTTTTTCCCTTCTGCTACCATTTTGGTGGCTTTTAAATCATGTAGGGGCACAAATGAGTAACTTAAAATTCAAGTTTATCTCTGAAAGTAAATTATATGTAGCTGTAATTTGAGTGAGGAAATGCACACAGAACTACTTCACAATATTTTTAATGACCTATTTATTTCAGCAAGTACTTCAGAATAAATATTCACAAGAAAAGTGATTTGGAACTGATTTTGAAATATGCACACACTGTCTGGTGTAGATGATCTCTGTTTCCTTTCAAATCAAAATGCATGAATGAATTTTTAATATTGTACTAGCCACATGCAGAATTTTTGTAGGTGTTTAGTGATTTATAGGACTTCTGATTTTGGGTACCAACTTGACATCTTATAAACATGGTATGATTCTCTAAGGAAGAGAGAGCAGAACCCTCTGAAATTGACTGGCTGTTCAAAGTCATGAACAAAGCTTCTTGGCCATGGAAGCAAATGCATAGATCCTCTTCAGGCTTTGACACAAGCTGGCACTTGACATCCCTGTTGTCAAGATTGAATTTTCTCTGTGCAAGAATTTTTGGGTGCAGGTTTACACATGAAATTTGAGCACCCTGGACTGTGTAGATGCCCCTGTGTTAGGGAGAAAGTACAACAGTAGTTGTGTCATCTTCCTGAAGCTTGTAAACACTCAACAGTAAAGCTGTGTTGAGATGACCGAGCAAGTTTGGAGCAAGCTGGAGTCAGAAACAGAAAAGCTGAATTAGCTAGTTACTGTTTGAGTGAATTTCTCTCTTTCTCAGCATGTTGGATGTGTGCACCTACCACATCATAAAGCCACAAATAAGAATATTTATTGTGAAGTAGCTTGCAAAAAGTAAGTTCTCTGCCTTGCTTACCCCATGGTAAATTGCCTCTACATTTTTATTTCTATAGTGTTTCTCATTACAGTTTGAACTGATTTCTAGCATGGTAAAAATGAGTAGTGTTTACTTTCTCATGCCTACACACTGTTGCAGTGAGTTGTCTCTTCTCAGAGCAGTTTACTCAGTGAAGTAAAGCTTGATTTAATGAAAGAAAATGGACTAGCCAGGAGCTGTTATTTATGTTTTTATTCATAAAGGTGTACTACTTCCATTGAGACATCCCTTTGCTTGTCTCCTGCTATATTACTTCATAGTAGTACATTTCCTGAATGCATAAGCACAGAGGTAATTCAGAAAAGAGACTGTAACTTACAAAGGCCGCTGGGACATTTTTCTGTTTAACATGACTACAATGTATATTTAAATGGAAGGGTAAATTTATATATCTGATACCTGTCTGTCTCTACACTGTACACTAAGTCATCTTCAAGGCAAATTGATGAAAGAAAAGAAATAACTGTACATGGCAGATTCTCATTCTGCTGCAGGAAGCTCTGAGATTGCACTGAAAGGGGCAAAGGATAAACAGAAGAGGCAAGAAGCCTCTCTGGTTGCAGAAGCAGAGTTTTTGTGGGGAGTCTCATTGTATCCCATTTACCACTAAGGCTTTCTGTAAGCAAGGTGGTGCCTTTTAACTGATCTAGAAAAGTGTAATTTAAAAGCAATTTCTGCCATGTCGGTCTTGCAGGATTTCTGATCTTTCACTTGTGTTTTTCTCTTGTCTTCCCCTACATCCTCCCGCTGCCCTGTGAGATACCTCTCTGCAGTCAGTTGCAGCTAGGCAGCTGAACCTAGCAGCAAGGAGGCATTTCTTGTAAAAGACCATCTCCTGGCACTTTGCCTCTGTCAGCATGAGTCTGCTGCTTGTGCCGGTGGGTGGGTGGGTGGTGAAACAATTTCTTTTGAGCAGTTTCTTGTATTTTCATACTGCTTTTGCAAATATCTGTGGTGGGTGTTCTTCTTTCTGCATTTTACCTGCATGAATTTTTACTGTACTGAGTTACTTTGGCCTCTCTCCAGCTCTGTGTTAAGCAAGCTTTGCAACCCACATAGAATTGCTTTGAAGCTAATTTAAGAGGCTTAAAGAAGATTGATGAGGATTCCCCCTCTGAAGAAAGGAAACCTCAGATCCTGTGGATTTGCTCTGTAGTGGTAACAGTTCTCTGTTATTTTTCTTGACTTCTGATTCATGCTCTATATAAGAACACAAAAACTGGTCGTTAGTAGGAGCTACTCCTATGGGTGGCCATTGGCTGGCTGCCAGAGCTGCCCATGGGGCCACTGGTGATCTTATACTTGGGTCCATGCCACTGCTGCAATAGGTAGGGTGTTTTGCTTGTGATGTGCTACATAGTCTTTAGCCCCAGACTAGTGTCAGGTTTTTTGTAAGGTCAGTGGTGATGAGGGATGGAATGGACTATGGACGGGTGGTGTGGAAGGCAGCACATGATTCTGTTTGAGTCAATGAGGTTTCTGCCCTCAAGAGGCATCTCAAGAGAGGACTTCTCCCTGCCTGCCAGTGCTGCTGTGTTCAGACCTGCTGGTGTGAGGGCAGGGTTTTTGTGAATGGTCTTCATGCAGGGTCCTTGTGCTTGCCTTCCTGAAGTACCGAGCATTAGGACTTGTCGGTGGGAGGTGTTGCTGTGTGGCATTGTTCAGCCTCGGGCACTGTTATCTCTCTACCTAAACATAGGTTTGAAAACCTTGATGCCACCATCTGTGCAGGGAAACTTTCCTCAGGGACTATTCCTTTAAGTTTACTGTTCCAGTCACCCTTCAAAGATACTGGTGTGGGATTTCTAAAACGGTGAGCCTTTAACAAAGCATTTGTGACATTTGGGAAAATGTGGCCAATGTTATGTGATTTACTATGAATTCCTTACACTTTTCTTCCCCAAATCTCAAAATGCAAGTGTTGGTGTAAGTGTGATGACAAAACTTCATCTCTCACTTAATGAAGGAAATACTGTATATGAAATTGGATGCTTGAAGCACAGTTCCAAGAAATGAAAAGTGAAGTAGTCAGTCCTTACAGCCCCTGTGCCTGGGGTTGCTGGGTTGGAAGTGGGTGTTCTGCCTCTCCAGTGCTGTCTGTAGCTGTGGTAGCTGCAGCAGTGTATGAGGGCAGCTGCTCTTACCTACGAGCAGAAAGCAGTTGCAAAATTTCACAAAAATGTTAAATCCTGTGTTTGTTTCAAATGAAATGATCTCAGAAAAACTATATAGGAGACATTGGAAAAAGTTATTTTAAAGGCATTTTTGTGGTGGTACTAAACCTAAATTATTGAACATGAATGTTTAGTAAGGAGCATTCCAGCTTCATTTATGTGCCATTCTAGTTGCTCTTTGTAAAATTTTTTGGCATTTCCCACAATGGATGTCAATTTAATGACAAGTATTATTCTTACCTGGTTTTGATCAAGCACACATAGACATGGAAACAATTGCTATTTCTGGTATGTAATACCTTATCTTGAAAGAGAGTTTGGGAGAGACATTATTAGAATAACTACTGGCTTCCTAAGAATAATTAGCCTACTGTGACTTAGGGGGTGTTTTCAAGTCTCAGAAATCAAAGTTTCTTTTCATGTATAAAATTCATGTTTTATCTGCAGGAAATAATTCTTTCTGTCAAGACAGACTAATCACTTTTTAACTGGATTTTAATGCTTTGCCATTAATGAGCAAGTCAGGCAAATGATAAAAGATTTCTGAACATTCAGATATTGTTCACAGTTCAAAAAATATATACGTTAGACCCATATAGACAAGATTGTTTTGGATTTGTGTTTTACAGCAGTATTTCAAAACTTGTGTTGAATCTTACCTTAGAAGGTTAATTTTAAATGCATACAGGTTTGGAGTTGGTTTTTGTGTAGAAGGATTTTAAGTTTTGTAAAAGCAAGATGATGTCTGGTGCACTTTTCTTACCCAAACAATTATGATTACATATATCTTTTGATCTCTCCATTATATAAACAGAGAAAATAGTTCTGAAAGGGAGAAAGAGTGAAACTAAATACTCAAAATTTGCAGAGGTTTTTAGAAGTTTCTAGTCAATGTCGGTAATTTTAGGTACTTTTAGTTATGTGTCGATGTGAGTATGCAGACATATTAGTTTTATTTATTTGTTGTGATGATTGTGTCATTTTAATATTCAAAGATACTGATTTCCTATTCGCTCACAAGGGAAGTGCATATTGGATGATTGCCAAAATTATTTCTAGTTTGTGTGTGTGAATATCAATGTCTGGCTGTGTTATCTCTGTAGATTAAGAAAAACTTCATCTGCAGCCTCTGTTTTTCAAATCCTTTTGCTTTTCTAAAATACTTAGTTTTGCCTCCTGGTGACTTGAGATGGAGAGGATGCTTCTTGTCGCTGCAGAAGTAGAGGTGGATAAATATAGAGCCTTTCCAAATTTAGGTCTGTGTCTACAATGCCAGCTGATAGTTCCCTTCTTCCCTAAGTGAAGATTCACCTAACATAAATACTGCACATTTAAAGCACATAATAATTAAGAGGACAAATACCTCTCCAAGAATGAAAGTATAGAACTTTTTTATCCTGCTTAACTCTGAAGTAAATTTACAAGCCAAATCACAGAGCCATTAACTGTATTTGCTTGTAAAACTTATTCTGTAAACTGTCTGGGATGTAAACTTCCATTGGCTTTTTCAGGTGAAAATAGAGTGTAAATAGCTTTGAATTGCTAAGTTTAAAAACCAACACAAAATAACACACCACTCTATATATGCACTAAAGCAGAATGATTGATACTGGGCTTTGTGTAGCTTACACAGCTTAATCCTCATGTAGTTTATAGTGAGTAACTGTGCAAATGGTGTAGCTTTCTCCTTGCATCACAATAACTAGACTAAAGGGTATAAATGTATGCCTCAGGTTCTGGCATCTGAATTGAAAGTAATTCTGGCACGGAGACCCCTCTGCCACATGACACAGAGGGACATCAGTGTGAGACAAAGTAAGCTACAACCATTCCAGGGCTGCTGTACTGCTCCAGCGCCATGGTCCTAGAATAGCACCAAGGCTGCATGCAGCAGGAGTGCCCTGTCAACCACACAACATTGCTGTTGCATTCCTAAAGCATGAAGATACTTATTTTTAGCATGTCCTCCTTGAATGGTGAGTTCCAGCACTCATAATAATATTTTCCAAGTGTTTTTCTCCATCCATTTCCCTCCAAAATAATTTTCCTGACTTGTCCTCTTCTTATATATGCTGACTTTAGTGACATGAGACCTTATTGGAAAATATATGAGCAATGAGTAATATAATGTGACTGGGACAAGTGGATCACTCCTATCTGTGAAAAAGTAGAAAATGGTAGTATCCTTTTATGAGCATTTGCTACTGTAAAAACTGACAGCATCTAAAATTAGGCATGAAGCACCATCTTGGGAAATCCTTCTTCGTGGTTGCCCTTTGCAGTTTACCTTAATCTTTGAGATAGAAGCATGTCCCTTTATTGGTTACATGAATAAACCATTGGACTCTGCTACAGAGATAACAGCTAATTTAAAGGTGAGATTGAATCAGTTGTTGAAAATAGTCTATTTGGAGAACCTTAAATAGCTTTGCATATCTTAGTGTCTCACTGAATTGATTTCCACCCCCCTCTTGTGTGTTCATCTTGGAGGGAGAAGTAATCATTATTTTAGCAAAGATAGGAGTGAAAACTTAAATTGCAAGTGTCAGCTTGACGTGCATCTTTTTTTTCTATTTTCATTTAATGGTATGTTATTTTATCTTAGCTGATGACAATAAAAGCCCGACAGAAGTCAGTTTTCAAGGAGTTGTTATAAAAAAAGCAAAGTTCTCATTCAGACACCAGCAGTAAAATTAGTGGCGACTTTAATCATCGGGAAAGGACTGGCCAACGGCAGTAAGTTTCTGGAAATGTAGAAGGGCCAGGTGCTCACTTCCTGAGAATTGCCAGCAACAGCTGGAGTTGATGGATGGTGTTTTAGAGAAGAGTCTCTGGAACTCCTCATTATCAGCCTCAGTGGTTCTCCTGTTCATCAGTTATTTTATTTGTTTATAGTGTTCAAATAACTATTTTAAATGAAAATCCTTTATACTCTACTGTTCTGATGAACACTTTGTTGGTAAATATACAGTTTTGGCAGTAGTTGGAAACTGTGATTTCATCTGTGTAAAAATGCCCTTAGGCTTTTGTTTTGATTTTTTTCCCCCCATCTACTGGACACTGTGAAATACTGAATTTTTATCTGTAATATGTTTAGAGGTTTTGGTAAAGCCTTTGGAGGTAGACATGATTTCATTTGAAATTTTTCACATTTCCTTAGCAATAATTAAACTAAAATTAAAAGTGATTGCTTTGTTTTCAGCATGCCACGTGGATTTGCATGTTTCACATTACAGGCAATGCTCAGAATAAATGTGTTGCATAGGTTCATATTACTGGTGAGGTTCATGTGTTGTGAAAATAGAACCTGTTCATCGTGTGCTCTATAAATCATGATTTGACTGTTTCCTTTAAAAGCAGAGATTGTAAATATGCAACTAAATTATAAGAATGTGTCATTCTTCCTTTACTACATTTTTGTTCTAATTAGAGTAGAAGCTGCAATGGTGTTAAAGCAAGGCTGTGAAAAGGAATCAGTCAGAATTTTAAGAAAAGCAGTAAACTGCTTTTTTAAAATTCACAGCCATGTGTTTTGCTTGACTGGCAAAATACGACACACTGGATCCCAAATTAGAGTATGCAGGCAGAGACAGGCATCAAAACAAGAAGATGTGGGAACTGTGTTAAACAATTACAGTCTCTGTTTGTGTACGTGGAGTTCAGCTCTTAACTTCACACACTGCTGTGGCAGCAGTAGAAAGACATATGAAAACACATGCTGTGTGGATACTTGGTGTTTTGGGAGCTGGTTTCCTGAAATCCAGTGGGCAGTCCAGTTGTCTTCTTTGATGGATTGGGGATTCTGGAAGGTTGGGTCTCCTGATTCTTGTTGCTAGGCAATGTCTGAAAATGCACCAAGTGCTACAAAAGTTTCTGACATGGCTTGTGTTACCACCCTGACAAGGTGAAGTGTCCCTGAGACAACCTTGAAAGACTGGGCAATGCTTAGTCTGCTGCTGCTGGATACAGACTTGCCTTGGTGAATTCGTGCTGCAGGTGCAAGTGTTGAGTAGTAGTCAGCTTTTTGCTGTTTTCACAAGGCTAAATGAGAAACAGTGTCTTCAGCTCTCCAGAATTTTCTCTTTACCCTTGACCTTGATTCTGGGGTGTGGCTTGCCTCCATTGAGAAATGTTAATGCTAATGTATAAATTTAAAAAAAAAAATACTGGGACTTTTTATATATATTTGGTCTTTTGCTGCTGGTGATTTTTTTTTTACAAGCAAAGATTGCTTGTAGAATTTTCAGTGATTTCATAAGTACAAAACCAGATCTTCAGAGAGTTTTGTCTATTTATTTGTAGTAACAGCTCTCTGTTGTCTAAAACATTGTAATGTTTAGTGGGTTCTCACTAAGTCACCCCTTCACCCTGAGTTTCTCTCTTCTCTGTCCACTGTTCTCTAGTGTCTAAGTTTGAAGTTTTAAAAAGGAGACATTTTAAGAAATTATAAATTTAGATGGGAAATCTGGTTTTAGTTCTGTTTGTTCTCTGTGCCAGCTCAGTCTTTCTCACACGATGGACCATGCAGCCTTTTGTGTTTTCAGTCTGCCCTTGCAGAGAATTGTATTCTTTTTGTAACATTTTCTTCAACCCTCTTGTATGTAGAATTGATGGTTAAGATAACAGGGTACCATCATACACTTCATGTTGTCTCATTGATGCATTTTCCAGAGCTGTTAAGCAACCAAGCAGGTGGTGCCCATTACTGAACCTGACCCAGGCAATTGGTGCAAGTTGCTTGGAAGGTTTCACCCATCAGACACCACAGAAATGATCACCTCTGATTGTTGTTGACAGCACTTGTGGAGAGTTGTTATGGCACTAAGAGTATTTCATATTTCTTTTTCTCTTGTCTTAGGTTTTCTACCCTAGTAAAGATGGTACTAAGATCCCAATGTTTATTATTCACAAGAAAGGAATTAAATTAGATGGTTCTCATCCTGCCTTCTTGTATGGATATGGAGGCTTCAACATATCAATTACACCGAGCTACAGGTAAGCAGGGTGGTTCATACCTTCTTCTGAAGTATCTGGTGTTAACAGCTATCACAGACTGTGGGCAGGGAGGATGATGAATCTGACAGGATGCATTTCAGGTCCCTGAGGGGCAAGATGAGGGCCATAAGGGCTGCACATCAGTGCCCAGGTATCATTTGTCTGCTTTGTTAGTTCTGAAGTCAAGGCTTTTGCTGAGGATTATAGAAGAAATTATGTCAGAACAGAGAAGTTTACAGCAGTCACCCTGCTCTTAGGATTGCACCTTAACCTCTTCCTGCTCTGGTCAACAAAAAAACATATAGATAGATAGATACATATATCAAAGAAATATTTGAGTCCTTTGCTGAACTAATAACACAAAAAGTTTTATTTTTTCCAAGTTTAACAATTACCTATGTCTAAATATTATAGAAAATCATGTGTTTGGCTAAATAAATGTAAATAATTAAAATTTGGCTGCATTTTCATATTATACTTTTGAGATTACATCAGAAGCAAAATCCTTCTGTGTCCCGTATGATCAAGAAAGAGGGAAGAGGATTCTGTCTTGAGATGCTAATGATACTGTCTTTGCAAATGCAAAGCAACACATTGTAAACCAAAAATGCTGCATGCAAAACAAGATTTGTAGTTCTCAAAAGCCATAAGCTTTATTGCATAGATGATCTGTTTTAAGAAAAGGCTTATTTCTTAAGCAATGCAATTTGAATAGTCTTGCCAAGAGGCAGAGGTTGAATACCTAAGAAATGCTCCTAGGTGAGGGAGAGGAAAACAGAAATGGGAAGGGCTGAATAGAGAGCAGTTTTTCAGGTCGCAGAAGAGCAGCTCACCACAGAAAAATAATCTATTATGAAACAATCCTATTAAGTTTAGGTGCTACCAGTCTTGCTTTAGAGTTAGCACATTTCAAGAAATCCTTTGTAGTGCTTGCCTTTCTTGTTTGCTGTGATTGTATTTCTGAATAGCATTTACAATTTCTCGTCCTTTCTAGCAAATACCTTGTCTCACAATGGACCTCCCATCTTGTGCTCTGTGATTATTTGTAAGCTTCTTATCTGCCTCGTAAAGCTACATTTTTAATTTCCTGTGGTTCTTGAGAGACACAATTATGTAACTAACATAGTTTTTAAATTCCTTTTTAGTTAGGTTCAACCACTGATTTATTACAGTTTATTGTAGATTCTGAAAACTGCAATAAAACTTACCATGTTTTCTTTTTTGAAGAATGTAAAACAAATATCACATATCTATTGATTTAAGGTAAAATTTCACATACTGGAGAGCTGACAGGAGCTGGTTGCTGGCAAAAGGAGAAGGTATTTCACGGTGCCTACTTCCACCTCCCATCCATTGGCCCTGGTACTTGCTGGAGCCTTAGCTAAGCTGATTTACCTTGCAAGAATGACAGAAAACTATCCCAGCAAAACGGAGTGGGTGGTTTTCTGCCATTTTGGCAAGTTAAAAATTGATTCTCGTAGGAGTCCAGCAAACAGCAGCAAGAGGGTGCAGCTGACATTTAGAAGAGAGGAAGATGGGAGGTAGGAGCAGTGACCTATATTTTCCTGAACCCTATGAAACCCTCATTATACAGTTCATAAATTAAGAATATGAATCTGTAACAGTCCCTTAAAAGTACATGCACAGGGAACTATCAGTGACCTCCAGATGAAAATATATTATCCCACTGACAGTGTAAATAAAACATGATTGGCCACACCTCCCTCCTTACTCTCTTCCTATGATATCAAGATACGATTTTTCAGCTTTCTCTTTCTAAAAGAAAGAAAAGCCGAAGCTTTCCAATACATGTTTATGGCTAATAAGTTGAGAATTGAGTACTTAGTGAGGAAATGTGTTCCAAAAGTAGGCAGGCAAAATTAGGGAGAGGAAATTGCAAGAGAGAATTTATGCCAGAAAGGTAGGATATCCAGTTTACCCAGTTCTCCCAGTTCACCCTTTACCTGGCAGATTCCACTAATGTTTTACTCCATCCCTGTTACTATATACTGTGATATTCCACAAGGAGTTCCCAAGTCCAAGTGCTGTTACAGCCAAAGCCCAATACCACGATTTTATCTTCCTTTTTCTTTTCTTTTTTCTTTTCTTTTCTTTTCTTTTCTTTTCTTTTCTTTTCTTTTCTTTTCTTTTCTTTTCTTTTCTTTTCTTTTCTTTTCTTTTCTTTTCTTTTCTTTTCTTTTCTTTTTTCTTTTCTTTTCTTTTCTTTTCTTTTCTTTTCTTTTCTTTTCTTTTCTTTTCTTTTCTTTTCTCTTTTCTCTTCTTTTCTTTTCTTTTCTTTTCTTTTCTTTTCTTTTCTTTTCTTTTCTTTTCTTTTCTTTTCTTTTCTTTTCTTTTCTTTTCTTTTCTTTTCTTTTCTTTTCTTTTCTTTTCTTTTCTTTTCTTTTCTTTTCTTTTCTTCTCTTCTCTTCTCTTCTCTTCTCTTCTCTTCTCTTCTCTTCTCTTCTCTTTTCTCTTTTCTCTTCTTTTCTTTTCTTTTCTTTTCTTTTCTTTTCTTTTCTTTTCTTTTCTTTTCTTTTCTTTTCTTTTCTTCTCTTCTCTTCTCTTCTCTTCTCTTCTCTTTTCTTTTCTTTTCTTTTCTTTTCTTTTCTTTTCTTTTCTTTTCTTTTCTTTTCTTTTCTTTTCTTCTCTTCTCTCTTCTCTTTTCTCTTTTCTCTTCTTTTCTTTTCTTTTCTTTTCTTTTCTTTTCTCTTTTCTTTTCTTTTCTTTTCTTTTCTTTTCTTTTCTTTTCTTTTCTCTTTTCTTTTCTTTTCTTTTCTCTTTTCTTTTCTTTTCTTTTCTTTTCTTTTCTTTTCTTTTCTTTTCTTTTCTTTTCTTTTCTTTTCTTTTCTTTTCTTTTCTTTTCTTTTCTTTTCTTTTCTTTTCTTTTCTTTTCTTTTCTTTTCTTTTCTTTTCTTTTCTTTTCTTTTCTTTTCTTTTCTTTTCTTTTCTTTTCTTTTCTTTTCTTTTCTTTTCCCTTTTTTTTTTCCAGTGACTATAGGCACAAGTGCTAGAAAGCAGCCACAGGATGGCCAAGGCTGAGGCTCACCACATCATTCACCTGATCCTGAGCTGAAAAGTAGCTATGGAAATGCAACCAAGTAGTAGCCAGCTTACCTTTAAAGAAGCAAACAAAAAATTCCTGGCTAAATACTCCTGGGATTTTTATTTAAATTTAAGGTTCTTAAAACTTTCCTCAAAGCACTCCATCTTCTCCTTTCCAGTGGTTCAATTCTGTCCTCTATGTCTTCCAGCCAGTACAGTATTTTCTTTCTAGTATTTCAAACCCAGCTCTCTGGCTTGGGGAGCTTATTTCTGCTTAATTCAGAATTTGATGTTCCTTTTCACATCAAAAATGTAAAAATCCTTTTCACTGAAAGCAATAGAAACAAACCAACAGGTTACAGGATCCAGAAATAACTGCAAGAATGATAGGCCAAAGTCATTAAGTCAGTTACAGTAGTGGTTTATTTTTGAATGCAAGCATGCATCTTTCTTATGCTTCTCTGGACTGGAGAGCTGCGTTTGGTGGCATTTTGAGATGGTGCTTGCTAGAGCACTGTCATTAATTATACAGCCCACATAGCAAGTGCAAGTGAAGGCTGATGAAACTGATACCAATGGCTTGGCAGAGCTGCTGGGGAGATGCCATCACAAACCCACCGCTAATGCCTCAGATTTGGCTACCTCCACTAAAGGAACCAGCATGTTTCACTTCACTCTTCTGTGTGTGCCTGCGTGGGTACAGGAGAAGCAATTTCTAACTCATCTTGGAATACAGCTGGTTGTGCAGCAGACTGTGAAATTGCATTTCACTGCCAGGTTGTTCCCAGCCTTTTTAAGCAAAGAGGTAGTGCAGGGAAGAGAGACTGTAAGCCTGGAGAAAGGTCAAGCAACAGAGCAGCCCTCAGTGCAGCGTGGAAGATTACTCTTTTTGCTTATTCTGTAACCGCTCCCTTCAGCTCCACAAAACCTGAGAAAGCAACCAAGTCCAGTGACTCAGGACTTTTTCCCCATCGCCTGAGCACTAGCCTGCATTTTTCTGTCAGCCCTAATACCTGACAGCAGATCAGTAATTCTGGGAAAGCGTTCTTGCTCTGTGGAGCACATCTCTTCACATTGTTCTCTAGTGTAAAAAAACAATACCCGATTTATTACTTTTTCTGTTATGCTTCTTAAGAGTAATTAGAGGGTCTGGAAGGAGCTCTCCAGGGTGGGAACTGTATTCCATTCTGATCCCTCCACTGACTCGGTCCTGACCCTGTTGCCCTTTCCTTTACTCTGCTGTCAGGAGAGGAGGACAAGGATAATGAGCAAAAGGCTACAGAGACTGTAGGGAAGGGCAGGGAGCCACACTTTGCAGAATGAGACATTTCATAGCCATCCAGGTTGACTGGGCAGTTTGCTGTGACTCAGACACCAAGTTGACTTGAAATCAAATCTGCAGACAAGAATTCACCTGAAAAAACACAGGAGGCAGTAGTAGAGCTGTGTGTGAAACTTGGGTTTTGTGCTGTCTGATTACTTGGAATTTTCACTTTTTAAAATGTCAGTATGTTCTGATTCTATACTTACAAAACATGATTTCTTGAACTTAAAAGTACATTTGAATACTTTTTAAAATTGTTAAATATAATCTAAATTACTTCAGTCCATTTAAAAAAATATATAGTAATAGCTTTGATACTTTTGCAATTTGGCATTTAAAAAAATAACACTATTTTAGCTTTCAGACAGGTTCAGGAGATAGTAGGGGAGGCAGAACCTGTAATTTTATGTTATACTGTTTGTTTTGTGTTTAGCAGTGTGAGAGGAAAATTAATATGAACGGGATTGGCCAGCATTGACTGCTGACCATAGCACAAAAGAATGGCAGAAACAGAATTTTACTTTGCAAACACAGTATTATAAAGGTCCAAAAGAAGTATCTTAAGCAGAAATTAGGTTGAAAATACCTTCTCATAAACAAAGATCAAGTGCTGATCTTAATTCTTAATTCTTTGCTTTCTTCCTTTGGGCTAAGTTTTCCTTTCCTCTCTGAAGAAGTGGAGGTCCCATGAAAGAGAAACAGTTCAGAAAGCTATGGAGGGCCAGTGGTACTGCATAACTCAAGTCTGCACACAAATGGCTTTGAAGATAATTTTCAAAAATTATGACATGTCTTGAGTGGTCATCTATTAGGCCACTCTCCTTCAAAGATCAGAACTAAGGGAGGAAGAGTGGACCAGCACTGGTTCCTTCCTCTCCCAAAGCTGCAGGGAGTTTCGTTTCCATGGATAACCATTGAAAAAAGGCTGACTGCTCACGTTCGCCATCAAGAGGGACTTCAATCACAATTTCATCATCAATTTTGGGAGACCTATTTTCCTCAAAGTATTTTTGCAGAAGTGGTAGGTGTATAAAAATTGGAAAATAAAAATAATCCTCTATCTGTTTGCTTTTCCAGTGTGTCAAGACTTATTTTTGTGCGACACCTGGGAGGTGTTCTAGCAGTGGCAAACATCAGGGGTGGTGGTGAATATGGAGAGACCTGGCACAAAGGTAAGTCAGTCAAAGCAGAGGAACAAAACTGCGGGCTTAGCAATGAAAATTGCAAGATTTTCTTTTCACTCCCTCTTCCATGCTCACGTCTTGTTTTGCATTTTACTTACTCTGCAAAGAAACCGATTTTTTTCTGTACTTACATGTTAGATCTGTACGTTGTCCAGTGTTAATCTGATGGTTTTCATTAGATTCTTTTAATTTTTGCAGACTACTTTAAAAGTTTCCTACAAAGACAATATTTTCCAAGAAAATCATTGTGGTTTTTTAAGCAAGATCAAGATCCCTAGACTTAAACACTGGAAAATGTAGCTATTTATCTTGAACTGATCTTCCAGAAGATGTCTGTCTGTATTGCAAAAGACCTGGCTTGTTTTCACATACCTCTTTCATTATTTGCAGGTGCACATGGTCCTACAATTCTAAATCTCCAAGACAACAACATTGTATCACACACACACACAAAAAAATGATTTGCAGAACTTTAGAGATGGTGTGAACCTTTGAGTTCAGAATATACCTCTTCCATATTGTTTTTGCATAATTTATGAATAGACTTTTTTTTTTAATATTTGATGAATGTGACTGGAAAAATTTGTCACCAAAAGAGTTGTCAAGCACTGGAACAGGCTGCCCAGGGAAGCGGTTGAGTCACTGTCCCTGGAGGTATTTAAAAGACACATAGGTGTGTCCTAGGGACATGGCAGTGCTGAGTTAACAGTTGAACTTGATGATCATAAAGGTCTTTTCCAACCTAAATGATTCTGTAATTGAAGTTCATATGAAAACTGTCAGCTCCAGAAGTGCCTTGACATCATCCCCTCCACGGCCCTGGGGGATCCAACTTGTAGGCAACTGTTTGACCTTTTAGGTTTTTTTAAGCTGACTTTTCTGCCACAGGGAAACCAAGTCAGAAGCTGCAAAGCTCTGTCAATCTCTTTTCCCCTCCTCTTAACACTTTTGATGTATTTCTGTCCATGCTTTCTCATCGAGTGCTTGTCTTAGTCATTCAATTGTCTTTGTCCACTTGCCTTTTTGTTGACAACTGTCCACATTCCCCCACCAGGGGAAAAAGCTTGAAAAACTCCATCTTATGTCTGTAACATACCCATCATTATTTAATGGTGCCACTTTACTCATAGTCCAAGAATCTGGTGGATAAGTTGCCAGAAATGTTGTCATCAAGGCAAATGTACCAAAACAGTGGTGCTTATGATGTAGCAATTTTCCATGGCAGTGTTCCATAATATCTTTTTATCAGACAAAATGGCATTTCCAGATCATTGCATCTTGATTTTACTATTTCATCTGTGGTAACTGTTTGTCTGGGTCATTTCCTCACAATTGAGTTAATTATGTAATAGTTTCATAAATAGAAGCTATATCTGCTTGCAGATGTAGGATATTATTGCTAGAGATGAAGTATCCTTCATTAATTTTAATTTGCTGATTGATCTGTAATAGATTTAAATAAAATTTATCTTAATATGGTAATGCTTCTTTGATCCACCTATTTCCTGTTTGATTTTGGCCCAAGTCTTTTATTGCAGTTTCAAATAAAATAGATATCTGTTCTTTGTTAATTACAGAAGCAATTATAGATTTTTTTTTGCCTTGGTTTAATTGTATAGATAGGATTCTGACCTTACACCAGCCTAGTACTTTGAGCAAAGAGTAAGAATTATTTCGTTGTCCCAGTATGACTCTCTTCAATGGTCTTATTAAGATGAGAATTATGTATATTTATTAAAAAAAAAAAATTAAAATGTACTGGATTCAGTTCTACAAGATCTGTATGACTAAATGTCAGACTTATCTTGCTTAACTTCAGTGACATAGAAATGAAGCAACCATTGTAAAGTGGTTGTCTAGGATCACTTCATGGACAATGGAGATAAAGAGACACCTCCAGACTATAGCCCATCCCACTTATTTTAGGGTAAAATTAATTGTCCTGGAGGTTCCTGGATCATAGTGGGAACCTTAGGCAATCAGCTTAGAATAAAGATCCAGCTTTTAAAGAAAGTAGAAGAAACTGGGCTTCCATTTCTGCATCCTTTAAGCCCCACTTGCCTGGCTGGGCCACAGCCTTTGCTACAGGAATGCAAGGATTTTCTTCCTAGTTCCCATTTCTTACTAGCATTTAATTGCCTGAGATTACCATGGTCTTTAGATAGGATAACCCTTGAGGAGGAGCTAGTTTTAGTCTCTTGCCAAACAAGCAAGAAGATTATAAGATTTGGGCATCTATGAGTTCTCTAAGATGATACTCTTCTACTAAAATAATTGAAAGACAGTGGGAAAACCATCCTTTTCCTTCCCTATCCCACCCTGCAAAATTTTTTGTTTTCAGACCTGGAAGTCTTATCAATGATGTCATCTGAACCTACATTTTCTGTCATTATTTATTCCCTCACACATCTGATAATGTTTGGAATTTTGTTCAACATGAACAATATCTTAAGCATTTCCATATGAAAGTTAATAAAATTTCAAAGCAAGATGCAGCTCTGAAGTCCCTTTTTGACCATAGCTATATATCATCTGGTTTGAAAAAAAATAGAAAAAAAGTAAATTACCAGCCACATATTATATATCCAGGAAATTAGCAGTGCTTATTTTATATAGCATATTTTATAAGCTGTAGCTTTATTGCCTTAAGAAGCTGTCGCTGAGTTTAATGATGTTAAAGTCCCATTAGCTCAAACCTCAAGTGGATTGTATGTGGTCATTTTGTATATATTTTGCTGTGCAAAGCTTTTAGTTTTCCTTTCACTGGTTAGGAACATTATCTGGCACTCACTCCACAGTATAGGTATATAGGTATGTATTATTCAGAGTTTCTGAAAGCATCAGAGTTATTGACAGAACCATCTTATACCCTCTCTGAGTTGACAGAATCTTTCATTTTTGCTGTCTTTCTGAGCTCCATCATTTCCTAAAATGTTCATGAAACTGGAATTGTTCCCAGGTATTTTTGCACATGTTTTTCTGAAGAGATTTTTTTCCTTTTTTTCAAAAGGATTTTATGGTATCAACTGATTTGTTTTGTTTCCATGCTAGGTGGTATCTTGGCCAACAAACAAAATTGCTTTGATGACTTTCAGTGTGCTGCCAAATACCTCATCAAGGAAGGCTACACATCCCCAAAGAAGCTGACTATTAATGGAGGCTCAAATGGGGGCCTCTTAGTTGGTAAGAGCTGCTCGTCTATTTCCCGGGTTTGGTGCTGGCCTCATTAAAGTAACCAGACAAAAATTGATGAAATGTGCCTGTGAGAAGTTGCCAGAATGTCAGTGCATTAATGTATACCGAGTGTGAAATATGTACAGTAGTACTTCATTTGCTGTTTGCATAGGACATTGGGATTCTGCAGTCTCTGGCAAAGGCTGACTGTTAAAAGCCACACTTAAAGTCTTGTGTGGTAAGACCTAATCCTGTGATAGAATCACACAGATAGTAAGAATGGTTTAACAAACATTCAGTTGTTAGTTCTCTTTCTTAAGGTTAACTATTACAAAATAACCACTGAACTATAAGTTTGTTATGTAGCATTGGGAAACTGTGTGTGGTCTATTACAATACATCTTGTTCACTTAAAATTCGCTGCTGTGTTCTTAAATTCAAGGAAATTGATAGCCTCCTCTTAAACATGAAAGTCTTGTCACAGAAAGATCTCATATTCTGAGCAGTCTAAGAGCTACAACATTTATTTCTGCTAAGATCCCTATCTGAAAGTGTCTGAAAGTAGCAGAAGGATAAAGAAGATAATTTTGTGCAATTTTGAAAGGGAAAGGAAACACAAAGTAAAAATATCAGGGTCTATTTGCCTTTTTTGAAGCAGCATGAAAGGTGTGTGACAGTATGACAGATTTGAGCTACTTGTGTGAGAATGGGGGAAAAGGCACCACAAGTTCATAAACCACTGGGTTATAGAAAACGAGCAGTTTTACTAGACCCACTCTTCGCTTGCGCTTCTTTTTGTGCTTATCTGCTGCTGTATACTGGCTCTATTGGTGTTATTCTATTTTTCAGTGAATTAGCATCAGCATAAGGAACAGGATTTGGAATTATACAGATCTTTGGTCCAAGACATCTTGGCTAGACCTGCATTATTGTTTTTAAAAAGTAGTTGTTTTAAAGATCAAGTAACAAGTACATGCAAAGTTGTATTTTGTTTTCTTATTACATGCTTCTCAGTAACAAGTGGCAGGAGGTGTTTGTGCATTGAAAATAGAAATGGGTGAATATGATAAAGGATTAAAGGGTTTGCACTCCATTTGAGAATGCAAGCATTGCACAAGTCAATTCTATGTGAGCCTAAATGTGTATTTGGAAATGCAGTTGAACTTTGAATATATTACACAGCTTCTGCAAATACTGTTTTATGGTTACATGGACTTCAGTTTCAGTCAGGATGAGGTTCACCTGGCTTCAGTAATAAAACCCACTGGTTTACTGGCTGAACTCTTCAGCTAAGCTCCTCGTGTCAATAAGGGGAAGCAAGTGACATCTGCAACGGGGTACGTCATTCTGATACGAGACAGGTGTTAGGAATCTAGACCTCCCTGCTCTAAAAAATCTTGTTAGAATCCTTCCCTTGCTGGGAAGCTTACAATCAAGCAGGATATCCATGCTCTTGTTGAGCCAGATAGGGATTATCCTTGACTGGGCAGAATTAGGTGAATTTAGGAAATTCTTTTAAGGTCTTTTTCATCAAAGCAAGAATAGATTTTGCAATAGTCGTTGGTACAACACTAGGGATCATAACTCATCCTTTAGGTGCAAGGACCCACTGCCAGATTTTCTCTGTTCTTATTTATTGAAGGAAAGAAAAGCTGACAAGGAAGAGTATTGTCACTCTTCCAAAATACTGTTTCCTTCCAGTCAGACTAGCAGGAGGTGACTCTGAGGACTACAGAGCCCTGAGCTTTTGCTTCATTCAACCACAAAACAAGACTTCCTTGTCCTGCAATGTGATCCCCAAGCTGAGCAGAGCAGCACAGCTGTGAGCTGAAAATCTTCCTGCAAATGCAGTGTTTGACCTCTCTCATGTTTGCTTGGACAAAACGAATTCTGACATTTTGAAGGCTTACTTTTGTATTGAATTTTAAAACTCAAAGTTACGTATAGAGGGATAAAATTCACTAATAAGTTGTTGTTCCAGATTACACTTTATTAATGCTTATAATTAAGTATTATGGCTAATTAAAAAGGTTCAGTGTGCATGAATGAGTGTCTCCATAGGTGGCTTCTTACTGAAGTAACTACTTAAGGAACTAGCAAGCAGCAATTTCTTACAAAATTCTGAGAGACAGACAGTGCTTCAAGAGACACTGTGAAATAAAGAGTATTAAAATAAAATGGTAGTTGTTTTGACTCTTTTCCTACCAGAGTACAATTTATGCTTATAGAAGAAAATAGCTCAAATGGGAGGGATCTGATCAAAAGCTTCAGTTAAAGCATAAAGATCTTTTACCTAGCATCCCTTTAAGGCTCTATATATACCTTATGGAAATGACTCATAAATAAGGAAGAGTTAGCATAGTTACATATCAGAGATGACCAGAAGTAAAATTTCATCTTTCAGAAAATAGAAATCACGTTTAAATGAAGAAAATAGGGTAAAATGTAAATTCTTGGCAGGAACTGATGAGCAAATTGCTTCCAATATTAAGATTAGCAATGAAATTTTTCTATGCACATCAGAGGCAGGAAACTGGCCAGAGGATCTGTGGGACTTGCAGGTTAGTGAGATGTAAAAGGAACATTAAAGAAAAATAATGACAAAGCAGAACAACTAAATGGCCTGTTTGTATTGATGTTCCCTCCTGAGGAGCCTTGGGGGGTTCTCTGAACCAATCTGTCTTCATGGGGAATATTCTGGGGAGCTGACTCCAGTTGAAGCATTAGCAGAAGAGGTTTTGGAATGAATCAATCCAACGAAAAGTGGTGTGTTGCCAGGACCAGATGGTGCACATGCGGGATCCTAAGTGAACTCTGATATGAAATTGCAGGCTACTAAGCCTGAATATCTGAGGAACAGAAGGGCGCAAGTTTAATGCCAAGTTTTAAACGGTTCATGGTGATCCACAAGCTGCAGATGAGTAAATCTGACTTCTCTAATGGGCAAGCTAGTTGAAACCAATAAATAATAGCTGACGGAAAGATTTCTGGAGGCTGAAGTTGCTGCTTTCAAATGTATTAGAGCTTTCTGAAGGAGTCAGGCTGCATATGGGCCTTGTAACAGTGATCTAGGTGAGGAGTTTTTCTTGGATTTTCAAAGGCATTTTACAAGGTTCCTCATCAGGCTGTGAAAGAAGGTCCTTGCTGAGCTGGAAGCAAAGTCATGTTACAGAAATACCATGGTTAGCTGGAGGCAAAGAATGGCAATGATCAATCCATTTTCACAATAGACAAAAGTGAGGGGATAAGAATAATTTGGGAAAGAGTATACCTATATGTGGATGCACAGTAAATAGTCCTGAATTAAATAAAGGGTTTTAGGATCCATTTTAGTAGTTACGTGAAAAGTTCAGTGCTTTCATTTCTTAAAATTTAAAAAAAAAAAAAAAAGCAGGGGAATTTGTAAAATCTCCAGGCAACAGGTTTAAATCAAGAAACAGGAATTGGAATTGAAGAACTTACTGCTACAGGATATGATGAACACTGGATGAATAAACATTAAGAGAGGGAATAGTTGTGTTTACAGAGGATATATGTTTTGATGGCTGTTTACTAGGATGGCTGGAGATAACTACAACTCTGAGAAAACTTAAATAACTAGTTCATCAGATGATAATTTACAGGGGAGATCTCCCAGTATTTGTTTCACACCTTTTCCCAGAGCATCTACCAGTTGCCACTCTTATAAATTGAACACTGAGCTTGGTGGGCCTACTGTGGTTATTTTTAAAATATATATGAGGCAAGCATTATTCTTAAAGAAATTGTCCCTCCCAGTTGTAGGAAGATAAAAATCGTAAAACAAGAAAATACAGCAGTAATTCACTTTGTTGAGCTGAGGTTATTCCTCTGATTTTGTAGTAGTCCTATTATATCGAAACTCTTTTTCATATGGGTTTACATAATAGTTATGGAAGAAAACTTTCATCATAAATGGAGGGCTTTTGATCCTTAATGCTTTTTTCTTTTTTGATACTAATATTAAAAGTTTAAAAAGCTTTAAAATGGTTTAGGAACCTTCAGTTCAGTAGTCCAAAATCTCACATGCTTTAAAAGTTCATTTCTCCTTCAAACCCAGCTTGGTGGTTTGAAAGGCAGTTTTCATAGAACAGCATGTTTGGTGTCTGAAGAGCACAGAAATGGTTCTTAAGTTCTTTTGAACATACCATCTTTCAGAGTTACGTTTTTTATCCATTTGTGTATTTGCCTACAATTTTCCCTGAAAGTTTATATGACTTCATATTCGCTGCCAGCCTTCTCCCAGTGCAATTTGGTAGTGAACCTTTTATTGCTGAGCTTAATTCTTTAAGATCTGAATACTAATGAAATTGTTTTCCTGTTAAAGCTGCCTGTGCTAATCAGCGCCCTGACCTATTTGGTTGTGCTATTGCCCAAGTGGGAGTGATGGACATGCTCAAATTCCACAAGTACACCATTGGCCATGCTTGGACCACTGACTATGGTTGCTCTGATTGTAAAGAGCAGTTTGAATGGCTGTGCAAGTAAGTGCCTTTCAATACTTTCTGTGGTTGTTAAAATGCATGGTCTGCTCAATGATTTTATGTTGTCATGATTAATATCTCTTCTAATGATTACTTCATCCTTTCCTACACTGAATTTCGGGAGTTTAGCATTTCCTTACGAGGCAGTTTTGAATTAAAGACTGTCTTCAAAGCCCTGTGGAATCAAGCGGTCATATTTTCAAAGACCTTGTTCTCCTGGCAGCTTTTAACAGCTTGTAAGGTTTACTTTCTGAATAATGACTCCTTTAGGCTATCACAACAGAATATTCTGAAGTGGACCACTACATAAATTGTATTTTTTACCATGAGGGAGAGACAGTCACCATTGTGAATTGCGTTATACAGAGTGTGTGGGATTTATTTGTAGGAATTGAATGGCACTAGACCATAATAGGATCTTAATTAATTTCTTAGCTCCTTGTTGAGAGTCTCAATTTCCCTGTTCCCAGCAGGACGGATCCTGCTATGGGCTTGACAGTTTTTGCTGCAGTTTCTTTGTCCTATTCCTGATATTTTGGACATTTCTGTGAGATGTACATGTATGTCTCTCTGAAATTAAAGAAATGTACTTGCTTCACATTTCAGAGTCAGAGGTATGTGGCCACTATTACATGTCAGTTGCCATTACTGCAGTTCGATTTATGTAACTGAGAACTGTTCCATTCTGAGTGCTATCAAATGCCACTGTGATGATTTCAGTAGGAGAGGCCCTTCTTGTTGAGTCTTGAGGAGAAAGATGCGCAAACATTTTTATGTTTTTCTCAGGTACTCTCCACTTCACAATGTCAAGCTACCAGAAGAAGATGGCATCCAGTATCCCTCCACGCTGCTTCTCACAGCAGACCACGATGACCGTGTGGTCCCTCTGCATTCGCTGAAGTTCATCGCTACCCTGCAGTACGTTGTGGGCCGAAGCCGTAAACAAACCAATCCGCTTCTCATCCATGTCGACACCAAGGCTGGGCATGGAGCGGGAAAGCCAACTGCTAAAGTTATAGAAGAAGTGTCAGATATGTTTGCTTTTATAGCACGATGTCTAAATCTTGAGTGGATTGAATAGGCAAAATGCTTATTACTGTCTCCTTTAGAAAACAAGGGCTTTAACATTTAAGAACAGCCACACTACCAACTTGGTGTAGTACTTACATTTAAGAACTACAGTTTAATATTTTATTGATCCAACCTGCTATGGAGTTTTGATCTTCTGTGCTTCCCTCTTTTTGGCATTTCTTTGATTTTTTTTTCTACTGCATTCCAAATTCCATTTTGAAAAGCATGTTCAAAAAAATAGCTGAGCTAATTTCAGTACTGTTGTGAAAATTTAGATTTCAAAATTAGTGCTAGTTGAGCTTATTTCCTGTAAACAATTCTAATGTATTTCACCTATAAACATATCCAGATCATTTGTAATTAAATGTAAGTACTGTTCACATACAAGAACTCTGAGCATATTTTATTTACACTGTAATTTATTTAAGAATGTAAATTGAAGGTGTTCAGTGATAACCATGAGAAACGAAAGAGACAGTAATCCAGTTAAGTCAAATATTATTAAAAAGGTTCTATTACATGCTCTTCGTAAACGTGTCGCAATCTATAATAATGATGTTGCTAAATTGCTCTTTCTTTCCAAAGAGACTTCAAAATGTCACCAGGTTTCTCTTCTGCCATTTATTTCCACACAGAAGAGAAAACTGGAGGCTGGAAAACTTGAAGAAATCTTAGATTCTCACTGTAATCTCAGTCAAGCTATACAGATACTCTCCAACAACCCATGATAAGTTATTTCTTTAACTGTTTCTGAAGAGTAGACCAGATGCTGATTTAAATAAACAACCAAAAAAAAATTAATTAACACAAAATGAAACAAAAAACCCCACCCCAACCTAAAGCCACAGCTTTATCCAGATTCTTCAGGTTCAGTTTTTTCTGATGCTTTGGACAGGATGTTCTCTAACAAACCAAAGTCTGAACATGCATATATAACCTAGTTTTGGCTGCAAAACAACAAGAGCTTGTAATCAGACTCCCTAATGGTTTGACACAGGCACATTATTTGAACTGCCATTTTTCCTGTCTAGGCTGTAGAGCTATAAAGAGATTTGCCTACTGTCTAATCTCTGATGCACTGCAGCAATTAGAGTTTGATTTTGCAGGGAAAAAAGTATTCTATCAACTATTATTAGTTTTGTTGCCCCTCCAGAAAACATCACTGTTTCTCGGTTTTGGATGAACTGATACAATCTTCCAGAATCATGCTTGTCATTATATTCATAGACCCTAAGGACTGTATTTTAACTCTGGGCTCAGGAGTTTTATCTCTAAGCAAACAGTCTCTCAGTGCAGGAAGAGGAGGGAGTGGTATTTAAAGGAGAGGGGAATGCTCTAAACAGCAGCAAAAATAAAAATAATTTCTACCAGTGTCACTCTGTGTTTCCCTCATGATCTGGACTTCTTTTGATTCCCTCTGGAGTCCAGAAAGGATCATCACCTCCAGGACCTTATTATGTATACTAATTTGATTTTAGGAGAAAATAAAAAAATAATTTCTGCCATCATATGGAATACCACACCTAAAACCTGCATGTTATCTGGGGTTTATTTGGGATACGCTGACATTACAGTTGTTTACAAGATACTCTGTAGACTGTTGCATCCTGATCACAGCATTGAATTAAACAATCCAAATAGGGAGTTGAGGGAGGACTGTTTTTTTCCTTCTACACTGTGAAAACAGGGTGCAGGTTCAGTACCCCCCTTTTCCCAGAGGTGTGTGAACTGCTTTCTTTAATCATGTGGAATTTTTCAACAGCTTCCTCACACGGCAGAAACAAAGCACATAAAGCAGTGCCCATCTCCACTTACAATATTCCTAGTTGTGGCATCTGGCCTCCTTTTGAATTTATAGTTATTGTCAAGAGGGCAGAGCTTCCCGTCTGATACAGAGCTTTGCAGGATAGGGTATGTGGAAGAAATTGTCCTCAGACATTTGAGAAATAGAGGTGAACTGTGTCGGTACATTGAATTGCAAATGCTTGGGTACAGCCACCTCAGTCATCTCTAGGTCTGTTCCTAAAAATGCTTTTCCTTGTTCTCCAATTGCTCAAGCACAAAACTTCTGGCACAGGTTAAAAGTAACTCCTTTTCCTTCTGAAGCCTTCTGCTGAAGCTGAGTTCCCTGAGTGACTCAGTGTCATGACAGATGACCCATAAGCTGCGGAGTTTGGAAACAAACATTTCTCTTTGAGTGGCAGTCAGTAGTACTGAAGGTGGAGCTGGCTTGCTGGAGACACCACTCACAAAGTGTTCCAGAGTATCCCTTGTAGAATGCTGGTGTCACTATTGGGAAGGCATTGTGTTTCTGTAACAGGGTCTTCATGTCAACATTTATTCCATCTTAATCAGCTGTGCCAAGTTCAGGATTCAGGTGCCAAAAAAAATGATGTTGCAGAGCTGTCCTGTCTGTTATCTGAGTTGCTGCTTTTGGGGCAGACAGGGTCATGCTCCAACTGGAATCTGTAATTAAGTCTGAGTGAGTAATGCTCTTGTAATGTAGTGGGATTTAAACCTTCAGGGGTTTGATTAAATAGACCTGGAGCCAAACCATTCCTGCCATATAAAACATAATGAAATTTCTGTTTGACTAGTTTCAAAGTTAAGTTCTCTATAGTGGAAATGCTATTTTGTGAAGATGCTCTGGGTTTTGTGACTTTTACTTCCAGTCTGTGAAGCAAAATTCACTAGCTGGGCAAGGTAGCCTCCTTACAACTATCTGCTTTTTCAAAACCATGTTAGAAAAATAGATGCTAACGTTTTGCACCAAGATCCAAACCAGGAAAACAAGTCTTGTAAGAGGCTTATGCCATATGAAGAAAAATCTGTTTCTATATGGAAATAAATGAACTTCTTACATATTTCTCCTTCTAACACTCTTCACAACTGATGTAAAGATATCTTAGTTGTCTTTCCTCCCAGGAGTGTACATTTGCATTAGAGTTGATTTATGCGAAAAAGGTCAGAAGTATTTTTAAAAGCTGAGAGTCTTTGTATTCTTTACAGAGAGAGATACCTGAATTCCTTTGCATTGGAGTTAATTGACATTTTGGTAGCTGAAAAAGACAGACAGACAGACAAACAGACAAGATATATAGATAGATAGATAGATAGACAGATAGATAGATAGATAGATATCATAAAAGATACATGTACTGATTTCAGCTGGAAGCTGCACTCTTTAGTCTAAGGGTGGAAGAGGGCAGCTGGCCTGTGGGTATGTAAGACTAAAGGGTGCCCAGGACAGAGCTTGGAGACGCCTGTCCCTGGCACCTAGGGCTTCTTGACCAGGATATTCTTGACTTGGCTCCACTTTGCCATCTGTCTGTGGGAAGGCAGAAACATGAGTAGCAGTACTGTTGGATTCAATACAGCAAGCAGCAGCTTTCAAAGATCAATGCTGCCAGCTCATTTATTTATTTTTAGCCTGAGGTTGCCCCTCAGGATTGCCTAAAGATCTGCTTATAGACTTCTGACAGTCTCTCCTGTGAAAGGGGTTTTCCAAGCTGAGTAGGATTTAGGGGGAAGGCCAAGGGAGGGACTTGGAAGCCAGGCTAGTAAAAAACCACACAATTTTCTGCCAAGCTCTTCTACTTCGAAAATCTTTAGTAGACCACTTTTATGTAATTGTCTCTTTGTCCAGACCTCTCAGAATTTGGATAGGTCATGCTGGTTGAACAGCCAGGTTTGGCATCTTTGTTCATTTCTCCTTGTGTTAATTACTTCTGCCTTCATATATGGCACTCCAGGGGAAAAAAAAAAAAAAAAAAAAAAAAAAAAAAAAAAAAAAGGCATTTCTCGAGCTTTTTTTAGCTTGTTTTTGCAGAAGGGTGAGGTGGGGTAGCCTTCCAATTCTCATGTCCCTGAAGATAACTATAGCGTGTCCTCAAAATAACATTATTCCTGAATAGAAAATTCTGAATAAGCTCACGTCTTCAGTTTATTCATGGCAGAGCAATCCTAGTGACAGAGTCCCTCAGTGGAACCTGGACTAGCTACTGGCACAGAAATTAACTGAAATTCTGGACTAGGAGGACTGTGATTTGGCTGTTTCTCCTAGTTTTCCATAAGAATAACTGAAAAATCAACGTTTAAAACCAAAGCTAAGCAATAACCTGTTAGTGAGAATCTCTTTTCTGTACACATTCCCCTGCCTTGTTACCAGGAGTAACAGAGGCAAGGAACAACTTTTGGTGCTCATGCCCTTACCCATCACAGTGGAAGTTTAATGCTGAAAGTCTGAATAGCAAGAGTCAGTGTGTGGTGAATTCACTAAACATCCCCAGCTCTCACAGCAGATGCAGCACGACAGCTGGAGTCAATTTATGGATGGTGTCCCTGCAAATGTGACATTACCATGAGTTGCTCATACAGTTTGTATGTGTGCACTACTTTCAATGCCTCTGAGGTCTTCTGTGTGCAAGAAGGAAGGCGATACTATTCTTGAAGCTCATAAGGTGGGGGGCCATGATGTTTGAAGCAAAATGCATGCTAGGTAGGAATCTTAACTAAGCATTAAATTAGATACTTTTCTGTAACCCATACAGGACATTATTAGGCCCAAAATATTATCTACAATTTTTTTCTTAGCCTCACTCGTAAAGTACTGGGGAAATAATCAGAAGAAAAGCACAAGTTCAGCAGTGGCACCTGAATTAATAGGAGATGGTAATTTCATTTAATTCCGAACACCATGGTTTTCATGCTGCTTTTCTTTCCCTGAGAAGAGCTGTACTTAACCTCTGACATCTCCTCAGTAAAGAACAGATGAATATGAAGATATGCTGCATTTCAGTGATGCCATCAAGTATATTCTCCTGTGCTACATTGAAAGTGTCAGAAGGCAAGAGCAGCAGGAAAAAAAATGTTTGCTTTGCCACCTAGCAGTTACTGAACAACCATGAACATACTAATTATGTATGTTTATTCATTAGTTAGTTTTACATAGTGAATGCAATTTTTTAGAAGTTTGGAGAGTGCTTAGCTGGTGAAAAACTCTTACCCATGCTGATTTGTTCTTTCAGGCTATTCCTGATGTGCAAGAACAGCATGTCATTGTGACAACAAGTGACAAACTGCTGTAACTTGGACTGTTGTTTCCTTCCTGAGAAAGAAACTGAATAAAGGGCTTGGGCATTTCACTATTCAGAATCCTTTGGAGCAGTAACAGAAGCAGATAAACAATACTTATTGTCTTCTGATTGTTTCAAATGAAACAAGGTCATTTCTCAACAAAATACATTGTTTTCTGGTAGCACTGCTATTTCAGGGGAAGCTCTGCTGTAGTAGAACAAGCTTTGCAATGTAGGTATATGCAGGTACCTCTTTCAGTAGCTGGGCCAAGCTGTTAAATGCTTCCTACTCCATATATGTAGTGTTAATAATTAGCATTCTACCACTGAAACTGCCTTTTGGGTTAGTTTTAAGCTTCTCAGCATTAAAACCATGTTTTCATTATAAATGGTATAAAGCTGTAGACGTAAGACCATTCATAGGGGACCCAAGCTTCAACTCCTGAGTGATTTACCTTTCATTTTGTGTTTCACTGGGTAGATACAGGTAGAATCATAGAATGGTTTTGATTGGAAGGGACCTTAAAGATATCTAGTTCCAATTCCCCCGCTCTGGGCAGAGACACCTTTCACTAGACCTGCGTGCTCTAAGCCTGACAAGTCTTGAACACTTGAGGAATGGGGCATCCAGAACTTTTCTGGATGACCTATTCTAGTGCCTCACCACCCTCATAGTGAAGAATGTATTCCTAATATCTAATGTAAACCTGCCCTCTTTCCAGTTGAAGCCATTCCCCCTTGTCACTACATGCCATTGTAAATAGTCTCTCTCCATCTCTCTCGTCGGCTCCCTACAGGTACTGAAAGGCCACAATTAGATCAGCCCAAAGCCTTTTTTTCCAGGCTGAACTTGAAAAACTTCACATTGCAATAAAAAAGTAAAATAACCATTCATGATCACTGCCTATAAATTGAAGAGCTTGAGAAACCTCTATGGTTGACTGTATGTAAACAAGCCTCCAGCTGTATTTGAAATTAAAGGGATTGCTTTTCCTAATTAGAGATCCTTCAAGGAAGTACAGATCCAAATCTGAACTTCATAAGAGCACCCATCACTCAAAATGCGTAAAAGCAAAAGTAGTTCTTGAAATTGCCTGTCTTTGCAATGTGGTTATCCTTCAGCAAAGCTTCAGCTGCCAAGGACAAACTGGAAAATATCCTTCTCTCCCAGATGACAGTCACTCACACAACAACCTAGTCATTAAACAGTTTGCTGCCATGGGCCTGCTGCCCATTCTTCCTGCCTGGTGGAGCCTTCCAGGGCCGCTGCAATTGCCAGAGGAAGTCAAATGAGGAGGAGGGGTATCAAAGTTACAAAATTGCTTCCAGCTAACGAATTGGACAGTTATTGAGTACATTTCATTAGAGATTTTGGACTGCTTTCATTATTTTTGATACTTGTTCCCTGTTAGGATCCGATTGGCAAGAGATGGCTCTCCTGAACTAAGGTGCAAGAAGTCTGGTATTAATCATTTTTGCCTGGCTGCCATGGTAAAATTCAGAGGTTCTCACCTCAGACTGTGCCAAGGGAGGTTCAAACTGGACGTCAGGAAGAATTTCTACACAGGGCTGTTAAGCATTGGAATGGACTGCCCACGGAAGTGTTGGAGTCACCATCCTTGGATGTGTTCAAGGAACAACTGGATTTACTACTATGGTCTAGTTGACAAGGTGGTAATTGGTCCAAGGTTAGAGGTCTTTTCCAACCTAAGTTATTCTGTGTGCTTGGTTCTGTGACAGGGGTCTTGGAGAAAAATGGGCTGACATAGGAAATCAGGAAATAAATTTGGAAACTGAGTTCTCTAGGGCCACCTGCCCTCCCTCAGCAAAGGGCCTGAATGCTGCCAAATTACAGAGGCTACCTTTCTCTTTCTTTAAACATCTCCTGCTCTCAAATCTATATTTTTTTAAAGTTTATTCGCCTGCTTCTCCCATTTCTGGGTTTTCTCCACTCTTCAGGATGACAGCAGACATCGAGGGAAGCTAATTACTCTTCTGTCAAGCCCTAGAAGGCTGTGCAAGCCTTTTGGGAGAGCATGTCATCCTTATTTCCAGCACAAATTTTGATGAAAATACCAGTTTAGCTTAGTAGCCAGCTTCCCAGGGGTCTTCCTCCTTGCAACAGAAACATGGAGCTGATCTCCCTGGCTTGCCAACCCAGGACCCACACAGACCTATAGAGAAGGGAGATGCCACAAGCAAGGACACCCCTTGAACCAGCAACAGCAGCCAAAGCAAGGAAAGCTGAGGAGCCCCAGTCTCTCCAGGGCTTACCAAAATTTTACCCTGGCTCATTTGTTTGAGCTATCTTGCTGTACTGTAAAGCATCAGGCTGGCAGGAAACTAAGCCTGCCAGCCTCAGAAGTCCTGCTCAGGTCAGGCCTTTGGCACGGTGGAGACCTCTGTGGAGGTCTAAGGGAGATTTCTGGTTTGCATGAGAGGCATTTTTGGAGGGAAGCAATGAGTTGATAGGGTTTTCCGAATGACAGTTTCAGACTTAAAAGCCTAAAGCCTATGTGACGTAGATCCTCCTGTTGACTGAGCCCATATCTTACAGCATCAGCTCCATCCTTCCCATTCTCCCATCCCATTCTCTCTACACTATTGCATGTTACAGGAATACCTTATTTTCTTTACCTGATTTGAGCTCCAAAAGGTGTTCTCATCTTTCCTAATCACATTACACCTGCTCATTCTTCATTCTTTGACCTCCTTGCTTTTTAACTTTGACTACTCTTTGAATTACCTGGAACTTCAGCATGTGGGGATCACCACAAAGCTTGTGGCAAAACAAGCTGCAGGCTCGCAGACACACATGCAGAGAGAGACCTTTCCTTGGGGTTGTGCTTCATTTTCTCTCTGCTTTGTTCCAGATGACTAATTAGAAATTCAGAAATCCCTTGAGACAGTTTCTGAAGACTAGCTGTTCTCCTTGGGTGCCATATGGTTCCCACATACGTGGCCCGCCTAAAGACTGTTTCACTAAAATTTTAGTTCTGGGATGCAACAGGGACTGCAACAGCATACTTATTATCCATGGGCGGCTGACTCTCACCCATCAGGAATGTTTGGTACTAGCATTACAGTTCCCATTTTGCTCTCTGGTTGTAATCCTGCTTTCACTGTGTTTTCACCATCTGTTGCAAACTCCAGCTGTTGGCTTTTAAGGAAACACTTTTGGAACATTAGTTGTGGCTCCGGCGCTTCTTTGAGAACTGGATGTCCTTAGCTGACAAACAAGTAATGCCCAAGACATACTGCTGCTCTGAACTTCCTCCTGGTCTGTTTAATTAGCTCCTCTAGCTGGAACTAGCTGTGGTTTAGCTTCTGTTGTTTTTTCCTTTCCCTCATTATTTCACCAGGGCAAGCTGTCCCCACAGACTGCTGCCATCTCTTGTGCATCTCCTCTATCTCAGTCCTTGAAATTGCCAATGAAAAGACATTGTCTGAGTCTGCTTTCCATGCTGGAAGATGGGGAGCTTGCAGAGCTTTCATCTCTGATGGTGATTTCTCCTCTACAGCAGCCACTTGTCCCAGGAATTGTCTCAGAGACACAGGCCCCCCCCAAAGACGATGTGGGCTTCTCCTGCAGACTCCGTGCTGTTTTCATTACAGCATCTCCTGCAGACACACAAATAGCATGTCTGGCTCTACATTTCCCTATTTTCATTTCAGGAAAACACAGCCAGCAGGGTCTAAATCAAAACCCAACAGAATGGAGGAGTTTGGGGATCCCTCAACATGAAACACCATCCCCCCAGCACAAGGTTTTCAGTACTGGGAACTGAAAAATGACTGTCAGCAGAAGGCAGTCCCCATCCAAAGCACAACAATCCGTGTGAATCTTCCCACTTTGGCAATGAACTTCCAGATCAGGCCCAAAAACAGCAGGGAAATTTTCATACTAGTGTAATTGTGAAGTTGCAGCATAGATGGTACAAAAGAGCCCTTAAATACCTGTTGAGATATTTCAGTATACCTCACTAGGGCAGTTCTGCCACTGCTAATTTTGTGCCTATATTTAACTGAGTCCTTGAATAATCTGGGAGCTGCAGGTCATTAATTATCACAGGCACCCTCAGTGATGGGGTGGGTGAGAACACGTTTGGGAATGGCCGGCAAAGGGACATTCCAATGAGCTGTGCCCTATCCCTGGAAAGCTCCTCACCTGGCTCCATGCCAGCAGCTCCCCCCAGGGAGCCCTGCAGGCTTTCCGAACAGCATCTTCCTCTCAGCTCTGCCCCTGGGGGAAGCTCAGCATTAGAAATGGCAGCCTGAGACCCTGCTGCACCCGCTCGCTCAAGTCCTGGGAAGGCTGAACCTTACCACAAAACTGTGGACAAACCCCTCTGAACTGGAGCAAATCACTTTTATGTACAATTTACTGTTGAAATAGAAGAAAAAAAAATTAAATGATGGTGCTCAAGTCCATGATGCATCCTGAAGATTGTTCAGGCTAGAGAGATGGTGGGAGAAACAGGAGGAAGTGGTTGTAAAAAGAAAACATTTTCCTTCATTTTTAAACCCTTTCCAGCTCTTGCGATCTGAAGCCATTTAAGATATAAAAAGGAATAAGATTATAAAGACTAAGATCACATGTTCTTTGAATGTGACACACCACCACTGATGGGATTTTTCAACCAAAGGAATGCAATTCTGTGCTCAGTCTTTGTGTTTCTTCATGCTCTGTGACAATCTGAGGTGACTTTGAGAGCCTGTGGGAAGGTCGAGCAGCAGTGTTTTGAAAGAGAGAAACAGGTAAAATGCTCAGAGATGGTTTTATGCAAAAAGCCATATATGTACCTGTGCATTACTGCTCCCTCATTACTTGGATTCATGCGAGGGTTATCAAGGAATTTCCTCAGCTCTTTGCTTTCTGATCAAAACAAAACTAAGCTTTTGGTGCCAGCTCATTACTAGAAATGCCTTTAAATGCCTACACATCCTTTGCTCTACTCACACTTCATTATAAGCTGGCTTGACAACTGACAATTAACCTGATTTCCTTTCATTCTTTTTCCTTCTCTCTTCTCACTGAACTGACTGTGCTGTAGATGCTGACATTGATGCCAGTGGTCTCTGCCTTTTCACTTCCATTTTCCACCTCTGCTATTTGTGCAAAATGTGGTTTTCAGTTTTCTGGTCAAACTCATATATAATGGGTTCAATGTCTTGCTGTTTGGTTTTTTTTCCCTCACTGAAATGCATGTCCTAAAACTCATATTTAATTGCAGAAAAATTGTCATTTTTCCAGGAAAAAAATAATACGCACATCTATCACAAAAGGGAGGCAATTTGAAAATGAAATTACTTGATTTTGCCAACATCCTGTGAGACTCTTTTCCAACAATTCACTGAATGGGTCATGAACTCATCCCTGTGTGGTCCTAAAATATGGAGTCCTATTTGTGCATTTTGCTATTGCCCCGCACTGTCCTTCATGCTCTAAATAATCTTACATTACCATAAGACTCCCAAGGTTTTTCTAAAGCATGTGTAAGCCCGTGAGAGATTTTTGGTGGGGTTACACCTTTACCTTTATAAGGTTTCTTCAAAGAACAGGTCTGCTGCTGCTCCTCTCTATTTTTCTACCAGACTGCTGCTAAAAACATATAAGCTCTCAACAGGAGCTAGAGCACAATAGCATTAATCAGTGCCTCCTGCCAAATTCCTTCTGGTTCAAAACAGCACTTGGGGGATTATTTCTCAGCCTCCATTCATAATCAGTGACCTCTTGCTTATTATTTTAACTGCAGTGGCAGTTTTGGTGGATCAAGGGACTTTCATATGTGTCCTCCATTGGATTTGTAGCAGTTACATTTTAGTCTTCCTAAATTCATATTTGGCTGCAAGATTTTGCCCTATTGTAAGTGTTGTCTTCAAGTGCTTCTGCCCAGTGGATGGGTATGCTTTCTTTTCCCCTTTCTATGTGCTTTGGTTTCCCTTTCTTGTACTGTCTCAGAGTCAGCAAGGAAAACTCCGATCCTCAAGGACAAGTCTGAAACAGTAGTGAGAAATTGTGGGGTTCAGCCTCCTTCCTCATGCCCATTTTTCAGGAAACACAGCCTGACTCACAGCAGCACAGGAGCCGCCGTCCTCCCAGGGCTCTGTGGTCCCGCCACGACAGCTGAGCACTGTGTGGCTCAGGCATCATCCAGGGCCTGGGTACCTCACCTTCACTTTCCAGTAGTGGCCACCCAATCTCATCAAGGAAAGGCTGCCTTTGCTGTCAGGAAGAGTGGTGATGCTGCAGGTGCTGTGGACGTGCAGGGAAAGGCAGGAATGATTCCAGCTGTACAATGGACAATGGGATGCTGTTACTGCCACGCTGTATTTCCCAGTAACTTTACTGGGAGCCACATGTGCACCGAGCTCAGTTTAAAGATGCTAAGTTATGAGGAGCATACTGGAAGGTTTCTCTTAAGCCCTTCAGACAATTCAGGTTATACCATCCCATTTTTACTTCATCCTTGCCTGCTTACCATAGTGCTGCAATGAATCTCACAGACACATCTTCAGAGGGAAATGGAAAATAGCCTTTTGGTTTGCCAGCTGCAAAAAAAATGTTAAGATTAACGGCTGTTGTCAGCTCTGTTAACAATGTCTTTTGCAGATTTGTCCAATCTTGATATTATTTTCATGCACAGTGAATAATTAGCTATTGTCTCTGTCAAAAGAAAAAAATTCCATTTCTTTAGCAGTGTGTTAAAACACAAAAAAGAAAAATTGTGCTTCATAATTCCTGACAAGATTCCATTATGCTGAAAGGGAAAAATTTTCTTGTACTTTATGTACCCAAAAAAATGATGTCTTGAAAGGCTGTGATGCCTCTGTTACAAAAGGAATATTTTTCCACCTCAGTACAGTTACTCTTAGACCACACATCCATTACTGCCCTCCAAGTCTTTATTTCATCTAATATGGGAGTGTGTTCTGTGGAAGATACATGACAACTTTCATAGCACATTAAAATTAATCAAAATATCACAATGAAATTTATTTTCTCCAAATCTTTAAACCTAAAAAATTTTGAACAGAAATCTGTAATTTATAATGAACAGATAAATCATATCTGAATAAACTACGCAATACTGTTTCATCATATAAGTTTGCACCCCTTGGGTTTTACAGCAAAGATAGCTGGAAAAATCCATGACAACTGAAGATGAAAAGGCAAAATCCTTCCCTAATATAAATTCTTCAAACTTCATCAAATTCAAGGAAGCTACAATGATTTACACTTCTCCAGAGTGTTTTCAGCACAGTTTCTTTCATAAATAGACCAGAGGAAATGGGAATAGTAAAAGGTAGGATTATGGATAAACAAATTGGAGAAAAGAGACTGCATGAAGTCTGCTAGGCCAGCCTGTTAAAATATAATTCAGCTAGCAAGTATGTGTGCTTTATAGTTCTGTGTTGCACCAAAAAAAAATTAAAAAGGAGAAAACAGCAAGAAACTCCACAAAGACACATTTTTAAAAGATCTTTTAAAAAGTAACCAATTAAGTCTCGAATAATCCTTGTGTCAGATGAGCTCATGTGTGATTGCTAAGAAGTGCCTGATCCATGGTGCGTCACTCGGGGAGCAGTTCAGTTGCCCACACATGCCTAGGGACATTCGAGATGCTCCTAAGCATTTCCTCAGCCTTCAGGGGCTCTCCCAAAGGGTGCAGGCTTCCCAGGCCTTGGGAGGTATGTGCCAGCCCTGCAGAGACATCAGAGACAATCCCTGGGCATCTCAAACTGAACAACCTTCTAGGCACCTGGAACCTGCAGAATGCCAGCTTGAGGGTGACACCTACATTGAGATGCCCCCATGTGCCGTGGATTAACCCCAGCAGGCATCTCAGCCCCACACAGCCACACTCTCACTGCCCCCAGTGGGGTGGGGGAGAGACTCAGAAGAGTAAAAGTGAGAAAAGCTGTGGGCTGAGACAAAGACAGTTTAACAGGGAAAGCAAAAACTGTACACAAGCAAAGCACAAGGAATCCATTCAGCACTTCCCAGGGGCAGGCAGGAGTTCAGCCATCCCCAGGAGAGCAGGGCTTCATCACACATGACAGTGACTTGGGAAGACAAATGCCATCACTCTGAATGTCCCCCCTTTCTCCTTCCCCAGCTCTATATGCTGAGCATGACACCACATGGCATGGGATATCCCTGTGGTCAGTTGGAAGGAATATCCCTGTGGTCAGCTGGGGGCAGCTGTCCAGGCTGTGCCCCCTCCCAACTCCTTGTGCCTCCCCCACCCCCTCACTGGTGGGCTGGGTGAGAGGCAGGAAAGGCCTTGGCTCTGTGTAAGTGCTGCTCAGCAGTAGCTGAAACACCCCAGCTAAAATGTGTTTCCAGCGCAAATTCGAGTCCCACACTTGCCACTGTGAAGAAAACCAACTATCCCAGCCAAAACCAGCACATCATCTGAGATGCCTGGGGGTGTCTGTGGCTCCACACAGCACTGGTTGGATACAACCCATTATCTGCATCCACAGACCACTGGAGAGGCAGTGGGAGTTGGCCAGGATATTTCTAGGCACCTCAGGAGGCCATAGGTGCCCGTGTTTGGCCACTTGGATGCAGCTCTTGATCTCCACTGACCATAATGGGAGCCTTATCTAAGCTCATCTAAGTGCATTCTGTGTCCACAACATGGACAATAAGGCTGACACGCTTCTGAAGGAAGTCCTGACTCACCCAAAAATTAGCCACCCCCCCAAAAAAGGTAGTTATTTTTACCTTCTTTGCCAGAGCACGGCTTGGAAGTGAATGCCCAGTCACATCTCTGACACCAATATCCCTGTTCTGAGGAGATTAGTCATAACTTTACAATTCAAGTGTTTAAATATGTTTTGGTACTACTGTGCTGCCACAAATACAGAATTTATACTCTCTAGCTTGGCTTCAAAAATAGAAACTATCCAGCAACTACAAATAAAAATACAGTCTTTATCAGGTGGCATTTTGTTATTTTCAAATGGTTTTTGTCCTGAGATAGCAAGGAATTAAAGCCGGACACCAAATTAACTCTTTTCAAGGGCAGAGTCTCAGCAGCTGAAGCTTTGTAGTGCAAAGCCTTCTGGTTACGGGTGTGAGTATGGACTTCATGGTGGTTTGGGAATTACTTCAAAGATTGGCAGCGTAGTTCAACTATTCAGATGCTGCCTCTGCTATCAGAGTTTATTTCATAAGCCCATTTTTCACTACAAACCATCTATGAATGCTTTGAAGACCTGAAAAGTGAAGTTGCTGTGTATTGGCTTCCAAGTGATACTGGCTCAAGTTTTTGAACTCATGTTTTCTGCATTCATCTGTTGAATAAAGAAAATATTTTTCACTGGATCAGAAGTAGAGATCTCATCCTTTACCAGGTTAAAAGTCTTGTGTACTCACTGCACACCTGCTCTGATGTGCCCCAGAGAGGCACAAAAGGCATTTGGGCAACAAGCCTTGTCTCTGCAGACCCCCAAGTGCAATGCTTAGGCAGACTGGAGATCTTTACTTGGATTATTTCCAATTCTATCATACAAGTGTCCAGACTTAAATGCACAAATTTTTTAAATGTCATCTTTAGGACATGCAAATGTGTGTTCTCAGTTTAGTCCATACCTAAACTGCTGGGTCCTGCAAGCCAGACACTCAAACCCTTGCATGAAAACCCACCTGGGACATGGTACCAGAGCACAAACCTGCCCCATCCCAGGTGTAACATGGGTGAAGGCAGCTTCCCAGGTAGCATGCCAGGCTTTGCTGGTGCTTTTCTCCTCTGTCTGTAGTACAGTGGGGACCCACAGAGTCAATTCCAGTACCAGAAAAGCTGAAAAGGGCCTCAGTGGTTTGCTGCTTGGGATTG
Organism: Acanthiza pusilla; assembly: GCA_036630365.1. Lineage (NCBI taxonomy): Eukaryota > Metazoa > Chordata > Aves > Passeriformes > Acanthizidae > Acanthiza > Acanthiza pusilla. The sequence continues at coordinate 35,271,598 of JAXCHO010000036.1, read as the reverse complement.
CTGCCTTACATAGTGGTTTTTCTGCTGGTATATGCAACAGTCATCCCAAAGAAGGCTTTCTGATTGTTTTCAGAGATTGTTTGACAGAGGAGTTATTGGTCTATTTAGCAAATAGTGCAAAGAGCATGTGGTCTATACAGAAAAAAACCAAGCTAATTATAAACAATTTTGTCTGTATCTCCTGTTCCATATTTCTTTAATTTCATTCTAGTATTGTTTCAGGGAAATAAGATCATTGCTTTAAGCCTTCATTTGCTCTCGCTTGTCATAATTTAGAAGCTAATAATCCTTTTCATGACATCATACACTCACTGAAACCCATTATGCCAAGGACAAAGTATGACAGTCTCAGGCCTGGGGAGTAGGAAAAACAGATGAGAGACAGCAACAGATGCAAATTAACTGTTAAACCCAAAGAATTATATTGTACCCTTCCACAGGAAAACTCTGGGAGGAAGGCAAACAGCCCAGCAGTGTTCTCTATACCCTGGGGATGCTTTCTAAAATCCCTCGCCCATCGTTAGCAGGAATGGAATTGATCAGACCGAGGCTTCTTCGCAAAGGAAATGCAGTGGGCTAACAAATGGCAGCTAAAACACAATGTTAAACACAGCCCAGCACTTAGTCTAACCAACTCCTGGTTAGCCTTAAGTTGCTTTTAGTTTTAAGTAAAAGCATGGCTTTACTCCAATTCATAGTGTTATCTGGGGTTTTTTTGCACAGCTTGAAATTACGCTCAGTAGTTTTTATGCAATTGTATTTTCTTTGATCATTTTTAAAGGGTAGGTAGCACTGCGAGCTGAGTTGGGTAGGAGTGTTAAAAACTATCAGGACATTTTGATAGCTCCCAAGCTGATTCAGTGTCACATTTGATGTGGTTTTGGCCAAAGGAGTCCCACCTTTTTTTAAAAATAGAATGCTTTTAATAACGTTGCATTGTACTACAGTCGAGTGGTGGAAACAAGGTCAGGGACCACAGTGGCCACAGACAAGGCTTTTACTCACACCCGGGGTTCCCTGTGAGGGCTCTCAGCTGGTACAGACAAGGAAGGAAAGTAAGCTGGAAGAGTGCAACACCAGACTTAAATGGAAAGGGTCAAACAGCATTTGTCTTTTCACTGTAGACTTCTGTTTCCAGATTTCAGATCAGGAACCACTTATCCTATGAAAAAAAAAATCTGCTCTTTTTAAAAACATTTTTTAAAACATTTAAAATTGCTGATTACAGTGTAAGACCAGAAAGGTTCTTAAGGTGGTGACCTGTCTCCAGCAGTGACTGCAAGGGACTCGCAGCACCCTGTAATCCTCAGATAAGCTCTTTTCCATGAGTTTGTCCTGTGCCCCTTGAGTACATGCAAACTTTGGACATCCATGTCTGTGAGCAGCAGCTCACAGCCCAGGGACAGTCTGAGGGTGGAACAACCTCCAGTGCTGTCAGCTGAACCTGTTTCCTGCTCCTTTCATCTGCCAGTGCCTCGTTCCTCTACCAGGAGTGTGCTGTTGGTCCTCTCTTTCAATGCCTTTCATGACTTCACTGACTTCTGTGCTGACTCACTTCCTCACCATTTCATTGACTCTTTTTCAGACTGTTTTGCTCCCTTCCTCTTGTTGTTCCTCATACAGAAGCAGTTTCATACTTTTGATCATCCTTGTTGCCCTCTTCTGAAACTTTTTCAGCATCTCTACACCTTTTTGAGGAAGAAAGGCCAGAACTGCATGAAAATTAGAAGGAATTAGAAATCATGGACATATAAAGTGGCATCATGATGACGTCCAGTTTTCTCTTTCTTTCTTTCCTGGCAATTCTCAATACTTGCCTTGCCTTAGACTGCATACTGATAACAAGCATGAATAGTTTTTATGGCACTATCTGTCATAGCCCAGAGCTTTTGCTGTTGAGGGAAGCAATCAACCCATCTTTTTATATATGAAAATAGGATTGGTTTTCCCCCACCTTCATATTTGTCTACATCAAATTTCATCTGTCATTTTATTGCCCACTCAATCTCGCAGGCTCCTTCTGCAAGTCTGCACAATCATCTTTGCTATCCAGAATAAATTATTAACTTCAAATCATCAGCAAACCCTGCTCCTCACCTCGCTTCCATGTCGTGTATGACAGTGTTGAAAAGCACAAGTCCCAGTAAGAATTTCTTGCAGGACTCCCCTTACAATCTCACTTCACCATGAAGAATGACCATTTTCTCCCACCCTTTGGTTTCTTTCTTTTAATAAATTATTTATCCAGACATGAACTTTCCTTTTTGCCACACAGTTGCTTTGCTTCCTTAAAAGCTTCTGGTGAAGGACCTTGCTGAAAGCCTGTTGGAAGTTAAAGTAGCCAACACAGCCAGCTTTTTTTATTCAATTGTTGCTGACATTTTCAGAGAACCGAAGGTCTGAGAAGGTGATGTTCTCCTACAAAAGCTATAATAATTATTGCCTAGCAAGAGGGATTGCTGTTATTCCAGCCAAGAAAATTTCCTTGGTGAAATGACAATGCAGGGAATCTATCACTGAGGAAACAGGTGATTTTCCATATGACTTATTATCCACTCATTTCCAGAGGAAATCACCCAGATCAAGAAGTCAGCAAGATTCAAAAGAAGGTTTGGGAACCACAACTGGAGGTTTTTGCTGCTTGTTTTCCACTAGCATAGGAAGGGATATCGAAACTCAGGAATCAGGCATCAAATTATTGTCTCAATATAAAAGATCAGGATGAAATGTAATGAAGTGTAGTAGATGATCTTGTTATTTCTCCTTCATTTGAGCCTCATCTGACAAAAAGGAGCATAAAGCTTACGGGGTGGGTTAGCAGGAGGATCAGCCCCTCTCTGGCACGGAGCTGCAGGCTATGGAGCTGGACACAAGGACTGCTTCCTGCCAACCACCAGCCTGCAGTGCTGCTTGCTTGGCCTTGTGAAGACTGAGACTGGATTATCTGAAAATGTTTTCAACCACTTATTGATCTTCATTTTAATGCTGGTGCTTGGGTTATAATGTAAGCTAGCTGAGATCTCAAAATCTTAATTTAAATGACAAAATATCCCATTTATAATGCTCGTAAAATAACTTGCAGCTCTCTAAATCCAGCCTAATGTTTGTGCTTTGCATGTTTTTCACATTAGCTTGCTCTTCCCTTCCTTTCTCTTCCCTTCCCAGCAATTTGCAGCGGATGAGATTCTCACACTGTTCAAGTTGGATCTTGTGTTATTCGGTGTATTACAGCTAGTGCTACAGTATTGTTTAATGATAAACATGAGCTGAGCAGCACAGTGGGAAATATTTTGGAGCTTTGCAGCCATATCACTCCCTTGAGGTTGTTTTTTTGTTTGTTTTTGCTTTACTCCAGAGACCATTTGGCAAAATGTTGTATGGTAAATTAGGTTTCTACTTTTTATATTTTCCTGTGTAATGCTTTGTAACCAGTGCAAATAACCAAAAAAAAGTAAAATATTAACCCCCTAGATTCCATCCTGCTTCTTGAAAACTTCTGGACATGATTTCTAGTGCATCTATGTGCCTGCAGGACTAAGGAAGCACAGACAGCTCTGAGTTAGCTTCGCACTAAACCAGGTATGGCTGCTTTACAGCTGTTGCACAGAAACACCATAGCACAGTAAATTAGCATGTTCAGAGGGCTGTGATTTGAAAATTAACTTGGATAAATCTCTGATACGTATCTGTCTACACATTTACTTCAGAAAGTAAAGCAGCGAAGTGGGAAAAAAAGAATAGCACAGTATTTTTTATTTATTCCCCTTTGATTTCCATATGCAGACAATCATGTCATCCATGCTCAGATACTCTTACAGACATAATTTTCTGTGCATGTAATAAATGCAAAAGCAGTGCAGTTTTTAGTAGCATTTATTAATTTAATGTGTGCAGTGATACACAGCCCGTTGGCATTATGGTAGGCAATCCACATTAATAAGCAGAATGACCTTCCTAAATTTCCAGCCTTCAGGAACACAATTCAGTTGCCACTTTCATAAATACTTCTGAACAGCTTCACTTGTGAGAGCAATCCGCCTGAAGGTACATTTTAGCCTATATGTCTGCAATTAGATCTGTCTGCGTTGCTCCTTTGGCTGGACGTGTTTAGCCAAAAGCATACACTGCAAATTGTAAAGATAATGCCACAAAAGGCTAAAGAAAAAATATCTCAGTTGCTATTAATAAGTGCAGGCAAACATGCATGACAACAGATTATGAAAAGAGTAATTGAGATCCTCTTTTAAAGTAATTAAGCAACAAGGAGAGCTAACTCAATTGAAAGACAATATCCTTATTAAGGGCGAGCAAGATAAAGAAATATGTTGAAGTGGATGACACTTTCCAGGAAAAATAAGCCATGAAGTCCCTAAATTGAATTTCAGTTGTTATCCATTTTCTTATCTAGGCTTGTGTGTGTGTGCCTGGTACAAGCATATGTATTTTGAACTCCATCCTCCCTTAATGTATTCATTTCCCTCCACTGGGCTGTCTCGGTGATGTATTTGTACAGCTGATGCACAGACAGCAGAGGTGCTCCACATACAGGCTGCTCAGTGAGAACAGCAGCATGTCCCTGTCTGGGGAAAAGAAGTCCCCAAGCCCTGATGTACCAGTCCTCAATAATTTCCATATTCTGTTGCACTTGTACCTTCCTGCTGATTTCCATGGCACAGAAATCTGTTCCTCTAGTCACGGCAGAGATCATTAACCCAGTAATTGCTCCTTCTCTGTCTGTTTCCCGTGGTCGGTCTGGTCCTGCATATGGGCAGAGTCTGGGCGAGCATCTGGAGGTGAGGAGGAGGGAGGGATCTGTGGGAATGGTCCAGGAGCCAGACACTCTCCGGTTCCACAGAAGCCCCGCGTGAGTTTTTCTGAGGAAACAGCAGCTGTCCTGATGCCACACCACACAGACAATGGACTGGCTTCCCGATGCTTGTATCTTTTTTGTCTGTACCTGAATGAAAGGGGAAGGCACAAGGCATTTCATATGTCAGGAAGCTGGTCACAGCTGCTCCTTCAGGCTAATGATCCTGGCTAGCCAGGCGCTTCCTGGCACTATCAGGGAAAAACAGATTTTGCCAAAAGTGGCTGAGCGGCTCTTGCAAGGGCTTCTCTGCCCAAACAAACTAGGGAGATGGTGCCAAGTCAGGGCCTGGCACCAGGAGGAGATGGCTGTTCCCCTGCATGCTTCCTCTGCCTTCCCTCACACAGCTCAGGGAGGCACCTGCCACAGCTCTGCCCAGACAGATCTACCCCTAAACTCCCCTGAACTCAGGAAGCCTCCTTTTCCATAACAGATTTGGAGAAGGATCCCCCAGAGGGCCACTGACTAAATTCAGTGAGATGCCTGTGCAAAAACAAAGGCAGGATTGAATCAAGAAAGAGGAATGTTAATAGGTGTAGGAAATAGTATTCTTCTTTGTTGTGCTTTTTGTTTATTTTTTAATGTCATTTCCCTTACAAGTAATTTTTGCACTTTGAAGAAAAACAGCACTATCAAATGCAGTCAGCTGTGGTTCCAGCACCCTGCCTTTTCCTTGTCATCTAAAGCATTTACAAAATACTCACATTTTAAAAACCTTTACTTTCTTCTTCTGTGAGTTACTAATTTTGTTTTGCTGCAGCCTATGTACAAGGTAACTTTGAGCTAAAATTCCGCTTGTGTTTTTAATATGGAGAGTACATAAAAGATAGATTCTTTGTGTCTGGGTATTCTTCATAATGGCTTCATTGTATTTTGGCTTTTCCTTTAGCTTTCAGTGATTTTAGCTAAACCATGTACCCTGGAAGTATTGCATCCCACAGCCGCATGGGGTATATTCCTAGTTACTACCACCCTTCCTCATTTCCTGTCACTCTAAATTGGTCACTCTGCATTATGCAAGACAAACCGTACTAAATGAATTCCCCAGTGCTCCTTTCTTTCCATGTAAATGCAGATGTTGACTTACTAGATTAAAGTAATCTGCTTACTGCCATCTAAGCAGTTGCGCATAAGAAACAACATTATTAATTACCTTCACTGACATGAAGCCCATCAGTGCCAAGGACAGCTGGCAGTCAAGATTTTCCGTGTGTCTGGTGCTAGGAAGTCAAAGAGGAATACCTAAGCTCAGGATTGGCTTACTTCAATTCAGTACAAAAGCATTTTTCTCTGCCCATGACTATTTTCATTAAATCAATCCTAATTTTTCAACAACGACAGGAATGGCATTATGCAAATAAGTAACTGCTTTTCAGCCTTGGAGAACAATGTCACCTACACAGAGGTTTCTTTCATAGTGGCATTCACTGAACTTCATAAATACCAATTTGTAAGTATTGCACTCTGTGATAATGACTTCTTCTCTGAGACTGGACACTTTTAAAGCTGTATCTTGAAGCTGAGAACTAATGAAATGTTTAATATTCTGGAATAATTCACCTCTCTGCATCAGAATGCTGTAAAAAGGCTCCCATCTGATGACGCCTGCAGCTGGCACAGTACGCTCTGTATTTATCACAGTGCTCCAGATAATATTAGTATTTAATGACTGTGCACTGATAAGCTGAAACTGGATGAATAGACTTTCTTTCATCTCATTCTGCTTAAGGTGACATGAACTTTCATTTATGACACAGCCACTTGCAGCTGTTCAGATGCACTCTAAAGACGCTGAAAGGAATACTCTATCAATCCACAACCAAATGAATGACCATAAGAATGAGTTTGTTGTCTTAGTGTCATTGGATTGCTTTAATAAAAGCATTTGTACTCCAGGAAGGAGGCAAGAATATAATTAATCACTGACACAACTGAGTAGGCACATTGTGTAAGTGATTCATTAGGAAGCAATTTCAAGAATATTTATTTTGATGATATACATTTTATAATTCATTAGCAACATAATAAAGTGAATGCTCACTTCCTATTTTTATACCTTTGAATTAAATATAACTGCATCCTTGCTATCTGTGGCTCTCTGCAAAGCTTTGTGTTTGAAGCAGAATGTAAGAACAGCAATCGTGATGGAGAGAGTTAATAGTATGGGGAACATGTTTACAGGGTTGGAGTCCTTTTTGTATTGATGACCAGAATTCATAGAATCATAGAAACATTTAGGTTGGAAAAGACCTTTAAGATTTTCCAGTCTAACCATTCAGATCAGAAATAGGGAATACGTGGTGGAATTCAGCCCCGTATCTCAGTATTGCTGATAACCCCTCAGCAGATAAGTCTAGAACTAAACTAGTGTAACCACATGCAAAAACAGATATTTGCAATGATTTTTCCGTACTCTAGCTGCACTTCAATGGATCCAGAATATGGGCAGAATTCTCCATGTGCTGTGCCACTCTCCTGTACCTGCATGGAGCTTGGTATGCTACATAATATTTCTCTCTCTGAATACTTCAAGATAAAAGGTTTGAAGAGGAGAGGTTTTGGATAAATTCTGGAATATCATTTCTTAAACTTTACAAGCTTTTATGACAAACCTGCCCACTAGGGCTCACCTTGGTTCTGTTCACTGCCAGGGTTCAGTGACTTATGTTATGTGACCCAGAGTTTCCACCTGTAATTAATCTAACACATTTTTTAGATGCATCTTCATAACACAGTGCTACAGGGGATGAAACAAGAGGTAAATGATATTGTATGTGTGTCAGCTGAAACTGGTGCGACTCTAAGCTAGTCCAAACTTGGTTTTAACAAGAACCCAGGCTCCCCCAGGCAAACAGATCTCTTGCATTAGCACATCTGGTTATGTGGATCTTTCTAAGTAAAGATAATAATTTATTTAAAAGATCTTTATCTATTGTTAATGCTAGTGAACGTAGCTTGATTGGTAAGAACTGATGGAGAAGGCTTCTGGGAATAGATGAAGGGTGAGCTGGAAGAAGGTGAAAAAGCAAAATGAGCAGTGAGAGTGTAGAGTTAAAAATAAGAAGCGTAAATCTAACAACCATTGAAAACCTTATGTAACTACTAAAATATTTGACATACAAGCTTAGGCTGGGAATTAAAGGTTTCCTTCCTTTTTCCAGCAACATCTAGTAGGAGGTTGATGACAGCTCAGAACTTCAGCAAGAGAGAGAGTATCAGATATCACTAGCAGAAATAATCTCCATTCCTGAAATCTTTAAACATTTGTGATGGAATGTACCTGCTTGATTTGCCTGACTATAATATAACCTTTTCACTTTCACAGTTGATATCTTCTATAGTTACATAATGCTTTGAACAGCTTTTAGGCCTACACTCTGTATTTTTAACTTTACATTCTCACTACTGTGCAAACACCTTACTCGAGGGATGAACTAAACCACAGCTCTGCAATGACGCCAAAAAACATCAGCCCAGTGAAGCAGCTCGTCTCACAGAGCCATGATTCAGCCACATCCCCAACAGACTCATGGTTAAAGCTCCCATCCAAGCAGCTGGAGGTCTAGAACAATCCAAATCTAAATCCCTTTTTTGCCATACAAGCACTTACTGTGCTCTATTTGCCAGCTTTTGAACAGCCTAACCCTAACCTGGACACACTCAGCATCTATGGGATGGATGTGAATGAGGCAGCGAGGTCATGGGGCAGAGGCTTTGGCACACAGTCCAGCTTTAGTGCTAGCTTCCAGATTTACTTCTTGGCAATAAACCATATTAGCTGCAAAGTGGAAACAATCTTGAGCAAATGCAGGTCTTCCCCACTCTGAGTGCTCTGAACACTGGGCTTTCAATACACCCCTCGTTTTTGCACCCTTCTTTTTGTCCCATAGAAATCTTAGAGCCTTCTCTGGCTCCTACATTTGACAACAGATGAAATTTTTGCAGGGCTCCAATGCTTGAGGGTGAGAGAAGCAGGCTCTGAGCCTGACCCTGGTCCTGCTGTGGTCCAGCTCAGCAAGGGCTATGGAAAGTGCCCTTAGCAGAGTGACTCTGGCCACATGCAGAAACCACAGAGGGCTCTTTACAAATCTAGACCCAGAAAAGCACTCACTAAGTGAATTTAAACATCTCCAGCAGCAGCCACTGGCTGGGATTTGTGTATTTTTGTTACAGCTAAATCCTACACTGGGTACTACTTCCACCTCTTCTAGATGGTGGTGTTTGAAATGAGCTCAGGATGGTAAGAGCCAGTTTCCAAAAGGAGAAAAGAAATCTCATTCTCTGTGGTCAGGATGTGCTTCAAGGTGTGATGCCACTTCATCAGGGAGCTATGTCTCCCACACCCTTCCTTATGGAAACCTGGATGAAGAAGTAGCTAAGGCTCTCCACCTTAACTGCAGCTGAGGTTATGGAGATACTCAATTCCAAGTCTATTATCTCAGAGCTTTTACATGTGGAAAGATAAAAACTTAAATGTACTATTTAGCATTTTATTTTACTGATGTATTAAAAACAGGGAAGGGGGGAAGCCTTTTTCCTAAATTTAAACTATATATTAAAATTGTTTTATCTGTACCTGGCAGGCAATGTTGTTAGTTAAGTCACATATTTTAAAAAAGGTTTTCAGTTTGAACTTTTCTCAGTTCTGCAGGCTGGATATGATCTGAATTGCAGTATTATGTTGTGTTATGACACGACTTGGTTGATGTCTTGCTTGTAAGTGTTAGCAATAAAAACTAGTTTACTACAGAAATGCAAACCTGATTCTATTTGTTTCATTACTCACAAATAAAGGGAGGAGGAGTTTCAATAGAACTCAACTATACATAAGTCTGCTAAAACTTTTTCAAAGTACACAAAGGGTTTCATTCTCTTTCCAAAATGACTAAGAGCTCCTACAGAAGAGCCCTCTTACAACTACCGGGGTAGAACATTACATCCATAGTGGAAAAGAACATCACTTCTTAAAGAGGTAATTCATCATGGCACCTGCTACCATGTCCCCCTGCTTCATAACTTATTTTTATTGACCAAGGACAATGCAGGGAAAGAAAAATGCAGTAGAGATGTATTAAACATCTTAAAAGTCTAAGAAAATATAAAAAATATTCCCATTAAACAGTTATTGATAACTTCTCCCCTTAGAGGACAGCATGATGTAGGGAACACCATCACTTTACTTCGGAGATAATGCAGAAGGCAGCCATCTGATGCTGTCAGTCCCGCCCTAGGCAGTTGCTGAAGAAATAGATGGGGCTGCTTTCTGGACAGTGAAATCTTACACTGAGCTTTCTTCTTCCTCCCTCTGGGGGAAATTGCTGGCACACCCAAGGGAAGGTCTGGCGCCAGCTCTAAGGGGGCACTTTTGGATGCCTGCTACAGTAACCCTGCCTTGGCTGCAGCAACAGTACAAGAGGCATCTAGAGACAGGGCAGTGGAGGAGCTAAGAGCAAGCCTATCTGCATGTTTTGTAGAGCTGCCAGGCTTCTCATACGATGAATCATGTCCAGGTGTAGGTGCCTCTAAGGTATTCCCATAAATCCAATAGCAGGTGTGAGCAGAGAGCTGTTTACAAACAGAAGCTTCTTGTTTGATGATTAAGAGGAACATGTTTTAATTGATATGACAGTGGTTTATTGGAACAACGTAACTTCAGTAGATACATAGATCCAACAAAACACTTTGGATTCTTCTTTTATGATGTATTTTCCCATCCCTTTGTTATCATTCTAGTTAAGAGCAAATATAATGGGCACATTTATGCCTAATGCAACTGGGGATAAATCTGAGTAAGTGCTTTCAACTCCACCCAAGTATAAAGAACAAAAAGGAAAAAACATATGGATCAGTATTGCCTTATTTTTGCCAGTATAAATGTCTCTCAAGTTATACTGCTAAAATTAAACTAGTTGTGAAATAGCATAAGCAAAGCATCCCTGAAAGGTAAGTGTTGGAGCTTCACTGCAAACCTCTTTAAATGTTTCATTAACTGCAAGAACCTTCATATATACTTTAACAGATACATAAAAATACTGTTTTCCCCTCAAAAATAAGAAATATAAAAATAAGTACTGCAATCAGATAATGAAGATTTTAATATATGTAACTCAGGATACCTTAAAGTGCTCTGGTACTTTGTTTTCTCAAGTTCTAAGAGAATCTATTATTTCAAAAAACATATGCATCTTCTTCCCTGGCAAACATGGAGCTAGAAAGTCTTTGAAAATAAAGAAGTCCTTCGGGAACGCAAGTTCACAGAAGTGTTGATCCTTCTACCTGGAGCAGGACAGGTTGCTCTACCCTTTAACTTCTGGAGAAGGTCCCTGAATGCCGTGCTGCACGTGTGTGTCAGCCTGCCGTGGGACCTCAGAGCTGGCCACAGGCATGCACACAAGCTTCTCCACGCTTACTACTTGAAACATATTATTGCTTGTGCTCCAGTTACTGACAAATAGCTTCTGTAGTAACGGGAGTTGCACATTTAATATGCTGTGATTTTTTTCTATCTTAACAACTTGTAAATCTGCCTCCTCCTCCTCCTCCGTCAATAAACTCTCTCTCCCCGAGACACAGAGTGATGCCCAGAACAAGTGCGTGGCTAGTACACTGAAAGGCTCACGCACGGACACCTCTGTGTTCTTGGGGAGGCATTTGCTTCTTCCGGAACGAAGTAACTCAAACCCGGGTATGAATGGGGCGCCAGCCTTGTGATGAAGGCGACTCTGAAGGCGTGCATCTCCCGTGGGAAGAAACACGTTGCTGGGGTGAGTAGGTGAAAGAGAAGAGAACTGTAATTTCATTTATTCCAAACCAGCAGCCACAGACAGTTTCACCCCAGACAGCCGTGCCAAAGGAGACGCCGCTCCCCGCCTGCCTCGGGAGCGGCAGGTTTTGCGTGCCCGCCCCAGCCCGGCCCCGGGTTTCAGGGTGCCCAAGGTCAGGGGTCCGCCATCCCCGAGGGTTCCCCTCCTCCGCGCTCCCTTCGGCGCCCACCGGCGGCGCGGGAGCCCCGCGGGGCCGGGCCGGGTCGGGGGAGCGCGGCCTCCGCCGCAGGAGGGGCTCTGCGGGACGGGCGGCAGCTCCCGCTGCCCCGGCTGCCCCGGCCCGGCCCGGCCCCGCTCCCCGGGGCTCCCCCGGGGCTGCCCCGCTCCCGGGGCCGGCGGAGGCGCCTGCGCGCTGCCGCCGCTCGGTGCCGGCCCCGCGCTGGCGCCGCCCGCAGCTCCCGCGGCTCCTCTGCCTATTTTAGTCACAGCCGCGGCTCCGCGCCCGCCGCGGGACGTGGGGCCGCCGGCGGCGACGAGCGGCAGCCCGAGTCCGTCCCGTCCGGGCGGCCGGGAAACTTTCCCGGGACAGCGGGCAGGTAAGGGGCGCGGGCAGGGCGGGGGCCGAGCCGAACCGAGCCGGGGCGGGCTGAAGCCCGGTGCTGCCTCCGCCCGCCCCCCGCCGGCGCTGTCCAGCCCGGCAGCGCTCGCAGCGCCGCCCGCTCTGCCCGGGGCCGGGGGCGAGCGGAGCCGGGACTTCTCCGGCACCGCCGCGCTCCGGGACACCCGCGCCGGGGCCGGGGCGGCGGGGAGCGGCCGTCCGGGGAGAGCTGCCCGCTCAGGGAGGGCTGCCCGCCCTGAGCAGTCGGCGGCGTCCTGAGCGGGGTGACAGGAGTCACTGCCCCGGGACGGGAGCGCTCCCCCCCTGCGCGCCCGGCGCGGGTAACCGGAGCCCCGAGCCAGCCCTGCCTGGAAGTTGGAATGCCCTGCCGTGTCCCCTTCAGAGGCGAGCGCGACACGCTGCCCAGCCCTTCCCCTCGCCAGGGCACTGTCTGAAGCGGGGCTCTTCGTCGTGTGTCTCGGGTTAGGGTTTGTCCCTTAGGACAGCGGGGTTTCTGCCCGGGTGCAGCTGCTGCCGCTCACTGACAAGAGCTGGCTCGGGAGTATCGCTACTGTCACAAAATCACCTCGGGATCCGGGGATTTCTTCCTCCGGCTGGGGGTTTGCCTCGTAGGCTGGCGTTACTTGATTCTTCTCTCTCTCCATCAACAAATGGTAAGAGCAGATGAACCCAGAAATTGCTCCTTTCCAAAGATAGAACGAATGCCACAAAGCACTTCTTTCCCGCAAACTGTATTTTTTTTTTTTTTGCCAAACACATTCTTCCAAACTGTAATATTTTATCACATTTTCTTCATCTGTTCTGTAAATCTTTGTGTGCTTTTAGGTTGTCAATCACTATATAGGCATTTTATATAGCAGATCTCTTGTAATATTGAATGACGGACCACCTGATAGTGTTACACAGATGTCATTGATGATACCTGGCTTCCAGAGCTAGGGCTTCTTGCTACTTTGTTCCTTAATGGGAATATGATTGCCTACATACAAGTTTAAACGTCTTCACCGACCACAGCAAAGCAAGAGAGGGTTTCCACTTCTGCAGAACTGGTCCTGGTCAGGCTTTCCACAAAGTTCTGTGTGGTGCCAAATAATAAAGTAGCTTAAAATGTCAAGTTTTAAAGAAACACCTTGCCTGCAAAATCATAAGTACAGTGCAAGTCCTCTAGTGAGGAGAACAGATAGTGAAACAGAAGAAAATGCTAACTGTGGTTCAGTTGTGGTTCCTGACATAAACTTTGCCTTCAGAGATAGGCAAAGTCTGTGTCAGGTAAAGCTTTTATGATGAAAGGTCAGAACAGGAAGTTTATTAGACATTCAAGAAAAGGGTTGTTAGCTGAAGCTATGTTCGATCTTTTTATTATGTACGTGGGCTCTTCAGAGAAGAGATTTTATTTTATCATTTTAGTGTGTTCCCCTGCTCTGCAAAAAAAAAAAAAAGCTCTGGTCAGTATCTCCAGATGAGGATAGAGAACGTGTGTTTATGTGTTTGGACACATGGCTCCTGGCACAACTCTGTAAGCCAGCTGTGCGTGCAGGTATGGTGTGGTGAACCAAGCCTCTTTTTTGGGAAATTAAGTTCGTGTCAGGTGGTTGGTTTCATGGGAATACATTCCCATTGAAAGGCACTGCTGCACCATGCAAACTCATTTAAGCGGAATTCTGCAGAGTTCAGCTGTAGTTCATTAACCCAGTTTAAAGCACTTGTGAAATGTGCACTGTGGCTGCTTTCTCCACTATTAATTTAAAAGTTGAACTGGAGAGCCACTTGAACTTGTACTTCCTTTCAAGTTTTATTCTACAACACAATAAAATTGTTGGATTGTTTTTTGGCTAATGCAGCTCAACATACAAGAGCCTTGCTCAAATTTGTCCAAGTGTTGGCAATTTATAGTACATTTTTAAAATGTCTGACTGCCATTCCATATTCATGTTTCTTATGAGCAAAAGACCTTAAAAAAAGGAGAGAGGGGGTTATACTTTTTCATTTGGCAGGAATACCACATGCACTTATGGTTCATCAATTCTGATTCAAATTGAAAGAAATCTGTAATTTTTCATTTCAGACACTGTCTAGATGACAAAACAGCATCTTCACCATTGGCTTTGCAACCACAGAGGGTTGCATTGTATATTTTACAGTGATAAATGAGGAATTGTTGAAGTACTATAAGCTGTGTTTAGTTAACTAGTCTTTAAATATTTAAAGACTAAATAATAGCAGCTTCACTGTATGCAGCGCTCCTAATGAGCCTTAAACTGTTCTTTCTGTATTATTGTGGGTTTTCTTTTTCTCTCGAGGCCTCCCCCTGCCCAGCTTTTTTCCACTTTTTAAAAAGATCAGTAGAAATTTGAACAAATTGTGGGCAGACTCAGACTTTCCCAGCTGCACCCAAACAAGCTCAATGAGTGGAAAGCCCCCTGAAACGTGTCTGGCTGAAGAGCTGTCCTTTGGGGACAGCTGCTCTGCATCTGCTGCAACAGGGAGATGGGGGACAGGCCCAGCTTGGCGAGGAGGACAGCCAGTCCTGGCCCTGTGCCATTTGGTGGCATTCATGTGGACCATTGACTGAAGTGTAGAGATGGCATTGGGGTGTCTCCAGGGCTGGGTACCAGCTGCCTGAAGGGGCTGCTTGGTTGAACAGCCTTGAGCGTGGACGCCGAAATTCTGCCTGACCCATGTGGGGCTTTGGCCACAGAAAGTCCTGCTTGGCTGGTGGCTGTTTCTCAGAGCTGCCCTGAAGGCAGTGAAGCACCACTGGTGGCTGGACATGCCTCAGCTGCTTGTGTTGCAGCTCTGAGCATTCCCAGAAGGATTGCTCTTTGGAAAGGTATCACTTCACATGGATGATCTCGCTGTGGAGAGGGTCCAATTTGGGAATTGCAGCCCAGGGGGGTACTGGAAGGACCAGGAAGAGTGTGGTTTGACTGTTTTTTCCTAAGGCCTGAGACACTTTACCTTCCATGTGACAGCCTCTGCACAGAGTTGTGATCCAGTGGGTGAGACAACAATGAGACACGAGTGGGACATGGGATGCCTGCCCCAACCTGCGTGAGTGCAAATCCATCTCCCCTCCTCCCACGAGCACGCTCCCAGTGACTCATTTTGACTTGTGTGGGGGAGTTCACTTGCTGCCCTTTTCCTTGAAGCTGTGATGTTGTGCAGAAGGGACCCGGAGCTGCCCTGCAGTTCCTCTTTATTCACCCGGAGAGAGGGATCCTGAGGCTTGGCTGCTCAGGTTGCACACAGGTTCCATGGTAAAGCACTCATTGACAACACATCCCTTTCTTTGAAAACCACTCACAGGAAGGCATGCTGGCTCCACACAGATGAAGGTTTAATCTACAATGTCTATAGGACATTAATGTCAGTGTTTTCTGTTGTCTAAAGTAGGTCTTAGTTGGTATCTGAGACAGGCTTCTGGATTTCTCTGGGAAGACCAGCTCCAAAACTTTCTAGGTATATACAACTTTTTTGTATCAAGTAACTTATTCAAAAGTCCAGGAGACATTGTTGCAATTGTCTAAGGTGACTTCCTGTAGAGTAAAAAAATATAACTGTCGTAAATAAATTAATTTTTTAATAAGAATATACCCAGATTTATATTAGAGACCATCAAGTCAAGACAGCATCTTGACTTCTTTAACTCCCAGCAAGAGAAATCTTTAAATCCATCCTACTAATTAATTACCTTTGCTATGTATGCTTGTGTATCTTTGAAATCTGAATAGTTTAATAGTGACTCATTATCTTGATAGAGTTCCATTTTAGATTGGGTAGTCCTTTTCTTCCTCATCTTCCTTCCACCTTCCTGCAGGCTGCATTTTGTTGGGAAAACCTTGTGCTTTCCAGTATTAGAATTACATCTTTCCCTAGGGTATAGTCTCAAGAAGTTTGAGGTAAGCTAGCTTGTGTTGTTAGTTACTGTCCTTATTGCTGAATGCATGTTTCAGCCAGAAGCATTGGTCCAGGGACAGTTTATCACTGAAAATAACTCGTTTACCTGCCAATATTTGCCTAGGGAATGTAGCTAAAGCTCTCTGTAGGTGCACAGCTCCTCTGTGCCCTGAGTTGGACACTGCATTGCAATTCAGAGTTTGGTTGTCTCCGTCCCTTCGGGTACCTAACCCCTCTGCTGAAGGAAAGTAGCTTGGGAAAGTATGCAACATAAACAGGGGTTGGGAGCAACAGGTGTCAATAGAGGCCACAGAGGGGATTCCAGAGAGGAAGGGCAATGGAAGGAAGGGGTATCTTAAATTACTGCATTTACACTGCTCGTGAAACTACTTGATAAAATTAAGGAGCAGTTTCTTTTTATAATCTAAATGATTGCTAGACCAGATGTAATTTGCCAGCCTAGAGGGGGTGCTTGGAGCTCATCCCTTGGAAGTGAGGGGTGTCAAAGCCAGGAGAACCCCTCCCCTGCCTTGCTCCTGGTGGAGCTGCTGGGCTGTCGAGCCAGGATATGACCCCTAGCTCCTGCATAAACACAGACTCTGTAGTGGCAAAAAACAGTGAGACAAATCCTGCTAAATCCAGCATAATCTCATTTTGTGCAAGAAGGTGTATATGCTATAAAGGAAAATCTTCCCTTTTGCTTCCAAACCTGTAGCAAACAATCCACCCAGGCTGGTTACACGATTAGCACGTACAGCTCTATAGCCTGTCAACATGTACAGTGTGAAAGTGCTGAGGGCTTTCTTTCGGAATACTTGGGATAAGGCAACTGAAGAATGGACTATTCAAACTCTGAATAGCTTTACTTCTGATTTAATTAAAGAGACCAAAGAGAGAACTGCTGGTGGCCTCAGGGCTTTTAGAGTTTCTTTTTTGTAGGAATTATTGTGATCCAGCCACAGTAACTAACACTCAAAGCTTCTCAGAGCTGAATTTGAGTCATCAGTGACAAAAATGGGGTACACAGTTCTTGAGCAAATTAAAAATGTACGCAATTGGTAACACTGCAATGCGTGGGGGAAATGCCCATTTGAGGAGGGGAAGGTTGTAATATGCATTTATACAATTTAAATTCAATCTGTTTTGACTGGTTTATCGTACTTCTTATATGAAGTTTTAAGTTGCCAGCAGTTATTTATTTGGTAGCAGTGAAATGCTCCATTTTCTGCTTTGAAGCTCCATAAAACTCATTGAATTTAGCACTTTCTGATGACAACTTAGTCCTTGCAGCACTGCTGTTTATTTTAAAGAAGTCCATGCCACTGTATATTGCTCAGATCTCTAGCCTGGGCTGATTTTTTGCATCACTTCATCTGCTCCTGCTGGAGAAGGTGGGATGTGTGGTGGGGCAAGACACTCTGAAGCATCTTGGTAATTCAGCCTGTGTTGGCAGGGCACATCTCCTTCCTGAGCTGGGAAGACTCATTTTACATGAAGCTCGGTTTTTGGCAGCAGTTTCCTGCTTGCTTGATCACCACCATCAGATGAACTTGCAGCAATAACTGTTCAGCACCACAGCCAGGGCAATAGGAGCAGGACATCAAACAAAGAAGAAGGCTAAAGCACCCCAGTGGAAGGATGGTGTCCCCTCCAGGTGCTTACAAATGGTAATGTGCTACTCTGAAGGATGACCCAGCTGTTTGGTTTTTTGGTTTGGGGGATGTTTCCCAACCTCACTTTCAGTAGATGAACGGTTTAATTAGAATGACTATTCCGAAGCCCATGAGTTTAAATTTTGAACATGTAGGAACTATAAAGAAAAATTTGAAAGACCCTATGTAGCACTAAATACCTCTCAAAATTGGAAATTTTACTATTCTTAGGCCCATTCCTATTATTGTCTCTGCTCTATTTACAGTTAGCAACAATTTTTACCTCCCAAATATTAGAATAATTTCTTATTTGAGAAGAGCTGCATCCTCTCTTTCTGCCTGCAGTTGACTGGCAGCAAACATGCTTGCTCTTCACCATAGCCCTGAGAAACCAGTCCCATTTAGTAGCAGGTTTTGTCAGCATTTGCAGAGGGTTTGGTTTTGCCTGCACACCTTGTGTAGCTCAGGAGAGTGTTGTGTTGGTAATGCTGTGTTCTGGGTTGGCAGTAACCTCCCTCCTTTGCCCTTCCTCTTGCTGGAAGGAGAGAGGCCCTCTCTAGTCTGGGAGATGCTGCAGCACAGTAAAAGTTCTCATTGTCTAGAACTAATGGAATAAGTGGGAATTTTCCACACCAGTGCTTTTGGAAGACAGGTCCCATTCTAAAAAATGAACAGTTACAAATGCAGGACAGTTTTCTCAGGACTTTGTTTTTGTGTGTGATGACCCTGTATCTGTGTCCTAGTGGTGTGCTGTTCTTTCCGAATTATTTTGGCCCTTCTTGTCATGAATACATGCTTTACAGCAATGCTGTAAGCTGTAGTATGGGCAGACTGAGAATGCAATAAGTGAATTAAAAATTGAGCATACATTTTGTGAAATTACTATAATGTCGTGTCAAATTATTGCAATGTGTGACCATACATGATGAAAAGATCATGGTTCCCTTTGAAACACTGATTTTTCTTTTTTCTTTTTTCTTTTTTTTTTCTTTTTTTTTTTTTTAGAAATTAGGGTCTTCAGTAGAACTGCTCAGAGCAAAATATTGGCAGCAGAGTAGAAGTATTAACAACAATCCAAAATCACTGTTATCAGCGATTCTGTTTTAAACAAACAATTAGTCAAACAAAAACCTTCTGCTGCCGATTTTTGACCATGCAATGCAAAATGTTGACTGGATTCAGGACACAAGGTCTGGGAACTGCATGTTCCACTTTTACTTTATTTTGGTTCAAAAATCTTAGCCCTTGACCACAGAAGTACCATCTAAAATTCCTCATGCTTTTACCATACCTAAATAACTTCTTCATAGCTGATGCAGTTTCCATCTCCCAGTCTCCAAGGGATAAATCCTACATCTGAGGGAATCCCATACAAGAGGAGAGTATTTGGATAAAGAAACAAACTGAGAAGGTTATAAACTACATTATTCTTGTAATGCCTTCTTCCACTGCAGGAGTATATTGAGCATTGTAATTTGGAGAGGTTCTGTGTCCTTTAGCTGTGGTTTTTCATGGGCCAGTGACTTTCCTATCACCACTCCCAGAGAGGGAGAGTCTCCTCCTAACTTTTTGTTCTGAGCTCTGCTGCTCAGTTGTTTAGGATTTTATGTCTTTATTGAGCACTGGTGTTTTTCAATCATGGAATTAATGTTGGGGTTTGAATAAACTTTAAAGAAGTAATGCTGTGGTGGCTGAGAAATATGATACAAATTTTCTTTATTAATTTCTTAGACCTGTCGCTGTAAAAGAAGCACCACTGAAAGCCCTGATGAATGGTGTTGGATGCTTCACTGCAACAGCAGTGCTTTTAAAGTATTGACTTCTGTGGCTCTTGTAAGGGGGAAAAAAACCCAAAGTAGTTCGATATTCTAGAGAATCTGATAATTTTGATAGCAAGAGAGTTCTTAGTTTCCTTGCTGTTCTACCAGGAAATGAACCAGACAGTTGGGCTTTGGAAGGTTTCAATCCTGATTATACCACTAATAGATTCTGGCTTTGCAATTTCTTCTGTGTGTAATCTCACAGTGAAGTACATATTTTTAGTTTAAAAGATAGATGTGGGAAGCTGGTTTTGAATTTTATTTTTTTAGTTTATTTTGGGGGTATTTTTCATGCTTGTTGGTTCTGTGTTTTCCTTTAAAAAATCTTAGGAAAACATCACCATATGAAAATGAATAGCATGTTTCACATTTTAGAGTTGAACAATAAAATTATGTGGTCCATGGCATGAAATTATATGGGATAGAACTTCGAATGCTATAAAATTGCTTTGTAAATGTCCCCGGAGTAGTATTTTGCAGGACTAGTTACTTGATGTTTTAACCACATAATCTGTATCAAGATGCCTTTAAGATTTGTAGTCTTCTTTCTATATGACAGATTTTTGCCTGTTTTCCTTGGACTAGAACCGTCCATCCCCTGTGACACTTGGGTTTCCCTTTTTGGGGTGTTTGGGGCTGCAGTTTGTTGTCTCCAGGAAGAGAGAGCAGCCTTGCTCAACCCTTTTATGAGAGTGATTTGATCAAAATCCAGAGTGAGGTGGAGGAGGTGAACAAGGAAGAAGCGTTCACTGTCTCTTTCTGTTAAAGAGCTGGGTAGGATGCTAAAAAAGGCTCTCAGGGAGCAGGGTCTGGACCAAAAAGTCCAACTACCTTCTCAGCAGTGAGGCTGTGCAAAGGCTTGTCACAGGATGTTGTGACGCAACATATAGGTTTACATGAGTTCAGTGGTGGCTACAGGGATCACAGATACAGAAGACATGACCTCCAGTTGAATGAATATTAAGGTTTGATCACATAGCTGCAAGGGGAATTGGAAGACTGTAATGCAGTCTGTGGTTTTAGGCAGTAAAACTTTGATAAAATTTAATTGTTGAAAATAATTTTATAAGTAATTCATCTTTTTTTCATTGTCCAGATCAGATGAAGCTACAGATGACATGACCAAAATCAAAACAATGCATGAACTGATGAGAAACAGCATTGAGAACATTAGCTGCCTACTTGCTGGAAATCCTGACTTCACTACCAAAAGAGACCCTGATGTTATGTGATCACTGAGCAGAACTTGCAAGAATGGAAAAGCAAAGGACCTCACTAGCTGCAACTCATCCATAAAAATTTCCAAGACTCAGCTGAATCAAAAAATTATTCCAGCCATGGGAGAAAATGCAAGTTTTTGGGAAAGTCTGATATATGCACATCCTACGTGTACCACATGGAAGCAAGAGGCAGAGGGATCTATCTACCACCTAGCCAGTATTCTTTTTGTTGTGGGCTTCATGGGTGGAAGTGGATTCTTTGGGCTCCTCTATGTCTTCAGCTTGCTTGGACTGGGCTTTCTCTGCTCTTCTGTTTGGGCTTGGCTGGATGTGTGTGCTGCCGATATATTCTCCTGGAATTTTGTACTGTTTGCTATATGCTTCGTCCAGTTCATTTACATTACCTACCAAGTTCGGAGTGTTGCCTTTGACAGAGAATTCCAGGAACTCTACAGTGCTCTCTTCCAGCCTCTGGGAATTTCCTTGACTGTGTACAGGAAGATCGTCTTGTGCTGCGACGCAGAAGTGATCACCCTGGAGAAGGAACATTGTTACGCCATGCAGGGCAAAACACCAATTGATAAACTGTCCTTGCTTGTGTCAGGCAGGTTTGTATTGCTTTGTTCAGGTTTACTGAAAATATCTTAATTTTTCCCTCCTTATTGAAAATGAAAGGGGGAAAAAAAGCCTGATTTGTGTATTGTTTATTTTCCAGTACAATAGATTAAATATTAATGCAAGTAATATAAATATTAATAGGTTAAATACACTTGTCTTGGATAGCACTAGCATAAAAACACTAAGAACAGAATCTGTAATAGCGTAAAGAAAAGAATTTGAAGGCATTCTTTTCCGGGCTGCCGTATCATAGCCTTTAACAGGTTAGGCAGATAAAGGAAATAAATGGGGTTTTTCAGTCTTCAGGTTATGGCTTGCTATCTATCTACTGCTTAGCTGATGAGCACAGCATCTCTCCTATTTTTCTTTATTAGTGTCATCTGAAATAGGACTAAAAGTTAGTTACCAAACTGAATATACTGAGATAAACTCTTTAATAGAGATCTTGACTTTGACACAGATTGTATTTGGTTGCTTTCAAGGGGGTGGGAGAGGGGTATCGGTAAGGAAGAGCAAAAGACTTAAAAGTGCTCTTTCATTACTAAGGGACAGAGTTGAGCCTTATTGAGGTTTGCAGAGCTGGGTCTACAGTAGCTGCATACTGTGGCCCTGTATTAGACCCTGAGGCAGTAAATCCACGTGCTTGAACTTCCTGCTTACAGGAGAGCCTTCTGGTAGCTTTGCTGATGCTTTCCTGGAGGGAAATACTAGCTTTTGTACTGCATGCAAAGCAGGGTGCAGTACCAGACCAGCATAAGAGTAGGTGGGACACCCAGAGGTGATGGACAGGGACTGTCCTTGATGGGACACTTTGTGGGTGCTTTTTGGTAGCCTGGTGCTTGGATAGATGGAATTTGTAGGCAGCTTGGCACTCAGCTGATTTAGGACTAGAAATTAGCAATATGGATGGTAGGCAGTTTTCCTTAGTGACACTCTGTTTCAGAGCATTCTTGGGAACTGTCTAGGAAGTACCTCATGGAGGTTGCTTTTGGTCTTGCCAAAGGAGAGGTATCCATCCTTCTACATGCCCAGCCAGTTAGCAATCAGGAGGAAGTTCCTGCTGCCCTTTGGTGCATGGTACAGGGCTGCTCGTGTGCCTTCACACTTCAATGTTATTTCAGAAGTAGAAAGGAAATTTTTCTTTGGCATCTTCAGAAGGCCAAAGCATTCACATACAGATCCCATACCTCCAGGCTGTTCTTCTGGCTCCAAACATAGTCCTGTGGGCATGTAATTCCTGTTAAACATGGAGAGAGCCCTACCTAACACATGCCGTGGGGCACTCCTGCTTCCCACGCCAAGCTTTTGCCACTTTGTTCCCTCTAAAATGCATATTTGCCAAAACTAGAAGTAAATCCCGTGGTTTTCAGGAGAAGAAGGTAAGTGCTTTTATGGGCATTGGTCTTTCACCTCTCCAGTGCATGCTGGCCTTTTAATGGCAAAGCTTGTGCATCGCTGCGCAGACCTACCACAGAGAGAATAATGTGTTTTAAACAAGGCCTGGAAACATTTCCATTTCAGTTGCATGATCTCTTTTGTATTCTCTTTCAACTGGCCTGACCAAGTTGTGTTCAAAAATATAATTAGGCTACTGTTGGCCATCGATTGCTTTTTCAGGCTTTCAAAGCTATATTTAAATTCCTCAGATAGTAGAAATAGCACATTCTTGTTGTAGTCATTGCTGGTGTACAGATAGTGCTAACAAATTAACACATCTTATCTTGGTAGGATCAGAGTGACAGTTGATGGGGAGTTTCTGCATTATATTTTTCCTCTTCAATTTCTGGACTCTCCTGAATGGGATTCACTGAGGCCCACAGAAGAGGGAATTTTCCAGGTAAAAGTCATGGGGTTTCTTTCTTGTTTTTTAGTACTACAGGAAACTGTTCAAGTACTGTTTGATTTAGAAATACATTTATTGTCGTGGCTTTTGTTTGTGATACTATACAAGCAAGTGGCATTCCATCAGTTTGGGGAGGAAAATCCTCTTTGCTTCTTGGACTGGCCTTGCTGTTTGTATCTCATTACAACAAACAGGACTTTTCTTAAAGCTAATCTGGGAGGTAGGCTCTGCTTGCATTCTTTGGCTGCACTGATACTCACCCTGAGAAGCCAGGTTTCCTCGCGGTGGGTGCTGAAGAGGCTTCCCAATGGGAGATGAGCCAGGGGGAGACGTGCCTGTGACACAGCCTGGCACGGGTTACACATGGGACACGATGTCAGCCGGGGCTGCCCTGCGCTCTCTGCGCCCTCCTACTGCTGTCACTTGACCGACGCACGCTGGCTGTCTGTGCTGGATCTGATGTCCCCTGTCACGAGGACAAATGGCATTTGTCGAGAGCTTTCTTTAGAGCTGCCTTTCCAGCTGAGGCTGCCGAGAGTGGAGCAGGGAGTGCAGGGCTGAGCCAGAGCATCCTGGCCGTGTGGGCACAGGGGGATGATAAGGGAAAGGATATTATTCATATTGTCACTGAGGCTGGCCAGGTGAGATCACTTAGTCCATAGCCGGTCACCTTTCTCGCTTGTCTTTTGCATACGGTAACCTCTCAGCACTCTCTGGGCTCTAATTGCACCTTTAGAGCCTTTAATTGCATTAAAAGGCTCTAATTGCAGTAGACAGGCTCTGTTGAGAGAGAGGGGGGTGCCTTCTGAGCAAGGGCAGCAGCAGCGACACCCCCGCCTTGTCACCTGGCTCTCTGATTCTCTCTTTTCTAGGTGACACTCACAGCAGAGACAGATTGTCGCTACGTGGCCTGGAGGAGAAAGAAGCTCTACCTGCTGTTCGCCAAGCACCGCTTCATCTCCCGCCTGTTCTCCATTCTAATCGGCAGCGACATTGCCGAGAAACTGTACGCCCTGAACGACAGGGTGCACGTGGGGCAGGGCTTCAGGTACGACATTCGCTTGCCCAACTTCTACCACGTGGCGCTGCCGGAGAGCCCCCCGGTGCCGCCCGCCCGCCGCTCCCACCAGCTCCAGCGCGGCTCGCCCCGCCGCACGCCCGCGGCCGCCACGAACTGCGCCTCTTCCCCACGCCCTCCTAGCTAGGGACATCCTGCTGCAGCCACTCCTCCAAGCGACGGGGGCAAATGCGAGGTGGCAAAGCGGAGGAGCGGAGGGGCAGAAGCAGATGAAGCCAAATTTGACTGAAAAGTGCCATTCATGTTAATTGGAGTACGTTGAATTCTCTGTCTCAAGCCAGCAGGTTGGCTTCTGCATTTTGACTGTCTGTGCAATATGTTTACTTTCTGTTCATTCTCCTGTTGATCTTCATCTCTTTCCTTCTGGAGGAGAACAAACCATAACAGTCTGAGGTCTTACTGCAATTGTGGTGGCCTCTGTGGTGGTGTGTTGTTTTGTTGGTTTTCTTTATTTTTAAAGCAAGCCCACGATATTTGTAATTATTTTTTTTTTTTCTCAAAAAATTTTGTCATGATGAAATATAGTCAGAATAGTCAATGAAAACAAGTAAGTAGCTTCAAAATATAGCAACTTGCTTATAACGTTCATATTTATGCCATGTGAACATTCAATTTACACGAATAATGGTGCAGAAAACGACTAAGGACTGATTGTATTGGGTTTGTTTCTTAAAGAAATGAAAGATTTTGAAATGCAGATCAAGACTGTTAAAAACCCAAACAAAACAAAACAACGAATTCTGTCCCATGAGTGATTGGTTTCTCTCTGACTGTTCTAAAGAGGTATTATATGCAAACAAACATAAATGTCATTGCTGGCATTAGAAAAATAAAACAGCTGTAGCTGCTGCAAATACAGCTTAGGGAAGTGGTTGTGTAGCATTTCTGACAAGATGTGATGCTGTAGGACCTGGGCTTCTGCAGTGTCAGTGCCCTTCGTGACATGTTCAATAAATAATGTTGATCAATCTACTGCCAAACCATTGGAGTTTGTTGTATAATATTCTTTTTAGCTACGTTTGTCAAGAAGAGACTAAAACAGCTGCAGCAATAAATACAATTTTTAACTGACACATTCTTGTTTAGCTTCCAGAGTCACTTTTCTGTGCCTATGAAAGTCTTGATTTAAAAGATATTGTCTCCCTAATTCTGTGGTGTTTTAATGACATAAGGAGGCCTCAGATCACTCTTCAGTAGGAGAGAGCTGGTTTCAACCCTCGGGGTCACTGTGCCTTTGAAGAGAAGTGTCTGAATGTCTTTGCTAACTCACCTTCCTGCTGCTATGCCTGATGCCTGCCAGTAATCAAAAAAATAAGAAGCATTACTATTTTATGAGAATGGATTGCTGCTTGATATGTCTGCAAGTAGATAATATTTTTAATATTTTAAAATTGCTGGCCTGTTTGGTAGGACAACCCTTGTGTGCTTCTCTGTGTGTGGGTATACATATAAGTTTAGGTCTTGTGAGTTGTTTCTGGAAGACTTAAAAAGATGATACAGTCTTATGCTTGAAAGATAATCATGCAGTATGTATAAAAAAAGCTATTAGAACACTACCTGCTTGAAGGACATTTAGTGTAGGGCAGATAACATTGTACAAGTTTTGCTTTGTGCCTCAACACTCCCTCTCTGTGTCAGCCAGCTGAGCTACTCCAAAAACGTTACACTGTTTTTTAATGAGTCATTTAAAAATAATTCCCCACCTCATTCTGATAAAATGAATTTCTAAATTTCTCTTGCTATGTGTGTTGGACCAACATGAAGTTTATACTTAATGTTTTATGTTTTAAAAATCTATAAACATAAAAATCTTTTAAATGCATAAAAGAGATCTTGTTCTAAACTTAGGTGTAATATAAATAATTGATTAATGTTCTCCTTGGTTTTCTTGAATATATGGGTTTGGCCCATTTATTCAAGAAAACTTGTCTTTACTAAATTCTGACCCTATTAAAGTTAATTCATTTGATCATCTTCACCTTAAAATAAGACCAAGGATTCTTACTCAATTTTTATATCAAGCTTATATATTCTATTTAAACTATAGCGTACTGCTTAGAAAGATACCTGGGAATGATGGGTGCTTCTTGACTTTGATGACATGCTTTTATACTTCGATAATTTTTTTCTCTTTTGTGACTGTTGTGTGCCTTGGTTTCTGTCACACACTTTCCAAACACAGTCCTGTGTGATGCTTTTCTCTGCTGGAATCGGTTACTGTCAGAAATCTCTACCAGGACATGTCTGAGTCAATATCTGAACATACTCTTAGCTAATCTTGTTTAGCTGTTGCTACTGCGCTTTTTGGGCTTTGAGTAATTTTTTAAAATTTTTTTCTAGTTTTCCAGCATCTGTTTGAGACATGACTAGCAGAATATTTCAGCTGTAAAGTTCTGCTGTAATCTACAATAATATAAGTACACACAAAAAGACTGGAAGCAAGATGGAAGTTCTCTCGACCTCTGTTTTTATTTTAATCTGGACAGCACTTCTAAAACATACAGTGAAATACGCTCTGGTATGCAACTCATATACCAGTGTTTTGGGAGGGCTGTATAATCTGCCTAAATGAAGACCTACCCAGAATGATGTCAGTGAAATTAGACAAGTTTTGTGAGATCATAAACACCCAGTCATTAGAGAATTGGGGTCACTCAGCCTGGAGAAGAAAAGGCTCCAGCCTTTTAGTACTTTAAGGGGCCTGCAAGAAAGATGAGGACAGACTTTTTATAGAAGGGCCTCTTGTGATAGGACAAGGGGCAATGGCTTCAAATTCAAGGATATATTTAGATATAAGAAGGAATATTTTTCTGATGAGCGTGATGAAACACTAAAACAGGCTGTCCAGAGAGATGGTGGATGCCTGGTCCCTAGGAACATTCAAATTCTCATTGGATGGAGCTCTGAGCAGCTTAGCCTATTTGAAGATATCCCCACTCATTCAACGGGGTTGGCCTAGATGGCCTTCCAAACCAGACCATTCTATGATTCTATGATTATTTATAGGTTAATAAACATTTGGAGCTAGATGAAGTTCTGACTTGAGCATCATCCAATTTATGCCTATGTTGCTACTCAGAAATAACTACCAGTGAGGTGACCAGACTCCTTCACAATTGGTTTAAACAAATAGATACTTGAGACCATGCTGCTATCAATGAGTCCTTTTCTTGATGTTCAATGTGACAGTGGTCAAAGGAAGCTCAGGGATGGAAAAAATTACAGCAAACCATGCATACAGAGATATGACCTCCACTAGGATAAAACTGGGAAAGCTGAATACATGCTTGGATGATATTGCAGATTTGCCATACCACAAAAAAGGCATATGCTTATAGTAATTAAATAATATATTGAAGCTATATTTTCAGGGAAAAAAAGTGCTCTACAGATTTTGCTTATTGTAAATGATAAATATAAGACATATTTGGTCTCAACGTACATGAAAAATTAAAACACAATATTGTGTTGCTTGTATGAACAGATATTGCAAACCATGTGTTAAAAGTGATACAAATCTGCAGCTATTTATATAGAAGAAAACTATTTAAATAAGAAAGGAAAAAATTAATGCCTATTTGTTGATTTCAGACATGATCAAATTAATACTTTTCTTTCTACTCCTGTAATAATTAAATGCATATTTTTCCTCCCTAGGGTGTCACTCTATAACAGATTTTTTTAATATAAAACAAAATAAATGCCATGTTAAGCTGATTTGTTAATCCCACTAGAAAATACTTACTTTGTTTACATTAATATGCATTAAAATGTAATAGGTTCAGGGTTTCCAAGGAAAAGCACCTTTTCTTTCTGTTTGTCTAACTCACGTTAACTTTCCTTTCTTGTAGATTTTTTATCCCTTCAGTTTCTACTTGCTGTAATTCTGCTTCCGTGGGAATCAAAAGATGTATTGAACTTGACATGTAAATCAAGCCACCTCATGCTGGTGAATCAAACCATGTAGGTGGAGCTTCATCAGCAGCAGTGTGTAGGAGAAAGGCAGCACAAGCATGTCATCATTCAGCTCTAGATTTGGGGTCATGTCCCAAACCATGGCTAGCAATGCCCTCCTAGAGGGTCACTTTCAGAGGGTTCTGCCAGCAGAGGGTTTGGACCCAAATCATCTCTCTGCAAATTACAAATGTTGTTAAACCTTGCTCTGGAGTGGAGAAAAAAAAAAAGATGGGACATTCCCAAAAGCTTGTGAGAGCAGAGGGATTTTGTAGCAGTTATTCTTCTGCTGTGGATTCACAGGCAATATTTTTTAAGTTGTCAGTTGAACTACAAATTAATTTGAGGGATTGGTGGTGTACTGTAGGGACAGGACTATTTCGCTACCTGAGCAGTGTTTTGATTACAAATTATGATAGAAGATTGATGATCAAGAACTAAGATATCAAAGTCATATAAATAAACAACTGCAATAAAATAATGGTGGTAAATAGTTATTTCAGCAGTGAATCCCATCGTTTTCATTGCGTCCACTAGTAACTCTCCACTTAAACTTGTCTAATCTGGGGGATATAATAATTTTCTGGGAGTAAGGGACATATTAGGCCATGAAAGACCCTGAAGGCAAAAATCCCATTAAATGGATAAAGTCTCTAACCATGTAATTGTATAGAAGTAGGCAACACCATCCCCTTCTGCAGAAGTCATAGGCAAGCATTAAAGGATCTCAGATCTGTGAAATAAGGTGAGCAGGTTCCTGTCCCCCGGCAGGGATGATCCAAAGCAGCTTGCAGAAAATTCTGGGCTCGGTGAGGATGAAGCACACGTATCTCTTTAATGTTTTCCGTGTGTGGGTTTTAGGAACTCCTAAGAAGAGTACAGGACAACCTACTTCCAGTGCCCAGCTGTAGGACATGGCTACAAGGATGGGATACTGGCAGGTAAGATTTGGGATGAGTTTAAAACACGTTAGGTATGACCCTGTATCTTCCTATATGCATTTTCTTACACTGGGTAAATGAAAAATAACTTATTCCAAAACAAAAGTAGGGCAAGCTAGTTCACATCTGCCAGGATACCAAAGGATGAGTATCAGCAGTTCCTAGAAAACAGCTGTTGTGCTGGAATTCCTTGCCGTGCTTTGTTTATCTAACTCTCTCACATTAAAATCCTTAAAGCTTTTACAGAATCCAGCTGTAGTAGCTATTCCATTTTACTAAGAGATAAAATATTTTGAATACTTACTTTGAATATGAAGCAAAACTGTCCTGTTTTCATTTACAGAAAAGTTGAGGCCTCTCAAATGATACTTTCAAGCAGATCTCCCTAGTGAGGGGAATGGAGTGCTTCTTAAAAACCAGTCATATATCCAGCACTATGCTCTGTTTATCAGTGGGTTTCCATTTTCTTGTTCAGTTACAGCTCTTCAAAAATACAGTGTTCTTACAGGAAAAATGTTCATTGTTTAAAGAATTAATGAGTATTAGTAGAAAAAAATACAAGAAATACTGATACATAAACTATTTTAACATTGGTTTTGATTTTACAAACTGTTAGTATCTTTTTGTTAACCATAGTGGTTGCCATTTTAGTTCTGAAACTGCTTTATACAGAGGTATGTGTACTTAAGCTACATGCAAAAGCAATAATCACATATATGTGTATGTTTATTGCAGTCTGTACCCCTGGTTTTAACCCTATATAAAGGGTTATGTTTGTTACTTTTCTCTTTACAGAACAAAGAAGTATAATAAACATTACTCAGAAGACTGGTCTTATTTATTCATTGAAATTAGAAGAAAATATATTCTTTTTCAAATTCTGTGTTTACTCTTAAACATCAGGGTAGCAAGAAGCAGTTGTGGCATGCTCTAACTCAGCACCCATGCTGACAGTCCTTTACCATATGCAGAGTTTATTAACTTAAAAAAAGCTATCTTCCATTTCAGAGTTCTTCTGAGCTAATTTATTTACCTTTTCTTTCCCCTTACTGTGGACTATTTTCACTATCAAATCATGCATGCTTTCTCTGTCATTTGTTTAAATAATTCCTTAGACTCATCTTCAGGCTCCCCCTACCTCTTTTTTGTCCTTGTTCCTCAAGTTTTTAAGTCAGGTTTGGTTTTGTTTTGTTTTGGTTTGGCTTTTTTCAGTTCTGTCTGTCCTTCTGCAGATGTTAAACACTTTTTATTTAGTTCCTTTTCATATATTTAAATAAAATTCTAAACCTTTTGTTGTGCATTTTGATAGGTAAATATCAAAATGCACAACTAAAAAGGACTAACACTGCAGCAAGACATTAATTGTCACCGTACCAACACCCAAAAGCATGCATACATTTGTACTCTGACAATATCTGGGATTCCTTTTGTTCATACAGACAGTCACACAGACTCACACAAATTCGTAGGGATCTCTGCAGAGGGGAAGTTGAGAGCTGCAGCCGAAATGCATTTACTTCAGGATTAGCGCAGACACATCTCCACGATCATTTTGAACTTTATTTGTGCGTGGAAGTTGTCCAAAAAAGGAACAGAAAACTCACAGCCAGTTCACCCAGGGCTGCCAAATCTGCTGTAGCGGGGACCCCTAAAAATGGGCTGTCACCCAATGAGAGGACAGATGCAACGCAAAAGCATGGCTCTGTTACTTGTCTTCCAATTATGTGTGAAGTAAGAGCTGTCTT
Organism: Acanthiza pusilla; assembly: GCA_036630365.1. NCBI lineage: Eukaryota > Metazoa > Chordata > Aves > Passeriformes > Acanthizidae > Acanthiza > Acanthiza pusilla. The sequence continues at coordinate 35,240,580 of JAXCHO010000036.1, read as the reverse complement.
ACGTTAACAGAGAACAACGTATTGATAACTATTTGAGTTCCAGGCAAGCAATGTGGTCACACTCCATCTCTGGTATTCCTCTATTTACAGAAAGAAGCAAACCCCCAGGGACAGGTTCCCATTATTCCCCAGTGCCATTAGCAAGCTGCCCTGGCAGGGCAGTGACAAACATGCCATGACTCTGCTTTAGGAAATCCAACCCATTTTATATCAGCTCTCCTGTTTTTTTGGGGCAATCATGTGATTTAGGTAGAGCTAGAGCAAGCATAGCAGGCCCTTCCATCAAGTCCCAGAAAAATCACTTGCAAGCAGTTCATAGAAATTGTTCACTGAGCAATTTCAAATAATGAACATACAAAATAAAGTGTCAGCAGGGAACTGCTCATGCATAATTTGGGAACAGGGATAATTGTTCAGTGTGATTGAATAAATTGTTTACTGCACACAGTTTAGATAACTTTAATAGCAAACAATTTTACTCTGTCCTTATACCTCAGGATCATGTACCCTTTGGATAAACATCTAAGTCAACCATCTGTTAAACTTTGAATACTTTGTCTGATTATTTTAGAAGAAAGTTGGCTCCTGGCTCTAAGCTGGCAACACTCAGTTACTGTACAATTAGTCAGATACCTGGAAGACCTGGGATGTGGTGTTTTTTATCTTGGATTCAAACACAAAGAAAGCCTTTCTTGTATTGACAAGACACACCCTCCCTGCAGGTCTTGCATTGGAAGAACTACCTTGACTGTACATCAGAAAGTGTCTGTGAGAGTGCCTGAGGTAAAAATGCACGGGAATGCACATACTCCTGCTAAATAAGCCTCCAGAATACTAAAGAGTTGAGAGAGTATTTGTCGTTCACAATCTCTTCCACACAAACGTCCTTCTAATAAAACATAATTCTTGAGGATGCTTTCAGGCAAAACCCATAAAAATAAATTTTCTGCACAAAATATGTGTATTTTTTCAGTTATAAGGCACATAATTTCAGCAAGTGGGATGGGATTTGCTAGTGTATTCCATCCCACTCCAGACAGTTGTCAAATACACACAGGATGAATTACTCTCTAAAGGAGCCCACTTACAGTGCCTATGGAGGGAATTTAAAAGATTAGTTTAGAGCAGATGCTGAGTACGCTTCCTGAAACTATAAATGGAAACATTTCATAGATCTTGCCATTGTCTGAAAATAGTTCTGTCAGCCTGGCACATTTGGGATCCTGAATACAAAGCATTTGTTCTCTTTAGTGAAAACTTTGCCTAAAAAAGGCTGTGGCGTCGGGCTCTCATCTGGAAGAGGCAGAGCACTTGCAGTTTCACAAAAAGTTTCTTTCTCATCTGCTTAATAAAGTCTTCCAGTCCCTGGCTAGCTAAACTGAGAGACAGGAGAGGGAGGTCCAGGTCTCAGCTGTGCTTCTGAACTCCTGCCTGACCTCTGCTGAGGTCTAACACCTCCCTACATCATCAGCAGGATGATATTTTCCATGGAATCCAGAAGAGCAGGCAGGCACCAAGAGCTTAAGGGGTGCTGTTGAGGATCACAAAGCTGGGTGCTGGAGATAAGGAACAAGACTGAGCAATTTGCAACAACAATGTGACATTTTCTGCTGTGGACTATTACTGTGGAAAATAACTATATAATTGGAGAAAGTACTTAAGCTATCAAGACTTTAATAGCAGGAGAAAGAGACAGAGCAGAGAAGAAGCCTGCATCAATGAACAGCTGTAACACCATTAGACCTGTCTCTGCTAACAAAATGCATCAATTCAACACATCTCCAAAAATTGATCTGTCTGGCCAAAGCCAATTCCTCATTCTGTGCAAATGCAAACAGTTTTTATTTCTTTCTTCTGTCAGATTAATTTATATTAGCAGACTTCAAAGAACCTGTAGCTTATTGACAAAGACAGGAGGTTAAACCAGTCTTTATGGTGATTTAACAGTAGGATATTAAACTAATTTAATTAAACCAGCCCATTCTCCTATGGTACATGAGACCTTGTTTTAAGAGGATAAATTCTACTTAGTACTTTTCACTTAGAAAATGTTTGTTATCTCTATAAGTATAGATGATGTTATCTAATACTATCTGTAAAACTAACTGCCATTAATATCTGCCTTGGACTATGTGCTATTATCTTATATAAAATTAATGTCAGTGATTCTATCAGAGAAAATTTTTCTTCTTTGCTTCTTTGCACAGGTGCACACCACGGCACAAGACTAGAGTCCATCAGAGCCATGTCTATGTGCTCCACCTGCTTATGGTCCTCCTGGAGACACAGGATACAGGGGCACCTCTCAGATCCTCTGTCATTTCCCTCTTTCTGCTGACAGCTGTACTGGTAGATACCACCATCTCCATTACCCGTGAAGTCTTGGTTCTTACTGCCTGGCTGCAGAGGGGAAATGGCATTAATAATGAACATACTGAAATATGAAGATCCCAAGAGACTAACTGCAATCAGGATTAAGTTCTACACTGTCACATGGCTGCAAATGTTATTAGTTCATTGCCAAGCTTTCCTAACTAAAAATCTTTTTGCATCGGACTAAGCACATGCTGTTTACCACCCAGGACTTCCCCTAAAATTAGAGAAGACCTGGAGGGTAATGAGAGAGGAGAAAAGACGTTATAGAAGACACAACCAGTACAACAAACTGCACTTCTCCAACGTGTAATGTTCAGTAACGTGCTAGAAAATGCTTACACATCAGTTTAGATTGGGATAGGAGCTCTCTGACAGGCTGCTTTGTGCAGCTTTTGGAAGCTACTTGGCTTTGCTCCAGCAAGCATAGCTGAATACTACCAATCTCAAACACATGCTAGATGCTATCACTCATGATAGCAGCCATGCTATCCTGACTCGTTCTTCCCACCCTTTTTCCAGCTCACTTACTCTGCATATCTCGGGAAAGACAAGGTTCATCCATAAAAATGGCTGGCCAGTCAGAGGAAACATAGCCTGAAATCAACTCTTTCATAATTATTTCATAATATATTTTTGAAAATCAGATTTATATGAGGCAGCAGGATTCACAAAATCCCTGTTCACATCACACATGTTCCTGGAGCAATACCGATCTCTTCTCCAAGGTGCAAAGCCAAGAACAACCATAATAAAGGGGAGGCCTCCTGGGACACCATGTGTTGATGTGTACATGTATAAAGAGTGAGTTCAAAAATTAGTCGGGATTCTGTATGCTTTCCAAAAATGTTTAAGAGTAATGCTGACCATATGCTCTTGGCTGCTGAAAAAATAACCCCACTTTGCAGATAGCTCATCAGAATGTATTGAAAGGGTTTTTCTCCCACTGCAGTCCAGATTTATCACTGACACTCAGGTTTTGAGATGGGCTGGAACGCTTTTCATCACTGAATGCTACTCCCCGGCCGCCTGGGGATGAAGGCAGGCTCGGTGACTACTTTGCCCGTCCTGCAAGAATGGTGGCGCAGGCGGGGGCTGGACAGGACATGGGCAGAGGCGATGCCGACACGAGGGGACACAAGCGTCCCGCTTTGGAAGCACGCTGTTCCTGGGAGCTGTCGAACTGCCACACGAGCGAACTTGGTGGCATTTCTTAAACATCACGCTCGTGACCAAGCAACCACAGCAGGTGCCAAGCTGAGAAGAGCAGTATTAGTAAAGGCTGTTGAGGCTCCTTGACACACCATGTAGGGGCAATACTGCTCGCCACACGTTTAGGGGAGAATTCAGCTCTTCTAATTTTAACCACCCAACAGCTGGGCAGGCTGCCCGAGCGCGGGGCTCTGGTGCGCGGCACGGCCGCACCTCTGCGCGGTGGCTCTCCGCATCTGTTTTGGGCGCCTCGGTTGGGCACTGCCCGGTACCCAGAGGCCCCGGGCTGGGCGGGGGTGCCCGGGGTGATGTTCCCGGGGTCACGGGGGGCGCGGGGCCCGGGGCCGCTGCCGCCCCTCCCGCTCCCGGGGCCGGCGGAGGCGCCTGCGCGCTGCCGCCGCTCGGTGCCGGCCCCGCGCTGGCGCCGCCCGCAGCTCCCGCGGCTCCTCTGCCTATTTTAGTCACAGCCGCGGCTCCGTGCCCGCCGCGGGACGCGGGGCCGGCGACGAGCGGCAGCCCCGGGTTGTCCCCGTCCTGTCCGGACGGCCGGGAAACTTTTCCGCGGGCGCGGGGCAGGTGAGGGGCGCTCCGCCCGCCGTGCGCCGGCGGCCCCGCGGGTGGGGGGACGGCGGCGGGCAGCAGCAGCAGCGGCGGGTCCCGCAGCCCCGGGGCTGGGGGTCCCGCTCCAGCGGCGGCGGCAGGAGGGGTGGGCGCCAGGTGGAGCCTCCCGGCCAGCGGGAAGAACGCGCGGTCCCGTCCCTGCTCTCCCGTTCCCCTCGGGCGCTCTCCGTGCCCGGCTGCGGGCACAGCCGGGACCGGGCTCTGTGCCCTGCCCGCGGGGAGGAGGGACGGGTTGCAGCTTTGGAAGTGGCCCTTCGGTGGAAGAGGGACCAGTTGCTCGATTCTTTTCAGGTTTTTTTAAATTGTTTGGTGTCTGTGGTGGGGTTGGTGGCCGCACGGTGTGGGCTGAGATGAAGGTTCGGAGCGCAGAGCGGGGCTGGGGCTGCGGGCGCGCCCCGCGGTTCGGGCGCTCGGCTCATCTGTGAGCGCTGCAAGCGCAGGGGAGAGCGAGCTCGGAGGCATTTAGACTCTCGGGGCCGCTACTTGGGAGCAGCGGGGCTGGTTTTTCTCACCGTGTGGATACTTTGTTGACTAGGCACAATGAACATGTTGTTAAATTTTCTCTAGATTAGAGCGGCAAAAGAGACTGAAATTTCTGTACTTACTGACACGTTTAAGTGAATTAGATTTGCTGCAAGGAGCTGCTGAAATACTTCATTTCATATAGCATTTTCCTGTTCATTTCTACTGCATTGTAAAAGAGGAAATTGGTAACTTGAACTGTAATTAACTCAGCTATGCTACCTCTAGTAGTTTGTCTTCAGCTCACAAAAGAGCTATTGATTACCTAAATTCTCTATGCAGCTTCTGTGCTACAAGACCATGCAAAAGTAGTTAAAAGTTCTGCAGGTATAATTTTTAAAAATGTTGAGGTTTGGGGGGTTTGTTGCTTTCTTTTTTTTTTAAATTGCATTGACTGTAAAGTTATAGAAGTATGCTCAAGCATAAGAAGCTCACTTGAATAATGTTGACCACTAAAGCTGTGGGATACGAATAATATCAACAAAGTGGGTAATGACGTGTGCAGGACACTCGGCATTGTCCTGTATCAGCTTGGCTCACTGGTTCTCATACTAGAATCAACTGCTTTACAATTTTCTGCTGTGTCTGTCTTCTGTGAATGTTCTGTAGGTATCCATAAAATTGCCACTTTTTTCAAAGTCATCATTGTGTCTGAATATTTGTGGATCAAATCTTTTGGGAATGGCTTTCAGAAGTTCCGTCTCTTGTATAAAGGTGTTGTTGAGTATGGCAAAATCCTAGAGTAAATTCACCTTGTTTATGTTTTGAGAATTTGCATTTTCTGACCTAAGACCACCGTATGTTACCGTAACTTTCTATCAAGTTCATGCACAAAAAATTTTAATAGGCTTTTTTGTTAACTATACTAATTTCTGTTAGGTTCAATATTAAAGAGTCAGTGAGTTTTTCTCTTTTTTTTTAGTATCTTATTTTTTGCCTCCTGTTTGGCCAACAAATCAACTTGAGTTTCCATTCATCTGAATTTTCAAATTCTTGGTTTGATAAGTCCAAGTTCATATGATGGATATATACTGGATATTAGAAAATGCTCTTTTAATGCTTTGTCTAATGCACCATAAAGCTTTCATTTCAGTGGGTGCTATTTTACCCCAACTTTCTAAAGTTATTTGACTATATCGGTTGTTTTTTAAACTCATTATATTAATACATGTCTTTGCATTGAAGACTTAAGCATATGACTAAATAGTCTTGTGCTATATTAATCCTTAATAGACATAACCCTAAATTAAAGTTTTAAAGGCCTGAATCTGTATTTACAAAATTAATTTTTGGCTTTCTGAGGTCATAGAAGGTAAAAAATGGCAATTGCTTGCTCATTTGTGGAACTGCAGCCGTTTTCTCATTCTTCACTATTATTTGTCAACAGTGGATGCTAGGACTAAAGAATTGTTCTAAAAATTAGAGTCATGTTGTTTTTCGACATTTTGGATATTTCTGGTGTTACCTGTAGACAAACACTTCAGCTTGTAGCTCTGTCTGCCTTTTCTGTTGATTCTCAAGCAGCCTCCCTACTTGAAATTCAGAGCCTGTGTCGAAGTCTGTCCTTGTGTCGTTTTGCAGATAGCATCAAACTTTATCTGTCAGCTTTAAAATACCATCGTGATGGAGAAGTTCTGCAGGTTTCTGCTGTTCTCCAGAATGTTAGGAGGGCTGTAATCAGTGTTTGTGAGTAGTAAGTGAAGTTCAAGTATTCATACAAAGACTTTAAAGTATTAAAGACAAAGCTTACAACGAAACTGGAGATGGGTAGATTTAGGTTCCTGGGTTCCAATTTTTTAGGCAACCAAGTAACCCCGTCAGGTAACCCTGACTTTTAAATGCGCTGAACATCCTCTTACGACTGCAGATGCTTTAAATTGCTTGGTCAACACTTGTTGGAGAAACTCCTTCCCATTATTTCAGTTTATGGCTTGTGGTTTGTTGCATCAGTGTCTGTGAAGAGCAAGGGGAGCAGTGCTTTGGCTGGGCTGTGAGGAGAATGAGATTGTCAGCTGCTGTATATTTAATTTGATCCACTGGGTTTCCAGTCTTCTAATGTATGATGCTTTACAGCTGAGTCTTAAGAGTAAGGTATCCTCTATTCCCACAGTGGAGCAGTACAAAATTTTGCTATTAAAATTGAAGCATATGGAAGGCTGCTTTGATTTGTGATGAGATGCAGCTGAAATTACTTCTTGCAGCCTGTTTTGATGTTGAGTTGAACGACCTGTGGCTGGTTCTGTGTGTGAATTTGGTTGTTTTCTGTTGGCATTTTAAGTGGCGCCTTTACTGGTAGATGACTGGGCAATTAAAGGCTGAATATAGGTAGAAACTCAGCTGATGGGTTTTTGTTTGTTTTTTTTTTTTTTAAAGATCTAGAGATCCTGTTGTTCCAGTGTAGGGAGCTCATATTGTTTGAAAACAACAGGAGCACCATGATAAGATGTGTGTAAGATGAGCACAGGCATAGTTATTCAGTTAGCAATTCCCCTCTGTTTACGAGCACGTTAAAATGCCAGTCCTGCAGCCTCACATGGGCTCAGGCTTTGGCTCCCTGTGTGAGTGGCTTTGTCAGGACAGTGAAACTGCTCTAATGACTCTCTTGATGAATTCATGTGAAAGAGCTGAAAGAAAGTAAGAGTGTATTTGTATAGGCCTGGCGTTTGGTAACAGTTAAGTGTAGAGTTTATGACAAACCACCCACATTTTAATTAATTTTTGTGAATAGCTAATGTAGGAATGAAAAGAGGAATGTGATCTTTTAAGAAATAAGTGAATTGTGTAAAGGATTGGTAAAGGATTAGATTGGATTGAAATTATTTTCAAGGAAAAATACTGATGTGGATACAGTACATCTGTTCTAGTGCTTGATCCTGCAAGATGCCTCTGCACATTCTGTGGCATACCTTAGCTGTGACAGGCTCTGGGCATCAGAGATGAACCATAAGAGAGGGCTCAGGATTTCTTTCCTCCCACTGTTTTAAGAAGGGATCTAAAACACTGATTAGTTTTGAAAACTCTCCAGCTTGCTTACAGGTACACAGGTTGATGGGAGAAAATAATAATAGGAATGGACGAAGCAACTCAAAATTACTTCACAGCCCAAGAAGCACTCTCAGTTAACAGAGATGCTTCAGAGTGTATTCAAGTCTGCAGGAAATAGAATGTATTAACTGTGACTCAAAGTTGTCTGCTGAGCAGATGAATTATGTGTCAGTTAGCGATGACACACATCAGGGATGTGCACTGTCTCTACAGAATTTAACTGAATGCAAATCCCACTGTATGCTATGGGGCTTGTTTGTTATATTTCATTAATGAGACTCAAGCCCAACTCCATATAGTTTCTGCTGCTGTGGCAGTGCAAGGCCATCCATGCCTTGCTGGAAGCAGGGTTCTCCTGTGTTTGACAGCAGACGTGTCTAGGAGCAGTCGTGTTCCTTCAGCTGGGACCTGCTCTGGGTTGAGACCTTCTGGAAAGCTTGTAACCCTGTCTAAAGTTACCTAGAGAGACCAGCTTTTAAGATCCTAAAGACAGTGTCTTGAAATCTTCCAGTTTCTCCCTGTAGTTTGTTTTTAATGGTAATTTTTTATTTTGTGTTGGGATTTGCCCACAGAAATTTTTTTCCATTTAATTGATGCAGAATGAATATATGTTGTATTTATTACTACAACAACAGCCAAACATCCTAAGTGTATTTAGATTAGAAATAGTCTTTAGCTGTCTCATTTTTTCCAGGAGTTCCACACACAGACAAGGGCCTTGCAAGCTTGTTCAAACTATGTAGACCAAGTGATTTCCCTAAAAGACTGGCAGCAGACTTAGCAGCCTTTCTGGTTTGGTAGCTACAATTTGGGTGAAAGAGATAACAAAGCATTGCTGAACTATAGACCTAGCTTACCCTTTTAAAGCATTTTTAATTTTTTTTTTCTGTGAACTATAATGGAAAATATATCTTGTGAAGAGAGAAAATAATGCTAAAATCCATGTGTATGTCTACTATGTTTCAATTTAATGCATAGTGAATTTTTTCCCTCTCTTTGCAGGAGCCTCCAAGATGAATACTACAGCAATGAGCCCACTCACTGTTACTGAACTAGGTTTTGTTCCAGACTTAAAAAATGCCACCCTTGATCCTCTCAATGAGACTGCATGTGAAAACTGGAAAGAGATTCATCATCTTGTTTTCCACGTGGCAAATATTTGCTTTGCAGTTGGACTGGTCATTCCAACTACTTTGAATCTTCATATGATTCTTCTGCGAGGCCTGCTCACCATAGGTAGGAGAATTATTCTGGAGACAGAAATGGCTGGGTTTGACCATTATGGAGCTGGTCCCTGCAGCTTATGGTGAAGTTACTGCTTCTACTAATGGCCATTGTGCTCTGATGAAGGTGGTTTTGGTCTAAGACAGGATCTGTTTGATCCTGACATGCCTTTTCTAGAAAGATTATATAACCTTTGGCTCTTAAAACTTCTCTGAACTGTAACTTGTGTTCTCAAACCTATGAAGATGTCAGCATGAAAACAAGTGGACACCATTTATGTCAGGTGTAGCCAAATGGTTAAAATTCACTAATTTCAAATCAGTTATGTCTGGTCATTAAGCCTTTTATTTTAGATTTCAAGTAAGTACTGGGACTGTGTATTGGCAAGTGCACTGGCTTGGTGTGTCTGAGGTAGGTGAGGTTTTTCTTGAGAAGCTTTCTGTGAGCCCATGTGTTCTTTTAATGTGGGTTCGAGCATGTGGCACTTGGGGGCCACCAGTATTTTTTTTGTTGCTGATTTAGAGGTGCAGCCTTTTGATGGAGAGTGTATTCTGTGTTCTGATATCAGTCATATTTCTTCTACCGCTGTGGGAATCTTGTGACACCAGATTCTGATTTGAGAGGAAAACCTAAATTTGGCATGCTTGAGGCTGAGAAAATGTGGTTTGATTTGTAACATTGCAGTCCCACAGCTATTTCAAAGCCTCTGTACCTTGTGTGGGACAAGATCCTTGTGATCAAAGAAGGAATAGTTAGTCATTGCAGCGTAAGAAAGATAAATCCAATCCGACAAGAGCGTGCTTAAGTATTTTTAAGTGAGTGCTTGTTGGCATAATAGTGTGGGTCAATTTTATGATAGAACTATTTTGAATTTACGATGATCTTGCATTTTCTATTTTATATTTGTTATAGGGTAATAGCTTAAAACAGACTGCACTGGTGACCAAGGGCCTGAGCGTTGCAAGACCTTTTATCTTGGCTTTAAAAGCTAAAGGAGCTCTGCACTTGCTGAGCCTGCTACTTTGATCTGTAGGTCTTGTAGTATTTTGAGCAGATATGGAATCAGTTTGCAAGCTGAGGTGGCAGCAGGAAGCAGATTTACTCAGTGGGCAGAATGAGTAATGAGGCTTGGTTCCTAGGGACCTGCTCCCTTTGCTTTAACCCTGCCCCACCTCTGTGCTGCTCTGCAATATTGCTGCTCTTCAATACTTCCAGACATCCTATCCTCCTGTGCCTTGCAGTCTAATTAATAGGCAGATCAAGAGTCACTATATTTTGATTTTTCTGATCCATATGTAAGTGCTGCCTCATCAGTTAACAACCCAGACAGACTAGATAGTACTGAGTTAATTAATTCAACATCATCTTCAGGGGAGGAGGGGATAAGAACACTCATTTAGCACTGTCTCCTTTTTGTCTTTGCACGAAACTTAAGGGAAAATATATTTGTGACCTCTCCAGCCATCTCTGTTGGATGTTAGGCTCACAGTTGTGTGGGAGAGAATCACTGATGCATAATCCATAATTTGATAAATATTGTCTTTGTATTTTGAAAATGGAATCCCTAATCATTCAGGATCCCTTATCTTTTAAAGCAATTGTCATTATTCAAAGTAAGGCAACTAAAAAAAGAGTAAGTGTTTCGAAATTTTCTCTTTGATGTTACACAGGAGAATTCAGGTTCCTGATGTGACCTTGTCACATCAGCAATGATGGTTTCTTTTAATTTTCAAAAATATCTGCTTATGACTTTGGGAAGTTTTATGCAACTCTTGCTCACTAATCAGATGTGAAGGTTCATTTCCAGGCCTTTTTTGTCTAATTAATGCAACACAAGAAATAAATTTTTGTGAGCTGCTTAATTTTCCTCCATCCCTCTTCTACTAATGGATTATGATGGGCTGCACCTTTCTGCTTTCCCCATCCTGCTCTGAGTTATTGCCATTTCAGTATTGCGATCCCATGTAATAGGGCTGCAGTCTGTCAGCCTGCCCTCAGTACCTGTTTGCAGCATTGCAGTGATTAGCTATTGTTGCACGTGTTCATCCAGAGAGCTTAACTGTACTAAAGCTTGTAGAATATATTGCTTTTCAGTGTAGTTACACTCAGTGGACATATTCTTGGTGGTTTTCTAGGAATGCTTATTGTTTGGTGAAATTTAACTTCCTTTTTCTTTCTTTTTATTTTTGCAGGATGTGCATTATTCATCGTTTGGGCTACGCTCTATCGTTGTGCCTTGGACATAATGATCTGGAATGCTGTGTTTTTGGTTGTCAACCTTTTACATTTCATATACCTAGTGTATAAAAGAAGACCGGTATGTATAACAGCTCAATTTCACAGGCAGTCTAGTAAGATGCAAGAAAATGAAGTTTTGCTCATGTTTGCTGGGCAAACCAATGGATTAGTACCCATTTCCAGCAGAATACTTTTGTGTTTGGCCCAGAATCAGACGCACTCTGGAAGTGTGCAACAACTGGTACCAAAAAAAAGAGAGAACAAAACCTAACTGGAAATCAGCTCTTCACCAAGTCAACATAGCCTGTGCAAGAAAGCAGCTAAGAAATTAGCTCCTTCCTCCTTTCCTACAAGGCAGCATGAAGCTTGACTTCTGTCTTGCCTAGGAAATAGCTTAAAACTAACTAGACTGATCTGTTACTAGACATTTGTAGATGTGTAGTAAATATTTCTAGTTCAAATTGCTCTTGAAGAGTTGTCTTGCTACTTACAGGATAAGTTCTTCTTTAGTCAGTATTGCTAATGGTATTATTTCAGCCTGTTCAATCCATTTATGCCATCAAGAAGCAGCACATGATGAAATTGCATTGTATTTCTGCTAGTTAGTCATGGCCGTGCTGTCCAGCACACACAAAAAATAGCAATTGTGATAATAGAGAGCCAGTGGGGCCAGACTCTACCCCTTTTGTAGGTGTCCACAGTTAAATATCCCAAGCAGGTACTCTGGTTTCTAATATGGGATGAACTCCTGTTGCAGTCTTTGCCCTCAGCCAGGTTAGCGTGTTCTGCTTCCCTTCAGCCCACCCACCAATTAAGCCTTTTATTGAAATCTTGAGGCTTCTAATCTTCTTTCAGATGGTACAGGAAATGGCCAACAAAGTCAGAAATTATTGCAAAAGGCAGAAGTGTACAGCTGATAGAAACCCATTTCCCTAGAAAACCAAGCCTTAAAACTTACCTGTATTTTAAAAGTGAATTGTGGCATCCTTAAACGTAGGTAATGGTCTTTGGGTTTGTACACATCCCTTTCCAAAAATCTAAATAAAAGGTTATTGGACAGTGAAAAGGCATCCTGGAAGGGGGATGTACTGGTTTAGGCTTGAGTGAAAAAACAAACCAAACAGAAAAACAAACAAAAAAAAATCATCTTGCGATGTGTAAATCAATACTGAATGAAGAAAGAAAAACATTCTTCTGTAATTCTGTAATTACTCTGTAATTGCAGTTGTCTACTAAAAAGTTTGTTGGCATAGGTTGGGGTATTTTGTGCATTATGGTATAGATTTCATCCTATTGAAGAGAGAGCCATTTTCCCTAAATCCTCTAGTAAACATGTTAGCAGAATTATTTGTAGGAGTTAGGTTAAGCGGTAGAAGTGATTGAAGTACTCTGTAGGTGGATATAAAAAGAAGGATTTGTGTAAGAACATGAAACTTGACTGATAAACTCAGTCACCAAAGTTGGTAAAAAATTGCTTCTAAGAGAGGAAGGCCTGGAGCACTTGCCTTTAGCTTTGCTTCCTCTGTCTGTGGCCCTTGCCTGCTGGCAGTGTAACCACGGCAGAACTGAGGTGCTTGGCACTCCCATAAACCCTGTACCATTGCTCTGGCAGGCAACCACAGCGTATAAAGAGAGGCTAGAGGTTAAATTGCATCTGTCTACAACAAGTTGATGAATTGAGTACATGTGTTAAAGGAAGAGGCTCTACCTACAGCAGTGTTCCTCCAGTGAGGAGCACAGATTCACCCAAAGGTTACTATCAACAGAGCTGTGTGACCTGTGCAGCTTAAAAGCTTAGCCAAAAGTTAGTTCTCATAGACTAGCTAGGTAGTGCTGGTTCTTTGTATATTAAGACTTAATTTCAATAGCCTTGTTTCCATTAAGAAATTACAGTATTTATGAACATTGCATGAACAGTATTATGCTATTTTAATTACTGTAATACATAGTACTTCCAGTAATTATTAAAAATATATGAATCTTTGTTACAAACTATGATCAACAAGCTTACTTGAAGTGATGCCTGGTAGTCACATGTCTTTTTAGCTGTCTAGCATATTTATTATGAACCCAAAGGCTGTTTTAAGTGTCCTTCCTATAGGAAGGTAAAGAATAGAGAAAAAATGAAGAGTCTCAGGAACTCATTTTTGAGTGGGATTTTCTCTCTGCAGCTATTTTGTTGCCATTAAGATGTGGGTGCACAATTCCCAGTTTTGTTTCAGTTTTGGTCGTTCTCACAAAAGATCTTTCTAAGGAAAGAAAGGAATGGAAGAATAATTACAAGTTAGTCATATTACAAAATGAATAATTGATATGTTCAGTTGTTAAATATTTATTTTATTAAATGGAGCATGCAAAATCACAGTGAGTTTCTTTTCTTACCAAAAGATTATTTCTGTGGTTTTGATTCCTTGGAGCTTTACAAAGTTGGCTTTTTTAGTCTGAGTGGAAGCTGAGTCTAATCAGTGCCTGACTCGGAGCTCTGGCAGCATCCCAGAATATTTCAACCCCTGCAGAACAAAACATTACACCTACCCATATGGCTTGTTTGGAATATGACCCACGAGCATGACTGGAGGAGCAGTCAGCTGTGCTTGGGAAGGGTGAGCAGTGTGTTACAAGAGAGCCCATCAGAAGCACAGCTACAGGCTGCAATCTGATCAGTCTTTAAGAAAGTGGCTACATCTGCTTTCTCCTCAAATATTACACACTAGAGGAAGATCATGAAACATGAGCCATGTGCTAGTTAAGGGACTGCTTTAACTCTCCAGGGCCAAAACTTACCCTCATGTCTCTGTGCGCTGTTTTGGATTCAGGAGTCTTGGGAGCTGCTTAAATTCATTTTTCTGATGAAAATATATTTAAGTTGCAGTGGCCATGTATAGAAAGAGATGCAAATTATATTGGTACAGCTGTTAAAAATGAATGTGTTCCTGGAGAATGTGTTGGTAAAACAAATAAGCATCTAGCTTTGTGGGTGTATGGAACATATTTTGAAATTAAACAGCTCAGGACAAGCCTTAACACAATACAATTTCTCTTGTGGATTTGTTTTTAATGCTTGTTTTGTCTGTGTAGATGTCCTCTGAGGTATTAAAGATTGTGGCACAAGGCACATACAGGAAATTCAAAACCTGGATTTCATATGAATGTAGTTGCTGGTGGAATATTTAACTAGTAATTGATTCAGTGTGAAACCAGTGTAACTTTAGGTCAGGTGATGCGTTGGACATAGTGAATCCACAAGACCTGATGTCACAGCAAGGCCATTCTTGATAGTCTTGGAATAATGGTGGTGACTGAGAGAAGTGTGTGAGGAAGGGAGGAAAGAAAGTGCCACTCCTTTCCTCAAAAAGGGCAAGAAGGAGAGCCCAGGGACCTGCAGCCTGGTCAGCCTCAACTTAATCTCTGAAAAGAAGGAATAGATAGTCCTGGAAACCATTTCTTTGCACATGAAGCACAAGAAGGTGATCAGGAGTGGTCAGCAAGGATTTGCCAAGGGAAATTCATGTTTAACCAACCTGATAATAGATGGATAAGAAACTGATTGAATGGTTGCATCCAGAGGGTAATGGTCAATGGTTCAGGGTCCTTATGGACATCAGTGACAAGTGATGTCCCTTTTGGGTCTTTATTGGGACCAATGCTATTTACTGTCTTCATTAATGGCATAGACAAAGGGATCGAGTGCACCTCAGCAAGTTTACAGATGAATTGTTTGACACACCTGAAGGATGGGATATCATCCAGAGGGACTTGGACAAGCTTGAAAAGTGGGCTAATGGGAATTAAGTGTAACGTGACCAAGTGGAAGGTGCTGCACCTGGGTCAGGGCAACCCCTGGTCTCAACGCAGGCTTGGGGATGGACACATGGAGAGCACAGCTCTGCCCAGAAGGACTTGGGGATCCTGGTGGATGAAAGGCTAGACATGGGCTGGCAATGTGAGCCTGCAGCCACAGAAATCCAATTGTATCCTGGGCTGCATCAAAAGCAGTGTGGCCAGCAGGGCAAGGGAGGGAATTCTGCTCCTCTACTCCACTCTGATGAGACCCCACCTTGAGTGTTGTGTCCTGCTCTAGGATTCTCAGTACAGAAATAGAGCACCTCTCGTACAAGGAAAGGCTGGGAGAATTGGGGTTGTTCAACCTGGAAAAGAGAAGGCTTTGGGGTGACCTGGTTGCAGCTTGCCAGTATCTGAAAGGAGTCTACAAGAAGGACGGAGAGAGATTTTTTATTAAGGGTGTGTAGTGACAGTATAAAGGGGAATGGCTACAAACTGAGAATAGGTTTAAGTTAGATATTAGGAAGAAATTCTTTGCCGTAAGAGTGGTGAGGCACTGGAACAGGTAGCCCAGAGAAGATGTGGATGCACAATTCCTGGAAGTGTTTAAGGACAGGTTGGATGGGGCTCTGAGCTAGCTGGTCTAGTGGAAGATGTCCCTGCCCATGGCAGAGGGGTTGGAACTAGGTGATCTTTAAAGTCACTTCCAACCCAAACCATTCTGTTATAACCACCTATGAAGAAACGACTGACCAGATAGATGAGAATGGTGAATATCCTCTGCCTTAATTTCAGTAGGGTTTTCAACACTATCTGCTGTAAAATCCTGAGAGAGAATCTGTTGAAATGTGGCCTGCATGAGGATACAGTGAGATGGACTGAAATTTGGCTGAATGGCTGGGCTGGGTGTGGTAATCAGAGGTAAGAAGTCTAGTTGGAGGTGTGTACTATGTATACACTAGTGTGTGGTGTGTAACCTCAGGGCCAGTGCTAGTCTTTATTCATGATCTGGGTGGTGGGGCAGATATGTACCCTGATGACACAAAGCTGGGAGGAGTAGCTGATAGGCCAGAAGGTTGGGGAACCATCTGGAGGGGCCTCAGCAGGCTGGAGAAATGGGCCAGTAGGAGCCTCATGGAGTTCTGCATCAGGGGAGGAATAACCACATGCATCAGCACATGTCATGGACTGACCAGCTGGAAAGCAGCTTTGTAGGAAAGGACTTGCAGGTTCTGGAGGAAGAGTTGAAGATGAGTCAGAAACTTGACTCTTTCTCTTCTGCCATTTTTTCTTGGTTGCTTTTCCTTATTCTCTGTTCTATGTATGTTTTGTTTTTTCATTGTCAGATGTGTATTGTTCTAATTTGTCTTCCTCACAGCAAATATGCAGTCTTTATTCAGGCTGCCTGTGCTTTCAGGAAGGCTGTAATATTCTCATCCCCTGCTGCCTTTGTTCAGGAAAGACTTCCAGGCTTGGGATTTCAGCCAATATCCTTTCCCTCATTGCTTCTGCCTGAGTTTGGGTGGGCTCTTAGATGTGGAATGTTCAGCTGGCAATGTTTTTGGGTTTTTTTTTTCCACTCCCTCATCACATGTGGTTTCAATATAATTGGCTTATTTTTCAGGACTTGCTTTTCTACTGCAAGTAAGTCAAGAAGCTCAGGGATGAGAGGAGCTCCCAGGAGAGCCTGAGATATAGCCAGAGTGACGTGTGCATGTGGTGTGAAAGACAACCTCATTTTTTTTCTCTCTGTATAGTGCTTGCCCAAGTCCTATTCCCTATTATATCAACAGAATACTCAGAAGGCTCCTTGTGTGTGATTTAATGCACCACTTGGATGGAACATCATTGTAAAGCACCAGTGTGCCAGCCTGGCTCATTTTAGATAAGGTTTTGGTCACCCTGTCATAGGCAGTGTTTCTGGATAGACGTCACACATTTACCACTTCTTTCTTTGCTTAAGCATAATGAAGCCAAAGTTGTTCTTCAAGCTAAAGCATATGTGCAGTCTTACCTGTTTTTAACTAATTCATCTGTGTTTATTGATGTCTCTTGTTTTTTCAATCTAGATCAAGATAGAGAAGGAGCTTAGCAGCCTCTACAAGAGAATGTTTGAACCTCTCCATGTGCCTCCAGAGCTCTTCCAAAGACTGACTGGACAATTCTGCAACATTCAGACTTTAAAGACAGGTCAAGCCTATGCAGCAGAAGATAAAACATCAGTTGATGATAGGCTAAGCATCCTGCTGAAGGGGAAGTAGGTTCTGTAAAAGCTTGGGGACAGTCTTATGCTTTGTGTGATGGTTGAATAAATTAGAAAATTATTGAGGAGTTTTGTTTTAGCTTTTACAATGTCATTGTTTGTAGCATGTTACGGTCTATAGTCTCTATAGTCAAATAGTCTATATTTTTAGACTTTTGTGACACCATTTTCAGATGACAGTGATATCTCTTATTGGGAGCATACTGTGTATCCACTTATGTATGCAGTTGCATGGATTTTAGTGGGAATTATGTGTAATACCAAAGGTAGAGTCTTGCAAAACAAGCAAGAGATTTGTCTGAGTCCTAGATATCTAAGTCATCTTCTCAGTCTAGTCTCAGGTTTTAAGTTTAAAAAATGTTGTGCATGAGGGAGGGAAAAGTATCCTTCCAGCAGGCTTTAAAACAGCAGCTCTTTTGAACTGATTGATTGCACTGGTACATGCAAGTAGAGAGGGGCAGGTGCACTGCCCAGAGGCAGACAGAACCCAGGTGAGAAAGGGTAAAATACATGCCCATGGCCAAGCTGTAATCTTGAAACTCATACTAAATTCTGGCAAATATTTTAATCAGTTTCTGTTGATAGCAGCAGTGATATCAGGCTTCATTATTTTTCTTACACATTACCACAAAGCTACTTATCTAAAGGAAGACTGGTTCTGGTCTGGCTGTATAACATAACCTTTCTCATATTGAATAACAATGTTTTGTGGGTACATGCCATGTTTGCCAATTTTCTGTTTGTCTGGCAGCCTGTTCTGCTTGGAATCAGTGGAGGTTTAGGCAGAAAACAGGGTAGCTCTGGCAGTGGTATTTCAGAAGATGAACATATTTTTTCCTGTTACCTACTGCTTTATTGTTGTCAATAGTCCTACCCAAATTTAGATTAAATTAATCAGTCTCCAGGATTTTAAAATGTTGTTTCATACATTTTTATTTCCAGAATGAAGGTGTCTTATCGAGGGCATTTTCTGCATAATATTTACCCCTGTGCCTTTATAGATTCTCCTGAATTTCGATCAACGCAGATGAACCGGGGTGAGAAATTCCAGGTACACTTTGTTTTAAATGTCACTGGATATGAGCTGATGAGACCATTAAAAAAATAGAGTATAAATTTGATCAACAGTGAACTGTTTGATTCACATACTTTCGCTAACCTTCTAGTGCAGGTATTTGAAGATGGACCATATAAGGAATAACTTTTAAAACTAAATGCTGCAAAACTATTACAATGGTGTTTACTGAACAGTCTGGATTTTGCTATTCTCTTTTACTGTTCCTGAGCTTATTTTGTGTTAAGAATTTGTTCAGAACAAATAATTTAAGAGGCAGTTTTGATGGGAAAAAAAATTATATGAACAGGTCTCATCACTGGTTCAAAAAAAAAGAAAAGAGAAAATAATTGTTGTAATAATGAAAGTCTAGAAGTTCAGGCACTAGTAATTAGAAATTGGTATTTATAAAAGTGTATTCATACTTCTGTCCTTTTGCAATTTGTTAAAGCAACATAAGCTGAAACCTATCTCAGTATTTTGAATAAAAATATTCATATGGGGAACAATAAGGGACTATGTCTCTTGCAGTGTAATTATGCTAGTATATTAAATATAGTTTGGGGGGTGGAATACTTTTAGAGAAGGGGGGGGTTTCCCCGTAGAAATGGCTATTTTGCTACCTCTTTCTTGATGTTCTTTAGCTAGGTATATGTAATAAAAACTGGATTGTGACTGACTGATACATCCACACTGGTACCATGGCAGAAGGGGAGGGAGGGAGAGCAGTGTAGACTCTAAAATCAGTGATTGATGTCATTCAATCAGTGATTGCATGTTCCAGTCAAACATTAGGCTTAGTGCCAGGGGGAGAGGCTTGTCCAGATGTATTCATTTTGCAGCAGCGAGGTGTCCCACAGCCTGGCTGCCCTCTTGGCACAGCCCCTTTCTCTTGGAAGCAACTGGGTATGAATCAGTCCTTCTCAAGGGAAAACGTTCAGGCCTCACCTTCTGCCTGCCTTAAAAGTTATTGTAATCTGGAGCAGTGTCCATCCTTTACTCGTGAGTTCTGCTTGTGACTGCCTTGCTGTTCCAAGAGCACACAGATTCAGTCCTAAGGACCCCATCTGCTGGCAATGCTGGCAAATTCTTCCTCAGCCTGTGAGCTTATATTACAGTCTCTGGGCTTAAAAATCCATGGATACATGACAATTTTCCATTCTTTCTTGGACTTTATGGGTTTTTAATTTTTTTTCAGTATGTAAGGTTATTTTGTAAAAGCAGAGAGCACCTGATTTATTCACAGATGCTCAGCTTCCCCTTGCAAAACATGCCCCTGGCTATGGCCAGTGTGGGTTTTGGTGTGTCATTGCCCTCTGCTGGCACAGGGGGACAAACCTGGCAGGTCCAGCCTTCCATGAGAGGGAGCAAGCTCCCCTGTAACTACCCATACCTGGATTATCAATAACTGAGCAAGCAGAGCCTTGGCCCAGCTGCTACTGAGTGGTACTTGTGGGATCAGCAGAGCTGACAGTTACAAGAGGAAGATGGAAATATTTTTTTAAAATCACTAAAAACTCTTTGATGGAGACCTTTGGGTGATACCAGTTTTTCCTGTTTGGTGACAGTGATGTAAAATAAAACCAAGCCACATATAGGGTTTTTGCAAATACTGTCATCACTACAGGACTGACTTTATATGTAAATTTCTTACATAAATACTTTTAGAGTTTGGGAACTCATGAGAGATTTCCCCCTGTTATTATCCCCCCATGTTTTCTGAAAAACTAACTGGCTATACATACTAGTTAAAAATATAATGTCAATAAATAGCTGGGAATTTTTAAATTTGTAAATATCATATTCTAAGGGATACCAAAAAGTCTTATGGCTTTAAGAGTTATTTTAACTGGAGGCACAAATAAAATGGCATCACTTATTTGAAAGCTTGTTTAAATGTGCTCATCTTAAACCATTTTTAAATGTGCTAATTCTGAGCATGTATTTTTTTTTTTTTAAGGTCACCATTATTGCAGATGATAACTGCAAGTTTCTGTGCTGGTCCAGGGAAAGGCTGACTTACTTTTTGGAGTCTGAGCCATTTCTTTATGAGATCTTTAAGTACCTTATTGGCAAAGATATTACAAATAAACTTTATTCATTGAATGACCCAACCTTAAATGACAAGGTAAGTAACTTTTGTTTGGGAATTTTCCTCCCACACACAAATGTGTTTTTACTTCCACTGTAAATGCTCTTAAAGCACCTTATTTTAACCTGCTGCCATCAGCTGCTGAATGCACACTCGTGGCCTTTTAGTGCCAAGGTGTAAGTCAGTGCAATATTTCTGTCAGAAGCAATATTGGTTAAAGTTAGCACAGTAATGTACAAGAAAGATGAGTAACTGAGATTCAGAACTGACTGGCTTGTGGAAATATTTCTAGCTAACTATTAGCCATGATGGCCAGTAGCTAAAAGGATGCTACTCCCTGGATACCCTTTCTCACTAACAAATGAGTGCCTTTGTACAGAAAAGCTTCAGAGTTCTTTCTTTAAAACTTTCCTTATGGGGGGCAAATAATTATGTAATACTGAGATTGCTTGGAAGAATAATTTCAACATGTCTTTGAGGGTTGCAGATGAAAAAAAAAGAGCAAACATTATGTTGATATGATGCAGTTAGTGGAAAGAATCATGAAATTCATATGAAATATAAATAAATACGTATAAAACGTTAAGTGGTCTGAATATAACACATTCTTTGCCTGTAGAGGAGTGTATTTTAGATGTCCTGGTAAATGGTCTGGGTGTAATCATGAATATATTAACTATATCGTCTCCTTACTTAGTCTTCATCATACCTTCTAAGTATTAAAAAATCCAACAAATTTTACCCCTCCTTTGACTCAACATCTGCACACTTTAACTTCAGCTCATACTGAGTCTTTGTTTTTAGTTGCAGTAGTAACATAAATTTAAGATTATTGTAGCTGGTTTCTTATAGTAAGTTTTGAAAATGTATGTTGTAAAAATTGAGTGAGCATTTGGGAAATTTGTAGTATCTTTTTATTCTTCCTAAAATAAAAAACCTGTTGAACGAGCTCTTGCTACATAACTTAGGTTGAGAACTGTCAAATAAATTCTTCTTATTTTTCCCATTGCCAGCACTCTATGTACATGTCACTTCTCACAAGCTTCACTGTCAAGTATAAATATTATTAGTGTCTTTAATGCCTTTAACTGGTGTCAGTCTCACCAGAAAACATGATTTCTATACATAGGGGACAACTGAAATAAATTGAGTACTGATTATTTATATTCAAGATGGTAGTAAGAAGGTAAAACTATTAAAACATCTATTTTGTTGGAAAACAGAAAAGTATTAATTTATTTGTAAGGAAGCTTGTGATTTTCTGCTACCTAAGGAGACCTTCACTGGTGTTGGGAAAATAGTCATTCCTTTCTGCATGTAAAGTGGAGTTACCCATTATAGTCTTGTCATTGATGGCTACCTTTCACGTTTACCTAAAATGGCATTCTGACTTGCAGTAGTACCTAACAAGATACAATGTGCAGCTTCATATAAATGTTACAGCACAAAGGCTTCTCAGAAAGGCTACTCAAAGCAAAATGGAAGCTCCTCAGACCATTTGACAGGCAGAGGAAAGTGTTCACATGCTGCGTTTAGTCTGCAGTAGAATCAAGAGCCAAATGGTCATCTGCTGGGAAGGAACGACATTCACTACTTTTCTAACATGGTGGAATGAAAAGCCAGGAAACTGAATGTGTTTCTGTTAAGTTATAAATTGCCTCTATATACAGCATGCTGTTTTGTTTAGCAAGGAGGACCAGGCTCATCAGGAAGACTACATTTAATTGCAGAGCATCATACCTAAATAATGAATTACCAGATAATAAAGATCAAGCTTTCTGTAAGAAAATACATGGAAATTCCAGTGCAAAAGCAATTTGAAATTGAATAATTAATGTGCAGTTTCATATTTGTCAATGTTCCAGTTCCAGTATATTACTGGCATTTTCTATTGTCATTTAAATTGGTTTACACTGCCTGGAATCTTCTCCTATAACAATTTTCTTGCATAACTGTGGCAGAGACCAGAGCGTCTATTACAAAGGAAATAGTAATTTTCCGGTTTTATTTTATTTCGCTTGATACTTTTTTTAAAGTAATAATTGTTTTCTTTTTTAGGCTTCAAAGAAGATTGATCGCCAACCTAGCCTTTGCTCTCAGCTCTCTGTGATGCAGATGAGGAACAGTATGGCCAGTACCAGTGACAGCGAGGATGGCTTGCAGATGTTTCTTCGTGGGACTTCCTCTGCATCCTCTCTTCGTGAGTGCTCAGAATAGTTTGTGCCAGTTTTGAACACAGTTTGTGTTGACAATTAGAGACTACTGCAGAACTCCTGTTGCCCTCTGTGGGAGCAGACTGTAGCTTTTTGGGTGCTGCTGTGCATCAGCTAAATGAAGGGACCTAACTACGGGGCAGTCATTAGATGTAGGTGGTTTCATGTGCTAAATGAAGATACTTCATGTGCATACTGGGAAAAAAAAAACAGTATGTGTGGTAATAATCTTTGGCATAATATGGAATGTTTATATTAATGGGGCAAAACTGAATGTACAGTGCCTGTCACAGTAGTATGTTCTTTGGTCTGTGACTGGGGCTTGTAGAAATTAAAAACCCCAAAAAAACATTTCCCCTCAGCAACTTGGTGTTCTACTTTTCCTCCTGTGGCAGTTTATATTGGCAGGGTCTGGAGAAATGTGGTATACAACAAATACTTTGATGTCACCTGGAAAATCTCCAAGTAGCCTGTCAGGCTCTCCTCTCCTGTGCTTTTTGACAGGAGTAGTAGAGAACAGATGAAGTGAGAGAATAAACCATGTCTGACCTTTTTGCTTCTATTCTGCTAATTTATTCCTTTATGGAAACATTCTAAATTTTTCGTTCTAGGCTTTTGCTATTGTTAGTTTTTAGTTAGCCTGAATTCTGAAAGCAGTGTTTAAACAAAGAAACTCCAGAGGATGCTCAATTTTTGCATTTGTCATTAAACTAAAAGCTTATGCCATTTAGAGAGATCATATAGGATTATTTATTTTGATTTGGGGAATATTTTTTTTCCTTAGTGATTAGAATTCAAATATATGAGGAAAAAATCACTGCCAGTTATTTGTTATGGTTAAAGTCTCTGCTAAGAAGAGGAAATGTTTTCAAATATTTGCATTTTTCTGTTTAATTATCTGTTTTCCATTGTGTTCCTCACAGTTCTCATCCAGGAACACCTTCAGGCTTGGAGGACCTATCTGGTTTTACTCCTTAACATTGGTGTAGTCTGCATGCCCAGATAGAGATGGAGGCAAAAGCCCTGCTAGTGCTTCACCCTACTAGAACATCAAGGGTGACTCCTGGGGTATAGTCTGATGAAAAATCCAGTTTTCTTTTTCTCCTCTGTTCCCTGCAAGGACATTCGGAATGACAGTACAGTTGAGGGAGTAAGGGGAACATCAGGTCCAACCCCATGTCCAAAGCAAGATCAGCTAGAGCAGGGCCATGTCCAGTCAAGCTTTGAATATTTCCAAGCTGGAAGATTTCACAGCCTGCCTGGGCAGCCTGCTCCAGGCACTTGCACCCTCACAGTGAAAAAATTTCCCTTATTGCAACTCATAGTTGTTGTCCTTTGCTCTTTAGTGCATGCCTCTGAGAAGAGTCTGGCTCTCTCTTCTGTGTTTCTTCCATTAGGTAGCCAAAGAGAAGAGTCAGAATCCCTGGGAGCCTTCAGTTCCCAAGGCTGAGCACAGCCAGCTCTTGCAGCCTTTCTGTCACTGCTGCAGCCCCTGTCCATCTCGGCTGTGCCCCACTGCTCTCACTGCACTATGTCCGTGCCTTTCTTGTACAGGGAGGCACAAAACTGGGCCCAGCGCTCCGGATCCTGTCTCACAAATGCCAAATAGAGGGGATTAATCTGTCCATGACCTTTTGGCTGTGCTCTTGCTTATATGGCTCAATACATGCTGCTGCTGTGGCCCGGGGTATGGATGGCACTTTTCACTGCAGGGACACTCTGCTGACTCCTGTTCTATGTTGTGTCCACCAGGACCCCCAGGTCTGTTGCTGCACAGCTGCTTTTCCATCCAGCTGGGGCCTGGGCTGGAATGCTGTGTAGGTGTGTCCTGTCCCAGGTGCAGGGATTTGCCTCTCTTGAACTTGCAGTTTCTGTCAGTTCTTTCATTTCTGATGGTCTGTCCAGACTCTCTGCCCTACCCTCTGACCTGTCAGCACTTTCCCTCACTACTTGGCTCTTCTCTGTGAACTTGGCAGGACTGCATTCCATCCCATCATTCTGGTCATTCATATCTTGAATATTATAGGCCTTGGCATTGGCCCTCAAGGGACACTGCTGGTGACTGACTACCTATCAGCTGGATTTTGTACTGCTATTCACCACCCTGTGAGCTTGGCAGTACAAACAGTTTTTCACCCAAGCTGCAGTCTGTGTATCCAGTCTGTTCCTTACCCAGTCGTCTGGAAGGAGTCTGTGGCAGACTGTGGAGGGCTGTGCTAGCATCCAGGTAAACAACATCCACTATACTCCATTCATCCACAGAGCTCATCATCTCCTCACCAAAGGTGGAAGGTGGTCAGAGTGTCAGATGCAATCAGCATCTGTGATGGCTTTCCCAGTCACCTTCCCATCCCGCACGTGCTTGGACATTGCTTCCAGGAAGACAAGCTCCATAATCTTCCTGGGCACTGCATTTAGATGGATAATCTGGTAGCTCTCCGGGTGCTCCTCCTTGCCCTTCATTAAAATGGCTGTGATGTTGGCCTTTCATTTGTCTCCCCTGACTGCAGTCATCTTTCCAACGTGACAGAGAGGGGCCCTGCAGTTGTGTCAGCCAACACTGGCGCCCTTGGGTGCAGCCCACGTGGTTCCAGAGTGGGCTGCAGGGTTTGCCCTCTTGATTTACTTGGTCCCTAAGTCAGTTGAGCTTTCCTGTCAGTCAAGCATCACTCAGTCGCTATCAATGGATACAGAGGCCTCAGGGCAAACCTGTAAAGCAAAAAACCAAACCAAAACAAAAAAGGTATTGAATATCTCAGGCTTTTTCATGTCCCTGGGTCCTGTGCATCACTGAGCTGTGGCCTCGCAGTTTCCCTGGTCTTTATTCTGTTGCTGATTTATTTGTAGAGGCCTTTCTTGTTGACCTTCACTAGATCCAGGTCTGGCTGAGCTCTGGCTTCCTTCATTTCATCACTGCATGCTTGGACCATGGTTCTGTATTCCCCCCAAGGAGCTCATCCCTGCTTTCACTCAGTGTGTGTGTGTGTGTGTGTGTGTGTGTGTGTGTGTGTGTATGAGAGAGAGAGCTCTGTCAAAACTTTCCTGTTCCTCTATGCCAGCCTTCTGCCACGCTTGCTCAGCTTTCTGTACAGTGGACTGGACTGTCCTTGAAGATCAGCCATCTGTCCTTGGGTCCCTTAGCAGCCCATGTCTCGTGGGTTCCTGCCAAGTAGAACCCTGAGCAGGCATAGTCCCTTGTCCTTAGGGTTGTAATTCTGCTATTTGTCTTGCACACCTCTCAGTACCTTGAGCTCCATCAATTCCTGGACACTGCAGCCAAGGTTGCCATCAGCCTCCAGCTCCCTGATGAGTTCTTCCTTGTTCATCAGTGACAGGTCCAGCAGAGCGCCTTCCCTAGTTGACTCATGGATCACTTGTGCGAAGAAATTGTCTGCTACGTTCCAGAAATCTCCTGAACTGCCTTCTTCCAGCCCTGTTGCCTTCCCACCAGATCCTGGGGTGGTTAAAATTCCCCACGAGCACCGAGGCCTGTGATCCAGTTGCGGAAAGAAGGCTTCCTTCTACTTGCTCTTCTTGATCAGGCAGCCTGTGGCAGATTCCTGCCATGAAGTCTCCTGTGTTGGTCTGTCCTTGGATCCTTACCTTTGAACCCTCGAGTGGCTTTTCACCTGTCCCATGCACAGCTAAGCTCTGTGAGATTGAAGCCACTCCTTTGCATAGAGAGCCTTTGGGTGAATTTGTACACTCAGAAAGGAATTGTAAAACTGTGTTTGTGCAATTAGTTAGAATTAAAATGTCTCTTTCAGGCTTAACAGCAAAACTCTTACACCAGTATTTCAGCTTTGGGAGAAAGTAATTTAAATGCATGACAAGTTCAGCTGTAATTATGTAAATCCCCAAGATGCATTTATGCTTAGCACATACTTGGTAAATACACGTTTCTCTGTTGTACTTTTCCTTGGTTTATGTACCCTTTTTTGGTATACAGGGTGTGCTTTCCTCAAGAGAGAGGTTTATGTGTCTTTTATGCTCTGAAATTCCTCAGCCCAGCTGAGGCAGCAGCCTCCCAAGTCCAATACTTTCCCTTTCTTTTGGGGAAGCAGAGGGATTGTCCCTACACAAGTGCAACATATACCTCAGGAAGTACTGTAATTTCTCTTTTGATTGTGAAATTTCTGACTTCTGTAGAAGGTTTATTTATGTTCTTGAACTGTAATCCTTGAATCTTTGTTTTTGCCAAGAGAGCTTGTTAATTATTCCTGGGTACTCTCATTGCCAATGATGGTGTTACTACCAAGGTGAGCTCTGCTTAAAAATTTGTATTCAATGTGGATTGTAGCTATGTATGCACTTTTTTTCAGATCAGAGGGAAAATTGAACAAAAAATCTGCCATTTACCTTACCACTGCTATGTTTTCAAAAACCTTCTCCTGGGTGCTCTCAGTGCAACAGTCAGGGTATTTTTTTGTCTTTTTTTTTTTTTAAGAGTTAGTATAAGGCACATGCTGAGGTGTACAGTTCCAGTGCTGTTCCCTGGATCCTCCTTCTACAGGCATACATTTGTTTATTTAGAACAAATAAACACAATGCAAAATCCTCTGATTTTGTGAGAAACATATGGAAATAACAAACATTTGTTTTTGTTTTTTTAAATTAGAAAAGAATATACCTGTATGGGAACTCTACAGGAATACTGTTTTGTCATTGCTAGGCTATTGTTGTGTGGACAGAAGCCTCCCATTACAAATATAATCTTTGACTACTACAATGCAAATAACTTTTCTTCCCCTGCTTTCCATAATCTTGAGAAAATGAGCATTTATATTTTTGTATAATCGCAGCTTTTGAAATTGTGCTTTTATTGGTGCTATAAATTACAAGCTTTGACTGATTTTCTCAAGAAATTAATATTAAGCCTTTTTAAAGTATTTAGTAATAAAAGAGTTAAAATTACTAATTAGTAGGTCCCAAACTACAATTACTAACAAAAGTATGTTTTGAATTTAATTAACTAAGAAATCCAACTAACTGTTTGCTTTTATATTAAGGAAATAACCAACAAGAGTTCTATAATGCTTACGGAGTGAGTCATTTGCAGCATGATGTTTTCTGTTGATAACATCACATTAACTCAGCAGGCATCCTCAAAAAGGTATTAAAGTGGGGTTTGTTTATCATGTGACACTTCTGCTTGGCATCCTTGGTCCATCTGTGTGTAATTCATTAGTAAGTGAAATAGATGTATCTCTTTTTCCAAAATTTCAGTGAAGCAAAAATAGTTTCAACCTGATAACAAGCATAGTTTCACCTGACTTCCAGTTCTTTAAATAATATTTTGATATTAGTTTCTATTCTGTAATTCTATTGTTTGACAGCCAATCGCATACTTGTTAGAGATACAGTCTCTTTTTCTGTGGTACTTGGTTTAGAAAGCTCAGATTTTCTGGTCTGTGCATCTGTATTTGTTAACTTCTAAGCTAAGCAGCAATTTCAAAAGGTTTTGGTTTGGTAATGCTTTTAGTGGTATTATCAAATTATATGCTCCCAGCTTGTGGTTTCCAAAGCAGGATTGGGTTTCACAGGAATTTTAATATGTATTTTGGTTTAGCCTCTCAAGAAAGGGCAACAAAATGTGGTGAAAGGAAGGTCTGACTCAGTCACTGAACATCTGTCCAACACTGGATAATGGCATCAGTAGACAAAATTTGTATTTGGAGCAAATAAGAGCATGTCTTTGAAACAAACAGGCTGAGAGAATTAGACCTTCTATTGGATCCTGTTGTACAAACTTATGTCTGCTTACTTCTGTTTTCTGGAGAGGATTAAGTACTTTTAAACAGAAGTAAACCATTTAAAAATAACAATAAACTACACTAAAACAAAAATCTAAAAAAATAAAAGGAAGCTGGAACTGTTACTCAGCATTTTCAGGCACTCTTTCACCTTTTGGTGCCTCCCAGCAAAGTCAATTTTATGTCCAGACGTACCCACAGACTTTGGATGGGTTACATTAGCTGATTAATTGATCTAATTATCCTTTGCTTAGGCCATAAATCTCATCTGTGTGCAAAGAAATGTTTAACAATTTCAGTATCTAAAAATGTGTTTGAGTAACCCTGTATCATGGCAGTTTAAGTAGTTTTCAAATGTCAAAAGAAAATACTAAGACATTTTTAACAAAAAAAGTTCTAAAACTGCCAATTCCAGACAGTGTCTTTGTGAAAGTGACTTAAAAATGCAGTAATACAGTAACTTGCTGGTCTTGCCTGCAACTGTATTTTGTTCTCTGTAACACATACAGTGAAAATGAGTCCTTCCTCGTAAGTTGGCTTCCTTAACACAGCACTTTACTGTATATCTGATACACTTTTTAAAAAATAAGAGTGCGTTATGGCTATCGGTATTTTTTTCAAGAATATTTGAATTTTTAGCTTGTATGCAAACAGTCTGTTAGCAGGATCACTCTCCCTTGCTGTTTTCTTCTCAAATTGTATTTCAAAGATTTCCATAATCTTTTTGGCCATCATATACTAGCTGTTTACAACCTCATACTGTTGTGGTTGTCTAACTCTAGAAGAGGGTACTGAGAGAAAATCTTGTTCACATGTAGTTTCAATTTCAGAGTGAACAATGGAAAATGCAACTGTTTAGCTGACGTCAAAGGTGTTCCCTGGTATGACCCTCATGCTGAAAATTTAACTGCAATAGAGGTAGTTTGCAGTGGTAACTTGCACAAAAACTCCTTTCAAAGTTGTGCCAGTAATAGCTGTGCTATGAGCTCTGCTCTGTCAGACAAGTTGCTGCTTTTCTAAAAGGTAGTGAAATCACTGTCAGTCAAAAGTTATGTGGCCCTCGCCTGTTAATCTTGTTTTCTCTATGGCTGTTTATGGGGTATATGTCTTGTGTCAGTTTTACATCATCATGCTGTGTAAAATTTACAAAGATGTGTTGGGGAGGTTTAGGTTAGATATTAGGATAAGGCTCTTCACTCAGAGGGTGGTTGGGGAGTGGAACAGGCTCCCCAGGGAAGTGGCCTCAGCACCAAGCCTGACAGAGTTCCAGAGTGTTGTGTCTGAGCTCAAGTGTTTGGTCAATGCTCTCAGGCACATGGTGTGACTCTCGGGGTGTCCTGAGCAGGGCCAGGAGCTGGATTTGATCCTGATGAGTCCTTTCCAACTCGGCACATTCTATGATTTTGTGCTTTAAAGGCAATTGTGCCTTTGATCATGTGCCCACCCAAGGTTTGCCCAGTGCAGAGAAACTTTCCCCACCACCAGGCAAGTGTGCAGATGTACATACCTTCTGTACTTGGGGCAGCCATTTGTGTTGCTGTAATTGAATGGAGACAAGTCAGTGGGTGAGTATAATGAGAAAATGATCCCCAGGGAACAAGCAGTGCAGTCTGCACCCTGACTGCAACCTCGTGCAGTCAGGGTTTGCACTGAATTTGGGGAGAATGCTGTGTCTGTGGTTAGCAACAGGCATTGCTGGTTCATAGCAGCATGGCTGTCCCATGTTTAGAATTTCCTGGTACCTGTGGCAAGATAACAAAGAAACCTTCACTTAGAAAATCCTCTCACGAAGAAACCAGGGCAGGATTATCAGATTGTGTACACTTTGTGTCCACTTTGTCACAAATAGGTGTATGCATCAGGAGTATGTTGTTAAATTAATTGGTAATTTCTTTATAACTGTGACAGGCCCAGGCCGGACATCTCCTTACCTGCGAACTTCGGCAAAGATGAAGCCGATAGAAGAGAGTGTTGAAGATGATGTCTTTGAAGCACCGTCTGCTGATAAGCTTGAACTCCAGCGGCTGCCTTAAACAGATGTGTCCTCAGGTGTAGCAGAGCTTGCGCAGAGCTCCAGAGCAAAATGAAGAAGTTACATTTGGGAGGAATCTGAAAGCTAAGCCGACCTCTCCATGTTTGAATTTATGCAGCATATGCCAGTGGCTTCTAGATGGAAATGTCATGTTTTATTTTACTTCTAAATAAAAGAAATAAAAACTTGTGTGTGGTTTTTTGTTTTCTGTACATGGGGTGGTTGCTTTATTTCTGCTTTGACTTTTGCCATTATAAATTTAGCATACTGTTGCTGACTAGCCTGAAATTTCTAGACTTATTTGGTGGAGAATATCCCCAGTTTCATTTACCTATGTTTCTTTGAAGCCTGTATCTTAGTGTTTTCAGTGGGAGATTTTGAAACTGTTTCCAAAGCCATGTTGCTGTTACCAACCATCACTGTTGAGACAGCTTCATGTAAAAAGCACACACAGTCTTCTGCCTCTAATTTATTTTGGTAGGTATTTGCCTCTAGTGTTTCCCAACCTGACTGCTTGACTCTACAATTGTAGCAATGACTTTAATTTTTGTTTTTCTTGGCCAAAGATTTAAATTTATTCTACTATACTTGGCTTTGGCAACTCTTGAAAATCATGGAACAAATCACATATTTTAACTAAATATAACAGAAAAGAGCTATTATACCATTTATTGAATTGCACAAAAATGGTCTATAGAATAATAGAAGTTTGGTGTCAACTCTCAAGCAATTACAAGTGTCATAGTTTGGGATTTTTGGTTTGTATCATTCCATATTCTTTCCAAAATTTATCCTGACAGAACATCCTTGAATCAGCCTGCATCCAAGTTCTATAACCCACTTCTTCCCTCCTTAAAAGCTCATACAATATCAAGACACACATTAAGCATTGGGGAGTTTGACCTCTGTTGTCAGCATTCCTGCTTCTGGGAATTTCAATCTAGTGTTTAATATTGCATCATTGCATCTTGTGCTTCTGCCAGTTTTGCATTTTTAAAAATGGCACACAGAGCTGAGACATACTTGCTAATTTGTGTGAATAGGTGCAAAATATCTTTAGACTACACATGTGCAAAAGGCAGCACATTGCCTTCTGGTGGAGGTGATGGAGTAGTTTAAGATCATTGTTAGGTTGACGTCTCAGGGACAGTGGCTGTATTGCTTAGGTTGTCTCTTGGCTTCTGGGAGAGTAAGAGAGGAAATGGGAACTGTTTTACTTTTGAGGAGATACAGTGAGTCATGTCCTTGTTCTCAGGTAATTTTCCCGAACTTCTGCTAGTTTTCAAATTCCTTTAAAGAGGAAAACCAGGCTGGTGGAGTAGAGCTCATGGAGTTTAGCAATAATGAGAAAAGGGAGAGTGGCTGAAATAAAAATAGCAGTTCCTACATCTTCCTTCTCCACCAGAACAATTTCTCATGTATTGCTACCAGTTCAGTCAATATGCAATGCCTGGAGAGACTTTATCTCCTGAATTATTATGGAATTTGTCTTAATAATCAGGGAGGGCCTGATAATCAGGAGCTGAGCTCTGTGTACTCACTGCACCTCCCTGGCTCAGGACCATGAATCCTTTTCTGGTGCCTGGAAGCATGAACCAAGTTGTCACACAAGTTAAGGGTGCTACAGCAATAACACCACAACTAACAGTAAATAACAATGTTAGTTTACCAAAAGTGATACATTTTATTACCTGAAAACGCCTAACTGAAAATTTTTAAATTCCTGATAAATTGGTAAAATTAATAGGAAAGAAGATTACTTGATAAGCACAACTTCCAGAGTGTGTTTGCTTCTGTCCCTGCTGTTTCAAATAGAGTTTTTCTCAGACAACAGAAGTTAAAACAGACTGTAAACTGATTTTCTGCATTGAATGAGGTACCCCTTTCCATTGCTGTTCCAGAAGGTAAGGAACAGCATCAATGTAACCATTCAGATTTAAAAGAGGCTTTGTGTACAGCAGTAGATGTGCTGTAAACATATGGTTTGTTAATTTCAAGGTAATTTCAATTAGTAAATCAAATGTAAAGCAACATATATTTTTAAATTAGAACACCATGTTCTGTTGGTCATAACTGTAACTGTGCAGCAGATGTGAACTATACTAGCAAATAGTTGGTTTTGCTAGACAGAATGCCTGGGGGGGGGGAAATGAATGATACTTCACCAATAATTAAATTTTTTTGAGAATTCTGTGATTTCAATGATTTTGTATATATAAAAATGCATCTCAAGTACCATGTGTGTCAGGAATACTGAAGTAAAAGATATAAATTAGCTCTATGTAGAATTGTCTTAGAGATACACTTAAGGCTCTGTTCCATTCTCATAGCAAATTACTGTTTGTCTCACTCTGAAATTGTATGAAATTGCCTTCATGTGGACCTGACCGAACTGTAACTCACACACACTCGAGCTTGTGTACTCCCACCCCAGGAGGTAAATATGCTTCAGAGAAACTGACCAAAGCTGGGAAAAAAAAAATTTGGGCACTTAGAGAAGATTCAGCAAATCAGCTGTAGCCCAGCACTCAGGAAGTCAGGTGTGTCGTGGCAGAGCTGGTGAATCACTAGACCTCAATTAATGTAAAGAAACATGCTAGCTATGACCCACATGGTATTTCTACACGCCGAAAAACAGCTCTCTGGTTCTAGTCCCTGATGGAGATGTCAGTAAATGGCAAGTGTAGAAAAGGTTAATTCAACAACCAAAACTCTTTCAATATTATAAATGTATTTTAGATAACCCTTGTTTTGAAATAGTAATTTTGCAAACAAGCCCACTGTATTTAAATTCAAAAGATATAATGTCTTGAGCTGATATGCAAATACTAAATGCCTTCTTTTTTTTCCTATACTGTTTCCCCTCAAGAAATGAGGACAACTGAATTATAATCTCCTTATGGAAAATAGGCTACTTTACTTGATATATGCATTAGTAAGCAAAACAAAGATCTAACAAAAGAAGGGTTTCAGTAACAAAAAAAAAAAAAAGAAGAAAGAATAGCAGTACTGATACAATTAAGAGGCAAGGGCTTGATTCTTCAGTAAATTTTTAGCATCTAGGTAGAGCCTAATTGCAAAAGTATAAACTTGGAAAGTACCTTTTAATGTGGAAGGCAGCAATTTCTAGAGCAGCATTGTGCATGACAGGTTATCACATATACAGTCACAAATTGCTTGGATGGAGTTTTGGGAAGTCAAATTATAATGACACATTTAAATGTTATTACTGGAATTACAACAACAGTTACTACAATTATTCTCTCAGAAATGTTGTAGCAACTTCTGCATAAAATGCTGTGTTTGCATCTCTGCTTCCACGTTGGTCACAGCTGCTCCTGCTTAAAGGGGAATGGGTTTTCAGTACTATGGGGATTAATAAGGGAAGACAAACCATCCTGGTTAATTAGCCCTGACATGTAAACTTCCTGAGAGCATGCTGATGATAATATGAAAGTCATTAGAGAGTGCAGAGATGCAATACAAAGGCAAAAGTTGTGGGATCACTCAGTATTGATTGCAATATGGTCTCTCTACTCTTTTTTCAGTAAGGAGTGCACTGTGGGGTGGCTCAACAACACTGCAAAAGTTGATGGCTCTTTTTGGGCCATTTAACAGAGCATAACACTTTGCACTTGATAAAGTTATTATGACTACAGGCAGAACAAAGCATTTTCAGTGAGCTTAAGTAATAGCTGGATTTCAATTCACAAGAATATTTACTTAGCATTTAATGCACATAAAATAAGTTAAAAATCTAATACGTCTAGAAGGCTTGAGAGCTTTCCTTTCCAGAAAACCCTTTAAGACTCCTAAGTCAGAGGTAAAGTAATCATTAGGGGTTTGCACAGGGATGAGTGTAAGTATTACTACAACCTCCAGTATTACACCTACTGTAGCTGAATACTGTTCAGTCACTGCAATTTACCGTGCTTGAATTACTCCTTAGCTTTCTCCTGGGGGATTAATATCTGTTACAGCCACATCCTGATTTCCTGTGCAAAGTGCTTTTGGGATAACAACTCCCTGTCATCCTTCATAGCAAAGAACAGATCAAAGGCAGTGCCTCTTGACATGCATCCACGTGTATGCTATTCCATCAACACTCTTGTGTTCGCTGTCACTCAGTGCTCTATCCTGTTCCAGAAAACTAAGGAATTTAATAATAGTATAGACATTGTCTGCCAAAATACTGTGAAGAAATATGAATCTTCTAAGCTTTTAAATGCCTGTTCTCCTGCAGCTTTTTTCAAAATAATTTCCCTGATCACACCACCCTCTGGAGTTTCACTTTGTACCTTTTTTTATCTTTCAGTGCACTTGGGCTTGTCTCCAAATCTTTATGAAAAGCTTTTTTCTATAAAAAATTTTTGTGGCCAAAAATTTCCAGGGTTTCATCACTCATGTCTGCAAGTACTTAGTTAGGCTTTCAAAGGACACTTTATGAGGACTATGACTAACTTAGAAAACCGAACAGTAACCTGTATTTTTCTCTTCATTTCCTCCTTGTTTATTTTTTCAAAAGGTGTTATAGGTCCATGAAGAGACAAGGGAAGAGGGAATCCTTTTCAAAAGGCTGAAGATTTAATCTTCCAGTCAAATTCACAACCTGGTCCCTTAGACTACCTATCTATGCAGGAGTACTCAGAACAGCTGGCAGCGACACTGTTCTTTGGCTGGGTTGCTGCCTTCAGCCCTAGAAAGGGCAGGTAATAGACCCATTTCTGGCTAAATTGGATTTGTCCTGATCTCTAAGGGCTTTGGGATGAGTGTGGAGGCATGAGGCATGCAGTCTCTTCCAGGGGAGAGAGAAAGAAACCTGCTCAGAGGCAGGACTTTAGAGGCATCTTTTTAAATATTAGTAAAAGTTAAGATCACAGCATTTTTTTTTGGTGGGTATTTTCCCATCACACTTCCACCATTCCCCTTTCCTAGAACACATCACTATTGGCATGTGTCAAAGCACAGTCAGTACTGAGCTCTGAGCTGGAGTGGGGAAACAGGCTTTTATCTTGGCACTGGGATTGTGCGAGATCGGTGGCATTAGGGAAATCCAGGTGGAGATGGCTGGTTCATTTGGCTGGGTGTGAGGAAAGAGGAGGGAGAGTCAGCAGGATGAAATCAGCATCTCTTACACAAGAGATGATCTCTGTGTTCTTGGAGTTAAGTGATATTGTCCTCTGTGCTTGGGAAAACCCACTGAAATGCATTTCTGGGATGTGCTGAAGCTGCTGCAGTGGTACATGTGGTTGTCATCTACAGGCTGTGGAAAGTGATCTTGAGTGCAGGGCGAAGAGTCTGCATGCTCCCTGCACCATGTACTTCCATGGGAGTGTGTTCTTCTGAGAATTAAGGCACGTTTAGTCTTGTGTTCCAGCTGGTATTTCATCTTTGCAAGCATATGAAGGAATGACACAGTTTTGTCTAAAATCCAAAGGTGCTTGGTGGTGAGGATGCAAAAGTGGAATTGCTCTTCTGGAAATCCCATAGAGAAATGAAGCTTATGTAAGCCTTGTGGGGGTTATCTGGGTCCCTGTGTCTTTCCTGCTGCCTTCCCTCTTTCCTCCTTTGAACACATCTGGCAGTAGGGACAGTTATCCAAGGGAATTTTATTATGTTCATTTGTAGCCTTTTATGTGCTCACCACTAAACTGTATAATTAGCAACAGGAAAAAAAGACTTGTACTGACATAAACTATCATTATATTGGGAGGACTAAGTGCCTAGCAGATTACTGCTTCTTTGACTTAGAGTGTATTGAATAGAAGATGTTTTTTTATGTGCACAGGGTATGTTGTAAAACATCCTACAGAACGGGAAAGTTTAAATACAAATCCTTACTTAAACGTCAAAAGGGGAAATCATATTACTTATGTACCAAAAAAAGAGTTTGTTAAAAAGTTACGGGTTCGTTTTGGGGAAAAAAAGGCCCCTCCGCTGGTGTGTCTTGGACATCCCTTAATTGTCTAAACTTAGTACTGGGAGCTCTATTTGAAGAGGGTGGGACAAGTAAAAGACCAAGAAAATACACTTTTAATGTGTGATTCATGGAGGACTTGGGGTTCTTAACATTGCAGTGAATATCTTCTGCCTCTCCTGCCTTTTCCTATAAACAGGGACCTGAAATTTTGCAGGTGAAAAACCAACAAAGTCACCTAAAACAATCTCTGAAAGAAAATCTCTAACAGGATGAGTGGTTTGGGTTTTTTTTTTCCAT
Source organism: Acanthiza pusilla (assembly GCA_036630365.1). Taxonomy (NCBI): domain Eukaryota; kingdom Metazoa; phylum Chordata; class Aves; order Passeriformes; family Acanthizidae; genus Acanthiza; species Acanthiza pusilla. The sequence goes on along the minus strand of JAXCHO010000036.1, from coordinate 35,203,938 downwards.
GTTTTGTTTTACTGGTCTGAGAACCCTGGTTTTCTTTGCAGAACAAACAATGTTTTGGGCTCAGCATGTTTAGTTTGTATCCTAAATGGCACATGAACACATAGGTGGTGTGTATCCGTGGGTTATTACCACAGAATTTTCTGTGATATTCCATTAAATCAGGCAGTTGGAGCTAATTAGAGTTTGTCCACAAGTTGTTTTCATTGCATTCAGCTCAAACCAGCTTCTTTTTACATTGACTATCTTAATGGATAGAGATGGCTTTTAAATTGTATCTCCACTCATCACAAACCTCTCAGAAAACTATTTGCTTTCTGAATGTTGCCTTAAAAATGGAAGCTGCAAAGAGAAATGAATTGGTACCTTTTCTCTGCTGCAGGTACCTCATCAGGGTCAGGAAAGGTGAAGTTGGGAGGCTGTATTATGGCCAAGCCTGTCCCTAAGCTGCTTCTAGAGTGCATTCAGACAGCATAAGTATTTCTTCCAGCAGAGCCCGAGGACATGAACCTAGATGAGCTCTGACTGACTGTCTGTCACTGTAACAGAAATGAGTTGTGTGCGAGAGCACCCTGGAATTTGTGCTGTTTTGGTCATCAGAGCAGAAATCTTAAAAAGTGCTCATTTTGGAAGACAAGAATGCAGACAAACAGCAGCCTCTGGTGGGGAGAAACTTCCTGTGCTTTTTGCAAATGCTGTCAATATCAGTGGGGAAGCCAAAAGCAAAAAACAAAAACCAAAACCCACATAATTGGAAAGACATGGATTTGGCAGAGACTGTGTAAGTGTATGCAAGCTTCAGGCTTGGGGATGAGCCAGATGAGCTTAGAGTGTGTCTTCTAGTGCCAAAGTCAGCAATGGAGGCAACATTGCCCTAGGCTGGGGTGCTTAGGTATGGCTGTGATCACAGACTTTTGGGGAAAGCAACTAAAGTGAACAGAATTGTGCTGATACATGGCAGATCTATAAGCTGCCCCTGCACGACTTTCCCAAACAGACGTTCCCATTAGAGCAGAACAGGGCTACCTCAGTGCACCACAGGCAACGCTGAAACCTTACATCTCTCCTCTCTATTTGTCTTCCTCTTAGAGATGCTTTCTCGGCCTCTCTGAGATAGGTGCAGTAAAGTCTACTGAGGAAAGACAAGGAGAAAAAATCAATTGTGCAGTAACATAATCATGTCATGGAAAGAATGATCACTCAGCTATTTGTGTCTTGAAGCACAAACGATCTGATTTCTGCTCTTGTCCAGCATCGTATTTATCGTGCTATACAGTGCATTTAGAAGTACTAAAAAGTGCTGACTGCTGAAATTAATGGAAATCCCCAACAGACACAATCTGAATAAAAGGGAGATGATGCATATAAATAGTATGGGAAATATTTTAATGGCTCCTGCAGTGAGGAAAAAATTATTCTTCTTTTCCAAAGGGGGAAATGTTTCTGGAGAATTTCCATTGTCATCTGGCACTTCCAAGCACTTCAGTTTGGAAAATCAAACCCTCTTATGCACAAACCCTCTTATGTGCTTTCTTACACTCCTTTTGTTCTGCCTACCAGCTCTGTTGACTGAATGCTATGTACATTAGCTGTAATGTACTAATATCCAAGGCCAACTCTGGCTTGTACTGTGAAAAGAAAAAGATAACATCTACTGAGCTCTTATTAGAGAAATTTTTGGCCTCTGCAGTATGGTTCTTGCAGAGTGAGTGCTACCCTCATGGCCAGGTAAATGGGATATTTCTCACCAAAATTTGCCTCGTTAGGATTTTGTACGTTGTGCAGTGTAGCAGGGAGGCAGCAGATTCTTTTTTTGCAGCTGCTGCTGTGGCAGTCCTAAGGCATTCAAGATTCCAGCTAGCTCTTCTCTTCCCTGATGGCCCCTACTCCTTCAGAATGGGACAGGGAAAGATAAAACCCTTTCTCCTGGGCTTGTCTGGCCCAACCCAGGGTTCCCCCCTTGTAAGGTCAGAGAGTGGATGTTCACTGCTTACCTACTGCTGACCTATTTAAAAGTGTTGTTAAAGGAAACTGGTTTTAGTGTTTTGGGGTCTTTTTCCTCTCCTTTGGACTTGGAGAACAACCTTTGAGCAAGCCTTCCCTGTAAAAGGAAACTGCTACAAGAGAGACATCTTTCAGCCTACCCTCATAGCTGTATTTTTTTGCATTTATTGCTTGTACCAGAAGCTGTCACCTTATGGTGTGGTACCTTCAACTAGAAAAGCTGCTCCAGCTGGGTCCTTGGCACTGATGCCAGAACAGAGCAAATTCCCTCAGGTTTCGTTTTATGATGTTTTGATGTGTATCTTTTCAAACAAACTTCTTTCAGCAAAAATTACATGTTGTAGATACACATGCAGTAGCTGACCCATCACAATTTTCCTATTTTCTGATATCTCCGTGCTGCCAAATAATCTGCAGGTGTGCTGTGTCCTCTGGAAAGCTAGTGCACCCTGATTGACATTGTTGAAATCCACCCTGCTAAATGCTAAATGTTCTCTCTCTAAAGTGCCTGCAGCCATCCCTTTTAGCTTCATGCCATCTGAGGGCACTTTCCATCCCTCAGCAGTACTGAGAGCAGGGAGCAGGGCTGGACCCATGACAGGGACTTTAGACTCCCTTTCAGAGGAGGAAGGTCACTGATGGAGCTACCACAGGCGAGACAGCCCCATTAGGGCATTTTCAATGCTGAATGCAGATCCCACCCCGAGCTTCAATGGAAGTGGAGATTATTCAGATGGTTCTCCTCCATGGTTCAGGAGAGGAGCTATCTGGAAGAGTGATACAAAAATATACAGGTCTTTAATGTTAGTAGTCACATGAAAGCACGAGAAAACACCTGTCGTCCTCTTCCATCCATTGCCAATTTCCATCAGGGATAAAGCTGCCAGCATGGTGATGAGAAAAACAGTACAGTGCTTGTGTTGGTATGTAAGTGAAGTGTGGGAGTAAAAGGCAGGGGTTATCCTACAGGAACTGCTTTTCCTGCTGTGACTCTGTGATGCCCCGGGAAGCACAGGGCTGGAGAGCAGAGCACAGCACTTGCTCTGGCCACAGAGTAACACAGTGCTCATGCCCCCCACCCAAAGCCTTTCCATAGGGCTGTGCTTGAGGCATCTGGGCTCTCAGGCCTTGATTCATGTGTCACCTCTGTTGTTTGTGGATCATTTGGTGGCCTGGTTTGATGTATCCAAACTTGTGGCCGACTGGCAATAGTTAGTTACAAATACTTGCTGTGGATAATCTGGTTTTCCTAGTTCTTCACAGCGGGTATCTAAACCCAGAGGCGGTGACTCAATGCAAGAATAATAAATCATGTTCCTGTTGGCCTTCTGAGTGTAATCTGGGGATTTGACATCTGGTGCAGCTAGTGCTACATAGGAACTCAAGACCAAGTGTTTTTGTAATTGTTGAAGTTAGTTGTTTCAGGAAATCCTTTCTGTGTAAAAGACTTAGCATAGAGACTCATATCATCAGAAGTTAGAGGGGCTCTTAGAAATCTGTGTACATGTCAAGTACTGGCTCTAATATGAAATGTACAGGTATGATCCTCTCCCAGGCCTCAGAGAAAAAGTACAGTCATTGTGTGACAATTAATAACAACAGCAAAATTACACATTGAATTAAAAATAAAGATACGTACAAGGCAGCTGAGTAGATCTGAAAATTCACAAGGCAAGTACCTTGCTATATAATCTGGAGAAATAAAGCAATGCACTGTAAATAGACTTGGGATATATTAACTGTTTTCCTGAGACCCTGAGCAAACCAAGTGATGACCAGAGAATGAAGTGCAGGAGCAGCGATTTCCAGTCCTGTGGTTTCCTCGCCATGTCACTGCAGGTGTGGTTCACCAAGCCCACTTTTCCAGAAGGGATTGGCACGTTCTGGAAGCTGCTGAAGCTGCGCTTAAGACATTTCAATCCTTTTCCAGGGAAGCAGGGGCTTGTCCTCCGTGCTGACCTGTGACCTGGCTGCTGGGGCCTTGCTGAGAGCTGGTGAATAGCAGACAGGGATGAGATGGAGTAATTACGGTGGGTGAATGGGGAAAATAAAGATGGACCCCTTTCTTCTTTTATCTCAAACAGAGGAGCTAATTTAGGGAACCTCTCTAACAAAAGCTCACAGTGACCCAAATCCTTTCCCCTTTGACTCAGTGGGGACAAAGCCAGGCTCAGAAGCAATAGGTTAGATGGACACTTAAGAGGCGCCGGGCGATGAGTGCGGGTGGACCGTGGCGGTGCCGGCACGGGCCTGGGAAGCTCTACTGGGGGCTCCGGCTGACCCCAGGAGCCCTGTGGCTCTTGGGACCTGCCAGAGTCTCTCTGCCGCAAGAGGAAACCAATTGAAAGAGACTCTTGACCTTCTTTATTCTTCTACCAGCCCTTTCTTCTTGTATCCTGTCACTTCACTTAGGCTTTGTGCTGGTAGTGTTCCAGGAAATGGATGATTTTGTTTTGATTTTGAGTGAGTATAGCATGTCCCTGTGTGACTCGTGAGGGTGACAAGGTTTTTCTGGTAACTGCTTGTAGCTCTTAGCTGCAAGGTAATAAATGCTTTGTGCTACTTCAGGGCACAAGATCTGTGCTGGTTGGTGTATTTTTTCCCATTACCTTCACTGTTCCTGTTGTGTCTATATCTCACTGTAGTGCTTCAAATCCATGTAAAAAGAGGCAGTTAGGCTGTTTTCTCTGAAAAGATTCACCAGGAAGTCAGTCCTAATTCCTGCTGTGGAAAGCACTGCTGATGCTGTTGATTTGAAAAATTTCTTGTTTGTATTGAAAAAGAACTGTTTTAAGCCTCCAAGATAGATCAGTGAATTGTCATTCCTAGTCCCAAAAACCTAACAGTTGCCAGAGTGCTCAGGAAATGTTCCTCTTGCAGAAAAATTGTGAAGAACCCCAGGCTTACTTTTGCCACTTTGTCGAGCTGAACAGCAGGAAATCATGAGCAGACAAAATAAGGGAGGTTTTATGCCACTACCTGTAGAGATGCTGCTGTCTGGTCAAACAGCTGGGACTTCAGCCCTTGTTATTTCCTGAAATTGATGTGAGGTTTCTAGGAACAATTTTTTACCCTCCTCTTTGAAATTCATGGCCTTCATCCAGCAGAACTGTGGCAATTCTTAGGCAGAACACCCTGAGGAAGGATGTTTCTCAGTACTGGCTCAAGGTGAAATACTCTCAGCCTCTCCTGACTTTGGGCAGTGTGGTGTGTTGTCCCTGTTAGATACCAGGTGCCCACCAAAGCTGCTCTATTACTCACTCCTCAGCTGGACAGGGGACAGAAAATGTGATGAAAGACTCATGAGTTGAGATCAGGATACGGAGAGATCAGTCACCATCATGGGCAAAACAGACTTGACTTGGGGAAATCAGTGTAATTTATTACCAACCAAATCAGAGTAGGGTCATGAGAAATAGAACAAAATCTAAAACCAACTTCCCCACTCCCCAACCCCTGCCCTTCTTTCTGGGCTTAATTTTATTCCCAAAATTTCTATCTCTCCCACCAGCAGTGCAGGGGAATGGGGAATGGGCATTGTGGATCATGGTGGGTTCATCACAGGTTGTCTCTGCTCCTCCTTCCCCCTCAGAGAGAGGACTCCTCACACTCTTCCCCTGCTCCAGGGCGGTGTCCCTCCCATGGAAGACAGTCCCCCATAAACTTCTCCAGTGAAGTGAGTCCCTCCCATGGGCTGCAGCTGTTCATGAACTGCTCCAGTATGGGTCCCTTCCTTGGGTTGCAGACCTTCAGGAACTGAGTGCTCCAGTGTGGGTCCTCCATGGGGTCACACGTCCTGCCAGAAACCTGCTCCAGTGTGGGCTTCTCATGGGGTCACAGCCTTCTGTGGGCATCCACCTGCTCCCCTGTGGACTTTAACGGGCTGGAGGGGCACAGCTGCTTCACCATGGTCTTCACCAAGGGCTGCAGGAGAATCTCTGCTCCAGGCCCACAGAACCTTCTCCTCCTTCTTCACTGACCCTGCCATCTGCAGAGCTCTTTCTCTCACATGTTCTCATTCCTTTCTCCAACTGCTGTTGCAAAGAGTATTTTCCCCCTTCTTAAATTTGTTATCCCAGAGGTACCACCACCACTGCTGGGCTCAGCCTTGGCCAGTGGCAGGTCTGCCTTGGAGCTGCTGGCGTTGGCTCTGTCAGACATGGGGAAGCTCACAGCAGCTCCTCACAGAAGACACCCCTGTAACCTCCCCCCTCCCCACACACCCCCCAAATCTTGCCAGCAAACTCAATACAGGCAGGGGAGCAAGGCTGTAGCTTTAGTATTCATGTCAATTCAGGGCCATCACTTCTTCATGAGCCATCAGGAGAAAAAACCCAGTCCCTCATTTGAAAATGAGGCACAACTGAAACAGATGGAAGGGCACCTGAGCCTATTGCTGCTCTTTGAAGCCCCCTGATAGGCTGTCCCCAAACTCCAGGAGCTGCCACTAATCCTATTTTTTCCAGATTCTTTGGTTAGAGGGGTTAGCAAACCTTGCCTTCTTTTTTCCCTTTCTTTTCTTTTCTTTACTTTTTTTTTTTTTTTTTAAATCACCTGGTGCTGAAACCATATGTCTGTTCCTGCAGTTCTTTTGCTTTAATTCCCCTTGGCTTTTGCTGACAGAAAAATGGATCCTAGGGCTCAGGGACTGCTGGTGTGGTGCTTGTCCCTGTCCCCTTCACCCTCCCATGCTGCAGCAGCCGAGCAGAGGGTCTCTGTGGGGGCAGCCTCTGCTCCTCTCTGCGCAGCTTTGTGCAAGACAGCTGCTTTTCAGAAACTCTCAGGCTTGAAACTCCAGAGAAGTTACGGTTCAGCAGGCTTGACTGTGACTTTTTGTCACAGCTGTCAGTGTAGGTCAAGGAGAGATGAAAGAAACAGGGGCTGAATGGAAAGGAACTTGCTGCGCTTCAAGCCCCCACCCTTGCTGTGCTGCCTTGGGGGAGAAATGGCATTGCTGCTTTCTTTCATAGGCAGCTCCCAAAATACTTCCAAATTTAACTTATTGTATGTTATTCTAGTAACTTTCAGCCAGTATTTCCCAAAATGTCTGGTTAGTCTGATCGCTCAAATACTTTGGGTGCCCCAACCAAAGTGGGTTTAGCTGTTTGGAGTTTTCTGTTATTTTGTTTGGTTTGGTTTTGGTGGGGTATTTTTAACTAATTGCTTTAAAGAGCCCAGTGCATGATAATCCAGCACATTTCTAAAAGGGAAAGAAGACAAAAGAACTACTTTTCTAGGACACTGAAGACCAACAGTGGCAGTGCAACAAGGCTGATTTTAAAACCAGAGCTGATATGCTATCCCAGCATAGAAATTAAAGGATTCTGAATGAGACAAGTAGTAAGTTTCTCAAAATGATGATAATGGAGGAGGCAACTCCACATTTAAAAAAAAAAAAAAGAAAGAAGATACTGGGTCTTGCCTATCATTTAAAAAACAAACAAACAAAAAAAGAGGGTTAAATTTCTGTATTGGTGTACATAGGACTTTTTACTGTAGTGCAAAAAGAACTGGAAGTTGAAGCCAGTGGAACTGGAAATGAGGCACTGCTTGTTAGCAGCAGGTGATTAAAACAAGCTGTCATGGAGCAGAGCGTCTCTTTTTTTTCTCAACTTTTTTTCAAAGCATTCAGGCCTGATCTGAAGCCCAATTAGAAAACGTGCTTAAAGCATCCAAGCAAACATGGCTCCAGTTAAAGCCGAGTGCTAAAATTCAATGCCGTAGTAACAGCCCTGAATTTAATAGCCTGTGCCATCCAGCAGGTCAAACTACATAAACAGCTGGTACTTCCTAGCTTGCAATCCTGGATTATTTGGAAATAAATGGGTTGTAGGCATCTAAACCTGGATGGATACGTAAGACTCATTATTCTTTCTGCCTGGTTCACCTACTCCTGTCTGGCCCAACGTTAGTAACACCACCAGTCCATCTTTGTTGGTTTATGAAATATTTGGCTGCTCCAGCCCTGGATATCTAGGCTAAGAGCTGTGCAGCAAGTAATGCCCAGGGCCAAGTATTGAACAGCCAGCAAACAAAAATCGACCAGCTGCATGTTAACTGAGCATCAGCAGCCTCAAAAGGCGCCTGGGGCTCGATGGCAACTACTCTGCAATCATGCAGTGGCCAATGATTGCAAAAAATAATAACTGGTGCAGAGTAACCTGCTCTTGAGGGGACTGGTCATCCTAGAGGTCAACAGCATTGCAGGCAGCAGATGACACTGGAAACAGTGGAGTGCTTTGCTAAAATGGTGTTTATGTTAATTAATCAGGACATCACCTAAATTGTACTAATATCAGGAGCAGCACATCCATAGAATGAATTCCCTCCTGTCCATAACAGCGTGTCTTCCTGTGCAAATATATAGGAAGTGAAAGGGCTACTTATGTAAACAACTTGAATATACGTGGAATTATTTGCAGCTGGAATATTTTTGTTATCAGGAAAAAGTCAAGTGGTGTTGAGGGAAGGAGATAGGTATGATGAGTTTTTCATAAATTATAAGTAATTTTGAAATGAATGGCTTGTGTAAACAGCTCTTGGTCCCAACAGATTGCAAGAAAAATACAATTTTTTCAAAAATGGCTACATTTGTTTTGGCACTTAGGGTTACAGAAAGGCTGGGAATCACTTGGAAGCATGTGTCCCAGGACCCATAGAACAGGAAAGAAAATGATCATGCTGCTTCTATTTTTATTTTAAAAGGCTTCTGTGATTTTGATGTTACTCTATTGACTAATTTGGAAGTTTCGACCCAAGGATTTCTTCTTGTTGGCACAAATGGTTGTTGCTGTTAACGCCATGTGGCAGTGACCACTTCTCTGCAAGGTAAGGAAGGGCTTGGCTTGCAGCAGCAGATTTAGGTACTGCTGATGATCTGCCTTTCCCTAATGCACAGGACAATGCTTCCTGTCTGGAGCATGAAGACAATAGTTCTAAACTGTCCTGGACAGTTTAGGATAAGGATAAAGATGCTGACTTTCAGTGGCTCTGGGAAGGAGGGCTGCACATATGAGAGATGAGGTGGGAAGAATTAGGTGCTGCTGCTCTTTAGGTGCTTTGGTTTCAGCCATCATTAGACACTACTGAGGGGAGGTTTCTCCATTTCACTCATTCCAAGGGCTTCCTAATCTGTGCATGGCCAGAGCTGCTCACAGCTCCCTGAGGTGGCTTCCTTCTGCCTGTGTCACCTTGCAGGGTGTTCCAGGGGATAGGTGGTGGCATGCCCAAGGTGTCCCCTCTCATTCCCTGAAATACTGGGGTCAGGATGGTGTGAACGGTGTGCTTCACAGAGTACTCGACATGTTTTTAAGAAAGCTTCACTCCTTGTGACTGACAGAAGAAGCGGGACATGCAGGGCATCTTAGCCAAGAGGATTGAGAGTCACCTCTTCCACATTCCAGGGGAGTGACAGAACCGTTTGGGTACAGGTTGTGAGTGGGGTGGGGACATGACTGGATGTGAGGGGACATGTGATCTGGACACATTTTCATAGCTTGCTCCTTTTTGGGGACATGTATTAGAGGGTTTAGGTGAGGGGAAGTTAATGGAAGTTATTCTGTGACTAGAAGAGTAGTAGGTGGTAATCCTTTCATGTTTGTACAAATAGAAAAAAAGTATTTTCCCCCTTGTATCAGCAGAGATTGTTAAAATTTGCTATTAAGAACCTGCATGTAGAGGCCTGTGTTGAAACAAAGGGACTGGAGCTGGCATATACAAGTCCTCAAATATTTTAATACAGAATGATGAGCTAATGTTATCCAAGTCACTAATAACACTTTATGTAATTTTAGAGAAGGAATTTCCAGGTAATGAAAAATGACAGCACTTTCCTTTCTAAAAAGAAACCCCTCTTCAATTCAGTTTAAATTAGCATGAAATAGATATATACACAAGCTTACCGACTATGGAAAAAGTAATAAAGATGGAATGAGGCTTAAAATACCAAAAGCTCTTCATACCATAGAATAACCTAAATGTCTAAATGTCTAATAGCTTTAATGTCCAGTGTATTCTCACAAAGAGTAAGTACCAAAAGCTATAATCTTGCAGTTTAATTTCAATACCTGAATAGGTTTTGGGGTACAATTTCTGCAGCACTGCAAGTATGATCCAGGTATGAATTAATCATATTCCTCCCTCCCTCTGCCCAACAATGGCTTCTATTACTAAGATTACTTTTTCTCAAGGTAATATCCCAAAACTAAGTGAGCATCGGTGCAAATGGAAACTCCCTGGTTTTTACCAAGCAAATAAAGCAAATCTCAAAGGCTCACTGTAAATGCCAACGTTATATGTTTTATTTTTAACCAAGTAATTCTTTCAAACCTCACAATATCCATGACTGACAGGAAAAAAAAAGACATTAGGCATGAAATGAGAATATAAAATACACGATATGTAGAAAGGCAATCAGTGCTTTAGTCCCTCAAGACAGTAAACAGGTGAAATGACCTTCAAAACTTCAACTCACGGCTTTTTTCTTACAACATAAAATTCAAGTGATTTTTCTTTTATTTCACCTTGTAAACAACATACAAGTCAAAATGGACAATGAGGTAATCTATACTACAGAAGATAATTTAAAAACACTAGATAAGACACAGTATTAAAGACATATAGAAATCAGTGTTCACTTTGGTCTCTAGTATGGTTATTGTTATTATTATCAGAAGCAACACATACTAGTTTAAGCCAGTCTGGTGATGTTTGTCAGACAGTTGTTGCTTAACTTAGTAATCCAAGAGGTAGTCAAAATCATTATCCTTTGTAAAGATGGTTGCTCATACATTTGGTTCAATGACAGTGGTAGCAAATACCTTGCTACTTTTCAACATTCTCAGAAAAATGCTGCCACAGCTGCTACTACACAGCTCTGGTTTATATAAAAAAAGAGAAGAGTGTGTTCACAGATCAACCTCTTCTTATCAGTCAACAGTTGTAACAGGGGTAACACAACCACTGGATCTTAAAGAGGCTGTTGATAAACTAAGCAAAATAAGATCGATACATTTAACAAGGCTCTGCTTGTTTCTAAAACAGTACTCAAATCTCATTAAGACTTCTAGGAAATTAAAATCAGTGCATCTGCACATGTACATATCTTCCCAATTACTTTTATATCTAGCACAGGGGAATACATATATATTTTTATGATAAACATTTCTTACAGATAAATTAATTAAATTAAAGACTCGATGTGATTTCCCATGTTCTTTTATAATTCTTCTTACAAAGAATGGTACAAAACTTATAAGCACTTTTTAAAATGGGGTTCTATTAACAAAACTAAGTATGACCAAGCAGGAACTCCAAGATAACACTGGTGCAGAACAAAATGGCTGAAAAAGGTAGCCTGCAACGGGAAGAGGTAGGATCCAAATCTGGTGTTTGGCACTCCCTGAAAACTGGCTAAAGGCAAACTATTGCAAATGGTATTACAACCCCAGATTTACCATTAACTGCAGCAAAAAGTTATTTGGCTCTTCCTCCAAATACAAGTCTTCCCCGTGGCCTAACTTTTGTAGCGTGTAATTAAATATCGTGACCTCTCCTTGGGGAAGAGTAAAAAATACCCCACAATGTCCCTTACAATTAAATCTCTTTGAGTATTTTGGGGTGGAGGAAGGGGAGGGAGAGAGATTCTTGCTCCTGGTTTAACCTTATCTCCACTATTGTTAGGAAAAAAACACATCTGTCTGAGCAGATATTTGAACTATTTCTGCTCAAACGAGTTTTATTGTGGAGCGTTCTGGCAAGGACAGGCTGGTGAATAGAGGGAAATCTAGCCTGAGCAAACGCTGCCGAATCTTAATTTTGTCCTTAGACATGAAGGAAGAATCCCAAACTCAGTCTGTGCCTCCTCCTTAAAATGGTTCTTTGCTTATTTGGAGCAGCCTATTGAAGGAGTATAACTGGATTTTTTTCCTACTGCAGCCTAGTGCTGAGCAGTTCCCTGCCACAGTTTATGCTGCTTTACATTTAACTTAGGCATGTACATTTTTGTCTCAGTATTTATTTCCATGAACAGTGCCCATAATCCTTTAGACAGAAAAATAAAAACTTTCAAAGAAATGTTTGGAAAGGTCTCATAATTTCAAATGATGCTTCATCTTAAACAAGTATTTATCATAATGTCTGCAGTGATGAACTAACAGTTACATATTTAGTACAGATAAAAAGCATGTACCATAGATCAACAGCCACCTTTAAGGCCAGAGCAGCACAAAGGTGTGTTCATGCAGTAGATATGAGGTAGCCTTTTGCTGTGAACAGAATAATAATTTTATTGTCACCTATGTAAACAAAATGGGCTTGATGCTTTTGTGTTTTTATTCTTCCCCCTCCAACCCACATCCCCTACCCCTCCCCTCCTAGAAAAGTTGAGCACCAGTAACTCCGACTGGAAGCCAGTGGGAGCTGTGGCTGCCCAGCATCTCTGGAAACTCAGACCCTGTGAATGTAAAGACACAAATGCTCACATAAGGAACCGGTACAGAATACCACTTCATAATTTCACAGGAACTTACAATACAAAACGCTGAGATCTGATTATCAGAAACGTAGGTCTATGTCAACTCAGAGGTAGTTACTAACATCAGTACATAATACTTATATAGAGCTAAAAAGGTCTAAGACTATTTGGTTTGTTCTGAGTAAGCAGGTCTGTAGACTATTCTGTAAAGAAAAAACATTACATGGTATATTCCCTGAGCAAAGTTCTTTGTCCTGAGTATGTTATGTAACAGTGATAACATTCTAATATATAAAAATAAAACCTTAAGCTTTCAACAATAAGATAGGGTTTGGTATGTGCTCTTAGCAGTTCAGTCTGACTTTGGTGCGCACAGTGATTTCAAACAGCACCGATAACAATCTGCATGTTGAAAATATTTCCTTATCTCAGCTCTGAACTTCTTACATATAAACAGGGAACGACCAGTTTTCAAATCCACAACTGCCTATTTCTATAAGGAACTTTGGTTTAAATTTTCAAAGTGACCTAAGTTTTGCATCTTTGCTGTTTAACCTGGTTTTTACACCGACTAGAAGGTTAAGCAATGCCACTTTGATTTGTCTACATAATTTAAATAAGTTTACTATCCTTACATAAGGCAAGGAAGTTCGCTATAGATATATCACATTCAATATCGTCAAAGGTAAGCTTTGCATTAGCATACTGAGAACTTCAGTATAAACCTTGAGATTCTTGCAAACACTGGCAAGGAATTCACACAAAAGAATTCTCTTGAAATTGTGCCCTTCACTGAGGAGTTTGATTATTACCTGTTTACTGAAGCAGCAGCAGCAGTAAAAGTCTCATCTGGCAGGACAAGTGGGAAGGGGAAGGCCATGCAACGAGCCAGCTGCATACCTGTTGTAACTATTGGCTGCAGAGGAGTTACCACGGTAAGACTTCGGCTCGCTGTAGCCTTTCAGGCAGGCTGTTTCTTTAGTTTGATTATCCGAGCTTAAACCTACCCGACACTTTCAAGCTTTAACAGCCTGTGTTTATTGCCAATGTTAAGGATTATACAGGTTTCTCTAATTAACTTACATCCACAATGGGATTTGTCAGAGTGCGTTATCTTACGTATGACTTGGTAATTCAAAAGTTACAAATGGAAAGCGACTTGAAGTTTTGATAGGCTCCAACTCTATTAACCCCGAGCAAGGCCTGCAGCCCAGGGAGTCTCACTCTGAGGCCACCAATCTTCCTCCTCTTTCACACAGAAGTGTGTGGTCCTAGTGCACTCTGGACCAAGGCTGGTCAGCAGCAGCTCCCAGTTCACAGGAAGGAGATGATGCCCAGGGCTTCTGGCAAATCTGCAGGTACCTTCACTCAGGCTGGTCTGCCCATATGCTGTATCATCAGCAAGGGAGGCTGGCTGAGCAACCCCAAGTACCCATGAACCTTTATTCTTAAGGAACTATTTAGCCCAGGATCTCATTAGCTTTGCATTTTGTTTTCTTTAAAACCCAAACAGACAACAACAATAAAAATCCCTAGGGAGTTCTCTCCGTGGTATTTCAACAGAAAATAAGGACCCTTCAAATTGAGGGACAGTACTTGGGACCAAGAGAAATTTCTGCTGCTGCTGCTACTACTGCCACCAAGGTCCCCTAAATGTTCACAGAATACAAATGGCTAACCAGGATGGTATCCTGACACCACCAAAAAGGGTCTGTTAGGTAACAACTTATACGTTCTCCCCTACACAACAGACACCTAAATTACAGTTACAATCATATTAATTTAACAAAATGTTTTGAGAAATCATCACAGAAACTACACATTCATTGTCTTCTCTGGAGCTTTAAACTCCTCACCAACAAAGGGTGGTGGCAATGAGAGTTGTCTTGAGTCATGTCACTGCCCTGCACTGGCATGGGAAGGTGGGGTTGATATTTTGTGGAGATGAAAAAGGAAGTAATTCAAATTGATGGTACGGGGGATGTCTTAGTATCTTTAGTACCATATGGCAGCTTTAAAATATGAAAGTATCCTTTGGTTCACAAAAAAAGTAACAGTCTTGTTCTCATTTCTGTGTGTGGTTTATCAGGTTTGGTTTGTTTCTGAGTGAGATTTCTTGGGTTTTCTAGTTTGCTTTTTGAACACGTTTGGAAACAGGTTCTAGGAATGAGTTCAGGAATACTGGATACTGTGACTATTGCTCCACAGTAATATCTGGTGGGATCTGGAGAATGGGCTGATGGAAAAATATATATTTATAGATATGTACATATACACACACGCGCATGCACACTCATACACACACACAGAAGGTAAAACGTAATGCACCCTGCTCAAATGTATTTTGCTTGGAGTGATTTGTCTATTACAGAAAAAAAAAAAAAATTCACAGTTCCTCAACAGTAGTTAAAATTCCAGGTCAGCTACTGATAATGAAATTATTTCCCCTGTACTTGCATGAGGTAGACATCCCAAGAGGGTAAAGAAAACGGAACATTATGACAAATGTATTAAGTTTTTTTCCTTTTCTGAACAGAAGGCCCCTTTCTGTTCGGTTCTTCAGGCGACGCAGACAACTTACTCGACGAAGCGTCCTGTGGTGACCTGCCCGAGCGCTCCGAGATCTCCGACCTGCCTTCCTGAGAGTACGATGGAGACGAATAGCCGTGCGTCCCTCCCCCTTCTCTCAGGCAGGCAGAAGTGGAAGGCTGCGGCTCGGCTTCGTGTCTTCCCTGAGAACTAGTGGGCTGCTGCGAGACAGTTTTATGGGGGCAGTTCGCCACCATGTGCATGATGCTCTGACAGTAATGGCACTTCTTTGGCTGCGGAGGTAGACTACATTCCTTAGCGTGATGGTCGAGGCCACCACAGTTGTAGCATCTAAAACCAAACAGAGACAGAGAGCGAGTTACGCAACGCAGCGTCCAAAGAGACGCTTTCCCGGGGCGCGGCCCGGCCCCACTAGAGGGCAGCAGACCCCCAGCCATGGCCGCCGCCGTGTCCCTGCCGGTCCCGGTGTTCCTGCTGTCCCGCTGTCCCTGCCCGCCCCAGTGTCCCTGCCGGTCCCGGTGTTCCTGCTGTCCCCGGTGTCCCTGCCCGCCCTGGTGATCCCGCCGGTCCCGGTGTTCCTGCTGTCCCGGTGTTCCTGCCCGCCCCGGTGTCCCCGCCGGTCCCGGTGTTCCTGCTGTCCCGGTGTCCCTGCCCGCCCCGGTGTCCCTGCCCGCCCTGGTGTCCCTGCCCGCCGCCGTGTCCCTGCCGGTCCCGGTGTCCCTGTGCCTGCCGCGCCGCGCCGAGCGGGGATGCTCCGGCGCGGCCGCTCCCGGAGCCGGGTGCCGCTGGACACGGCGCTTTCAGCCCGGGAAAACCCAAAGCCGAGGAGGGACGCGGTGCCCTGCCATGAGCCAGGCGCTGGCGCTGTCCCTGTCGCGGGGCCCGGCACCGCGGCTCCTCCGGCTTTACAGCGGAGGCGGAGGGTCTGCAATGGCATTTACGGGTTAGATCCAAAATAAAGCAATTAAAGCCCCGGCAAGAGTCACGAAACAGGGTTTGTTTGTTTTCTCTCGAAACTCCCAAACCACGTGCACACGGCTGGGGCCGGGGTGCCGCTCTCCATGGGATGTGCTGCCGGAGCCGAGGGGCGCAGAGCCTCCTCTCCAGCCTCCCAGGGCTTCTTCCCAGAAATGGCTGAAGCCCACAAAGACTCTTCTATTTAACCTTGTTAGCCAGGGGAGTCCTGGAGAACTCTCCAGCAATTCCTTGCTGAATCCTTTGTAACACGCACCAGGAACACCAGTTATTGGATTACATTATTCTAACACACGGTACAAAGAAATAATTACACGCCTTTGGCATGGTGACCTCATGTGCACCACTGAGTTTTCTGTTTTGGCCATTTTTGTATGGTTTCTGTTTCTTTGTTTTATAAAACTT
This sequence comes from Acanthiza pusilla, assembly GCA_036630365.1. Taxonomy (NCBI): domain Eukaryota; kingdom Metazoa; phylum Chordata; class Aves; order Passeriformes; family Acanthizidae; genus Acanthiza; species Acanthiza pusilla. The sequence continues at coordinate 35,187,533 of JAXCHO010000036.1, read as the reverse complement.
GAATGCATAGACAGTTGATTTATAATAATCTAACATGTTACTGGAAAGAACTAAACCAATAATTTTCTTTTTTACTTTCCCTTAACCACCAACTAATTAAAAAAAAAAAATGACTGCACAAATACATAGGTCTACGGAGTCAACTTAAGGATTAAAAAAACCAATGTAACTAACTACATACAAAACACTGCAATGTGTTCTGGATCAAGCCCACATAAAGGTATTTTATGTTTTCAGATTCCTGGAAAGTAACAAGGCACCATTTGAACTATTGCACCTACTAGTGACTACTAATATTTAGTAGCCACAACTAGTTTACCCAATATCAAGAAGTTTAGTCCATGCAATGCTGTATGTACAGCCAGAGTCTCAGCTACTGAATTTGCTTTGCCTTGCAAAGAAATGCTATTGATAAAAGCTGTGTAATTTAAAAAAAAAAAAAAAAAAGTAAAATGGCCATTAACATTTGTAAATCCACTCCCAAGATACAATCCCTGGCACCCCCATTTCACATGTCTTCATCACTAGTAGCAAAATATAAACCATATCTTCATTTCCACAGAGAAATGAAAAAAACAGCACAAGTTGCTCATGGCATGCTCCATGCCATCATGTCCTACAAGACTGACTTATAATTCAAAGAAGTTAAATGATGAACAGAACTTCATTACCCTTTCAGAAATTATTGTAATTTATTGTTGTATCTTCCCTAAAAAAGAGTGAGAAGAAATCAAACCCAGTGCAATGAACTCTGCACTTCTACAACAACTGCAATAATGTATTTTAAGGTGAACTGGTTCCATTTTGATGTCAGCACTGCACTGGTTTGATGTGATTTTTCAGCGGAATTTGAAGACTATGCTTACACTACCCTGTCTGCATATACTACAGACTAACCCATGAAGAGACACATAGTCTTAACAAAGCTTCCCTTGAATCACAAAGAAAATAACATGTACAAGCCCCATTATCACTTAGTATTGATTTCTCTAGCACAGGAAGGGAAATGACATACTAAGTACATTGTGAAATCTAAACATCCTGATCTAAGACCAAAACATCAAGCTTTTTTCTCTTGTAGTTAAAAACATAATTTGCAAGTTATTAAACTGTATCCCTCTGGCTACTTTCCCCCAAATCATTGCAGGTATTTTTAAATCAGTGACCCCCACTTAACAGTATGTTCAGCATTCAATCTTCCTAACTGGCACTCAGCTGTGTTTACACCACAAGCTTTCTAAACACCTTCTGGATAAAACAATAAGGAAAAAAGCCTTGCAATCAGAGAAACAAAAGAACTGCAACAAGTAAAAACCTTTAAGTGTTTTACCTTCTCCCCTTCCAATAAATACATCTAAGAATTCACAAATGTGGTATTGATTGTAATTTAGGTTATATTAGAGAATTTTGTTTATCATTACCTTTATCATCGGTTTCTAGCAGTGTACTTGTTCCTGGGTAAGTGCACTGTAATACAGTATAGCATAGGACTGTGCAGACATTCTGGAAATTGTGTACTTTATCTTAATTCAGAATATGGAATTTTATAGCTGTGAATGCATTTGCACATTTCTGTTCTCCCTTAATATCACATCTATTTAGAATGGTTAAAATGAACAAAAAGTTAGAAAATAGGGTAAAGGGCTTCATTACCAGGGTAGGCAGTAGCCAAGGACAAATCAATTTAATCAGTCACTATGGCATGCACTGTGTTATCCAATTCAGTGGACCATTTCACCTCACCAATTGGCCAAGAATCTGCTGTGAGGGCCCCTGCTTCCACTCAAGTGACCTCCGCCACCCTTTACATAAATACTTATCAAAACATCCTATTTGCAAAACATTGTAATGCCTTGCATTTATTCAAATTGCAACTATAATGTCACCATAAAAGAAAAACCTCTATCAGAAGCAGTTGTGATAAACTCTGATCTGGCTTTTTGGGGATGTTTTTTGTTACCAGTCAACTCAAGCACCTGGGTAAAGTGTCACATTAGAATATATATGTGCCAGTCGGAGTGTACCTGGACTGACACAGGAGGGTGGTATTTATTTTGTTCCTTAAACTATTAATTCATTCCTTGTCAATCACTCTTACCAGGAGAACTGATCTCACCTGGCTCTGAAATGCCTTCCCTTTTCAAGGGATTTACACCAAAATGGAAGTGGTCAGCCACCTCAAAGAGCTCACAAATGGTACATGGCATCACCCCCAGGCATTAACGTTTGGCATTAACCCTTTCGTCCTGAGCACTTCAGCTCTTTGCTCCTCTCTGCTGTGTGTACAACACCACGAAACCTGAGAGCACGACATGCACGTAGGAGCTTACACATTCACATCTCTCTGAACATACATGAACACAACAACACACGAGCTTCCTCTTGCTACAAAAACTGACCAATTCTCATTTGACTCGGTTCGCAGAAACTCTAGATTAGTGCAACCATAGCAAGTATCTCTTCACATCAGAAGCAGTGCAGAAAAAATGTATATGAGCTTAAAAAAAGATACGAGTTTATATGTAAATTATATCATGAGATGAATAAAGCACAAAAAGCCCTTAAAAGTGCAATGATAATAGAATCAGCACTTACAAAGAACAAAAGTAAGAAGGATTTGTTAAAATAGGATTGTCTTTCTCACAGTAGGCTTCCATGATTTGCTAGGTAGCTTCAGGCTCAAAAAACATAAAGAGATGGCAATTATCCTAACAGGAAATCCTTTCTTCACTACAGTACTGACAGGGAGGTGAATCAGGGTGATTTTCTTTATATAAAAAAGATGAACATCTTAATAGAGGAACACCTTAAGGAACTTGTCTAGCATTGTATTTCAATACTCTCAAAAAACCCGTTACGTTAATACCTACTAATGAAGGAAGAAGAGCGCATATAGCAAGGTTAAAAAAAACCTCCTAAATTCTCCTTCACTATGGATTTGTGATTACACAGAACTATACATATTAAATGAAACATGAAGAAGCAAAAATGTAGAAATTCCAACATTAACTATGCTGTATTAATTGCAAGAAGCTGAGGACTGAAATTGATTAGAAGTACTCAATTTCACAGCCAAATGATACTATCTAGTCTTTAGCTTTTTTTCCTTGTTCCAGCAATCAGATACTCCTGCTCAGGAAGCACATCCCAGCTCTAGAATTTTAAAACAACAATACCCCTGCCTTGCAAATACATTTTCCACAGTAACAGCTCAGATGGGTTAAGCAGCACTAGGTAGGGTAAACACAACTGCTTGCTTCTTTGAGCCATTTCATAATATAATTTAGATTATAATCCAATACATATGACAAGTAGAGAATAATATGTGTAGCTCCAGACTGTTTAGAGAAAAAGCTGTAAAATTACCCTAGTGAGTGACTTTGGGGGAGGGGGAGCAGGGAATAAGGGGTTAACATATAACAGGGATAGGAAAGGGAGGAAAGGGGGTACAGTCAGAGGAAGACTAAAATAATTCACCAGGATATACCCCACACCAATTCCTCTTTTGTTCTTCCTTTCTGAATGCTATCAGACAACAAAAAAATGATTCTTGGCTAACAATACTCCATCTTGCAACGTTAATGCCTTGAAAAAGGGCACGGAATTCTAACAGCATGTGCATGTGAGATGCTGTTACAATACACTGAATGCAAGTGTGCAGTTAAAGCATAAAGGAAAGGTTTAAAATCATACGTAAATGTGCCGTCCTTTTCAGCCATTACTTTCAGAACATACCTAAAGAAAGGCAGATGGAACTTGCAGCAGATCACTTCAACTACTCTATTTTGTAAAGGGAGATTAAGCTATCCATGATCTAACAGAAAAAGGGCTTTTAGACATACCTAAGATTTTCACTCTTTGAGACTTCAGTGACTTGTCTTGAAAATCGGGCCATGAAAGAGTGCAAAGGGATGCTTTTCACTACTGGATGTGAAACTTAGAAAAGCTCAGGGTGGAATGTGCTTGCTCAGGCACCACCTGGAACGAGTGAGAAAGACCTCCAACACCTCAGCAGTGCTGAAAGGGTCTTCTGGACTATTGAGGATCTGCTGATTTCAAGTTGCCTTTGTTACAGCCTGGAAGGCCAGGTTGGATGGGGCTCTGAGCAACCTCATCTAGTAGAAGGTCTCCCTGCCCATGGAGGGGGAGACTGGAACTAGATGGTTTTAAGGTTCCTTCCAACCCAAACCATTCTGTGATTCAATGATAAATACATTTTAATGGATTACTTGAATATATCAGTAACCATACCTCGGATATCAAACTTGTCACAGCAGCACCCAAAAGCTGACAGAATCACAGCTGATTACTGCTGAACTGCCACTTGTATATTACTGTATTATAAAAAGACTAAGCACTTTTACTTAATAGTACTTAATAATATGAAAATCCTCCTTGCTGAGATGTCTGCACTTAAAAGTAAAAAAATCCAAAACCAGTTTGAGTATTTTTTAGAACAGGCCATTACCCTTATGTCTTAAAACCATGCTCATAGACATCATCTTAGACCAAAAAATGCTGAAACTAAGTATGAGGCCACAGTCACTGCAACCTCAAAACAGGCAACAACTGCCCCTGGAAAACAAAAAAAGTTTGGTCAGCTGCCAGGGCAATAAGCTGCAGGAGCAGCAGGAGGAGGAGGAGCAGGAGTCCATGGCGGGGGAAGAGCGGGGGAGATGTCGGGACCCTTGCACTGGATACTGCTGGCAGTTCATTCCTTCATCCACCACTTTTCCTGGGAGATTCCCTTGCAAGCATTGCTTTGGAAGATTCCCCCAACCCATTTTTAAGCAGCACTAAACCTCAGGAAATATGAAGTCAGCCTGTCATTTCTAAAAAATCATGGGGCACAAAGAGAAGCCTCACTGCTATGCGTGGCGGTGCTCCCTCACTGCCAAGCTGTGCCCTGCAGCTGGATTGCTCTCTGCACCCAACAGGGAATTTGCCTGCAGAGAAGTGGCTCAGCTTTTTTGTTTTTGAAAGATGAAAACCACTGGTGAGCTAACAAGATGCACAGAAGATAAGCGGAATGGACACACTCTGCTCGTGCCCTCAGAGAGGGAAATGGATGGAATGGTTCTGCTCACATGGGGGGGTTTGCACCATTCTGCTTATCAACCTTCAATTCTTAAGCTGTAGCTGAATGCAGGAGAGAATACAGGTAATGTTGAAAACACTCTATTCAAAATAGTGAATATTGAAATACTACTGAAATAACAATTTAAGGTCAAATTATCTTGTTAAATAAACTGAAGAATATTTATCATCTTCATCGGAACATTTATGCTTTGTCCATCCAGCAGACTTACAATGAAGCAGAAAACCTCACTAGCACCCTCATCTACCAATCCATGGGAAAAAAACAGTTTAATTGTAAAACTGTAAGTATTTTTAATCAAGAATGTTGTAAAACACGACATTATCAATTCAGAAAATGGCACACTGGTGCCACATTTAGGTTTGTGCTGGTCCTGTGAGTATTTGCTACCCTGAACTCCTCATTCATGCAAAACACTGTGCAGAGGAGACATGCTGGGAAAGTTAATTGCAGGCTGGCATTCTTCAGTGAAATTCAGTTAGAAAATTTCCTGTGCTTTACTAGCTTTTTGAGGTATATAACAGAAATATAATTTTTTTAAAATAACCTCCTAAAGAAAAAAATATTAAATACAATAAAAATGGTCGCCTATCTGTTTGTCCTGTGAATCCTACAACTCATGATAATGTACCAGAGGCCCAAGACTTTCAATTTTGTGAGAAATACAAGGTCCCTCCATTTTTTTAAGCTTGCCTTCTTTCATTTTACAGCACGCTGACACAAACCCACTGTCCGTGAGGCTTCCAATAACACAGGGTGGAATATTGATGATGTTTACTCTTGTTACAAATAAATAAATAAAAATGCTCTGTTGTAAACTCATCAGATCGACTAGTTTTCTGTGGTTAGTTCTAAATCAATCTATTTTCCCCAGTGTATCACAGAAGTAATATCAATAGGTTACGGTCTTTTGTTGCTCAGCTCTCCCCTCCCCCTTCCCCCCAACAAAGAAGCTGACAAACAACGTGGGGCATTTGGCTGATAAATCAGGCCTGTCAGGATACAATTTAGCTTAAGTTCATGAGGAAATAAAATTGTTTAAAATCTGCAAATACAATTTACTGGGAGGTGGTGGGTGTGGGGTTTTTTTTTTGTTTGGTTGGTTGGTGTTTTTTGGTTGCTGGGGTTTTTCTTTTGGTTTTGGTTTTTATTTTTTTTTGTTTTTTCAACCAAGAACAACAATGAAACAGAAAGGTGATTCAAAATGCACAAAATGCAGCCTCTTTCTCCACAAAAATGGAAAGGACTACAGAGGCAGCAGCTCTTAAAAAATATCTTCAACGATGTCATTTCCATTCTTTCTTCCTTTCCATGAAACCTTATCTCTACTATCCACTCAGCTCCCTTTACAGGCATAGAGGAAAATTATTTTTTACATAATCACACAAAATCCTTAGGAAAGGCAACCTCACGGAGGAATGATTTGGATGTATTTTCATTTATTACAACAGAAGGGTTTTCTTTATATTAAGAGCTAAAAACTCCTGAAATAACAATTTACAACGTGAAGTCTTTTTTCTAAGTAACGTGAAAGATGGTTTTGCTCCAATAGTATCAATATAGCCTGGAAAGAATGTGTATATTTTAATTGCTTTAACCCACCCAGATAAAGCAGATACAAAATCAGTGAGGGTTTAAGGAAGTTATGTTTTAAACAGTCATATATCACACATTTCAAACATGAAAGGTTATACCATGATTTCAAGTAAGTCTACTACTGTTCATCTTTTTGCACTATGAAACCACACACACAAACATTCTCAACCACAAATATCCCTTGTAAGCTTTAATTTCTGCGGGAAAAATAAAAGCAATCAGTTTTTAAATGAAAGCAGCTCTGTATGCAGTAATTTTTTAAGAATTAAGTGTCTTCCACAGCTCTCGCTGGTGGCAAGGCTGCCTAGGGCTTGCTGTGGGCATCGCTGCCGTGGGTACCCACATGCGCAGCCCTGTGCCAGAGGCAGCTGGGGCGCGGCGCTGGGCGGGCGCGGTGGTGGCCAGAGCTCAGCTGCCTGCGTCTGAAAACCCTGCTCCGTGCCCCTGTTTACAGAAGCCTAGCTCGGTAACACTAGAAGCCTTTCACAGAGGTGGCTTGAGCCTCCTGGCCATGTGGATAAGGATGCACGCTGCATAAAACCGGCTCAACTCTTTCTGGGTCAGTGAGGTGCTGTTCATGAGCTAAGAGGCATGCCTGACCTTATCTGCCTCTCAGCAGAGCTGGTTCCAGGGTTTCCACATCCACTGATCAGTTAATCCACAGATGAGATAAAAGGGCAGTAGGTAACTGGGAATCAGTTGTTAAAAACTGCCTTTTCCGTTTTGTTACTTATTTTATCACTAATATTAGCAGCAAATACAAGTAACACCAACTCACAACAGCAGGAAACAGCAAATGGCATCCTGGCAGTAGGCTGGAGCACTGAAGCAAGCAGTGGTAGAGAAAGAGGAGGAAGAAGGTTACTCTGGAAGTCCATAACCTATTTTTCTTCCCTAAATACCAGTTTAGAGTTGTACGACTTTAGGTATCTCATCTAAATCAGTATCGTGCACAAAGCTGCAGAAACACCTGGTGACAGGAGTATGCACTGACTTAGATCCCAGCCTTGAAATGGATTCTCCTGTTATATACACCAAATTACATGACTTGCATGAATATAGCATTCACGAGTGTTAAGGATTGGATGATCTGACCAGCAGCTCACATTTTCATTTCAGTCTTCATAAATGAAGGGATGGTTACTGTCTGACACACTTTGTGAGGAGACCATGCCAGCTATCCCAACAGGGGTTCTTTCCAGAGCTCATGGCATTGCTAAAGTCACGTCACATGAATCCCATGGAAGGCGTCCTATCCCAGCTGTGTAACAAAAGGGCATCGAAGTTGGTGGTTGGTTTTCCTTAAAGTAGCACCTGTCAGTTCACACATTCAATACCCACAAGAACAATTAAATAATTCAGATGCTCTATAGCCACACTTTAATGGCAGAATCTGCATCACTCTGATTGCACTGACTGAGAAAGGACACAGTCACCTCCTTATTCACTTTTCTGAACTTGCATCTTAAGATGTCTAAAATGGACTAGCTTCACACATTAACCTTACTACTAAAGGGCTGGGCTGAACATTTTCTGTAACACATTTTTAAGAGTCTTTCAGTATCTTAGAGAAAAAAAATAATTTTGAAACTTTTCACATCAAAATGCGGAAGCAACAGTAAAGCGTGAAAAGAGGATTTCGGCTGCAACAGGATTAAGCCTTATATGTTAAAGCTTTTAATTCCCACCTGAGGCAGGTATTCTTGTTGTCCCACACTGCCTGATTCCAGAGAATTAAAAGAGAAATAATGCCATTTTCTACTATTTTGCCCTATATCACCACCAGATTTATCCTCATCACTAATTCTCACTATAATTGTGTATGTAAGAATAAAAAGCACATTTATGCATATAAAAGATATTGTTAATTCAGAATTCGGTGTTTCCTTTTTCCTTGTTTGGCCTCAGGATGGCAAATCTCATGCACATGTTTAATACATACTTCTCTGAATTTTGTTAATTCTGTGTACAGTTAAAAATAACAAAACATAAATCGTTTTCCTATATGTGGTAAACTAGATCACTTTATCCCTCTTGGTTGGGATTATGTAGATTAAGTGATATCACTCCACTAAAATTAAAACAATGATATTTTAATAAAAGTTTTCAAAAAAATTTTTGCTTGTTCCCAGAAACAGAGCATCTTAATGGTCTTAGTTCTGACCTCAATCACATGGGTGTAGATCCAGAGCAATTCTGATGGCTTCACTGAGCTTATTTTCTGTTATCTTTAATGGTGTAACAGAGAAAAGAATTTCTCTTGTGTACAAACTGTGTACGAATACTGAAAAATCTCAGTGCAGTAGCCAAGGCTGGTTGCAGAGGTTAGGCTGATACAAGCTGTGAGGCCACGGAGCAATGTAGGCTGAAGCTCCTTTGTTTCACCTGCAAATCTGTGTTTGCTGGTTGATGTAATATTCAAAAGTAGAACCCACATTAATCACTAAGTTTAAAAAAGAAAACCAAAGAATTATGTCTAGGGTAGTGTCTTCTGCCCATTTATGCTCAGCCTTTCTGCTGAAGAAAAAGAATGAGTGATTTCAAAATTCAGGGTGGTTTTAGGCAAAGGATCAATTTTTCTGGCAGGACTGATAAATTCTGAATTAGGAGATTTGATAAAACAGGAACCCTGCACTTAAATAAAATGTCTGAAAGCAAGAACAATTCAGGCAAAAGCACCCCAGTTGTGCTCAATGCAGGGGAAGAACAGACTACAGCTGGACACAGAGTAAACTGGCCACAGGAAAACAATGGATATGCTCACTGAACATAGCACAACCAACTTCCTGTAGTTTTGATCAGTAACTCATAGCCAAGACACAACTTCTATTATGGAAGCCCTGAATTTAGAATTTTGAAAGCAGTCACAAACCAGAGGAGTGATTAATATCAGCATCATGTCTGTGTCTTACCAGTTCATCTATACCCTGAAGCAAAAAGCCCTCCAGTTATCCAGCAGCACTCCCTGTGAAAAGTAGGAACTCTGTACATTAAGAGTGGAAGTGCATGGAGGCAGAAAGGGAAACTTATTTTAATGCAAGGCCAGAAGTTGCTAGTGATAAATCAGACCACGGGTTGGGGTGGAAGAAGGCATATGTGTCTCTGCAGTCACTTAGTGAAGTGTGCACAGGCCAGCGAGGTACTGAAATGGGGAATGGTTACAAGTTCTTCCAACTTGGAAGGAAAATCCCAGCTTCCAGTAAAATAAAGGATTACTCAGTTATGCTGGCAGCCTGTCTGCTCTCCTCAGATCCCAGGCTCTGGGCACATTAGAAGACACAGAAAGGTGACTGAGACGTACTGCAGGGGCTAGGAATGGAACATATAACATGTCAAATCCATAGGACTTCATTAGCCCTGACTGAAACTCAGTTTCTTCCTGCTTTGATGATTATTTACCATACTTCTACAAGGTTATGGAGACAATTCTTACTATTCACTGAGCAGTTAATTACTCTAGTGACTGATCTTCCACAGGAAAAATTGAGAGTATCCTTCTGCCGTATGACCTTAAAATATCACAGCTGAACCAGCTGGGACAGTGGATTTGAACTCACAGCTAGACAGAGAACTGAATCTATTCTTTTTTTTCATTCTGGATATATGCTCAATGCTAGAGGGAGGAGGGAGCTCACTGGCAGGCAGTGTGAGGGAGCATGGCTTCTGAGCAACAGGCTGGAGCAGGGCCCCTCCCATGCAGTGAGTGTCCCCCACTGGCAGGAACCCTTTCTCTCAGCTGCTCCTGAGGGGTGGCACACAAGTGACACAATCCTCAGTGTGCGCCATAATGAATTGCACTGGGTGTCGGTGTTGGATATCTCTATTGCTGCACCATTGTAAAAACCAAACCACCAATCTCAGGAGTTGCTTTGTAGCTGAAATCTTCACCCTTTCCACCTGATGGAGGCCCAGGGCCTCCATCACTGCCTGTCCTCTACAGGTACAGTCTCCCCTGTATCTTGTGGTGCTGCTTCCATTGCTAGGTATAATCCTCTTGAAACTGGTCACTGACCCCAGCTCCCCAGAGAGTAAAGATGAGAAGCCCAGGTGTCTTACCTGAAATCCACTAATCCTCCTGCAAAAGGCTGAACAACCATCTGAAGATTACAGCAACCTCCTGCTGGAGGGAAGATTTGCATCCAAACATGTCTTTCACACAGAGTGAGATATGTGGTGAACTCGAGGACTTTTTGAGTAGGTTAAGAGTGTGCTCACTGGTTTGGGCTGTACAAGTGAAGGGGAGAACTCAGAAGCCAGCCTGGTAATTCCTGACGGGCTCAGCTGTAAAAGCTAGAGCACAGAATTGCTGTTGTCCAGGAAAAAAACCAGCTGACACAAGACACAAACAGCAAGTAAAATTTGGGTTTTGAGGCTCTTGACAGCACCTAAACATCAAATCTAGGAACCAAATGCCTTCTGTGAGGTTGGAAATAGTCACACATGAAGAGTTTCAGCCATGAGAGACAAAGTGACAGACCTTTAGAAGTCTGCCACTTCCTACAATATTACTGGATACTTCCAGGAACAAATCCATTGTTTATTAAAACCAGCCTGATTCCTGAACACATGAAAGGACAGAAAGCTTTGCTCTTAAATCAAGATCTCTTTGACCCTCCTCTTTACAAACCTTCTATTCGTAATAGCCAAAATTCCTGGAAATACACAATTCCACATAACCACAAAGTGGAGGGAGATTGTGCCCACCACCCAGGACTCTGGATTTCGAGCACAGCCCACAACCTTCCCTCATGAAAAGTCTCATCTGTCCCAGGCTCAGAAGCTGGTGGTAGAGAGCATGGCATTAACTCCTTTCTCTGTCACAGGCAGCCTGTGTGACACTGTTAGGTATAACCAAACATTTACAGGTATTTAAATGCCAACTCCCACTGACTTCAGAGGCAATCAAGGTCCTCATAGCTTTGAGGATCTGACTCTGTGCCCCTCGGGATGATATCTGGTAAACCAAGAAAAAAAAACAGTTCTGGTACAACAGAGTACAACCATATGGTGACCAGGGCACAAATTAATTGCCATTCACTGCACTAGTTCAGGAATCTAGCACATCCTGGACAATGCATAAAATACCTGACTTTGAAACTGTTCTCTTTGTTACAGAGCCATTCCACCATTGTGCAACTATTAGCACAGAAAGTCATAGACAAGTTCTGAAAAGTAATTTCATCAGAGCCATTACACAGAAAATGAGGGCTATCGTGAGCTTACTCTGGACTTCACATAAATGCCAATACCCCCTCCACATCTTTTTCATTCCTTATTGGCAGGAAGCACAGATTGGAGAATCAGATGATGAAAGCACACACTTGCTAAATGATGAAAAAATCCGAACTAGAATGTCCTCAACAAACTACCATGATTAGCCTTCATTCCAGTTTTCTGCAAAGCTTTGCACAGCAAGATTTCTTGGCAGCATCAGAGACAGCTCCCAGGGTGCCCTTCTGTTTTCATACTCCGTACTGCAGAACAAGCCAGCAACAGTTGCCATGCCAGGCAGAATGCAGGGAAGTGTCAGGGATCCCATCCCGCTCCAATGCTGCAAACCATGCAGAACCACAAGCAGGGACCAGGACTCCAGCTCAACTATTCTGCATTTCACTCACAGCTTTTCCTTGGGTAATGTAAAAATAAATGGAAGGTAATTTCTGAGTAAACAGCCATCTTCCCAAGAAGAATGCATCCAAAGGCATATGATTTGCTTTCAAAAACTCCTAAGGATGATCCCTGAGATGATCCATGCAGTCACTAAAATGCCTGCCAATTCTCAAAGGAAAAATTTTCAGTTAATTCACTTACTTTTTTTTTCAATTTGTAGCATTTGTTTAGCTTGGTTCATATCACACCTCCAGTTTTGAGACAAAATCATAAATCACTGCATTGGCACAACTGTGGGTGTGATACACACTGTCAGGAGGTGGGAGGGAGTAGATTAAGCAATGAAATTCCCATTGTCCTCAAACACTCTTGCAGAGGAACTACAATGTGGAACGGGCACACTGTGTCTGGGATTTACCCCTGCAGGTCACAGCACACACACGGCTTTCACACAAATCTATACTCAATTCATGAATCTGCCAATATCATAATATTCCAATCCCCACCAGGAGGTGTGTGTATGTGAAGAGTGGATAAAAGAATCACGCATTCCAAGACCAAGCACAAGATGCAGATGTTGAAGTTAGTTTTGTGTGGCTGTGGCTGAATTTCCTTTCAGTTAGAGACAATGAGCTGGAAAAAGAACTTAACTGACAAAAAGTAGCTGAGCTGTGTGCTTTGAGATAAATACACTCTAAATATAGTGCACAGAGATGCATAATATCCCTCCTCTAAGGAAATAGGTTTTTCCACCATTCTTTTACATATTCCCCATAAATATTCCCCATAAATAGGGCCCCAACCGGCCCTATTTCAGGTTAACTAATGCTTTTTTAATGAACTGTCCCCTCCCCTCACACAGAGCATAGTGGGGGCATTTCCCACTTCATGCTCATGGAAGTTGCAGCTGGACATATGCTCACCCTTGCAGTTGGACTGTTTTCCTTCTACCCCTTCACAGGTTCTGCCTTGCTGTGTTATTCTTTCTTCATTTTTCTACCACTGCAATGCTTGGTGTGGAAGCACTGCACCTGTCAGGGCTCAGCAAGAATAATTCTCTGTTTTCTTTTTGAGGCTATTGTTAAGGTAAGGCTTGAGTCAAAAGGTGCTGCTCATGGACAGACCAGCAGCTAAAAAGGGAGAGGAGAAGGGAAGGTCAATGGTTTGTCACCAATTAGTCATGAGATGACTTCTCAGTTCCATTTATTTTGCCTGTAGCTACCTCAAATGCAGTGGGCAGGAAGCCTTTGAGAGGTGCTCGACAACTTTGACATGCCTGTCAAAGTTACAGTATTGTAAATTTGTTAAATTACTCCATTTTACAATAATCACGGCTATGATTACAGGACTGCTCACCTGCTGGAAAAGCCTGGAAGACACAAAGCAACTGTTCAACCCTGGTGAGGCTGGTGCCAACCTTTCAGCAGCATACTCAAGAGGAAGTGTGTCCCATCCATCACAGCAGTACTGCACAGCTCACCAAGCAGGAAGCTCAGCATGGCGAGAGCTAAAGGCCTTCCTACGCGACACTACGGACATTGCCAGGATAACTGTGAGCCAACGATGTCTGCTGGTTTTACGGGATGCAAGTTTAATGGTTTAACTTTCAGAGCAGTACGAAGTTCTGTTCTGCTACTGACCTCACAATTCATGGTCAAAGGCAGCCAAGATGGCCAGGTTTTTGTACTGTGTTCCTTTGTCATCAAGGACAACACTCACTCTGCCCTGCGGAATGCCTTGAACACCTCCGCAGCAACAATAGATGTATCCTCTCTCTGTAAATTACCTTAGATCTTTACCACATATATAACTGCTCAAATGCTTGTCTTACAGATCATAAAACAGCTTTGAAATTGAATTATCAACTTTGATACTCATTCAATAACAACTCATTTTTATTCAAGAATGGGACACCATACAGGACGCTTGGGTTCCCTTAAACATGTCAAAGCTGAGACGAATCTGATTCCTGCAAAATGCTGTGATAATTCCCATGCCTTACTACACTCAATAGCATAGAAGTTAACAGGCCAACATACCTGCTGACATACCACTGCCTCTCTAGGGTAGAAGTTTTTTAAAGGTCATTATTTGCAATGGTTGACTATGCTATTATCTAAGTACTTGGGTGGCTCTGAAAGCAGAATGCTTTACAGCAGAATACACTTTCATGTATCAAGATCCCTTTTAGCTTCAAAGTGTACTGAAGTTTTGAGCTAATCATATCAGAAATGCTGGTGGCAACATTTCTGCAGCCTCTAATAATTTCTGCCGTTACTGAATCCAGCCTCTGGTATTATCGTGTCCTTAAATTATTTGGAGTAAACAATATTTGACTGTAATTTTAGTTTGTTGACAGGATTTGTTAAAAAATTACTTAGTAAAATAAAAAGTGCACTTGGAAATAGTACTTAAACATGATCTAAATGCTGCTACTCTGTATCTTTGAAAGAGCATCAATACCAAATGTGCTTACCACACATCTTAGGCAACTCCTGTCGCGTGCGTTTAGAGTGGTGCTCCCTTCGGTCTGGCTCCAAAGTTAAAGCATCTGAAGTGTAAATTCTGTGTGACACAGCCAAGAAAACCCACTTTACTTTAACCTTGTTAATGGTGAGCCAGATGGAACCGCTGAGGCCACCCATTGTTCAGGTTTGCATTTTTGTGTAATGCCATGGTGTAGGTCCATAGGGCCTCATGAATTCCCCTCCTCTGAATATATACTGTGCTGTTAAAGGCACTGAAAGGATCAAGCTCTGCTCTGAGAGCAGCTGGCTTTGTATTTTTTTAATGGTTGTTAGCAGCAGCAGCAGGTCCATTCTACTCCCCTATTCTTCCTCTGCCCTTCTTAAAATCCTGATCTGTCAGTTCTTGAGGGAAACCAAACCCTAACTCTGACCTATATAGCACATCATACATTACCTCAGGGTCATTACCCCAAATATTCATCAAAAGTCTGAGAGTCTCCCTCCCTTGCAGGCTCAGACCCTGCCCCAGCAGTACTTAATCACACAAGTAATCATCACTGACTTCATCAACAGTCAGGTTGTAATTTCTTTCCTACCAAACCCAGGTAACCTGTGACTGCATCATTTTTGTTAATGACCATTGCCTTCTGAAAATTTGGTCGAATTTCCCTGTCCTGACCTCTTTTGTGCCTTCACGATGAAAATGGAAATAAGAAGAATTTGAGCAAAGACAGCCCACAGCAGATGACTCAGCCCAAGGAATAAGGGGATGCTTGCAAATTGTTACACACCAAGAGCCATTTGTACAGCATCTGTGATGTAGAAGATGATACCTCGCAATGCCTGTGCAATGATGCAGAGTTGTCAAACGTTTGCTGATGAAAAGCCGCAACACATGACTTAACAGAGGTAATGCAAAACCCACATGACTACAGCTGGCTGCCTAGCAGGTTTCCAGTTGCTGTGCAAGATAACATAATTTTGGGAGAGGGGAGTGCTGTTCTCTGGGTCTACTCCAGCTGCAGTGCATGCTGTTCTGCACAGGATGGAAAAAGCACAAAGCCATCTCTCCAGCCCTTCCTCCCCAATGGGCTGCCGCCAGGAAAGCAAACTGCACCTCAGGAAAAGGAGGCAGCAGCCAGAAACTACTGAATTGCACCACTGAGCACCAGACAATGCATCTCCCTCTTTGCAGAGGACTTCGACAGTGCAGTTAGCACAACCTGTGAATAGCACTAGAGGGATGCTGCAAAAAATTATGTTCTTACACAACTGCACAGAGGCTTTGGCAACACTGAGGCTGATCAGGCTACCAAAAGAGCTGAGAAACCATAATCAATACTTTAGAGCAAATTCCCTGATCTGTTCAAAGTGGCTTGCTTTTGCACTACACTGGCAGAGCAAGGAAGGGAAGGAGATCTGACTGCCTGATTCCCAGGTCAGTGCCTCATCTGGCATAGGAGACACGCTACTCACAGAAATACATTATATCCCTGCCATTTCCAGTTAGTCTGTGTGCCTTTAGGAAAGGGAGTCAGGAGGCACCTGAAGCTCAGCAGTGCTTAGCCTGCTCTAGCATGAACTGGAGTAAGGAACCAAGGACCTGATCATTTATCTTCTTTCCCCAAACTGCTCTAGACGCTGTCAGGAAGAGCAGCTTCCACCATCCTACATGTTCCCCAAAACCAGCAAAATGCCAGCCAAACTCTTTCTTAGGGTTCCTATAACTTGACACAAAAACTTTGGGGCAACCATGGCTGGCAGGCAAAGGGAAAGACCAACCCAGCCCAATGTTCCCCAGTGACCAAGGGCAACCACAGGAGCCACACCAGCAGGAAAGGCAGGACATGATAACTTCTGCTTTCTCCTACAAATGTGAAGTTTAAATTCTGTCCCTCACCCCTTTATCTTTTACATAAATAGTAGGGTGCCACTTAGGAAAGTTATTTTTAACTTCGATACTTCTTTAATATGGTTGTCCTTAAAGGTTATCTACATGGTGATGCTGGCATCAGTGGGAGATAATGCACAGCACTTTTACATTCACTGTGCTGTTAAAACCGTTTCTCATTCTAAATAATAAATTACAGGGGAGCATGGGAGGTTCAAAACCAAGTAAAGCTCAGAAAACAAATTTTCACTCATTTCAGAGTTCATGTATTGGACTTTCTTTAATAATTCTCCCTTGCACATTGTAACAGACCATTTCTGAAGGCCAGACTACCTCTAGTACATTTCCACTGTCTAAGAAAACAATCTAGTTAACAAAATACAAATACTAGATAAAGTAAATTACAAAAATAAGACAAAATTTAGAACTGATAAACTAACATTGCACTTCATCCACTTTTTCTAATTTTCCCATGTCTTCTCTGTTAGCAGGATGCAAGGCTGTCATAAATATTTTGAGATTGGACAGGATTGATTGCCATTGCCTGCAATTCTTATGTCCTTTTTTCATTAACCCTCTTCAGTCTTAAGTCCATATCTCAAAGCAAAAGCTGTTAATAACCCTGGACTGATGTGACGCTCAGTACTTTAGCACTCTAGGATGGAGATTATATGCCCCCCTTGATTTCAGCATGTTAAGCTTCCTTGAAGCTTTGTTTCTTTCAGAGGCAGCTGTCTGCATTTCCATACCTTACCCTGCCTCTTGCCACCAGAGCTTAAATCACATGTGTATCAGTTAGAAAAAATAGCTGCAAAATTATTTTTCCTATGAAGTCTTGCAGAATTAATTAGTTCAGATGGTAACTTTCGTCTGTTGATGGTGATGACAAGAAGAAAACCATAAGCTGTCTTATAGAAAGGGAAGTCATCAATAAATCAGGACTTTAGTTGCCAGTACCACACTCTTTGTACAAAAGGAACTCTGAATAACATTACTATCACAGTAGAGCTTTACCATAAATGAATTTTTTTTTTAAATGAACTGGTTGTTTGCATTTTTTTAAGACACCTGTTTAACTTTCTTAGTACCTGACGGTGATTGAAAGATTTCCAACAATGCTAGTTTACTGTTTCAACATCGCAAAAGGGCATTTTATAACTTACTTTTGTACTTGAGCAGGATTTATGAAAGCTTTGAAAACTTGCTGATTCCTAGCACAGACTAGGAAAATACACTTATCTGGAAATATCAGGGAATATATGTTTCCCTTTTTTTGGAAGCCTGGAAAATACAACATTAAGTGAATTGTAGATTGAGCTTCACAGTTACTGACATTTAAGTTTGCCTTTCTTCTAACACTTTGTGGTGTTACAGTACTGCAAACTTTTAAGTGCTGATTTTATGTAATACTTCCCATTGGGTGAGAAATTTCCTTTGAAGAACTGTCATTAAGACATTTCTTATGATTGTCATAAACCTGAAACAGTAACTTCTTCTGTATGACACACAAACACCAAAAAATGGTGCATGTGGTAAAATCAGATAGAAAGAATATAGTTTTTGTTAGTGTATGTGAAATTTGTATTTCTTTTCTCTGTCATGAAAAAGGCCAGTTATAATTTTAGTATGTTTAAGTTCCCCAGTAAAACTCTGGAACTGTAACATGCTTAAGATAACATGATTGATGTGAAATAGCAGAACACTACAACAGGAAATGCTAGTTTTAGTACTTATCTCCAATTGTCTTCATATCATTCACAGCACTTCAAACTAACGCAACAGAAGCAGAAAAAAAATTAAACAGACTGTTTAGCGGAAGCTGGCAGGGAAGGAAGAGCTGTGATGACACCACACACAGACTCCTCTGAGCCTACTCTTGCGTTTTGCAAGTTTTGAGGAGCAGCTGCTGAAAGGCAGGAAGGGAACTGAGAAATGACCACTGCATACATAGTGAAATGCCAGACTAGAAGCTAACAGGGAATTAAGCCTGATCACTGCAGCTTTTAAAGGCTGCTCTCCAGTCTCACAGGGATATCACGCACAGAGCTGAGGAATGCCGCTTACCTTCCCGGTCAGCTGCCAACTTCCTGGTACTGTACAGTTTCAGGGACAAGGTAATGGTGTGGTGGCACCAAAGCATCTAAAATAGGTAAGATTGCTTTTTGCATCCTGTTTTCTTTCCCTGGCCAGGAAAACCACAAGCTGCAGCCCTGCTAAAAAGCACAGACCATTGCTCTTGTGGGGAACTGAGTGCAGTGGGATCTACTGGCAGTCTGACAGAGGAAGCGTAAATAGAAAATACCTCGCCTGGGACACTCCACAAACCCTCTGCGAGGTCTTGCTGATGCCTAATTATACCTCTGGCCTTTTGGAGGGCAAACCCAACTCCCTGCTGGGTTTTGTGTTCCTGACACTTTCCTCCCATGAACCCCGCTGGCTCTTAAATCACCACCTGCCACCAGCGAGGGCAGACTTCCTATCGCTCCTACTGCAGAGGCCAAAAAGCTGCTGCCAGCAGGGAATGTCTCTGCCACGTTGAGCGGAGAGCATAACATGTCTCATGCCGAGCTGCCCGTAGGGTTTCTCACTCCACATAAACCCACCAAACACGGAGCTGTTACTGAGAGGCGTCCCCCACTCTGCCACCTCTCCACCCGTTTGCTCCTCTGTACCTTTCATTTTTGCAGGATTAGTTTGTCCTCAGTTACTCTCCCTGAGCTGGCTCTCTGACGAATTAGATTGGCACCAGTGACCCTGCAGGGAGAGGACCACTGGGCTGGCTGTGGGTGCAGGGGGGCCACAGCAGCTGGCTGGCCACGGTAATTTGAAACTGCACCCTGGCAGAGACCTGGCTTCAGAGTCAGGGGCAGCATCCCTTTCTTTTAAAGTCACAGTTCCCCTACAGGAAAAAATAATAAATAGGTATTCAATCTGTTAACGGTGTCCAGAACCTTGGAGATTCCCATTACTTCACCTTCTACAGCGCAATGCAGAAAAAATCAACAGCTAAAAAACCCCATATGCTTTATACTTAAAATTAATACAGCATTGCTTTCTGAAATTTAAATTATTTTCAACTTAATGGTGCTTCTGGCTAAAGAATTTTGCTGCAGTTGTTGGGGAGAGTTTTGGCAAACTTAGATAAGACATAATTAAACACCAGCTGTGCGTCCCCAAGGAATGTTAACATGTGACAAGGGGAGTCCCAGAACCCAGATATGTATTAATGGACACAGGCATGAGATACAGAAGCAGTGGATGACAGTTTATGCTCTAGATATTCCGTATATATGATTTACAAGTACATATAAAGGAAAAAAAAATCTTCAGGAAGTTCAGTGCCTGCATTGACAACAACCTAGACGTACTCAATTTACTGCATGTTTAAGAACACTTATCGATGCAATAAATTTTAAGTTAATTCCCAAATCTGAAGGAATCTGAGGGTATGGCCTAAGGCTGGGCCAAGGCCATCTGTGTACTTTCCCCATTTTTGTCTTTCTTTCAGAGACACTCTTTTCCCTTGTGGAAAGAGACAGCAGCATATGCAGAATTATCTTACTGGCACGTTCTGCCAAACAGGTCTCCGGGGATGTGTCTATTACAGCATCCTCAGAAGAACTCCCCAGGCCACACTGCTTGACCATCTCAGCAGTCTCAGCCTGTGTTCAGCAGTGTCACAAGTGCTGTCTGTCTGAAAACCAAGAGGGGGAATTTGACAAGTGCCTGTCTTTTCACAGAGAGCACAGTGCAGCCCATCCCCTCCCAGCAGCAGCAGCCAGGGACTCCAGCCACAGCACACCCACAGGGAGCCTGGCTCTGCAACCAAGCCATTGCCTCACCAGAACTTACACCAGCCACAGCTGTGCCACACATCTGCATTAGCGCTGGCTTTCACACCCAGTGCACATCCCATGCACAGAGTGCCCAGGGCCCCTGGGCAGCTACAGCGGGGTGAAGCCCCAGGCTGCCCCAGCAAAGAGCTGTACCCCCTCCAAGCAGAGCCTGGGCCAGCTGTGCACCCTGGACCAGCAGTGTAAAGCACTCACCTACAACCTCTGCCATTCTCTGTTCTGATCAGCTTGTAGCTGACCCATGCTTGGTACTCCCCTTCCTCTGAACCATGTCAAATACACATTTTAGAGAAGCTTCCATAGCTATTATTCACCTTCTCTGGTGGGGAAATGGGGGCAAAAGTGAGTACTACAGCCTGCCTGATTTGGGGTGGGAGGATGCTGAAGACTTCTCTACAAGCACTGGAAGTCATCAGTCCATGGAAAGCATCAGATCAGAAGCAGCCCTGCCTCCACGTGTTGTGAAGGGGTGAACACTGCCCACCCACCACTTCTATTTATTAAGTCAGCCCCAGTCCCACAAACTACCTAGTTCATATCCAGTGATCCCTTTTATCACATTTCCTTCCCATCTCCAGTTCTTCACACCCCCAAACTTCACTTCCATCCTGATTCCGCTCCTAATATGCACATTTAACTCTTACACACTGATTTACCTTTTACATACTTGAAGGAATGAACCATTTCAGAGGTCATAGCTGGCTACTTCAAGGAAATAAGGATTTTTAAGCTGACAAACTTGAATTATCATTAATAAAACAGTGTCTTTTTAAAAAAACATATTTTTAAAAATTAATAAATAAATAATAACAACAACAACAACAACAACAATAATAATACAACACATAAACCTGTCTCTGTGGAATCTTCTTCTTTATCTAAATGAGAATCTCCTTGAAGAAAATATTTCCAAGCTAAATGAAAATGGATTTATATGCCACACACAAACTGTAGTACTCTACAATGTAAGAAAATATGTAAGCTTAAGCAAATTTACCACCTGCTACCATAGAAAGGGAACATGGTGGTATCTTGTTCACAACACAGCATCTCATTATTGCAGCTGGATGTTTTACTAGAGTAATTAGTGTTCATACAGTGTCACAATTAATTTCCTGTACTAATATCACCTTCATATAGTTTTCCACTTACAGTCTCAACCAGAATCTGTAACTCAAGAATTTTTTGCAGGTTTTTGGAAACTCTCAACTGACCTTGTTGCATAGGCAAGACAGTAGATGATAAAAGAGCATGTGATATTGTTAATTCTGTTGTTACCTGGCCTAATGAGAGCAAGCTAACACAGCTCCGTTATTATAGCTTCATTTTGTCTAACACCTTATAACTTACTAAGTCATCTTTCTTTTGGCACCCAGTTTTTTCAACGCAACTGAGGGAACCTTTCATAAATCTACTTCATATACTATATATGTGTGTACAACTCGTGTATCCAACAGACTTACTAATTTTTTTTCCTCTTGACAATCAAAGTCAATCTTCTATAAAACACATCTTAACATTGCACTGGTGTAAAGACTTATTCTGACTTCAAAAGCTTTCAGATTTGACTCATCCATATTTTATGGATGAATTAAGCAAGAAATGTGGGTTTCGAATAAAATTTATATATACAGCTTAGATTTATTACTAGATACTTCTGAAAATTTTATGGATAGCTATCACCTGATGTATCTCACAGACATTCACGTTCACCTGGCAGTTGGAAACAACTACAACCACTACTACAAAATGCTTTTTTTGCTGGCTTATCATTTAAATTAGCAGCTAGAAACAGATGAGGAACACAAACCTCAATAGGCCCTTAAAAAAAAAAATCATCCAGTTTTCTGGAACCCTCTGAACTTGACTGCATTTCTACAAAAGGTATTTTCTGATGAGTTCTTATTTTGAAAAGGAGGGGGGCAGTGCAGGCTAAACCCTAGAAAGCAAAGCAGAAGTAATAATCTCTTTATGGTAGTTCATGGTAAGGAAGTGACTCAGCTGAGGCAAATTACAGAGTCCATTTGGAGACACTGATTCCAAGAGCACCGGGGGCTGCAGTCAGGAATCTGGCGCAGCTGCACAACCAGAAATTTCAACCCTCACAAACAGATAAGCCTGAAAAATACTATTTGTAATTAGAATTTCTAATTCTAAACAGTTTTCTCTGTCTCTGCAGCACTTTTTCATTGTTAAAAGAGCTAGTGAGGGAACTGAGGATATATTCTCTAGGAATTTCTCACAAAGACCAAGCAAAAACAAAGCAGTGTTTCATTATAAGTAAGTCAAATTAATTTCCAAGTAATTAAAAAACTGCATTATGACTTCCCTGAGTTTTGAATTACCCCTCCACAAACTCAGCAAGCAGTCTGCCCCACAAGCTATTGCACATAAAACTTGGAGGCAGTTCTTAGCACATTTAGAGCTAATGCCACAACAACTAAGGGATGAAAAACTTCCAGCACCCTGAGAGTGTCCAGCAGAGTGGTTTTAGATGTGCAGATCTCAGGTACCTACAGACTACTTTTAAAAGGTGGGCAAAAGAAAAGCAGGCTTGTGGACAGAGTGCTTGAATCAAACATCATGAAACAAGAGGATACACACATCCAGCAAAAATCCTGTGGAGCAGGTCTTCCAGATTAAAAAATGTGTGTTTATCACTGCTCTCTTATAATTCAAATAGCCAAGAATCACAGTTACTATTGTAATTAAAAACTACAGTGATTTTAAGTATTATATGGACTAAGAAGGATTGCACTGAAGAGTTTACTGTTAAACATACAGAACAGAAGGAAGGTATAGAAACGGCTCATGCAAACAAGAAAGTTATGTTAAACCATGTAAGGCACACTATCTTTCTAGTTAATATTTTTTCTTTATTAATTAACACATCCTCTGTTCCCTCACAAGGATCACAAGTTCTCCCAAGTGGGTAACCAAAACCATTCCGTAAAACAGAATGAGCACTCCAACCATTGATTATTTAACCACAGAGTGTGCTGGCAAGCAAGACTCCCAAAATGGATGATCAGAAGCTACCCTGAGCTACCCTCCTGCTTTCCCTTATTTTCCTTCCATGAAAGAACAAGAAATTATGGGGATAATTTTGTTCAATTTCCCCTCAGATGCAAATCAGGGCTAAAAGTCGCAAAAAGAAGGTTTTAAGCTTTAGAGGAACAGTTTGGAAAGTTACAAGCTTGCAAAGGGGTTTAAATGTCACATCCCTCACTATCCAAAGAACAACAAAAACATGTGGAGGCTACACTGAGGTTTACAGATGACTGCCTGCTTGAGTTTAGGTGTATTATAGTACTGTAATTTAATTAGCAGCCGTACCTATAGGAGAAGTACCATAATCCATATGCTGTTAGTCAAAGCCTGAGCTGAGAGGTATCTGAAACTTCTGTTTTCTTTTCTGCTAGGTGGGTTTGTATGCTTGAACATTAGTCTGGCTTTTGCCTATGATACTGAAACCACTTTCATTGCACTTTAAACAAGCAGGAAAAAATGTGATTGCTTACACAAATCCTTGAACTTGCATAATTATTCAGATGTGGGAAGGTGTCTTCTTCTAGATAATAACATTTTTGAAATCAATGTACAGATGAAAGATGAAGTTGTCAGTCTTTTAAAAACACACGCTAATGAATTTTGAACTATGTCAAACAAGAACAAAGAGACAATGGTGTCTTTTCTTGTAAGTCAATTTATAATCTATAAAAGAACATTTCTTGGTCACAAATTTGTATTGGAAAGGAATTCACATTTAAAAAACTGAAACAAGGAGAGATGCTTACAAATTATTTTAAGCATCAGAAAATTTTAATCCGGGAATAATTTTTCCCTTGTAGTGAGAGCACCTGTATTCTCCAGTGACAGCAAAGGGTCTTCAGCAGACTACAAGAAAGATTCAAGTTCCACAACACTTATTATCACTGTTTGTAAGCAGTACAGCTAATTAAAGGCACGGAGACTGTACGAGCAGATTCTGAATTACCTAGAAATGTTGCACAAAAGCATTTAGTATACAAAATACACAGTGCATTTATACTGAAGAGACATTATATTTCTCCAATTTAAAAAAATTCTTCAGTGTTAATGTTCTCAAATAATATAAATTGCTTGCATCAACAAACACAGTACAATTAGCTTGTTACCCTTAAACTGAGTTTAAAATAAGCAAATTGTTTGATGACTTTGATGTTTTCCACCCAAAATGTGCTGGCTAATTTTTCCATTCCAGTTCCCATTCCAATCTTTTAACTGCCTTAATCTCCTGCCCTCAGATGTTGACCTCCTAAGAACAGAGGTCATAGGTTAGCACAGACAGACCTCAAAAGATCTGGACTATCAATTCATGCCTGAGAGATTTCTCTTCCACAAAAGAACTACTAAAAAAGCAAATTCCAAAATCCAACTCCACAGGCTGCATAAAATGTAAACTTGTTGATAAGTTGCATTCATAAACATTCTAAAAAGATTGGATCTAAACACTCTGAATTAATTTGTGCAGGATACGAAAATAAACCAACGGCATAGACATGAAATAATGACTGAACTTCAAAGATAAAAAAGGAAATCTCTAGACAGGGAAGAATTAAGAGTCGGCATCTTTAACCACAGATATGTATGCTTTAAATGTTTCTAATCTCTAGATTTGAAAGTACCATTTTTCCACATCAGGCATTTTTAAACATGATTTGTTTTCTTGTAAGGGTGAAGGTATGAGATTAGCTGACTCAGAAAATGAAACAGCACCAGTTTATACAAATTTTACTGATTATTAGTGAGACTACTACCTCATTTTCTTGCAATAATCAACCCCACAACAGATTCCTTGCTGCTTGTTTGGTCAATGAGCATACAGCTCTCATTAAAAAAATGCCAGATGTTCCTTTTCTATGTATAAATGAAATGTATAAAATTGTAAAGGAGGAAGATAACTTCAGGAGGTTCCAGGGAGTCAACCATTTGATACAATTATTTCTGGGATCCAAGTAAAATTTGTATGTTACACAATGTACATAAGGACAAAAAATCTAGAATTTCTCAGTAAGTAATGATATTCCCACATTTAATAACATAAAATGACATTGAACTATTAAACAAGTAAATCAAATCCACTCCAAGGATTTTTTTTTTAATTTATAAAACTAAAGTGCTTAGCACATTTTTAGTAATTACTAACGGAGGTGTAGGTATGTATTTCTAGCAATTATTGTTTGACCAGCTAACCATGACTCTTAAAAAATATATCAAAATAGAAGAACTTGAAAAAATCAGTCTGATCAACAGGAAATAAAAAAAATTTCATTTAATTACTAGAAAGAAGTGATTTATAAAAACTAGGGGAAAAGAATGGAAATAAAATGAAACCTCTATAAAGGGAAATTAATAGGCTTATATCTGAGCCACATAACTTCTAATCCTATTGCAACTATTGATGATTCCTTCTCATTGATGGAAGAAGTAACACTGCATAATTCTGTAGCGCAGCTCATCTCATGCAGACACACACTGACATGCACTCTCTATTGTTTTGGTTTACAGTATTAGTTTAGCATAACAAAAAGGCAGAGACACTAATTTTAAACACTAGCAAATTGGAAATTGAATTTGAAACACTAAACTATTTCAGCTTTTTGTATTGGTGAGAATATATTCATTCATCATTTTAAAAAAAAATCAAAGCATTCTGGTTAAACTTTGATGCAAAGGATGCTGCAACATTAATTGAGCAGTCTGTAATTTGCTGTTGTTTTCAGAGCTGAAGTAAATTAAATGCTTAGCTTTTAAATTGTCCAACATCTAAAAGGGTAAAACTCCAAGTGAATTCTAGAGTAGAGAAGGCCATTCAGCACAAGACCAGTGCAATTTAAATTAATTTTTGTACTTTCAACTATCATTGTAAAAGCTCTAGTGCCAGGAGACTCAACACCAATAAGACTGTAAATGAATGGAGATCAAAGAAAAGAAATTGTTTAGCTCACTCCCATATTTCATAGTGAACTTTCACAACTCTCTCCTCAATCATTCCACTGTTCTGAGCAAACCCAGGTCCCTGTTCCCAGCCAATATTGCCAAGCTCAGCTTGCTATCCTTCCAGCTTGGCCACAGCCACCTTTGCTCTCTCTTGCGCCGTGTTCAACTTCTCCCCTGAAACTCCCTTCATCCTCGTCCTACAGTGCAAACAAAAACTAGTCCAGATCCCCAAGCTACTGAGAGGAGTGTGCAGGCTAATTTCTACAAATCCCATTATCTAACAATCCAGTATCCAAAAGAGATGGAAACAATTTACACTGCAGTAACAGCCTATGAACCCACATATGAGTTCTCCTATATGACCTCTTCTCATTTGCTGCATGAAATATAAGTTATTGTATTCTTCGTCCTTGGCCTACTCAATCCAATGCTTGAACTCACCACTAAATCCAGCTAAATCCTGGACACAAAAAATAGTGGTTTTGAGGCTCCCACCAAGATCTCTTCGTGCATTATGAATATTAACTATTCTGCAATGTCTCTACAAAATGGTATAGTTTAACTGGTCTCAGAGAAATGCACAGGATTCTGGAGCACAAGAAAAAAGCCAATATAATTTTCCAGAGGAGTCTTATTCTAAGTGCCCTATTTGAAATACCAGTGCCCATGGGGCACTTACTATTTTATAGCACCCGACAGATTTAAGGCAAAGCTCAAAATGAGCAGCCGTGCTGCATTTGGTGGTTCTGCAAAACAAACTTCAGATACGTTATGTTTGTCACCTGGAAAATGAGGAATGCACAATAAGCAGAATATTGCAGAAAGTCTGGTTTCAGACCACCCTCCCAGATCCACTGGAATCACCACAGTTGTTTCAAGGCTGCAGAGCTCACATACCACCTGTGCTTCAATTCCCTGTGCTTTCGCTCTTGACTTGCAGCAATCTTTCAAAATGGAGGAAAATTCAGTTGAATCCCTGATTGTGCCTGTGGGGAGATTCAGGTTTTTCTGCAGTCCCTGAAGAGGGGCAGAACTATCAGCACTGAGGTAATCATTTGGAGCCCGGAAAAGATCTGGGCTTCTCACATTGACATTTGTTTCAATGGTCTGTCCTCCCTTCCCCAAGTCCTTTCTCATCCCCCTCCTTTCTCATCTTCCCCATAGTTTGTTTTCCTATTCCTGCTTCTTCCTAATTTTCACCCTACCTTTTGTCCTTGAAATATCCTCCTATGACCCTGCCTGAGGGATTGTGGACACCACAGGAACATTTCTATTTGAGCTGCACTGTCTCTTCACTGAACAGCTTGTCATAACCAGAAGAAGCAACTGCAAAGTCCCACTCAGTCCTGCTACTTCTGGATGGAGGATGCCACATAGCTGTGCAGGGATGGCTTCAACTGGTACTTTTTCCTGAAATAAGCCTCCCTTTCCTTGTGTAAATATGCCCTGATAGGCTCATGACTTCTTCCAGGACACAGCCTATGTCTCATTACCTGCTCAATAAATGCTCTAGCACACTGCAGGTGCACTTCTGGGGGAGGGGGATGCACAGTGGGAAGAGCAGCATCGTGCCTGCAGCGCCTGTACGGAGATGACTACCTCCGTGACACATTCCTCTTATATAATGAGCTGCTGAGCTTCTTGGCAAAATAAGATATTGAAGTAAATTCACATTTTAAATTATTCATATTTAAGTAGGTTTGATCTTTAAGTGTCAAGGACAGAAACATGAAGCCACAGCTAATAAAAGAAACAGCTGTAGCGATTTGGAATTACATTACTGCACAGGCTTTATTAATTTGAAGTTAAAGAGCTCCAGAACTTTTATTCCTTCTGAAGAGCTTCAGATTCATCCACAGTGGTAAATCAAACGCAATGTTTTGGGGATGTCTGATTTAGCAGATTCATTTTTCTCCAGCTTTCAATTTTTTGGTATCTTTTTCAACAGGCCAAACTATATGGCATATTTTCCCATCATGTGGAATTCTCATTATAATCTGTCCTCAGTGTTGTATATTTATGACATGCTTTGGATATGTTTGCTAGGTGATGCTGGAGTTCAACACATCAAAAAAAAGTAAGGAAAAGCAATTGTTTTCCTAAAATAAAAGATTTGGGGTTTGATTATTTATTTACACTGAGTATTTTTGTCATAAAATACAGCATAGACAGTGTGCACCTTTTTAAAAGGTAGTTTATCCTTGAGCAGGTCTGTTCCTAGTTCACTGACTGCTATAGTATGTCACATGAGCAGAAAGCAGCAGTGTGTAGTCAGGATCAGTATCAACTTAAAACAGAAATTTTCAAAATCGGGAAAATATTTTCAAATAATTCTCTGTTCCTACTATTTTCAAAGCACAAGATTAAGTATTTACTGAGTTGGCCCCTGAAAATGTGTGCACTTTTTTGTTTATTCTTGTCTACTTGAAAATAATATAGCAGTAAGAAATTGAGCACTGAGAAAGAAATTTGAATTAAAGAAGATGCCAGTTATATTAGGAAGATTTTTTAGAAACAGAATGAAGTTTCAAAAATTATTTACTGAAATATGTTTAACATATACTCTATTGGATTTATGCATAATGTCTGTTAAACTGAGCAAAGTTCTCAGTTCTCTTGTGCTTCTAAATTCCTTCTGGTATGTGTAAGCATTAGTACAGGTAAGAATGCAGTGGGATCATTAGGTACACCAGTGCAGGCAAAGGCCTGAATAGATGCTGAGACTTTACTGCATATGAGAGGGAGCTCATCCCTTGATGAAAGAGAGTGGAATAATCAGAAAACATGAGGCCTAGAGAAGACATCCGATTAAAGAAAAATATTCTGCATTCCAAAAACAGTGTATGTACTTAAGAAACCCATCTGCTGTGCAGGGACAGCTTTACTCTACATGAGGCTGCATAAAAACGACACCTTCCTACTCACTTCATCTGTTCCTGGTAGTTTTCAGAATTGTATCTACTTACTTTAGCATCAAATTTGGATTTCTTATTATAAACACTATGAAAAATTTGGGGCCTCTCTCTTCTTAACTGTACATGCATACAAACAGATACCAAAGAACTTTTTTCAGGCTCTCCTCTGTTCTTAATACAAGCTTGCAATGATGAAAATCACACTTGCATATTACTTAGTGGTATCACTGAGTGGTATCACTGCTACCAGGTTCCAGGCTCTCCTCTTGGCACAGATATTTGCATGTACTTGAAGCGCATGAAAAGCCCCAGTAGAAGCCATGTGATGGAAGGGCAGCACATGTTTTTGCATGTTTTGACGATTTGTAGGCCAAAGTGCAAAGCCCAGCTCCTGCTTGCACCTGAGTGAGCAGGCTGCATGGTCAGGCAAGCTCACCAGCAATGGAGCATCTGAAAAAATACCTTAAGTGGCCTTGTGAAGGATTTAGTAGTTAAATTGTCTGAAACCAGAAAATGGCCTTTCAAGTGGATGAGGAATTGCTTGTATTAGCACCCAGCACATTACAGTGTGCCACAGTATCCCAAAATAACCAACTGACCTTGGATCAAATTAAGCTTTGTAGCCTGCATCTAACTATGGGCACTTGGCTTTGCAAATCTAACCATGTTCTCTCCATTTAACATTTTGAACGGGATTTCTTCCATTTCTTCTGAAACATAAAACATATTATTTAATTATTATACATCTTGTTATGCACAACTGTAACCATTTCTACACTTTGCTCCAAAATGCAATCACTGATCTTTCAGCTCTGCATGCTGGTTCCTGACTGACTGAGCTACAGAATTACAGAAGAGAAATCCAGTATGTTTTGAGGAAGGCAGCTCCCAGTGCTGTATACTGGATCTGGGGGTAGAAACTAGCCTAGCTGGAGGCTTGCTGTATTCCAAGAGGTAAGGTTTTCCTGCTTCTGCTCTCACTCTGGAACACCTTCCCATGGTTCTACACCAGGCATTTCAGGAAGACTCGTTTAGCTACACCCTGTGCCAGAGAAGAAATCATGACACATAGTGTGTGCTCCATAGATATTGGGAGGTATACACACCAGGCAGTGGCAGTTTCTCCCTCAAGCCACTTCCATTTTTTCATGCCAGAAATACTCGTTCTTGGAGCTCTGATTCTGTTCTCATCAGACTGGATGGACCAAGTCCTGGAAGCACACTGTGTGTTTGTCATGCAGGAAAGCTGTGACTGCTGGGCTCCCTTTAAACACAGATGGATGATGTAGATTTTAACAAGGACTATCTAATGAATATATGCAGTAACACTTTTCAGAGGCTTCTGACTTAAGACTTGGACAGGTCTGCACAAAGACGAGCAAAGATTAACCTCCTGCCCCAGAGATCCATCTCCAAGCCAGCTTTCAAGCCTCCAATCCACAGCACCAAGTGGCAGCTATTTTTAAAAGTCACCTACTTTTTAACCCTACTAACAAAGCCCTGTGGTTTTCACTCACTCCTGGAAAAACTCAAAATGCTGCTTAAACTTCCAAAGTATTGTCAGCCTGAAAAAGAGAGCAAGGATGAAAAACTTTGTCCCTACTGTCTGTAGTCCTGAGAAGATATAACCTTCTTAAAGTACTGGAGTATTTCAAAGCTCTCAGGGTTGTTTTGTTTTGTTGTTTTGGTTTTTTTTAAATTTATCATTCTGCAGTTCCTGTTGCAAGCAGTATGTACCAGTTTAGTGGCTTATTATGGCACAGTCAGCAAGTATCAATCCTAAGATTAAGTAAAAAAGCATCTCTCAGAGTGGTGTTTATCCTCATTCTAGCCTGCTGTCTAAATGTGCAAATTGTTAACTCTACAAAACTCTGCACAAATAATATGAAGTTTTGCTTGAGGATCCAAAAGGAAGTTGCATCCAGCAAATTCAGGTACTTAACACTTCATCCAACTGTCTTTTGCAGAACAGTCGATACTGAAAGAACACTTAAACCACTACTGCCAGAGATGGAAAGCTATATCTCCCTATTTTTTACAGTCTTTCATTAAATATATGCCCTTATTAGAAAAATGATAGTAGGCCAGAGGCACCTCATTTCACATGGCAATTTTCACGAGAGAACAAAATGATGGCTGCCTTTCCATTCTAAGTTTAAAAGATTGTCTCAGAGATCACTGGAAAGAGCAACTAAACACCCAACAAAATCATTATGGTATAGGGAAAGAGCAAACAGTCAAGAAAATGCCCTATGCTTGAAAAATGGCAAAAGCAAGAATGAAAATTGGAATAAAGAAATTCTTGCCATCTAATACCTGGTGAAAGAGAGTCAGGGAGGAGGTGCTTGTGTTCTAATTGCTGAAACACCACCCTTGAATAAGGTTCTTTTTCAGGGCTGTATTTCTAAGAAATTTGTGTAAAAGCCATGCAAGTTTTGCATGATTTGTGTGTCAGCTTCCTCTTTAGAAAATGGCAGAACTGTGAATGTGATCTACACTGAAGAAATTTCACCCTTTGACAGTAACATGCTGACACCATTTTGTCCCAAAGGCTACAACTCCCTGAACTTTTCATCCATTTTCCTGGTTGGATGACTCAGTTTGTCTGCTCCGCAATTCACCTTGGTTCAGGACCTGCCCAAAGAGGGTCCCTGGGGTTGGCCAGGTGGATGTATCCCCTTTGTTGCAGCTGTGTGCGGTGACCACGAGCCTGGCCTTGCGGAATCTCAGGAGAAGGGACTGACAGGCTTTCCCCACCCATCTGCCAAGCATGGGTTTTATGTGTTTTTCCCATGTTGGTACTAGCTCAGGGGTCTCCTCCCCAGCCCATATCACTCCTCTTATTCACATCTCCTTCACAAAAATCCACTTGGTTCAAGCCGTAGGCAGCTTTTCTATGGAAGTCAGAGTATACATTTGAGTGTGATGTTGGCAGTAGAGATGAATTGATATAATATCAAGTTTGAAGTAACTTAGTAGCATGTAACTTTGCTGTCCTGAACTACCTCTCCTAGTCCTGTTAATTTTAATTCCAATGCCCTCCATGGCATGCCACCATGAGTCATCTCTTCCTTCATCATACCATCTTGGTGGCTGTTTGTGCAGATCACGAGCTCTTAAAGCAGACCTTTAAGATTTTCTTAATATAGTCTGACTTCAGATCATCCACAGAATGTCTTCAGATATTAAAACCATTTTCTGTCTGACTCAGAGACAAACTAGTTTTAAGTGACAGTTAATCAGGGAAGAATTATATTATTTAATTACACCCCCCCCTTCCCTAAGTGGCTGTATTTCCACTCCAATTGGTGTTTTAGAACTATCCTTTTCTTCATTTGAAAATTATGGTTTTGATCACATTTGGGAATTATTGGTGAACACCATTTACTACATCTTAACACAAAACCACTTCTTTTCTAATTGCTCCTCCTTTGTAGGAAAAAGGTTTTCCAAGTGTTAAATCCATGCTGCAGTACTCATTACTGTTTAGCCAACTGAGCTGGAAATACATGGCTGTTTCACCAGCCATATCCCAGGGCATAATTCAGCATCACAATTTATTCACTGGCAATAGTTTGTTGAGCTCCATCATTTTAAGCAGCTCCCAAAACCCTCCCTTCACCATTTACTTGCAGGGCTGCGCTATGAACCAAGCCAGTGAAATGTTTCATGTCAACCCCAAATCTCACAATGCACTGCTTATTTATTACATGTTTAAATCTAAATCACTTACTGACACAGGTCACCTGTGCTAGAAAGCTTTGCTCCACAAATGTGACGTTAGCAGAGAGTAACAAAGACTGAAATAAATTAGAACTGGGAGATGGAGCTATACTCTTAATTATTTCTTCCTTGTCCCTTCCTTCGTGCTTTATTTTACTGCTTCCATTTTGGTGTAAAGACTTCAAAACCAAAAAAGGGAAAAGAATAAAAAAGCTGTCAACCTCCCCATCTCCCCCAGAACATTCCACATGAAGCAAGTGCCAAGCTAAGCAGATACAGCATTACAGACATGCTGCTGAAAAAGTATCCAACTTTGAGCCAGGAATTATTTACTAGGAATATTTATTGGGTAATATCTTTAAGTCCCAAGAATAGGTCTAGCTTCTAGCCTTGTGAGCATCATGCACCTTTATTGATATTGTGCCAAAGGTCTGTGAGTCAAATTTATTTAAATGTACACTGCACTAAAGAATATTCTCCCATCTATATAAATAATTACAACTCATATAATGGTCCTTTACCTGGCTTCATTTTGGCGAGAATGGCCAAGTGGCCAATACCACTAGTGACAATTACAAAGAATTCTCACTTATGTTATAAAACTAACTTGGCCCACAGTAATGCCAGAAGGGAAATATTATCATAGCAAGATCCCCACAGCAACAACACTGCAAATTACAGAGACTCTGAGTCTATCACAGAAGCCTCACAAAATCTACCAACTTTGGTAGCCTCAGCGTCATGACTTTTTTTCCTGCCTGTCTGCACATATTGCTGCTTTTCCCTCTTTCCGCCCCCCCATCTTTGCTCTCTCTAACTCCACTCTGTAGTTAGAGTAACAGAATCCATTCAAATGGGATCTGGACAAAAAGATGCACTGAAGTTGGGCTCTCACACTCTTACACTGGTAACATAAAAAGAGATGAACACAAGAAGTTGGAATTAGTTTTCATAAATGGAGGCAGTTGTCACAGTACAACAGCAATCTTCGAGAAACTTTTCACTACACATGCTGGAGGTGTACCTTTTTTATTGTCTAAGCATTCAAAACTAATTTTCCTTCAAGCAAAGACACTGCTTCTCACTGAGTGATAATGTCAATGCTACCTCAAACATTTCAAATTTCAGCCTTTTTTGGTGTCTTATGACTTAAGTGTAAGAATTCTGAGACAGAAGTGGGTAGATGTTTTTGCCCACATTTTCACATTCAAATTAATTCAAATTAATTTTGAATTTTCCCTTTTTTTAAAGGCAAGTGAACATTAGAGAGTACACTGTCTCATAGATCACCCCTCTGCACTGTTTTTCAGGGTATATCTCTACGATTTTTTCTGTTTCAGCTACAAAAAAACATGATTGAAAGCAGAATTCATCTCACTTCACTTTAGAGACTTGTAAGGGAAGCATCTACAGGATTGGAGCTACGATCCCTTGGTAGTCCCTAAAGATGAACAGCAATAAGACAAGATTCAACCCCAACATTCAGATGCTTCCCGAGGATGAGATGAATTGCACTTGGAAAGTACTGCTTCCCCCTGCATTGGCTACACTGTGCACTGCAGATTGCTCAAATTTGTTCAAATCCCTGCCTCTTTCAATATGTAGTCTATTCTGACTACTTACATCCTGCTTGTTTAAATTTAAAGGTTTTTGAAGCAAGGACTGCCTTCCTTCTCATACATGTGCAACAAACAGATCAACAGGATCACACCAGCATGGCTGCAGACTTTATTTGCTGCCAAAGTATGAAACGTCAAGAACAGCAGTAATGCTAATACCCCAAACAGATTAGCAATTACAATCCATGGAAAAAACAGTGCTTTAAATAAGAATAATACCAAAAGCCTATCACAAAATTTTAAAAAAAAAAAAAATCCCAGCCATTGCATGCAACACAACTCTAAAAGGCCAGATATGGAGAGCAATCAAAAAGAAAGATTTGTCCAGCTTACAAAGTCTCTCCGTGTTGTGGTTATGGACTCTGATCTGTCACAGCAGCAATCAATTTTGTTTATGGCCTTTAGCTTTTACAAAGAAGGTGAAAGAGCGACAAACATCACATTGTCTCCAACCCTTTAATTTAAAAGAAAAATTTTTAAAAAGAAGAAAGGAACAGAAAAATAGGGCCTTTCAACAGAGGTGATGGCAAGTGGAGTTCATCTGTAACTAGAAAAGGTTTCCGATCCCAGATTTCTCAAACCTGGGCGGCATCGCCTTTCCAGGTGACCCTGTCTTTCCTAAGTGACTCTCTGTTTCAGAATGTGCAACAGAAGAGAGCCATCACCTCTCAGTCCTGCCATACATTAAACACTGCAGGCAAAACTTGGCTGTTTAGATGTTCTTACCAGGATCCTCACAGAGTAAGTATTACCCTTGGCCTCAGTCATTATAGCTACTGGGCTGGGCAAGAGCATGAGGAAAAAGGGCAAATTCACCTAATTAATTAATTAATTAATTAAAAGAGCTTTTGGGCAGGAAGGCTGTCCTTGGTGAACTAGGTGCAGGTGGCTTTGCAGTGAAGAGGATTCAGAATTTCTTCAAGCCACCAGAAGTAGAAAGTAAAATATAAGAGTGCAGTGCAAGTCAGACTACTGCACATGTGCAGGAAGACATGCAGCAATCGAAATTAATTTGAAATTTGTAAATATTATTACAATAGTCCCTCAGACCACCAGGAATCAAAACCTTTGGAAGTACCAGTTCACTAAGTAGAAACATAAGTAATCAAATTACATACATCTCACCCCTTACTGCAGCATCTACACTTTTTTGTATATGAAACTACTGCTGCACAATTTAAAACCCCACTGCACATGACAGCCTCTTTAGCATGCACAATTCTCACCTAAACATGACATTATTTCACCTGTATTCAGACTGCTCTCTCTTTTCAGTCTAATAGCAATATCTTCAAAATAATATTACATTCCTTTGCAGGCTCCCTCTAATTTAATAAAACCTTCTCAAGTAAAGCTAATCAGTGGGTGATTGATGTAGTTGTATAGATACACCTTTAATCAAATTACTAAGCTACATGTAAAAGTCAAATTTGCATAGAAGGGTTTCCTTTCACAAACAAATAAATGCTGAAAACATAATTTCAAGAAAAACTTGCAAAGAAAAAAAGGGAGGAATAGCAAAGTAAGGTAATTACCTATCTCCCTTTGGTTTTCTTTTTTGTACTGTCTTCCCTTTGGGTCGTCTTTCACTTCCTAAACAGGGGCTCCCACCAGGGCCTGTTACCCGTATTGATTCAAGGCCTTTGGAAGATTTCTTAAAAGTAAATTCCACAGGTTCTCCTTCTTTTAGGCTTCTAAATCCTTCCATGTAAAGCTTGCTCTGTAAATAGGAAAAATACTCTTGGTTACCGTTGCCTTAAAAACAGTATTTACACTTACAATCAACAGGACAAATTACCCCTTCTTCCATCCTACAACACATACAAGGTGAGTAACAGTTCCCTCTGTGTGAGCCTTAGCAGACGATACTACAAATTACAGTCCTGGATACACTGAAAACCCAATTCAACACCAAACAAGTAACAAGAACCTATTTTCAGTATCAGCAAAACTGAAATAATGTTTTCCTTTTCCGTGATGAATGCTACAGATGAAGCAGAAGAAATGCTGTATTCTTAAAACACTTTAAAATTCTTAACAGGTCTCAGGAAGTGAAAAGGTCTGGAAAAGGAACATATGTTCACTTCAGAGCAAATTAATTTATGATCAAAGTTCTAATAATTTGCATTCTTTATATCTGAGACCATGGGTCTGCTGCTCTGAAAATGAATCAAAGACACAGCAAACATGAGAGGCACGAGGAAGGCACTCTAAACAAAGTCCAGTGACATGGGCAATTCAAATATCCCTAGTGAGCTGATAAATTTTGGTTCACTACACCAAAAATCTTACCTACCTAGCATGATTTGTTTATGGGTTTGTATTTTCATTCACAGAAAAGGAAATTTTCATCATCAGGGCAAGTGAAATAAATACTGACAAATATTTTAACATAACACTGCAGTAGCAAAATCCTGGAGAAGCTGAAGTCAACAGGAGCTTACCACTGATTCTGATACAATGAAAATTTTCATCACGATTCCAAGCAAATTACAACAGTAAGTCTGCATTCCAAGACAAATCTGATTAATCAAACTCTTAAATAAAACAATCATCAGGTTAAGTGACAGGGAGGCTTTTCAAGGCTGTAGAGATAAAGCAGTCATAGTACACTGTTGTTTTAGAAGTTACACTGTACCTGAATGAGATCAGTTGGACTCACAGAGAATATTACAAAATACTTCCATTCACACACATTTAGAGGTTTCCCACAAGAGTTATAAAACATATTTTCTTCTGTGGCTCATTAATTCCTCAGAACAAAGAGAAAAAAAACGTATCTTGACTGATTCTTAATCCATTCTCTAGCATTCACTTGGCTGAACCATGGAGTCAAGAAGGAAATCTTCATTGCAGGTGCCATCCCAACTCAGTGACATGTCAGAAAAAGCCAAGTGACACACGACTCTAAACTGCATCTGTTACCCGCCAAGTACAGCTAGGAACACGTACAAATCAGATGGCAACCCTGACACGGGCTCCCTGGAACCCTGGAGGTCTGCAGCACCCAGACACTGTTTTAGCAGAGCACAAGAACTGACACCCACACAGTTCATAGTGAGCACACAAAGCAGGAGCTGGTCTCTTCACAAGGATGCACAGAGAACAGGACCGAAAGCAAGAGCAGCTCCCCCTGAGCTGCTACAGAGCAAACTCATTTCAGACACGAGAAATTGCTCACTGTAACAAGAATTCAACAGAGAAGCCCAAAGTAACAGTTCCCTTTGGTGGAAATAGTTAAGACTCTTCTTACCAGGGCACTGAATAACCTAAACCAAGGCCCTGCTATCAGCAAGAGGCTGAACCAGATGAAATCAGGAGGAGCCTTCCACCCTACGCTTTTCTGTGATTCTGATACCCTAACCCAGTGCTGAATCACACCTGGTGAGACTGGAGAACAGGATTCCAGTTCCTGGCTCTGCAGCAGAGCTACCCTGGGGGACCTGTATCACTTAACCTCTCCCTGTCTTATTGAAGAGGGCTTCCACTGTGAAGTCTATTTTTCACAACAGTAATAGACTAAATTATAAAATAATTTGGAATATTTATTTTAACGAAACTATGTGAAAGCACACACGCCGCAGCTTCCTGAAACCCCAAGTTCTCAGTGTCCCCAGCAGCAACCATTCATTGCACAAGACACCACCGATGCTGGTCTGAGTGGCTGAGGTGCCTGTAATTTTTCCAGCAGCCATAGGTAGCCAAGAACACAGCTCCACTCATCAGGACAAAGGCTGGTTTTGCTTATCCAATTGTGCAGTTCTAGGAGAAGTGTCTCTCCCACCAAATGTTGTAACAGTGTGAAATGAGAGACAAATCACTGACTTTATAGGCTAGAGGCTGAGCACTATTTCAGAGGTGCAGGGAATAGCACAGGAGGGTTATGAGACACATGAAGAAAGGAATATATAATATCTGTTCCCTGAATAATTTTTCAGAAGTTTGGCTTTTTTAAGAAATGAAAATTTAAGGCATGAAAAAATACATATGCAAGTGTTCTTACAAATGCAACTGGAGGACAGTACCTGTACATAACCCAATGAAACAAACCAGCCAGGAAGGCGTTATTATTTCAAGTAAGCCCACTGCTTTGAAATGTCTGTGTAATAATAAGGGGATCTTTGTCACAATGAAGAAACATCCAAGCTCAGAATACACCCAAAGAAGACACCACCAGTCATCAGCTGAAACAACAGATACTGCCTGTGGCGTGAGTCCATCTCTAGGTCCATCCACTTCTCTTCAGTCTTTAGTGGCCACCAAGGAAATCTCGTTGAAAAGAAAGAACTGAACAATGTGTATTCTGTCCCAAAATAAGCACACAGTTGAATGTTCCAAAACTAAACAACCATTACAATACAGATGGGTGCTAATCAAAAAGGAACCTCAAAGGCATAAGCCCTTATTTTCCTGCAGTACTGAACACAGCATGGATGCTCATCTACTTGTTTAACTACAACTTAATGAAGCTACAGTTAACACTCTGTAGAAGTTATGAGTTTTTCCTTTCTGAGATTCACCATTATTAAAAAATGCCAAAAGGTTAACATCTGATACACATAACATTGTCTTCTACTTTACTTCAAAATAAATAAGCACTTGCTTAAAACGTAACTTAGGGCATTATTAGTATTCTAGAATGTTTTTCTTTTTCTCATTTCACTGTTAGCAACAGAACTTGATTTCTAAACAAAGCACTCTATTTACAAGAGATTTTAAAACATATTTAAAAGCCTAAGTAAAACAACAATTATGCTTTCATGAATCACATGTTATGCAGGTGTACTTTTTTTTGCATGTTTGGTTTTTTCAAGCACTTTTAACAACAAAGATGTTGGAAAAAACCCCACTTCAAATGACTTGCACAGTTCTCTCCTTGAATATACCTCAACAGCTTTTCAATGCTAGAGATGGATTTGGTGCTGTCTGACTTACTGTGCAAATGTGCAGCTCATGGTGACATTCTCTTACAGTGCAGTAACAATTCAAAGCCATTGTGAAAAAATGGCATTTGGAAACCAGCAAAACAAATCTAAAACCCGAATCCCTTTTAACTTGTCTAAAGAGCTGGACAAAAAATGTCTGTAAAGTTGATAATTTAATGTTGAGAGACCTAGCTCAGTATTTTCCTCACATTACTTAAACAAATAAAACTGACACAATTAAAAGCAGCCAGATTTCAAGTCAGTGAACCATTTCTAGAGCCCTGAATGGGGTGTATGGGCACACGGCCAACAAAGGGAAAAACTTAAAAGCAACATGCTTTTCCTCGTTTCTCTCTTTCAGCTGTCAGAGACTTTACTGTTATTTTTACCAGCAGTCAATACAGTGGTTTCAGACTAGAGCTTTTTTTTTTTCCATTCTTTTTTAATTTGACAGGCCCATTTATGGTGGGGGTTTTGTGGTTTTTTCTTTTTCTTTTTTTTTTTCCCTTTCTTTTTAATAGATAACCTAATGTAAAATCTCACATATCTCTGTCACAAGCAATGGCTTGGTCCAAAACACTGGCAATCTGGTAGTAGTGCTGGTACCAAAAAATATTAATAGAAAACTCCATGATCACAAGTTTGTGGAAAGCATTTCCTACTACAAAACAAAAATCAAAACTTAACAAATATGAACAGTATTAGCAAGATGGTCCCCAAAGAAAAGCACCAATTCCTGGGTAGTGTCAGGGAATGCTTACAGCTCTCACCAGGCCCTACAAAAGAAAGGAAGTTTGGAATTAAGGATCATTACAGGGGCCCGATCGCCTCAGATATGTGTGCATTACTTTCAGTAAGTGTGGGAGTAAGTGCCTCATCACAACTTTGCCATTTCTAGTCAGGGCTGTGAACAACTGCTGTTGCAGATATTGAATCCTTTAGAGGGACAAGGGAGAAAAGTTATTTGGTGGCGCTCTGCTTACACCGTTTATTTTCAGTAGCTCTCATTTCTGCCCCTTTTTATCTAGTGATTGATTGATTGCTTAGTACAATGACCAGATGCCACCAGTATGCTGAGTTTCCTAAAGTAAGAAAACTGTTTTCTCTCCAAAATTATCTACAATTAAATCCAGACATGAAGGAAAGCATATCCTAAAGCCCAACCACAATAAAGATTGTAAGAAAATCTCTCCAGAACAACTTTGTACAGTTCCATCACGAGCCAGCAACCTTTGAATAAAGCAAGAGTACACAGCGAGAGGACCCAGAAGTAAAACAATTTACACTGGAGGCATACTAGTGCTCTTCCCTGCATTAGGTCAAAACCAACGCAGAATAGAATCAGTTGCACGATACAAGGTCTGCTACAAGG
This sequence comes from Acanthiza pusilla, assembly GCA_036630365.1. NCBI lineage: Eukaryota > Metazoa > Chordata > Aves > Passeriformes > Acanthizidae > Acanthiza > Acanthiza pusilla. Next base: position 35,146,480 of record JAXCHO010000036.1, on the reverse strand, counting down.
ACTTTTGCTGTTAACCAAGTTCATTATAGGACGTCTGTGAAGACCATTCAATTTTGCAGGCAGAACGCTAAAAAATTGAAAACTTCGCTACCCTGAACAACAGCCCCTCCAAGGGCAACATCCAGCTCTGCACAGGATTTGGAGACTGGGCACTTGCAAAACACCTCAACACTGCTCCTGTTACCCCTCAATGGCTTGTTCCTGCTCCTAGAGGCTTATCTTGCACCAAATCTGGCACTTCTTTTGGTCCTCCCCATAAGCCAATTTAACTCACTAATCTGACAGGAAACAAACTCAGTTTAAAAAGAAGGGGGGAGGATAAGAGGAAGAGGAAACAGAGATAGATTTTTGTTTTTCCAGTGAGCTAAATCTATTCACAGAAAAGTTCAATGAGCTCCAGGGCGCACACAGTGGAAACGACAACTTTTGAGATGAGAATGTGTTCTTTAATATTTTATGTAAAGAAGAAAACTACAGCATTACAGGGTTTTTTATTAAAGCTCAACCTAACCCAAAATAACTTTAAAAATAAAGCTACAAAATACTAGTACTCAAAGATTTGCACTTCACCTCTGAGACAGTGAAGAGCCATGTATACTACATGCATAAAACATAAATGAGAAAGGGTTGAGCTACTGCAAGTAACTTTACAGTAGGGAAAGAACTGGTACATAGGCAGTAACCACAATGCAGCTGGTACACTGCAATTTCACACCTTTATTTACTTGGAATTTGTTTCTGTCTCAAATTTCCACCATGACCGTAGTCATGTTCATAACCTTGTTTCCATTCATCATCCTGTCGCTGTCCCCACACTGTTATTTTTCTTACTAAGAAGTGTGCAAAGGTATTTATTTAGCTTTTGAACAAAAGACTCTAATTCAAAACCACCCTCCCTATACAACAAAAGGATTTCTTCTTTCTCAATTTATGTATCTAAAGAAACTCCCATTAACTGCTTTAACTTTTAAGAAGTTTAAATGAATTCTAACTCAGCTTAATACTTTCAGTTCTTGTTCCACCACAATTTCAAGAAGTGACTTCCTTTGATAATCTATTCCGTTTTTGCATTACTTTTTCTCAACTAATGTCCCTCCCAGGAAAAGGTTCTCTGCTAGAAGGATTAGGTAATTTGCCACAATTCTCCTTTTCCTTTACCCGGGATTCAAGTTGAACATTTTCTCTATTTACATTTCCAGTACTTCAGCTCACCTATGTTCACTAACCAGTTCTCTTGCCACATGTTCATCTTAAAAAAATTTTACAAAGTTTTTGTCATCCCACTTAACTTAAATAAAATAAACACATTTCATGTTTTATCTTCAGTTTTTAAACGAAATTTAAAATTTAATCATGTTTTCTGTAGGGTCAGCAATTCCTTTCAAGTCCAAAATAACACAACTTATATTCCATATTACTCTTTTGGTAAGAAAACTACTGGCAGTTGTGTACAGAAATATCACATCATTACATCACAGCATTAAATAAGTTGTCTGCATATAAATCTAAGCTAAAGATCTACAACAGGTCTCCCATAATTTCTTCCCAAAGTGATTTTGACCAAATAGATTCTACTGTGTCCACTCTTTGTTTCTTTACATGGTGCCAACTTCATTCACAACACCTTACTGATTTTCTGTATAATTTTCAATATTTGTGTTCAGGCCATGAATGCTATTTGACCATGTTTTCTCTGTCTCTGTATCTGGTTACACACTCAGCAGCAGCTGTTCTAATTTTGCATACTAATAAAAGGAGCCTGGATAATAAACATATCTTTTGCTTTTCCTCCCTGACCTAACCCTCTTTTCTTGCTATACTAAGTGTATTTTTTGTTAGCGTAGCACCTGTACAACTAGTGTTCTACTAGCAGTTTTCACCCTTTTCTCCTTTGCATAGACCATTTACGTTACTGCATGTGCAATTCTCATTTACCCAATTTTCCTTGTTCTGTGCTTTAAAATCAGCCATGAAAATCAAACCAGTCTTTTCTCTCATTTCTTAAAGTATTTTCTCATCAGTCACACTAGGCACAAGAGAGAACTGACTCACTTCAATCAGTTTCAAAAGGGCAGTTCCTCTTTTCCTACGAAAGTCTCACACTGACTCAGGAAGAAAACCATTTAGCTCTTCTCAGCAATGCCTGATTTCTGCTATGTTTCTGCTCCCTGAGTCAGTTCTCTGCAGTCAAAAAACCCACCAGCCCACCTCAAAAGGAGCTTTGCGAGTGTGCAGCCTCAGCAGGTAGGGCTGTCCTGTGCAGCACTTTGTCAGCTTAGCACCTACGTTGCCTCAGTGATCTCCTGAAACCACACTATTAATCCCAGATAGGTTAGAATATCCTCAGAAGTTCCCTTACTGACAAGCATCTTCTTCTCTTGATGGTTTTCCAGCCATCAAAAACCTCCAAGCTCCCTCCCCACAAGCGTCCCCTTGCTGCCAGCTGACCACACTGCCTTTGGGAACCCCACAGATCCCCCAGGATGGGGGCCCTTTCCTTCCTTCCCTCACCACTGAGCTATTCCACCCTCAGGCAAATGCAGTCACTTCATGCAACTGAAACCACCTCATTTTCTCTTCTCAAAACTCATCTGCTGTAAAGCAGTTTTGCAGAAACCCAAAGGGCTCTTTCTACAAAGATCAGGAACAAACAAACATGACCTTTAATGCAATCAATAAACAGGGCAGATTATCCTCTTTCTATTTTCATTAGGATGAGGCTCTTTCCCCCCGTATTTTATTCTTCCAGAATATGTCCTGATGTCCAGCTGACCAGACTCTCCAAGGCACCCTGATATTCAATCCATTTTAGTGATGCTTCCAAGTGGAAAACTTCCCAAGGGGGAAGAAAAACTCCATCACGATTGTTTTGTGTACCTCTTCGCCTGACAATGTGCAATAAACTGAAAAATTCACGACAACAGTAGGCTGCATACTTTTGTAGTGTCCATCTAGGCATAGTCATTTCTCATAGACATTTTTCAAACGTCCTCTCTGTTGAAACCACAAACTTCCAAGGCAGAGGTCAAAACAAGCCATTCCTGCAGCTCATCTATTACATGAAGGAGGTACATACAGAATCCTAGACCTTTTCTCTTTCCCTTCTAAGAAAAAAAAAAAAAAAAAAAAAGAAAGAAAAATAGAGTGGGCCACCAGAAAATCCATGAATACCACTAAGCCCAGTTCACTAATTTCTTGAGAAAGGATACAAATACAGCAAAACCTGCAAGATGGATTTGGCTAAGCTGTCTCCCGTCAGGCATCTCTCCTATAGGTTTAATGGTGAGGACAGGACACAGCATGGCAATGCTTGACTCACTTGAAAAAGTATGCTGAATACACTGAAACACAGTTCTCTTCTAGCAGATCTAAAAATTTGCCTCAATTAACTGAATTAACTTCAATGTACATCATTCCACAGAGGTGGAAATCAAAATCACAGGAAGGCGCAATGTACAACCCACAGTCTGCTGCATTTTTCAAGTACTGAAAATGTACTCTAGTGGAAAGCACAGAGTCAATGGTAGAGTTATGTCACCTAAACCACAGTTTCCTCCAGATATACTACACCTTTCTGGTGTCGTTAACCACGTTTTCAGAAACAACTGCCGCAGCTCTATTTTCCATGCCTGCCCTACAATGTCTGTGAGCTTCATTTCTGTGCTCCTCTATACACCCCCATGCAGGAGAATGACAATCCCCTGTGTCAAGAGACGTTTAAGCTATATAAAGGTTTCTTACCCACCTCCCTCACCACCTCCCACCATACAAGACACTGCATATAATTAAAAATAAATTAGGCCCAGATTGTGATCTGCTAATTCAGATGTAGCAGGATCTCTCTCTGCACAGGCACCTTTCCCTTCCTCTGCACAAAAGTGGCTTGAGAGTCATGTTTTCTTGCTATAGACCCTTAATATCAATCTCTGGGGAAACTGTTCTTAACTTTTAAATTGTATACGAGCTGCAAAATAGTACCAGGAAAATACTGAGAAGCAGTTCATCCACCTTTTTGTAACCCCTCCCATGAGAAAATTAAGTGGTTCACATTTCACAGGAAAAAAGAAGAATGGCTAACACTGTGGACAGGTACAGGAGCCACACTCTGACATTAAAAACTCCCCACATTTCAAACAAATGATCTAGCAAATCAGCAGTACATAGGGAGTCCTGAACCTGGTCATCCCATCCTATTTTCATGGCAAAACATATCCCGATTATCCTGACCTGCCTCTTTCTTCCTGAAGCATAGTATAGCAGGTAGTCACCAACAATTCTGCAGTCCAAAAGAGGAACAGAAGGTTAGGGCAAGAATTGGAAAACACAGTTTTGTTTGTAGATACAGGCTAATACATAACCAGGACAAAAAGAGTCTTACTTGTGAACTGTAAGTTGAGGTAGGACTCTGAGGTGGGAAGGGTGAAGGTAAGAGAGAGAATGGTTGTTGGATCCTGATGGAACTTACCAAGTGGACTTTCTCAACAGGCAGGGAACAGGGTGGTGGAAGGGCTGGGTAATGCCCAAAGACCAGGGCCGGTACCTTACAAGGAATGGGCTAGGGCATTGGCCTGGCTGAAGCCAAAACTGGGCTGTGAAAAAGAAATGGCTCATAGTTACAGCATCTATATATTGTCAAAGCCTCAGACTGCCAACTCCCCCCTCTTCCCAGTCATGTACTGGGAGCAGAATGAAGATTTACAGGCCAGTCCTGACTTGGGCCATACTAGCAGTCTGCTGCTGCCCTTACCTCCTTTTTTCTACTCCTCCCCAGCTACCTCTAGGGTGGAGTCTGAAAACTGTCCTCATATCACTTCCACCCTCTCCCAGGCCCTGGGCTGAGAACTGGAGCCTGCCAGCACAGCATGGTGACTGCAACTTCACCTCAGAAACCCGAGATCATGCTGCAGAGAATGCTATCTGAAAACCACCATCAGCTGCTTTAGTGCAAAGCCCCTCCATGCTTCAATGACCTCTTCTAATTCTTCAGAGAAAAACGCTGTCTGCCTGAAAGCCCCTGTGAGCCAGGGAGTGAAGGAGCAAGTGAACATGCATGGTATTTCAGCCAACTGAGAGTAGCCATGCCCTAAGCAATTCCAAGATAAAAATCCATTCTCTTGTAAACAGACACGTGTCTTGAACTATTCATCAGCTTTTGGGCAAATGTAGTTTTTACTTCTGTGGTACAGGTGTCCTTCCTTCCCACCAAGCACTCATGTTGCACTGTGCAAGGTCCTACACAAATGACAAAAGAAGCCACCAACAGGCAATGCATTAATGCTGCTAAATCATTTGGAGGCTAGAACCTATATTTACCATCTATTTTTAAATTCCATTTACTTAATATGCTGATATATAAGCAAAACACAAAAAACCCCAAACTGCTTAGAATATTTGCTTACCAAAATCAAAATCGCAATGCACACAAGAATAAAACAAGAATATCTGGCAAAACTGGTGAGGTTCAAATGTTGTTGCTTATAAAACAAAGAAGAAATAAACAGGCTAAAATTTTTATTAGGAATTGTTAGTTCTTTTCACAACATTACCTACACTGTAAAATGAAAACACTTTTCCCTTTACAATAAAAGCAAAATTAACAGCAACATTTATACTATATTACCAATTCCCAACTTATGATTCAAGGTCTCTAGTACTTCTGTGATTTTTTAATCATGGCTAATCTTCCTCAGCTATCCTTGTACAAGATATTATACACATATACTCAATTTTTAATTTTTATTTTAGTACTAGATAATCTAGTATGATATCAGTTCTACCAACTTGCAGGCCACTGTTATAGGCCACTATTTGATACCATTTTATCACCATTACAAATATCTATTAGGTATTCAGGTATTTGATTGAAAGAACGTGTTTGGTTTGGATGAAAAATGAGCACAAAGTTATTTTATACTTCAAACCTTAATGACTTTTTTTTTGAGGGAAGGGAGTGCCAGATGATCTAAATACATGACAGTGAAAGTGCTAGACAGCAATGAAACTAGTAATAAATGTCTAACTGGACGTAACAGGAAATGAGTGGGTGACTTCAAATTAAACTATTTTTTAGAAACACACAGCAGTAGGAGGAGATAGCACTGAGGATTCAAAGAGTAATCTGGAACTTAGCACCACCTTTAACTTACTATTTGGGAGAATATTTAATTTTTAACTTTACCGTGAACTAGTTCTGTAAACAACTGCATTTTAAAAATGAACAGAAATTGTTGGTTTGGAGCAACTTCTGTTATCAAACCTATATTCTGTTACAAAAGACACAACCTGTATTTCAATAAAACACCTCTGAATTCACAGTGATAAAAGCGAGAAAACAGCATTTACGGCAAAACCCTTCTCAGGTAAATGGAAGGCAGATTAAAGTGATTTTTATGGACAAGGACAAAAGATTTTATTTACAAAAGACAGACTGTTTAAAGTCAGCATAGGTATTGGAGAGGTACTAAGAAATGCTTGAAAAACTTTACTTTCAAAATGCTGTTTTATTACTATGGTTATGATTATGTTTATTTAGGAAGTAATTGTGAAATTGGAACATCATGTAAAACTGCATCAATCAAATGACAGTAATGTTGGCTTCTACTCAGACTGCAGAATATACAAGACTACTTAAATATCATTTAAGACTCCATTATTGAATCTGTCATTTTTATGTCCTAATTTTAGCATGCTCTGGCAAAGAATGTAAATGTTTTCTGAGGCCTCCTGAAAGAGGGTCAGACCAGCTGCAGCAGGAAGACACAAAGGGGTTCCTTAAGGACAAGTCCTTCCTCTTGCAATGTGCTGACACAACTCCCATCAGCGCTCATGGAGGAGAGCAGACCCAGAAGCATCAGCCTGCTAATTCTGAATGTGTTTGCTTTGTGGGTTGATTACACCTCAGACACGCCAGACACATTATGAAACCCGGGCAGATGACTAGTTCTGATGCAGTTGTAAGGCAAACAATCCATTGCAGAAATCCTTCCAAACATACATTTGTAGTTTATTTGCCTCACCTAGTAACATCCTTCCAGTATCTGTCCTTCTTTCAATACCAGAAGCCCACTGTTTCACAGGACACTGGTGGCATGTGTGGCACACTCAGGTTTCCTCTGCCTGACAAACAAAGATTGAGTATTTTCTGTTCCACATACCCTTTCCAGGATAAGGGACCACAAGACCAGGCTTTGCACTAGTTATGTTTTCTTAATTTCTAAGACGTTTATTTCTATTGTGCGCATCTGTAATAAGACTGAATCAGTCATAATTATATTATTCATCTCAGTTCTGGCTGAAGACTTTTCTTCCTCATAACATTACATTTGACATAGGAGGAAAAAACAGAACTATATAAAACTGCATTTTTTTCACTACAACGTATTTATGTTTCCATTCAGTCTTTCTGCTGCATTAGCGTCATGGTCTGCTCTCACAAACAGCTATAACATCAGTGAAAGCTTCCAGCCCTCCCCTTCCCTTTCCTCCCAACACCAACAGCTCAGTACCCCCAAGAAACTGAAATCCATGATAAACAAAACACAGCCTGAAATCTCTACCATCTATATTACTCCTTTACAGGTCCAATAAAAGTGGCCTGCTCCCTGAGCTGTTTGCTTTTAATACGAGAAGTAAACAAATGCCAGGCTTCATTTTTATTGGACTGTTTGAAAGAAAAAGCTCCAAAGGCTAAAATCAGAACTACATCATATAGTAACTATAATGCAAGAAACACAGCTGAGTTGTAGGAAACTATAAATTCTGTATTTTTTTTTTTTTCTAGACTCCTTTCAGTGACATGACCATACACACAACATTTATTTTATTTATTTTCTCTCTGCTATGTAAGATGCAGCTGAAAGTACAACACATTATGGAATGGAAGGGGGCAGGTAGTAGGTGATCATAAAAATCAAGTGAGTACAAATTAAAATGAGAGAAATAAAAAGGGGTTAGACTTGCTAGGTGTGTGACTTCAGCTGCATTATTGTCTATGTGTTCCTCCTTGACTGTACAAACTCAGTATTCCCTCATCACAGTATATATACATGTCTATGAGCACGTGAAAACACACATGTAGCTTAAAGCCAGCTCCATAACCTAGCTTCACCAAGTCGATAAATCAAACAGCAGCCAAATTAAATACTAGGCCACACAAAGTGTCCATTACAAAGTATAACAAAAGGTTAGCTAGAAAGCTTCTGCTGGCAGAAAACATGACTAGTCAGGAACTTGAGTCCTGCAAATGTCTCTTGTACATACTATGCTACGGAAGAACAGATATGTTGCAGTATTTAACCACAAAGGCTTTTTAAATCCAGGCAGTACCTATGTTGGATGCATGGGCCCAGCAGTTCTTGCAGCAGCAACTCCCACAGAGGTATCCAGTGGAAGACGAAATGAGCAGGATCAAAGCAAAAGACAGAGGTGAAGGAAGACTTGTGACCAAGTGCTCAAGCACTGGTTAAATTAACTGTAATGATTATCAGGAGATTCACCTGAGCATGGGTCAACATCCATTTGTGGAGTCTTTGACTCTCAGTTACAGCTACAAATAGCTGTGCAGATGCAGGAAAGTAAATGTATCAGGAAAAATAATCTATGTGTGGGAATAACTCAGGTTTTGGGAAAAGATGGTAGATGAAATTGTTATGTGAAATAACCTGAAAATACTGTAAAGATCTGTTACTATTGCACCCTACAATCTCAAAAATAAACACACCACTTCCCAAAAACACAGTAGGTAGCAAGCAGACTACCATCAACGTTAAGTGGTGGTTTCCCCTGAAAGGCTGCTCATGTTCCACCTCAATTAGATCCCTGAAAGTACAGTAAGAGAGAAGATGTAAGCACCCATGGTGAGAACACAGAGTAAATGCTGTGCTCTATTCCATCAGGCTTGGACAGCTGAAGAATGCAAGATCTATCTCCACCATCAGTGAGGGACTCAAAACTGCTACAGAGAAGAAAGGGGATGATCAGGATCTAACAGCTGTTGGGTAATCCAGGGTCCACAGAATAAGAGGGAGGAAATAGAGATTTTGACTGCAGGTCCCCCTCCTGGGGTGAAGGGGAAGCCTGAGAGCCACGGGGCTGTACAGGGGTGAGCTGGTGAGCAGACTTACCTGCCTTGGCCATGCAGGAACATGCACAATGGAGAGTCTCATTTTCTCTTACAGAACGCATATAGGACAAAAGGCATAAATAGATGAGCAGGCAAAACTTTCACTGACCGAATGTTCCAGCAATTTTGGAAAACACAATAAAAATGTCTAATTAGACAGGAATAGTCTAGGGAAATATTCTGTGGTAGAGCTCTTGCATTTCTGTTCACTATGCTGACAAATTTAACCTGATAAATCTGCTTTTTGGGTGTTTTAAAGGCTAAAAAAACCCATTACTAATGTCTGTATCCACAAAGAAGTAGTGAAATAATTCCAGAAGCTGACAACCACCTTACACAGCAGGAAGAAGCTGACAAAGCTTTGTACTACCTCTTCAGTGTAAGAGAACACAATGATTCTCCAAGAGTGGATATGAGGCTGCATGAAGTACTTGCATGAAGAGCTGGCAGGCTGTGCAGCAATGTACCCACAGGCACTGTGACACAGCACAGCTGAGCAGCAGACTGGACACCACGGGCATGAAGTATATCTGGAATACATTTCCACACCCTGGGGAAAAGCTAGCACAGAAGAGTAACCACAGACAACCAACCACTCCTCCCAAGAACAGTAAGGATCACGGGCTACAGGACTCTGTATGCTCAGTGAACACTCTGCTCACAAGCAAAATGTGCTCATGGACTGAGACATGGGAGAAAAGACCAAAACCAAACAAAACCACACAAAACTTAGGACAGTGAATAATTTTGAGATTTAATCTGACGTAATTTATCTCACTTTCTCAAATTCAAATTCATCTCAGCTCGACAGATCTTAAGGACAAATGAGCAAACCAGCTCTTTTTCTTTATAGCTACACAGTACTTTTGCACATCCCAGACCACTTAGGTGTGCCCACTATTTCACGCAAATAGTTATTTTAAGAAAGCAAAGAAATCATAGGATTATGTTCATGATTAGTCACCTGTCAGGTTTCTGCAGTTCATATAGCTTGTGGGATTTCTTAAGGCTGGCTTTGTTCTGTAAACATGGGAATATTGCTCAGAGTATCCAGGTGCATAAACGTCTGTTATATAGACAGGCAAGATATTTTTTGAGATAAGAAATTGAAAAAAAAATGTTGACAAGAAAATAGAAAGTCAAGACTGCAAAAAAATAAAGCCTTGACTGTTTGTTTTCTTTCAAGTTAACACATATTGACTTGATTAATCACACTCAAATGTTTCCAAAGAAATAAGCTCCTGAAGCTAACAACAAACATGGGAAACTTAAAATTAAGAGAGGGGACAGCTCCTGGCAGTTAGGACATTTAAATACACAGAGAAGAGATGCCATAAAAACAGACACCAAGCTGGAAGATACATATTTTCTATGGACTCAAGACCTCTGGTTTCCCTCCTGTAAGCAACTAAAACTAGGAATACCTAAAGATGCAAGAATTAGTCCCATATCAGTAAAAGGCCTGTATTTTCAACTCAGCTGTTGATTTAGAAGAGAGTTAAAGAAGTAAAAATCATCAAAGTGGTACCAGAGCATAGCTTTAAGACGTGGTATTTTTTTCTCAAATGACATAACCTAATGTGAAAGAGAAGCTTTCTTAGAGAGTAAAAATGGGGTTTGACTGCTTTCCCATTGATGCAGCTTTTAGAAACTAAAAATCTTTCTATCCTGTCTTCCAAAGGGTGCAGAAGAAAAATGGGCATCTAAAACTTTTGTTTCTCGTCAAAGAAAACATACTGTGAATGTACTCACAGATAATTAAGTCACAGGTATCGCTCCTGGGAAATAACACTCTTGTCCAATCCATTTTTCATTGCCTGATATGATAGAGAATGAAGGCCTATCACATATAAAATCAAAACCAGTAGCAAAGCCATTTGTTGTCTGGTGAAAAGGACACAGAACTGGCTGTGTATGATCAGTCAAGTAGGGACACCACCAGGACAGTGACAGAGAGCCCTGCAGCAGCACTCTAAGAAACAGCCCAGCAAAGCAACATGCAACAACTGGAACAAATCCTAGGATCTGGGATAAAGTATCATGGATATTCTACCTGGAAAAAGTAGAAATTAGCAGTGAACAATGAGAAAGGTCGTTCTCAAAGGAAAGAGCAGGGTCACTGCTCAGAAACTAGAAAGATGGACAGGCTCAAAGAGAAGACTGCAGCCGTCTAGAGAAAACGGGTGTTACTTGGCCCAGGAAATTACACAGCATCGCCCTTCAGTCACATGTTTCTGGCTTGTGGATTTTAAGATGCTTTTCTCTCCATTGCTTTTAGTTCTATAAAAATTATACTTCCGTTTGAAGGTCATTTCTGGTCACTGATTAACATATCACTGCCCATAAGGGAATAAAGTGGCAGCTTACAAGCCCAGTTGCATTTGCTGGGATTCACACAGAGCAGAAACATCACAGGATCCTTTCACAAGAGGCAGGATGACTGAGGGCCAGGAAGCAGCTGGGTCATGGATTCAGCCTGGGAGAGGCTGGCCAGGTTACCAAGGCAGCCTGCCTCAGTGATTGCTAACACATGATGCTTCCCTGTTTGGGCAGCAAAAATTTTGCTGAAGGAACAGGCTTTTAAGTATTGTTAAAATACTTAAAAGAGCCCAGAGCTTGCCTGCTGAAGGTCTTGACTGCCTGCACTTCAAATGTCACTAGTTTATTTCAACACACAGAGTCCCTTTCCTTGCACTGGTGCCTTTGGTTTTCTGCCTTCCTGCCCCAGTAAGACATAAAGGCAGAAATACTGGCTTTGTTTATACAAAGATTCACACAAGGCTTGGTCTCAGTTACAGTTGGTAATGTTTGAACAACTATCCAAGCCCTTGACTTAATAGAAAAAAAGGTATCTTTTCTGGCGGGTCAAAATGGGTGAGCTTCACTCACCAAATCTCAAAGTTTAAACTTTTACTAGTAGATAGATGGCCTTCAGTGGTGTTTTTCTGGAATCTGAAAAACTCTAAACCCACCAGAATGCATTATTAATCACTTGATGCGTATAAAAACACTTGCTGCACCTGTTCTGTGTTCCTTTTTCTACATCAAATAGTAACACTGCATCATTTCTGATGCAGCCTACTCCCAAGTCTTGGAAACCTTCTGACTCAATCTTCTAAACACCAAGGTTACTTTTAGCTTCCTTAACATGCTTCGACTTCAGGGCTTAACTGGACTTTCTAATAAAGAAATGGTAATAATGCGCTTAGACTTATAAAATACACTAACTGTATTTTATGCTGTAACAACCTGTAATCACAGCTGTATGGAATATTGTGGGTTTGTCCCTGATATTTTCTGCTTCATTTCAGTTAATATGAGAAGCTATCCAGGCAAGTTTTTTTGCCAAACATGACATTTTGGTTCTTACAAACAAACTGAACCAATCAACCGATTACAAACGGACTGTTCACGAAACAAAAATAACTGGCTCTTTAAACAGCAGCCTGAATCTACAGTATCTTACAAAATTCCTATCAATATGTGTAGACAGAGACAGGGATATGGATATCTATTTGTAGATATTTACGGAGTATCCACTTTTCAGAACATCCTGTTTTCAGAAACTGAGTATTTCTGAAATGACTACACAATTAAAACTATATAAACTCATCAACATAATTTTTAATTTAAACAATGACCTTGTCAGGAAAAGAGAGAAGCTCCCTTCTGCTCTTCCCTGTTGGAGATGCAGATTATTGTCTCTATCCAGTGTACCACGTCTGGCATTCATCTAAGTCATCACTAGTTTAGGTAGCAATGTCCACACTAATTTAATTTAAAAAAAAAAAAAAAAAGGTGGGGTTGTGTGTGTTTTGTTTTCAAAACAGGTTTAGCTTGCTGAACTGCTTGATGCTGGAGCCTGGGCCAGCACATAAAGAGCAAAGAAGGTAAGGCTGCTCCTTCTGATGCAGCGAATTTAAACTAAACTATCATCACAAACATCTAAGCTAAACTATGTCAAATCAGACCCTAAGATTATCAGTTAAATTAACCTTTAAAAGATAAACTTCATTAATTAAAAGGAATTTCAAAATTTTTTTTCTTTGTGGGATGTTTCTTTTCAGTGTTCACACACTGTGGTCAGAACTCAAGAGGGACACAGATGAACTCTTTATGGAAAATCTGGAATTTGTCACAAAGCCTTTCTATCAATAACTACAATGACCAGTACAGACCTCTAAAAAAAACCCTTAAAATTTAGTTTACACTTCACTGGGAAGTAAATTTGTTTGTATTAACATAATATACCAAATCTATACAATTAATATCTGGTAAGCTTAGTAACTGATGAGCCAATCAAGACACTAATTTTTTTCAACCCCTTTCTCATGTCATCTTCACACATCTACTGCCTCCAAAATCATGGATTAGTAAAAGCTAACACACTGAATTAGAGATGGCAAGTACTCTTGGATTAAGTCTGAGTAAATAGCTGAGCTTCTTAGTAGCTAGGAACTAATATAAAGCAGGAATGAAAAACATTTCTGAGAAAAGATCAAGCTTGCGGAGCAGTGAACCACAGGGCTTTAAAAATTATTGCCATTAGATCCCCCCAAAAAGCAATGAAGTGCCAAGAAAAGATATTTCTACCTCAGTATCAGAACTCAGCCTACAGAACAGCTGATAAATAAAATGGTGCTCTGCACATCGTGCTGATTCCTCCTGCTCTGCAAAAGGTGTGTTATCGATAACTCACACAGTATTTGAAAAATATACGCAAGAAAACAAAAACTACCATCCTAAGTTCCACTCAGACTGTGGATGGGGCTAAAGTTAGGCACATTCTTTATTTGACTGTAATATGAAGAAAAAAATTTCAGCCTCTCGCAAGAAACGGTAAACCTGACAATCAAATATGTACTCACATTTTAGACTGTAACTGTGGGCTCATCTTCACTACTGTTAAATCAATTGTACTTAACTCAATTACAGTGAGGTAATTACATTAACATGAGTCAGTGCATCCACACATGGCATTTGCACGTGTGCTGAGCGAATTGCTGTTACCTCCCACATGGCACAAGTACTTTGCTCGATCACGTTAAACAGGACACAGCTCAGGACACTTTCACCTGCAGTTCAGGCCATCACTCTGCTGTCAGATGCCTCTATTCCACTTGCACAGGGGACATCTATTGCAAAGCTGCCCAACACTGGGTACAAACCCTGTGCAGGTTTACCTATCCACTATAGAGCTTCTCATCTTCTAAATGGAAGTTCCCTTTCCTAATCCTTCTGGAAAGGGAACAAAAATACACATCTTCACCATCTCTTGTTATTAAACTTAAAGGTGAGGAGAGTGTTAAACGTAAAAAAGTTTAACAAATCAACAAACCTGTGTGAGTTAGAAAGATTTTACCATTACCACAAAGATGGTGATGCTCCTGACTGCATCTGCCAGCAGACACATGTGCACCCATTCCAAGTCTCTGCGATCTCAGGCTACACACACGCCTCTAATTAACAGCTTGGGCACCATTCCCTGGCTCTGAAGCAAAGTGCCACAGCACAATTCAACATTCATCTGGCAACATTCTTTCCTTCTCCACTTCTGCCCCATTCCCAAAAGACAGGGCGGCTATACTCTGACTGCTGACCTAAGCAATGCCCTCCTCCGTGTGCCAAATGCAGTAGCAGTCGCTGTGGGGAGGGGAAAACACCAACATAGGGAACAACATGCAACCTCTCACATGATGGAGGATCACACTCCACTGCCTCAGCCTGCTCCTGACCCGGGGTTATTTACCACTAGATGCAGTCTTAAAGCCCACGGAGTAAGCAGCACTGGTTTGTTAACTGGGAGAGATTCTGTTCCTGGTCACGCAGGTGTTGGCAGAAATTACGTAGAGCTGCCCCATGGCTTAATTTAGGCAAGAACCTGTACCCTGGTATCTGTGAGCACAGCTCAGCAGCGCTCCTTGCTCATCTCTGGATCCTGAAAGAAACCTTTGCACTGCTTTTTAATATAACCAACAATCAGTTGCCAAGAAACTGAATCCATAGTAAGACATGTAAAAATCAGACCACAGGTACACCAAAGTACAGCAACATGTACCTTCTCTTAAAAGACTTGCCTGAAGCCACTGAAGTCTGGAGATTCTGTTATCAGATACTGTACCTAATTCACAAAACTTTGAATACCTCTCCTCACTGTACGTAGAGAACCATGACTGATAAAGATGGAAATGAAATACTGACTGCAGAACACATTCCCTGGCGCTAAGGTGTATGACAAGGTTAACAAATGGTAGGGCTAAAATCCTATCAAAGGAAAGATGAAAATCAAACTAAAGATGGGTATGACTTTGGAGCCATAAGGACAAGAAGAATGTAGGTTTCTTATGCTCGTCTCAAGAAGTATTTTCTAAAACACTTTTGAAGAGCTTCATCATGTACTCACTAGGCAGGAATAAGGTACAAGTATCTTCTGCTTACATTCTGTATTCGAATACACCATTCTACAGAACGTGGAACCTAGAATACTAATGCCAAGAAATAGGTGAAATATATTAATGTAAGGTTCTAAAATATCATTATTACAAAACACTAAGTTAAGATCAACTTCTGATTTTAAAAAGTATATTTATACAGATATCAGAGATAATTTCTTAGGAATAAATAAAAGGCAATTATTTGCAAGGACAAATTAATATTTAAATTGTGTGGTTTTCAAAGGTTTATCTTGGGGAAATTTGTCTGAAATGCAAAAAAAATATAAAGAAAATAATCCTATTTGGCACTTGCTTGTCTTTTTAGACTGAGACTGCTTATTATTTCTCTAGTCTTATTTTTTCTGAATTGTAATAACAAATCACAAGACAAAAAACCAGATCTTAACGAAATCTATTTAAGGATTTTTCACAAATAGCTCTGCTGTCTTTCAAAATTAAATGTCAAACAATCTGTACAAAACTCAAGCCCTGTTTTAAGACTACTGCATTATTTTATAGAAAAAATCTGCAGACCTCCACTTTCCTTTTGCTGCCTTTGCAGACTCCTTCCTGACTTGTGCACTCCTGTTTTAATCCAATGGTAGTATTTTCTGGTCTTGCCAGTGTCCTGTGTGGCTACAAGCTCACGCAGCGAGGTCAAGAGAGAGCACAACCAGAAAACTTGTGAAAAAGGAAAACAAAATGGAGGAGGGGCACCCGCAGGAGATGAAGGAAAGCCAGCAGAAATGCCTACAGTGTACAATTGCATTTTTCTCAGCTCTCCTGAAACAGCATGTCCTTATCACTACCTGAGAATTTAAAAAAAAAAAAAAAAAAAAAAAAAAAAAAAATTAAAGAAAAATTCTTCCTTGGCCAACCTCTGCAAATTTCCAGCGACAATTTGGAAATTATTTATTTATTGTGGAATATATCCTATTTGTGAAGACATTTAGAGTTTACCGTAAAATGCTGCTCACAAACGCTAAGCTGATGGGACAGAAAATAAGTTTATACAGTTTCCTCTTGAAATAAGTAATTTATAAATTTTTGCTCAGAAAAAGTAGACATCATTTCATTTTGTTAAATTAAAAAAATGGTGCTATGCAAATACATTTAAATGGAATTAAATTTACATTTCATATTAGTTTTTCAAATACTACTTTCACAACTGATACTCCCTTTAAAAATATTTTCTCACAGTTTATTATCTTACATTAAATTTTCCATTTGTTTGCAACATACACTCTTGCAAGCCCTGAAAAAAAGACAAATTGCTTACTGTTCATGTCACTGATGTAACTTATTATATGAAATTTGGAAATCAATAATCATTTGAAGAACAACCGACAAATAAAGATAAATGGTATTGTGTTCACTTAACTGAGTCTTTGCTAGAATAATCTACAAAATAATTTAATTTGTTTCAATATGCCCAATACTGATATTCTCCTTATCCTTATCTGTGCGCCAGAAACATCCATACCTAATTTGGTCAGCCTTATATTAAGGCAACAAGCTAAGACTGCACATGTAATATCAGTGCACAAGGCACATGGATTATTGTCTGCAAGAGAAAGTGCCAAATTATTTTAATCAACACATTAATCCATGCAATAAATGAAGATTACTGAAAAGTGTAATGAGCTTCTCAACGCATGTTGCACTTAAACAGAATTTTTTTAGTTTAGCAATTTTTCTTTCTAAAATACCTAGGTACATTTGCAAGAAAAGTAGCTAAAAATTCAAACCATCTGAAATTTCACATATGAAAGACAACCTCATTGTGAGGATCCTGGTCAAATGCTATTAAACACAGAGATTTGCTACCAGACAGGCTCCATTCATCAGAGGCAATCTCTCTGTATAACAGAAATATTTCCCAAAATGTCAGGACACACATTTTGCTCAATTAAAAACAGCACTCCGACTCTACCCATCCCAGCTGCCTGAGGCCACTCACTTTGACAGAAATTACATTATGTATATAACACACACATATGATAGAGAATATATGTATATAAATAAAGGCTCCTTCAATTTATTTACATCTCTATTACCTCCTCACCAATCTCCTTGGGGACGGAGTGAACGCTAACACAAAGTAAGCAGAACTAGTTGTATCTATAATAAAATGCACCTTAGGCAGTCACAGCACAACTTGTGTCAATAAACAATCTCAAGATAACCATTCTTGCTTTTTACTAAATACATCCTTCTGACTTCATATTAAAATAGCAGTAACCAGAACTCAGTGTTTTAATGCATCTACTAAATTTGCCTGCATTACGTGTATGCAGCACCCAGCACAATTTCATTGTCTCTGCACAGACAGACTTGCTCTCAGACAAATTGAGGACCCATCCTGCAACTTGTCATGCAAGGGAATCCTGCACAGAGCTCAGTCCCAGATTTCACTCATCAGCAGCCAAATGCAATGAAATCCACGTGACTTTGTAGGTGTGGCACAGGTTAACCACTGAACTTATACCATGACTGACAAACATATGCATGCACATGAGAAGTGTTTCTTTAAAAACGTTTTAAAGTTCATTCAGGACAATTCAGGGATTTATTTCAATGAAAGTATTTTTCAAATGTCCTTACAAGAAAAATGTACATTACAGCTACAGCTTGCTTTGAAGCAGTTTGGACATCAGAAGAGAAGCTGTTTATGGCTGAACCTTACCTGAAGTAGCCAGTGAGATCAGCTAGTAACTATTACATTGAATCTACTAACAAAGTTCAAATCATGGATGTTCTTCCAGGGAACTTGATCCTCCTGTACTATAAAGGAAAAGGTGTGCCCAGTAAAGCAGACAGCTCAATTATACCTGCTACTTACAAACCAGAAGGGCAGTCACAAATTAAGTGTTGCCAACAGGAAACTCACTCCATTTTTAAAAAATTTACAGAAATAGACACATCACTATCTGCAGGACTGGACTCTTAACAACTTTCTGAGGAAATGAATGCCAGATGAAGCCCAGCGTCGACAGAAGGTGCAGTCACAGTGAGCACATGCCATCAGAGATGGGAGCTCTGCAAGATGCAGTTGTGCAAAGTTTCGCTCTGCCATTTTCTTCCTAGCTAGAAAGTTAAATCAATGAGAGCAACAAGAAGTTCGGGGAACAAGACCTCCCATTTTATTTTGGCCCAGTTGCTCAAAAATTACACTCCACCACTGCACTGACACCAAATGGAATGGTGTATTCTGCATTTCTTAAGCCTGCACGCCTCTACTTCTTGCCTCAAGGTAGCTCAATCTTTTCATGCAGCAAAGCCAAAGTCCTACGAGTTTCCTGATACAAATCAAACCCAAACATGAAAAACAAATTACTAGTTTTCAATTTAAAAAGCAAAGTGTTGTAGCTCCTGCAGCTCCAAAGCAGTGGAATTGACACAGGAGTCCAGGTGGGAACATGAGGCCAGGGGTGGAAAGGATTGCCTCTTCTAGCAGAAGTCTACAGTTACGTGGCTTAAGGCAATAATGAAACTGTAGGGCTGTAACAAGGAAGGATTTCATCCAGGAGAAGAAAAACAAAAAACCAAAACCCAAACCAAACAAACCAGCAAAAAAACAACAGCAAAAAAAGAAACTGAACCAAACCAAACAACCCCAACAGCCTTGCATGGATCATATCTTCAGCAAATTATTTTTTCTTTGAGATTAATAGAGATGCTTGCTTAATTTAAAAATAACCATGCAGAATAATTCTGGAGCTCCCAATAACAGCAATGAAAAGTTTAACACGTATCAACCAAACATAATTATGCTTGCTGTATGGAATGACAATTACTGGGCCCTCCAAGATTTGAGATTTATGAAAAGTATTACTCCCATTTGGGATTGTAAAAGCAGCATTTAACATTAATCTTAAAAACAGATAAAATATTTTACATAGAAAGGTGAAAATAAGTAGCCAGCTCCAAACAAAACATCATTTAAATATTCCAATTATCTAACATATTAAAAAAGCTGTAAATTTTGTAAAACAACTCCATGTTTAGCTGAAAATATGTAAATACAAGGCACACGTGGATCAATTAAAACTACAGAAAACCAACATGCTTTGTACCTGAAACATGAAATAGTTCTGCTTGAAAAACACTTCCAAAAAGCACGTGCCACCTATTTGAAGGTAGCAATAAAAGTAAAGCAGCCTTTAATCCCGGTACTATTTTCAAACAACCCACAGCAACCTTAGGGTTCTGACTGTAAAAATTCCTTTCATAACATATGCATCTAAAAAAATCGTTTGCAAGTAAAAACGTTATCAGAAAAAACCATGAGATTCCAGCAAGCTGGATGCTGATGGGGGAGGAAGGAGCAACTGACACAAATGTATCATAGTCAATGGCAGTAAACCAAACTCATCCCATAGGAGACACTGTCCCAGAGGGGTGAATCATTAAACACTGCTGACAGCCTAGAAGTACATTTTATATTTAGGAATGTAAAAAATACTGGTTTTAATTATGCTGTTATAAACTACAGCCAGAAAACTTGTAAAAGCTTTACACAACTCACCCACAGAGATGGAAAAACCAACATATTGCGACCTGAGTTGGGAAAGATTGCTTGATTTTATTTCCATTAGAGCAAAACTGTTGTTGTGAAGAAATGTATCTGTATTTCATCCATAGTATATAAAGAATGTATATGCACCACCTTTTCTGTTTTTATAAAGAAAAAAATTAATAGACTATCAATCCTTTTTTCAAAAAAAGTTTTTAAAGCAGTAAAACTATACTATAGTTCTAATGCAAGGAAGAAATACCCAATGAAGTCCATGTGGAACTTCACCCAAGGACAGACTAAAGCAGAAGACGATTTAGTTATAAAAGCTGCATATTTAAGGTCCTAATCTTGAAACCTTTGTTTACATGAACAGGTCTTACTTTAAAGAACAAGTGTTTGCAAGATTGGAATCCAGCCATCATTAATCTTGTTGAAAGACTTTTTAGCATGAACGACTATGCTGTCCTTCCAAATAAACAAAAGCAGATAATTCTGCTGAATATTTTTCAAAAGTTCTGTGTTGTCACATCACAGCACTCAGAAGTTAAAAAGAAATTGTAAGATGTGAGGTAAAACACCACCGAGAAGTACTAAGAAGTTAAAGAAGAATAGTATGTTATTAAATTTTTTTTCCTTTTAAATATTTCTGTAAATATGACTGCTTCAAGGTGGTGTGTTATTCAGTAGTATGATTTGCTTGATCATTACGAAGGCAAGCCTGAGAGGTCACGAAAAATCATGATATGCCCAATTTTCTATCATCTTAGCTCAGCTGGTCAGAGCAGGGTACTGATAATGCCAAGATTGTGGGTTCAATCCCCGTATGGGTCACTCACTGAAGAGTTGGGCTCGATGACCCTTGTGGGTCCCTTCCAACTCAGAGCATCCTGTGATTCTGTGACTACCCAAGTTTAATTCTTCCTCTAGCATCAATGAAGAAAACAAATGGCTCCTTAAAGGGAGGCCATATTTCCCTTCAAAGCTGTTCTTGATGCCGCCCTGCTTCCATCTTGGTGTGCGGCGCTTCCTGTGGTCCAGGGAGAGCAGCACAGGGCACGGTGAACCCCAGCTTGGCCTCTTTGACACCCCAGTATGGACACTGCTGCCATAGGTGGTGCCAAAGCTCTGGGGAAAAGTGTTTGCTTCACAGCTCTTTTACTCGCATTGCCTGTGTATCAGTGTGCCCTCCAGCACACCACACCACAGTGGACTGGCCGTGGCTGATGTAATTAATATTCATTTCTGATCCAGAGATCAGTGCCTGCTGTCTGCAGCTGATGGCAGGCACTGATCTCTCTGGTGACCACTGACAGGACCACAGGGAATGGCCTGAAGTTGTGTCAGGGGAGGTTTAGGCTGGATATTAGAAAAAGGTTCTTCACCCAGAGGGTGGTTGGGCACTGGAACAGGCTCCCCAGGGAAGTGGTCACAGCACCAACCTGACAAGAGTCCAAGAAATGTCTGAACAAAGCTCTCAGGCACAGGGTGTGACTCTTGCAGATGTCCTGTGCAAGGCTAGAAGCTGGACTCAGTGATCCTTGTGGGTCCTTTCCAACTGAGAATATTCTGTCATTCTCTGATTCTGGTCCTGCAGCACAGGGAGCTGTGCCTGTCCCCACTGCCCCACGCCAGCAGCCCAGTAGAGGGCACGGATGTGTGTGACTGCCGGGGAGATGGGGCACACACAGCACTAAACCTGCTCATTCCAGCAGTGCTGCCCTTCAGACAGCTTTGATTGATCATTATTTTGATCCTCAAAGATATTAATCAGCACTGCCAGTTCTGCACCGTGTGCCAAATTAGCTTTTTTTTTTTAAATAAACAAAGCAAAACAAACAAACATAACATTTAAACAGTATTTAGAGAGCAATAAAATCTTTGAATATCTCATCTCGATCACTTCCTTGGACCACAGTCGGCTGCCCGGGGAGGAGCAGGTTACAAATGGCCCGAGGAAGCGATAGGCAATGAATAGCCCTGACCCTCGCTTCCCCGCTTCGGTCGGGGCTTGCAACCTGAGCCGGGAGGGGGCAAATTCCTGCCGCTGCCGCAGCCGGGCAGGGCAGGGGAGCGGAGGGCGCCGGAAAAGAGGCCCCGGCCCCTCCCCGGCGCCGCCGCGGCACCCGCGCCCCCAGCAGCCCCTGCCCACCCAAATTCTCAGCTCCATCCCGCAGCGCCTCCATCAGCGGAGCAGCCCCGGAGCGCTCCGCAGCGGAGGCACCCTGCCCTGTGCCTGCAGCGTGAGCGACTGATCGCACAATAAATACGACATCCACGCGAGAAAAAAAGCACAGTCAGCCCCGGCCACACCAGAGCTTTTCCTCCCTCCGCGCCAACTACAGCGCAGCAGAGAAGTCACCAGCTGACTGACAAATCTTGCCAGCGAGCAGGAAAACCGAGGCCCAGAATCTTTTCATTTGCCCCCTTCTAGATGCCAGATATATGGGTTGGTTCCCACTGCGCTGATCCAGACGGGAACCGGCAAATACAAAACCCACGGTTCCAGTCTGCATCCATTCTCTGCCATTCCTCCGTGCAGCAGAATCCAAACTGACCTACATTGTTAAACCTGCTTCCTGAAACAGGCATGAATGCTGCCAGAGATGAAAACAAGGCTTGTATGCAGATATCTACGAGATCTTGTATTTCCTATATTACCATATAGTCATAGTGAATATTTCGTTGTGGGTTTTTTTGCATAATATCTAAAGTAATTTTTCTAATTTGATTTCTTAATGCTTGAATGTAGCTTTTCAATAGTAACATTTTAATATAAACATTGCTACCAGAAAGCGATCTGTAAAATTTGTCAAATTAGTGGAAACCTGACATTTCAAAATTTGAATATATGCTTTTGACACAAAAGTATTTAAGTTTAGTAAATGTGTAAAAATTATGTTACAATAATGTAATCAGTATTTTTCAACAAACCAATTATTAAAGGAAGCAAGGATTAATGTCTTTCTTCTGTATTTTGCATGTCTCTTATTGTTTGATAATTTACTTCCATACCGATTTAATAAAAGGAAGCAATTTGCTCTTTTGTCCATCATCTTCAAAAATTTGGCAGTGAAATGTTAGTGTGCCCAGAACAATGTGCTCATAAGACATACAAATTCAGATTAACTTTGTTAAACCACTGGAATTAAACAGAAACCAGAAAACCTGTACTAACTTTTCTACATGTTCACTTAAGTGAAGAAAATCGTAGATCAGTACACATTTTAATTTTTTTGCATACTATCAATAAATAATTACCTGCCAAGTCCCCTTTTAGACCTGAAATGCTGGAATTTCAAACTTGTCCACAAAATGGCACAATTACACTTGAACTAATGAAGACCCTGCTCTAAGTTCTGCAAGAAATTCACGTGAACATTTATGTATGATTAAGTTCATACAAATGATACTGTTATATAATTAGTTTTGGGGGCATTTAAAAGATTTCAAAGCTCTCACGAAGATAATGAAAACAAGTCTACTGAATTATAGTTTATACACACAAAATCCCCTTTCATTTATTTAATCAAGCTTTCCTGGTTTAAGTATCTAAGCTCCCAAATGAAATTATCAGAAAAAAAATCTTTGAGAGAAACTGAGCATATGTACTGCAACTCCTTGACAATTAATGTCACTGATTTCACCTGGCTCAACCTCTTAGTAACATTTGGTCCTTGAAATATAGTTAAAACATACTGTACTTTCAAAATTCACATCAGATGGAGGGAGAAAACAGAAACTAAGTTAAGATTTGCAAGACTTTAAGAATTTAACAAATAGATTAGATACATCATCCTAAAACCAGAAATACTGCAACAAAAGCAATCATTTTATGCCATTACCTCACTCAAGAGAATATAATATACTATAGGTGACACCTATTGTGGTCAGTGCTGGCTTAGATCCCTTGGACTACAGATGAAAGGAAATCAAATTATAAAAACATGGTAGTGTTTTATATATATATATTTTAAAATATACTGATTCCCATTAAAAAATATTAATATATAGGTCACAGAAAATCTTAAACACTGATTATACTGTCTAATAATGAACACTAAAAATAATTCATCTTTCACCAAATGCTCCAACTGTAGCCACTTCAACAGTCTAATCTTAGTCCATTTACAGCTGTCACCAGTTAAAGAATGATCATCCAAAGAAATACTGTCTGTGTGAAGATTAACAATAAACCCACATGAGTATGGAATGGGCTATGATTTCCCAATAAACTGCTGATGATTATTGTCAGTAAAAGAGAAATTGTATTATAAAAATAAATTAATCTGCCATTTAAAAATATGTAATTGCTCAATTAAAATAAATTAATGAAGATTAATGTGAAAACTCTTCAGGGAATCTGTATCTACCAATTACATTATTAAACATAAAGAGATGCTGTTGCTCAAAGCAGACTGCAGATTAATTTTAAAAGCATCTGCGTTCTTTAAAAGTGTTATGTAGTCACTAAATGTAAATACATATTAAATAGAATATGCAGTTCTATTTTTTAAAAAAGGTCTTTAATAACTCCTACTGAAGACAATGTAGACACAGCTCAAATTTAAAGGAACATTCTCAATCAGTGTCTTGAATTTATATAATTTTAAATGTTTTCAAATCTAATAGATCATATTTTGGAATGTTGTAACCTTTTTTTTTTAATTCTTGAGGAAGAGAAGGCATTGCTAAGAGGAGAATCTAATAACCTACTTTCTTAGTGTAGATAAATAGACTATAGTCCAGGAGAATTAAGCACTCCTTAGTGAAAGATGTGGTAATTACTGCTCCATTAAGTGTTCGAAAAAGCTTGAATTAACACTAACAAAATTCTATTCTTGCAAGTCTAAGCAAAATTTTTATCTTCAGATATACTATATTTCTGCCTAAAAATATTGAATATTGTTTTCATCTTAACAATGCACCTTTGATATCTTTTGCTCTCTTATCCTCTGCAGTTCAACCCCACAGTCATCTCTTTGTGAGTAGTCCTGTAAAGTCAATGGTGACACACAAAGTTCTCTGCAATATCAGAAATACAGAGTTTTTTTGTTTATTAATGTATCTGCTTCACATCCAGATCAATCACCCTCAAGTAATGTCTATCTTTAACAATTATCACTAATTCCTGAAGCCAATTAAACACGCTTGTAAAAATTATTTTATCTTTTTTTTTTTTTCCCAGGTTGCAATAGTTTCTAAATCAGAATCCCACACAACAAACAGGATGCCCTTTTAGCTATGATCATCCTGCATGCTAGAACCACACAGACACCTACACAAGAAACCAGGCATCCCTTACAGGGTTAACTTCTACCCTACACTTCCCACCCATTAAACAGTTTCTGCAAAACAGGCTACATGAAAACATTGAACAAATGTGATTTTGACTCATATAAAACAGCTTTTACAAATGTAGTGTGCTTTCTTTAATTAACACACACACACAGGCACACAAACCTCCAAAACCAAACAACAAAGCAGGCAAACACTGCGGATTTGGCACAGCCAAATGAGAATTTATTCACTGCAGTGGAGATCTGTTAAGCACTGTGGTGAAATGGAAATTTTTTTACTAACTGCATTTACAAATATTTGAGGACTATACTCTGCCTCCAAATCTGTGAACTGTCCACCTGCTCCTGTCCGAGCAGAAAGTTCAGCTGCTTCCTCCTCCCCACCAGTCAGTGCTCTTCCTTGTCTCTGAGTAGGATCTCTCCACCCCTAACATAAGCGCCTGGGAAGAAGACAGATCCTGAAGGGTCCAGCCAGTAGGACTCCCATGTTCCCCCCGTCACACAGATATGCAGTGCTGCAAGTTACAAGTTTTTAAACAAATTTCCCAATACCTACTGCATCCCATCAGCCCTGCCAGAAATCAAAGGCCCTGCACAGGGCTCAGTAATTGTTCAAGACACCAAGGCACTTTTACTGCAAGGGTGAGCTTCATTCACCTTCAACAGAACCTGCCTGTGCCCACAGTGAAGGGTCTTTTCCACACTTGGGAGCATTGCACATGCTTCTTCTACCACTTTTTCCTACTGTGAGGAACTGATTTGGGACTGAGCAATTTTTAAACAGGAAGATGGAAAACCCCACATTATCAGCCTGAGACC
This sequence comes from Acanthiza pusilla, assembly GCA_036630365.1. Lineage (NCBI taxonomy): Eukaryota > Metazoa > Chordata > Aves > Passeriformes > Acanthizidae > Acanthiza > Acanthiza pusilla. The sequence continues at coordinate 35,120,290 of JAXCHO010000036.1, read as the reverse complement.
TTAGCATCGAAGCAGACTGACAGAGGAATGGGCAGGTGAATTTAGGTAAGACATTAAATATTATACATTCACAGTTCAAAAAAAGTAGTATATTGTGAAAAGTATATACAAGTTACATAAGTAACATAATATGTATGCATGAACTTGACAAGCTGTTAGTCAACTTTAATTAAGCAACAGTGACCCAAACTCTATTAACTGCTCTACATTTCAGGCACTGTACAAGGAACAGCTCAGATCACAATACAGCACTCACATTTTTGAGCATAAAATGCACACTTATAGCCTTATGAAAACAAAAGGCTGTAAACCACGTACTTTCAGTAAAAACATTCATGTAAGAGACTTAATATCCACTTCTAATGCTGTCCATTTGATTGAACAAGTTTCACAGGTCAGTAGGACCACTTCAAGTGAGAATACTGAGCAGAATTTGGCCCATCAGGTCTGTAATATCAACAAGAAGAGAAGGGATGTCATAGTTTCATTACTTTAAGGAAGAGATTTTGTTCACTGTTGAAGCAATTCTGTATTTAGTATCTGGAGAAGAGGACAGCAAACAAGTTCGTGAATAATTCTTGGATCTTATTCCACTTAAGTGTCAAAAATGGCTGGTTCTCAGGATGTGCAATCTGCATGTCTCAGACCAGGTGATTAAAGTGGGTGAGATAACAATGTATCTGTTAAATGCAGGAGGCAGTTGGGGGTCTAATCCAAAATCTAGAGTACATTCTATACTACTACTTTTATGTATTTTTTGTATTTCCAGTACAATGAGTCTAAGAATATTCAGAAATTACTACACATGGTCAGCAGAGGCTTTTTAAATCCCCTTATTTCCCCTAAGATTGTATTATTACAAATAGCTCATAAAACCAACCAAGATTTTGATTACTACCTTGCAAAACACAGTTGTAAAATGAAATAAAACATTTTTTAAATTATAGCACATGTGCACAATTAAGAGATTTTAAAGACACCTGTACTTTGAAAAAAACCCAAATTGATGCTTATCCTTAAAGTACACAATGGCTGTCATTTTTACTCTCAGTTTCAGCCCAGGGTCTATTTTGGTGCATGTATTTATATGACCATAAACAGAGAGTTATAACACCAATGCTAAAGTCTCCTCACGTGGCACTGTAATAAAAACAATCAAGAAAAAAAAATTCTCCCAACACTGCATACCTGTAAATTACCACGACTAATTAAAAGAAGGCCTCTCTGGGAACAGATTATCTTTAATGGAAAAGCCACTATTGGCTAAATTGATGAGAATTACACATTTATGAATGTAATAACAACACTGGCATTTTCTGACAGTGCACAAGATCTATTGTAGTCATGAAATATTACTTTGATTTTGCAGAAAAATTCATACACCCCAAATATTGATTATACATGCCTTTACTCAGAATTTTACCTGTAAACCAATTTTAACTAGTGAAAATACTAACCTGTGATGCTAAAAAAATGAACCCAAACTTTTCAGCCTTCCTCCTTCCAAAAAATGCAATTCTAGCACCAGATCAGAACTTTGGAGTGGAAACTATCAGTGTGATTTTCTTGGCTCCTGCACTGATAACAGAATAAGAATATTCTACAAACTCTCAGACAAATAACCTCAAACGTTTTGATGCACTTAATTTTCAAAGTTGAAATTCCATACATATGGAATAATTAAGGAGCTGTACTTTTCAGATTATAAACTAGTTTCACTAAGCTCTCATGTATCTGCTAAAAAATCTATCCAAATGATTATGAACATGCCCTGTAAACGTGCTTATTTCTGTTCTGTAGAAGAAAAACCCCACATATTATTTATATTAATCAAAAATTCTCTGGTTGGTTTTTTTTGTTTGTTTTATTTGACTTATAAATAGTGCTTTTTAAAACTGCAAACAATTTATTTCAGTGCCACCACTGAATTTTAATCACTGAAACTTAAAGACTGAAGCGTGACACAAAGACTCCTGGAACATTTCACTTCCAAGGAGAGCTCAGATGCTTGGACTCATTCCAATACCCTCAAGTGCCCTTTTTCTTGAAAAGACATTATCACTTTCGTTGTCTCTCCATCCCCAGCTGAAGGTGGCAACAGGAGAACTTTGCTATTTTGCACCAGGAAGGCTGCAGTTTCATTCACATTTCTGTGACAGCAGCTTCCAGCTCTTTCCTCCAATACCTTCACCTCACCTGGCAGCTGCTCGCTTGCATCCTTGGCCACCCTTCCACGGTGCCAACACTGCCCACCCTTATTTGTGGGGCTCATGGGGATTCTCTGATATGAAAAATGATACAAAAATCAGATACAAACCCGAACATTTCCCCAGCTGACTTTGCAATGCAGCCCCACAAGCACTTATCCTGGTGCAACAGGAAGAGTGATATAAAAGCTCTTGAAGCTTACTGAGGCAGCAGCACTGCTGCCAAATGTAAAAGTCAAGTCATGGCCATAGGATTCCCACCAAGGGTGGCTGCAGGAGTTTAAGCCTCCACCTATTCACCCCACACTGCTACTGCAAAGCCTTATTTGGCTGCTTGCAGAGCAGCTGCTGACCTGCTGCATGTTACTGCTTTTCATGTTAGGAAAAAATCGCATTCAGTGCCAGTTTTCCATCATACAGCAGACTCTGAATCTTGCAGCAAGGTCCACAGCTGCTCCACAAGCAGCCAAACCATCTCTGGAGTGAGGATCTGGAATTCCCTTTAGCCATCTCCCAAGCAGTTAACCCCCCCTCCATTTTAAGTCAGGACCAGCCAGAGTAATCTGAGGAAAAGCCTGGACACCAGTTTCTCCAACTAAACAGGCTTAAGCAATCAGAAGCACTTCCCCACCTTCCATGCAGAGGTGTTTAGTGATACTCTGCTGATGTAAAAGCAATTTAAGGATTCACTGCTTTCACCAGTGATATCCATCAGGCAAAAGCCAGTCCAAATCTGTCCTGAAGAACCGTCCTTTAAAAGAGGCAAGCATCAAATAATACCTCTCTAACAGTCCTGGTTACTTTCAGCTGATGTAACAAAAGGCAAAAAAAAAAGCACCCCTACATACAGGGAATTAAAAATGTAAATACTATGTCCTTATTTATTTGTGCTGGCTTTAAGAAACATCATAAATGGTCTTTACCCTCTAGTTTCTACTTCCCAGGATCTTTCTTAAATGACATCTTTACAGTCTCTCTTACACACCTTTGTAGAAACTGGTGGACCTAATTTTGCTTTTGTTGATAATTAGTGGGGAAATACAGCAGGCATTTACTACAATGGGTTACTGAAGGAAGATGAATTAAACAATATTTACATGGGGGTATACTTCGTAAAGAGAGTGAAACTGTGGATGGCTCTAAATATATTTACTACCTCAGTAATGTAGTTGCAAACCACAAGCAACAATAACAACATTTTTCCTAATTTGACAATTCATTTCCTTTTAGCTTCGGTTCATATATCTGCTTTGATATCTTATGTTTGTGCCCCAGACAAAATATCCTCTTCCTTCCAGTATCCCAACCCCTGTGCACAACTTCCTCAGTCTCGGAGAAAAGGAGGATAGCATGCTCTGGGAAGGGTGCACTTACTGCTCTGCAAAAAAGGGAAATACCTCTTAAGACAACGTTGTCCCACTGCAGCCCTCTGCCTTTGGGCCACTTGGGATTTTTGTCTGTCAACATGCAAGGTTTAAAACTCTTCAGCAAAAATCTGATTGGATTCAACACCACTTATGTTTAATGGTGTTGCCATTCACTTAAATACTACAGAGATTTACTAATAAAAATTTACTACAGTGTTGGGGTTAGTTGTAAATAAGATGAAATCTGGAAGGTTCAGAAGATGGCAGCTCCATAACTCAACCACATTACAAGTTTCTTCAGACAACCATCTTAAACCAGCAAGCTGTCAGTAAAGTATTTTGCCATCTATATGTCCATACACTATACTAACTTACACACTAATTAGTAGCCAAAATAAATTAAAAAAAAAAAAAAATCCAATGCTATACTGGTACACACCACAAATCAGTGGTCCCCATCATTTCTTTGCATGCTGCTGCACAGCTGGTGAGTGCCAAAGCCTGGCTCCAGGTCTCCAGCAGCTCCATCCCGTTACGGATGCTGCACGCGCCGAGGCTGCTGAGCAGACTTTGACACCCGCGGCTGATCCCTGCCGGATCTCCCGCACACATGCTCGCTGCAGACACACGTTTACTCCCCGTTCGCTTCCTTCCTCAGCTTCCCTCCCTAAATCCTGCTAGCCACTTTTGTTTTGATTAGGACTGGGCTTGCCTGGTCCCCAGCAGAAGTCAAAGACGATGAGTCTGTAATAGTGTACTCTGCATGGAGACTTCTGTACTCCTAACTGGCATTCCTACAGCATGTGAAACATAAGGAGCGATGAAATACTGATCCCACTTGCTAGCCCAGGACTTCCAGTTATCCTGAGCAATTAAATAGTTTTTAAAGGCTCCCAATAGAACAAAAACGAAAAAGGTATGCTAGATGAAGGAATGAATGCATCCTTGAAAAAGCATGGGCTCACGGTGTGCTCACAATATAGGAAAATCAGCATTGAGTGTATCATGCCATGCCCTACTCTGTCCTAGAAAAAGTAGTTCAACTGTGCCTAAAAACTTGGAATTCAAAGAACAGGCATCTGATTCATCATTGAAAAGGATAGTTGGTCACATTAAAGGAAAAGACTGTTCAGATGCTGCTTGTATGCCTCATTCTCCATTTATTCTTCTGTTTACAGTCAAAATAGGCTCAGTAATTTTTCCTCCTTCTTTTGCTATAAGTACTTGAAACAGTAAGAGCAATATTTATAATACACAAATGATAGTGCAGTGCAGAAGGACTCAGTGAAAGAAAAAGAGGTGTTTTCCATTTTTATCAAATATTGTAGTAACAGTAACTTGTAGCAAAAGTAAGAAAGTTCAGATGAAAGCAAAAAATTTCAAGCTATGTTCCAACTATGTTCCTTTTAATGAGAAAACAAAATACACCAGCTCCTACATGCTGCTCCTCCCTTCCTTCCTCTCCCCATCTCATAAAAGAGGATCCCAAAGAAGGATTGTGTTTAAGTTCAGAAATCCTGTATCAATCCCTTATTGCAGTAAGAATTTTTGACTACAGATCCAGGTTCCAAAAAACTCCATCGAAACTGAACAATCCATCCCATCCTGAAAAAAACACATTATTGAGAAACAGACATAAATTTATAACCCTTGGTACTCACAGACACATATTTAATTGCATCTGTTTACATTCAGCACCCTACAGTTCATTATCATCTTTAACATCTGGGCTTCACACTAAGCAAAGGAAAAGAGACATGTTTCTAACTTAGTCTGTACAAAGTGTGTGCAAAAAAGGAGTATGCAGCATTTTTCCCTTACTGCCAGCATCCAAAAAAGTGACACATATTTGTAGAAGTTGTGTAAAATTTTGAACATGCAAAAAAATTTTAACAAACATCATTCTTTTCTGATTCTATGAGAACTTCAGCTCTTCTTAGTTCTTTGCATTGAAGACCTTTTTTCATGTGCACCACAAAAAGTTTCCCTCAGTTCACCTCTCCAGTCTGCTTTACCCTTTGACAAACAGATCTTTTTTCTAAAATTTTATAAGAGCCACGCACACATAACTAGGTCCAGAATTCACATAATAAAAGAGAAAAAAGCTGTATTATTCATTTCATGGTAACCTATTAAGAGCACAAATGACAATATTGAGCCAAATTCAGTAATGTGCACATTCCTTGGATTTCACAATGTTACAAAGCACTAACATTGCTACTCTTCCATTTTTTATTTTTTTTAGGAAAGAAACAGTGGACTTGGCACATTTTTGCACTGAGCATGGCTTGTGTTAAAAAAATTAAATCGTTTTTAGGACTCACAATTTATATGACCCTGAATGACTCAAACACATGACTTAAAGATACAACCTGTATCAGAATAAAGCTAAAAAGGAAAAGAGTGTGGACGTGTGTAAGTGTACCAAATTACACTGTAGACACACAGATGCACATATATAATGGCTGACGTGTTTCTACCTTAAATAATGCATCCAGCTCTAGGTACCTCATTACCAGAAGGGTAACAACAGTCTGAAGGTAGTTCAGAGAAGATCAATCAAAATGATTAACACCAAAGGAGGGACTTAAAAGGCAGGGTTAAAAACTCAATACTTCAGCTGTTTTGTGAACACTACTTTCATTGGGTGAAGGGGAAAAGAAGTCCAAACAAAAGCATGGTCCTCTAAAAATATATCAATATATACAATTAGCAGAGCACTGACTTAGGAAAAATGTGGCTATAATCCACACACAGCTAAGGGGGAACTCAAAGAAGAAAGCAAAATTATTTCTTGTAAGCTCAAAAGTTTAGGTATAATGAGCTTAAACTATTACAGGAATTTTGACTTGACATACAGTAAGTTTTTGCTCATGGCAAGATCTCATAAACTGGGTATAACCTCATCAAAAAAAGGTAAGATAAGAAAGTAAAAATACTGTTGCAGAGTTCAAGCTAGCTTTGACAGGACTTTGACTAAGTAAACTAGAAGCTTCTCTCCCCTGCTCAGACTGCCTAATTCTGTAAAATTATACTAGTAGCTACAAACGCTGCAGAATGAGTGAATGTATGCAACACTACGTGCACACACTTAAATGATGAAGTGTTTTCAAAGCAGTTTTGAACAATAGTATTTTGTTTCAACAGATGAATAAACTAATATCTTTGCCTTGAAAAGGACTCTTCACATGACAAAATTTTTCAGATTAATGAAACTAATAAGAATAGGGTCCAATCACTGCTCAGGCAACAGCCTGTTGTACAAGCAGCACTGCTAAATAACATTACAGATTAAAGACATTTTTATGCTCTGGTTGCTACTGCTAGAACTGGTCAGCTAGCTAGCTAACACAAAGCATTCTATGTAACAATATCAATTATCTAAAATGTACCCTGAAACACAATAGACAGTCATTCTCCCCATCACATTACACAGAAAATGGATGGAAAGAAGATACATGTCACTGTGAAGTTTACCTATATACCTTAGATTTTATCAGAAAGAAAATTCTGAGAAACATATTTTCTCTGCTGTAAGAGCAATTCATTGCAGAATATTAGAAACTGCACTGAGTAAGATGTATCTCTCTAAGTAAACTCAAAATGACCGAGGCAAACAGTTTACATGCAATGAAACATAGTATTTTTCACTGCATTTTACACTGTGGTATGTCTTAGAAACCCAAGACTAGATTATTAAACTGTAATAAACAAAACTTGTCTAACATTTCCCTTCTTGTCCCCCTCCTTTAGGGGACACAACTCAATAGAGACTTCCAAATGTACTACTACTTTATTATTTTCTATGACTACTTTCCATTATGAAACCAAAACCCTTGTCTAGTATTACTTAAATGTATCAGGTTATCACGCAGTTCAATACTTCTCTATTTCCACAGCTCTAAGAATATCTTTGTTTCCAAATGTGCTTTTTATTAACAGCACTGCTATGTTTCAAACATTTGTCTTCTACTATTCAAGAAGCAAAAAAATTACATACATTAACACAAAATTACATTAAGAAAAAGGAGGTTTTATCTTTAAAGTAAATTTATAAAACTGTAAAGAGCAACTTCAGGACTTAAAAAGATACAAAGAAGAGAAGAAAAGAGAGAAAAGGTGGAAGACTGCTCCTTCTTGGATAACTGTTTCATTCATTCAATTCTAAAGAGAAAAAGCAGCAGCAAAGAGGGGGCAGCTTATATGCCAGTACAAAGCAGGAAGTGTAGGAATTTAGTGAGTCCACTATTGGATTCTACGCTTTGTAGATAATTCCAAATGCAAGCAGCTACATCGAAGTGCAGGCCCTTGGGTGCAAGGGCTCACGTGTAAGGCAGCAAGACCAGAAATCCACCCCACTGGTGGCATTGCAAGGCAACATGCCACAGCAGCAGTTTCTTCAGAAGTTTCAGCCACCTTTTAACTAACCTAATCAAAGGCGTATGCTTTCAAAAAGCCTGATGAAAGTTACTGCAGAATAAAGCCGAGCCAACAAATGCAATATTAAAAGGGAGTCACCATAGAACCATGGAACACCCCCTTCCCCGTCACTGCAAACGTCATAGAAAATGGACAACCACGTAAGAAGACGCCTTTTGCCTCCCTAACATGGCCCTTGCCAACCCCAAAATGGTCTCTTTACCTGATACCTCTCTTCTGTTCCCTGATCACAGAGAAGATGGGTGAAATTCAGAATAGCATTGTTGCAACTGGAGACTTACAGAAGGACCAGGGAAGGTCTACACAGGCTTCTTCTTCACAAACCACAGTACAGATCTCGATAAAGTTCCCTTATCATTTTGTACCTATTTTGCATCTGAAACCCCTTTGCGTGAAGGCATTCATACCAATTGCCATGTTCAAAACACGAAACCATCCATGCTGCTGTGCTTAAAAATAAAACCATGGACCATACACCCCTTGTGTGCCCAACAGCCTTACAGAGACACTGCTTTTGGTCTGAATACTTAATCATTACTTTTTTTTTTTCCCTAGAAAGGAATAATTAAAAATCAACCAACCAAACCACATACACGCTTCAGAGTATCACCACAGGGACACTCTCAGGTCTGAATTACTGCAAAATAACACTATAATTATGTCTTAATTTCACTAACTAATCTCAGATGAGCTTTTAAAAAGTAATTCGAGGTTTACAAGTAAACCGTTTAAAACTGTACTCAAATGTTATCTGAATGAAACCCGACATTTATTTATCCTTTTCCCAGCTTAATTTTAAACAGTTTCCAAGGAAAGGCATATCTGCTCCTGATCAGTCTGGTGACAAATGATAAACCTTGTTAAAAAGTGTGACATTTGAAAATAAATAAAAACCACAGGAGACTTTTCTAACCAAGGAGGAAGATATGAAGAAACATTATCCCCTTGCACAAATCACCAGCCACAGAGACTAAGCACAATCTAACGACCTTATTTACTCAAATTGTACACTGCCAACAAAACCACTACCTAAGGCAATTCTTTAACTACAGATGTACTTAAATACCTAGAAAAAATACGTTACTTCTCTTCACATAAAATCGGAGTCCCACTGAGCTCAACCAAATGTGGCAGGCTGAGATGGAAGACAAAAACGGGTCTTACTTGGTGTACAAAGACATCAACTGGAGACTCCAAGGGGCTTCCCTCTCGGTTGCTCATGGAGATGAACCCGAATCCCATTCTCACATTGAACCATTTGCAATGGCCGGTTCCGTGCAAAACCTGGGATTCCTCCTCTTCTTCCTGCTCCGGCAACTTCCCGGGTTCGTCTCCACCTTTACTCGCCCCTGCTGAGGAAGAGGGAAAGGCGGGGGTGTGGGGGTGCGGGGGGGAAGGGGGGAGAAAAAGAAGGAAGAGAGGGACAAGATGCAAAGCAAAGAGTTAAATTCTGGTAACATCCTTTTGCCGCTGTATAAAGAAGTTACTACAAACGGAAAGGGAAAAAAAAAAAAAAAAAAGAGGGCGAACAAAACAAAATCAAAAAGCCAACGGCGAAAAGTGCGTATTTTTTTCCTAAATCCTAAAATAAACAACCTTCTCCCCAAAATACGTAAAAAAATAAAATCACCGGAGGTTACAGAGAGGAAACACTGCGCACGGAGGCTCTCCCTCTCTTTGAGCCCAGGGCAGCCCACGTTTCTGTACATACGTGTATTTTTCCATTTAACTCCATCTTTCAGCCACATTACAGCACGGAACGCGATACTTTACTTGAATATTGCTGGTTTAAGACCGATCCCATTTCTCAACAGGAATTCTCAGCCCAATTAGTCTCTCCTCGCAAGGCGCAGGACCGGGGGGGCGAGGGGGGAGGCCGGCCGAGGAGGGGTGGAGGAGAGAGAATAAGCAAAATTGGGTAGATTGCACAATTGGTTATTGCACATGCAGCGCCGAAACCACTATTTTCCAACGTGTATCCATCCCTCCTTGGAATAAACTTTCGATTAAAGTTGGGACAGGTGTACGGCCGTTTTCTCATCCCACCACTGCAACTGTGCTTAATCAAACAGGAACAATTCAAACAATAGCCCCCTGAAAGCTTTTCAAGTTGTGAATCGGTGTGGGCGGTACGGAACAGTTTCTGAGCTGGGTAACAATGGGTTTGGAGAAAGCCCCCTTGCGCGAGCTGCTAAAAAAGGGTAATGCATAGTTGGGTTAAAAAGGGGTGGGGGGAGGGGGGAGAGGGGGAGAGAGCGAGCGAGCGAAAATCATAGTAAAACAATAGAAAAAGAAAATTAACCTTCGGCCATGTTGCCCCACGGGCCCTCTGCTCCAAACTCGTGAGATGAAAACTTTCCCTGTGGATCGAAGTGGTCTTCTGCATTAATCTAACATCCTGATTTTGAACGATCGCAAATTTAGCTCGCATGGTCTAATGTGCTTTCCCTCTTTTGATTTTTCCCCGTCTCTCTCGCTCCGTTTCTGGCCCCCTGCGCACACGTGACTCGGTCAATTACATGCTTTCTTGCTACTAATTTCGCATCGGATCCTTAAGGGGTTGGCAGGAGGCAGGAGCAGCCAATCGCCATTTCAAGTAGCCTGACACACCAAAATAATTTATGAATGAACAAGAAATTTCCAACACGGCGCTTTTTTTTTTTTCTTCCCCTTCCTTTTCGGACAGCTAATCTGCACGCTTCTTTACGGGAAATCGAGATGACGTACTATTCTGGGGTTTCTGCCCTCCCGTGCATGCACAAATCGGTAGGAAGATCCGTGTGTTTCTAGATACAGGCCACTGAACAACAGCTGCATGCAGGGGCGGCCGTGCAGAGGAGATTACGGGGGTATCTGTGCCCACTGCCGGCGGGCTCCGCGCACGCACACGAAGGCGAGATGCTCACGGACGAGGGACACACGTGTGTGCACACACGCACGGGCAGCGCCGGGAGGCATCTGCGGCACCCTCCGCGCAGAACGCGGGCAGATGCACAACTGGATCGTTACTAATTTCGCATTCAAATTAAAAGCGCGCCGGAAACGCGATATCACCTTAATATGGCCCAGAATGTGCGGAGGTCTACCGTTTCACAACATTTCTGGAGGGGGGATGGGGCAAGGAATTGTACTTCACAGGTTTCTCCGCCATCTCTTTCCGGGGGAGGGGATGTGATTAATGACTTCCTAAATAAGAGCCCAGTTTTCAAGCCGAGAATTGGAGTGAACCTCAATCAGCAGTTGGGAGAGGATTGACAGAGAGAGGGATTTACTGGAAAAAGAGGAGGGCGGAAAAAAAAAAAAAAAGCCTCGGGGGAAGAAGACAAAGAGGAGAGAAATAACGCTGACCGGGAACTGCTGTTTTAAGTCTTCACTGCCAGCGGGAGGGGGGATCCAATTCGGAAAAGACATGTGGGATGTGTAACGGGCTTGGTAACAGCCCCTTTGCAAAGGCACTCCCCTTCTGCGCTCACAGGTACACAGCTCTGGCCCTGCCCTCCAGCCCTTCCCAGTGCTGTACTCACGGCCAAACGCTTTTAAAATAATATTTTAGAAACATGAAAAACAAACGAACAATTAGGGGACAATTAGTTTTATTTTCCATCTGTCCTTCTCCTTTATTGTAAAGGTACAGATGAAAGTATTCTATCCTCATCACCACCTACTCACATTAACCTTGCTTTCCTTTCCGTCCGGTGTTTTTTATATATATACATATGCACACACACACACACACATACACATGTCCTTTAAACGTTGCCCATACCTTGTTAAAACCTGGACTCTGACTTTCTTATTAACCCCCTCTCTCCTCCCCCCAGCATCCTCCCTTATCCCAAGGACACACAAACAAAAGCCAAGGCAACAAACTGATCCGTGCAGAACCTGAATGCAAGGGGCTTATGCATTTGCAAAGCACTTGCTGTTGTTTGGGAAGTGGCGTCGATCAGTCTGCCCAATTAAGGGGAACGCCTTTGCCCCCATGGGCCTGTTTACTCCTTTTGTTGCCTTTCAGGAAAGCGTCAATTCCCCCGCTAGCGCCTCATTTCTGTGTGAAACACCAAGGTGGAGGCTCCGTGTGATCGTTTGCAAGAAAGAAGCGAGGGTGGGCAAGAGTGTACAAATACAAGCACCCTGGCAAGTGGAGCAGAAGCTTTAAGTCCTGAAATTCCTTTGCAGTCTTCAACCGTAAATTTCCTATAGGTTATTTCAACAGTGAGGTCGACTTCCTACACTGACCTGCCTTACACATTCGTGCAACATACCACTGCTTTTGGCTCATAACTTCCATTCCCCCCTTACAATAGCGATTATTTTACAACATTAAATCACCAGTTATTTTATAGGCTTGGATCTTATGACCGCGACGATATCTAATATATAGTAAATATACGAGATTTTAACACACGTAAAACCTCAGTTATGAACAAGAAATTAAGGTTACCGGGAGAAAACAATGCCTACACCACTTACTTGAAGTGCCCAAGACTACATTTCTTGTGGCAGAATGCCAGATTTATAAAATACAAACTCTCCCTGCCCCTCCCTTCGAAATTACAGAAAACGCTCATTTAATAAAGTGTTAAGAGTCTCCATTTTAAAAGATTTCTTTTTTTTAACCGACATTTGGTATGAAAAAATCCTTAGAGGCTAGAATATTGGTCGAACAGTCACAAATGTGTTGACTGAGTTAATTAAATGGACAAAATGTCTTGTTAGCAAATTTCAGTGAAAAGAAAATTCAGTATAATATGTTCTTAGATGAATAAATGAAAGACTACAAAACCACGTAAATAAATGAATGTAAATGTGTTGGTTGCAAAGTTTTTTCTTATGTTGCAAAATAAGTGCAGATTTTGTAAAATGGAGGGGGGTGGGATTTGCAATGGGTTTTTACTGAGATTTTCAGGCCTCCAGTATTAGTGGAATTAAGGTTGGGGTCACTGGACTGGTCACTGGTGTCAGATGTTATCGACTCATTCATTTCCTGCAAGGGACATCAGCCTTTCAAGTTTTGTGGAAGGTAGAGAGCTGTTGCCAGCTGGGAACTCTCCGGGAAAAAGAAAAAAAAAAATACCCCAACCAACACCCTTCCAAAATTCATTCTCAAAGAAGGGGGAGGGGGGAAGAGGGGAAGAAACCCCCCTACGGAACAAGCCACTTCGTGGAAAAAATCAGTTTAATGGTAATGGTTTACATTAAAAAAAAAAATCTATTTCCATCCTTACATTTCGCTAAAGAGATGCTAATTTTGGTAAAGACAATTATAGGAAGCTGGAATCATTGTCTTTCTGCATGCACAGTAAGAGCTCGCTTGAAACTATGTAACCAAAACCAGCGGTGTTGGATTTCCCATTTGTCACCTTCCTAAAACTTTCAAAGTCTTAACTTCGGTTTCTTCTATTCCACTAAACAAAACCAAAACAACACAAAAAACCCACAACCCCCCACAAAAACACTACTCGCCCCCTCAAAAAAGACCCCCACCTAAAAAAAACCCCACCAAACCAACAAAAAAAAAAAAAAAAAAAAAAAAAACCACGATAAATAAACAAAACCCAAACCTAAAAGAAAACAAGGAAAAAAAAAACCCCAAACTACAAAAATCCAAACAAACGACGGAGCCGCGTGCATTTGAAACAAAACGCGTGTTTTACACTTGAAAGCAGAGCTCGGGGTGCTGCCACCACTTCCCATTTCAAAGCACAGCCAGCGCTCCTCGCCGACGGGCAGGCAGGAGGGGCAGGGACGGCGCCGGGGCGCCCCTGCCCCCTCTCCTCCGCTGCCCGGGCTTGGCTGCTCGGCGCCGCCCCGCCGATGTTGGACCGAATGAGATGCCCGTCGTGTTTCCCAAGCGGCTGCTACCCAAAGCGGCTCTTCCTAGATGTGGGCTCGGAGGGGGGCCTTTCCCGCCGCTCCTACGGCCGGGAGGTTGTGTCGGTGCGGAGCCGTTCCCGCCAAAATCCTCTCACCTACATTTTGGGCGCCAAAGCCGCCTTCCCTTTCCGCCGCCGCGCAGCGCCCGGGTCGAGGGCGGGGGTTGCCACCAGCCCGGCGGGCCCCACTCCCGGCGCGGCCGTGCCGCTTGGGGGGAGGAGAGGCCGCTTCCCCCCGCTCCGCTCCGCTCCGCTCCGCTCCGCGCCCGCCGGGCAGGGCGAGAGTCGGGCGCCCGGCGGACGCGGAGGCTCGGGCGTCCAGTGGCCGCGCTCCGTCAGGGCCCGGGAGGTGGCGGGTCTGTCCCCGCGTCCCTGCCCTAGAGCCGGGCTTGGCCCCCGGGCTTTTGTTTAACACTTCCAGAATATGCGGCTCCTTCCCAGCGGGGCCGTGGCGGCGTGCCTTCCCGCGCCTTTGGGAGAGCAGGGTCGGACGCTCCCAGGACGCCGCCAACTCCCCTGGTCGGGTTTATTACCCTCCCTTTAAATCGCGCGCATTATTGGAAGAAAATATGCAATTTTAATTTTTTTTTTTTTTTTTTTTTTTTAACAAAACACACCGCCGGCCGAACTGCGCGCTGCCCCGGCTGGGATCGAGCAGTGGCGGGATTTGCCCGACGTGCGACTGCGGGGAATGAAGTTACAGGCTTTTTAGAGGCGCCTTCGCACCACGCCCGTCCTGAGCCGTGGCTCTTTTCGGGAAACGCAGTTTCAGAGCTCAGAAACTGCCCCTCTCCCCTCACTCCCGCCCGCCGCTGGAGCTCTGTTTTTTAGCTTCCCCGGCGCTCCTCAGCCGTCACACCCGAGGCGGGCGCGCCCGCGCCCCCTGAGCCCGCCTCTGCTCCCTCACGGGGACTGGGCGGCCCTCGCCGAGCTTCGCAGGCGCCGCTGCTCGAACTGGCGGCCGGAGCGGCGTTTCAAACAGGAGCTTGATGGGCACTTTCTGCTGAAACGAAAAGCGGCGGCCGTGGGTGCGGTGCGGGTCCGCCCTGCCGTCCGTGCATTTCTGCGAGCAGGGCGGGCGGTTTGCGGGGGACTCCTGAACATCCTAGCAATTACTGTGATTCCGCGCGTGATCCGCGGGCAGGAGGACGCGGGAGGCACTCACTGGGAAAGCTCGGATGCAGGATGTGGTCTCACGTACATTAACCGTCTCTTAGCTGCGGATTTGCAACTGATACCGGCCGCTTCCCCGGGGGATTTAAGGAGGCTCTGGAAGTCGTCGCGGGAGACCGTCTGACAGGGCTAATGTCCCGTGGGGAAGACCGGCCCTCGCGGAGGGACCGGCCGCACGGCCCGGTGTCACCGCTTCGCCTCCCGCTCGGCAGGCGCAGGACAATGAGCGGGACGGGTCTGCGCCTCGGGTGCTTTCGCTCCAGCCCGTCTCGTCAGGCGGGACAGCCGCACCGGGGCTTGGTGTGCATGTCCCAGCCGGGAGCGCATCCTCCCCGACGGGCAACTGCCCAGGCGGTCCCGCCTGCGCCAGGACGGCGGTGACACAGACCGCTCCTCCCGCCCCAGCACACAGGCGACACCCAGCGCCTGCCCCCGCCCGCCCCAGGCTGGCCACCGCTGCAGGGAGCGCGTCCCGTCGTGCGGGCGGCTCACGGGTGTCCCCAGGGCGCGCGTCCCTCCCTCGGGCGCGCAGCGCCGCTCCGCGGGGAGCTCCGCGCCCCGGCCCGCGCATGCGCTGCCCCGGGCGGGCACGGCGGGTGCCCGGGCAGGGGGACGGGATGGGCGGACAGGAGGCTGGACGGGCGGACGGGGGGCTGGACAGGGGGACTGGACGGGCGGGAAGAGGGGCTGGACAGGGGGACCGGACGGGCGGGCAGGGGGCTGCACAGGGGGCCGGACGGGCGGGCAGAGGGACGGGACGGGCGAACGGGGGGCTGGACAAGCGGACAGGGGGCTGGACGGGCGGCTCTGCTGGGGCGTCGCGATCGGAGGCGGGGCGTGGCGGTAATGTGACAGCGGCACAAAAATAACTCCAGGAGTATAAATCTTAGCGATTGAGGCGCGTCTGCCGGGGTGGTGGTCCCGCAGCGCTCATACAAAGCCGTAGGCTCCCACAATTTGACAGGTATGCGACATGGGGTTACTGTAAATAAACTTTCCTTATGTAATTGTTTATTTTTCTTACAGACTGCACCAAACAAGAACTCTGAAGCCTGTGCACTAAACTAACGATTCTTCCCCTCCCGCCCAATAATTACGTTCCTCAGAGTCAGCGGGACAGAAGTGCTGCAGCCCCTCAGTTTAACACATACACAGTCAGCCACGAAAGACGCTGTAGAGAAGACTGACCTGAGCCTGAGGAGACCTTCTTGAATGACCTCATCGTCTTCTGAGGAACCTAAAATCAGAGAGCTGGAGTCAGTACCGCGTACACTGTGCCCGAGTACCGTATTTAATTACCTCATCTCCACTTTAACGGCTCATTAGGAGGCCATAAAATGCCAGGGCATTGACTCTATGAAGTGACCTGTAAACCTACTGTTTGAGACTTACCTAGCTCATCAGAGCCACAATGATATAACCAAGGCATAAGATAAAAAATCAGATGCTTTCCCTCCCAGCACCAGTAAAGGCATTGCCCCTTTCATTGGTCTCTTATGAAATCTACACAGTTTATAACAACAGAGGAAAAAGACACAGATTTGCAGAATATTGGAAGGTGTTTTTTTCCTTTATCAGTATTTAATTGCAATAGGGAACCTAAGAACTAGAGAGTTGTCTTTACTATGTTTAAATTGTACATATTAAACAATCAAGTCATACCTTGTATATGATTTAAGAAAAGCCAATCAAAATAATCCTCCAGGATTCTTTCTTGGTCAAAACTGTAACTCAGTGCCAACTTATGAATATCAACAAATGCTCTTAGTTATGTCAGTGATGAAACTGCAGGGCATACTATCTAATGATATTAAATTCTAGGTCTCTATCTAAACAAAAACAATCAGTCATACAAATACAGATGTGTGACTTGACTGAAACTTCATGAAAGGTGTCCTTTTGTACTAGTTGAAAATGGCCTGGCTTATTTTGTATGTTGACAAAAATATCACACAGAAAAAACCCACTGCAGATGGCAGGAAGCATGAAGGAAAATACCTTGGTTTTGGAGTAAGCTTGTTACTTAGGTTATCCAGTTTGTTTAACAAATGAAGGATGAACAGATAGGAGCGTGCACCAACTCACCTGCCACAAGCCTGTCCTCTTGTCACCCTCTACTGTCTTTTTGAACAATCTACATTAACTAAAACCCATCAAAAAGAAACAAGGAATTGCAGTGTCAACCTGTTTAGGTATAAGCCCAGTTCTCTTCTGTTTTAGAGAAATCTGAGTTATGTCTTTTTTCCAAGTTAACATATGGACAGCTATCCTGCTCTCTTACTAAAAAAAAAAAAAAACCAACCTGATATCCTACTAGCAGTGAGCAAAGTCAGAAGAAGAATGAACAAATACAAATGACAACCAAATTTCTCTAACTTCTTTCCCTTTATAATCAAATATCCTGTGAATCCTTTTCAGCACCAGAAAGTGGAAAAGGGGGTGGGTACAATCTTTCTTTTCAGTGCAACAATACTGGCAAGTTGATTCAGTTCCTCTTCTTTTGTAGTAACTAAGTTTTCCACTGGAATTGTGTGGACTTCTGACTTGTATTAAACCTGTCTCTGCTTTTACACCTTCAAGCACTGAAGCCCAATCTCTTGTATCTGCTTCTTTGTTCTGCCAACCTGTGGCTATGTGGCTTTTGTGTCTTTCAGATTTACTTGCATTATTTATGCAACATAATGAAATATGCAAGCATAGAGTAAAGGATCCGTTCTTGACTTTGGAACGTAGCCCGCTTTAGTTTATGAAGGGATTAAAAATAAGTATTTGGGGGAATGGTGTCGGGATTCAAAGCAGGAAAGTACAGCTCTTAAGAACTGTAGCAGAAAACAGCACAAATTCAAGTTATTCTTGTTTCCAGTATGGTCATTTCATAACACATTTTAAAGCATCACACATTGTAGAGAGTCACATAAATATAACAGATTATTAAACAGAAAAGCAGGTATCTTATTTTTTCATAGTTATTGGAAAAAACTTCCTTATATGACACCCAAAGCTTGGCATAAGGGATGTTACAGAAAAGCCTGGGCATTTAAATTCTATGAACTAATTTAAATATGTAGTTTAAGTGAGAAACTACTCTGGCATGTATTTTACTGTATCCTACTGAAAGACATACAAAATCAGCCCCTGATTTAATGGAAACAGGTTTGGGCTCTGAAATGTCTCACGGTAAACTCTCCAGTGCCTCCTTATGCTCTACAAACCAAAAAAATATTTTGGCATTTTAATTCTGAAACTACCTTGGCATTTACATGAACTTTGTTACTGCAAGTAAGTAAATAAATGCTGTTTAGGAATTATGTACTAGATAGCGACATGTTTTCAGAGAAAAAGTCACTTGCTTTGAAACCAATCCTTATTTTAACTAGGCATTCACAGCATGTGGAAGGATACTGTAACAGTGAGCCCAAAAATAATGCAAGAGAACACCATGTGCAATTATTGCTGGATAAGAAATATAATGAAAAGTGCAGTATCAGTTAAAGGCACACTGACAGACACTCAACAAAGGTAATCTACTTTCCCTTACAAGTAGCACAATCTGCAATTCAACTTACTTAACAGCTTATGTAGTCTATTTTTTGATAACTTATTGGTCAGTAAAAAATAATAGCAAGTTTATATCTATTTTAAAAGAATTCTCTCAGATATGTATTGTTTTGAATTCATTACCTTAAGCAAGTTTGCTGCCAAAGGATTTAGAAACTTAATTTGTTTGGAAGAAAGTAAAGCAGACAAAAATAGTTATTCCATTTAAGTAAGATATATGCTTTCCTCCAAAAGTAAGTTAAAAAAAAAATTAATATGTCAAACTTGTTTCTTTCACAGTGGTAGCCAGGGGCCAGTTTTCTTCTAGAGTAAAACCAGCAGTATTTTTTACAAGAATGCTGGGTACTATAAGCATAAGTATGATTAGAGTGTAGAAGAATTAGAAAACAAAACCTGCCAATACTTTATTTTATAACAAAGAAGGAAAATAGTGATGCAAAGGAATAGGGGAAAACATTCCAATGTTGAAAGGATCTTCTTTTAGTTAACTCATCAGGAGTGAAGACTTAAATGGATGAATGCTGCAAAGTATACACAAAATTTTAAAACTCTGTATACAGAGCCCAAGCACAGAAAGAGCATTAAACATCAGCTTTTAAAATATATCTGTATACACATGCACACACACATACACCAGTCAGATATGTTAACAAACTTTGCTGTCTATAATTTGAACCTGTCAGTAAAAATTAACCTTATTCTCATATACTGTTCTTGACTGTGGGTAGAAACATTACGCACAGAGTATTTTGATTTCAAACACCACAAATGTGTGTTATCTGACACTCTGAATTTACTTGTTTTACACAGATTCCTCAATGTGCAATTCTAAATAACAGATTTCCTCCTGAGATGTTTTCATTGTTTAAGCTCTTTTTTTCCTTTTAATTTCATTCAGTTCCATAGAGGTTCCTTGAAATGCCGAAACAAAAAAATTACGATTTCCTAAAAATGTACACTAATGTGCTAATGTCCTTATGTGATTACAGGGTGGCTAAAGTTGAAAGCTCTCACAAATTTATTCTTAGTCTAGCCAAAATTTTCTTTGCTTTTCTTCATACTTCTATTTTTATACCATTACAATATTTTTCTAGCACATGAAGATGAAAGCAAGCATGTGTGAGATATTTAAAATATTTTTACAATGCTGATTTAAGAAAATTAACTGAAAAATTAGCAAATTAAAATTTAGTCTTTCTTTGCTAATTTCACCCACTTCTGTCACTGATTTGAAGGAGGGTAACTACAGATTCAAGTAAATAACACAGCTAGGCAATAGCCCAGCTATGCTTTTTTCCTGATATAAAAGAGGCTAAGCATATATTAGTCTTTAGGAAACCAAGTTTTTGAAGATCAAACATTCAGTTACACACCTTTTAATTATGTGTAAGAATGTCATTTGTCTACAGCGAGAACAGGAACAAAGAAAGGTAAAGTGTTTGTTTGTATCATGAATCTGATTCTTTTGGGCAATAAAAAGGGAGTAATAAAATCCACAATATGAGAATGGAAGCCAGTGAAAGCCTGACAACTCTAGGATCAGAGTTTCTCCTTAAAATTAAACACTACTACTATACTGACAATTGTTTTAGCCATAAAAACTATCTAGTATTTATTTAGTTTAAAACATTAATTATACATACCACAGGAATATGCTGAACAGTCATTTTTAATGATTGAAATTACTTATATACAATTCTCATATTTAGTGTATTTGATTTAGTAAAATCTGCAATGTCTTATGGTCTGCATTTGAATATACATATACTAAAAAATTATCATAATTATTTAATTTAAAAGCCATGTAAATCAGGCATGTTTCGAACAATATTTTGTAATTCAAAGATTGTTTTAAACACACAATTTAAAAATGGAACATTACTGTTCTACTTCCTACATACTGAAAGTATTTTGTTCCCAGTTTACTGTTAGCAAGGGCATTTGAAATTGCCACACATTGATTTGCTATGCAGCAAATGAAACAATGAGAAAACTACTTCGTGATCTTATTACATGTTTTCAGATGGATTTTACTTCGGGCTTCTTAAATTACTTTGTATCAGTACTTTGTAAGGAAAAGAACTTCAAAAGCCTTAATTCTCAAATCATAGATAGACAATATTTTTCAGAGCTTAATCATCAATTTATTTTGTTATATATTTCTGTGAGAAACTACATAAAAAGAGTAATATTTTATTTCCCCACTTGGTAACTACTTGCAAACAAAACAATGCCAAATGAAGTACTAAAACAAAAACCTGCTAAAGGTCAAGTTAAGAACGAACACTATGACAAGCTGAACTCAATATTTAAGTCTTTAGTTTTTTTTTTTATTCACCCTGATTACACTAAATTGAATGCATATTGCTCACACTCAGTATAGAGATATTACATTTTTAATCCAGAATTGTACATGCATTGTTTTCAATGCAAAACCATTATTAAACTGAGATTAACGGTATAACTTACAACTTTCACATACGATATAAAAATACTGCAGCCAATTAGAATTTTAGTATCATCAAAAGTGATGGTACTACAAGTTTTATTTTTAAAAATGAGTAATTTTTATTTACTTTTATAACAACTTCATTATGGTTTGTTCAGACCTCATTTCTGAGATGTTAATACTTGTTTGGATGAAATTTAACACACCCTTCACATATCTTTTCCTCTGCACAGAAATTTTGTCTTATTTCCATGTGCTATTTACCTACAAAACACAGAATCTTCTTTCTTCATTTTTGTTGGGTTTTTTAATAACTGAACTTTTACTTAAGAGCACTACTAAAGACGGATTTTATAATCATTAGTATTTTATAATATCCTTATCAAATACTGATATTGATATTGTCCATTAAATTAATCAAATCAAACATCGTAGAAGTTAAAGAGCAGATGAGTGTCTGTATTTTAAACACCAATATTCACTTTCCTAGAAGAGTGGGTAGTACAAGGCACATCTTTCCCATTTCAGCTGGAGTGGACATCAGTCCTGTATGTCAATGCCTTCCGACTGAGTCACTGGTTAAAAAAACCAAAGTAATGCAATGGTCACTTTTTATAAACTTTAGTGGAGATAGGTCATTAATCAAACCAGAAAAAAAAGTAAACATCAGTGATATATATAACTAATAATTCACAATCTCTAAAAGAAAAGATGAAAATCTTTAAAAACAATGTACACATCAGTAGCTGAAGTAAGTACAGGACATACAGTATCCGAAAGAAAAACAAAAACCTAATATGTGATACAAAATTATTAGTGAGTCAGTATACAAATTTTAACAGTTGAATTTTAGTAGTTATCCTTAGGTGTTGCATTACTGCATGTGGTCTACCTGTAGAATATTTGTTAAATATCTTCAGAATATTTACGAAAACTTGGTTTAGTCTAAATGATATTATTGATATAAGCACTGAACCAAGACCTTCAAATTGTTAGAACACTAAACCTTAGACTCTGCATACAATAAAATAATAATCACGTACATATACTAGTTAAATAGTTGGGTTTTAGGTCTAATTACTGCACATTGACATACAGAATGCTGCAGACTGGAAGTAGCATTGTGGGTAAGTGGTTTTCTAGAAATAATAAGTTTGTGAGCGAATACAAAAAATGAATGGACCTACCTGCAACTGAACTTTATTGAAACAACAGTATGTATGAGCAGGATTTTTTTTTTTTTTTGCTAAAATCACTGAAAATGCAGAAAATGGCTACACAACCCTCTCATCTCTCAAGTAGTAATATTAAAGTACAGATGGTAGATTGTTAAATGTTAACTTAAGAAATGCATTTAATATTTTAAGACAGACACATTTTTGCATCAGTAACTGCACAAATAATTCCCTAATAGAGGTACATTCAAGAAAACAGGGAATTGTGTAAAACTACCTCTATTTATCTGTTAGAATTAACTAGTTAAATATTACAGTCCTCACTTCTGTATAATTAAGCTTTTGTTCAACTATGAAAAGCTAGAAACTGATTGCTTGAAAATGAGCTGCATGACCTTTGTCCTGGTTTGTCACCTCTGACCTTTAATTTGAAGGTCAATTCATTCTGCATATCAATTAATTCTATTTTTAGAAGCAGAATGTATATTTTTTAAATTGTTATCCTCCCATATGAAACACATCATGTTCGTTTTGTCTTTTTTTTTCAGCCCTTACACATCAAACCAGAGGAGCATATTTGTTTTTTATTGAGCAACCGTATTCAAAACACCCAGTATGCAATTACAGAAAATGAACACTTGTCTCTGCAATGAAAAAAAGCTTTTAAATTTTTTTTTCACGTAGTAGAGATGTTGCAGCACGTTAAAGTGAATTTGGAAAATAGGATCTGTTAGACAGCGCACTTTCTAAATTTGCCTTTTTGAAATAGAGGAAGGAAGGAGAAAACCTCACGCCTCTGTTTGCATTGCTGCTAATGGATACCTGTTTTTTCCTGAACCTTCCCTGTGCCACGAGAGGTTATTTCATTCTCACTGATGACACACTGTTTTGATATTCACTTTCAGAAAGTCCTTTCATAAACTGAACCTGCAGTTAAAAATAGCGAATGCCAAGTTCCTGTCTAGTTGCTGCTTTCATCCGCACTTCCATTTCTTATGGGTAACGTTAAGCTTCCCAAGGTGGCCACAAAAAAACCTGCGTTGCTGGGAGGGCTCGTGTTCTGAAGGAGAGAGCGCTGTAGTATTTGTCATTGATTTTGCTGTCAGCATTCGACAGCGGAGCGATACACTGCATTGCATAAGGGCGCTGGGTGAGAGCACTCCCCTGCCCTGACCCCCTGCGCTGAAGCGCCGAGAGCCGCGCAGCGCAGCCCGCCCAGGGCACTGCCCGGGCCGGGCCGGGCCGGCGGGCAGGGCTCCGCCGGGAATAACATGGCCGCGGGGTTTCAGCACCGCGGACAGCGCCGCGCCCACGGAGGAGGGGCCGCGCCCGCCGCCGGCCCTGGGCGCGCCCCGCGGGTCACCGCGCTGCCTGCCTGGGAGCCCGCGGGCCGCACGGCCACCCCGCCGCGCTCCGCCGGCCGCGCTCGGCTCCCGCCGAGGGCAGCGCGGTTCCTCGGGACACCGCCTCCCGGCCCAGCGCCCTGCTCGGAGCCACGCGTGGTGCCTCGCCTCTCTGCCCGAACGCCGCGCTGCGCGCCGCGGGCTTCAGCTGCCGCTCAAACAAAACGCTGCCACGGGGTTACATAGCAGAAAAAGAGGAGGAACAAATGGTTTAACTGCTTGGGCTTTAAAATTCACTTCTGTGCTCGGCGATGCAATATGAAACACTGCGTGTGACCTACCACTGCATCCTGTGAATGGCCTAGACTGCAGCTGTTCAGGCCTAGGAGGGAGAGCATGTGGGGTTTCCTTCCTAATTTACGTACCACCATCTTCCATCTCTTGAAATTCTCAGGGCATGCCAGCTAATATATTTTCAGATTAATTTTAAAAAAAGTTTTGATAAAAGTGGGACAGCAGCACACGCCCTTTACCGACTGTATTTTAAAATAATCAGAGTAGAAGACAGTTATTTTTATCATGCACACACGAGCAGAGTTTTTAGTACAGCTATGTTTTTGTACCTACTGCAATGGACAAACATCAGATATAATCACTACTTTTACCATTACATACATGATTCATTTGACTACAGCAAAGGAAACTTGACTTCCTGGTGTATTAATAATTTAGGTAATAATTTAATTCAATATTGATTCTTACTACTCCTATACCAAAGGGGGAAAAAATATCATCCTTTGAAGAACTATAACTTAGTTGCATATCTTATAAATAATTTTCCAAACATTTGTCTGTATTATCTCCTCTGAAGTGTCAAGATTTTTTTTAATAGTTTTAAAAAATAAATTACTTGTAGTTTTGTAAAACAAACAGGTATCAATCTAAAAGTGCACTATTGCACTTCAGTACAATGTTATATCCAAATACCGCTAAAAGTATAGACAACTACATTTAAATGAACTATGACCAACTTTAGCTGTAAGTATTTTCTTAGTGTCTCATGACTTGTTCATGGCAGGTCGCTTCTCCATACTTGCAATTTCCATGCAAGATGGGAAATTCCAAAACAGGTGGGGAAAAAAACCACAGCCCTGTAAATGGCCTATTTAAAAAGAACAGTAAGACCAGTTACATAAGGAAAAAGAGTCAAGTCTGTAAACAAATTGGTGTAGTGTGCACTACTGTTTTGTCCCATCACTGCAAGACCATCGTACATCATTTACTCATCATCACTAACAAGCTAACGACTGGTAAGAGAGAAACAAGTAAATGAATAAAATCTCTTTAGGTAATATGTTTATCAGATTATAATGGATAATTCCCTAATGTTAAAGCTAAAAGATACTTAAAATTAACCTAGGGTTTTCAAATTTATTCAGATACGCCAATTACATATTTTATAATAGCTTGGGCACAATATTTGCGTGCATTGGTGCTGTTTACTTATTTCTAGATTAATGTTCTCATTCGATAGCTGGTTATCTGACCCGCTGTATGGTTTACTACAATAACACAACAGCCGAGTGGAGCTGCCGGCGCTCAGACACGGTCTGAGCGGAGCCCGGAGACGCCGCGGCCGTATCCTCACCGCGGCGGCGGGCGGCCAGCGGCCACGCGGACCCGCCGCCGCTGCCCGCGGGCGCGCAACCAGACAAGGAGGAGCAAGGCGTGTTGGAGGCATTTCGGCACTTTATTTGTTCTCCCCCGCACGGCGTCCCGCACCGCGCCCGGCTGGCACCTCAGAGCCAGCCGCGGGGCTACGTGTCACAGCACCCCGGAAAGCCCGCCCGCCCGCCCCCTCGCCGGCGGCGCCGCGCCCCCGGCGCTGTCCCCGCAGTCCCGCCGGGGGCGGGCAGCGCCCGGCCGCGACCCCGCGCCGCGGCGGGAGCCATCCAAGATGGCGGCCCCGCCGCCACTCGCGTTAAACCCCCGGCACCGCGCACACGGCGCCGCGCGTGACACGCGGCCCCCGCCCGCCCCGCCGGTGGTTACCGAGCCCCGCACCCTTCGGGGCGCGCCGCCTCCGCCCCATCCTCCGCTCCCCGGCCGCCTCGGAGCGGACGCGTCGCCCGGCGGGTCCCGTCCCGCCGTCCGTCCGCTCTCCTCCCACGGCCTTCCCTTCCGCCGGGCCGCGGGCGCCCCGCGCCGGTCCTCGCCCGCCCCGCCCGGCCGCGGCTGCTCGCCGGGCGGTCATCGCCATCCGGCGGCGGCTGTCGGCGGGGCGCGGGCCGCCCCCTGGCGTCGGGCTGCCGCACCGTCTCCGCGGCAGGTCCCTCGGCCCCGGCCGACACCGGCTCTCGGCGGGGCGCTGCGCCCCGCGCCCCGCTCGGCGCGGGGAGCGGCTTCGTCCCTTCGCCCTTTCCTCTACCGCGGCTGCCGTCGTCGTTCGCCTTTGACGGGCGGCGCGGCCCGGCGCCCCCTTCCCTCGTGCCGGCGGCTCAGGCGCGGACAGCCGGGGCCGGAGCGGGCGGGCTCGGGGGCAGCGGCGGCCGGCGGAGGAGGGGGCGCGGCGGCGGCGACGAAGGGAGAAAGGTGCGAACCCGGAAGTACACCCGCCCCGCCGCCGCCCGCAGGGAACACCCGCGCCCGCACACACAACAATGCGGCGCCGCTCCGCCTCCGCCCAGCGCAACTTTTCCTCCGGCACTGGAGAAACCCGCCGGCCGTCCCCTCCCCGCGGCCGCCCACCAGCGCCCCGGCAGGTGCGGCGCCGGCGGGAGGGCGAGACCCGCGAAGGGAGAGGTGAAGGGAGCTCGCTTACCTCCCGCACGCCATGGTGGCCGGGCTGAGCGGGGCTGCGCCAGCGGCTGCCGCGGTGGGGAGGCGAGCGCGGGGGCTGGGGGGCACGCACCCACCGACGGGCGCCCCCGGCGGGGGGCTTTGCCTTCCCGAGCCACTGGGAGGACGGAACGGAGGAGGAGGAGGAGAAAGCGAGCTGCGGCGGCAGAGGGAACCGGTGCTCCCGGCGGGAAGGCGGCGGCGGCAGCAGCAGCCAGCGAGGAGGGGCGGCGGCGGCGGGCGGACACGGCCCCGGCGCTGGCTCACGCCGCCGCAGCCGCCGCGCACCTGCCCCGCCGCCCTCCCCGCGGGCGGGCGGGCGGCACCGGCGGCTGCGCGCGGGGGCGCTCCAGGGCAGCGGGAGCCGGCGGGCGGGGCGGGGCGGGGCCGGCCGCGCCCCCGGGAGCCGCCCGACGGCCCCGCCGCACCGACACTCGCCGCGGGGCTCTTGCTCTCGGGGCAGCTCGGAGGGCACCGCTCACCACATCCAGCCGATCACCTCCTGCCCCAGGCGCCTCCTTGGCTGCACATCATGGAGGCCATTTGGCACCTGTGGTTGCGTCCGGCTCCGGCGCCCCGAGGACTGGACTCCCCAGCTGAGGTGTGTCTGCTTGCGCTACTGCTCACCCCCAAACCTGCCGGTGACAGGTGGGGCATCGCTTCTGTGCGGACGATCTTGCACGTCTTAATAGCACCTTAACCAGCTGCAGCCACGACCTGCAGGTGATGGGTCTCGTGGTGTGCAATTCACGTCCACAAAGTAGGCAGGGTTCTAGCTGTACAACTGCCTTGTCCAGAACTTTTCGGTTCCCAGTGGTCTTGCACCATGATTGGTTCCCTTTACCAGCATATGAGACTTTATTAATCCCAAAGTTTTGTTTTTCTAGCTCATCCTGACTTGTCCACAGAATACCGCAATGGTAGTTTCCATATTGTCGTACAGCCAGCATCAACTTTACCCAAGTGTTTATTGCTCATTTTTCTAAAAATAGCAGGGTTAACAAAGTTGGGCTACATATGGACCAGTGTTCCACATTCCTTTTTCTACCAATCCACTCTACGTGGGCTCCAGTAGTCACCACTTTCCACATGCACTAGCAAAATGGAGATGGCTCCCAGTGGTGTGGTTCTTCACCAGGTACATGTGCTGAAGATTAGCCAACTGGTGAGTCAAACAGTAGGTAAGTGGTGAAGTCACACCATCTTCCACCTGGAGAGGACACTGATTAGCAGTCTCATTTTCTTAACTGGAGGTTTTTGTCATGACACGTAGTTATTTTTGTGTCCTTTATGTTGAATTTGGCTGAAACTGTGAAAAGGGTTCAAAATTTGCCTGAGAACAAAGGGATGGATAGCAAATGCAATCCCTTTCCTTAAGAGAGCACGATAAAAATGCGATCTGTAGTGAGCCAAGTTTGCATGTATTTTCTGTTGTTAGGCATTAGTATGCTTGCCTTGAACTTCCCACTCTTGGGCTTTCCTTTGTAGATTTAATTTTTGAGGGTACAGTAAGGCTTTCAAGAATTTATTAGCACTTTTTGGTGTAACTAAATGCAACGTCAGCACAAAAATACTTATCATACATAGCTTTTTAAGTTCCTTTTAACAGGAAAAGCTTAACACAGAATTTTGCTGTGTGATCTTAGCCTGTAATTAAAGCAGCTGTGGAACCTCTCAAGCCTTCAAATACTGTGCCTTAGTTCAGAAAGGTTTTGTGTTGAACAGAGAGATAATTCCAAGGCTCAATAGAGAGTCTTCCAATGACCAAATGACACCATTTCACTTAGACTTATCTAGGCACAGCCATAGAAAGCTGCTTCATGTTTCACATATTAAATTTAAGTACCCACATTTATGTAGAGTCCTAATATTTGACTGTTACCCAAAATTTAGTGCATGCTCTGTGTGTAAATATATAAATCTAGCCCAACACAGAGCTACATTACCTTAACACAGCTCCTGCTGTATTTTACTAATAGTTTGAGGCATCTTTTCTGACAAGCAAACAAAACCAAATCATGCTCAGAACTTGATTTCTCACTTAATTTTTATTTATTTCTAATAGATGGGGAAGAGCTCCTTCCTGGTACCCACTATTTCTGCTGAGGTATTTATTTTTGCAGAAAAAGAAACTTCCCTACCTGCTTTGTTTTTGTGCCCTCAGAATACAATGTAACCTAATTTTATATCAAGTTTACATAAAACAAATTATATATGGAATATAAGCAGAGTTGAACTCTTTTGATAAATCACTGAACTGCAAACAGACTGTGAAAATACAGGACACTTTTTTTCCTATTGTTTTCTTTTTCTCAGCTTTTTTCTACTGGTCTTGTTCTTAGGGTTTCCCCTGAGAACTTGATGAAAAATTTGTTTCTTCCTATGCATATTAAACAGTCCTAGGCATTTTCATGAGGCATGGCATTTTTTACTAAGGTGAGCTGTTAAAGTGGCCTGCCAGCCCAATCCACATTTCGTAGACATGCTTCTAAATATTTTTTTTCCTTCTGCACTGCATTCCCAGACCCTTTTCCTCGCCTATCTTATTCACCCACTAAATTCCCATGCTTTCCTCATGGTTTTCTAATCAGTCTCCCCTGTCCCTGTCCCTCCCAACTAGGGAGAAATGCTGCTGCTTCCCAAAGATATGTATGACAGCTCTTCCAGCCAACAGTAACACTAATCTTCATTAACTCATCTCCGCATATTGTGGACTAAGCTATACTGGCCAATACACACGCTGATATGAGTGAGATGCGCTTGGCAGTGAGTCTCTGCCTCTGCTCTCCAGTTTCTAGACTTAGTTTTTTGCCCCTTGAACAGCTCTGATCTCAGAAGACTCTTAGTCTATTTTTTTTTTCTCAGTCTGGTCTTTCATTTGTCTATTTTTCATTTGACTCACAGATTTATTTTTTTAAAAGCACATCAAGTCTTCTATAAAACTCAACCAAAAAAACCCAACAAACTACTGCAGTTTTAAAGCTAAGTATTCCCTGCATGCTGGCAGCAAAAATGATGTGAAATGTGCTATAGAAGGACCCTGGTGAGGGTCTTGTTTTCTTTCCTGCAGAAATGCTCATGATCCAAACTGTTTCTTAGCTGTCAATGGCTGTGTGCAGTTACAGAACAATCTCTGTCTTCCTTTTAGCCATTAGTCTCCTTCTTTGCCTTTGGGTTTGTTTTAATTTTTTAATGACCCAATGAAAATGTTAGTAGCAGAGTTTCCTATTTTCTGTGTCTTCCTCCTATTTTATTTGCATTTGCCAGTGGGGCCAAAGAAAGGAAGTGATTTCTTTAGAAGTTTGTTTGAAAAAGCTGTGCCAAAATATGCTGTTCTGCTTTATTTTGTGGCCTTGTGAAAATTATGCAGCATTTAATGAAGTTTTAAATTTTAATGTAAGATTCTCAAGAATGTTCTATTTGCAAACCTAGGCAGATATCTAAGCACATGAACATTCAATATGGTAATCAGAGAAAATTATTTTATAAAAAATGGCTTTTTAGGCATTTATTTAGTTGCAGCAAAGTCAATTTAAAAAGCACATTCAGAGTGCTCTGTCAAGCCAAGCCTTCACTGTTACTTCTCCACACCTTTTCTAAGCGAGTATTTACCACTTTACAAGACTGCACTTAATTCCAAGCCAGTAGACATTTTTCTCTCTTCAAATGCTTGATCATTTCTGTCCTTGTTCAGAGGCTCAGATACACAAATATGAAAGTTGAGGTTATGCTTCTTGTTTAAACTGGTGCAGAAACTGAGCTGTGTCCATCCAGAAATTCACCATGACATCAATTGGAGAGGGGTTCATCAGGAAGACCAAACGAGAGAGGAAGCTGTGAACACCCCCAGTGGATGCAGGATTCTGCTTTCTGCTTTTTAGACCAAGGCCACACATGCAACTCCAGAAAAAGTGTTGGCTTGAGCTTTCCTATTAATGGGGATGAGCATGCTATGTTTGTGTCACACAGGTATTGGTTTTACATCAAGGAAGATGACAAATATTTTGCTCCTGCCAAAACAGAGTGTAAGGGAATACAGTTCTGTTTATCTGTTCCCCTCATCATGTTTTTTTTCATGGATGGAAAATCCTGTGCCCAAGTCCTCCCTGCTGGTTTGCTTGCTCAGGGATATGGAGACTCCGTGGCCACATCTGAATTAGCAAAATGAACAGGACCAGGACAAATGCCAGAGCACTGGCTGGGCACAGTACATGACGTGGTTTAGTGCCAGCCAGGTTTCATTCACCAAAACAATAGGTGCCAGGCTGTGGTTGAGGAACTAGCATAGAGAAATCCAAGCCCTAATGTGCAGATTCCTAATGGCCTGGTTTCAGGAATAACTGGTTAAAACTCTTGTATGATTGTGAGATGTGCCAGGCCTGTTAGCCACAGGGCAGCAGAAAATGAGCCCTGGACTGTTCGATTCACTGGTTGAGGCATGGCCTTGACCCCACAATGGATTTGGTGGGAGGAGGGGAAGCAGAGAAGGGGGGAGCAGGGGACTGTCTACTATGAGGGCCCCTTTTTTAAGAGCCAGCTCTAACAATGTAACTCACAACTGAGTGGCTGCTGGTTTGAATTTCTTCTCTATTTTACATTATACCACTGTTAAAGAAAAAAAGTTCATAGGGAGGAAATAAGGACTCAGATCTCCTTGCGTCCAGCTGATTATACAAAGTGGTAGTTTATGGCCAAGTTTTTAAATGTTTGCTCCATTTCTGATCCCAGGATTCAGGATCAGTTCGAACAGAAATGTTTCAGCATGCTCCTCTTTAGAATAATTAACAGAGTGGAGGTTATGGCACATTTTAAAAAGGCAAAAGTAATACCAAGCTTTTCATATAAAGCTCATCAACAGCAACAGCAAGGAGTCTGATGCAGGATGAGGGATTTATGATGAAGCTGAATTAGTGCACAAGATCTTCACAAACAATTACTTCAAAACGATGACAGTCATGTTCAAATACTGTTTTAGGAATTCAGGGACATACGCTTGGTTAACCATTAATATTTAATGCTTTTAAAATCAATACATGTAGCCCTTAAGAGTAATGACCATAAGAAAATGTTAACTTTACATTAGGAATAAATTTTATGTTATGACTGAGACTCGTCTGTGGGTTTTATTGCATTACACTGGATGTGGTTTTCATCAGCTAAATCTGTCTGGCTCCTTATAGCAGCTTGATTTAAGGAGTTTGAACTAGTTTCCTTGGGGAACTGCAGGCTCAAAAAATTGAATTGTTAGCTGGTAGAAAAAAATTACAGAACATTTTCAAAGTGTACAGTGGTGAAGAAAGGAAATGATTACTTGGAGTTGGGGGCGTAGAGTGAGAAAGTGCCTGCCTCATGCATCTGTGGGTGGAAAGCCACAGTTGGCTTATACATTTACTTTGTTTCTTCATCTACCATTGCTCCAATCACAAGAACTAATTACAGTCAGTTAGGTCAGCATTTCCCTATTCTATTGAATATTGAAAAACCAAGTAGAGAAGTTAACATGATTTAGAAAGAGCTTCTCTGCATTCCCAGTGGACTAGAATAATATGCAGCTAGAGTAATCATTTCCAAGCATTCATTTGCAGCATCACTTTTATTGTTACTCATGAATTTTAAGAATGAAGCATTAATTGATAAGCAAGGCTTAAACTACTCAAAATATTGTCCCAAATTATTTTGTTTCACTCCTGGCTTACCTCTGCCACTTCAGTTTGAGTCAATCAGAATTCACTCATAGGTTAATTGCAGAAATAAACCACATTGCTAAAGGGTGAACTGATTGAAAGTGACACTGATTCAAATGGAGACTGCTTTGATACAGGAGAGTCTTCCTTCATATTTCCCATACCCTTTGAAATAAATAAATAAAAAAAGACAATGGAAATAGAAGAATGGAGTTTTAATAAATTTTGAGTTTTTTTCTGGCTAAAAATCAGTATCGTTTAAGTCCCATTGTACTTGCTATCAGAAGAAATTTGGAAAACTTCAGCTAGGCAGACAGAGTCCAAGTTAAAATGTGAGGGGGGAAGGAAGTGTTGAAAGGAAGTCTTCTCAAATCCTACTTATTTATTCTTGTAAATATGCAAAAAAAAAAATAGTGACAGATAACAAAGAGAAATAAAAAACACAGAATGAAAGGAGAAAAAGAGATACTCCTTGGCCAAAGTAAAAGCTGAGCAAGGAAGTGGAGAATTGGCTTTCTGTGGAAACAGAAAGGTCTCACAACTTTTCCCAATGGATTCTGCAATATAAATAACAAGGATGTGTCTGAGGTTCAAAATAAAGGGAACAAATTGGTTAGCTACAGAATGGCGACAGAGGCAAAGATTCTCCATGCAATCAAGGAAGAAATACTGATGATGAAAAGGAGGGCAGAGAAACTGGAGCGTCAAAAATTTGACAATCACTGAAGGACCAAATATGTGAGTAGCAGTAATATTTGGCTGGTTAATGAAGCCATTGAAGAAAAGACTCCATGCCAGAGCCAGGTGGACATGGGGAAAGAAGGAAGGCAGGACTGACACTCAGCAGCTGAAAAATTCAGTGATGAACTGTGAATATATAAAACATCTAGGTGTCTGACATTTTTCTCTCAGGAACAGAACACTGGCACAAGCTGACTGAGACTCTGAAGTTTTTAGGCTTAGTGATATATGCTAAATCCATTGGTAGAAAAACTCCACTGTAGGCACTGGAAGTATCAAAGAAATTATTCTGGACCTCCAGTGCTACAATTTGTATAGACCAATATGTAATTAAGCAGCTGAGCAGGTATCTTTTAGTTTTAAACGTTGTCCTTTCCCCAAAGCAGTTTATCTGTATTTCATCTACATGTCCTTAATGTAGGGAGCTGAAAGTTGCCATTTTTGTGTGTCTAAATACCGTACTTCACTTCTCATGTGATAAAGTATCCCTTCCTAATCCTAGCTCTATTTTAATTTTTCAAAACACATGGACCCCAGTGTTCCATTCCTCTCTTATTGCCAAGAGATGAAAATGGAAGTGACACAAATCAGTGGGGAGAATATTCCACCCTTACATATAAGATTGATTTTTCATACTGGGAAATTTTACCCAATGAATGAATGTTGAAGAATCAAAATGTTTTTGATGAAAGCACATTCATATATAATTTTCAGATTATTTTTTAGCAGTGTCTTCTTGTGACCCCAATTAAAGTAATAGTTGCAGGTGACCCAACAGAAACAGACGAATGGTCATTTCCTGTGGCCCAGTTTAATGAATGCATTATCTTCCTTTAAACCTAGATTTCTGCATTGGGAACAATAACATACCGATGCTGTCTAATGAAATCAGCCTCAATTGTCATGACCTTTCGTTTACTTAACCTTTTGCTTCCATCGTTAATTATACGTGTTTTTTAGTTAGCGTAGAGGGCATGATCATTAGCAAAACCTATCAAGCTTGCTTTCTTCAGAAGAAAGAGGAAAAGCTAACAAACAAGCCAGAAAGAAGTAAAGGGATAAAGCATTCATGGGAGAGATGAAAACTGAACTCTCCTGAGGCTTGAACAGTGGCGACATACAAAGCAAGTAGTGGGTAAGACATTCTGGGAAAAAGCAGAAGATATTTGCTGGTATACACATGGTTTGTTTGGGTTTTTCCTTGCATAATCAAGGGTTATAACAATAAAAGATTATAAACTGACAATCCTCTGAAATTAAGAATCACTTACATGGTAGATGCAACATGGGAAGTAGCTGGGCTCTTTCAAGATGCAAACATCTTTTTGGTTCGGACTTAGAGAATCTGTTTTCACAAACAAGAGTATAATTTGGACGAGGGTGTAGTCTAGATGATACCATGCCTGTCTGAGAGGTGTTTGGTTTTCTTCCAGATCTGGTCTCTTTTCATAGGCACAGCATCTCATGCATCAAAATTGGAGTGATTCAGTAAACTGGAAGGGCCACCGAAAAAAGTATTCTGCCTCAAGCTGATTCTGGCATAAATGGTGCCTCCCTTTGCTGGGAACTGGCCTGGGAAATGGGCATGGCTGAAGCAAATTTTTTTTTTTTTAGCTAGTACTTTTCACAGGGAACTGGGGTTTCTTTCAACTAGAGAAGTTGTGGTTCACTGTGCAAATGAATGAGAATGAGTTGGGTGGGAAGAAGGAGAAAACAACCCCACCTGTCATGTCTGATTTAGTCCCTGACTTTCTGTGTTGAAGGCTGCTATAGACATAGCAGACTCTGAGCCGTGACAATGGCATGATGAGACAAAGAGTTGGGTGAGACAGTGTCAAAAATCTCTTACTTCATCCTATCACTATGTGGCTGCTACTCAGTTTCTCTGTCAAGTCAGAAAGTATATCTGAGTTGCTTAAAGAGAAGGGTCTTTAGGATACTTTAAAACTGTTCCTCAGTCCTCCTTCAACAAAAAAGTCCCCAGACAGTTTCACAGAATGGTTGAGTTTGGAAGTGACCTCTGGAGATCACCTAATTAAGCTCCTCTGCTCAAACACTGTCTTTTACAGCAGGGTGCTGAGGCCTATGTCCAGTCACATTTTGATAACCCTAAGAATGAAAACTCTGCAAACTCACCAGGCAGCCTGTGTCAGCATTCAGCCACCCTCACAGTAAAATCATTTTTATGTTTAAAAATAATTTGCTATATTTCAATCTGTGCTCATTGCTCCTTGTCCTGTCGCTGGATACTAGTGAGAAGAGCCTTCTCCAAGCTAAACAATCTCACCTGTCAGCCTCTCTCTGTATGGTTGGTGCTGCAATCCCTTAATCATCCTCGTGACCCTTTTCTGGACATGCTCAACTTATTCTATAGGTATGCAGGACTATAACTTCATGGTGAATAGTCACAGCTGACAAGTACTTTTTAGAAACATATGCCTTTCCCGAGTGACACTCCTCTGGTCTAACTGCATATTTCAAATATGCGACCTGGTTTAGATCTCAAAGTGCTTTTCCTATCCTTTCAAACCTACTGATATCCTTCACTGCTTCAGAACCTGCCATATATAGAAGCTAAGGATGCTGGCTTTTCCAGCTTCTCTTAAAACATCAATTGTTTCTAGAAAAAACTTAAAAACACAGCAAATACCTCTTCCAAAATCTTGGTCTCTACCAAGTTTCTTTGAACCTGCAGGACTTTTAATAAAGACTCAGTTTTACTTTTAAAAGGGGATTCACTAAGACAGAAGATTTTATTTTCTTGCATCAGTTAGCTCTCCTGGGCAATGAAAGACCCTCGAAGGCAGGTTAATAGCTTGCAACGATCTTGTTTGAAGAACAGTTCATTCTAGGAGTGTATCCCAGGATTGACAGGAGTTGTAAACTTGAGATGAATTCTACAGAAAAGGACAGACATAAAGATAAAAACCCGAAAAAAATATCCCTTCTCTCTTTAAAAGTTATGGTAGCTCTGATGTGGATTTTTGCAGGGAGAGACCCAAGTTGCTCTATACTTTCTATGAGACAAACCCCAGGAAGAACCTGCACAAAGACTAACAAGTGTCATAGAGAAATGAGAGGCTTTTTAAAGATGAATTTCATAGATGAGTTACAAAAACATTTTCTTTGCTCAAGTCCAAAACTGCGAGGAGTGGTTGATAGATTAGTTATAGTGCCATTCAGAGGGACCTGGATGGGCTGGAGCAATGGGTTGAGAGGCATCCTCTAAGTTCAACCAGGAGAAGCAACAAGTTCTACACCTAGGAAAGAAAAATTGCATGCACCAACAAATGCTGGGGGCTGCCTAGCTGGAAAGCATCATGGCAATAAATGAGATGAGGGTGCTGGTGGACACCAAACTGAACAGGAAAGGCATGCTGGAATGAGTCCAGCAATGGGCCACATAGATGACTAAGGAATTAGAGCATCTGCCATATGAGAGAGCTGAAACTGTTCAGCTTGAACAGCAGAAGGCTTGGGGGAACCTGATCAATGAGTATAATAAATATGTGATGGGGAGAAGGAGAGAAGACAGAGCCAGGTTCTTCTCAGTGGTGCTCAGTGAAAACAAGAGGCAATGAACACAGGCATAAATATTGGAAACTCCATTTAAACACACTTTGAAGATCATCAAATGCTGGCATAGGTTTCCCAGAGAGGTTGTAGAATCTCCATCCTTAAAGATAATCAAATTTGACTGGACCAAGCCCTGAACACCCTGTTGTAGGTGACCTTATTTTGAGCAGAGGAGGATTGGATGATGTCCAGAGGTTCCTTCCTCAGTGACTCTGATTCTGTGATCTGTGAAATAACGCAAATGGTGTAAAAAGCATCACAGTAGTTATGGCAAAAATGCTAACCTAGGTGAAACCAATATCTGCAGTTCAGCTGGAGCTGTATGGAACTGCATGGGCTCACTTGGGTGGAACAGCTTGCAAGATCAGTGCTCACATAAGGCCATCAAAATTAAGGAAATTGAAAAAACTCTAGTTCTTCTTAACTTAGGACATGAACTCATCTGGTCAAGTACTTGGGTAATTCCATGCTGTCCAAGTAGAATTTTCTTATGGCAGAATATGATATAGAGTTAGTGCAATTCAAGTGCATTGCGCAAATTGGAGCTGATCAACTAAGAAATAAATTGCTTGCTGAATCTAGACAATGGTTTTAGACAGATGTCTTAAACATATTTTTGGGAGCAGAGGCAACCAGTGTGGACTCTTTTTCTCCGTCTTTCACTTAAAAAATAAAGGAAAATTGAAAAGTCCTTTGTTTTCTGTGCGTCTGCACTGTGCAGACCAGAGAGCTTTCCAAAAAATGATTGTTACGGAATGAGAAATGTTTCCTTCCTCAAATCTGCTCACAGAAAACAGTGGTGCACTGTATATTTTGGTATGCAGATCTGTTTTTATCACCAGGAAATGTACTCATCAGCTAAGTCCTACGGGCACAGAGAAAATAGTGCATCTCAGGACTAATTGGCTGCATGTCTTGCTCTGCCTCTTGGCCAGTTGACTTGGGGTAGCCAAGGTCTGTACTATTAAACTCTCTAAATTTCAAATAGTGGCCAGGTACAACCTCGTAATTGGAAATGGCCTCTCCTCTTTCTAATTTGTGAGTTGTGCCCTACATTTCTGAGAAGAGAACTAATTTGTTCAGTGTTAATGCAGATGAGTAAGTTCCTGTATTCAGACCCGTCTTCTGCCACTGTTGAGTTTACTACTGTATGTGTAGCCGTATGTTTCTCATCCCAGTATCTGAAAGCCTCATAGCCATTAATGAATTTTATTTCTTATGACAGCCATGAAAGAAATAGAAGTGTTCTTCTAATTTTACAGATACGCGACACAGACTAAAATAATGCATCTCCTTGTTATTGCTGATGGCTATGTGATTGAGTTGAAAAGCGAGCTGCTATCACTTTAATTTTAGCTTAGTAGCCTATTCATTAGACTATTCTTCTTACAAAGTAAAACCTTAAAAATTTAAGTAAATCAAATTTGATTATACAAATATAGAGGTTAATTAGGCCATTAGCAAAGCTGAAACAACTGAACTTTCAAAGATTTACTATAGATTGGAGATATCTGAGTAAATAAAGCATCAGCTTTGAATGCTTCTCTGAGAAAACATCTGAGCACCTCATGTGTAGAGTTTGATATTAAAGGAAGTGTTCAGCTTTGCATTAAGTCAAAGGGAATCACAGGTCTGACCTGAAAAAAAGCACAAGTTTCTGCAGCTTTCATCACCTTTCAGTTAAAAAAAAAAAGTGTGTACATATGTTTACATATTTTGTTGTAAATTCTACACCA
Source organism: Acanthiza pusilla (assembly GCA_036630365.1). Taxonomy (NCBI): domain Eukaryota; kingdom Metazoa; phylum Chordata; class Aves; order Passeriformes; family Acanthizidae; genus Acanthiza; species Acanthiza pusilla. The sequence continues at coordinate 35,082,127 of JAXCHO010000036.1, read as the reverse complement.
CTGATTTACTAAGTCAACATACAGTAACTATTTGAGATTCTCTATAGTGATATTGTAACATCAGATTATGATCTGATTTTAGGCAAATCCCCCTAACAATATGATATAAATGTTTCAAAAAATGGTAACATTTACAATGCACTAAATACAAACTTACTGAACACAAGATGTCTTAGTAGAACAGGGGTGAACACCACTGTAATTACATGAAACAAATATCCTGCATCAAGGAAATTGGGGCAAAAATTCAACCAGTTTTGAAGTAAAATGTCAATTTGAAAAACGAAGGTACTTCGAAGTTACAGATGAGGTATAATGTAATAGATTGATATACATATACTTACTATAAGTAAATTCACTCCCCTAAGTTCATCTCAAATAACTGTTGTAGTGTTTCATAACAGTAATTCAAGAGTCTTTGAATGACTGAAGAATTTTTTTATGGTTTAAGTAGTTATTTTCCATTTTTTGGTTATTGGTCTAAGATTATAATCAGGCTAGATCAGTGTTCTCCTAAATGTATGTGTTACACAATGTATCTGTGCTACTTGCCACTTAGCATCCTTCCAGTGAGTTATTTTTGATACTTACAAAAATTTTAACCTCACTTTAAGGATACAGAAATTAAGAATAAATTGTACAATGGAATTTGGGGAATCTATTCTGCCTGTTAAAAGTCTTTCTCTGATGGGAATAAGATTCCTTCACTTTCCCTTTTTAGAGCACAGGAATGAAAACATCTCTTAACGAAAGACTTCAGAGAAAAGAATTTTCCACAAAGTTTGTTAACTACAACTCTCACTGCCTTTCTAAAAAAATAACTACCAATCTGAGGAAGAGTCAGAAAGCCTAGAGAACTGTCTCCCTCAGTATGCCATTTTCTTAGTATAGGTGAGAAATACTGGGATTCACACACTTCAGCTTGGTGATATGCTATATATGTTACTTAACAGTTAATAGTGGAACCCTTTGAGGAAAATTAAATAGAAGCCAATCCACAACAAGGAATTTTCTGTAACTCATTATAGATACAGATGATATAGAGATATATATAGATATAGGTATAGATACAGACACACATATATATACATATACATACATATACATGTAGATACACATGTAGATACAGGACACTTCATACCCTTCATTATAGCTTTTTCTGGGTTTGGATAACTAATTCTCCTTAAAAATTCCTCTGCCATTCAACCATAAACTGACACTTAATTAGAAGAGACAAGCCTCATTCAGCTCGGTAGAGCCATCCTATTGTGCTTAGCCAGACCTGGGAACATGTAAATAAACAGATATGCTAACACAGCTGGAAGTCTGAAGTAAAAATTATTCCCTTTTTTCTTTTCTTTTGTTTAAATAACCAGTCAGCAACTATGAGGGGTTAAATAGCAAAAATAAGAAAAGGAGGACATAAGGCATTTACCCCTTCATTATCTCTATGGTCAGAAAAAAAATGAGTCAGTGAAAAACAGAAGGGAATTTCAACTGAACCTGCATCCTCCTGCACTGATTCACCCTTCAGGCTGGGTCTGTGAAAGCTGAATTATAGCCATGCGAGTCTGCAACTTTTCTTTATTGAAAGGGAGCTAGAGCTTAGAGGAGTTAGAGCTTAGCTCTCTGCTAGAGCAAGCAGAGAATAGGTGAATTAGATTATGTAGGGTGAGTTCTTTTTCTTGATTGCCCTTTTCTTACCTGCCGTATATTTGTATAAGGGTTCATGCAAATAGAGGGAAAAAATCTTCGGTAAAGCGCTTGCAATTAAAAATAAGAATGAAGATTGATAAGAAAGCATCAGAAGTCAATGTGTTAACAGTGGTTACAGCATACAAGTAATATAACTGTTGTCGTATTTTCTGCAGGCATTATGGAAGAAATATAAAGAGCCTATCTGAAAAAGGATAATGAAATAGCCTGGCAGTTGAGAGCTTTTAGTAAGTGCAAGGAACAGCACAGGAAGAATCAGAAAGTTGTGGTTTTGTTTTGTTTTAATGATTTTAACAAATAGGCAGTGTAGAGACTGATTGGAGAAAGGAACTGACATCTTGCTAACAAATGACTTCATCACCACAAATTGAGTTCAGTGGGAAGCGGTATGTGGAATGTCGGTTGGAGATGTGGCAGCACTGCCCCCTCCCAGAACTGGCTGTCCTGTCACCTGCTCTCTCCTGCATGAATGCTCCTGCTGAATCCCCGTTGACACAGAAGAAAGTAGACTGGGAGCAAATAAAAATCCTGGAAATGAAGCTGCTCTCTCATTTCTCTTTGCTCCCCCATTTCAAGGCACTCTTGACGTTGTCCAAATTTTGTATATAGCTCATTGTCCTTTCTCTCCAGAGACTCCATTGAACAATGCTGCTATTCTCTCTGCCTTCCAACATGTCTACCCCAGGACTTGGCAAGGCAAGTGAAGAGCCATCCTTCAATAAACTTTGAAGAAATTAAATAATCCTTTGTCCCTTTCTTCCTTATATTTTGTGTTAAGTGAAGTTGGACACTTGTTCTACCAACTTTCACTGGTACTAACCATGTCTGTTCTTTGAAAAACCAGCAGGCCGCTACTTAAGTGATGAGCAAACTACACAGAGGTTGCTAATAAATTAATTTTTGTAAAAAAAATTCTACCTAACAAGGAGAGATCTCTAGCAGCAGACCAATTCTTCTACCCTTTTGGAACCTCTAACAAAATCATAATAGATCATGAAATAAATGAAACTTGGGACATATATATTTATGATGTGTATGAAAGACAACAAAGTAGTTAGAGGCACATTTTCATGGAGCAAAGTGCCATTGTTCTCCTGACTTCATGTGTCAAGTGTGACCTACATTGCAGATAATGTCCTGACCTTCGGAGTACCACCACAGCTGCACTCTTGGACAATTCAGAGCTGTGGCTGAAGTAAGGAAGGGCCGGGGACTGTATTTGTCTGTCAAAGAAAGAGAGAGATAGAGAAAGCTTCCAGAGAAGAGGATGATCTGGAGAAAAATGCCATTAGCCCTTCTCTCTAAAGACAATATTCCATTTATGACACTGATCAATGTGTACTTCAATTATTTTTTCCTTCAAAGGGAGTGTCAAAGAATTTTTTTGGTCTGCTGTTGCCTACTAACTGTTTCACCTCTCCATAAAATACTAAAGGGATTTGGTTTTCCAACTATAAAATTGTCAATTTTAACAGGAAAGGAACGGGTGACCAGTAATCTGTTTCATAACTGTGAAATTGCTGTCTTGTCCTTTCTACAGCATTACATTTTTGCATACTCTTGAAACTGATCATCAGCTCTCCTTCATAAAAAAAACCAGAAAAACCCTCCTCAATTTTTTTTTTTAACTTTAGAAGAGAAGGTTGGAGATTTGGTGAAATTTACTGATTTTTTTTTTTTTCATTTGGTGTGGAAGGTCACTTTCAAATTCACACCATCAAAAATCCCATTTTCTGCTTGCATCTTTCCCCGATTTACACTAGAGTCTAGGCTTGTACAGTTGGTCAGTGAAACGTTCGTTAATGGAACTGGCTGAAAAGTAAGTTAGAAAAGATCAGCCAGAAAAGTAAAACAAACAAACAAACAAACAAACAAAAAACCAACATGTATTAATGTATTATTATCTCTTCACTTAAACCTATCAATTAGCTGGACTAATGTGGGAAAGTGTTGAAAAACATGTCTTATATACCAAGTATAGGTTGAGTTTTCTTCCTCAGCTGAATTGTGTCTCACCTCAATCCCCCTCCAAGAAACTCACATATCTACAAGGCACCACTTGGAATGCTTCTTGCTTTAGTCTTTGAGGTACAAAAAGGACATGAAAACTCTTTCCTGACCATGTTTTTGGGATGATTCAGCTATGCTTCTGAGCTCATCACAAGCCTGTAGCAATGGCGACTGATTTATGCATCATGGACCATAAATGGAGGAGGAAACAGCATGTGCTCAAGGGAGATACAGAGGAGTTGAAAGCTTAAGGCCTTTAGGATGTCAAGGCAATATGCTCAGAAGTCTGCACATTTGCAAGAGGGTGCTCATCTTGCTGCCCTCTTGTAACTTTAAGTGATGCCAGTTGCACTGTTTTCCATGGATCTCTGAATCAGCCAGCATTTCCACCTCACTGATTGTAAATGCATTGTCCTCAGCACCAGTGGGCACGTAATTTGGCAGACACATCCTTTTCTAACATGAGTATTTAAGATATTAATATATAAATGAGTTCAAGGATGGACTAAACTCCAGGACTAGCTTCCAGCATTCTAAGGATAGGCTTAGCGCCATATTTGGAAATCAAAATTTCATAGGAGTACATTTAAGATACTCTGTTCCCTTTTAACAAGATTACTTTTTGCATCAAGGTATCTTCCACTAACATACATTGTAATACAGTGTTCCAGGATGCTCCATTGGGCGCTGAGGGATCAGTTGCACGTATTTATTCAGAAGAAAGTTGAGGCCATAAGTCCTAGCTGGCCAAGAACTGGTGTAGACCTTTAACTAAGTCTAAGGTTGTGCTGGCAGCAATATTAATTTAAGCTTATATTCTTAGAGACAAAAATATATAACAAATACAGATCTGCACAAGTTCATTCACCAAATTCTCAGGAGCTTAAAAAGCTGAAATCCACACCTTTCACATGTATAGCTTTGCACAGTGTAGTGTTTTACTTGTCAGGCTCAAAACCATATATATTTTGCCAGAGTCTGAAGGAAGGAAGGAGAAATTAAAAAAAAAAAAAAAAAAAAAAAAAAAAAAAAAAAAAAAAAAAAAAGATGAGCAGATAGAAAGAAACGGCAAATTTTCTTCTCATAGCGCAGCTCAAAGATCTGTCAGGATATTAAGTAAACTTTGCGTGACTTCATGTACCCAGAACTTGCTATATTGATGCCCATTCTTTCATAATTCACTATTCAGGGTCTCATTTAGCAGAAATTTGGTCTAGAGCTACATAATGTCAACCTTTTTCAGTGTTGTTACTGAAGAGAATCATGAACTTAGTCGGCCTGACTTTATTAATTCCTGAGACGCGGTTGTGAGTAGAGACTTCGTTAGAGTATCTGTTCTTCCCGTGAGACACTAATCTCCAGAGTCAAAACTCACCTTGCACAGCTGCTGAAGCTATTTTTGTATATCCAAAGTTAATCCAGCTCTGAGCTACAGTAATGATAATATATCCGTTTAACAACAGGCAGGGAAATTTTGTTCTTTTAAAACTATCCCTAGCATGTATTCAATTGCACATTTTGGATACCTGGCAGACCAGTATCTGATGAGTTCCCATCATTCTTCCTCGAAGTTATTTAACTTTAAATAAGGCAAAGATTTTTTTGATAAGGCAAATCTGGGTTATCATGAATGCTTAATTAACATTAATTAACTAGGATGATTATATTATAGACTGGAAAAATAAGAAAGATTTTAGTAATTTGAATGCAAAGCCCAACATCCTAGTCCCATCAATGAACAACATGATTCGCTAGAGCATGTAAACATACAGTGATGCTTGGTATATTCTCCCGGTCTACTGGCATTTTAGACACACAGGGTTGTGTCCAGGACTTGGTGTTTAACACCCTTTGGTGAACTTTTTTTTCTTGGAACTTGTCTAGCTGCTCTTTTAACTCATCTATACTTTGGGCTACTACAGTTTCCTGTGTCAATGAGTTCAAGTTTCCTATGTGCTCTCTGCGATAATCCTGAAAATTTCACTGATGCTCCATAATCAGTTGGTGTGCACTTTTTCTGTGCTGCTCCTGACTTTACAGAGATCTAGTATACTTTTCTCCTCACCCCTTGCTCTGTATTTGGGTGTTTAGAAACTCCTCAGATAGGAGCAGTTTCATAACTTTGACTGTCGCTGACGTATTTTTTCACTCATTTTGAGCTGGGTGAGGAGGCAGAACTGCCTACAGTGTTCAGTGGTGCAATGATATTTCTATTTGTTCTTTCATCTCCATTGATTTACCAAGGGAAATGGATCATTCTTCCCTGTGAATGCCATGGAAGAGGTGATGCCTGCATGGAGGTAACATCTTGTGGGAGGCTTGACATTCTTTCTACCATATCTAGTGTGGGACATCTGCTATAAGCCATCCTCAGCTCTACAAAATAAAATGAGCTCACGTTTAATCCATGAAGGAATGGGCTTACAAGTCAATTAATTAACAAACTAGTAGTTCTCAAGGGGCTGACACAACTGCCAGTAATGGCCTTATTTCTAAATGAGGGTGGCCATACGCATGCCCTATTGGAAATGGTTCCTGGCCTTGGACAGTTCCTTAGCTATGACTGGGAATTGCTTGGGAGAGGTGTGCCTGGGCAAGACTTTTCCAAGGACTCCTTTAACAGTTTAGCAGTAGAGACACTTCAGTTCCAATGCCCAGAAACAGTCCTAGGCACAGATTTACTCGTAGAGAGAGAAGCACAGGGGTGGATAGATCGGCACTGCGGTGTACGTGCTGAGTGGGTGCAAGTCCTCTCAAAGCTCTGACGTTGCCTCCCTGTGTATTTGCACTGTATTTGGAGCAGAAGAAAAGTGTTCAAAAATTAGATGAGTCCAGCTCTTTTCTTTTACAGTATACCTAGAATACCTAGGAGACATAATAGCATAAGAGAACAACGCTTAGTAGTGAGCAGTGCTGAGGTCCTATTTATGTGAAATATATATTTTAAAAAGAAGATGATTCATGTTAATAAGCAATTAAGTATTTATAAGGTAATCCAGGAATCAAGATCAGGTGTTGCAGAGGGGAGTAGAGGATTTTCTCTGATTTAAGATTAGGAATAATCAGGATTAGATACAGACATTAAACCCTTGGAGCATACAAGTTCTGCCAAGCTAGCGTATCCAGAAATCAGATTTGCTTAATATCAGGTTAAATAATTTTAACATACATACCCATATATAAATCTGGCCTTGCATGGGGATAGATACCTCCCCAAGGCTTTATTTAAATATTACATAAGAGTATAATTTGTATGTAAGTAGATGGATATTAATTGCTTTATGGTTGGATTTTGATTCTCTTATTCTCAAGGAATCTGATGCCCTTGCTACAAATAGAAAACTGACCAAAAATATTATTCAGCCCTTGTTTTAGTCTTATTGAGGGGATTTTTCTGAAAGACAGAGGCAAAACCATGATATTTCTCTTGTATATATATAGCTGCATGTAATTTTGTAGATTAATATATTTAGATAATAATTGTTGTTCCTCGATTAATTATTTAGGTGCAATAAGAAAATCAAAGTTTCAGATTAAAATAGCTATTGTCTGCTTTTATGAATAGTCAGAAACTAGGTCATTGCAAGAACTGGAAACATCCCAGTGGTCTGTCATATTCTATATTTTTATGTGTAGGTAATACAGTACATCGTTAATGTGAGATCAGGCATGTCTTATTCTAGAACACCCTAATTCAAGTTGTGTCAGCTGTGAAACTTGCCAAGGGAGGTAGAAGCCAAGGACAGTCTGTGGGTGCTAGGCTGTCTTAGCAACTTCTATGTGACAGCTCAGAAGTCTTTTGACCTCATGCCCTAAACATCCTTGCATACGAACATGAAAGTTTTAAAACTCTAGGTTTCTGCTTTGCACATCTGGGTGAGCTCCACAGAGCATGGTCATGGTGCTCCATGCAGCCCTGCAATTCATCCAGGACGTGTGGCCTGAGGATGGAGTCTTGTTTGTGGGAAACTCATTCCAGCCCCTGGAAGACAGTGGTAGGCAATAAATTAAACTCCTCTGTAGTGCTTATCTCCCTGTAGCCTTCTGCTGCTGCTGTTTCCTGTGCATTCCTGTCTGCTTGTCCCACGTGGCTGCCAACAGCGTGGCTATGGTGCCCTTGCTCTGTGCTGCCAGGTGCCCTCTCTGGCACCCCATGCATGTTACAGGCAGCAGTGCCCTGGAGGGTGTCACTTTCCCTCGCTTCTGTAACTCAAGTTACAAAGAACCAACGTGCGAGTAAACTTCACTGAACAGTCAGTGGCTGTGTGCCACTTTTTGGCTATGGCTATGTTTTCTAGCACTTTGTAATAGCTGTTTTTATCATGGTTTCATTTTCCATAAGTTAATCTTTTTATACATACATTGTCTTCAAGAGAAGCTGAGCTATAATTAGGGAGGGTTTGTCCAAAGCGTATGAAATAGACAATTCATCTCACTGATTTCTCTGAGGTGGTCCCAAAGAGCTCAGAGAGGGAAGTGAGTAACAGCCTAAGATAACAGCTCAGAGTGATGTAAACCATTCTGCTTCTTGTCCTGCATATCCCTTCCTTTCTTCCCAGGCTTCACACCCCCTTCTTGCTCCGAGGAAGTTATGGAAATGATGATATAAGCAAGTGTGACAAGACTGGGTGTTCTATGCTGTTATTTTTCCCAACTGTATGTATGTCTTAGATTATTAACTCTTTATTTACAAAGTTGATCTCAGTCATAGAGCTGAATTCTTTGGCATCAGGAACAACCCAACAACAAACTTCTCTGAAAAATAATATATATTATAAGAAAGAAAAACCACTATAATAAGAAAAACTAATAGTGTTGCTATTTCTTATCATTATATATTTGTATTCTAGTGTTTTCTAAGTTTGTCAGGTGTTTTGAAAGTTACAGAGCAGGAATTACCCTTCCTCTCAAATGTAGATATGTTGAATCATCCTTCAAACTGGTGTTTGTTTAACTATCCCCTGGCCCATGTTCCCAAGCCATGGTACCAAACAGCTATGACAGGATATATCCCCAAACTGGCCTGCATCCAGAATCCCTCAGGCCAGGTGCAGCTGCAAACCCAAGCTATCAGCTGCATGTGGCAGGGAAGCCAAAAGGTTCAGGAGCACCTGGAGGTACGTGCTGTAAAACAGACTCCCCAGCTACAGTTTATCCCCTCACCAGGTCCCTTGTTGCACAGGAACCTTGCCATATGTCCAAATACAGGGAGAAAAAAGGTGGGTGACAAAGATATTCAAAGGTATGAAAATTTCAAAGTCCAAATATTGGTTTCATGCAGTACAGGAAAACACACAAAAAGAAATCTGGAAAATCAGCTTTTAAATTTTTTTTGTTTGTTTTTGAAAACAAAACCAGGATAACAAACAGAATCCTATCCTTCCATGGCCTTGTCATCAGCTTTTAAAATGACCCCTTATCTTAAGGTACACAACATCCCCATTTGCTTGCCTAGCTCTTCAGGCACACTCCTTAGCCACATGCTGCCCTCTGGAAAATGACCTAGTGCAAGCATAAAAATGAGACAGAAGACTGGTAACAGTGCATAGCTCATCGGGTTTGGGTTGGTTTGTTTTCTGCCTGTGTGTGTTAGGGAGATACTGGAAGCTGATGCAGAGTAGGAGGATGATGGTAGTGCTTATGGGCGGGCAAGTTCTTGAAACAAAAGCGGCAGAATAGAAGATAAGGGATGCGATGGGCAATCTTAGGAATGCAGGGCAGGAAATGCATTGTGAATGAGTGTCTTGCCATGGGGGAAGGTATACATCATCTGTCGTCATCACTGGCAATGGTTAAAACTGATGTTGAAAGAAACATCAATCTGTGACTGTCACAGTTTAACCCCAGCCAGCAATCAAGCCCCACACAGCTGCTCGTTCACTCCCCACCAGTGAGACTGGGGAGAGAACTGGAAGGGTGAAAGCCAGAGAACTCGGGGGTTGAGATAAAGCCAGAGACTCGTGGGCTGGCAAAAGCCAAGCACAAAAACGAAGAAAAGCAAGGAATTAATTCATTGCTACTCATGGGCAGGAGGTGTTCAGCCATCACCAAGAGAGCAGGGCTCCATCATGTGTAACGGTGACCTATGAAGATAAAAATGCCACCACTCCAAATGGCCTCCCCCACTTCCCCTTTCTACCTTCCATTTTATACACTAAGCATGATGTCATAGGGCCTGGAATATCCCTTTGGTCTGTTGTGCTCACCTGTTCTGGCTGTGTCTCCTCCCGATCTCTCATGTACTCCCAACTTCCTCACCAGTGTGGCAGTATAGAAAGCAGAAAAAGCCTTGGTTCTGTGCAAATCCTGCTCAGCAATAACAGAAACATCCTTATGTTATCCACCCTGTGTTCAGCACAAATCCAAAAGACAGCCTCATACCAGCCACTGTGGAGAAAATTAACTCTACCTGTGCTGAAACCAGCATATTCCATACCATTTACATCATGCTTGGGTCCCACACTATTCAATACAACTTCATTAACCACCGCCCCCCTTCCAGTTCTTTGATATAACACAGATATCATTCCCTTAGCCTGTGGACAACCCCAGCAAAATATCCACACAATGTCTGTTGAAGTTATGTAGTCCATGACTTTGGGCTCCACCTGTTATGGTCACTCAGGACAGGAGAGGTGATGTGTGTGGGAAGCTACTGGGCACCAAAGCCTGCTCAGGTCAGGTCCCAGCTGCACTACAACTGCCTCTTGTAAGGCTTCTCCTCCATTGGATTATGTGGTTTCTGTTACAGTAATTCCTGAAACATACAACTCAAACCATAGCTTACAACAGTTTAAAAGCACATCTATTACAATCTCCACTCCTGGTCCCCTGTGGGGTCAAAAGTCCTGCCAGCAAACCTGCTCCAGCAGAGGCTTCTCACAGAGTCATGTCACATTGTCCTTCAGGCATGCACCTGCTCCAGCACAGAGTTCTCCACAGACTGCAGGTGTATCTCTGCTCTCCTGTGGACTCACTCACCTGTCACAGTCCCTTCATCTCAAGTTCATGGTGGTAGTTCCAGCCTGTCCAGCACAGCAGCACAGAAAACAGCAGCAATGCCTGGCCACCTGCCAGCCTAGGCGCATCGCCTGGCTGTTGCCAAAATGTTCCCAGGCACAATACAGTGAGGCGATAAACAGTACAGCAGCAGAGAAAGTGAAAAGCACAAGCAATAATGAGCACAAGGCTCTAATATACATTCAGGCAGGCAAGCCCCATGGAAGCAAAGGAGCCTGCCCATTACTGCCTAAACAGCACTAACAGAAGTAAATTAACTCTAGCACATCCCAATCAAATCTGTCATTATCTCAAGGTCTTTGAATCCTATGCTGAGCACCAAAAAAGGACTGTCATGCTTAAACCCCAGCTAGCAGCCAAGCCCCACACAGTTGCTCACTCACTCCCCGACCAGAGAGATCAGGGAGAGAATCAAGAAGGGTAAAAGCCAGAGAACACGGGGGTTGAGATAAGGAGAGTGTAATAGGGAAAGCAAAAGTCAAGCACACAAGCAAAGAAAAACAAGGAATTAATTCACTGCTTTCCATGGGCAGACAAGTGTTCAGCCATTTCCAAGAGAGCAGGGCCCCATCTCACTTAGCTGTGACTTGGGAAGACAAACAACATCACTTCAAACGTCTCCCTTCCCCCTTCCTCCTTCTTCCTTCCACTTTATATACTGAGCATGATGTCATAGGGTCTGGGATATCCCTTTGGTCATCTGGGCTCACCTGTCCTGGCTGTGTCTCCTCCCAGCCCCCCATGTACCCCCAACTTCCTTGCCAGAGTGGCAGTATGGAAAGCAGAAAGCTCTTGACTCTGTGCAAGCCCTGCTCAGCAATAACAAAAACATTTCTGTGTTATTAACCTTGTGTTCAGCACAAATCCGAAACATAGCCCCATACCAGCCTCTGTGAAGAAAATTAACTCTGCCCCAGCACAATAACTTTGTCTTAAAATGGTAAAAATAGAGAAGCACATACTAGAACAGGTGAGCAAGAATAACATTTATGAAGCCTATTATGCATCATGCAAGGAAAGAAAACTCTCTTTCAATGGAATACAGTAATTCTATTAGCTGTGTTCAATGAAACTTGAGCTTGGGTTGTACTGGCTAATGTAAAGATACCCATGAAAACCAAGTGCTTCAGGAGCTTCTAGTGTAAGAATTGGGGTGCTACACTACTCAGTTTTGTGACACAAACAAGCTCTTTAAATGGCACATTCTAATACAGTGTGTTTATAGATGTCGAAAAACATAAATATTGTAATCTGACTGATCTGAAAATTAATTTTTTTATGTTGGAAGCATTGGACTTTTTGTAGAAATTATGTCAGATGTATTTTTACATAAGTTCTGGTATTTCATTGCCTTGCTGATATTTTGCATTGCTCCAGTGGTACTCATTATAAAATAATTGATGAGTACTAGATCAATGTAAGTTAACTCCTGAGTCTATGATTCTACATCCCTCATGACTGTGTTAGTGGCCAATATATCTAATTGCTTTCCAGAACAGAAAGTACACAGGAATGAACTGATTATGTACCAAAAAATCAGACATGATTACAGGCAAATTACCAGACAGAAGCTGAGAGAAACAAGAAAAAAAAAAGCTTTTCATCCTTTACCTTTTTACTTTTAATATTTGCAAAGGATTATTGTAAGTAAAGGATACTGCTATAATAAATTACATATAAGGAAAAAGCTTTAACGTCCCAAAACATTTTCCCTCCTAAATTTTGAAACATCCTACCACAAGCCATTCATTGTACAAAGCACAGAACAGATCTCAGCAGAACATGAGTCATCTTTCTACAAGGCACACAAATAACCTACATTTGCAGCCATGCTTGTCCCAGATGGCAGGTGACTTTCAGCATGGAATGCAGATTCAGACTACTGGAGGCTCCACATGAGTGCATTTTGTGTGTCCCTGTTTTGGGATGAGTATTAGGCAGTTGCAGAGTGGTGTCTCTGCTCTCTGTCATCTTCTTACCACTGAGAAGAGCAGAGCCAAGCCCCACAGCACCTTTAATCTGCATATTAGGAAGGCTGCTCTCATCAGAAAGCAGAAGAAAATGCCCCAAGGGAGACTTGCAACCATCAAACAGTGCATTATGAAATCCGAAGATACAGAAAGTGAATTAAATTTTAATAAAGCAACTTTAGTAAAATTGCTTTCAGTTAATAGCTGAATGCCAAGAGTCAGTCAACTTCAGTTAAGTTGTTTGTAAGGCTGGAGGTGTGAGGTGCAGGGGAGGCTGACAGCCTGCGTGAGAATCCTGTAAGATGGCCTGTCTGCAGCGAGTCAGTGAAGGAAACAAAGATTCAGAGTTTAATTTCCTGATAAGTGTTATGGTGCCTTGGGATATTGCAGCTACATTATGATTTTTAAGGGTTTTAATTGTGTTATGGGCAACCTATCTGCGATTGCTGAGAAGGCAAATGCTGCAGCTTGTCATCAGATCTCACAGCAAGGGAACTGAAAACAAATCTGGGTCAAAGCATCTTTTGGTGTTTTGACTGTATTTTTCAGAATCTGGGTAAGATCCTGACAGAAAATTGCCTGTTTTCACAAGGTCTCTTTACAGATCCTGGATATCACTTCAACGTTTTGAGCACAACTGAAAGATTGTTTGGGCTGCAGAAATAAAGGGTGGAGCAGAGGCACAGAAGCAATCAGAAGTTTTGCTGCAGATCAGATCAGATCAGATCAGATCAGAGCAGAGCAGCACAGTGTGAACAACCAGCAGAAACAACAACAGGAGGCTGTGACTGCTGGCAGTAGCTAATGGTAAACCTGGTGAGCAAACTGGTAGCTAATACCAGAACTGTGCTGGTGTGAGTAGCAAGAGGTAAATAGATTGTCCCTCAAAAAAAGCAATGCAGAGCACAGCTCCTTTGTCAGGGCTCAAACACTGAACTAGGAGGGAATGGATTGTCTAGTATTCCAGGAGCAATGATCAATACCTGTCATTGGGATGTCTCCAAACCTGGACTGGAAATGGAAATGGGAACTTTCTTCTTATTTTACAAGCATTCAGAATTGTAGGATTAGAACATGGTCAAGACTATTAGGAAAAGAAAAATAGCTTTACAGAAAAAAGCCCCAAGTCAATGTAGTCTGATACTCCATCTCTGATGGAAGATGCTTAGAGAAATAGTGCGGAAAAAGGCAAGTGGGGAGGGACAAATCCCTGCTATGTCAGTCCCTAGCAGAAGGGTTAAAACTTCTAGCAGAAACAAATATGTGCAGGAGCTATATTTGGATCTGATAATTCATTTTTCTGATTATGTTTATGACTAGTAATATTATTCCTAGATTAGTTTCTCCGCAAATATTTCAACATGATGAATAGTTTTCTCCTACCTAGTTACTTATCAGAAAGGAGCCAATCAGAATAATCTACTGTAATTCACTAAGACTGACATCTTGTGGTTGTTTTTCGTATGACGCCTCCTGCCTGAATTTCTTAGGAAAGACTGAACGTAACCCTCGGCTTAAACAGCTGCTGTACATCCTCTCTATGCTACTGAGGATGATTAGTTACACGATTCTGAAAAGTACTCAATAAGCCCACCAGGGAGCTGGGAAAAGAATTAATGCTGTATCAAAATTTAATTCTCTTTTTTTTCTTCCCACCCCCCCCCCCCCCCCCGCAGAGCTCTATGGTGTTGAATTGTTAATGCACAAAAGCATTTTTATCACTGCAATCACAGCTTCTTTAAGGGTGTCTCTGTTTACATGATAATATTTATCAGCTTAAATATTTTTAAAACTGTTAGTAATGCTATCCTAGAACACTAAATAAACTTCAAAGCGTTGGCTAGAGTAACAAGGGAGTCTTCTTTGGTTTGAAATTCTCTCTAATGATGTTCTATCTTTTGTGAGTTAAAGTTATTGTGTCCAGCAGAATGTTATAGTGAGACCTGACTTTTGCATGTATTTAATCAAGATAGTTACTGGGATTCAGCTGTGCTCCCCAAAGTTTCATCGTGTTTTAGTGTGGTGGAAGCATAAAAGATGCACCTCCTATGTCTGCAAAACAGGATTTATTTCAGAGAATACTATTATGGCCAGTCTAAAGAGTATAAAACCTGCCACATGACTTTTTTAATCTCAGGGATTGTGCTATGGAGCTATATATTCCCATTCTTCCAATTTTAAAGTCGAAGTTTCTTTCTTAGGCAGCCATTTGCAACTGGCAAAATGTTGATAGAAAGGTAGAAAGGAATTGGGACGTTTATCTGAAACTCTGCAATTTTCTGTTGGTACTTGGTTAGTTTGTTCATAGGCATCAACAACTTCTGCAGGAATGCTTTACACGAGGTCTGGGATATCAAGGGGAGTCCACATGTGTAGTACTAGCAGCAAGTAACAGAGAAACAGCAGAATAAATATCTCCAGTTATTTTATCAAGTATGGATAGAACAACCTTGTGTATGTAATTAATTCATTTATTTATTTGCTTGAGAAAAGAAAGGAGATTGCTTTCCTTTGAACTTTTCTGACTGACAGAATGCTTCCTTGTCTCCCAACAACAAAAATAGCCCAGTTTTAATATATTCTCAAGATGAAAATGAGTTGATCAGGACCAAATTAATAGATTTTGCTTGTCTTTCAAAACAGAATCAGTTCAAGAATGACAACAAATAGTGTCAGCCTGAATGTAATTTTTATAGTGTTAACAAGGACCTGAAACAGGGAGAGACAGTGAAAATCTCAGTATATCATAAACTCAGAATTTGCAGCAAATGCAACAAAATAATTGGTTCCACAATTCATTCAACATTTTTAGGTTGTTGTTCATGATGTAACATGGTATTTCAGCATTTTTCACCTTGCAGGTCCTTTACTCTGATCTCTGCTTGAGTGTAGTGATGATGAGTTACAGGACCCTAAGTCACGATTATTGTTGCAGAATTGTAAATATGCATGTTCTAGAAACATGAGAGAATATAAAGAAATGGCCATAATTACCTGGAGAAAAAAGCTCCTCTAATACCTACAGAGAGCTGCTGCTGCACAGAAGAAAGTTGCAAACACAACAAACCAGAGAAGTGGTAGGAAAAACATGGCAGCCAGAAATAATCTTGCAAGAATAACATCACCAGCATTAGAGAGACAAGGACTGAATGGTTATTGATTTCTTCTTGGCCAAGCAGGTGTTTAAAGAGTTGGCTCTCCCCTGATTCCACCTAGACTAATACTGAGAGAAGCATAATGGTTTGCAGAACAAAGCCTTATGTTTATATTTTACTTGCCCTTTGGTATTTTTTTTCTTAAAAATGCTTTGTGCAGAAGATGGGTTTTACTGAAAGAAGTGCGATGATGTTTTTTAAATATGAGACATAGTTGTAAGCTTTTCAAGCTCCAGTAAAGACAATGCAAAATTAAGGGCTATGACATTATGAAAATAGTTCAAAGTATCTTCACTCTAATCCTTGAGCACTGTGGATTTGCTTTGAGACACATTAAAGCTTCCTTTTGAAAAATTAATGCAAGGGAAATGTAGCACAAATATAGCAGAAATATAACAGAACTGGCAAGAGCTGCTTCAGACCAGGAGCATGGATGAATTAGACAAAGAGGAAGTTTAAAAATATGTCTTCAAGCCTGGACATACTATTTCTGAGAAATTTCAGCAACTCAGCTTTAAGGAAATGTAGGTAGGCGTCAAGTAGCATTAACTGCTCCACAGAGAATAGAAACGGATGCTGCACAAGCTGTAATTGATGGTCCTTTAGTTTAGAAATTTTGACAGTCAGTGTAAATCATGTGGGTCATAAAAATAGACAATAACATTTTAAACCTTATGTTAAAAAAATTTTGTACCTCTTTTGCAGCACTGCCATAACCTCAGAAAGAGAAACCAGGACTTAGTATAGTTCACACAGGAAAGCAGCAAAGAAATAAAAGGCAAGATAGTTCAACAAGACAGATAAAATAAAACCAGAAAAAATGATGGGGAGTTTTTCTGATGTCCTGGCCCATAGCTGCTGACCTGTCTGTTGGCAGAATCAAGGCAGCTGCAGTGCTTTCAGGGCCCTCTCTGAGCAAATTTCCCTCCTTGATGAAATTTCTTCATAGTAAAATGAAATGAAACCTAGTCAAACTATACACAGTTTGTACTTTTCTAGAACATGGCTTTCAATGTTATCTAGGGAACTAAGTTTGTCCATTAAAAGACTCTATCAAAATGATTTTAAGAAATCCCATTAAGTAATTACAAAGGCAGCATCTTTTTACATAGGATCATATTACCCAAAAATAAGACAAGGCATAGAAACAAGAGGTCTTATTTTGTGAGTTTTATTATTCATTCATTGTAATTCATAATAATAATAATAACATTATTAATAATAATAGTAATAATAATAGTTATTGTTACTCTATTAGTATTGCTTTGGCACCTATAGCACAAAAAATGAGGATCAGAAATCAAATCTGAAATCAGCCATGTTCACATTTCATTTGGCAGTAGAAACAAACGTAGAGATAATCCATATGATTATTATTGATTTATAAACCCCATTGACAAAAAAGTGGGGTTGTATTGATTGTTTTAAAGATAGATATGCAAATTAAAAATTGATTTCCAGTCCAAATAACACATAAAAGTGAAACAGCTACATTTTCTTACCCTCGATACCATTGATAACAAGGCTAAAGGTAGATTTTGAAATCCAAAAACCATCTGGAAAAACAAGGATTCATATATACATGTATAAAGGTTATCTATCCAGTGATGAAAAATGTTGCTTGAAGGTTCACTGTGGTAGCATTTTACGTGGCCACATACACTAAAACACAGCTGTATGAATTAGTGTATAGGACAGACATACAGCTGTATTAGCACTGAAATTCCTGGATATATGTATAGATACTGTATTATTATTTTCACTGGGATTATGCACAGTTCTCTGAGTGCAGTGTCCTGATCTAATTTCCTCGATCCCAAAGGGCATACATCCAGCAATAAGAATGGAACATTTACAGGATCACTGAATGGATAACATGGCTGGAACACCTCTCCTATGAAGATATACTGAGAGAGTTGAGGCCGTTTGACCTGGAGAAGACAAGGCTCGAGGGAGATCTTCTGTAGCCTCACAGCATCTAAAGGGTGCTTGCAAGAAGGCTGGAGAGGGATTTTTAGCAAGGGTATGTAGTGATAGGACAAGGAGGAATGGCCTTAAACTGAAAGAGGGCAGGTTTAGATTAGTTACAGGAAAAAATTCTTTTCTGTGTGGGTGGTGAGGCACTGAACAGGCTGCCCAGAGAAGTTGTGGATGTCCCATCCCTGGAGGTGTTCAAGAGCAGGCTAGATGGGGCTCTAAGAAACTTGGTCTAGTGGAAGGTGTCTCTGCTCATGGGAGGGAGCTTGGAGCTAGATGACCTTTATGGTCTCATCTAATCCAAAACACTCTTTGATTCTATGAAGACAAACCCGTTCAAAAGCAGAGGGAAAGCACCTTGCATGTGTTGCCTGCGAATGTCTTATGTTCTTTCATGGTAACACAGGAAGGAGGAAGGTAGTAGAAGAAGATCTCTGTGAATTAAGTTGATCTCTACTACCATATACCATCATCTTCATCACAGGTAAGTCCCAGCTCAGGATATGCAGGCAGTTTTCAACCTTAGTCTCTTGGCATGTCCAGAAGAAGCTGACTCAGCCCACAAGGAGCACATGGCTGCTGGGAAAAATGGCTCCAAGCCACACATTACAAAGATGTGCTGACTACTAACACTGCAATGCAGTGGGGAAGAAAATCTCTGCTGGCAGAGCTGCTTCCAGGAAGAACTCAAATTGCACTTAGAGACCACTGCTAGGGAATGGAAGCAAGGCAAATGGAATTGCAGGGGGAGGCAAATTGGATCATGCCTGCCTATGTGGAGTATCCCATAAAAATATCATGCTCTTTTCAGATTTTTAGTTCATTCCTTGATGAAACATGAACTATTGTGCTATCTTGGTTTGTATCAGAAACAGTGCGGCCAGCAGGACCAGGGCGATGATCACCCCCCTGTACTTGTGAGGCCACACCTTGAATCCTGTCTTCAGTTTTGGGCCCCTCACTACAAGAAGGACATTGAGGTGCAGGAATGAGTCCAGAGAGGGACAACAAAGCTGGTGAAGGGCCTGGTGCACAGTCTTACAAGGAATGGCTGAGGGACCTGGGTTGTTTAGCCTGGAGAAAAGGAGGCTTGGGGGGACCTTATTGCTCTCTGCAGCTACCTGAAAGGAGGTTGTAGCCAAGTGGGGATTGGTCTCATCTCCCAGGTAACAAGAGATAGGATAAGAGAAAACAGACTCAAGTTGAACCAGAGGAGGTTTAGATTGGATATTAGGAGAAATTTCTTCACCAAAAGGGTTGTCAAGCACTGGAACAGCCTACCCAGGGAAGTGGTTGAGTCACCATCCCTGGAGGTACTTAAAAGTTGTACAGTAGTGGCGCTTAGGGACATGGTTTAGTGCTGGACATGGCAGTGCTGGGTTAATGATTGGACTCAATGATCCTAGAAGTCTTTGCAGGCAAAATAAAAAATTATACTCTTTTATCTGTTTGTAAATATTTAATGATATTTTTCCTTTCAAATTTGCAGAGATTTGATCTTTTTTCAAAGTAGTCCTGTCTCATAGTTTTCCTGTAAATGAACAGGGCCTGTTGAACTGAATCTGAGCAGAAACTTTTTTTTTTTGTAAAAGGAGTCAACAGGCTATAGATGAAAGGCACTTTCCCACACATTAAATTTGTTCCTATATTTTGGTGTTCTGTGATGACCAAAGGTCCAATTTAGTACTGGATGCTTGGGCTTTGCACCCTCCAGAGAAGATTCTTTGTGAATAACTAATGACAGACAAGATGCAAAGAATAATGAGATCCAAAGTTTACTAAGTCTTTATGCCACAACTTTCTCTAGGGATTTAAACATGGAAAAATCAATATAAATTCCTCACTCCTATGCTATAGGCTAACTAGTGTAAAGTTTTTCTAATTTTGTGTGCCGTTGTGAAGAATGTACAGAGGAAAAAATGGAGTGAAAGAGTTGAATGTTTTTAGTTTTATGTAGTACTGCATTCCATTTCTGACAAGAATCTGTATTCCTCCCAATCCTGAAAACAAAATAATTTTTATCTCTGAAAAAGACTTTTCTTGGAGAAAAATAAATGCCATGAGCAACAGTTTTAACTGTTAAGGATGGTATTATCTTTTTGGAAAAGAAACAGCTTGCCCTTTGGTCTTCTCTGAGACTGCTCAGAGCAATGAAGTTCCTGCACTAGTCAAGGACAGCGTTTCTTTCACAGGACTGATAACTGCTCTGAGTTAATTCCCTGTGAAAGACAAGTTTGACCAATTGCTCATAGTCAGTTGAACATGACATCTTCAGATATGTAAGTGCAAGGGACAAATATACTGAGGTCCCCTTATCTCAGTATTGAAGGGGACCCTGCGGACTGCATTCAATGAACAAATGACTTAAGTGGTAAGTTGGGAATCTTAATCTTTCCTTCAGATGTCAATTTTTTCCTTGACATCAAGAAAATTCATAAAATTTGGAAGGATTGCTATACCTGTCATATTGTAAAAGATTTTAGCAAGTTTTACTATTTTCAGCTAATTTTACTCACTTAAAAGTTTTCCATTTAAGACCTACTCTTACTATAGGTGTCTCACAAACACCTCAGAAGGTGTTTAATTCTAGTGCAACACCCATTTCTAGATGTAATTAATTACCAAGCGGGGGTGCCTAATTCTCCAGAGTCAATATAGGCATGGCCAGTAGCAATACCACTGGAAAAGCACATTGTTCAAGTAGGAATTTCCCAGGACATACTAAAAGCTAATAGGGTCAAGTTGAGTTATTTTTCGAATGATGAAAGGTACTACAAAGTAGTCTACTAAAAAGAGAAACCTTAGTCATTTATGCAGCCCTCAAAACAGCGGGGTGGATCTGGAATTTAAATCAGCCTCTGAAAGTGATACTGAACTTTGTGACCAGTGACACTGACCACTGAGATCATGTTGCCCCTACCTGAATTGCTTTCTGACCTCCACTGGATTTTTCTTCCTTGAAATTTCATACAGTCATCAATTAATGCAGATGTTGAACATCAGGAGATGCTTTTCCTTGTAGACTTCTTCATGCTCCAGTGGCAAGAATAAGGCTACAAAGTGGTAAATGCCCATCAATATGTCCTATCTGTTTGGCAATGTCTTAGCAAGTAGAATGAGGTCGTGCAAGGAAACCTGAAATAGGGTCAAAAGTGGAGAGAGAGAAGGGATGAATGTTCGGAGTGATGGCATTTGTATTCCCAAATCATCACTATGCGTAGTGGAGCCCTGCTTTCCTTGGCGTGGCTGAACACCTGCCTGCCCACGGGAAATAGTGAATAAATTCCTTGTTTTACTTTGCTTGTGTGTGCAGATTTTGTTTTACCTGCTAAACTGTCTTTGTCTCAACCCTTGAGCTTTCTCACTTTTACCCTTATGATTCTCTTCCCCGTTCCACTGGGAGAGTGTAAACGTGAGGGGCTGAGTTGCTGGCTGTGGCTAAACCACAACAAAGACCTCGTGAGAGAAAGAGCAGAAGAACCTGTATTTAGGTCAAGGAAGACCTTGTGTTTAGCGCTGGGAGACTGTAGCTTATTGCTATGCAAATAAGTCAGTTAGTATGTATGCTCCTTCCCTTCATTCCTGAGTAGTTTGTGACAGCATGGGAGATAATAACCACCGAGATTTTATCCACTCCGCGTCCCAAGAAGAACTAAGAAGAATTTAAACCACAATGAAATCAAGCAACACTGGCTAAGAGTAAGAACTTCCATTATGTCTTCACTGTCTACCTACTCCCTAATAGCAATTCTGCCCTGCTGATTGCAGATCACATTAAACTTTTTTTTTAAAACAAAATTTACTAAGGATTTTTTATCACAGCTGTATCAATCCTTTAACTTTTGAGGATGCATCTCTGAATATATTTTGTGTTTAGCACTAAATTAGAAGCTAAATACATACAAAAATATAACCTTTGTGATTGATTGCATACCCCTAACGTTTTTGTTTCAGCCCATTATTTTGGTGCTTTTAAAGGACGTCACCAAATATGTCTTGTGGCAGTGTTGTACTGAAGGAATATCACTGCACTTAGAGAGGGTCTCAAAAAGAGAGATAAAAAACCATAGATTCTCCAGTTTCTGCACTTTCCTCTTCTTTGATTGCTATGAACCACAGTACATTCTAATATTAGGTGTATCCAGAACCATCCTCACAGAAAAGGAAGGGGTCATTTAATTTATCCTCTACACTACTGAGGTAATTTAGAAATTGGAATAAGCTCTAACCTCAGCCTTTAAAAACTGGGAATAAAAGGAAATAGCTCTCTGAGACCCTGTGGAGAGAGGAGCCTGTGCTGCAGCAGATTTGCTGGCAGGAATTGTGGCCCCATGGGGCCCACACTGGAGCAGCCTGCTCCTGAAGGAGGGCACTCCATGGCAGGGACTCATGCTGGAGCAGTTCATGAAGAACTGCAGCCTGCGGAAAGGACTCATGTTGGAGAATTTTGTGGAGGACTGACTCCTGTGGGAGTGACCCCACACTGGAACAAAGGAAGAGTGTGAGGATTCCTCTCTCTGGGGAAGAAGGAGCAGCATGGAAAGCATGTGATGAACTTACCACAGCCTCCACTTCCTGTTCCCCTATGCTGCTGGTGAGAAGAAGGTGAAGAATTTAGGCATGAAGGTGAAGAAAAAGGGAGTGGTGAGAGGAAAGTGGTTTTTTTTTGTTTTTTTGTTTTTTTGTTTTTTTTTAATTTAGTTTTTGTTTCTCATTAACCTACTCTGATTTATTGGTAATAAATTAGATTAATTTTTCCCCCCAGGTTGTATCTTCATGACATTATTTTTCCACTTCTACTTTGTCCTGTACAGTGTTTCTTTTCCAGACAGCAGAGTTCCAACTCAGTTCTCACTTACATGGAAGACGATTCACAGGGCCTTTTGCAATAGGACAAAGGGTCATGGTTTTAAACTGAAGGAGAGTTGATTTAGATTAGATACAAGAAAGAAGTTTTCTACAATGAGGGTAGTGAAACACTGGAACAGGCTGCACAGAGAGGTGGATGCCCAAACCTGCAAACATGCAAGGTCATGTTGGACAGGGCTGTGAGAAACCTGATCCCATTGAAGATGTCCCTCTTCATTGCCGTGGGGTTGGAATGGGTGACCTTTAAATGTCTATCCCAATTTAAACTATTCCATGATTCTATGATTCTTGATTCTCCTTGTTGTCCTTTCTGAACCTTTTTCAAATCTTAGATAGCTTTTCTTGATTTTTCCAAGTCAGAGTCATGGAGCATTTTACAGAAAGAAACAAAGAAAGCATTACACAGAACCAGATTACAACAGATCCCCATGGATTCCCACATTGCATTTGGAAGACGGTCATTAATAAAATCTTGTTGGGGTATGATTTCTTTACATGCAATTTTTACACCATTTTTACATTCTCACTTTACAGCATTGTCATGTAGCCCATCCTCCTTTGGCTTGCCAAGACTGCATCAACACCTGAAGCATCATTAAAGCCAACATGCCCAACACTGAATGCTCCTTCACGCTTGACAACATGTATTATCCTGCCAGATGGAGAAATGAATTGACAGGGTCATGCTGGCAGCTGTTTCCTCGCACAGTTCCAAGTGTCTACAGGGTTTGTGCTGGCACTAGAAGGGCAATGCAGCTGGCGAACGGTCTGGAGCACACATCCTGTGAGGAGCAGCTGAGGGAGCTGGGGTTGCTCAGCCGGGAGAAAAGGAGGCTCGGGGTGCTCTTATGGCTCTCTACAACCACCTGAGACTGTAGGTCTGTCTCTTCTCCTAGGCAACCAGCGACAGGACAAGAGGACGTAGTGTTAAGCTGCGGTTTTGGCTGCACATTTGGAAGAAGCTCTTCACAAAAAGGGTGATGAGACATTGGAATGGGCTGCCCAAGGAGGGGCCGGAGTCACCATCCCCGGAGGTGTTTAAGAAAAGACTGGGTGTGGCACTTGGTGCCATGGTCTAGTTGACACGGTGGTGTTCAGTCATAGGTTGGACTCGATGATTTCAGAGGTCTTTTCCAACCTGATCGATTCTGTGATTCTGTCCCGCTCAGGTGCGTTTGCAGCCGCCATTCCCTCCCGTGGCTCCGGGGAGATGAGCCCGCACGAGCAGGATCACTCGGCAGGGGCGGTGTCAGAAGGCAGCACTTTTTTATTTGTATTTATAACAAGCAGGTGTTTAAAGGCCCATTTTCTACGGGTTTTGAAAATTCATCCCCCTAAATCCTTTCACTTTCCTTCCTTCGGGGAAAAAAACAAACTGATGAAGACCGCCACCACTGCCGGCTCCGCCCCGCGCATGCGCGCAGGCTCCCGGGTGTCGGTGGCCTGGGCGGCCTCGGCGCCGCCAGCGCCGCGATGGGCTGAGGGCAGGCGGCAGTGGGGGGTGTCCGCGCTCGGGCTGGGCGCTCCGAGGATGGAGAGAGCCATGGAGCAGCTCAACCGGCTGACGAGGTCCCTGCGCCGCGCCCGCACCGTGGAGCTGCCGGACGGTAGGAGCGGGGCCCTGACTTGGCGGTCGGTCCCGGCGGCCTCCGTGCCCGGGCCGGCGGGGATGAGTTGCGGCCACCGGGGGGAATGGGAACGGG
Source organism: Acanthiza pusilla (assembly GCA_036630365.1). Taxonomy (NCBI): domain Eukaryota; kingdom Metazoa; phylum Chordata; class Aves; order Passeriformes; family Acanthizidae; genus Acanthiza; species Acanthiza pusilla. The sequence goes on along the minus strand of JAXCHO010000036.1, from coordinate 35,057,707 downwards.
CTTCCTCTCTCGGCTTCTGTCAGTCTCTGTTTGTTTGTCGTGGTGACAGCAACAGCGGTGTCCCCTTCCTTCCCCCGGTGCCTCGCCGCCTCCGTCATCGGGCGTGGGGGATCCCTGCCGGCTGCTGCCTCCCCCGAGCCCGGAGGTGCCGGACATCGTCTCTATTCGCTTTTAAATCCTTCCTTAGGTGCTTCGTCGATGACAGAGTAGTAATGACAAATCTTTGTTGGTTTTAGATTTTTTTGGTTGGTTTGCTTTTTTAATAGTGTTGAATTTTGTTTGAGAAGGTGGTATAAGTCACTGTCACCCATCACAGCCTAATTTTTTTTGGCTCTAAACCACTTCACATGGGTGCTGGTTCCCCATATCAGGATGGATTTGAAAGTAGAGCTTCTGGCTCTTATGGCCGGTGGTTTGGTGTTCCAGCCAGCTCCCGTTTTTGGGAGGACTAACTGTAAAACTTTCGGATATGCAGAATTTGTGTTTTTGTGAGTCATGTGCTGTCACCGTACTTCCTTCAGGGTTTGCTTTTATGGGTGAGTCTTTGGCTGCCTGTCTGGCAGCTTTAATCTCCAGTGGTGGAGGAGAGGGAGTAATATTCTGTTTTCTCTGTGCATTTCCTGTTTTGACTTCCTGGTGTCCTCCAGAACTGAGCTGCTACTCCCTTCGCTTATTGTCACCTGTCACAGTTCTGGTGTCTTCCCGTGCAGTTGCTCATAAATTTCACTTGACAGGCAAGTTTCAGGAGAATTTTGCTGCTGCTTCTAAGCCTTTGAATGGCTGCAGTGAAAATTGATGTAATACTATTGGTTTAAGCTTAGATATACAGAAATAATGGCGTAGCACCCGTTTAACTAATTGAAGATGCTAATATGAATAATGCTTTCCACAACCTGTGTCAGTTGGAGCTGCCTAAAATTTACTCCAGTACTAATATAGGCAAGTTGATTCTGAATTTCATCTGTTTTCTTCATGTCTTGGGCATTTTTATCTTACACTTCAGAGGTAGTTATGTCTATGGAATGGCAGTGCAAGTGCAAGCTCTGAGACTTTTGTAACAAGTACTGCTATCGCCCTGTAGTGCAGAAGGAATGTGAGTTCTGTGCATTCCCTAGGAATTGCAGGAGACAAATCATTGGGACTGATATAAGGAGACAAATGGGCTTAAGACACTGAAGTCTCAAACTGCACTCCAAGAAGGTCTCTGTTCAATGGCCATCGAACTTTGGGTCCATCTTAGCTCATTATGTATCTTCTTTCTTGACCTTGGTGTTTCTTAGGTTCACGGAGGTTTGTCCAAACTGTTGTTGAGAAGCAGGTTTGGGTTGTAGTCTATTGCTCCAAACATGTACTGACAGGATCAGCTTGGAATATTCCACACCGGTCTAGTATAGCATGTACTTCGGTGGCTTCTTGTGTGCCGTGTCTGGCCTCTTGGATTATGATTCCCCCCACCACCGCTGCATTTCAATAGCTTTAATTTGAAAGATACATAGTTTACCCCTCCATCCTTAAAGTGAGAGTCATAGTACTCTTTTAGGAAATGGAGATGAATGTTTGAATTTACTTATGCTGAAGAGGGCATTAAATCCAGGTATTGAGCTTCCATTGTATGTGCCGTAGCCATTAGGGTGATATATTGATAGTAATGACACTCCTTTAAGATTGTGATCTCTGCCAAATTCTTGATGATATCTCTGAGGAAATAAAGTAATAAGTGTATCTTGCCAGGGCAGGATTCTAGATCATGAGTTTTAAGTGATTTTTTTTAAAAGCAAATCTTAACACCTGAGTCCAATGCCAACAAATACCCTGAGCTTGCAAATAGAAGTAGTTTTTCTTTTATCACTCTTCCGAAGTAGCCTTCAGCAGTTGTTTTCTGGACACTTGAGAGCTTCACACAAATTTCTGGATTCTACTATTAAGGCTTAGTGCCTGAAAAGTAGGTCTTGCAGCCCAAAGCTCTGACACTGTATTTTGTGTTCCTTTTTTTGGGTCTTTATATTGTCAAGGCTTGAAATGCAAGTGAGTAAGATAACAAATAAATTCTGTGTGTGCATGAGGTGTATAATGGTTTTTTTTCTACCTGCTGTCATGTAGTTTATGCCAATTGGAGTTTTTTTATGACTAGAGAAAGTAATCACCAAAGATAGGCATAAAAGCTCCTTAGTCCCACACCCTTTTAATTACTTCTGTACAGAAAATCTCTGGGAAAATCTGCATGTGCTCCGTAGTGTAATTTCTGTTAATAGAACAGCAAAAGGCTTAGTTTTGTAACTGTACCATAAATACCATTTATGGCCCAGCTACACATGAATTTAACTATTGTCTTTTTCTAGATCACTATATGTGCAATATAGTTGAATTTAATTATGATCAATATTAAGCATTTCAGTTAAGTGTGCTGATATATTTAAAAGTTTTTTTCAGTTTTTTTTTTGGCCTCTTTAATAGGGCCTGATTGTGGAAGTATATAAGGATGTCAGTTTAAAATTTAGTTGATGTTCTTAAATTCTGTGTGTTTTTGTTTTATTTGGAAAGCCTTATCTTCCTGCCAAGAGCTCTGTGAAACAGCTCAAACAATTTTTTTAAAAAATTTGGGTAAACTGGGAGCTAATCACAGATAGATTTAAAAAAAAGTGCTCAAATATTTTTCACAATCGATATCTTTATTTAGCATCTATTTAGTTTTATTTCAGGGCCCTCCCTTCCAGCCTGTTCTTCCCCCAGCAGCCAAATTCTAGGGGTGTGCATTGGAGATGGAGTTATCTGATGCTCACAGAACTCTGCCATAAGCAACAATTTGTAGAGAGTTCAAACAGTAATAACAAATAGCATAGCTGCAGTATGGTAAGTTTCTTGGATTCCACTTGATAACTCTGAAGAATCTTTATTTAATATTCAGTAAATGTCACCTTGCCCATCTAGTGGAAGCAGTGAATGTGTAGAGGCATGGTATGTAAAAGACATGAGATATGATACTTGTTTGGGACTGTTAATTTTTTCTGTTCTGATTGCTTTGTAACTTTGGATCAATGAAGGTAATGAGGAAAAACTTGAAAATGAAAGTTTTGTGGGAACAGTCCTGTATTTCCATATTCTGAAACTATATACCTGTGTTCTCAGAAAGCATGGCCTCTCTGGTCATAAGTTGGCATCTACATGAACAATCTGTGGAGATTGTGCTCTCAAAAATGTGTTGCTTGTTGAAGGGGAAAATTACAATAATTGTCCATAATAAAAAAAAAGCACATTAATATTATTTATAATTATTATATGTTAAAACCTTTTAAGTTTTGTCAAAACAACCTTCTAAAAATACTATTTTCATTCAGGAAGTCTGTCAGTGACCAAACAGGCTCATCACACCTATGCAGTATGCTGGCAGGTGCAGCAGTAGTAATGACAGAGACTGTATAGCTGCATGTCAGTCTGTTCCCACCACTGACGTGGATCTTTGTGTTCAGGCCTTTTTTTGTTGCCTTCAAGTGTGAAATATGAAACTGATTAGAGATAAAAATTAAAATGAAACTTACTGCACTCAGGTATTCAAGTATAAAGACAAAATGTTATGGTTATGAAGTAATTTAAAGAAGTCACTACTACAAAATCATAGTCTCAGGACTATGGAAATCACCTCGGAAGGCAGGAAATGTCCTTATTTTTTAAAATTAAAGAGTTAAGTGTTTTTGTGGACACTTGAAAAGGTAAATGTATTGCTAGATACGTTTATTTTACGCAAAAAATACCTTTATGATAACAGAGTAATTTAATTTCTTCCCAGATAATGAAACTGCTGTCTATACATTGATGCCGATGGTTATGGCTGACCAGCACAGGTGAGAGCTTCATTAAATTTACCTTTTTTCTTTTTTTAGGGTCTGAAAAACCCAGCATGTTTGCTAAAGTTGTAGTTCCTAAAACGCTCTCAGAAGTTCTGCTGCTGAATTGTTGTCTCCTAATTTGAAGTTAGTCACTGCCTTTTTGCATCCCAGCATACTTTTACCTGAGAAACCTCTTTTGATTTATGCCACAGACTGGAACTGGGATTTGTTGTGTTGATGCACGTAGGGAAATTTGTCGTAGGATAAGCACAAAAACGTTGTTTTTAACTGTGTCTTAGCTCTCTGAGTGTGTATTAATGGATGACATAGAAGCTCTTAGTCTCATTAGACATCTCAAAAAGACATGGAATAAGATTTGGACAGTGAGATTGATACTTCTGGGGTTCCTCAGATGAGCAGCCGTTTCCCTTACCCAGTTGTCCTTGAAGTGCTTGGGACCTTAGTACCAGCTAAGTGGTGCCTCCTTCTCATGAATTTTGTAGGGAAGCAGGTAGTAACTCTTACTGAAACAATAAGCTGTTTTTCCAGTCAGGATAAACATCTGTTCTGCTATGCAATATTCTGTTGAGATTGCATGCAAGGGTTTTAAATTATGTGATCAGTCCATTACTGGAAGGGTCTTATTTAAATTTTTTATCGTGTATCCGTCTACTTCATCATGATTTCACATACCAGTCTTCCTTCTGAACTTTGCCTGTGTTTGGGAGCACTGTTGGATATATGGCTGGGGAGTCCGTGATAAGGAGGAAAAAGGAAATTTATGTTTTGTTCAAACCAAAGCTATTAAAATGCTTGTTTTCCATATTTGTAAAGAAGTGATTTGGTTGTCTGGTCTAATTCTTACTAGTTTACATTTTAAACAGTTGTCCAGTGTCACAGTTAATTTTTTATGTACAGTACGAAGTGAAAAGCCATTGTTAATCACCAAATGCTTAAAAACGGTTTGATCTCTTGACTAGTAATTAGTTAGGGGGAAAAGAAATAGTGATTAAATAAGAAATAGAGTACTTGTGTACAGCTTACAGTATAAACTTTACTTGGATACTGTGAGCTATTTTTAAAATTAAAAACTTATCTTTCTGTTTGAAGGTCTGTGTCAGAGCTGCTGTCAAATTCAAAGTTTGATGTGAACTATGCCTTTGGACGTGTGAAGAGAAGTTTGCTTCATATTGCAGCAAAGTAAGACTTACTTGAGTCCAGTCCAGAAGTTAACAATGAAAATATTACCACAAATCTAAGGCACCAATGTAAGCTGGAAAACTCTGTAGTATCAGTTAACATTTTATTTTCACACTTCCTTTTTGTATCTTGTTTGTTCTTCCTAGAAATGTGCCTGCCTCATTAAGAGTTCTTCCTAGAAATGTGCCTGCCTCATTAAGAGGACAGATTTTACACATGTTATCAAATGGCTTTCCAAATTCCAGTGATGGAGGTGTGGCTAGATGCTTTTTTACCTGTCTGTGAAATCTCAAGTCTCAGAAAAGATGCAGCCATGATTTGCATCCTGTATAGCTGGGTTACTCTTGCCTCTGTAGAGGTAGAGAACTCTTGCCTGCGGGTGTTGATTGTTTTTGAGGTATTCTTAAACAGTGTGAAGCATTTGGATGTTTGTTGGGAAGCAGCTGTTCCAAAGTACTTAATGTGACCATAACTGTAGGGAATATAACATGGGCACTCACTCCTAATAAGTTTTGTGTCCTGGATAGAGGGCTTAAGTGCAAATTTTATATCCTTGATCTACATTATTTATTGTTTGTATAGCTCTTCAATGGGTGTAACTCCATGTTATATGTAACTCTGCCAAGAAACAGACAGGTTAACACAACATAAATAGAAATGAACCAGATAGTTTTTGACATGACCTTTCAGGAAACTAAACTTTAAACTAATGAATGAATGCTCTATATTTGCCCCCCCTTTTAAATATCCCAAAAGTTCTTACATTTAAACTGTTTAAAAAAAGGCAAAAATAAAAGAAATAGCAGTAGTAGTAGTATTGTGTATAGATAGCAGGTATTTGGTTGCAATCAAGGTGGAAATTCCAGCTTCTTAAACAGACTGTTCTAGAAATAGCTGTTTCCCAACTATTTAATCTCAGAATTACATACTGCTTATATAAAATTTACTTAAGGAAGTACTTAAAAAAATGCAAGCAAATTTTTAGCGTACACCTTCGATTTATATTGGAAAATATGCTCTATTTATTGATTTTAAATCACAAGAAATTGTGTTACAGTTAGTTTCTGGATTGTCTTTTATCTTGACTTAGTTATTGGGTCATCCGGCTGCTGGCTTTGCAGCATGTTGTACAATTAGTCTTCAGTTTCTTTGGGTTGTTGTGTAGCAGTTCTGATATTGGGAAGATTTTAGAAAAATGGATTAGCTGGCCTCAGCAGATACAAAAATACTGTTTATCTTTTCAATCAGCTCTTCCTGAAGAGCTTAGGAGCAAGATAAATGTATTATGCAGAGTTTCTGTCTCTTTGGTGACGTTGGTTATCCTGAAGAGCTTCTATATTATGTAAAGAGAGTTACAGGTTCAAAATCAATAGCAAAGAAATATTTGTACAAATTTTAGAATTTTTCTGATATTCAAACTTTTGAACATAACTTCCAGCCACTGAAATGTAACAAATCCCCACGTACTTAATGGAAGATTTTGTCTTGTTAATAGATTAAGGATGAGGGAGGTGAGAGGAAATCAAAAGCAAAGCTTTTTAAACGGTAGTTTAAAGAATTAACAGTCTTAAAGATTCACGGTTGGGTTTTAAAGTCATGAAAATTACGGACAAGGCTGGCATCTGTTCATTGCTACAAGTTACATTTGGTCACTTCTCGCTGTATTAAGTGACTTTCCTTTAGCTTTGTGTAGCTTGACCTATGAGGGTGTAAAACAATGTTACATAAAGATGTTCTAGTGTGTGTAATCTGTACATAATAGTGCTGTTGTGTTTATGCCAATATAGATTTGGTTTGTAAATATCCTTGTTACAGTTTTTCCTTTTCTTATTTTCTTCCTAGCTGTGGATCAGTTGAATGCCTTGTTCTGTTATTAAAAAAAGGAGCAAATCCAAACTATCAGGACATTTCAGGATGTACTCCTCTCCATTTAGCAGCAAGAAATGGGTAAGTTTTAAAAATGCTTAAACTCTTAAAAAAATTAGTGCATAATGCACGTGAGATGTCACGTTCTGTAATATTTTTGCATCGTTCAGAAAAACCCCTTTGGTTTTCACTTTTGAAAATAGAGAACACAGAAGTTAAAATCCATGCTTTGACTATTCATAGAATGATTTTTTATAAATAGTAACTGATGTCTGAAATACCAATTCCAGTGCCAGTCATTTTTGTGTTTTCTGTTAATCAGGGGCATAATGTTTCCTATAAAAATGATTGAACAACAGATGCATTCATCTTCAGTTAGCTGAGTCAGAAAAGATTTTGGAATGCTTGGAGGGGTTCAGAGACTTCAGATTTTTCTCAGATAGTGTCTCCAAGAAAATTTTTACTGCAAGGAAAGGAATACGAAGTTGACCTTCACAATGTTAGGAGAGGGTGAGGGAAAAAAAAACCCAAAACAGTGAGCAAGTACCCTTTTAAGATCTTACTTCTTGAATTGTAGTATGTGGAAACATGCAGCTGTAAAGGTAATGCTGTCTTTTTCTTAGAACATGTATGTGTTACAATAACTGAGTTGTATCACAGCTGGTACTTCACATGAGGAGGAGATAATGTTTAGTGGCTTCTAGGTACCTATGAGGACTATTCGTAGGAGAGGAAGGAAGCAGCCAAGTGGTGCATGATGAAATGCAGAAATACACACAGGAGACAGTTATGTGGAAATGAGTTATAGGAAAGATGTGAGAGGTCCCTAGTAAAAAGGAAAAGCAAAATAACTTTGTAAAGGTAAAGCACTTACAGCATTAAAGAATGTTTAAAGACATAAATAAAACATGAATTAGGAAAATTTCCTCTACTTTTATTAAAACAGTAATTGTACTTAACGAAGATTTGTATAGTGTTACAATGACTGTCTCATTAAGTAATGATTTAGTGGTGTACTGTAAACATGTTCACTGAAGCGTACAGGTGATGGTGAACTTCATGGACTGCTGTTAGCTAAACTCTGGCTTTTTGTTTTGAAAGGGTAGTTCATACAGATCTGAAGCTGTTAGAGTAGTGGTTAAGTGCTTCTGCACTTTCCACAAAAACAACTATGAATTTAGCCCTGCATTGTTGTTGGCTACTCTTGCACTGTCTGAGTCGCTGTGAAGATCACGTCTCTTTTTCACATGCTCAGTACTGTACTCCTCATAAATTGGAACTACCTGCTATGCTTTGAACCATATAAATTAGAGTGAGTGGACCTCTAAGAAGGTAGTCTTTGCAAATGATTTTCCTTGACTGGATTTTAATGTCTTCTTTTGTTTATAGCCAGAAGAAATGTATGAGCAAGTTGCTGGAATACAGTGCAGATGTCAACATATGTAATAATGAAGGCTTGACTGCAGTAAGTGCTATTGATTATCATGATGTTCTTGAAATTAATCAAGAATTTGGAGATGCTCAGTTTTTAAGCTTTTGCCATCTTACAGGTAAAACAAAACTGCTGTGTGTCCAGTGCCATCAAGAATCAAAAGATGTACCTAATATACCTAAACGTATGATAGTATTGTTCAAAATTTCTCTTAATATTATTCAAAGCTTCTTTTTGTGGAAGTGTTTACAATAATAGCCAGGTTTAAAATAATTTTAATGAAATATATATATTATTGCTAAAGGAAACATGTATATCATAATTTTGTACTTAGATTCACTGGTTGGCTGTCAATGGACGAACAGAATTGCTTCATGATCTCGTTCAGCATGTCAGTAATGTAGATGTTGAAGATGCCATGGGACAGACAGCCCTTCATGTAGCTTGTCAAAATGGACACAAGACAGTAAGTTTCTAAATTGTATGAACACAATGGATTTGTGAGGAGCTTGGTAATGCCTCCAGGTTGTTGTGGTTTTTTTAACAAACTTCAGACACGCATGTAATAATGGCTACAAGTGTGAAGAATGCTGTTGTGTCTTAGTATTGACTGCATACATGTCCATGGGAGCAACTTATTCATTCTTGTGGAGGTGATTGATCGCAGTGCTTATGGGAGTTTAGGTGACTTACTGTGTACTGTTTAGCTGTTCCGTTGTACTATTATTGCCTTGTTAAGATCAACTTTTTATGTAATGTTAACTGTTTGAAAATGTTTTCCCTTACTTTTCAGAATATGTTTAATTCATGACTGTGTCAGCTGTTATATGATTTTGAAATCTGAAATATTAATTTACTGTCAGTAAAAAATGAACACGGAGTTGTGTTGGTTACATTTTTAACACTGAAAGTAAACAAGTTCAAATAAGCTCTTCTGTTATTGATCTGTATGAATTATTTTTATGCCTGGCCTTGAATTAGGGCTGGCTGCTTTACAGGTCTGGATGCTTTAGTTGAACTGCATTAGAGCCCTGTAGGGTTATACAGATTGCCTCCAGAACTATTTACTGCTTTAAAAAAAAAAAAAAAAATCAATCTACCTAGATCCTTTCTGTTGCCTTGTCAGTGCTGCATTTTGGAAGACCAAATTCTGAAAAACTGTTACCTGTAAATGTAGCAAATTTATGTGACTGAAATGTAACAAAAGTTGTTTGAGTCTGCTCAGTGTTTTCATATTTTAGAATTCGCTTTCCTATTTCTTCTGGTCTAGTTTGAGTTTGAAACTTCAGCTTGTGATAAGGTTGTATATGGTTGTCAATAACTTGAAGTTATTTTGTAATTTTTTATTTTTAAATGGCTTGTAGCTTGAGGAATCTTTGGGATTAGCTGAAGTTTAATGAAAGATACTGTTATTAAAGTGGAAAGTTCAAAGGAAGCTTTATGAGCTTTGATAGCCATGATTTTCCATTACATTTAGGAATTTTGATCCTGCCACTCATTATTGAAAAGGAGATCCTCCAGTGGAATTAGATATGCATGGCACTAAATAGTTGCAAGCCAACAGGGCTTTCCACTGCTCTCTTTCTAATGCTGGTGTTTCATTCTCTTGTAGACGGTGCAGTGTTTGCTGGACAGCGGTGCAGATATAAACAGGCCGAACGTTTCTGGAGCAACTCCGCTTTATTTTGCTTGCAGGTTATATATTCTTAATGTTGGAATACTGGCCTAAAAATGAAATATTTTTTCCCCTTTGTAATAACTAATTAGAAATTTAAAAATTTAGGAAGTATAAAAACTGACTGATATTTAATCCTGTCTCATTTTTGTGTCTTATCTAAATACTTAGGTTAGTGCTGCAGGCTTATGTATCTCTCTCTAACAGACATGTGCATGTTCTAGCATGAGTCATAAATTGATGATTGCTGAACTCTTTTCTGCAAAAATTAGTTCTGCCAACTTAGATTATTTTGAATACACTAAAACCAGAGCCTTTTATAAGGCAAGTTTGACTAGTCCTTAATGTACATTATAGTATTACAGTATACATGAAATGTGCATATATGCCTTAAAAGTACCATGTTAAATTAAAATTACAGTGTTGTTTTGATCAATTCTGTTATCGTCAAAGTTTAGTTATATTTCAAAATTAGTCACATATTATAAATGACCTTTTGTTTTAATTAGAGCATTTCTGCAATTTGTTAGAACATTTACAATTTTTGCAATCCCTGTGTTTTGGTTACAGATTAAATAGTTCACATAAGATTAACTGTTACTATAAACAAGAGGAGAAATTGACTGACCTGCTGGCCTGCTAAGAGTTATGTTCTGGGAGCTGTGGTCTCTGGATATAGTGTGTGTTGTCTGGTGGCAGTTGAGAAGAAGGGGAGGATAAATAGCTGCTAACCTTGGTCCTTGATTTAGGGACTGGTATTTGCACATACTTTAAAATAAATAAGCAGCTTGTCTCATCTTGGAGGGTTTTCATAAGAAGGAAATGTTGCAAGTACAGCAGTGATAATCTTTAGAAATTAGCAAGTGGAGCAGCTGGCAGGGAAGAATGAACAGGGTGCATACAACAGTGAACCTGGGAACAAAGATTGTAGGTCCCTGATGACTGGGAGGTCAGGATGTGGTAGCAGTGACTGGTGATAGCTGCAGAAAGGGTATCAGTATTCAAAGTCTGAAAAAGTCTGAAACATCTGTTTTGTCAATGTGTTAGGTTGTGCACTTAGTCTAGAGAATTACAGTGAAGATGCTGCAAGTAGGCCATTAGTCTTAGCTCTTTTCTGACTCTGAATGTTTGCATTGGGACAAAGTCTGGTACATTAGATTAACCTGTTGGTTTCCTGGGCTGGAAGGACAGGAATGAGGAGAACTCACTGGGGAGCTATTGGGAGATCAGTGAACCTACCTCTTGTCCCTCAGCCTGTTAGTTGTTCCTTTTCTTGTGCTCTTTCTGAACTGATAGGCTGAACCTAATGGGCTGAGGATGCAGACAGCCTTGGTATGTTCCAGGATGGCACATACTCATTTGTATTTGTGTAAAGAGTGTACTGCAAACTAGCTTGAGAAATAAAACTTCACTGAAAAAACTTGTATCTGTAACCTTAATTGCTATGGCTTTTGTATCAGTCTTTCATTTCCCCCTTTAGATGCTTCTCTATTATGTTTGACAGTATATGCACTAAATGCTGGTGAAGGTGATAGTCAAGTAGTCTTTCCATGTGTTTTTAATGAAGTAAACCTCTGATCACTGGAAATTGGTACCCAATTTCTCTTTTTTTTCAGAAGAAAGGGTTTGGTAAACTGTTGAGTGGTATAAATAATCTTTGGTCTTACTGTTTTCTAGGCAATGCTGGCATGTTGGAATAGTTGTTTGTGAAATTTTTGACTCAAGGGAGCTAAATATCCTATACAATATATAAGTAGATTAGTGAATAGATTGTGAAATAGGTTCTGAATGCAAAAGTAAAACGTATCCCTCTTAAAGGCTAGGCAAGATATTGATATATACTAGTTAAAAGAAATTAGAACCATTTGAGTGATGTATTGATCTCTTGCTCAAAAAAAAGTTATAAAAAAAAAAGAACTTACTAATGTTTTATCGATGGTTAAAGCACAATTAGATTATTTTTTCCTGCAAATATGGTAGAAGTGAGCAAAGAACTTGGTAAAGAGAACTTCCTCTGTGAAGTAAATTAGGCTGTGAATTGAGAAAGAGCTCTCTTTTTGGAGGAAATGCAGTTCATAGATATTTATGGGGCGAGGCTAAGATGAATCATTTCTGAATGATGAGGGTGACTCTGACTTGATAAATGGGCCTTGCATAATTTTGCACTGTTCTTTTGCAGTAACTGTTTTCTCCTAGCTTATGCTGGCTTTGTTTTTTAGATGCAATAAAGACAGATTTATGACTCAATATAGCATAAATACTGTATTAACTGTCTCTCTTCTTTTGAATAGCCATGGTCAGAGAGACACTGCACAAATTCTTTTGATGAGAGGAGCCAAATATTTACCAGACAAGAATGGTGTTACTCCACTGGATCTCTGTGTACAGGTATTAAGTTAGCAACGCTTTTTCTGTGAGCTACTGTGACTTAGTACAGTGTCACCTGATCATTTTTACCCTTTTTATTCTTAAGGCCTCTGGAAGATGGTAGTCCTTTGGCAAAACAAATGCAAAAAATAGTTTTTTAATAATTAGGTTGATCCTACAGGCAGGTTCATAATTTCTGCCCTTTGCATAAATCTAATGCAAGAATTGACCTTATGAGAAGGAGTTTGCAGAGCTCCATTTGGCTAGAAAGTTTGGGAATCCTTGGTATAATGGTAATAGACAATTTATGCGCTTACCTGTTAACAAGTAAGAGGTAAAGGCAGAAGGAGTGAATTTTTTTTACCTCAAATAATAGATTTTCTTTTCTCTTGAAGAGATATTGCTATTAAAAACAAAACTTACATGGTGCTGACCCTTACTTTTCAAAACTGTTTCTATATCTGGATGAGGAACAAAAGTCTTTACATGTTGTCAACTAATGCAGCATTTTCAACTGCAAAACAGTCTTCCTTGTGTGATACCAAGTACTGCTTGTACTGTTTGCTAAAGTGACTTTTCTTAATTGGTGAAGACTTACACTTTTTCCTGTAGCATCAGTTGAAGGTCAGTGTGTAGATAACACAAATTAGTGGAAGCTTTTGAAACTTTGCCTGTAACCAGACTAGAAAACTGAACTGAAGGCTGAAAAGACCAAATCACTGGACTGAGTGGACATCACTGCCTTGGTGCATGTCATTAGTTTGTCAGGATAAAATTGAAATTTTCTAATTTTTTTTCTGTATTTTCAGATTATTACAACCTCAAGTTATTTAATTTCTGAGGCTTCCTCATTTGCCTAAGACTTGCAGTTGAAATAGTTGTGGGTATGTGCAAGAATGTTGTCTCCAGCACCCGTGGAATATTTTTGGAGTGTTTAACTCTGAAAGCTTTATTTCATAGACTGTCTGTGGAAGACCTTGATCAAGTCAGGTTACTTAAAGTATTTCTTTTTGGATATAAGAAGCTTAGTAAGTCTTCAGCTCTGGTCACTGAGAAGTGCCAGGTCACTATACTATCTCACGACTAACTTGATTGTGCAACTCAGTTGATTTGTTTTTTTTTTTTCCTTTGTAATTGGAAAATGACTTATCATTACATAAAGCCACATGGAATCTGGTCAATTTTGAGGTTTTCTGCAGCCACAGACCTGTGAGACAGTATATGGCAGGAGAAGTTTAGATCAGATATTAGGAAAAAATTTTTCATGGAAGGAGTTGTAAAGCATTGGGGAAGACTGTCCAGGGAAGTGGTGGAATCTACATCCCTGAAAGTGTTAAAAAAATTGTGGATATGGCACTTGAGGATGTGGGTTAGTAGCATACGTAGGGGTGGTGCTAGGTTGATGTTTGGACTTGATGATCTTAAAGGTATTTTCCAACCTATATAATTCTGTGATTTTATACCAGTGTGTACTTAATGGTACAGTTCTTATTTTTTATAATTAGCATTTTGAATTTCTGCTTCAGTTCCCATTTTTGCAATCTCTAGGAACCTCTTTATACATAAAACTTCTGTTAACTTTTTTTAGATGTGAGTAGTGACACCTGGTGTTTGTTTTGTAGTGATGATCTTGGTGGTCGAGATCATGCAGTATACAAGTTCATGATGCCAAGTAAGAAAGGAGAAAACAATATGTTTTCTTTCCTTTTACATTGAGGGTTTTATTCTATGCTTACAGGTTTGTTTTTCAAAGTCGATATATGTTTTTAGAAGACTGACATAGATTCACATACTTCTTGTCATCATGAATGTGATCTTGAAGATTTGACTTTCATTAATTCTTACAGATTCTGGGTGGGTTTATTTTTAATACTTAATTTCTTGGTATCCGAATTAATTAAATTAATCTTTTTAGTATATGGTTATCACTGAGGTAATGTCAATTGTCATTCAAAGAGGAGTCCTTGGAGCTTCAGCATTTAATGCATTATATGGTCATCTTTTCAGACTGGAAGTTGATGCATATTCAGGTGTTAGGTGTCTTCTTAAAAATGCAGCTGTGTTAAATAAGATTTGACACAAAGAAACCACAACATCAAGTTCTGTTCTCTCCAGAAAACATTTTTTCTCAGAAGCGTGTGAAGTTAGTCTAAGGCACAAGTGGAATCATGCCTGTGTATGGATTTTAAAGTTAAATAACCCTTTTGTGACTTTATCTTATTTCTTCTGTAACAAGTCAGATATGTGTCTTATGATCCTTTAGAAAATGTTTATTTTAAAGGATTAGATTGGTGTAATTAAGTAGATGTCAACAAGAGGAAGAGAAGTGAAATAGTGCACTGTTTTTAATCTCTGGTAATTGTTGGCCAAAGTGTTGTTCCACTGTATCTTTAGTTTGGTAAGTAGAAGAATGTTTCAAAAAACCAGAAAAAAGGGAGGGGATATATGTGAGCCAGTATACTGAAAAAAAATTGATTCTGTCTTCTCCCAAAAGTTTTGGGATACCTAACTTTGCTACATTATTGAATTTAAATTTATTTTAGAATAGGATTTCTCCATTAAGCATTAAAAAAAACTGTAATACTCACTAGATGTTATTGCCTATAATAGTCTAACTCTCAATTCTAATGTTTGTTTTAATTAACATGTTTTTTTAGGGTGGTTATGGAGAGACTTGTGAAGTCCTAATACAGTACCATCCTCGACTTTTCCAGACAATAATTCAAATGACACAGAATGAAGATCTACGGGAAAACATGGTAATACAGTATTACAGTTTTAAAGCCAGGGGTCTCGCTGTATGTGGTGGAGAGCTGAGTGCTTAATATGAGTGTTCTTGTTAGAAGACACGCCCATCAATTGACTGTCAGTGCCGCAGTGGTTGACCACTAGGCATCTTTCATTCCTCATGGAAAATGTGCAGT
This sequence comes from Acanthiza pusilla, assembly GCA_036630365.1. Taxonomy (NCBI): domain Eukaryota; kingdom Metazoa; phylum Chordata; class Aves; order Passeriformes; family Acanthizidae; genus Acanthiza; species Acanthiza pusilla. The sequence continues at coordinate 35,042,419 of JAXCHO010000036.1, read as the reverse complement.
CTTCACGTAATTCTAAATACAAGGATTTGGAACTTAACGTAGAATCTGTTTTAATTTAGTGTTCTAACTTTTCATATTTGGCAAAGTGATCTAGACAGTTGAAAGAGCATAAATTGCAAGCTTCAATACAAAGGTGCTGGTAGAGCATTCTTAGAGCCTTCTATATATACAATTACTTTGTGTAAGAGGGCCTATTTTCCTTAATTTAGTCATTATCTGCAGACATCCATTCTAGGATGTGTCTTGCGGCTGAATCATCCAGAATTAACTAAAAAGTTTGTAGTATGAGCACTCATCTGTGTCAAGTTGCCTTGTACAATTAGATTATAAAAGATTGCAGCCAGAATTTCATTTCATTAATATTTCTGTAGAAGAAACTACCCTGTTTCTTTTTTAATGGTTCTCTTATACCTTGTTTCTTGTATTATTGGGGGATAGTAGAATCTAAAGCACGGAAAAAGCAAGGGAAGAAGTTTTGTTTTTTGATTGTGTAGGGGAAAGGAAGCATGGGGTGCCTTTTTCTCCTTCCAAATCTAGCTAGCTGTGGGTTTCTAATCCATTATTTGTTTTAAAATGACTGCAAATAATCTTATAGACTGTAAAATATCCCAACAATTTAGTAAGGTGTTGGCTGCCAATTGACTCAATTTGGTTTGCTAGATTCTTCATGTTTTCATTTTTTCTGTAACTCCGTTACTTCCACTATAGCACTGAGGATTTCTAAGTCTGTGTAGAAACAATGTTTAAATTTCTGGGACAGGGTTGAGTACTACAGACTGAAATGACAGAGTTGAGAATTCTCAAAGTGTATGTTAGATTCCAAGGGAGATGCTATAGATGATTTAAATTAAAAGAGAAAGAAAAAGAACTAAAACAATGGAACAAAAAGACCTTTCATATATTGTAGAAATGAAGACAGTAAGTGAGAAAAATAAATTTTTCATCTGTCTGAGTAATGGTGGAGGTGTGTGCAAAAACAAGATCTTAATGAGGGTATGCAAAATATATTAGATAATACATGGTATAGTTCTGCTTCATTGCTGAAATGTAACCATATTTTGAGAATTATTTTCTGTGACCAAGTCTGAGCTGTTCTGCTCAGTCTTGGGTGATGACCAGTTCCTATTATCTGGAAGTGATGACATAGGGAAACTGGGTATATGTTACAAGCCAGGACTCATATTTTAAATGCCGTAAGTTGTTGTTACGAATTAATAATACAGGGTTAAGCCTTCAGTGTTTGCAGCATTCTGTAATGTTAAATACCCTGTAGTACATGTATCGATATTAGAATGTGTACTTTTGCTGTAATCTTTGTTAATCATAATGAAATGTTAACTGAGGTTAGATTAGAGGTTGTACAATATAGATGTACATTATTAGTGCTAGATATTAATGCTTGGGTGATAGTGTTATACATGATTTATAAATTACTGTTGATCTGATGCTCCTTGACACTAAGCAATTGCTTTTGTTTCAATGCTTCAGTTGCGGCAAGTTCTGGAGCACTTGTCTCAGCAGAGCGAAAGCCAGTATCTTAAAATCCTGACAAGTCTTGCTGAAGTTGCTACAACAAATGGTCACAAACTGCTTAGGTAAGTGTGAGGTCACAAGCTGATAAACTACCAGGTAATTAGTGCCACTTAATAGTTTTAATAATTCAAACTATCTGTTGCTCAGCACGTGCTGGAGTAGATGGATCTCAAGTCTGATTTATATGAAAATATCTGTTTAGATCACCGTCTTCATGAAGACTTCAAGAGAAAAAGTTGGTATCCACGTATACCTGCTGGTATCTAGAAGCTTGAGTTGCAGAGAAGTGTATTTTGTTTGATTAGTTTGGCTATGTCAGCCCTAGGAAGGGAAGCTTTTTAGACAGCTATCAAATAATTATAGTTTTTTTTTACTTCACCCTTCTCACTTTTTCTTCCCTTCCACATTTTTACTTTTCTACATGCTTCCTTAGTATGCTGGAGAAGAGTTTTGTTACTTCAGACACTTGTCTCATATTTGCTGGCTCTGCTTGCCTTCCTTGGCTATTAATATATATGCGATTAAAAATTTCATCTACCAGTGTGCTGTCTCAGCAGCACAAGCAGCAGTTACTTGAGGATATTCATAAAATAGGCAAGCATATTTACCTGGTATGCATTCCTCATTTTTGCTGTATCTGTTTGAGGGAGTTTGTGCAAAACACCTTTCCTGCAATTTTTGGGAACACCAGTAACATTTTACTGTTTTCAAAAGCTAACAGATTTTGGTGTAACCTTTATGCTTTAATAGAAGCTAAGAAAATCTTTACTGAAAGAGTCAAGAGTCTGAAAACATGAATGAAGTTCCTTACCAACATATTTTGGATGGCATTTTGGACAAGAGAGATTTAAAAGTGTTCTGTAATCAGAGAAACCTGTTGGCATAGGTTGTAGAGGAATATGATGTGGGAAACTTCAACTGGGGCTGAGGTGCGAGGAGCCCATCAGTTAGATAGAAAATAAATAATATATTCCTACTTCTAGGTGCGTTTTTTTTTTCCTTCCCCATCAGACATGTTAGATTTGAATGGCGCTTGCAGATAGCAGGTCAGAACTCCTGGGTGATGGTAGGAAATTCATTACACCATTAATAAGTCTTATTCTGATGGGTGTTCACTTTGATGCATTAGTATAAAAGTCTGAAATTGTCTAAATGTTCGGGGTTAAAGTATGTAGACATTAATGAACTTCTGTTACTGCAAAGATAACTTTTTGAAGAATTTCAGCTGTTGCTGAGCTTCAGTGTGTATCAGCTTAATTTGTCACATTCCTTTTTGTCCCCAGACTTCCTTAAGGGAACCAATAGATCTCCCACAAATAAATTGTGATTAAAAAAAGTGTAAAACCATTGTGCAGGAAAGGGTTTCAAATTTGCTCTGTATAGGGGTGTTATTGGAAGTTGTGGTAGCTGGATTACATCATATGAGGTAGTATTTGTTTCTGTTTCAGTATCTTCAGAGGTAAATTAAACTGATTGTTGTTCAGATTTGATTTATTACTGTTACTGCTCCTCTGAATTGAGCAATGCTCCCTTGGTACGGCTGTAGAAGCAGAACCCATGTGCCTGTACTGTCTCCGAGTCTGAGCTGCTGTGTGCTCCTATATTACTGCAATGGGTGGGCTAGTGCAGGCTAAAGGCAAGATGGAAGTGTTGCATTGGATGAGGACTCATTTCTAGAGATACCAGTACTTGGAGTGTCCTATGGACTCTTACTGGCCCACTTCTCTTTGGTACTAATGTCACTACAGAAAAGTGATGGAAAAAGAAAGCAATTCTAAGACGGTTTCGCAGACACAGTTTTGCAAAAACTGTGTCTCTCTTCTCTCCAGCTCTGTTTCTTGTCAGAAGCAGTGAATTTCTACTTCAAGAAATATTTCTCAATTGGTTTTTTGTAAACAGAATAAGGATTAAGGTAGTACTTGGTGAACACTCTGAGCTTGGGCCTCTTTCCTCTCTCTCCTTCTTCCAACAGAAGTATGTAAAACGTACTCTCTACATGAAAACCTCCAAAAATGATTTTCTTGAGTGGCTGAACTAATATCATCTCTATTAGTTTCCTGGGTACTAATCCACAACCTGTTGTTTTTGGGTATGTCTGTTGTTTAGTTCAAAAGTGTCTAAAATAGTTTTTTGTAATGCTTCTAGCAAGTATCCAAAAGTGCCACTAAGCTTCTGTCTTGAGTACAAGCAAGGACTCTGTTTCAGTTAGAATTATCTTCATCATGTGTTCCCTTTTTTCAAAAAATAATTGAAATGTGACATGATTTGGTCTTGCTGGTGCAGGTTAGGCCTAGCTGAATGTTTGCAAACATGCTAGGAGAAGTTTCAGTAAAGGCCTATTAGAAGGCCTTTAAGGTTTCATCAGGAAAACACTACTGCTGAAACATGATAAACCTCAGTTGAAATGTTAGTAGTTTGTTCTTTTTTTAGTAGTTAAGTTAGCTTCTTGGGTTAGCTTCTTGTATTCATAGATTCTTTTGGTATATAAGCAAAGATTTTGTAAATGCTAATTTTTAGCTGTGACCAGGGCTTCTGGTAATAAAATTGCAGACTGCCAGTCAGGGGATTTTCTTTACCTGGTTGAAAACTTAACATTCCTACTGCAGCTCTGTTTATTCTTTCTGTTCCTTTCTTATATTGATTTACTGAATACTTATCTGGTTAAAATATAAATTGTGACAAGAAAGTCATACTTTGTATATTAGTTTGGTAAAATTCTTAGCACATCGCTTTTTAAAGTTAACAACTCACTGCTGATGACATAGGGTGAATGAGATCATAATAAAGCTACTCTAGCTGTCACAACTAACTGTGTTTCAGGTTTGTGAATTAAAAGATTATTAATTGCAACAAAGGTTTACAGCACCCTATGAGGTGTCAATTTTCCAGTGTTTGCTGATCTTCTGGCTAGAAAGCATGCTTTTAAGTTGCAAGTACTTTAAGGGGAGAATTGAGTATGTGCTTGCTACTATAATATTTATAAGTTAGTAGGTTTTGATAGAAAAAGAACTAATTTCTTGCAGTTTGTTTTGCATTCAAAACAGAAGAATTCCTACTACTTGGCATCGAAGAAAGAAAACCAGGTTAAGTTTGGTGGAGAATGTTCTTCTTGTGCATAAAGTAATGAATATCTCATATTTTGCACTGTTTTGGTACAGAGTTCAATGTTGGCCAGTTCAATTAAGGCGACATAAAACTTTACGTTTATTTATTGGATAAATAAATAGCACAGTGGTGGTTTTGTTTAGTATCTTTCAGATTTTGTTTTTCTTGAGTACATATAGTGGCATCCTTACCATCCTGATCTCTTGTTTGTTTGAGGTAGTTAATGGGCATCCAGAATAATAGTTGGTGAAGATAGGGTGTGACAACATATCTGAGCAGTCAGTATGCTTTTACCATTGGATGCTCTCTTTTCTGGGTTGAAAAACATTTTCATCTGGATATCCCAATTTGTTTCCTACACTGAGATTCTTACTCTAGTAAGTTGAAATTCCTCCCTGCGGTTCACAAGAAGTGTTCATGTCTGTAAAAACAAATGAAGTATTTTGAAAGATCTGGAATTTGCTGTTCTTACTTCTAGTTAAAATTACATGTACATGTTAGTAAAATCATGGTGCTTATATTTGACTTCTGGGGCTGCTGCAGGAAATGAAAGTTAAAATTCACTAGGGTTTGAAGCTTAGGGTTGTTTTTCAGCATGTGTATCAGACTCTACCATTAGATTGCTTACTCAATATACTAAATTGTTTCATCTAGGAAAAGAAACTTAAACATTCCATTTTTTTCCCCCAGCTTGTCAAGTAATTATGAAGCTCAAATGAAGAGTCTCTTAAGGATCGTGAGGATATTTTGCCATGTCTTTCGCATTGGCCCATCCTCTCCCAGTAATGGAAATGACATGGGCTACAATGGAAATAAAACTCCAAGAAGTCAGGTGTTCAAGGTCAGAAAAGTATATGATGTTGTTAGGAAGATAGACGTTAAAGAGATGAATTTCACAAAGCATGCATTCATTAATCAGACATCTCATGAACAGGAAGTAAGTTTGGTTGATGTCCCTATCCCTTCTTAAGTTAAACCTACCTCTCCCCTTCTCCTCTATTATTTTTTCCCACTGAATTCATTTAACCACTGATGCACATCTCATGATTTCTGTTTCTTTCTTATTTAATAGATCATTTATTAGATGTTGAAGGTTTAGTTACCCAGGTGACTTAGGTAAATTTTGTTTTTATTTCTGTTATTTAAGAGTGTAGTAATCATAAAATATGGTAATATTAATATAATGGATTATATTAATGTAATTTCAGAATGGTAGTCGGAGATTCACTGGGAGTACTGATCAATATGCTTTATCCAACTTCACAAGACAAATGGAAACAACTGAATTCTTGATTTGTTTGTTGTTTTTTCTGGGATCATGAAGTCTTTTCCCAAGTTGTTCTTGGATTTTGTTGTTATGTGCTTTGAAATGTATCAGCTCACTACTACCCTTGCAAGGTTATTGATTTATAGCTGCTTTCAAACACATACTTTAGGTGGCTTGCTGGTTAGAGGTTTAATTCCTGAAGGTGTTTGATTTTTTAGTGTTTGTTTGTTTGTTAAGGAATCCCTCTGTAGAAAGTCATAGATTGCCTTTTTGTAAAGAAGTCCCAGTTTCCTGTGTGCCACTTAGTCTTCATTGGATATACAGCTGCCATACTTTTCAGAGCACCTAATACATAAGAACTGCAGGGTAATCTTTACTCCCCCATCTTACTCCATACTCTTTCACAGCACAACTCATATAAAGAAATTTAGATGCCAGTAATTATTTGAGGATTTTTCTTTACCTTTGCATTTTTTCCACTGTGTTGTGAAAACAGTATTTTGAAATTACTGCAATTATTTGATGATCTGTGTTCATCAGGTTACTTCTAAGGGCTTTTAAGACAGAGCTCTATTGATAAGATCATGGAAGATGATACTCTTAATTCCAGTTTATTTAGTGGTATCTCAGTTTTTGTTTAAATTTCTTCTCTTGGAAGGAAAAAAGGCTGTTAAAAAGACCCCACGTGCACAAATGTTTGTTCTTCTGGTAGGAAAATAGTTTTAAGAACAAATTAATTTATATCACGAATATAAAAGTAGTACTTGAGTCTGAAAAATACTATGTACAAAATGTAATGCATTGTACAGTGTGCAATGTAATAATTGTCCTTTGGAGTTTTTCTTCTAAGTAGGGCAAGATTGGCATATTGTGACTTTAACCAGAATTCTGTTTTTAAAAAACAAAGCCCTACCCAAATCACAAAAATTGTTTTATGAAAGGGAGCCCTTTCTAACAGTTTTAATGAAAATTGCACTGAGTATACCAGATTAAATACAAGTAGATGTTAAACACACTTCATACAAGAACTATCTTCAGAGATATTCTGCTACCAAGCCCAAAAAGGAAAAAAAAAGGGTTTCCTGCTTTTCAACTCCATGTAATTTCAGAACTCAATATAAAATAAGCAAAAACATTCAATTGCAATTTGAAAAGGAAGTGTAAATCACTTATCTGTGTGCCCAAACTACTTTATATGATGAAAGAATTGTTTCTTAATTTACTGTGAATTTAAGTCTTGTGCAGTAGACTTAGATTAAACAGAAAATAGCAGTAATTCTTACTTGTGTGTAAACAACATGTATGTTTTAAATAAATAAGCAAAATATATACTACTGTTGCATTACCTAACAAAACAAAAATTTCAGGATGATTTAAAAATTATTAATGCAATTGTTGTAATTTATTTGGACGTTTTATAAATGAGGCAGCCCTGCAGCAGTACCGCTGTTGTGTCCGCACTATTTTAAAGATTAATTTAAATTTCAAACTCAAAAATATGAAAGTGCTGATGAGAACTTGTTGTTTGGGAATGGTCACACAGGTCTGGCATAGCTAAGTTAATCTACAATTGTGGTTGGTTTCGTCTGTTCTTCCCTGAATTTACAGTGACTGGGTAGTGGGAGATTAGATACAGTGCTGAGTGAATTGGGTAACTTCTAGTTCTCTCTTATTCCTACTTTTCCTCTGCTTTTTTGTTCTTTCTTTGAAAATGTCCTTGTAATGGTCTTTCTCCTTTTGGGAAGAAGTAAAAAAGACCTGACTTTTCTTAATGGCTTGTTAAGTTTTTCTGTACTGGTTTTGAAGAGGTGTCATGGCAATGTAGCTGGGAAGGGATTAAAAATGTGAGTATTCTTGATCTGAGCCTGCTGAGGAATGTTATTGCTTGATGAGGTCAGGAAAATCACAGAGCTATCTGAGCTTTAGTGGAATTCCCTGTATGTGATTCAGGCCTACCCAGATATTTTAAAGTGGAAGCACTAGCTAATGAATACACATTATTGTACTGATCCTGTAAGATACAAAAGAATCATTGAATTTTGTCTCCCAAGCTTGAAACAAGCTGCTAACTTAAATGAGATCTTACCAGTGAGAAACTTTGAGCAGTAATTTTAACCGGGTTTGCATTCATAACTTTTTCATGTATTGCTCTTCCAATTGCTGTTCAGTGTGATTGCATATTAGGGAAACTTGCTGCAAAATTTCTCTCTAGTTGAACAAGGTTGGGAAGTGCTTAATGTTTTTTCCTTGTTTCAGATACTGTTCTTTTCTAGAATTGAGGTAACTTCTCTGCTGTGTCAAATTCACTTCATGGATTAGTGATCTCCTGCACCCTCTGTCTTAAAAAGCTATCTGACATCTGGCAAAAGATTTTGCTCCAGTGTTGCAGTTTGAATATGGATTTGGTTACTGGTCTTACTTTCTAGATGAGTAAAGAGAAAGGCATTGCATGGGTAAATTCTTTGCATTTGGGAGGTAAGGTGTACAGCTGTAAAAGCTTGGTACTTAATCAGACTCAGTTGTGTAATTCCAGAGAAGGTTTTCTGCACTGTGAAGTGTGACAACTGAAGTTTGAGTGGAGGTCTTTGTTTAACATGAGGCTCATGGTAAGAATTGACTGAAGAATGCTGACTAGTAGTTTGAAAAAAATATTGCTAGTGGTTTGACTGAATATGTCCATATGCCACTTGAAAAGGTTCAGTCGTGGCTACCAACATAAAATGCTGACAGGCATGGATATGGAGGTGATGGGCAATATTTAGAAGTGGTTTATATCCTGAAGTTGGACTAGAAAGAAAGAAAATGAAATGTTGAAGCTGCTGTGCTTGACTAGACTTTCAAATGAGTTTATGATCAGAAGCTGTGAAGAACTAGCTTTGGGAAAACAAATTGAGCGGACAAGTTCTGAAAGGTCTGCTAAATCTGTGGGAAATAAAAGATAAAACACGAGATATCGGGGGAAATGGTGTCTGGCAAGCTAACATTGAAAAGTTTGGGGAAAGAAAACTAGATTTTAGTATTCTAGTAAATAACTATCTAGTTTCTCATGAGTTACAGGTTACGGGTACAGCTGTGTTTTAATTTTCTGTGTATTCAGTTAATTCTATTTTCCATTAGAAAGTTTTTTTACATTATGTTTTGTGGTAAAGGTCTGCCAGGTGGGTCTTGGAAGGAGGATGACTTGATCCTGTATGGCAAACATTTATGTAGAAAATGCTACCTCTGATGGAGGTATTCAGATCACCATCTAGACAAATGTGTGGTCACTAGAAGCACAAGGATTAAGTGAGTGACATACAAAATACTGAGCAAAGCCAGTATTAGAGATACTCAAGTACCAGTATTAGAGATCAGGCTGGCTTTCCGCCATGGTCTTATTGGGAAAAAATGGAGGCATAATGGTAAATTTTTAAATGGTGAATTTCAGCAGAGTTTTTTAATACACAGCTCTTATGAGAAGTAATTTATTGTGTATTGAGAGCATGTCAACTATGAGGTGTACTGACAGTGCTCCAGATAGTGCAGACCTCTGGTATAGCATGCTCTGAGCAGCTCTTTATTTTCAAAAGCAGTCTGAGAATATGAGAACATAACTTTCAGTATTTGCTAAGTCTTTGAACGTTTTCAGTGGTGAAAAATGTTGATGCAACAGTTATATATGGAAAAAGGAATGCATTTAGAAGTTCAGTCTTACTTTTAGAATACTGTGAAGTACTTGAGTTGATTACCTCCCTATAGGATTCATATCCTTATGCTCACTAGACTGTAGGCCTGTGAAACAAGCCCTTAAACACCATTAAGGGACAATACAGTTAGTCCTTTTGGGTTTTTTATGCTCATGAAAAGCCAACGTTCTCATCTCTTTTTCTCCTCTGTAGTAGGCCTGCACCTCAGAGCAAATGTGTAATGATGGAATTGTACCGGGTTTCAATTATATTGGTTTTAAGCCGGTGGTAGTGAATAAAGAATGCCTTTGTTAAATAAAATGTATAGCTCTAAAATTTGATATGTAATTCTGCTGCTACTTGTTTCTCTTTCATGAAGCCACATGATAGTGACCCTTACTCTGACACATCTGAGGTACTATCAAAATGAGCTGTATGAGCTCACATTATGCGTAAAGCCCGTTGTTACTAGACATGTGCATGAACCTGAATCTCAGTGGTGTTGTCTGGGGTTTCCCCCATCTCCTTGGTAGAGGAAGCTTCTTTGACCAGATGCTTGAAAAAGAGCTGACACTCTCCTACTCTAGAAACTTGACCTGTGTATTATTGTTTTTCTGCTTGGCTGCAGTGGTTAGGCAGTAGTGTGCTGTGTGACAACTGTAAAGCCAAACTCTGTTACATAGTTCAGTTCTATAGTTCTTCGGTAGTTCTTTCTAAATTAGTTTATCTTTCTTCCATATGCTGCTTGATCACTTTCCTTCTATATGAAATTTTCTCTTTGTGCTATTTGGCTACAAGTGCAGAATTTTTTATGAGTATTTGACTTTTATCTCTAACATGACCTTTAAAGGATCATTTAAAGCTTTAAAATGTGCATGATATTTATTTGCCTTAAGAGGATTATCACGTTATTAATATTATCTAATGTCAACATGTTCCTTTTTTGTCTGTTTTTTCATGTGTTTATTGCAGCCGCTGGAACTGCTCTGGCATTCTCTGGATGAATGGCTTGTTCTGATAGCCACGGAGCTGATGAAAAACAAAAGAGACTCTGCCAACATTACTTCTATTTTACTGAAGCAAAAAGGACCAGATCACCAGGATGCTAGTCCTGCGCCTTCTTTTGCTGCTGCAGAAACTGAGGGAAGAAACGAGCTGACCACCGATGCTGTTGAGTTAAAAACATATGATGTTGCTGGGAAGCAGGAAGCTTGTGCTGATTGTCAGGATGTTATCTCCATGACAGCAAACAGGCTAAGTGCTGTCATTCAAGCCTTCTATATGTGCTGCTCCTGTCAGATGCCTCAGGGGTAAGGAGAGGATTAATTTTTCTTACCCAGACTGTTAGCATTTTAAAAACATACATGCTTTCTTGGACGAATGTTGCTGCTGACCACCTTGTGTTAGTGACGGTCAAGGTTATGCGGTTTAATGCTTTCATGAGTTCAGTTATATGAATGCTTTTTTTTTTCTTTTTTTGGTTCTAAAGGCACCAAACAGCACTGCAAATTTTCCATATGAGTGTAGCTGCACTAGGGCAGATTTTGTATTTTATATCTAATGGCTCTTTGTAATCGTATAGTATACTTGTAGGTAGTAGGCTTTTGATATTTTGAAACTTAGCTGTATTTGCTGTTGGTCCTTAATGTGAAATTAACCCTGAATTTAGTGTGATTATCCAACAAGAAGAGCAATAATCTCAGAAGAAAAAAGGTTAATAATCTTTTTTGTATGAAAATGATAGCTGGGACAAAACTTATTTGACTATATTATATATAACAAGGAGAATTCAAAGTAGCACTCAGAATCCTGTCCCGGATTGACAAAGTTAGATTTGTGTGAAACACGCAGTACAGCTTAGGCAAACCTTATTGATGTCTGGTTTAAAAAGGAAACAAGTATGACCACTGTAACTGAGGTCTTAGTCTGTCCAACATGGTTATGGATTGTGTTTGTGAACTTGCAAGGAAAGGGTCTTTTGGCCCTTGTGAGTGGACAATTGAGCAAGTATGGTGGTATTACAAATGCCCTGAGGAATCTAGAAGCAAGGGTCCTACTACATGACAACTCTTGGTTATTCCTAGTCACCATAAGGGTCTTTTCTTTGCCAAACTGAGTGGAATAAAAGCTTTCAAGTTGGCCACTAATGTCTGTCTGGTGCATATTTCTCTGTGGACCTTCTGGTAGATGATTGGTTATTGACATTTTTGTCTTTTCTGTTAGTTTGTTATGAGATTGTAATGCTGTTGAATATTTAGTTTCTTGATGACTGGTTAAACATCAGTTTCTATTTGTGTAGTATTTTATTAAAACCCCCCCCAACAATTTATGTAATTCCATTTTTTTGATTGCACTAACCAAAAACATCTTGTGATTTTTGAACAGGATGACGTCACCTCGTTTTATAGAATTTGTTTGTAAACATGATGATGTCCTTAAGTGTTTTGTTAACCGGTAAGTTTCAACAAATATGGACTTTTTAATCAATCCCTCTGTTCCCCCCCAGCAATAATTAATTTTTTTCTTCCTGAGTTATATTTTTAGGTTGTCACTGTGATATATATTATATGCACTTTAATGGTCTTGCTGAACTCAAGGGAGTGTAGATTAATGCTTCAGACCTCAGACTTAAAAGAGCTCATCTGCCTATTATATAAGCAATCTATTTGTAATATTTGTGAACAAAATCTACTTCACAGAGCAACAGAATAATTTGTTGAATGGATTCTTTCTTTATATTTGTTCCAAATAAAGCCTTCCCTTTTGAGGCAGATGAAAACTTTCGTTCTTCCTCAAATGTGTGATTACTTAAAGGAATCTTAACCATCTTTGTACAATTGACTGTTCAGAGTTTCTCTGGGACTGCCAGGTTTATAACCTTGCTTCTATGTGGGGAGCTGCTTCTACTCCTCCTGTGTTTAACAGATGAGGTCGTATAAGTTGTGTGGAAACAAGAAATAGGGAAAAATTATAAAATAGAAGAATCTGTTAAAACTTTTCTTAATGATTAATTGTACTGTTTTTTTCTGTAGACTTTTTGCATTATGAATTGTTATTATTAAATCTCTAATGAGCTTCTAACCTATTTTTCTTTCAGAAATCCCAAAATAATTTTTGATCACTTTCATTTTCTTCTGGAGTGTCCTGAACTAATGTCCAGATTTATGCACATCATAAAAGCTCAGGTAAATGTCAGGAGGTGCTTAGTTACAACTTCTGTGAATACAGAAAGGGTGTTCTGTTTAAAAATAATCTTTAAAGCAAATCCATTTGGGGAGGATGAAAGAATTAAACATGGCCTCTAGTGCTTCTGAATCTGTGATGTTGAAAGATCATATTAAACAGACATGGCAGTCAGATTTCTGTACATAATTCTTTAAAGTATGTGGGTGAGTCCATTTGAGATAACCAATATTTGATATGTCTTACAAGTCCAACTTTAAGAGTGAAATATCTATTTTTAAATCTATTTGTGCACATCTAATAGATTGAGCTTTAAAATGCTTTACTTTTTCTCTAATTGACTAATATTTTGACATAAACCAGAGGATAAATGCATCACAATTAGTTGATTTGGTTCTGGTTAATTAGTGGCAGCTCCTTTAGTGAAACATCGTTGTGTTACCCTTTGCTCTGTTTCCTGCCATTTCTTTTTGTTTCTTTATTTCTTTTTTTGTTAGAGTAAAAGCGAAACTTCTTTGCTTTTTTGCTAGAGAAAACTTTTTTCAGCTTGACACGGAACATGAATTCAAGATTAAAGAGTTACTGTAAAGAAGACTAGTGTCGTTACATGAAAAACTTAGTGAGCCAACCCCTGTGTGGAGGTCCGTGCTTTACATAACACTAGTCTTAAGCATCTGTTGTCTTTTCATTACTTACCTTTAAAAGGTTATGATTGTCTATTTGTAGCTCAGGGCCAGAGCAGTGTATTTGTTCTCTTACAAGTGAAGATGGTATTTGGGTGATAATAAGCTATTTGGAACATCTTCGCTTAACTCACACTGGTTTACTTTTGCTTAGAAAGATTCCTTACATCAAAGAATTTTGCTCAACTATTTTGGTCAAATGCAGAATTTGCTGAAAAAAAAGGTAAAATTCCTCTACCCAACAAGAGCACCTCCCTCACCCAGTAATTGTTGAAGGTCTGTTCCAAAAGCTTTATTTCCTTACTTGTGAACAATGCAGTGCTTTTATTTTTAAACATAAATTGTTCTTATTCATCCAGTTTCATTTCTGGGACATGGTATTAGGTGTATTTTTATTCATTCTTTTTTGAAATGCTTGTTTTTTAAACTCATTACCTCTGAATAACGAGAAGACCGTAAGAACTGATACCCTGTTTGTTAGATCAACTCATGTACGTGCTGTAAATTGCAGCGGATGAGAAAGGCCATACTTGTGTCATATCTGTCTTGAAAGAGCTGCAAAATGTCAATCTAAACACTGAGTCAAACAAGTTAGAACCTTCTGACCTAGGAATTGCTTTGTAAGGTTTCTGGTTCCTTTGGACTGTTTTATATTGCTAATGAACCTTACTACAAATAGGGCTTGTTCATGTCACTTGTGTTTCTGTGCTCAGCTGTGTTTGATTATCAGTAGTTTTACAGAAGTCAGTGACTTATTCCTTATCTAGGTTCCTTCAGGCCTTCACCTGACCTTTAAGAAGTTTTGTGCTGTTTTTCTCTTCTGTGGAAAACTTCAATAGCTATTTCTGGATGGCTGGTAGTCCAGTCTTTCTGTAGACCCAGCTTAAGCACATCAAACTTTAGGAAGCACTGAAGGGCATGTCTAGTCCTTTCCTCTTCCCAAAATACTGTCTAGCATATTTGGGTTACTGCATATCTCAAAAATTAACTGAAAATTATGCATAACCATTTGGCTATGAGAGACGAATTATTCAGGGGAATTCATGTGTATAATATGGTTTGCACCTTGTTTTGTAGCCATTTAAAGATCGCTGTGAATGGTTTTATGAACATCTACACGCTGGGCAGCCAGATTCGGACATGGTGCACAGGCCTGTCAATGAAAATGACATACTTTTGGTTCACAGAGGTATTGTGCTATAAACGAAATTAGTGTATCTTTGAAAAATAATGAATTAAGGTGAAAAAATTAATTGGTATTTGTATTTAGATTCTATTTTTAGGAGTAGCTGTGAAGTTGTGTCTAAAGCAAACTGTGCAAAACTAAAGCAGGGGATTGCTGTGAGATTTCATGGAGAAGAAGGCATGGTGGGTAAAACTGCATGGTTTTCTTATGTGGCATTTTCATATGGAAATACTAATTCTCATTCACAAGTGTGGTTTTGAACTAAACCCTACTTTAAAATTACTTTAAAAGAAATATGTGGTTACTCAGCGTAACTGTGCAGTGAAAGTTCTGTGTACTAATATGTTTTATTCTTTTGACATGCAGGGACAGGGTGTGGTGCGTGAATGGTTTGATATCTTATCCAGTGAAATAGTTAACCCAGATTATGCCTTATTTACCCAGTCAGCTGATGGTATGTCTCTGCTTTTCTTTTTTTAAAAAAAAAAATTAATAAAAGCATTTTTGTAATCCAAAAAACAGACATCACTTACCTAGGTTCAGGATATTAGATTGTTACTTTTTAAAAGTAACACTGACAGAATTAATCTCATATATAGAGAAATGATCTATTCATTGTACATTTTTATAACAACAGGTGAAATATTTTTCTTCCTTTGAAGTTTCCTGCTCTTCTGTAAGAGGAGAGCGAGTTGTTGGTTTTAATGAGGCCATGCTATTTCTGCATGGTAGTAGAAGGGCATAACACTTTGCGAGTAGTATATAAAGTGCTGTCTTTTCTTCTACATCTGTAAGGGAACTGTGGACATATTCCTTTATCTCCCTTTAGAAATCTATAAATTCAATCAGCTAATTTTTGTTCTAAACCCAGATGTTGATCTCCATCGGTCTCCCTTATATTTGGCTTTTTGTCTTTTGGATTCTGCATATAAAACAAGTCTTTATAAATAAAAGATTTCACATCATCATCAGTGATAAATGTTTTGTTTTGTACCTTACAAAGTCTTGGAAGTGGAGGCACAGATTATTTAATGAAAACTAAAAGGAAAAGTTCAGGTCTATCCGTTTGAAGTAGTCAAGGAGACCAGAGCTGGACTGTCTCCTGCCTGCATCTGGCTGGAGACAGATGAAAGGAAGTAGATATATTCTCATCCTTTCTTTGGGCATGTTCACAGGTTGATAGAAGCAAAGCCCATTAGAGTGAGTAAAATATATATATAGCAATATAGTAAGATGGAGGACCAAATTTAGCAGTTTATAATTACCCTTTTGTCCATGATAATTATTTCAGAACAGTGCCTTGGAGAGTGGCTAAGCAGTATCATTGTCATAATAAGATGTCATTACATTCTAATACATTTCTTTCTGACATCTTTTTGCTGTAAACAAAAGCCCCAAACAGCCTTCCAAAACCCCAAGATAAAACTCTTGCAGTGTTTTTAGATACTTAGTGTGTTTGAGAAATAGAAACTTAATTAAAAAGAAAAAAAAAATTAATGGAATGGGATAATCTTTTCGTTTTATAGGAACAACATTCCAGCCAAACAGCAACTCTTCTGTCAATCCTGATCATTTGAACTACTTCCGTTTCGCGGGCCAGATCCTGGGGCTGGCTCTGAATCACAGGCAGCTGGTGAACATCTACTTCACAAGGTCATTCTACAAACATATTCTTGGTATGGTTTTATTAAAATCCTGTTTATTAGTCATAACAGTTGTCCAAATAGTAAACCTTTTCCTTTTTTACTTTTGTGTGTGGGTTAAAAGTGAAAAAGCCTTGGAAACTGGTGTCTTGCTAGTCTTCTATGTACATCAGAGTCACAACAATTCTTTGCATCACAGTTGTGAAATTCATGTGTTCTTCTGTGTAGTGTTTTTCTTGAGAAATGAAAACAGTTGTTCCCTAGTTAAGACAGACAAAGTCGAGAATGTTTGTGAACTCTGGCAAAAATCTATCAGGCATTCTTGATTATGTCTGAAGTTCTTCACTTGTGCAATGGTTTTTGAAAAGGTGAAGCCCTACCTGTTGAAGACCTCTCTGTCTACTCACTCCAGCAAATGCTACTTACTTCCTGAAACAGGGTGTCAGAACTAATGCGGGTTCATCCTGTCTCCTTAATAAGGGAAGTTAATTCATATGCTTTTACTGTAGCATTCAAGAGGATTGGACAGATGTTTTTATAAAAATGTGAATTCCTTAGTAGAGGAGAACCTCTGTTAGCTGGTGGTATCTGTGGTCTAGGGCTCTTCTCTGCTCTTTAAGAACCTTTGTGCCTCTTGATTGTTGAACAAGATACCCTTCTGCATTGTCATGAAAAAATTCTCTTGAAGATGTGATTCCCTGTGCATTCTTGTTACTCCTCCAAGTATATAAATTTATTTGCTGTTGCATGCAGAATCTCCTTTGTGTTCTTCCTTATCTTCTTTGAACTATAAGATAGCTTGATGGTTTTCTGTAATCATTTTGTCTACCTACAGTCTTCCTGTGATGTTTGCTGAGTCCAGGATAGATAAACTTTTAACTTCAAGTTTACTGTTCATCTTCCCTGAAAGTGTTTAGAGAACACTGTTGCAGTTAGTTGAAGGTGCAGGCTCAGTTATCTTTGTCAAGATCTTCACAGAGGAGTGTGTTTTATTGCTGTCCCTCAGTACCGCTTTCTGTGGCAGGAGAGTGATGGTGCTCGGCAAGAGCCAGTGGAGGACAGGCAGTCTGCAGCAGCACCATGTTGGCAATGCTTCATCAGCCTTCCCTAGTCATTGATCTTCACACAGAAGTATCATTGCATGGCACAGTTTAGTGCTGACTTAAGGCTTGGCCTCTGACATCAAGAGTGAGTATAGGAATTGTGAATGATTGGGGTTTGAAGGGATCTTAGATACCTTGGGCAGGGACACCTTCCACTAAACCAGGTTGCTAAAAGCCCTATACAGCTTGGTCTTGGACGACTTCCGGGGATGGGCATCCACATCTTCGCTGGGTAACCTGCTCCAGTGCCTCAGCACCCTTACAATAAAGGATGTCTTCCTGGTATCTAATCTAAACCTATTCTCTTTCAGGTTAAAGCCATTCCCCCTTGTTCTGTCACTACTTGCCTGTGTAAAAAGTCCCTCTCTAGCTCTTTTGTAGGCCTTCTTCTGGGTACTGGAAGGCAGCTCCAAGGTCTCCCTGGAGCTTTCTCTTCTCCAGGCTGAAACTAACTCCAGCTGTTTCAGCCTTCAGTCTTCATAGGAGAGGTACTCCAGCCCTCTGATCATCATTGTGGCCTCCTCTGGACTTGCTCTAACAGATCTTTGTCCTTCTTACATTGGGGCCCCAGAGCTTGGTGCAGTATTCCAGATGGGGTATCATGAGTGTGACAGAGTGGGGCAGAATCATCTCCTTTGAACTGCTGGCCTCATTGTTATGAATAACACTCACAGGCTAATTTCCTTGTGATATATTCACAAAGAAGAAAATCTTACCTTACTGCTGTTCAGTGACACCTTGCCAATTGTGAAATGTTGTTCTTCTAATCTCTTTTGGAAATGACTCCTAATGATTTTGAATTTGACTTGTGATGATGTGCTTGATTTTTTAGTTCTTGAATTGACAAGATGACCTATTACCTTTTTCTGTTTTGTTTTTTTGTTTTTTTTTTTACATTGCTAAAATAACTATTGCAAACTAAGCAGCAGTCATTAGTCTCTGTTTAATAAGGTCTAACTGGTCTTAGTAAGGTCTTATCATTCTGTTTCACTGGTATCCTGGAACTTTCTAGAGGTTTATACACATTCAGCTTGTTTAAGGTCAAAAGGTTCACAATTCTTTATCACTTCTTGTTACTTTTCTGACAGAAAGAACTGGAAAAATTACACCTCCACTTCTCAAAGTGGTTGCTTTTCCTGCCTCAATCCGTGTGATTTATTTAAACCCTTTCCAAGGCCTTTTCCATTGGCTTTGTGCATCTCCTGTCTTCTTGCTTAAGGAATCAGAGTTGCTCAGCAGCAGATGCTCCTGAGCGGATTTATTTTTGCTAACTGTTGTTCATGCCAAATGCAAGCTATCTGGTTACAGACATAGACATTCTCTTCAGCTACTTGTCAGGCTTTAAGTAAAGGAGTATGAAATCTTTTTCGGTCTGAGACTATTTCCATTCCTTTGGTTTCTCACCTTGCACTGAGATACTTGGTTTGTGTAGTGAAAGTGTATCCATCTGTTGATAGCACTGAAACCACCAGTTGTGTGCTAAGACCTTCTGTGTCTGAGGAACAGTGTGAATCTCTTTCAAAGGAACTCCTCTTTTTAGTCAACAGACATGATGTGCAAGTGCCTTAATTAGAAGCTGAAACCTGTATGAACAAATGTTCATACATTTTCTTGAGACTCAGGTGGGTGCATTACCTTTTTCCACTGTGGTGGATTGAGATCTTTCTGCAACAATATCTGGTAGGCAAGGAAAGATCAAATTAAGCGATGACCCAGCTAACACGCAGCTAGTGTGCTTTATAAAGTTTTAGATATGTAGTGTGAATGGTTTTTTTGTGTGTGTGATGTGAAATCAAACATTGTGCCATAGGTTTCCATGTTTATTAAGGCTACACTCTATTTCAGATGTAGCACAGGGAGAAATACAGTTAGAAATTAATAAGGCCCCTTAGGTTTGTTTTTCTGACACTTCTTATCTGTTGGCCTTCTGGTTAAACAGGGGAAGAGGAGATAGTTTCTCTAGTGCTGTTTTCCATTAACTTTGTATTTAAGGATATGATTACTTTTCTGTTTGTAAAGGGAAACTTCCACCTCCAGCTTACAAAGGCAGATAGCAGATAAGTTCTTAACTGTTCTATCTACTCTTACATTCTACACTGTTATAGAAGGTACTCCTTAAAGAGGCATAAACAAAAGTGAAAACTAATTTCTGTGTCAGTGTATTTTGAACTGGATGCCTTAAAACCTTGAATAATTAATGAGCTTGTCTCAGAGCTCACCTGTAGTATCTCTTTGAAGATCTGTGTTGCACAGAAATACCTGCTTCTCACAATTATGCTAAGATGGATTTCTCTTCTTTTTCGTACTGCAGGTGCATTAAGGGTATAGAAGAGAAAGATACATAGTATTTTGTGGGATTCAAATTTCATCCTGATAAATCTGATGGAGTTTTTTTATAACTGCCTGCTTGAGTCTATTTGACTGGTAAAATATCTGTCAACCAAATGACTGAGCTCAGTGCTTTGGTTTCACAACATGCTGACTCTGAGTATACTTTAATCATAACACTCCAGTTGAGTTTCTTCTCTAAAGAAGTCTCTGATTCCTACTTTTCAGTCTTATTTTCCCACATTTTGCTTGTATCCCTCGGAGACATCATTATTTCCACATTTGGTATGTCAAATGCGCATATGCTTGCTAGTTGGCAAAAGTGAAAGTCCTCTGGAAACTACGAGACAGCTGTTGGATTTTTTGTTTAGAGAGAGATGACAGTGATATTTAATTACTAAGTTATCTATCTCTCTCTCAAACTGGAGTGTTGCTTGATTTTATTTGAAAAACAATGCCTTACAGCTTTTGTACACACAATTTCTGTGCTAGTCAGCTCTTCCAGGGAAATACTATAACATTTTTTACACTTGGATGTTTTGCAGTGGCTGCTAACCTTTGAATTTTTTGTTACTCTGGGTGCTGCATCCACAGTCCATGGTGTGCTAAGGCTTCTACTAATGGGCACCCTTATGACTCTGCACAATGCACAGAAGATGGTGAAGCAAATGCAGTACTTCCCGATAACTTGCTTTTCTCTTAAACCTACTGCTACCCTCATCCCCTGCACCTCTTCTCAGATATTGTGTCTGTCTTGTAAAGTATCTATCATGACAAAGTTACTGAGGTTTGCTTTCTTGGGTAATGAAGCGGGTAGCTCTCTTGCATAAACCCGGGGTCACCTTGTTCTGGGCCCATTTGCTCAAATGTATTTTTGAGGTTTGTAAATAGACAGTTTCTGTACCTGGATAAAAGTCAGACTTCTAGCAACTCTCCTTTTAATGCTTCTAAATGACTTGCAAGTTCAGTTTGAAATGTAAAAATCCTGTAATAATTGTTTTAAACTGTATAATAGATCTCATTTCAAATATGATTAAGAAGAAGAACACTGAAAAACAACAGAGTTTTCTGGGTACAGGAAGGTTGTCTCCCTCCCAAGTAATGTTCTGGGGGAAAAGATACTGTTGTAGAGAAATATAGTATTTGGGTTTCTAAAAGCTGTGTAGAAAATTTTCAGACTTTGTAGGAAACATTTAACGTGTTCAGAATGGGTAGATGCTTTTACTGAAATCCATTAGTGTACTAAAACTGTGCAAATTGTTTTTGCCTGAGTGGTATGTAATTTGCTTCACTAGGAGAAAAAACATGCAGAGGAAACTTGATTCTTTAATATTTAAAAAATACAGTCAGTGCAGTTCTGCTGTAGTTAGTGCATCCCTTTTCCCCTTTTCCTATTACTGCATTATTCTGGTTTCTCTCTAGAGGGCAATCTTCTACCATGTATTAAGTTAGGAACTTTTTTGCTTTATCCTATTTATTTGAGCAGTTTTGTTTCTCTGTTTTTTTTTTTTTTCCCCTAGGCATACCTGTAAATTATCAGGATGTAGCATCTATTGATCCAGAGTATGCAAAGAACTTGCAGTGGATTTTAGATAATGATATCAGTGATCTGGGTTTAGAGCTGACCTTCTCTGTTGAGACTGATGTGTTTGGAGCAATGGAAGAAGTGCCATTGAAGCCAGGGGGTGCAAGTATACTTGTTACACAGGAAAACAAGGTGAGTATACAGGTTTATTCAGAAGATGGTAGTATAGGAAAAGCCACTAGACTGACTTTTGAATAACTGGAAGGATAAATGGTATACCTGTTTTGAAGAAAATACAAAAAAATTACAGCTGCCAACACTCTTTCCCCTTTTTCTAGCTTAGCATGTTATAGAAATAGCACTACAAATCTTTTAAACTGTTCAGGTTTGAGGTTCTTCTTTCTAACAGAGCTGTGGAAGAGAAATAGGATCAACTTCAAATGAAGGATTTATTTTAAAAGTTACAAATGTTCCTAAAGTTATGTGTTAAGTGTATATATACCAAGAAAGTAGAGCAGTAACGGTTGCTAAACATAAAATTATAGGTAATGTTGCAAAGTGTGCTGCCTGCTAGACCAGTCTATAGCACTGGATTGCTCTAATTAACATGTAGAAAATGGATAAAGTAAAAGTCTGCAGGAAGCTTTTTCAGCCATTTGCAAGTTACTTGATGTATCTGGAAATAACCTACCTTTTAAATTTACTTTAATAGTAACAGGTTGAAAAGCCCCTGATTTCTCTGCGGTATTAGTTAAAAAAAAAAAGAAATATGGGAAAACACAGCCAGATTTTGAAAATTGTCTAGAAATTAAGATAAACATGTCTAACTGAATCCTACAGTTACTGACTAAACAGTTTTGAGTAACTGCAGGAGTGTCATGGGTAAACTTGCATTTTTTTTGTAACAGTGGCTCTTGGTCCTGATGTCTGCTTTATGTTTTCATTTTTATTTGTGTTGGGTTGGCTGAGCCGTTTCTCTGTCCTCACTCAGTAGCATTTGGCATCAGCGGTGTCAGCTGCTGCACTGGGGAACGGCCGCTTGGTGTCAGCCTTTGTTGCAAGGACATTGCAGTTCGTGGTGGAGCAACTGGCACTGGATTCTTGTAGCATTAATCCGCATTTTCATTAAGGCAGAGTGTCATTCCAATAGCAGCAATACATATTATTAGCCTGATTCTGCACTGATTCCTGCAATACAGTCATTCATGAAAGCATACAGATGGTAAAACAAGTCTAATTGTGAAGGTAGTGGATGTTTAATTTTTTTATTATCTGTTGGAGAAAGCAAGGATGTTGATTCTTGTATCTGGCCAGTCTTAGCTTCTCAGTATATGAAAAGATATATTTAACGTAAATTGTAGTTTCATAGCAACTACTTAAAACCTCTTATCAGTTAGCATGAAATTAGAAGTTTGTCCACATGAGGGTACTACCCATTAGTAGGTTAATTTGCTCAGTTAACTTTAGAGCTGGGGCACAGACAAAAGGGTGGTTGAAAATGTATAGAGGAGATGCCTCCATTCTATATCATCAAGCTTTCCTCAGCAGGGCAGGAGGGGATGAGAGTGTATGTAGCTTGAATTTGAAAGGTGGTAAGAAACAGGTGACTCTGGTGGTAGCTTTTAAACTGTTAATATTAATGCATTTTTTGAATTTGAAGTTGCAAAATGTGAAGTCAAAAAACATCTGTAAGATGGCACTGTCTCTTTTTCAGTGGCAAAGTTGTTGACAGCGGCCAAGTTGTTGAAAATTGTGGATGTGTGTTTTAGTGATTTTTGGGGATTTTTTCCAGTTTCTTTAATGTGACATAGTTTTGCAGTACGTTTTAGTTTAGCTGTTCTATCAGTTTAAATAGGAATGTGTCTACTTTACTTTATTAAAAAAATATTTTTTTTTCCTGCAAGAAATATCTTCTATTTTTTTCTGCCTTTACCCAAGGAATAATAGATCATTGTTTAAAACTCATGGTCTTTGTTATACCTCTGAGAGAAGAAAATTCAGCTTCTAAAAGAATTTGCTGTGTATGCACACTAGCAGATTACCTGTTAAAATTAAATTATGAATGAATCCCTTAAAAAAGCCTAAACAACAGACACACACACACACAAAAAAGCCCCATGCCAAAACCAAAATAAAACATGCCCTTGCTCCTCTCTGCACAGAAACCACCCAAACAGTCCCTTTCCTTCATAGAAAACTGAAACAGTAAATGCACATGTAGTAAGAGCTATTTGTAAAACGTTATTTTCTTTGAATGGGGGTGTTTTCTTTTTTTACATCAACTGTGTAATAGGTGAATGGTTGTGGGACGATTCGATGATGCAAATATTCATGTCTTGCAATTGCTGTGTCCATGTAGCCCAGCTGAAATATAGTTATAGCTGTGGTTCAACTGCCTTTTGTCATGGTAATGGAGAGACTTCAAAGGGAAAAGTCAGGCTTTGTCCTGAATTTATATTTGTTCTTTGCTGTGTATCTTTTTGCAGCTTTCAACTTTTTAGGAAAAAAAAAAAATTAGGGCTAGTCAAAGTTTGACTATATGTTATATTAAAGAATGGTGCACAATCCTACGGCTTTCTCTGTCCTCCCAGAACCTGTCTGTGAGCTGGCCATTCTGTTTGGCAGTAAAATAATAGCTTTTTTTTTCCAGGCAGCTTTAAAATGGAGCTGCTCTCTGAATCTGAAAATCGTCGTAACCATTGATCCTTGTCTCACAGTATATGGGATTGTGAAATCGAGGAAGCATGATCTCTGCTTTATTTACCTCAAAGGAATATACAGAACAACCCCTCACCCAAACTAGACTTTGTCATCATATTTGTGATGCCCATTTAATATGTGTTCAATCAAATCTCCTTTCCTTAAACAAGTCTGGATTGTACCTTTTATGTACTATGCAGGAATGCATAAGTAGATCTGAAATGATGTAGGTATTTCTGTTTTGTAATGTGCTGCTAAGGCTTCAGAGTAGAATAAAATGTAAATGAAGTGCACAGAAAGCAAAATAAATTGACCAGGTTTTTTACTGACATGTATTATGTAAATTCTGGGCTACAGGTCTTTCATCATGTGCCAGTGCTGATAGCCAGGACGCTTGGCTGTTCCAGGCTATTTCTTGTTACACCTGAAGTACAGCAACTGCTTTCTCTAATAATTAAAGTGTTCAATGTAGTATTTTTCTCATGCAGAAAATAAGTAATATATTTTTTAATAAAATGGATTTTTCAAAATAAGATTGTGAGTTTTTCTTTCCACAACCCTGTTTTTCTAGATAGCCTAATTTACATAAGAGGCATTTAAGAGATGTAAACCACACATTTCTGATCATTGAAGACAACCAGTGTTAACATTGTTTCGAATACTGCTATTGCAAAAATTTCTGATTTCTTCTGGATTCACAGAGACTGACTTTTGTCTAGTGGAGTTAATCTCCTTTAGCTACTCTGTCCTCAGCAGAGGAAGGTGTCTTCAAGCTCCACTGATAGTAGAAGCACCCTGGGGAGATTACTAGACTGAAGCTAGATTTTTGGGAGCAGTACTGCAGTTGAAGATATTATTAGGTCATGTTCCTCTTCTTCAGAGCACTTCACAAATTAATTGTTCTCTCAGTCTAATAAAATGGGGATAATGCGTTTAAAAGTACCTTTCAACTGCAAAGCAAATGACAACCCTTCTGTACATCTTCGAATATAAGGAGCTGCCTTTGAAAAATATCCTTCTGTTTTGAAATGTTTCATACTTCATTCTGTTTTTCTGAAAGGGGGAAAAGAAAAAAATGCTTGGTTCCTTTTGTGCAGGTTCAGAACCTAAAAGTTTAGGTTGAAGTTTTTTAAAATTAAAAACAAAATTAGTATTTTTGTAAGATTATTTTCTTGAAGGAAGCTGATAGTTGAGATGGTTTAATTGGGAGATGGATTTTGTGATTTTTTTACTAAAAGTTATGATTAGGAAGCCAAAGCATTTCTTTAAATTGAGTACCTTAAATAATCTAGGGAAAAAAAATTGTTTTCGCATTGAAAACCACTTTCTTGAGTAAAGAAACTTTATTAAACTTGTGTGATTTTCTTAGGGTAGATGAGACGTGTTTATAGAGTTTTAATGTAGGTACTTTTCCCTTCTAAAAGGCACTTGTCTCCCTCTAAAAGCCTTCTTCCATTAACGCCTCCTAGGCTTTTGTGTTCTCAACAAAAGCAAAGTTCTGGTGGATTCCTTTTCTGTCTGGCATCTTTTAAAGGGAACAGAATCCCTAGATCTCTAAAGCATGGTATAGTCTGTTCCCTGGCTATGGTAGAATTGTTTTCTGGTGTTTTTCTTTTTTAAAACTAAGGAGAATTTTCAAGATTTTCTTTAAAAATTGAAATTATTATTAAGACTATTTACCTCTGCAAGCTTTGTTATGTATTATTTTAGACTTCCAGAGACAGGGGGAGAGCAAGGAAGCTTTTTGACTCAAAAATATTCCTTCAGAAGTTAGCCCCTTTTCTGAGAAATGTCAGTTTGCTTAAATAGAGTATTTTTGCTTACAAACATTGGTGTATTTATATCCTTAGTTGAGCTTAGTGGTGGTTAGATTATTGGATGTGGACATGACAAATTAAGTTTTATTTACTTCCTTTGCCTTGATCTGAGTCCCTCTGTTTTGGAAGGTGGAAGAGCAGAATGGGCTTGTTTTGGGTTGCTTCCTTGTGGAAAGTGCATAGGCACTCTTATTACCTTTCAGTGGAAGAGATTTGTAGTGCCTTGAGGACTGCATTTGTGTGTGTGAGTTTGTTTGAGCACTGCGTGGGTTCGCCGGGGTCTGTCTTAATACTGTTTTCCATGTTGCAGGCTGAATATGTTCAGCTTGTGACAGAGCTCAGAATGACAAGAGCCATTCAGCCTCAGATAAATGCCTTTTTACAAGGCTTCCATATGTTCATTCCACCATCTTTGATCCAGCTTTTTGATGAATATGAACTGGTAAGCAGAAATGCCTATGTATTTTAAAACACTTTGTTCAGCATACTTCATCAGCAGTGTAATGATGTAGAGGTAAAGCTCAGTAACCACGAAATAAACATTTCGTAGCATTCACCTTGGTTTTGCTTCCTGGGCATCTATCAGTGAGGATCTCATTATGTGTATTCCTGCTTTTTCTAATTACTCAGAATTACCATCTAACTGAAATTTTACATGGCAGTGATAAATGCCTTAAATTGTAATTTCAGTATGGAATCAGCATGTTGTGGCCTTTAAGCCTTTGCATATTTTCCTTGAGTGGGACAGTAATCCTTTAAAACTAAGGAGATGCTGTCTATTGTCTTTACTTTCTCTGAGTCACAGAATCAAATTCCAGTAAGTTTTTGTGGTGCTTTGATCTTCTGTAACTGACACACCTCAGATTTTCTCTGAAGTCACGGCAAGACTCAAGACGTTTCTCTTAGGTTCTTTGGCAACAATTTTTCTCTCTTGATACTGCATATTTAAATTAAGGAGATCATGTGAAGTTACCTGAATTCAAGGATCTTCATGTATTTAAATTTAGTCGTAGGTCCTATTAGGTTGCAACTAAACTGAAAAAGAACTGTAAACTTTCTGCTTCTTAAAGCATTACTTTTTAAAATAGCATAAACTCTTGAAATTAGTGGCTAGTCAGGAGGACTAATCACAATCTATGTGCTTCTCCTGAAGGAGCTTTTGTTGTCTGGTATGCCAGAAATTGATGTGAACGACTGGTTAAAAAATACAGAATACACCAGTGGCTATGAGAGAGGAGACCAAGTTATTCAGGTAATTTTTTTTCCTTAATAATGTAGACTACTTAATTTTAATCCAAAAAATGTGGTTTTATTGTTATTTTCATTGTCTGCGTGTGTTTGTGGAAGCTTATTTTGGCTGAAATTTGTGGAGGATTTTTATACTGTATTTCTACATTAAGTAACTTAATTATGTATGAATTTGATAAAAATGTTTCCGTAATTTAAGTAGCAAACTCACAAATATTTCATTTATTGTTTTACCCATATATTTTCAAGTACTGCAAGTATTTAATGGAAAATACCAACTAACTTTTTTGTCATTTAGTGGTTCTGGGACGTGGTGGAAGAATTAACTCAGGAAGAGAGAGTGTTACTGTTACAGTTTGTTACTGGCAGGTGAGAGACTCTTCTGTAAGAACAATACATTGTCTAGATACTCTGAAATAAGAGAGTTGAGAGTTCCATGAAAGATCATCTAGAAACTGTTTTGCATGCTTGGGTGTTCTGTACGTTGATGAAAGTAGACAAAGTGTGTGTTAATACTTCTGCTGTCTGTGTTGGCAGCAAAATGATTGATTACATATTTATTATACTTGACCACTTTGCAACAGGCCTTTGTTGCTGTCCAGGCAGTTCTTGACAAGGCCATAGTGAATTTAACTGGGCTTTATATTCTTGTTCCTGTTACATATTTATGTGACTCTTGGCTTCTCCAGTAATCAGCTGAGGCTGTAATATATGAGATAACTAGGTATCATTTCAGTCAGTGTAAACAGAACATCCTTCTCCTCAAGCTGAGTTGAATTTAACATTAGTGCAGCCTGTCAAGACAAGTAAAGATGTAACCTTATGCAAGACTGTTCGCTTTATATAGGTTTTCTGTCCTAAATTCTATTTGTTCTCTAGGGAACGCCACTTTTATTTCCCTTATGGTTTGGGGGCAATGAAGGAATGTTTTAGCAATAAATGCCCCTGTGAGTTGGGTGAGCTGCCAAGCTTATAGGTACAGACATTTCACGAAGTGGATCTGTAGACATAAATATGACACCTGAGCTGTGCAATTAAATCTTTTTCTGGTAGCAGGCAGAGATCACACCTTCTTCTTATTTGATGTTCCTTTCATATTCTAGGATTAGTAGTTGACCTTTTGTGTATAAGTTTTGTGGTTAAGCAATGATAAAATACAAATTAAGATTATCAAAACTACCTTTTATATTAAGGAATTTCACAGTCATGGAGGTATCATCAAACGTCTTGGTATCCAAATTCTGTTACTTTCACTTGATTTATTATGAATTTCCTTGGTTTTAGGGATCACGGACGATTTAAGAAGCTAGTTCTATGCACATTGATCTTTTGTCCTCTGAAGAAATTATTCCTGCAGTTGTAACTGCATACGTGTGGCATGCCAGCTGCTGGTCTTTCATTTTTAGTGGACTAGTCCATTCCTAAATCTAGACAGCAAATAAGGATCTTTAAGATGTAAGGTCGTATTTCAAATGCTTCTTAAAACATTCCAAATGATACTGAAGTGGCATTCACTGTTTTCATGCATTTGGGATAATCTACTGGATTCTAAGGGACACTTTCTATCAATTAAACAATTACGGTGTCTGATTAATACATGTGTCAGCATCATTGGTTTTGGTCACAAATCACCTACTGTCTTGTTCTTACCCATTTTCTTGTTAGGAGGAAAGAAAGTTTTGGTATGGCTTTTAAGAACTCTAGGCTAGAATTCAAAAACAACCTGCTTAGGATTTTTTTTTCTGTATCAGCTAGTAGGAACCTTTTATTTATTCTTCAGTGTTTGAAATGCAATAGATATATTTTTCCATAAATATTTAACTTTTGAAAGTTACCTCTAATAGTGATATGCAGCTGGAATTTTTGCACATAAATCCCCAGACAGTCCTACTTTATTTTAAATGGAAGATTTAGACGCTGACTTTTCTGTGAGCTAAAACACAAGTTAGCCTAATACAGTAGTCAGGCTGGTCTCTTAAGTAAAATTTTACATTAAAAGTATACCTGATTTCAAACTATGATCCTTTTCTGGCTTTGCTTTCTGGCCTTAGTGAAGAATTTGTTTCTATGGGTACTGGTTGGCAGGCTACATTCAAAACATTTTCTTTTCCCCTTGATTTCCCTCTTCTGTGTATTCATTTATGTAATTTTCTTGTGTGTATGTGTCAAATGGAACTGTTCTGTCTTTCCAATCAAAGATTATGAAATTAACTAGTGAATTAAATAAAACAGATTTATGATTATGTCTTCAGTGTTTCTCTGACTTCTCTTAATATTTCTGAAACTTTGCCTTCTGTCTTCTCCCCCATATTTACATCTCTTTCTCTTTTTCTCTTACGAAATCTTGCTTTGGTAGTTTCAGTGGAGATAACAATGCATTTGCCATTAATACCAATTTTGAGACATCTTTTAACAGTAAAGTAATGGTCATGAGCAAAGTTTGAACATATTTGGAGGTCTTAGTGCACTCAAGAAAGAGCCTAAATGTTTTTGTGTTTCATGTTGGGCATCTGAAAGTTCACTTAGGCGCCATTTACTCTTTCTCAGCTGACAGTTGCTTGAGATGGTGTTGCCAATTCTACTAGCTTTTACTTATTTTTCCCCCTCTTGATCTGTTTGGTATTTATAATGGTATTTGGCTAAATTATTGTTAATTATCCATTGGCAACTTCTGATGAGAGTTTTAGTGAACAGTTGGAAGGAAGTGTTGGCAGCTTGATAGATTCTATATGATAAATTCTACTTTATTTGTATTCTACAGCTATAAAGATTTTATAGAACTTCTTTGGGGGCTGTAGTTTTTGTTGGGCGATAAGCAATATGTTTATGCTCTTTTAAAGGAAATTCAGCATAGTTGTTAAATGTGAAAGATATATGTGACTACTGTTATAGAAGTATAACAAAACATAAGGAAACCAGCTTAAAATATCTCTTCTACAGTGTTTTCATTCCAAGTAAATTTATGCAAAACCTGTTAGTGGAAAAATAGGTAGAAATGTCATGATTCAGATGTAAACTTAAATATTTTAATAGTGTTGAAATTTCCAAAGCTATGAAATGTATTGTTGCTCTTGCGCACAGCTCTTTGCTCATGTAGTAGAAGAGGTAAGATATTGTGATTTTTATTTTGCATCTATTTGGAAGGTTTTCTTAAGTATATTGGTAGTGTTTAAATGTTCAAAGCCTTGACTGTATTTCACAGTTTTGACCTGTTGTATGGAAAGTATTATAATAAGTTACGTTGAGAAAACTTTTAGATAATAGTGGATTGAAAAAACTTTTAGATAATAGTGGATTGAACGAGAAGTTTTCAACAGTTAGGTCTCTGTTTTATTGCTGATTTAAATGTGGGATATTTATCAGAGCGGAGAAAAAAAGTCATTGCAGGGGAGGCAGCACTATATTGGAATGGAAGCCAAAACTGTGGTATAAGAATACTGATATAAAATCTTTACAGCTGTTCTGAATTGTTGCTATAAGCACAAATCCATTTGTGTCAGGAATAATAAGCTGCAAATAATCAGCACTTCTCTCCATGGTGGTTACTTTGTGTAGCAGTGTTAGAAACTATATGCTCAACGTTGTTGTTGTTAAGCTAGGTAATACAGATTTATGTGCTGGATACTACAGCTAGTTCTAAAAGGTGTGTTTAGAAGGTGTTACTGTGAGTTGTGTCCCAGCTCCTTCACATTTAGCAGTAGAAACCCTTTCGCATTTTTGCTGAGTAGTTTTACTGTGAATGGAGTCGTTACTTCTTCTGTTCCACTCTTGCTCCTGGTTTTTACAGTCTCTTGATTTGGGGAATATGGGAGCATTATTTTTAGTACAGGTACCTGTAATCCAGAATTCTAACAGCTGTTACATACTCTTGGCATGCTTATTTTATCAGATCTTTTCTAGCTATAAAATCATAAAAGAGCTGAGATTGAAAAGGACCTCTGGAGATTAAGACTTTCACAGAATATTCTGAGTTGGAAGGGATGCACAAGGATCATCTAGTCCAACTCTTAAGTGAATGGCCTGTACAGGGATCAACCTTGGCACTGTTAGTACCATGGTGTAACCAAATTACTTAATCTCAGATTGTTGATCCAGCATGGTATTCAGAGCAGGGTCAGCTATAGCTGGGTGCTCAAGGTCTTGTTTTGAGTGGGTTCTGACTGTCTCCTGGAATGCTGACCTCTCGACTTCTCTGGGCAACTTGCACCAGTTTTTGACCACCTCACAGTAAAAAAGTGTTTCTTATGTTTAAATGAAAATTTCCTAGACTTCAGTTTGTGCCCGTTGCCTCCTGTCCTGTAACTGGGGACCGCTGCTTCATCTTTTTTATCCCTTCAGGTATTTATACACATTGATCAGATTACTCTGAGCTTTCACTTCTCCAGGCTGAATGGTCCCATCCCACTTTCATCTTCTGTCAGGAGCTCCAGTCCCTTACAATCTTTGTGGCCCTTTGCTCAACTTGCTGCATTATGTCTCCGTTCCTTCTGTAGTGGAGAGCTTGGAGCTAGATATTTCTCCCCAAGTGCAGAGAAAAGATCATCACCCTCTCCCTGCTGGTGGCATTGTTCCTAATGCATTCAGCTTACTCAGTCTTTATCCTTTCATTTTAGTGGGATTTTGGGAGGGGTTAAGGTTTTTTTGGGTGCAATGGCTGTGCTAGCAACATGTTATCTTGTAGTGCATGTCAGTCTATGTTGGTATTACAAAAATATCTGAATATCTGAATTTTATGCTATTTGTTAGTTTAGGATTACAGAGAGGGAGTCTGAACAATGGTCTATTGCCCACTTACACCTGGAGTAATCTTTGAATAGTATGTTGGTAAGGGGAAAAAAAAAAGAGTAATATGATTAAATGAGATTGCATTCCTGAAGCTGCTAGTGATTTTTTAGTGTGTTCTGGTTTTGCCTTAGTTTGTCACTAGGTGATAGTGTGACTGATATAGTGGTTTTATTAGTTTCTTGAAATATTTGGTCTGAAGTAGTAAAGGAACAGACATGTCAAGGACACTTTGGTCATTTTTCCCACAGACAGTAATCAGAGAATAAACTGTTTTGTGATGTAGTATTTCTTAAACTGTAAATGTAGACATGTTTGTCTGAACTGAGATAATTCCACAATATAAGAAGGATATAAATCTGTTCGCATCCAAAGGAGGCCATGAAGATGGTGAAGGGTCTAGAGGGGCAGCTGTATGAGGAGTGGCTGAGGACACTTGGTCTGTTCAGTCTGGAGGAGACTGAGAGGGGGGCCTCAGAGACCTCATCAAGTCTACAGCTTTCTCAGGAGGGGAAGAGGAGGGGCAGGCACTGATCTCTTTTCTGGTGACCAGAGACAGGACTCAAGGGACTTGAAGCTGTGTCAGGGAGGTTTAGGCTGGATGTTAGGGAAAGGCTCTTCACCCAGAGGGTGTTTGGGCACTGGAACAGGCTTCCCAGCGAAGTAGCCACAGCACCAACCCTGACAGAACTCAAGGAGGGTTTGGACAAAGCTCTCAGGCACGTGATGTGATCCCTGCAGAGTTAGGGGTTGGATTTTGTTCCTTGTGGGTCCTTTCCAACTCAGAATATTCTGTGATTCTATGAACATTCTGGTACAAGAAATGGTTATAGAAATGAATCCTTTTTGCAAGCAGAATTACCTTAAATGTTAAATAATATGATGCCTAATGTAAGTAGACTAATGTGTTATTCAGTCTTGTAACTAAAAACTTTTAAAGAATGAGAATTTTAATTTAAGAAATGGGGAACTTTATTAAAAGTAACTGTCAAATTATTCTAAGAGATATTTTCAATGTAAAGATTACATTTTTTTGCCTTATGACATTATTGCACTGCTCTAATTTCTGTACGTTTTCCTCAGTTCCAGGGTGCCTCATGGTGGCTTTGCCCATATAATGGGTGGCAGTGGATTGCAAAATTTTACTATTGCTGCTGTACCATATACTGCAAATCTTTTACCAACATCAAGCACGTGGTATGTTAACTATTCTCATTAAAATATCTTAAACTCAGGGTTTTTTCATGTCAGTCACAGTCAAAAGTACAGTTCTTTTGAATATTAAACTGTCTGAAAAAAACATTAAAACAGTTTCTGCAGTATTCATTCTCCAACATGAAAGTGATGGGTTTTATCCCAAATGATGTTACATTATGTTTGCTCATTGTTTGCAACTTGAATTTATCTAATTAGAGGCAGTGAAATTAATAGAGGAATATTGAAGTTAAATTATTGTATTACAACTTACTGAAGTGAAAAAACAACTTAATTTCCTGCAATATAAATGCTCAGTGCTACTCTAAGTCAGCACAGGCTTGTTTTCTTCTGTAAATGTAATATATTCAGGAGTTTTAATCAGAAATCTTTACTGTTGATTATTTTGCTGAACTGTGGTGTGGCTTTTTCCCCCCCCTTTTCTTTTCAGTATCAACATGCTCAAGTTACCTGAATATCCAAGTAAAGAAATCCTGAAAGACAGGCTTCTTGTGGCATTGCACTGTGGAAGCTATGGTTACACAATGGCATAATGAAGTCTGGAAAACTCATCTGACTGTTAATGTGCAATTTTGAGTGGCAGAAGTAATTTTGGAAACTGTCAAGAGATAAGCATCTTAGATGCTGCAGCCCATTGGCAGGGCTGGGCTTTGGAATCGGCACAGGATCATCAGCTTTCCCTCCATTATTGTGTTGTCAGGGTAGCTTTGATACCGTCACAACAAACTTCCCAGTATGCTGTATTTTCATTTTTTAAAATTACAGGTCTGTGGGGAAATCAGTTTACGTGCTTTTCATTATTACTTCAGTCTGAGAAAGTTTGTCAGAATCTCTTTCCACAGTTTACTTTTGATTTCCAGCTATGTGGTTGAATGATATTTGCATTGCAGTTTACTTTGCATTCAGATGGGATACTGCAAATGAAAGGAGTTGTACTTTATGCCTTGTTGCATATGAAAGTGCCATTTATTTTTGCAGACCACTACAGAAAGTTCAATTGGAATATTGTACAGTAAGACAGAGCTGATGTATTTTCCATTTCTTTGCATAATAACAGAAAGAAAATTTTATAACTTTTTAGTATTTTAATGTACATAGTATGTAAAGATTAGACTGTTATGACTGGAAAAAACAACAGATGGAGTTTATCTAGTTTATATTGGAATTTACACTATATTCTACTAAATATTTAAAGTATTTGTGACTTTACAGTCAACTTGCAGTTTAGAATTTGTAAATATTGTTTAAGATCTATATCCATTGTTTGAATGCCTTTACTCTTTCCTTGACATAATTGTACGTTCAAAAGGTATTATTAAATTTTAATATTTTAACCAGAATGTGACAAGTTTGTGTGTCTCTGTGGGCAGATTATTCTTCTTTCTATCAGGATTTATTAATCTTTCTATAATTTAAATTGACATGGAAGCAGCATTTGATAAGTAGCTGCACATTTTGGGGTCATTGATGCTCTTGCATAACTGCTTTTCTAGGGACCCTGGGGTAGGCCTACATTATTGTTTTGATTCAGGCTAGGAGTGGTTTTTTGGTTAGTATGATTTTTTTCAGTTGAGGATGTGTTTTTTCTTTGTAAATTCATCTGGTCATCCCTGCTTGTCATGCTTTTGCTTCAGAGAATGCAAACTGGATTCTGTCCAGCTGAAACAGAAAAAATTGATGCAAAAATGTACCAAATGCCAATGGATGAACATCAAATTTATGTCTGCAAGGCTTAAATGATATGAAGAGGTGATCTGAAGAATTGACACATTAATAGCAAACCCACCAAACACGCAAATTTTAAGGTTCAGGTCCACAGCAGAAATTGTTTCCTACTCATTCCTTTATGTTTTCTTACACTAAGTGCTAATACATGTGTAGCCGAAGTTTACCAGCTGATTTGTCGAGGTTGCTTATCTAGTACTGTTTTTTTTCAGTTTTTATTTATTTTAATCTAAAGTATACATAACCTGTCTGGGGGAGTGAGAGAAGCCCATGATCTGATACAGTCTTGCCACAGTAATTTTCCTCTGGACTGAGCTTTATGCATGAACTTAATTAGCTTCATTTCCTTTTTGGTTCTGTTTGTGCACATGTTGTATAAATGTTGGTTTAAATTCTGAGTCAGTCTGTGGCTGCAACATAAAGGGAATACCAGTTTTAGTTAGTGGAAAGAGCAGACTCTTCCAGCAGGGCAGTCCAGTGAAAGCTGCTTGGCTGTTGCTTCAGTCAATGGGGAGGTGCTATTCTTCTCTGGCATGCTTGAGGATGCTTTGGCTACTTGGATAGGTTAAATGTTTGAGACTGTGTGGGGTTTTAACATTAAATCCCAGTTACCTTGGGTCCTTCAGTTTAGCAAAAGTACTTTGCTTTCCTCCACAACTGGGCTGTTCTTGGTTCCCTGGTTCTATTGCTTATTTTATTATGTGGTTCTGCAAGGTAGATCGATAGGAGGACAGTGTTTTGAGCAGTACGAGGTATTTGTCAAGCACTGGGTATTTGTTTTCTTTATGTAAACTGGGAATTTTGTCTTTATCTAAAGTTTTACTGTAAATAATGTTGTTTGTTAACTGCTGCACAATCTGAGATTTTTTTTCCCATTTCACATGTTTTATTTACAGTAATATCCAGCAGTCTCCAGGGAGCCAAAACCTTGCATTCTCCTGCAGTGTTCAAAATAAGTTATACTGCAAGGCTGACTGGGTTTTTTTTCCCACTTCTGTATTTTACTATAGGTGACAACAAGCTGAATTTAGTCTCAAACAGTTCACCTAAAATGCTTGGCAGCTGGTTTTGAAATGTAATGGAGAGCAGAGTTTTAATGTTCTCAACAGTTTCCTTGACAGATCTCCCTGTTACAGCCTCACAAATTGTGAAGCGGATTATTCCTTGTGCTTCCATGTCAGTGTTAGTCATGTCTTCAGAGCCATCAGAGATTGGCTCTGCTGGACATGGTAAAAAACTTCCAGAATCTTCATAGAGGGCACACAGGAGCCACCCCACCCTACTCACTAGCAAAAACTGGGCCAAGCAAAACCAACACAGTCCCCTATGACGTATCTTGCAGGATTTCTTACAATGTTTGCATTACTTACCCCCATAATGGTTCAGAATGAAATTCCTTTAAAATCCTCCTGTAATAAGAAAGCATGATATAAATGTGTAGATAATGGGAAGAAAGTTCTTGCTACTGGACTCTTTGTATAACATCAACCTTGTTATTGCTTGTTTTGAACAGGTTTTTTTTCTGCTGAAATGGAACAGTGCTGTTGTCTGCAGCTGACCATGTGAAGTTAGCAGGATTTAATTACTGCATTGAAAGACTGTTTTTAGGACACCTGTGCCCTATTAGCAACAGGGTATGAAAAGCCTGCTGAGAAACTATAACTTAATATAGCTTATAGTTTAGAATGATTAATTGGTTTATATTTGTTCTCTCCCACTGTGCCTGAACAAGGCAGAGTGAGTGTTTTATCTCGGAAAGAACAGAACAGATGTCTTGTCAGATCATAGATCATGAGTGCTCATTAGCTTTTATTATCTTTATGAAATGTTAGATAGCAAAGCCTAGTTTTTGATGCTTGAAAATGTGTTGTGCATCTAATGTTGCAAAACCATTAAAACCGTAAACTGTGAAATGCAGCTTAATGACTTCTACTGTATGTTCCATAGTCAAATAAGATTGAAAATGGAATGAGAGGAAGAAGGTGGTTGGCCTGAATTTTCCAGAGACTTGGAGACTTTCATGTGTACAGTAGAAAAAAATGTTAGGATCACCCCTGCTTTAGAAATTATGGGCAAATCAGTAGTTTGTATATGCAGCTATTACTACTGAGAATTTTTAGCATGTCCATAGAAAAGCATTTGTCTAGTTAAGAAATAAAATCAGCCAACTACTAAACTAATGCTAAGAACCAAAGCCTTAAATCAACTAGATTAAACCTCCTCGGGGATTCTCGAGTTGTAAAGATAAGTGCTTTTCAAGTCAGAACATCTGTTTTTTTCCAGCCTTGCTACAGATAATCATACAGCTGATAGACTAGAGACCGTGATATACATTTTATAGAAACACTTGTCAAATCAACATTTTTACACTCTAAGGACAGTAACAGTTAATGTACTTCTGTGGGAATAGCTGTTGTTTAGAGGCAGTAGGAATCACACCACATAAGGAAACCTAGTGTAAGGTTACTGACTTAGTCTTAAGTTAATTCTGAGGTTAACCTAAGGTTACTGGCTAGTTTCATTTGAAAATAGCTCCATGCAGTTAGGTAGATTGAAACATTTCTAATTATCTGTGTAAAGCAGTATTTCTAGTTTCAGTTTTAAAAATCTGCATGTAATTAAAACTAATAGAATATGTAAATAAAAATATAACTAAGATAAAGTGTACCTTTTGGTTGGGTTTAAAAGTGGCATTATTATTGCATGTCTTTCCATGCATGGCATATAGTTTAGCTGGAGAACATTAGTTTTGAAATGCTCATGTGGTAGGTTTGAAATGCTACAGATTAGGCTCAAAACACCACTACAGAGGGGTGCAGTGGTCCATTGAAATATTTCCTCTGTAATCAGTGTCGTTTGTGTGTCAATCAGTGTTAAAAAGTCTCTCATGAGAAACACTTTGGTCTCCTTATTAACTATTTTATATCGATAGATTTTCCACTTATATCAGAGCCCTCCCAGTTTCATACCCAGATTTTTCCTGATCTTTTCTCTGAATGTAACATATAACCATTGGTAGGAATAGCAAATAACATCTCTAAATGTGTGTCAGGTTTTTTTCCATGGAAAATTATTTTAAAGAAATAATATAATTGGAAACTTGTTAATGCCAAAAGATGCAGAAGTTGAGCAGGAGTGCAAACTCTATGAAGGGAAGTGTCCCTGAGCTCACTGTTTGCAGCTGTATATACTTGCTGCATTAAGTGCTTGTGGCATTCTGTGCCAAGAGTTCAACTATTCAGTTTCATACAACGCCAAGTGATTCATCGGGGTTATTAGGATACTCCTGGGATAGCTCCGCTGTACTGATTGCCTCTGACATACCAGTTTGCTTAGATTAAAAAGCAATTGTTGCTGTCTAGTCAAATTTGTAACTCTTGGTAAAAGGAAACTGAACCCTAGTGCTGTCCAGTATATAAAAACACCTTTGGTCTACAAATTACATGGATTGGAAAGAAAACTGAGTACTTGAAGAGTGCCACTAGTTAATATGTACAGGGCAAAGATTTCACAGGTATCTAATAGACAGCTTGCCTGTGCTGGTAAGTTTATTCTGACGTATTTAGGTGAATGTATAAGCACTATTTTAGATTAATTCTTCTAATTGCTGTCTTTATTTCTACAAAGTGATGCAGCTATTGATTGGTATTTGGATGCCTGTGGATGTTACGGCAGTATGGCTTTTCGGTGAATGTCAGCTAAAAGATGGGATTGTACTGTGGGGAATCTAAATTTTGTATTGGGTTAGATCTGGTGAGGTGGCCTGGAGACAACTATTGTGCTTTACCTCTGATTTGTGGGACATATTAGTGATGCTCTTAGGTGTAGGACCATAAGCAAGAGAAGAGAGAAAATAAATGGTTGAGGCACACTTCTGAAAGGGAAGTGTATCTTCAGGAGAGAGGTGAGTCGTGTCCTGAGTATAAATGTGGAATGACGGGTGTTTTGAGAACAGATATGTCATTCGGCTGGCAGATGGGAAAAATGCCTGGGCCTCCTAGAGATGTGATCCTTTTTTCTTCCCTGCCTGGTCTGAAGGCTGCAGCCTGCTGCCACTGGGACTGGGAAGACTGGTTTGTCTCAGCCAGGAGGGTAGCTGGAGAACAGTGAATTTTCTTTTTCACATTTGGTGCTAGCTCACAATGAACCTACTGCTGACTCATTACTTTGATATATCCCCCCGTGCCCCACATCTTAAGGTAGATTTTTTGGCAGTGTTTGCTAAAGCAAGTTAAGCTTCTGCTGAAAGGGCACCACTTCAACTTGTATGTGAGAAGGGGCTCCCTTCTGTGCAGGCGAGATGCTCCTTATTAAGCACAGTGCTGTGAATAACTGCTGAAATGTGTCTCCAGTTTAGGAGAACTCCAAATGTAAACTCCATGGGTGGGACATGTGGGGGTTAGTAGTCATATCTGTGCTTTTGGTCCTTAGCACCTTGACATCATTTGAAATTCACCTCATTTATGTTGCATGTTTGTTTTGGAAATAGTCTCTGTGTGTCTTTGTTTAGGCTGTGTCTTTTTGTGAAAATGTTTTTATTTTAGTGTATTTTGAATCTCCATCTTCAGTATTGACTGGATTGTGGCAATTTAAGAACTGTCTTAGACCAGGCGAACATAGTCTTTGCTATTCATTACAATTTTAATGTATTGCGTGACAATTTCCTTTGACTTCACTGGTAACACTACCAGAAAAATTGACTGAAATAATAGAAATGTATGAGTGAATAACTGTGACAAGCTCTAATGTAAAGCTATGCTTTCTATAGGGTGCATTAATGCTTTGGTTAAAGCTGTCTAAAAGTCCAGCAGTGCGTAATTACAGCTCATAGCAATGTGCACTTTGTGTGTGTGTGTGGAAATGCCTGAAGAAAAGGTTTTTCTTACTGTCTTTTAGAGAAAAAAAGAAAAATATACCTTTGGCCATGTCTTGCCCTGCTGGCCTGTAGGTTTTGTTTCTGCTTCTCTATCTGTCTTGTTTCCAGTACCGAGCTTCTTGGTTACTCAGTCTGGACTGGTTTGATGTGAGTTCACCAGGGGCTTTTGCTCTGTCATGTATCTTTGTGCTTAACAGACAGCAAAGTTCCATGGACAGGCAGATGACACGGAGACTGCCAGGGCTCGTGTTTGATGTCTGCGTCTGCCACTGACCCCCTTTGTAACCTCAGTGAATGTCTCCATGTCTCTGTACGTTGGCAGAGCCATTGCAGTTACACTGTAAACTTCTGAGGGAAGGAGACAGCGTTTGTGTGTCTGTGTGACGCCTCGCAGAGCAGATGAGTTTGGCAGGGATATGTGGAAGTATCCAGACGCAGTGTCTGTATTTTTACCCAGGGTTTAGTTCTGTTCCTTGGAGACCGTCCTTGAGTGGGGTCTCAGGAGTGTACTTGCTCTTCTGTCTCGCCCATCCTGCTGAGCCCTTCTGGCAGCTGGAGCAGGCTGGAGCAGATGGCTGTCATAAACTTGTGCTTAGGGAAGCTCGGTATCTTCAAAATGCTGTTTAGTGCTCACCAGTCACAAGTTTTGAAAATGGTGACAGAAGGGCTTGGGATCAACCAAGCTCTCTCCAAGGCTTTCTTCTGCTTCAGTGTCTTGTCCTCCCCCGTCACCTTGACCATATGCTTGGGAATATGTTCATTCCTGCGGTCTGCCTGGAAAGCAGTCATGTCTGATAACCAGGGAACTGGTGGGGCTGCTCCATGCAAGTGTGACTCAGGTGCTTTAACTTGCCCTAGAAGTGCCATCTGAGCCTTTGTTAGCTGGAGGCTTTTATGTCCAGATACTGATGGTCTGAACAGAGAGGAGGTTTTGATACAGGCAGGGAATTCCCATGGTTTAATGCTGATTCCTTAACTTTCAGATAAATAAGGATTTAAGTGTTTCTTTCCAATTTCTGACAAAGTTGGAAAGATGCTTTTAAGCTGCGGGAGTTATCCTATGGCAAATCTTACTTTCTCCTTGAAGGAGAAGTGAATTTAATTTTCAGAAGCTTTGACGAGTGTCATGTTCCTCTTATTTAGGTCTTTTTCTGTATCTGTTCAACATCACCTGGCAACTTCTGTCCCAAGACTAACCACCTAAAGCTGAACCCATCCCAAAAGTCTATCTTGTATGGATCCTACCTTTTTTCTATACATACAAGCTCTCACTAGTACAATCTATATTTAGAGTCTGCATTTTTTTTTTCTGTTATGTAGAGACTCTGACTGTAAATCTAATCCGGACCTTCAATATGTATTTGCTATGAATATGATTTTTGGTTTAATAAAGTAAAGCCCAGTGCACTTGTATCTTTGTAAGATGAACAGTTACATACATGAAAACATGTAAAAACAGTTACATACATGAAAAGACTTTACATCTGTGTTTGAAGTAGGTGGCACTTAAAGAAAAACCCAACAATTTGGGGAACAAGGGTGGGGAGTTCCTTGATTTTACAGAAATGTGCTGGTCTCTTCATCCAGGGTGCTATCCTCCAGCTCGATAGAGATGCTGCTTTCTAAAGATATATGTTATTTTTCCTGTAACTGTGGAATATTAGATCTTTAAATTTTATGCAATCACCCTCCCCTTCAGACAGATCAAACTTCACAGCATCAGGAAGTCTTCTGAGGGGGATAGAAGGCAGGATAGAAAGCAGTAAACCAGCAAAGAATCTGCAGATTCTGAAGGTCTCTAATTTTGAAAGTGACACATAGATGTGTGTTGATTTATACCAAACATCAACTCCTACCATCCTTAAAAAAAGTAGTGCCAAGTATCTAAAATATTTCCATTGATTTTGCTGCCTTAGAATAGCTATTTACTCTGATCCTGGAGCATAAAGCTGTGTTAGTTCAGTATATCTGAACCTGCATAAGTAAGGGAACTTAATTATTTTGACATTTTTATCTGATTTCAATCTTTGTAGGATACCAGGTCTTCCAGCTGCCAAAGGCCAAACTAAATGTGTGATATCCTGTTTATCAGACTCATGTAACTTGGTGGGTAAGGGGAGGTCTCTATTCAGAAATCTTTGCTGAGATTCCAAAGGCTTTTAATTTCCGGGCAAAAGCATAATTTTTGTCAATGACTTGTTTAAGAAAATTGTCTTTTGCTTGTAAATTGGTATAAGTTGCTGGAATGGGAGGATCATACAATATGCCTCTAATGAATGGCATTTAATGCAGAGTTAATTCCTCTTTCCTCTAATGAATGTAGTGTTTGTATGTTAGCCTTTTTTTCCCCAAACAGCTGTCTATGGGAGGTGTGGGTTTGACCTTTGAATAACGTGCTTTGTCATTTCCTCCCATTTTTTATTTCTTTTTATTGCCAAACTGCTAAATTTATGTTCTGAGCAGTGATTTATCTAAATCTTTACTGAATTCAGGTAATACAAATGAGGACACTTACCTT
Organism: Acanthiza pusilla; assembly: GCA_036630365.1. Taxonomy (NCBI): domain Eukaryota; kingdom Metazoa; phylum Chordata; class Aves; order Passeriformes; family Acanthizidae; genus Acanthiza; species Acanthiza pusilla. The sequence continues at coordinate 35,000,317 of JAXCHO010000036.1, read as the reverse complement.
TAAGGAGCCTTTTATTCTCTTTAGATTCTCTTTTTCCATGTAAAAGACCACCTTGAAATATGAAACATCTGCCCTACACTGCATATTTTCATAGGTGGTCTTGAGGAGTTCTGAAAATTCTGAGTTTTAGAGGAGCATGTGTTTCTGCTTATGTTGTCCTAAGACCATATTTCCTCTTTATAGCTTGATCTCAGTTGTGGAAAAGCCTCTGATCAGCAGTCTCCAGAGAAAACATCAGTGTTTTGATAAGACATTTCTTCTGCTACTTACCACAGGGTACCTAAGGCAAGCTGGGGAAAAAGTTTCCACAGAAGTGTGTTGTGCACAGGCTGCTGAATGCATCATCCTTTTGTTTCAGAGCTGGGGCTGCAAACATCACTCAAATGTGTCAGTAAAATAGCTTTACTTAAAAAGAAGATAAAATTAATGTCTTGAGGGAGTAGCCTGATGGGCAAACAAAGGAACTATAAAAACTGTTGAGGCCCCCTTTGGATGCATCGATGAGAACAGTCTCCTTTCATTTCTAATTGTTTGCAGAAACTGCAGGAGGGCTGCTGCCATGCTCACCTGAGGCTTGGCAGCTCTGGGATGTGCTCCCCCTTTCTCCCCAGCCTCAGTGGCTACAGCTGCCCTTCTCTCTCTGATGCTTTTTTTTTCTCTCTCTCCTCCCCCCTCTCTCATCTTTCCTTGTTTTTCTATGGACTGGGTGAATTATCCTTCTATTTGTTGCTAAGAAAGCAGATCAAAAAGAAAGAGCTGTTTTGCAGAGACACTTTAGTTACACCTTTTGCTCTGCATCAAATCTTATTTAGTTCATGCCACCAGAAGAACCAGTTGTCTGAGGTGTGCTCCACCATAGCCCCCTCAGCTGGCTCCTATTGCTTGTTTTGTGTGTGTGTGAGACCGCCCTCCCTGCACATACGTCAAACACATGCCTGTATCAGCCTTGAAAAATGTTTACAACAAATATTCCTTTAGCTTTCACAGCTATTTCCAGTTTTCATGAGCAGGTTTGATTATGAGGACAAATGCTCTAAAGATTGGCACATATTAGAAAATGCAGCAAGGAAGATCATGGTGATGTCGGAGGAGACTCTGAGACCCTTGTCGTAGAAGTGAAAACAGGAAAGCATAATACAAGTCAACTCTGAGCAGTTAATGAAGGTCAGCCAAAATTAAACTTGAGGCAGCAGTCACTTAAAGTGCTTCTTGCTCCCATCTTCCTGTGCTCTTGGCAGTATTCAGTCACTACACCATGTTTCCCAGCTGAACTTAAAAGGTAACACCATCCTTCCCACCCCACAGCCTTTCCCAAAGAAAAGGCTTTGGGTACGTGTTCTGACTTTCATTTTGTGTGAAAAATCTAATTACTACAGTGAGAGAATAAATCCATAGCAAACATGTGTGGGTTTTTTTTTGGTTTGGTGTTCTTGTGTTTATTTTTTTTAATGCAAATTGCATCTGAGTGAAATTGAATCCATCTTACTCACCTCAAACCTGATAAGTCAAGGTGACTCCTTGTACTACCTGGATTTGGGTTTGACTGCAAAGCTGATATGAACCGAGTGTTGGTGCCCTGGCTATGTGGCTTTGAGCACTCTGCCCAATGCCCATCCTAATGAGTTGATGTGTAAGAGTTCTTTGTATTTACTGCTGTGTGACCCTGCAGGCAGTATTTCTGATCTAAGCACTGACCAGTGCTGTTTGTTGCACTAGGTGAGATGTTAATGGTCAGCAGTAGATAAGATTCAAATAAGCCTGTGGGACAAGTCTATCTAAACATTACTGACACTGTGGGATTCTTCTTGGAAGGCAAAAGCCATAAAATTTATCAATGCTGCAGTTACATTCTGCTGCCTCCTACCACTACCCACCCTACAGCTCTATTGCTGGCCATAAAATTAAGTTATTTTGTCACCCGTGGTTATTAATTTTAACTTAAGCATAGTAAATTTAATGCAAAGATGTTTGCTTACTGTAAATTTGTCTCCCATGAAACAAAGGGGCACTAACTTTGCAGACTTATGTAAAGGGTATCTGTTTCTGTTACAAATAATGGAGACTGCAGGTTAGGACATCTTGTAGAGTAAGTGTATATACTAAGAATCAATAAGCGTTTTATTAGTGCCTGGAGATTGTTTGACTATAAAGGATTTTTTAAAAAATCCATTTGCGATAAAAAGATAAAAAAGTTAACTATCTGCTTCACTTTCATTTAAAATCTTGTGTTTAATTTCTTCTTTGTAGGTAACCAATTTCTGTTATTTTCCTGTAATGTTGGGGCTTGCAAGAAAGTGGCTTTAAATTATGGCTTTTATTTATTCAAACATATTGTTGGCATCATAGTTTTACAGTTCCTATTAGAAGTTTGAAAAATACTTCTTGCTGCACTGAAAGAGAACAAAATTCAATTTAGAAATATAATTTCCTACCACTAAGACACTCGATAACTTGGGAGAGATTAATAGAGCCTTATGACAGAGACTTGATTTAAAGCAGGAGATTAACACTGCTTTATCGGCCTCTACCACAAGTGAATTAGCTCAAGAAATCTGTTTGAAGTTGCTGAGTTGTCTGTTAGAAAAAGGTCTCTGGATATTTGTTTGATCACTGCTGAGTACTTGCTATAGGTTTGTCGATCTGACAACACAGAAACAAACTTCACACCAGCCACGCTTATTTTACAGTAGCATGTTTTATGTTATTCCTTGTTATCCCACAGGAAGCTGGAATGCTTTAGAGGTCAGCTGTTGGCTCAGGGAGATAATTTCTAATAAACTAAGTTAAAATTATCAAACAGAATTACACTGATGTTCTGTATTGAGGACAAAAAAATGCTTAAGCAGTGTTTTAATTGGAAAGGTTCTTTCCCTGCACTTGTAAATCTTATTTTTATCAGCAAAAGAAACCTCATTTCCTGTCCTACATATAGAAGTGTTTATCTTTGGAGCACATTAAAGGTGTTCAGAAGCTAGGCCTGACAGGTTGATAGATACAGAAATGTACACAACTCACAGAGGGAACTGGGAGCTAATGTGCCAGGGCTGCAGCTGACCGCTGGTCCAGGCTGGCATTCCAGCTCTGCTTCTGATATAAATTGTATCAGCACCAAGTGAGAAAATAAAAGAAAAAAAGTCTGTGGCAATCAATCCATTTCTGTCATTTGGCAGCTGTGCTCTATATCTGAAGATAGAGACACCAAATTAGCTGGTAGTCCTTAAGATCCTGTATGCTTTATTTGGAGTAAAGGAGAAATTGCACCAGGTGTATAAATAAATGTAATTTATGTGCCTGTGTGTAGTCACAAGATATGCATGTGTGAACACAAATGCTTTTTCCTCCAGTATCTTTCAATTCTGTTGGAAAAATGGCTGAAGCAGCTGTACTTTTAAGTTCAGCTAGTCCAAAATGAGGCTTGCATGATTTTATGTGACTTTCAGGTTTTTATTTATCCTAGATTTGTAGCATCCAGGGTTTTATTTCTAAAGCTCATTCTTCTAATCATTTTTTCTATGCTGACTATGCAAATGCATCTGCAGAATTGTTCTCTAATATATAGATTGGATGATTGTCACAATAATACGATTTTATAACACCAAGCTTTTATTTGTTGCCCACAATAAAGAAATACGTAAAGGTGCATTCTCAAATGCTGCACTGCAGACGTAAATGCAAATAGTAGCATTTTGTATGCACTAGGTATGCAATGACAAATGCTTAAAAAGTGCCTTCCCTGGGTTTCTCAAATGGCATCCTGTTCCTTTAGTGTGGATAAGAATTAACAAGGCTGGTAAGGTGTGTGCATTTTGCTGGTGTGAATATCTGCATTTCATAAAGCCAAAAGAGTGTACCTGTGGTGTGCATACGGAAGTGTGGATGGGAGAGCAGCATTTATGTGCAAAGAGCTTAAAGCCTGTTTGTGGGAGGGGTCTTAGGGAAGAGGGAGGGGGAAAGTCCTCTCTGCTTCCAGGCAGGAGCAGCAGGCTTTGCCCCATGTCTGCACCGTGGGCATGAAGTTCTGCTTATCACAGTGAAGTCCCAACCTATAACCTGCAGCTTGGAGGTCAGGACTGCAAGCTGGTTCAAAGGGGCTGGCTCAGGTCGCAATAGAAGAAAGATAAAAACGGATTGCTGAGTGTGAGCAAATGGTCGGAGACCTGAATAGTAATGGACACGTACACCATAGCAGGTGACAACTAAGTCCATCTTGACAAAGTTTCCACATCTGTTTCTCTTGATGAGCTCATGGGCAGCCCGGTTTACCCCCATGTAAAGGGCAAAGAGAAAAAGCCCAATTACCTCGGGAAACTTACAGTCAGTGGAGGTGTTACCTTGTGAACTCTGAGGTTTTCTCTGTGCTGAGTTTTGAGGGGCTTCCCTTCCCCTGTGTGCCATCAAGGAGACTGGTTGCCATCTGGTCCAAAGTGTTTGTAAAGTTCATCGTTGCAATAAATGTCATTCTACCAGAATATAAACAGGCTGTTGCTCCACTGCATTACTGGAGTATTCACACCAGTATGCCAAAGACTTGGAATTTATTAATCAGGGTAAAATTAAAATGAATATCTTCCAGCAGAAATCCCCTTGGCAGAACACTGACTGTGATGCTGTTGGGAACACCTCTGACTTGCTATGGTGCCCACTGTGCCATTTGTTTGCTTGTAGGCAGAATCAAGAAACTGCCTGCTTTATCCTAGCTCCAATCTGAACATACAGGTCTGTGAGTATGTTCTCTTCCGACCTTTTGTATGGGAAGCCACAACACATACGAGTTTTTTTCAGGAGTTAGCTATTTCTGAACTATTAAAATAAATTTCCCAGAAAAACTGTCAGCAAAGAGAATCATTACGAATGTGTTTTAATAGTTAGCTGACACACTATATTAAAATCTTGCAACTTACATATAACTTAAATTTACTTGACTTCAGCTGCTGTTGGAAACTTGAACATTCAATTAAATATTCCTTCTGTAAGGTGTGCTTTCCATATCCATGGCATTTGGACACCATGGCCAAAACCTTTCTTGCCTCTAATTTTTGAGACTTTCAAATAATTTGAACTCTGTGCTCAGTATTGGGGAATACTCTTCAATATGAGGGGGGGAGTATCAGTTTCCAAATTTCAATTGTACATCCCTTTTCTCTTCCTATCTGTCCCATTGCAGTCGTCTTAGACTTTATTTCACCCTTTGCGGTCTATCTGGGTTTGGGGTTTTTTTGGTTTTTTTTTCAGAGTATGGATGTGGGAGTTACAGCTAGTCTCTGATTGAGTTTATGCAATCCATATATAGGAAGCTTTAAACTTCCTATTCTTAAATAGTCAAGAACTGTGATAGCATTGATATGGATATAGATAAACAGGAATTTCAATGAGGAGTATTAAAGAAGGAGAATTTGTTTATTTATTTTCTATAATTCCAGAATCTCAACCAAGTGTTTGTGCAGGTACAATACAGAGCACCGAAAACAAATAGAAGGAATTTGAAGACCACATGCAGCTGCAGACGTCTGTCACTGCAATTGCAGAAATGTGCTGAGGTAGTCTGCATGACTGGATCTAGTGAAGGGCTCTGTATCCAGTGATAGACTGAGAGAGTGATGCTTGATGTACAGGAAGGCTGGACTGAGTCAGGAGCAACTGAAGCCCACAGGGCTAATACCAGACTGTGGAACCACATGGGTTGCAGCCAAGGGTGCCAAGCATTGGCTGATAAAATTGCAAAATCCCTCTCTGTCATCTTGGAAATGTGATGACAGTCAGGGAAGAGGACAAAGACCAATGCCTTTTTAATGCCATTTTAATGATAGGTAAGGAGGAGAATCTGGGGAGCAGTTGACCTGTCAGCCTAACCTCAGTTCTCAGGGAGGAGATGGAGCTTGTCTTCCTGGAAGCCCTGTCCAAGTACATGAAGGATGGGAAGGTGACTGGGACCAGCCAGCATGGATGTACCATGGGCAAATTGCTCCTGACCAGTCTGTCACCTTCAGGGCTGAAGAGAAGAAAGGATTACAATGGGGGATATTTACGTTTTAATACCGTTCTCTGAGGTACATACGGAAAGAATGGCACAGAAGAGAGGCCAGCTGCAACAAGGGACATTCCAAGTAGACATTAGAAATTTTTTTCACCATGAGGGTGGTCAAACACTGCAGCAGCCTGCCTAGAGAGGTTTTGGTGTCTCTGTTCTTGCAGACATTCAGAGCCAGAACATGGCTATGAACAACCTGATCTAGTTGATCTACTTTGACCTACTTGACATTTTGAGGTCCTTTCCATGCATATCTGGGATTTGAGAAAGAACTTAAGTCTCTAGTTTGCCTGTCTGATAGTAACATCTCAAACGTGGATCTCCCAGTTTCCAAGTGACTGTCCTAATTAGTGGAAATGATATTTTCTTAATGAGAAATGTTGGAAAAACCTAGCTATATTTTCTTACTAGCAAGTTTTGGAGGAGGTGGAAATGACAGTTCTTGGGATTTACCTTTTCCTATGCCCTGTTTCATCTAAAACCAGTTTACTCTTGAACAGATAAAACAGATAAAACCAGTTAATAGCATTACATAATTTATTCTTTGTTAATATTTTTTGTTCTCTAGTGGAAAAAAAAATTCTCTTTTGGGCAATTTTCTTTTGCAGCCTTTTGTCTCAGACATATTTGACATTAGCCAGAAAAACAATTTTCACAACAGGAAACAAGAAACAAATAGGACTTGCTTTGTGATTAAAGAGTCTGTGATTTTGCTATTCGTATTATAAACAACATATATGAAAGCACCTCTGAAAGAATGAGAAAATCTTCAAGGTTAAGTGTCATAAGAAGTCATCATTTTGTTTAAGCCATTCTGTTTTCCTTTGCCTTGGAGAATATGTTTTCAATAAGAGGCTGAGGTCTGCTGGTTCTTGCAGTCACACTGGCATCTTGCTGTGGGCAGCTGACAAAGAATTCTGCTTTTCCCTTCAGCCATTTGAAAATGTTTTCCAGTTGGAGGAGCAAGGTGTGGTGACAGTCACCACCCTCTTCCCTCTGTGTCACTCCCACGTCAAGACAAGCTATTCCTCTGGCAAGAGGGGTCTTTTCCAGTGCAAAGAGCTAAGAGAAGGTCTTTGAGCAGCAATGAGTGGCTGACTGCATTGCTCCCTCTCTCGTGGCACTGTGCAGGCTCCTGCAGTGTCCCTGGTCTGGCAGCAGGGAAAACCATCACTTTGTTGCTCCTTCTGCTGGAATACACTTTGTTCTTTAAAGCCTAGAGAGATGTGACAAACTCCATGTTGTCAAAATTTTGCTTGGGGAATATTTTGCAGATGATTCTAAGTGTGTTTCTGAAGCCTATCTTCCACTACTCATGTGGGATTTGGAAAGGGCATGCAACACCTCCAGAAATGAAGACCACCTTCTCCTGACTTCCTGGACAACAGAATATGCTTGTTTGACTGGGGGCCAGAAACACTGTCCCTGCATACCCCACCAGTTGTCAGAGACTTCATGCTGCTCACAGCCACAAATTTTAAATGTTGGCAAAAAAAAAAAAAAAAAAAAAAAAAAAAAAAAAAAAAAGAGTGGAAGAGCTTCAGAAGATAGGGATGAGATTTTTGTCAGTTACCCTCACTTTTATTTAATGTGAAAACCGAATGGCAGGTGCCAAGGTTTGCTTGTGAGGTCCCCTAGAACAGGGGCTGCCTACATGAAGCCAAGTGCTTGAGGTACTCAGAGGGTTCTGAAACAGGATGCCTCAATATGGAGTTGTTGACTCAAATGGGGATATTCAAAATTGCGAGTGAAGCTCTTAATTTTGGGGGCCAATTAATTTCCTTAGGGCTTGTGAAACTGATCTCTACCTTCAGGCAAAAGTTCAGGGATCAAAAACTGCATCTTCCCATTGTAAAAAAGGGGCTGTTGTTCAGCACAAGAAGCAGGTTTATGTGAGTCATATTTCAACTATTCTTTCTGTCATTTTGTACTTAGATCTCTGAGCCGTCTATAAGAGTAAAAAACTTATTGCTAGAGAAATTGGAAACTGGTAGTTGATAAATAGTGCTACATCACTCTGCAAAGAACAGTTGATGAATGTTACCATTGAATGTGAAATATTTCTTTTTTTCCCCCTCTTTAATAGCAACATTTTAAAGTACATTGTCCCACACAGGGGACTGCTAAGTAAACCAGAACTGACATATGATAAATGTAAAGCTGTGGTTACAGCTCCAGAAATCGATGAATTGCATGTTTCACACGTGGAAGGGCAGTCATGCTGTTGCTGCTTCCAGAGTGATAAATGTAATTCAATCTATGAGCACTAAAACATGAGTGTAACTTGCTAATGCAAGTGCCTGCCTCCAAGAGGAAAGAAAAGTTTGTGAGAAACTGTACTGCTCTGCTGTGAAACCTCCTGCAAAATAATTAGTTCTAAGCTTTGCAAGGAATGTAAGAGAGAACCATGCTGGAGTATAAGTCAATAACCCAGGGAATGTTTCCCTAACAAATGTGGTTTAGTACCTGTGAGTATTGTTAATCCATCTCAGGCACAGGAGGACCGAACAAAATGTCACTTTGAGAGATACTGGAATGGGAAAGATAATAATGCTGTAGATGAAGGCCATTATTTATGGCACTATGAATGCAAAGAGGGACCTCAAGGAATGACCCCTTACAACTCAGCAAGTTGGAAAGTCTGTTTTAAAGGTTGTTTGGTAGCAAGTGATTCAATAAATTCTAGAACAAAGGGGAAAATATGGGTTGAAATAGATTTCATGGACTGGAAATGAAAGTGACATGCTCCAGTTCTTGCTAGGGACCCTGATTTTGACATGAGCCCAGTGGGCTGCTAATCATGATTGGTTTCTGATAAAGAACATAGAGCAGCTTCCTGCCAAAGCTGCTTCATTTTCCTTTTAATTCAATTTTGAATTCATATTTAATAAAGGAATTTTTTTTTAGAGCAATTCAAGGAAATTCAGGCAATGTCGCAGTTCACTGAGCTTGTGCCAGGATACTGCAGTGTAACTGTAAGATTCACAGAGATAATTTTTCATGTTAATATGCTGTTAAACAATCCAACCCTAGCTGTCAGGTCTGCCACAGCAAGACCTTATTGGAAGGTTGTTGTCAATAGGTCAGCAGACCATTATTGAATGGGCATGCAGGAGCTGATAAATTCCTTATGTAGTTCTGACATATGGAAGGTTTAAAAACAGCAATGTCTTAAAGCATATGGAGGTGCTCTAGGAAAAGTCTAGCCCTCCTGTTCCATGAGAAGGAGCTTGGAAAAATTGTTTCAACAATGGCTTTTCTCACAAGCTAGGACAATGGCATGAGATATATTCATTTTGAACAGAAGAAAGTCAGAGGTGTTTAATTTGCAAACAGAGCACTTCTGGCTTTTGCATTTTAACTGAAATGCCTTTCTATCCACAGAGCTTTTTCCTAGACCCTAGTTTTACACAGGGCAGATGCACAGACAAATGCCTGCTTGGCATCACGTGGGCTCCTCTTTACATTTCTAGAATTTACTCCAAATTTGGCATTGTTCTGATCGACTTTGAAAAGCAAAGGTAAGACAAAACAGACCATGCAACAGAACAGAAAAAGTGCTGTAGACTTGCTGGGCTTTTATTCTCTGTCTTCATTTTGGTTGCACACACTCCACCTTAATGCTTTTTATGGGAAATCTTCCACTACCCTTTGGCACTGAACTCCATACCCTACTGCTCTCAGTAGAATGCAATGCTGCTTTCATGCTGCTCATCGAGATATACTGTCCATGCAAATAAGATGCAGATGATCATTGCAAATACTTGTACCACAGAAGTGCTTGGAGATCCAGATGGAACAGGTGAGTGGAGACCAAAAGAAAGTGCTGCCCAACATTACAGATTGCTAATGGTGTAAAGCAAGAGCATTATCTGTATAGCTCCAAATGTGTAGGAACTTTTGGGCAATCATTAAATACAGGACACCTAGCTGGCAGTGCATTTTTAGGCTTCTTGAAACGGAGACAGGATTGGATGCAAATGAACAAGCAAAGGCTCATCTGGTTACTGTAATGGAATAGAAAAATTACAAATGAAGGATGCATTTGTGATAAACAAGATTAAAATTCCTTGGGAGAGTGCATGTGTATTTAACATCTTAACATGAATGTATTTGTTTTTTGTCAGAATAAATTGCTAAAACCAGTCACAAGATCCTGAAGCAAGGAAATATGAAGAAGATCTCTGGATTATGGTACAAGTAAATTCACAACCCCCAAAACTCTCTCTAAAAATGCTGATCAGAAGTAAACATCATCAAACTATGGTGTCATTTAATAGTGGGTGAGAGATTTCAAATAGATATGCTTATCAAGAAATGAACTATGAATACATCCCCATCTTCTAATAGATTGTTTTAAGAGGTGTTTTATTTAGAAGCTGATGCTTTTTATCTCTGTGGTCTTTTATTTTTTTAAAATTGTTTTATAACAGCATGGAACACTTCAGTTTTTAATATCCAGGCTTACTCTCAACAAATCTCTTCCCTATGGTTGCTATTTTCACAGATGCTTATATGTTTTTCTGTCAGTCTGACCTGTCTCTGGGGGTGACAGTGATACCCCCACACACTTTGCTGGTAGCCCAGTTTCTGCTTGTTTCACCTCTCGGACCGTTTCACAGCAGACACAGAGTATACCTGGTGCCTCTGCAACCCTGGTGTGGTTTAAAGCTAGTTTTGCTATCTTAAAAACTTAAACCACAATCCAGGTGAGGGTTGTGCTGATACCAGTTAGAAACCAAATACTTCATTACTTTAAGTTTCATTCTCTTTTTTTAAAGACCTGACCCCAAGCTCTTACCAACTCAGTGAAACAGATCAGTAACAGTTCCCCCAAACTAGGAGAACTTTAAACCTTTTTTCTCTGCAGTTTCTTTTCAGAATGACTGAACAGTTGCTCATGCACTGTGCCAGGTGCCATCCCTTCCTTCCTCCCTTTCTCCCTCCCCAAGGCAAGTTGAGGTGAGCACACTGGATGAAAAGAGCACCTGTGTAGTTATTCCTCCTTTTTCTTCTGCTGGTACTGGACCCCTTGCTTGCAGTCTTCTTCTTCTAGCACAGCAGTAACTAGACTTCAAGACCCTAAACTGACAGGTTTTTTTTACTTTCTATCTCTTTACAGACATGCTGTCAAGTTTTTGAAAAATGCTGGTTGGCTATTGAGAGCTTGAAGCAAAATGTGGGGGAGCACTTCATGTGGCATTGCCTTCTGAACACTACTGGGTGTGCTGTTTGAAAACAGGTATTCAGGCGAAGTGTCTGGGTCTCTGTTTATCTCTCAATCGTATTTTATCTGTTCAGACTGGGGAAAATATTCAATGAATCTGAAAACACAGTTTGCAGGATTTCAGAAGAAAACGGAAAGTCTTGTTGAAAGATCCTGGGTTGAAGAGCCTCTTGCACTTTACGCAGTAAGACATTATCGATGGGACTTGTTTAAAATCTACCTTCTTTCTCTCTGTAGCTCCCAGAACCTGTGGCATGGGAGTCATTGTTCTGCCAAACAGGGGACCATTGAGAGTTTCTGGCAGAAAAAGGATGATTATCCTGAGTGACTGAGCTGCAAGTAGTTCTGTTGTTTGTTTGATTGGGGTTGTTTTTGTTTGTCAAAATTCACTTGAGAAGGTTTTGCTCTGAGGTTTTTTTTTTTTGTCAGATAAATGAAATGAAATCTTGCTGGAGTGTGAAAGCTGCTGTGCTCTAATTGTGCTGGGATAACAGTGGGGGAACCAAGTTCCCTCCTGGCATCCAGGACAGACCCATGAGTACCAAGCACTGGGAATGTGTTTGAGAGTGGTACCCATGATGTGCCCAGCCTTTGACTCCTGAGCCATGTGCAGCATGTCCCTGCAAGATCCCAACACTAGACAATGTTTGGCTGACAGCTGCTGGGGTGCCCTTGGATCTGGCTGGATATTTTGCTGCGTCTCATCCTGCCACAGAGCTCTGGGGTCTGAGAAGCTGTTATCCCACACCCTTTCTTGAGACTTTCCCACTACTCTCCCCTTGCATTTCTGACATTAAAAATGTTTTTAATGGCTCTTGGTTGTTAGGGTTTTGTACACTGCTTACAGGGTCAGTAAGTCTGGTTGTCTAATTAGGTAGGGAGAAAAAGAAATAATGTTTGTATGTGATACCATCATGCAGCAGTTGGTGTCTACATAAAGGGTTATGCTGATAATTAATCAAAAGTCACATCTGTATCTGGCACAGTTCTATTTTTGCATCAGAGTCTGAACTGGGACTGTAGAAGAGCTCTGAGAAACTGTTGTAAGAGATGAAAGAGCTGAAAAATTCCCAAATGGCACCTAAATAATAGGCTGCAGGGGCAGAGAGGTGGGAATGGAGGCTCCTCCGTTCATGTTTGAGGCTAAGTGTTCAGCATATCAGCTTTGCAGCATCAGTGAAGTGATGGGGATCTGTTTCTCTGACCTCTTTCAAGACAGCATTTTGCTTTCTGTATCTGAAATCATTCCTGGCTCACCTTCTGAGGACCTTTCTAGTCCAATCTACAGAGCCTTTTGCAACTCACTGTTCCTCGGTGAAAAGCTATTTGGAAAGGCAATGAATTGTGAAGTGGTCTGATAAATAGTTGGCAGAGGAAAGATGCTCCAGTGCTTGGGAGACTAGCCTGGGATTTGGATGATCATGTTGGCTTTTCTTTTTTTTTTCTCTACAGCAGACTTCCTAAAGAAGCTTGGGCATATCATTTAGCCTCACTTTATAGCTCATGAAAGTGTTGTGGGTATGGCCTCTGAGGTGATTGATCTTCACAGCAGGATGGTATCAAAAGAAAGACTGGAACCTGTTCTATTGTCTTTTCTTCTAATTTTTGTTTTGCTAAATACATTGCCAAATTCAGTTCCTTTCATACCTTTTCCTGAAATATATTAAAACAGGCTCAATTTTTATGGGACAAGGCCTCCTCTTGTCTTTTGACACCCCGAGGATGCAGCTGTAGATTGGATCTGGGAGAGTCCTTTGGACATCTTCCTTACTGCCGCATTCGTCTTAGCTTCACGTGGTAAGGTTTCACTGAGGACATGATTGTGTTAATCTTTCCAGAGTGATGGAACAGACAATTATTTCTATTTATTAATCTCCAATGTCCTCAAAGAGCATTTGAATCTGTGGAAAATGCTAATAGTAAAGAAATGGAGCTTGACAACTGACTCCCCTCAGTGCTGTAGGTGGTGAATGGTACCATCAGGTATCAGGCATGACAACTTGAAGAGGTCAGTTGTTGACAGAGAGCTCTCAGTGTATCATGTGTAATTGCAGAAGTACTGTTTTTCTTCCTTCTGATTCATAACTATCATTTTCTCTGCCATTTCAATGTCACTTTTCTCATCCTGATTTCACTTCATGATCCAGGAAGGCATTTGCTATTAGCACAGGTAAGAGGATTTTTCATAGCACTTATCTGCTGAAAGTCACCCTGGGCAAACACACACTTGAAAGCAAACATGCCTTCAGACAGCATCTAGCACAGGCAGCCAGGTTCCCATGGGGTGAAGAGCAGAATCTGTAGCAGATTCATGCAATCCAAATTAAGGGATCTCCTTCCCTCTCAGTTTCTGAAGGGGATTTCCCTGCTTTCTTTCCTTCCCAAGAAGCAAACGCTTCTTCCAAGAGAAACTTCTCAGCAGAACTGAGAGCTTCTTAACAGCATCTGACAAACAGCCATTTGTTGAAGTCCTGAGGTCCATCTTGGCCTGTTTCTGCTGGATTCAGGAAGGATCTGACAGAGAGGTGTCATCTCATTACTGCTATTCTTCTTCCTCTTTAGCTGAAGGTTGTTTTTTTAACTGCAGTCCTGAGGCATAGTGAAACTTGAGGACAACTGGCCAAATGATCTGGAGGCAGGTAACCTGTTTGTACAAACTGTCTTGTAGCATCATCTGGTAGAGATCTGGAGGATCTGATCATCAAAACAAGAGGTTTGTGACGTGTCTTCGTTTGATAGACAGGTGTCTGCTTAGGAAGGTGGGAACCTTCCTTAGAACAGAGAATGTGAATCCCCTTCCCTCCGAATTATTATAACTTTAGAATCAAGGGCTCTCAGGCAAAGGTATGGGAAAAGGAATAAGAGTTTTTTACTAGTATCTATAATGAGGTAAACAATCAACAAACAAAGAAACAGTAAACAAGGTAAAAAACAGTAAACAAAACAAAACAAAACTTAGTGGCAAATGTCCCTGGGGCTGTCAGGCACTTTCCCGTTTGGTGCAGTCACGGTCACGGCCAGCAGGGGCGCTGTTGGGCTCCTAGACCAGCAGGGCAGGTGCGATGACTCCCGGGAAGCTGCAGATGGCGCTGTGGCGCGAGGTTGGATCTGTGCCACACGTGTAATGGCGGACGGGTTGGAGCCGGGTGGAGCCCAGATGGACAGGGACGCAGCAGAGAGCCCCGAGCCGAGAGATGGAGCAGCCGGGTCAGTCCACCGGGGCCAGCCAGCAGAGGAGGCGGCAGGAAACTCCGCAGTTGGGGCAGGCAGGGTACCGAGCAGCGGCAGGCAGGCTGCGGGGTGGTGGCAGGCAGGGGGGTCCCGCTCCGCGGCGGCGCGGCTGGTAGATGCCCTCCCGGAGGGGACGAGAGGATCGGAGTCCCGTGACCTTCCCCCCCCAAAGCAAGGACTCACCCAGCAGGCAGAGAAAAACCTAGTGCAAGACCGGGCCTTTTCTGCAGTTGCAGCCAAAAAAGCAGAGCCGCCTTTTCCCCGTGCTCCCTCCTCCAAGAACTCCGGGCGAGTGAGTGTGCTGTTATCAAATCTCCAATCTCTAGTTCTCCCCGCCTGGCAGCCAAAGGCTTTGTCTCCTTTGTGAGCGTAGATGGCCCTTAAAGATCGGTCATTAGTTGCTTAGCAACAGAATGGGAAAAATTCCACTTGCCCCCTGCCCTCCCCCCAACCTTCCACATTATCCACCCCGAATTTTTTCCATTCCAACATATTACATTGAACTTAAACTGTTAAACTATATACATACAAGCATTACTCTGATTATATACATACAGATATGCATACAGGCACAGTGTTATGGGCAGTTCAACCCCAACTGAGGTCCCCCTGAGGTATGCATCGTGTCTCTCCATCCTCTTGCATCACCCACCAGGTACACCCTGGTCCTTGAGCAAAGACAACCCCACGGGTGGGTCTATCTTTGCTCAAGGCGGAATGAATCCAAACAGTTTTTCCCAGCATGCCTCTCATTTGCACCACTGGAACCTTATCCCCGTCTGCTGTTTGCAAGGGTTCAGATTGGGCAGGGCCAGCCCTGTTGGTGGAGCCTCGGGTGTTAACTAGCCAGGTGGCCTTGGCTAGATGGTGTTCCCAATTTTTGAAAGTCCCTCCACCTAGAGCCTTTAAGGTGGTTTTGAGCAGGCCGTTGCATCGCTCTACTTTACCAGCAGCAGGTGCATGATAAGGAATGTGGTACACCCACTCGATGCCATGTTCCTTAGCCCAGGTGTTTATGAGGCTATTTTTGAAATGAGTCCCATTGTCTGACTCAATTCTCTCAGGGGTACCATGCCTCCAAAGGACTTGCCTTTCAAGGCCCAGGATGGTGTTGCGGGCAGTGGCATGAGGCACAGGGTAGGTCTCCAGCCACCCCGTGGTGGCTTCTACCATTGTGAGTACGTAGTGCTTGCCGTGGCGGGTTTGAGGCAGTGTGATGTAATCGATCTGCCAGGCCTCACCATACTTGTATTTGGACCACCTTCCCCCATACCACAGGGGTTTCACCCGCTTGGCTTGCTTGATGGCAGCGCATGTCTCACAGTTATGGATCACCTGGGAGATACAGTCCATGGTTAGATCCACCCCTCGGTCTCGTGCCCACTTATAGGTGGCATCTCTGCCCTGATGGCCTGAGGCATCATGGGCCCATCGGGCTAGGAACAACTCTCCTTTGTGCTGCCAATCTAAATCTACCTGTGACACCTTTATTTTTGCAGCCTGATCTACCTGTTCATTGTTTCGGTGTTCTTCATTAGCTCGGCTCTTGGGGACATGGGCATCCACATGACGAACTTTCACAGGTAGCTTCTCTACCCGAGTGGCAATGTCTCGCCATTCATCAGCAGCCCAGATTGGTCTTCCTCTACGTTGCCAGTTGGCCTTTTTCCACCTTTCCAACCAACCCCACAGAGCATTGGCTACCATCCATGAATCGGTGTACAGGTATAGCTTTGGCCACTTCTCTCTTTCAGCAATGTCCAGGGCCAGCTGAACGGCTTTGAGTTCGGCGAGTTGGCTTGATCCACCTTCTCCTTCTGTAGCCTCTGCGACCTGCCGTGTGGGGCTCCATACAGCTGCTTTCCATTTTCTATTTGCCCCCACAATGCGACAGGAACCATCAGTGAAGAGAGCGTAGCGTGTTTCATCTTGTGGCAGTTGGTTGTACGGTGGAGCTTCCTCTGCACGAGTCACCTGTTCCTGCTCCTCTTCATCGGTGAGGCCAAAGTTTTCACCTTCTGGCCAATTTGTGATTATTTCCAAGATCCCAGGGCGATTCGGGTTTCCAATACGGGCGCGCTGCGTGATGAGGGCAATCCATTTACTCCACGTGGCATCGGTGGCGTGGTGGGTAGAGGGAACCTTTCCCTTGAACATCCACCCCAGCACCGGTAGTCGGGGTGCGAGGAGAAGTTGTGCTTCCATGCCAATAACTTCTGAAGCGGCTTGGACACCTTCATAGGCTGCCAGAATTTCCTTCTCTGTGGGAGTGTAGTTGGCTTCAGACCCTCTGTAGCTTCGGCTCCAGAATCCCAGTGGACGACCTCGAGTCTCACCAGGCACCTTCTGCCAAAGGCTCCAGGACAGACCATTGCCCCCGGCTGCAGAGTAGAGCACGTTCTTCACTTCTGGTCCTGTCCTGACTGGGCCAAGGGCTACCGCATGGGCAATCTCCTGCTTGATCTGGGCGAATGCTTGTTGTTGTTCAGGGCCCCAGTGGAAATCATTCTTCTTGCGTGTCACCAGGTAGAGAGGGCTCACAATCTGGCTGTACTCAGGGATGTGCATCCTCCAGAAGCCTATGGCGCCTAGGAAAGCTTGTGTCTCCTTCTTGTTGGTTGGTGGGGACATCGCTGTGATTTTATTGATGACCTCGGTGGGGATCTGACGCCGTCCATCTTGCCACTTCACCCCCAGGAACTGGATCTCTTTGGCAGGCCCTTTGACTTTGTTCCTTTTGATGGCGAGACCGGCTTCCAGAAGAATCTGGATGATTTTCTCTCCTTTCTCGAACACTTCTTCTGCTGTGTCCCCCCACACAATGATGTCATCGATGTACTGCAGATGTTCTGGAGCCTCACCCCTTTCCAGTACAGCCTGAATCAGTCCATGGCAGATGGTGGGACTGTGCTTCCACCCCTGGGGCAGTCGGTTCCAGGTGTACTGCACGCCTCTCCAGGTGAAAGCAAACTGAGGCCTGCACTCTGCTGCCAGAGGAATGGAGAAAAATGCATTTGCAATGTCAATAGTGGCGTACCACTTTGCTGCTTTGGACTCCAGCTCATATTGGAGCTCCAGCATGTCTGGCACGGCAGCGCTCAGTGGTGGAGTCACCTCGTTCAAGGCACGATAGTCCACAGTCAATCTCCAATCTCCATCAGATCTGCGCACAGGCCAGATGGGGCTGTTGAAGGGTGAGTGGGCCTTGCTGACCACCCCTTGGCTCTCCAGCTCACGGATTAGCTTGTGGATGGGAATCACAGCATCTCGGTTTGTTCGATACTGCCGGCGGTGCACTGTCGAGGTGGCAATTGGTACCTGTTGTTCTTCGTCCTTTAAGAGTCCAACTGCAGAAGGGTTCTCTGACAGTCCAGGCAAGGTGTTCAATTGCCTAATATCCTCTGCCTCAACAGCAGCTATTCCAAAAGCCCACCGGAGTCCTTTTGGGTCTTTGAAATAGCCATTCCGGAGGAAATCTATGCCCAGAATACACGGGGCCTTTGGACCAGTCACAATGGGATGTTTCTGCCACTCCTTCCCAGTCAGGCTCACCTCGGCTTCCACCAGCGTCAACTCTTGTGATCCCCCAGTTACCCCAGCAATAGAAATGGGTTCTGCCCCAACATGTCCCGATGGCATTAGGGTACACTGCGCACCTGTATCAACCAATGCTTCGTATTTTTGTGGCTCTGATGTACCAGGCCATCGAATCCACACAGTCCAAAAGACACGGTTTTCCCATGCCTCTACCTGGCTAGAGGCAGGGCCCCTCTAGCCCTGGTTATCATTCCCTCCCTGAGCATGCATTCCACTGTCAAGGGAATCTGACACACTTCCCCTTCTGTTGTACTCAGCAGGTTGGCTACAGGAAGCTGAGGCTACCTTGGCTCTGGCAGAACCCCCTCGGCTAGCGTTGCCCTCCTTAAGCTGACGCACCCGTTCTGCCAGGACAGAGGTGGGCTTCCCATCCCACCTTTTCATGTCTTCCCCATGGTCATGCAGAAAGAACCAGAACTCAGCTCGTGGGGTGTACCCTCTCTCTCTAGCTGGGGGACGTCGGGCTCCGGTGTTGGGGCCTGTGACTCTCACTGGCGCCACACTGTTTTTCCTCACCTCCTCCCTGATCTCGTCCCTGATCTCTTTCCTCATCTCCCTCATCTCTTCCTTCAACTCCTTAACCACAGCAGAGATCTGAGCTTGCATTGGGCCAGTGATCACACTTGCATAATGCCTGAGCTTGTCAGCTACAGACCCCACTGTCTCACGGTTGTCATCAGGATTAATCATTGCAATGTAGGTGGCATATTGGGTTGGCCCTAGACTTGCCAGGTTCCACAACATTTGCCCTGTGCACCTGACCTTGTCGGGATCATTTTCGTGCTGTCCGTCCCTCCCAAAAAGCACCTCCTGTACTGCCACTTCTCTTAGCTGTTGGATCGCTTCCTCAACAGTCTTCCAGGGCCCTCTACGGTAGTTCTCCTGCATTCTGTCTTTGTGAACAAACCTCTCTCTTACACTCATTAAAAGCCTCTCCCAGAGAGAAATGGGTCCTGCCTCCCTCACGAACACCTTTTCAACCCCCGCGTCCAGGGCCACAGCTCCCAAATTCCTGGCCTCGCCACCATCCACTTGCACGCCTGGGCCCATGCGGTCCCAAACCCGAAGTAACCAGGCTGAGAAAGCCTCGCCCTTCCGCCGCACAATGTCATTGTGCAGATTACGGATAGTGTCGTACGGCAGGGACTCGGTGATGATTATAGGCCCAGGCTCCCCTGCTGGTTGTGAAGGCCCTGGTTCCCCATCATCATCAACTGGGCGTACTGATTTGGTCTTATACTTCCTCCGCTGTACAGGGGCAACTGCTGCTGGCTGTGACTGCCCTTGAGGTTCAGCTGGAACCTGGACGGTTGTAATGTCCGTGGGTTCCGCTGATGCACCATCCACCTCTTCCCCTGTGGGGCAAGGAGAGGGCTTCCCACCAGCTGAGGAAGTATATTCCCTCAATGCCTGACGTATCTTTTCCCCTCCCACTTGGAATACAAAGTTGAACAGGCCTATCAGCAACAGCAACCACAGTACGACGTCATTGGTATTCAGAGAGTGAATGAACCCTCTGAGCCCTGGCAGGGTAGGCCCAAAGAGATGGGTGAAAGGTTGATGACTGGGTGTCATCTCCTCACAAAAGGTACCATTACCAAAGAGACTCCAAAAGCATGTACTCACGGTGTTAAAGCCCTGTAACCAAGTGCCTGCCGTCCAAAGGAATTGGAAAATCCATAGATTCCTCACCTTATTGACCCATTGTGAGAACTGGATAACAGCCACCAAAGCCTTAGTTATAGGACCCATGTTTAGATAGGGAGCTGCAAATGGGAAAACTGTGGCCACGAGAATGTGCCAGCCAAACCAAGGTATGCTAGACCACATGGTGTCACTTAAAGAGGTTTCTATGTTCAGCAAAATAGAAATGGGTCTCCTAGAAACTTTTATTCCTTTTGCACCTTTTTCTCTATGCCCTCGTGCCCCACGTTGGGCGCCAAAATCTGTCTTCGTTTGATAGACAGGTGTCTGCTTAGGAAGGTGGGAACCTTCCTTAGAACAGAGAATGTGAATCCCCTTCCCTCCGAATTATTATAACTTTAGAATCACGGGCTCTCAGGCAAAGGTATGGGAAAAGGAATAAGAGTTTTTTACTAGTATCTATAATGAGGTAAACAATCAACAAACAAAGAAACAGTAAACAAGGTAAAAAACAGTAAACAAAACAAAACAAAACTTAGTGGCAAATGTCCCTGGGGCTGTCAGGCACTTTCCCGTTTGGTGCAGTCACGGTCACGGCCAGCAGGGGCGCTGTTGGGCTCCTAGACCAGCAGGGCAGGTGCGATGACTCCCGGGAAGCTGCAGATGGCGCTGTGGCGCGAGGTTGGATCTGTGCCACACGTGTAATGGCGGACGGGTTGGAGCCGGGTGGAGCCCAGATGGACAGGGACGCAGCAGAGAGCCCCGAGCCGAGAGATGGAGCAGCCGGGTCAGTCCACCGGGGCCAGCCAGCAGAGGAGGCGGCAGGAAACTCCGCAGTTGGGGCAGGCAGGGTACCGAGCAGCGGCAGGCAGGCTGCGGGGTGGTGGCAGGCAGGGGGGTCCCGCTCCGCGGCGGCGCGGCTGGTAGATGCCCTCCCGGAGGGGACGAGAGGATCGGAGTCCCGTGACCTTCCCCCCCCAAAGCAAGGACTCACCCAGCAGGCAGAGAAAAACCTAGTGCAAGACCGGGCCTTTTCTGCAGTTGCAGCCAAAAAAGCAGAGCCGCCTTTTCCCCGTGCTCCCTCCTCCAAGAACTCCGGGCGAGTGAGTGTGCTGTTATCAAATCTCCAATCTCTAGTTCTCCCCGCCTGGCAGCCAAAGGCTTTGTCTCCTTTGTGAGCGTAGATGGCCCTTAAAGATCGGTCATTAGTTGCTTAGCAACAGAATGGGAAAAATTCCACTTGCCCCCTGCCCTCCCCCCAACCTTCCACATGACGTAAGAAACCAGCAGTGTAGGCTGTGCATTTATCTTTCAGCTGAGCTCGTGGCAGAGGCTGCTTCCCTTGTTAGGCTCTGGGGAATTGTGTGCAAGCTTTTGCTGTTGCTTATTCAGGAACAAACCATCTCTGGTGTTATGTGAACTAATTCACACAGCATGGCTTGGAATATGATGAGAGTTTTTGAGAGTGGACAGGTTTCTCCACTTACAGACTGGCAGGGTGAGTGGCCTCTGGCAAGAGAGAAGGGTGATAATCAGATATGATGGTTGCCCTTTTTTCTGGCATAGCTGAGTCTGGAAGAAGACAACTGTTTGAGGCTAGTCAGAATTTACTTCAGTCTGTATTTTTTGACATAATGCTGCTGCTAGAGAGCAATTCAGGGCACGAACAGCAGTGGAGCATTTCCACTGCTCCACAGTGTGTGGGCACGTTGAGTCAGAGTCATCCTTGCCCTGTCTCAGCTTCACAGCCTCTTGTCTCTGGCCCTGAGAGGGAGGCAGATCTGCCCTCGTATCCTTGCCATGTAGCAAAGCCAGAAGGTGGCCCTTGGGACAGACAGCTTTAGAAGGACACTTGACACCCACAAGCCAAACTGAGGCTGATCACAGACCTGACACTCAAAAATAGACAACGCAAAACTAAAGCGTTCACAGCAGAACAGCTCAGTGCTTTTTTGGTGCTTCTGATGGATTACCCCCTTTTTGTCCTGAGAGATTTTAGCACCAGCATGTCTAAGTCTGCCCCGCACCCTAAATGAAATCTGGCCACCCTCTCCTTACGGATACAGCTGGGTACGCTCTGGGCTTGTTGTTCCATCTTGCTCTCAGTGTGGATGGCAGAGCACCGAACCAAGCAGCCTGGATGTTTGTTTCATTAAGGCAGCAGTCTCGGGCTTTCTTGAAAAACCCGTTTGCTACCTAGAAAATTAAATCCTTGTTAATACGTGCTACAATAACATTTTGGTTTAGATGATGCAGCTTCACACTGGTGATATACCTAAGGCTGGTTTTCCTTTACCCTTCTGAGCTCCCAAAAAACTCTGCTCCCTATGGTGGAAATGAATCAACACATTAACGGCTTTAACTGTTGGGTGGGAGAACTGTTCACCTGTGAGATTCATCCATCTCTGCTCACTGAAGCACTCCACTGAAGAACTCCACACTGAAGAACTCCAAGTATAAACACGAGGAAAAAGCCCCGAGACTAGCTTGTAGCTTACCCAAGTTAATTAAAAGAAAGCCATAATTAATAGTGCATCCTTTTCTGTAATTTGGCAAGATCTTGAAAAGCTGCCTTGCTGAGCCATGATTTTTACCACTTTACTTGTCTGATGAAGATGACCATTTATACAAAAGCATTCAGAGAAATAGATTAGTACCTAATAGCACAAAAGTACTTGAAATCTTCTAGTTCAGATGTCAGTCTTATTAGTGTCTGAGCCTTTTTGAGTGTCAGAAAAGCTATTTATTTACAGACTGACACATAATAGCTTGCTTTATTCATTCTCCCTCCCCTAGAAAGAGATACTGTTTACTCAAAACCAGCTCTCTTCTTTGGTATAAATACTAAAGAACACTTTATATCTTCAAAGAACTATAGGCATTCTTTTAAGCATTGACTGCTGTTATTAGCTATTACTCTAAGCTTAAATGGTATTGAATTAAAATAATTTCTTAATGATAATCTCCTCACAGGAGTTAATGGTTTTTAAATTGGGTTTTGGCAAATATGAGACTAGGCAAGGATGCAAGCCTGGATCTTTTCCAATGGCCATTTAAATCAATGAAGTCATCAGGTTCTATAAATGCATCATGCCACAGCACGACAATTAACATTTACTGGAATGTTTGCAGAATATTACAAAGTCTATCAAATATGGATTAAATGTACCTGAGACACAGCCAGTTTCCTGACAAATAGAAAAGGAAACCTTTTTTCTTTTAGATTGACTCTGCTGATCTTTGCTGCAAACTGTAGAAAATGCCAGCAGGCAGTTCAAGTCTCTTTAAAATGGACTTTTCTATACAGATAGATTTTGTTAGATAAATGCTAGAAACTGTAAAGAACTCCCGTGACTTTCATGCCCCTCTCCTCTGTAGGAGTGGAAGATGGTACTCACCTTCCTATTCATACTACTGTCTACCCCTGAGTGGTGTGTAAGTTGTTACATCTTGTCAAGGAGAGTTTTTTATGCATTTTATCAGTTTCGTAATTTCTAGTGACTTCATATCTCTTTTAACATTTCTCAAAATTTTGCAATTCAAATGAATAAGGTGCCTTCAGATGCCTAGGACTCAAATCAAAGCGTGGTCTTAACTACCAGCAGCTGGTGTTTGTTTCTCCTGCAGATATATGGCTATTGGGTGAACGGCTACATGCCTTACTTGTACAAAGCTGAAGATGTTTTGGATAATCTTAAAAGTAAATGAAACCAAGCAAATCATCTCCTTCAAGTCCCCTGTCCTTTGTTTTTAAATTCTGAGTTAATGAAAAAATTCAGCATGTTGCTGGAAAAACGACCCTAAGGGTAGTTTGATGACAGAGTGGGAAGACATCAGAAAGGACAGGAAGATTTGAGGTGCTAAGGTGAAGGGAGTTGCTCACAAAGAAGACAGAGTCTTGAGCTCACAGGTTTTATAGGCAAATTTTAGATCCCCCCTTGCTCTTCTTTTCACTATATGCATCAGGCAGCCCTTGATATAGAAAACAGTAATTTTGCATGAGTAACGTGATTTCAGAAAATGATGATGTTTATGTGGAGGGTGAGATTTGCTGCTCCCCTTCTCCTTAGTGCTCTGAAGCAGCCATATTTTGTGGGGAAACATGAAAACCTTGCTCCAGAAGAAAGTAACTGCCCTCTTCAGGAGCTGATCATGAGAGATAACAAAGCTGTACTACAGAATCTGAGCAGGAAATACCTGAGTATATCATGCTTGGCTTTTTTGTGGACCCTCAAGCTATAGAGCAAGAGTCTCTAGGACTTGCTTTTGGTTCCTTTGTCTTGGAGCAAAATGCGCACTCTGAAATGCCAGTCACAGTGGCAGGAGATGCATTGTTTGGTTGTTCCTGGGACGTGTCGTTGTTCTGTAAGCAAAGCTAGGGCTCCTGTTGGATCCAGAGAAGGAGGGAGGACTGCCACCCAAAAAGGCTGTAAGTAGCCTAATTCCCCACAGACGTTGTGATGGGGAATGTTTTGGAAAGATTCCTTCTTTATCTTCCTTTCTCACTCTGTTTTTTCAGACCAAGTTAATTATATTTGCATATAAAGTCACTGTTTACTCCTGTGACGAGACCATAGGGAGCAACGGTTTTGGCTGGAAAGGATGCTGTATTTGTGGGGGAAGGAGGGTGGGATAATTGGGTGGAGCTGAGGCTCCCTTTTCCCTTGCTCCCTGATGCTATATTAAAGCTTGCTGTTGAGTGCCCCTGTGTCCTCTGTAACTTCCCATAGAGACTTTTTGGCTGCTTCAAGGCTAACTTTGTTCATGCTTTGTTAATGCTCATGGTTACTGCCATTTTGTAACCTTCCTCTACCTCAGGTAATTACATTCTGTCTATTGAAGATTCCTATTGCTGGATCAATAGAAGGAGTTTATTCTTCATTTCCTTTATAATAGCTATTGTAGAGTGCTGCAAAATGGCTGTTGTAGCTAGCTGTAATTCGTCAGTGAATGAGCAATCCTGCAGTCTGAAAAGCATCCAAAGATCTTACGGGATGAAAAGTGATATAATCATTATTGGTAGCTCAATTGCTCCTTTGACATCTCCTATAAGTATTAGTTGAGAACTGGAGGGTTATCTGGGCCCAAATGTTGTTCCAATCAATTATCTGTGCATTTTCCCCATCCCATCTGATGATTGCTTCTGTCACTAACCACTGGTATCCTACAGTGTCCCTTGATTGAACTTCAGTCTGCAGAATTTTGTGTCTAGTTCCCTGCTGCTTCCCAGTCCTCTAGTGCCCCTGTGCAGAACTGGGCCCTTGAGGTCAGCATCGCTGCTTTCCTTTCTCTCTCAAACAGCTGCTGTGTCATTGCAGTAGCATCTAGACACAGAGCAAGCTGGCCTCCAACAATTCTGCTGGCAGCATTTGATGTGAAAAGTTACGTGCCTGGTGACAAAGAAACGGTTGAAGAAATCTAATAATTCAGGACTGATGATATCAGCTTCTGCCTTTTGTCCCTGAAACAGGAGACCTTCTCAGGATCTTGGGTTACAGATCTCAGAGTGTTTTGTAGTTAAGAATGCCTGGGTCAAGTAACAGGAAAAAAAAAGCTTTTATTGTTACATGGCTTTGTGAAGCCAAGTATGTGCTTGATTTTCTAGTAGCTCGTTGCACTGAGCTGGCACCTATAATGGTTCTTTCTCCTTAAAGGGTTTGGTAGATTGAGAGACAGTAATCACGTCTTGAGAAGAGAACGATGCCTGAGCCACTGCAAAAAGCAGGTGGAAATGTTGCTGGGCTGTAACAGTGGTGTTTAATACCTGACTTCTAATATTTGAAAAGGCTGCTCGTGTTTTGGGTAGTGATGGTTGCTGGGTCCTGTGATTTTCATGTTTTTTAACACCACCTCAAAATTGCACATGCCATGATGGAGCCCAAAGTGATGCTACTGAGCAATCTAGCTAACAGAAAATGAGAACTGACATGACAGATAGCTTGCAATGATCGTGTTCCAAAGAAAAGCATAAAGGGATAAGTTGTTTTGGTTCAAGTTTTGTGAGGGATGTGAAATAAATTAACTTAGGAAATAGACAAGTGAGGAGAGGTAAGAAAAGAGTAAAACCAAAATCTGGAAGCCTGAGTGAAGCATGTTCTCCACAGTCATTAAAAAACCTGAATTTGTCTTGTACATTTTTGTGATAATGAACAAAGAATGCTCCAGTCTTTAAATGAGCTACTGCATGGAAAGTATGTTTATAAAGCAATCTTCTTACTGCATCTGCATCACCATAAAACCTTTTGGCATAGCCTTTTCATAACTCCTGTCTACACATGCATCTCAAGCAAACTATTTGCTTTTGAGTATGATAGTGAGGTCTATTGAAAATATTAAATAATAAATTATGTAACTTTCTCATTCCCTTTCAGTGAAATGCTTAATAGACAAAATTCAAACACAGAGTTAATTCACCTGTAAAGTACTTGGGTATCTGAATTATGCTTTTAATCTGCAGCAGCTGAGTTATGTCCCATTCCTACAATATATCCAGAGTGAAGGCTGGACAGGTAGACTCTACCTCTTTTATGGATTGTAGGGATAACTTATGCAGACAGCTAACAGCCTGTTCTTACTAGGTGGAGAGAATTTATTGGAAGGGCTCAGGATCTTGCTCTTCCTGTCACTTGTGGGTTATTAGCTTGTTCTTTCCCCTCATGAGCTGATCCATTTGAGTTCAGCCCTGAGCCGACTACAAGTGCTGCTTTCTGGAGAAATGGGCTTGCAATGGGAGGGGAAGGGTTGTGCCTTCATGTGCTCCTGACCAGGAGGGATGTTCAAGTAATTTAGGTCGTTTTTCATTTCTGCTGTTGGCTAACATCGGAAGAGAGTTGGCAGAATATGTTCCAATTTATATAAGGTGGAAGACTGTCATGGCCTGATGTTTGTAAGGCTTGAACCTGCTAAATTTTCTCAGAATACTCAAGAGGGTACTCAGCTGGAACTTAAGCTGGCAACTCAGTCTCCTGAGAAAAACAGGTATCTGTCCAAACTGTTGGATATTCTGATCTAAATAACCGTGAACTGAGTGCCAATTAAGCATATTGTTAATCTTACAGGGTGAATAACAGCATTTCTCTTTCGTTGGGGCAGCCAGAGAGGTAAAAAGCTTCCTGCTTGATCAGATTGCCACATCAGCTACCCTGACTCTCAGGGTAAGAGGTGTCTCCCTTGACTCTGCTTCTTATGGCAACCGCTTTCTCTCTGGCAGACAGAAATCAGAGGCTTGAGATATAACCAACTCCCACATACTTTTGTCTGCCAATTTCCTCCAGCTCCTCCAAGCTCCTGAGGAGAAGTGCCGGGGTGGAAATCATAAAGGGATTCACTCTGTAAATATCAACATGCCATGAAGGTCATTATCTCTGTTAACAGCTCAAAACTTTTTGGAGGAACACTCCTCTGAACAGACTTCAAGAAAGCCCCCCATGTCTGGATTCCAACCATATAGGGAACAGAAACTCACATGGATTAAGATCAGAGAAAAAAACCCCCTCATTTTATAGCATGCTAACCAATTTTTTAAATACCTTTAGAACTGAAAAGTCACTTGAGATTGTTAGATGAAAGATAATATGGAAAAAAGACATTAATGCACATTCTGTAGTGTGTAAGAGTTACACAGTTAAATCTTGCTTGGAAAAATGGCTTCACTGAAACTTCTGCATTTTAAAATGTCAGCTGGTGGAATGGAAGATGCAGCATCCAGGTTTTATGCTGGATCCTTGCAATTCTGTGCAGTATTTGCCTTCATTTATATTCACTAAAGATGATCTACATAATTACCAGTTGCTTTCCTAGTCAAACTTAACCTCAGACTGGACTGGCTGATTTTGATAAGACAAATTACAACTTGCCCTAGAACTAGTGAACAAGATATTAACAGAGAAATATCAAGCTGGAAATAAATAAAATAATTGTACCTAATGGAGCAGCGTAAAAGGGGTGCTTTTTAAGGGTTTTGAGAAACATTTTTAGCTTGCAATAATTTATTTCCACAGCTCACAGAAGCTACATGAATAACTAATATTCTCTGATAAAACCTCTATTCTATTAAGGAGTCAACTTTGCAGTAAAGGCAAAGAAGAATAAAAAATGTTGCAAAGACAAGGTAAAGCTATTAGCAAATCTCCATTCCAAAGCTGTTTCCTACTTGTTGTAAACCATTTCTATCAAGGGAGCAATTTCCTGTGTGCTGCCATTAGTGGATAATATTTTCCTTCAAATAATGGGCTATGGATGGTGACTAACCACAAATGGTAATATTCTCTCTTTTAAAAGCCTGCACAGCACACTTTAGTGTTCTGCCATGGCGCATTAGAACATAGACTATTTCCAACGTGAAAACTCATTTGCTTAGAAAAATTTCTCTTCCTCTCTCATTACCTCTCTCAAAACAGCTGAATGAGAGTTGAGGTTCTCATAAAGTTCCAGTTGTCCTGGATTTCAAATGTATGTTCTATAGTTAGCAAACCTTGCAAGAACACTTTACGTGCAGCTTAAAAAAACAAGACAATAAAATGTGATGAACAAGGCAACAGGATATGTGCATATGCCATGAGATTTGTTACTGCTCACGTTGCTGGGCTGTGCAGACACGCACACAAGATAAACTGGGCTAGGATTAACCAGGTGCAGGATAACAGCGTTCTGTTATCTGTCCCTGACAAATTACAGGCTGCTAGCGGGAATTGCCACTTGCAGATAGTAGTCATTTAGTAGTAAACTGTGCTTTTTTCCCCCTAAAAGCCTGAAACAAGGGCATGTTTATATTAGTACGTTGAAATATGAAATGCTTTGAGTACATGTAAAGGAAATGTAAACCTTCCTAGCCTTTCATTTCCTATCAAACATTTACTGCATTGCAGGTCTCTCCAGCTCGGTAATGATGTCAGTGTAGCATACCTCATACACACCATTCTTTTTAGTGTCATGGTAATGTGTATTTGAGGCCTTCTTTAAACCTTTATTCTGCTTTTATAGAACTGATTTTGATTAAAGAGAATGCAGAAACATTTTTGTTTATGTTTTGAAGTGTGACATTTTATGAGGGAAAGTAAATGCTTTATGCTTGGGTGTTATTGCAGGATTCATTGCTCTGGAGGAAATGTCCCTGCTCACAACTGAGCTTGTGTGGTGGAACAAGCACAGCCCAAAATACTGAATTTCATGACTTAGTTTTAAATTATTCTATTTTCAAATAATTTTATTTTTATTTTTTGAAATCTGAAACTGCAAAACCAAGGCCGCTACTTTGCACTTCGATGTCATGACACTTTCTTTTCTAGAATTGTCTTAAATGAAATCACCTAACATGGTGGTTAACCATGTACTAACATTAGGGCATATATTAGGGGATAATTTTACTCACCATCAAGTGAGAAAAACCAAACCTCTACAGCTTCTGGAGATAAGTAGTGAGACTACTACATCCAAAATGCATTTACATGTACATGCAAAGAGAAAATGTAACCAAATGACAGAAAATGAAGTCAATTTTTTAAAAGCAGTGTAAGTTGTTTGTTTAATGGATTATCAAAAAGCTGCACCTTTGTTAATATCCTTTTTCCTATTTCCTTGCTCATTGCAGAACAGACTGAGGAAGTTTAATAGTGAATTGTCTGAAGTTCATAATGAAATATCTTGGTTAGCAGTTACCAAGGTGTTGGTTTATAAATCACTTTAAAAAGAAAATTGTGATGTCACTTCCATTTTTGCACCTCCTTGTTCAATAGTTTTAGGTGTCAATGGCTAAATGTTTTCTAGGATATATAGTAAAATAATGCCAAGAGAAATCTAAAATGTTAGATTACTGTAATTTAAAGATAGCTCAGGTTTTTCAGGCAATGTGTTGAAAAGAAACAATGAAACAGTATTTTTATATTTGTTATAATTTGCAAAGAAAACAATTAATAAGGCCATAAATAGTGTCTTGACCCATTTTTGGTTTGCTGTATTTTGGGTTGCTTCAATGATCTAACTTTTGAACTTGTCTAATTTAAGTGTGTATTTCCTACTTGTCTTGCTTGGATCACTTCCAAACACAAGTCAAATTCTACACTGCGGTATTACAGCACACAGTCTCAGTAAAGAAAGACTGTTTCAAATCATGTTTTATGGTAAGAGAGAGAGAAAAAGAGCAAAGCTAAAGGAATTCATAGGATGTCACACTTGGTGTGACACAGCCTCAGTTTCCCTTTTCATCTCAGCACTAGGGATATCTTTCAAATACATGGAGGCTAAATACGTGCAAAGGGGCTCCCTCTGTTGTGAGGCAGCACAAACCCCAGTTAATTAGTTAATTATCTACCAAGGAGCTAATATAGCTTTAATATTAGCTCAGTCTTCTAACAGCATGTCTGGCTGGACCAAGGAGGACAGGGGCTATTGCCCAGGGGGAGCAGCAGCCAGATTGGGATGTGGCAGCAGTGGGGCAGTGACTCTGACTGGCAACCAAAATGTACTCAGCCCACTGCAGATTTTGGGTTCTGCTTGTTTCTGTGGAGCTGAGGCACAATTTATGCAGTGCAGAATTGTACATTTACCTGTTTAAGGGTGAGGCAGTACATGAGACCAGCAGCTTGTTCTGGCCTTGAGCAGCAGGTCTCCTGTGATGCCCATCCTCACTTACCAGCAGGATGCTGTAAAAGATGCAACTGCTGGTGGTTTCCTTTCCTGAATACCCAAGACATCATGTGGGTTGTAAATTTATGCAAGATGTTTCCAACAGCTAATGTAGGAATACATTTTTTAGGTCCTTTGCCAGCAGTCTTGTTCCTTTTTGCTGCAAACCAGCTTTTTAAGACTTTTCTGCCTGTTTGTTTCAACAGTTAGGGTTGTGGGCTCAAGCAATAATGCAGGAAAGCAGAAGTGGGCCATTCTTTGCTTTGAGACACCTACAGCCCCCTTTGGAGTGTCTTGGGTACTGGTGCGTGGCAGATCTTACTTCTCAGCAAAATTGAATTGACTCTATTATGGCTACCTGTAACACTACAGTAGGCTCAGAACACATGCAGAAAACTGCCTTATGTGGGTGGGAGGACAGTCTTTTAGCAGCTGTATTTCTAAGGGATCGGCCACTATGTCCTTTACTTCTCCGGAGTTGTTACCTTTTGGATGCAGTGCCAGCTTTGCTAGCATTTTACTGTTGTCTGTGTCTAGTAACACGGTACTGGCTCCTTTGGTCATGCCTTGTAACCCCTTGTGTCATAACTACAAACACCAAAATTTTTCCCTGATACCACATATCACAGACAAAATTCTCTATTCCTCCTGTATTCCCCTCCAGCACCTTTATTGCAAGTGGAATAAATTGAGCCTTTGCTATATTTAAAAAAGGTAGATGCCCAGCAGATGAGGTCTGAGAAAAACATATTTTGCCTTTCAAATAAATGATTCTAGGATTAAAGTCTGGAATAGTTCATTTTCCCCCTGGTTTCAATCATTTCTGCTTTTCAGGTACACTTCCTAGGTCTTAAAAGTGTAAATTTTAGAGTTTTTATGTGTCTGTAAATCAAAAACTGCAGAACACATCTTAACCTCTTTAAAAAAAGATCCACAACTGGACTAAGGACTTTATATGCCAAGCATCATGCAGATACAGAGATGAGTTAAATTCATTGAAAAAGGGAGGAGGTTTATAATGGGAATGCTTTTTGGAGTGGAAGTGTGAGAGGGTGCTACTACAATAAATCTAGAGAAGAGAGATAAAATGAGATCTTATGATGCTTTCATGCAGTTTGGCAAAAAGTAGTTTTGCATCTCAGTTCAGTTGATTCTGCCCAGGAGAGGCTATTAAAAGTGTACTTTTCAAATGCTTGTGTTTCTCCATGTCCTCCTTTTATTTTTTTGTCTTTCGGTGCAAAGAAAGTCACAAAGTCAATGACCCAAAGGCAGAGTTATGCTCAGAAGACGCTAAAGATGAGGCATTAGCTCCTCCAACACTCCCCGCTTTGCTCTGACACCCCGGCTCCCCCCGGGGCAGCTGAGCCACAGCTGGCCCTGAGCCAGCACATTTTGCAGGTGTTTGGGTGGTTTGGCAGCAAGGGTATTTCTCTGCCCTTTGGGAGCTGCCTCTAAATACCCAAGGAGTCAAAGGGATAAGGAAAGCAGCTCTGTATCACTGTGTTGGGAGCATCTAGGCAAAGTGCTACAGTTGTTTATGGAGACTTTGCGCCCTCTAGAAATGCTCAGATGGCAATTACCTCAGGTTTTGGGCCCTGTTGTGCCAGCAGAGGAGTGTAAAGTAGCCTTGCTGAGACAAAATGACCTACTCTTGAGAGGTCCTGATTAGGAGCATCGATGTTTTCAGAGGTCCTAATAAGGACTGGAGTCCTGCTGAATCCGGAGGAGTTCGGCATCTGCTGCAAGTCAGAGTCTAATTTTGTGGTAAATAGGTTTTTTAACCTTTGTGGCAGCCTGAAAGTGTTCAATTTAAGCTTTCATACACTGGACTGACCAAAATAGAAGGATTAGAACAGAATGAGAAGCAATGTGCCCTGGAAAGTGCATTTATGAGGAAATCCATCTGAAAATAGCCATCTTCAGGAATAGACCAGAGGAGGCATTTTTAATACATCACCAGGAAATGGGGGAGCTGCAGCTGTGGCTCAGCAGTTTGAACCCTGATCACATCAGCACCTGTGTCCCTGTCATTTTAGTTGATTGTTGCTCTTCTGCATGAAAAGAATCAACCTGACTATCAAGAGACATGAGGAACAGCAACAAATCATTCTTCAGCTGTACTTGCTACAGGAAATTGTGGCCAAGGAAAGGGTTGATTTGTTGACCAACAGAGCGGGAAAATGTGGACCAAAAATGTCATTGAAACAGAATACCTAAAATCCTTTTCATTTTCATTTTTATTGCAGGTTCAGTACATCCTAATTAAGTGTGAGAAGGTGGAGAATTTCTGCCTGAAGCTTTGGAATTCACTGCTCCTGCTGGGCAGTAGGAAGTTTAGGGCTAGGATATTTTGAGCCCCAGATGATCCCAGAGCCATAGTCATTTATTTCGGTAAGCATAGAGAGTGTAGTTGATGTTCTGGGAGAAGGGCAGGTAGAGTTTCTTTTCATGCAGGATGAAATGGATGGAAGAATTGCTGAAGGCCAGTCAGCTTGTATTCAGCTGCAGGAAAATACAGGAGTAGATGAACTACACACAAATGCCTAGAGGAAAAAACCCCAAATCAAACAAAAAAACAAAACCAAAAATACCCAGACCCCAAACCAAAAACCCTTGAAGTTTTTGAGGATTCTGAATCTGTCTTTACAGCATTCTTGGAAGCACAATGGGAATTATGCAAGGTAGAGGAAAAACACCTTAGAAAAGTCATCAGACAATATTTCTCTGTCAGAATGGAACTGTATCTGCAGAGGTCTGTTCTTCTCCAGGTACAATTCAATGCTGTTTTTAATGTCTTACTTCAGGGATAAAAAATATCTTATTAAATTTCAAGTCAGAAGAAAATGAGGAAGGGAGAGCAGCCACATGAAGGACAGGCTAAGTGGTATTGACAACACGCAGAAACAGTCCAAACACAAAAATGGAAAATGGCAAAGATGGGACTCTACACTCAGTGCAGTTGTTTACTGCTGCCAAAACCAGGATTAAGAGCAACTGACTGGAAAGCAGTCCTGTGAAAAAAAATCTAAGACTGTTGTGGATCACAAGCTGAATATTTTTTAGGCAGGATAGGGAACTGTAAAAAAAAGCAGGAAAACTTTATTCACTCTTAAGCTCATCACTAAAAAGGCCTCAGCAAAACGAATGGTCTTATTTTGAGTGGACCCATTGGATTTCTTGCCAAATGATTATATGGGTAGTAAAAGTTTACACGAGTTTAAAAGACAACCTGACAAATTATATGTTAACAGTTTCCTGTTCAGAAAACAGCATTTTATTTAGGGTATTAAAACAATCTTCAGAAAATATTGCTATGTGTTTGATCTGAGCTGAACCCTCAGCAGGTCTGTGCTAAATGGCTTTTCAGGCTGCCACACTATGTCCATTCTTCTGTTCTGCTCTGTTCTTAGAGCCAGCAATGAGGCTGAGGGACGGGCTTGAAGATCATACCAGAAGATGCTAATGGCTGCCAGGAGCTACCCAGTCAGTTCTGGAGGTCTTGTGCTGAGACATGGCTGGGCAAACTGCCTTGAGTAATTACTGGAGTAATAGGTTTCCTCTGGATATAACTCTTGTATCATGTCCATGATTCCACCTTTTCTAGTGCCAAGTTCTTCCCTCCTTCTGTCCAGCTTGCCATATTCCAGGCTCTGCTGACACCATCTCTGAACATTGCTATACTGCAGTAACACTGTTTTTAATTTTGTTCCTGCGCATTTTTCTGAAGTAATTTGGTAACCCAGGTAGGCACCCAATGTAGAATTTGGATTTATGCTTTAAAAATTTGCCTGACCTGAACAATAGATTACAGTGATTGTGAAGGAGATGCTGTCCTTTCCTGGGTAAGTTCTCATAAAGTTTTATCTGACAGGCTGAAAAATAATAAAAAAGAAGAAAAATAATAAAATAGGACATTATAGTAACAAAGGAGCACAACAATTGAGCAGATTCAGACTTCAGACAAAAGCCAAGGGCAAAAATCCATCTTATTCTATGAGGTTAGTGCTGCTTTTTTGGTTTTAATCCTTTTGCTTTGGTGCATTTCACTCCTACCCTTTGCAGGGTGTAGAAGCTGAACATTATACCCTGGTGGTTTAATAAAGCCTATCATCTTGTTTATTTCAATCATTTCCTCATTGGGTTGAAAGCTTTAGGGATTTCTTTTACAATAATTCCCCAGATCTCATTCTTGGCCATTACAGGGCAGCTGATTGCCTCTAAGCAGATAGTTCCTCCTTTTCATTCTTTGCTTTCAGTCTCATAATTCTGTGCTTATCTGCACTGAACTTCATTTGCATTTATTAGCTGTGTTGGTATTTAAAATATCTACTCTAAGACTTTCTTTATCTCTCTGCATTGTTTCTTATTATTTGCTGTCTCTCCCAATTTAACTTTAAATGCAAACTCAAAATGTTTGTGCCAAATGGTTGTCAAAATTCTTTGCATAATCTGCTGAGTGTGGACTGGTTCCCATTTCCCAACTACCAGATTTTTTCTAGCCAAGAGATTACTTTTTCCTATTGCACTTCCCCTGTGAATCTCCTTGTAGCTCCAGCTGGTCCCACCCCTCGCTCATCCTTTCCTTCATGTCTGAGGGATACGGCTCTCCAGAGTTCTTGAGAGGGCAGGGCTGCTTCTTCTTCCTACTGACACACTCTTCTCCCTGGAAGTGCACACATCATTGTTCCCCCACATTGGGATGGGCATATTGCCTTCATGTCCCCACTCCAGCACTGCCACAGGACGATACACGGAGAAAATGAAACCCACGCTGATGGTGCTGGGATTTTCACACGGTGCCATCACTGCTCCTGGTGTTGTCTCTGGTAAATGAGGTAATTTTGTTAGTGGCTGAAGGTACCCACAGGATGCAGGTAACAGCTGCCTGAGGATAGGCTGGTCACAGTCAAAGCACGGAGTCTGGTTCCAGTTTTAGTTCTGGCATAGGCTTCTTCCTCAATTTCAGCAAACAAATCTCTCTGCCCTAGTTTCCCTTTGTGTGAAATGGAGACTATAATGCTTATTAGCAGACCTTCTCTTTTTTGTTGTTATTGTTGTTGGTCTTTTTTTTGCATTTTAAGAGATGCATTGTTCCCAAATAGAGCAGAACTAAGAAGCTGCAAGTCCCAGGACGGCTGTGGGAGACTGAAGGGCTGCAGTACCCACCAGTGTAAATCCAGCAGCAGTCACCTGCAAGGTATGACAGACAAGGAAGGACAGAATCTCTGAAAGGGTATCAACTTCAGTCTCCTTGTAAAGGAGTAAATGTTAATCATGATACCAAAATTTAGGTATTTATGGAGTTGTAAAATAGCCCTTGCCTGTAGCCATCACTTCAGTATCTCTTCTCCTCACTCCCTTCAGAAATTCCTTACTGTTTAGAGCTTGCCAGTGCTGTTGAACGTGACAGTCTTCCTAAAAAGTGGTGTCAGAGGCCAGAGCCACAGGGGGTGCAGGGTTTCTGCACTAAAGCTGGACCTCATGGAACTGCATATGGGTCCAACGCTTCAGGCAATGGTTATCACCATTTCCTTTCATCTGAGCCAATTAGTTGGAACTGCAACTGTATTTTTAAGATCTTATTGAAAGTCCAGAAAAGTCAAAAGACCATTTCCATTGGCACTAGAAAGCTGCGACAGTCTCAAGGGTATAGCATTGAGGAATCTAAAACTGTTCTTCAAGTTTCCTCAATATTTTAAAACTTGAAGGAATTTTGCCATGCAGACTATTTAAGACAGAGTGCCATAGTGATGGGAAAGTATAGAAATATTTTGCAGTCTGTGGAAATTTAAAATGAAGCAGCCTACTGTCCCTGACAACCCCATACAAAGCTCTGAAAACATAGGAAACCATAAAATAATATTTTCATTGCTGTTAGCTGTTTCTTGTGGCTCTCACAGAAGGTACACCCTCTTCCCTCACCCCCGTGCCCCAAATTAAACTCTCATAGTCTTTCTCCCTTTGTTTTAAATTGTAGAAGAAAATTATAGTCTATTCTGAAGATAGATGTGGAAACTGTGAGAGTTTTGTTTTGGAAAAACAATTAGATACAAATTCTGGAAACAGTGCTGCAATTTCCATTGCAAATATTTTGAAAGCTGCCTTCTGAAACTGTGAATTGTTTCTATAATATCAGGTCTTTTGAACCTTTATCTTCGGATAGGCAAGGAACAACTAAGTGTTGATGAGTGCTAAAGCATCCTGTCAGTGAGTTGGAGAGACCATCTCCTGTTGAAGCTGTCAACTAAAATAATTTAAAAATACTGCCCTAATTTTGTATGTAAATAGTTTCCTAATATCACTTGTCTTTTACTTTCTTTGCCAGTGTGAATGTTTCCTTGCTGCTTGCTCATTTACCAGGGTGAGTAGGATTTTACCTCTTAATGCATATCCTGCTATTATGTGGGCCTAAAATTTGGTGATTCTTGCAGTCCTTCCTTGTTTTGGTACCATGTAGTTTATGGCTAGGTTGGCTAGGTTGGTTTGGTAGGTTGTTTGGTTTGAGTTGGGTTTTTGTTTTGTTCTTTTTGTTTCCCTCTCCCTCCTCCCCCTCCCCTCCTTTTTTCTGTGGTATGAGTTATTGTTTGTTAGCAACATTCTCTGACTTGTGATGCATTAGGAAGAACATCTGATAACTTTTTAGGATGTAGATGACTGTTAAATGACTTGCAAATGTTTCATGGAACTGGGCTTGAAAGAAAAAGATGGCTCCTCTTAATTCTGCTATCAAACAGGTCTTTACTAATGTTTTTAGGCTAGGCTTATGAAGTCTACTTTAATTTTTTTCACTTAATGCAATCTGGATAATAAGAATAATTGGTGTAATTAAAAAAAAACTTTTTACATAATTATAATGTTAATGATGTTTCTTA
This sequence comes from Acanthiza pusilla, assembly GCA_036630365.1. Taxonomy (NCBI): domain Eukaryota; kingdom Metazoa; phylum Chordata; class Aves; order Passeriformes; family Acanthizidae; genus Acanthiza; species Acanthiza pusilla. The sequence goes on along the minus strand of JAXCHO010000036.1, from coordinate 34,963,095 downwards.
TGAAGTTTTTTGCCCAAAACTCTCCTTTTATCGTTTTTTTTTTTTTTTTTTTTAAATTATAATAAATCTGCTTATTAAGCTGTTCTACTATGTGTATTTTCTCATGGAGGGTAATTTATTGAACAACATGTCAGTGTCTGTGAGTACATTTAATATATTTAACATTTTGCACAGTCCTTTTAGTAAAGAAGTGCACAACCTTCTTTGTGTTATAATTATGTTTACTTCATTATTATTCCAGTTATAGTTGTGTATTCATTGTTAGCTTAAGTTATTGATGAATGTGTCTACACACATACAGGTCTTCATGAAGATATAAATTAACTGTCAAGTGAAGATTTTGGGAAAGTCTTCTGAGGAAGGCTAGCACTTAATTTTTTGCACCTTCATCCTTAGCATCTAGTCACAGCAGAATGCCTTTTTTGTCCCAGGCTTATCCCACATTCCTTTATCCTGCAGACATGCTTGTGCTGCAGCCCTAGACCTGTGCACTCTCTCCTTGACTGCTTGCAAGGCCCATGCTCCTCCTTGTACCCAAAATTTGTAAGAGGTTCAGCCTTGCTGCATCAAACCATGATAAGAAGGAAAAACAAACATTGGGGAAAAAAGAAGTTAAACAGAAAAACATTCTTACAGAATTCATGAAGTCCACTAAAAAGTGATATCAAGGGCAGAAAAGACCCCAAAATTACCAACTTCAGGATTTGTAACTATCTTTTGTAATTTCATAATCTTGTTGCATGTTTTATTTTCTCTCAGTTCTGCAATCAAATATCAACAATATATTCACGTCAGGCCTTGGCTATGAAAATTGCATGACAGTTTGCACAAAATTCTGGTAATTGGCTTTCTAAGACACATTAACTTTTATGCGAGGAGACCCTTTAAATCTATTCCATATCATTGTACTTGATAATTGTCCATCTATTGCCTCAATTACAATTTGGTGAAGCAGGTCATGTTTCTTGGCAGTTTAAGTCAGAATGTAAAAAAAATTAAAATCATTTTGTTACTGGAACTTGTTTTATTCTAGATATATGGAACTAAATGCAATTCTTGATCCTAATGAACTTGGAAATCTTCATTGAGCTTAATCAGTGGAGTATTTGAATTTATGTCAGGGAGTATTGAGGTCTGTGAAACTATTTTGGGTACCTCTGGTCTGTTTTAAATGAGCTCATAAGGAGTCTGCAATGGATGAAGATTGATTATTTCAATGTGCAAACTGAAGCAGCCCTGCATGCTCTGAGTTTGCTTGAGGCTAGATTAATTCAGATGAAAGGGGATAGTATTTCTAGGATTTCAATAAGACTAATGGAGCTTTGAGTTGCTGCTCATCTTTTCCTGCAAAATTTGGGAGCTACAGGGAACATTATGACTATTTGATTGTGCAGCTAGAATACTACAGATGCAGAATTTCCTGACATATTATATCATCCAGTCCAGTAACTTCTGATGCCTTTGCAGCATGGGTGGCTCTAGCAAAGTTTTCATAAGCTTTTCGAAAGTCCATTTCAAAATCTGATTTTAAACTCTCTCTGAATGATGGCCATCTCATGAGAGGCCTTAAAACATCTTATCTATGTCCTGATGATAATCAAATACTTCAACACATGTTTAATGATGGCAGGAAGCAAGTGCACCCCTATGTGATTTGTGCATTCAAGGGGTCCAAGCAGAGCAAGTGACAGCAGCAGAGTAAGACTGGAGTCTTTTAATTGCAATCCACTTTTTGAAGGGTTCCATGAGGACACCTCTTTTTTTTGAGAAGCAGAGAAAAGTGACTGGGTAGGACTACTCACCCTGAGAGGAAGGAAATAGATTTGCTCAACTTCGGTAATGAGGCTTGGCTCTCATGAGTCAGATAGTGGTTTCTCCCAGGGCCTTCCATTTACCATTAGCTAGTCAGCAGCAGGTCCAAAGTTTTCTTTCTCTTACTAAGAAGTGGAGAACTGCACTGAAGTGCAGGGTCTAGTTAATGGTGCTCTTTCCTCTTCTCCTGGGTCATGAATATTTAAAGGATACTCTATCCTTTTTTTGGTTTGTTTATTTTTTTTTTTTCAAACACAAGCTTCATTTATTTAGGTCTTCATTATTTTGCTTTTGTGACAGTGACAGCATTATTTGCTGTATGTTCTTTTAATGTGACTAAGCTGCATGCAAGTGTGGAAAATTTCCACAACTGGAAGATAACAGGAAAAATCCTAAGCTTTTATGGGTAAGACATGTCCTTGAAGAACTGAGCAGAGGAAGCTTTAAACTCTTCATCATGGTCACAAGAGATTCTCATTAAAGAAAAGTATCCTATTTTTTTTTGACAAAACAGTGACAAGAATAATGAAAAAGACATCTTATTTTAAATATAACTTTATTTATCAGATATGGCTCATGAACACTATTTGAGTGAACTAGGAACCACATAACCACACCATGAAATATGTATTAAATTTGCAGTGTGTCGTCATCATGGTGCAATAAATGACAACAAGAGTAATGCACCTAAGACACCCAGGAGCAACTGAGTCAGCCTTCAGACCTTTTATAAGGAGTCAATGTGCTTTGGGGTGGGATAAGGGTCAGCTGAAGGCCTGGATTTGGGATTTTTTTCCTAACTTTGCCCTGGCATGGAAGATGAGGTGCAGATGGTTCTGCTAACCTGTTCCTGCTTTTGAACAGATCTCAGTAGGGCGCTGCTGTCCGAGCAGGACCCAGTACAGCCCAGTCCTTGGTAAGTTAAGTAACTCCAAGTACAAGAAAAGGGTCAGGGCTTTTTATCTCCTCTTCCTTCTATTTAAGTGAAACCTCCATATTTATGTCCTGTGCTTTTTCTAAGACAACTACTCTGTCTCTACATCCTCAGCATCCGAATATTCAGTTTGGGAATTGTAAAATTTAAAATTATTGTCCAAGTTCAGGAAGTTTGCCAACTTCTTTACTTTCTTCTATTACACTAAGGGGAAAAGGTTCTGTTGAAAAAACCTATCTGCTCTCTTCCTGTAACCTATTTGTTAATCATGTTTTGGTGACTGACTTTTGGGCACAATCCCAGGAATTTTTAAGGCAGTCTTTAACAACCACTAATATGTCTGCATACAAAAGCAGATGATTATTATTCATGGGTGAGATTACGCAGAATTAAACTTTCCAAAACTGCAACGAACATTCAGCTATACATGAAAGTAAGCTGAATTTCCATTTGGTTTGCTTCTTGCTGAGCCTTCAAATTATAAAGTGAAGTAAAGCCAAAAGATTAATACAATGAAAACAAAGATTGGGAAATTAAATGACACGATGCAATTTTCTGCCTCATTGGGCTGGCACCAATAATATGCAAAGGAAAGCCTGCTTAGTGTTGGTTAGCTGCTGTATAAATGTGGCACAATCAGTCTCCTTCTCCAGGGAAGGTATTTTCTTGAATCATATAGCCATTGACTCTTCCAATTACCAGAGACCCCATGAACAGCTTGAGGCCTATTTTTTTCCTTTTTCTGTTCTTCTTTTTCATATTACTCCTATTAGAGTTTACACAGGTACATGATTTCTCATTATCACTAATATTTTAGAGACAGATAAGAAGAACATTGAATAGAAAGAAGGGAAACCCTGCAGCCTGCTGCCACCTCCATAATTAAATATTAATATTTCAGAAAATGTTACTTTAGGGAACCCATAATGGACTGTGTGTTAATCATCTCTTTCAGTGTACTTTTAATCTATTACATATTCAGTCTGCAGTTAGGGTATTATAGGAAATATGTCATTGCTTATAACTGTCCAGGGAGAGGCATCATCCTCTAGTCTTTGCATTAGTTAGATATTAAAAACTATGTCCTCATTATTTTCAAGATTTAAGTCGTGTTTGGATATTCTGTTACATAGCTACGAGCCCAAGAACAGTTTATTCCCAACAGGTTTAGTTTGCTTTACCACTTTTAAGTTTGCAAGACTTGTGACCTTGGGAGGAAGGTTTTACTGTCTGTGAATACACTGATGCTCCTGCAGTCAAACTCAGAACCCCATGGATGGCTTGGTGTCGTCCTGGGGTTTGGGGGTTTGTCCAAGCCGTTGACTTTTCTTACAATGCAATGTCTAAGGAATAAACTCTCCACTGGTGTTCAGGAGGATTAGTGTAGGTGCCAGGTTTAATACTGACATAGTGCATGGACCAAAGTAGGTTTCTTTTTGCCTTTGTTTAACCTTCCAATTTTTGTTTGGTAAATTTAAACTCTAAACCTTGAAGAGTGGGATATGCCTCACAACTGGGTGAGTTTGTAAAGCACCTCTGGGTCAAATCCTTTTCTGGAGCAGCCCTGGCTTTATCACTTTCGTGTGGATCAAAAGAAACACTTTAAATTTTTTGTAGTGCTTAAACCTGCTGCGACAGAATGAGGCATGCATGAATTAAGCTTGTCTTGGTATTCTCTTAACTATTGAATGCTTGAACCTTGATGTACTTACCATTCACTCCTGTGTTATTTCATATTTAATTTTCGATTAATCAGATCATTATATGTGAGAGTGTGGCATTTGTCTGGGGATATCAACAGACTTTGCAAAGTAGATCTTGTCAGCTAACAGAAGACCCATCAGCTGCAAGTGGGAAATATGTAACCTGAGGAACCTGTGCAGGTGCATTAGCAAGAGTGACAATTTCCCACTGATCAGCCAGGTTGATGGGTTCAGTAGATTCCTTGTAGGATGCTGGTATTTACTACTGACGATGTGGTATTCTATATTATACTCTATATATATATCTATATCTATCTATCTATCTATCTATCTATCTATCTATCTATCTATCTATCTATATCTATTACAGAAGAAATAGTCTTACCCTCCTGTTGCTGCACCTTTTTGCCTGGATGTGATATGACATTGATGTTTCTTGTGATGGTTTTAGCAGCCTGACGTTTCATGGTGAAATTTCCACTATTTTTTGTCCACCACACTGTTTTATCCAGTAATTTGCACCTCTGGGTGTTACACCTTCTCTTTGATAGGGTGCTTTTTTGTACTTTTTGCATCAGTACTAATAAAACTCCACAACTTGGTTTGGTTATTGTATTAAACAGAAATATGGATTTCAATCCCTCTTCATTTGTCTTGAGTGATGTCTACTCAGTTACTCAAATCTGTGTTTTCAGCCATTCTGTTGGACTGCAGGTAATACAAACTGCTTGTTGTGTGTATGAAATACTGTCCTTTGCAAATTTTCAGAATACCTCAGGTATATATTGCAAGCTACTCTTACAAATTAACTTGCTATAAATACTATGCCTAGTGAATATTCCTGCAGCCTGACTCATTGCAGTGCTGTATAATGTGTTTCTAAGTTGAGTTACTTTGACAAAACGACTGCAATAATCAAGTATCAGCAGGCAGTGTTTCTGCCTATGTTCATATAAATCACACACGAATTGCTGCCAAGCTTCTCTTAGGTGCATCATGAACTATCAGTGCTTCCTCCTTGCTGTTTTTTTTTTCTGATACTTTACATAAATAAAACAGCCTAGGAGAATTTATGTTAGCTGTGATGTCTTTCTGGAAAATTCTTGTGCACTTCTTTGCCTTTTGTTCAGTGCCACATCTTAGCACCCCTCCCAGATTTTCTTCTGAATGACTGGAGGAAATACTCTCTAGAATCTCTTGGGTGTTTTTTTTTTTTTTTTTTTTTTTTTTTTTTTTTTTTGTGTTTTGTTTTGTTTTGTTTTTTTTTTAAATTTTTTTTTCTTTCTCTAAACTGCTTTGGACTTGTTCATATCCCAACAGTCAGAGCCTGAAATTTTTAAAAATCTAAATATCTCTGATGCCTGACATTCAGGCCTCGATGACTGTATTAAAGAGAAATCAATGGTATCTACACATTGCTTCTCTCCCCATTTCCCTGTTTCTGTCGGCAGATCATGAGTGTGAGAGAACATCTGTCCCTTCTCTTACATGCAGTCATCCTGCCGCATGACAGGACAGCTGCTATAGGATGTTTTTCTATTTCTTTGACTTCTAATTTGATTCAGTAGAGTGTGATTGTCATTCTTTGTATTTTGGATGCTTTTGTCCATCTCCTTCACTACCAGTTGCTCTCTTCTATTCCTCAGACCTCATGAAAGCGCTGATGTCTCTCTTTGTGTAAATACTAACAGGGAGTTCACAGCCTCAGTGTGGTTCAGCTCTTTCAAGGATGATGGTGCTTTAAATCCTTGCCTCTTTTCTCCTCAGAGGATTAGATCAAATCACTTCCCCTCTCCTAATCTCATTCCCTTTTCTAAGATATAAAGTGTTTCTAATGTATGGAAATGCTTTCCTCCTGACACAGAAGTGGAAGTAGGAACCCTCTGCTTCCCTCAGCAGATGAGAGTAGACTGTACCTGTTCTGCACTGAACCCAGCCTTTGTGGAATCTGGAGTCACATCTGGAAGGGTGGCTGCGGTACTATTTTCCCCATTTTAGCTGTGTGTGGGTCCCAAAGGCCTTTGCACTTTCAGATTGGCCCAGCATGTGTTTGGCTTTTTATTACTTGTAGCAATCAAGCTAACTCATTCTGAGGATTCCTCCACCTTTCCAATTACGCTTAATTATGCTGCATGCTGGAGCTGCTCTCCCACTTTGGCCATAAGGCTCCTGACATGCATTGCTCTGCATGCACCACTGGCACCGCGCTCAGTGAGGGCTTGAGTTCTCCATTGTCTTTCCAAATGTCCTGTGCCCTCCAACGCGTCAGTAAATCTCTTCATTTCCTCTGCCTTGAGATGGTCCTTCTGTGGATTCAACTGTATATTGCCAAGATTATTGATTTTTGCAGCTTTTAGTCCCACTGCTAAATGTTTGGTGGGGTGTTTTCTTTTCTAAAAAAATTTATTTTTCCTTTTGTGCTACTCTGAATGAAATCCAGTTTTCCCATAACACTGTATTCCCAGGCTATATGTAGAAAATACCTCCTGTACCCTGCTGTTGCCATTCGCATTCATGCAATGCTCAGATCTAGAACTTGGCTTGTCTCTTTTTTAATTTTCTTCCCAGGATACAGTTTACGAATGCCCTTCAGGTAGTTTAGAAGGTTGGTAGCACCTTTCCTGCATCCATTAAGATGCTTGTTTAGCTGTGGCTCCTCATGATCTCTTTTCTTACTCTGTTTCATGGCTCTGTAGCCACTCAGCTTTGAAGGCAGGAGAGGTCATGCCCAGACTGGTTTTGATGCACTTTGCCCCTCCCCACGCTGCCATCAGTGTTGCAGGCAGGTGATATTTCCCCTTAAATGAGAAGTTCATCAGCTTTCCGCAGCAAGGATATCACAGCCCACTTTTCCTGCAGCCAGAGGCCTCTCTTCACTTCCCTTCCTCAAGCTGACCTGAGTGAGTACTGCTCTTATCCTGGTCTCAAGAGCATATTGACTTGTACTGGCTTTCCTTTGAGGAGATGTTTCTTTATTACTAACCTTTTATTCACTTAGCAGCAGAGCCTGGAGCTTGCTAGCAATTCCCTGTGGTTCTTATTCTGCCAGCCTTGTGTTCCTACAGGGAAAATGTCCTGTTTGTGCTCTGAGTGCTGCCAGAGACAGGGGCTGCCACCAACCAAACAAAGCAGCCCAGGAACAGAGCAAACATGGGCATTTTCAGTTCCTGTGCCGCATGCAGATACAATTTTTAGTGTTATTCAGACTTCATAAAATCCCTCTGCGAATTTAGATTACATGGATGGACAGGAGGATCTGTAGCTACATATGCCCAAGTACCTCCAATGCTTAAGAGACTGAGTTTTTTTCTTTTGCTGTTTGTCTCAGGGTTTCCTGGATAGCAAGACTGAGATGGAGAATGTTTGCTCACCTACCCTAACTGTAAATATATTTTCCCAGACTAGAAAATCCTTACATTTACCTCATGACTCTTTATAACTGCTCCTAGCTACTCTTGCATTTCAGAACCTCTGAGATTTGGCTCCTTGGGTAAATAGATAATTTCCTTTTTTAAAACAGCTGTTACAGTGGGTAGGTACAGCAAAGACAGGAGTTTTTATGTTTAAATCTCTGACTTTCTAGACACTGCAACCTGGATCAGTAACAAATACAAAATCACTTTTCTTCATAAATTGACACATAATTAAGTGATAAATTAATTTAATTCCACCAATTAAAATGGTGGCCTGAATTTTAATAAGGGTTCAATAGCAAGGCACTGTGACTGCTTTATGTCACTTTCCTACAGCTGTAATGAGTAACTAGTTTGGCATGTGTTTTTCATTAGTGACTACAAGTAAGGCTTTATAGTAGCACAGTATAAAGTGACCAGTTAAAAGTGACTCACAGCCAGTTCTGTAAGGGTGGGTAAGGTTTAGTTTTACAAGGACTAGTCTTGTTAACTTAATAACTAGAAAGTTTCTGTACTAAAAGCAGGCTAGATAGGCTCCCCTGTGGTGCACAGGGAGGCAGAACTACTGATAACTGAGCATCAAAAGAATTGAGTGAAGAGGTCTCTAAGCTCCACAGATGTGGTACTGAGAATCTTCCTGCTCTCTGGCATAGGTAGGGAAGCATCCAAATCTTGACTGGAAACAAATGATTTGCTTCTTCCGGATGAGAGGTCACAAGGCTGTTTCAGCAGTTAGGGGACTTCACTGGTTCTTAAAGAAATTGGTTTGTTCTCATTCTTGGTTGTCATTCCCTACATCTGAGATCCCAGTGAGAAGATCCCATAATTGCTTAGGAGCAGAAATGAGAAAGCTGTGTTAGATCTGAACTCCCTAATGGCTAGGCTATGATGTGGATCTTCCCCTGCTTACTCAGCCACATCACATGGAATGATGTTCTGAACTTGATCCGTCATATCTGAACATGCTTTCAGGATGCGTGCTCCCCAAAAGGCTTGAGACTACTGGGCAAGAGATTTTGGTGAGTTCCACGATAGTGTAATAGAAATATCTGTGCACTGAAAATTGTACAGTCAGCATGTGACAATTATGGTGAAAATCTACCTTTTAGATGAAGTCACCTGAAGCTTCAGTGAGGTCACCCAAGTGCAACCGGAGACTTAACTTGCCTCTCCCCTGTGTGTTTCCCAGGCATATATATGCCTGCTGGCATTTCAGACCCCTAAAGTCTCTGCCCTGGTGTGCAGAACTGTTGCTGTTTGCCACCATTCAATTGCCTGTTGAGTGGAGCAAGAACTGCTTCAGCCTCCTGCAATCAGATTTTGTTATAAGGTTAGAGCAAGTATGTCTGTTTAAGATGTGCTGGCAGTAGCTAGCACAACTGAGTTCTTGTCTGAAATCAACTAGGAGCTGCTGCTATTTATCCTCCTGTGTACTTTCTCTTAAATGTCTTCTGTTTTCTCAGTCTCACTCTCCCCCTTAAAACAATAATCTGATACCTTTTCCTGAACCAGAACTGGCTGCCTGCTATTATTGGCAAATGTCATTCCTACTGACGGGGCAATTGTTACTTAACTTAATAACCCCAGTGGTACCTGAAAATTTTACATTAATTTCCTAGCAGCTATTCATTCATTCTACCCTCACCTACTTTAATGATTACAAAAAACTTGCATGAAAAACAATTCTTCTTGCTTTTAATGCTATCTTCTCAATTCCTTGTGGGAAGCATGGGTCAGTAGTTTTCCAAAGGGTGAGAAATACTAATAACTGGAGATCTGTATTTCTCCTTATGCCATGTCCTGCAGGATGCCACTAGAAGTACATAAATTAATACACAGTGCAAGATGTTTCTATAAATAGGTTTGGTTTTGGTTTAGTGCTGATCCTAATATAGTTGCTTTGTCTTTAGCAGATGGTCAGTGCTTATTAGCAACCATTCCACCTATACGTGTTTAGTTTAGCATTTCAAATGTCTGAACTCGTGCTCCTAGTCTGACATCATTATGATTTTACAAGTTTTCTTGCTGGGGTGAATGTGGAAAAAAACTCCCATATAGAGATGTCTTTGTTTTTGCTTCTGTCTTGGAATATATATAGAGGGATAACTGAATCTACTTAGGACTAGATAAAAATTTTCGCTGATTAATTCCATCAGCTGAAGCATCATTTCATCTTTGTAGCTGGTGCTGGTGCCTTGCAGGGAATGTGAGCATGTTGAAGCTGCACATCTTCAGTGATGGCATTTAACTGCTATGCAACTCTGAATTCCTGGCTAAAGTGTCTGATTGGACTTCTGTGATGTTAAAGCAGACTTCAGTGTCAGATACTTGCGAAAACAACAGTGAAAAGCATAAAGAATTTTCTGATTGCAGGATAGGAGGATTGAGGGCTTTCAAAATTAGCTTCGCTGTAGCTGGAAAGCAATAAAGAAATAATTTAGGCGGTCATGTCCATTTTAAGTATAGGCATTTCTTTATCTTCAAGAACCAAGACAGTGTCAATTTATATGCAAACATATTCTGCAATTACTTTGAATGTAAATATGCTGTGGGGCTTCTGAAAAATGGTGACCCTGGCTTGTACATGTTCTTCCTTTTCATGGGACAACTGTAATAATTCTTTTTTTTTAACATAAAATCCTGTATCACTCTCTTTGCCCAAAGCTTAAAAAAAAAAAAAAAAAAAAGGTGAAAGCATAATGAACAGGGCAACCTTGTCCTGAATCCTAATGGCTTTCTGATGAGGTAAACAATGACTCTTAATTAGAAGCTAAAATTTTTAATTAAGATGATTCTTCAGTAATTATCTCACTTGTCTGCTTCACTGGATTTTAATGAAAAAGATTGATTAGGTATAAAACCAGTAGCATAATTAAACATTCAGGGTCTACATTGGTTATTGAGGTGAAAGTAATGTGATTAACTTCAAAGTGCATTTTTCAACAAATGGTCTGAGACAGCGAAGCCCACTTCAGGTGTCGTGCTGCCCTATCCCAGCTCCCTCCTTCTTTCCCTACCTGCCTGTGTTTCACAAAGTGAATATGTAGAACATCATTTTTGGGTAATAGTTATGTTGTGTGACAGATTATAATGGCATGCTTTTAACTAAAGCTGTCACAGTGGTTATGAATTCCGTATGACAAGGGTTTTTAGTAAATGGACTGGAACTTGTCACACAAGACTTCAGAACCAAGAGTAGATTTGTTTTTTGTTCTTATGAGAAGTGTGAAATAATTAGTTCAGCAGTTTTGTTTTTATATGCTCTCAGAACACCCTGTAGGACCCAACTGGAGAAAAATGCCTTTCTGGGGTTGATGTGACTACAAGGACAGTGCCAATCACCAATCTCATTTCTGCTTCCTTTACTCTCACTGAGCAACCCCCCACTTTATGCACAGTGCCTTGGAAAACATGAATAAAAGCTTATCGAAGTGCAAGATTTGTTCTGAAAAATAAATGTCTGCTGTGCTTCTGATTGTGATTTTATAGCCCTACTACACCAGGAGAGACTGTGTTCAGCATCCTGTTAGCTACTCACTATTAAACCTCATAGATCAGAGTTACTGTGAGGCAAACTGGCAATTTAATTTCTTTTTTTTGGAAGTTGTTGCCATTACAGCTGGCAATAAAGATGTCTGTACTGAAGAACTGACATTAAGAAAAACCTGAAATCAGGCTTGCAAACTTTCAGATGCAGTTGTGATCTCAGTGAGAGAACAGGGACTATAGATACATATGGACGGAAGCTGGTTGCCTGCTTTCCTTTTTGCTTTACCAGAGAGATTTCAGAAGTCCTATCTGGAGTTTAGGGAGTGTCCCAAAGCCTTTGTTATGGATCAATCTATTTGCAATCATCAAACAGTGTTATGCTTCTTGCCAGTCGCCAGAAGGAGGAAATGTGGTAGAAGGACCAAAAAGGTCTCTATGTACAGCCATTCCAATGAAAGACTGTCTAGCATTGGTTCATATTCAGGTTTAGTTTCCCAGCATGAAGGCAAAAGATGTTTTTGTATGACTGCACTGGTGCATCAGAGAGCAAGACTTTGAACCATAGGATTAATTCTCCTGTTTTTTCACTACATCAGCGTGCATCAATTACTGTTAGACTTAATTCTTTTCTCAAGTTTCTCAGCTAACGAAGACTCCAGCAAATTACATTTCACACTTTCCCCATTAATTGTTGGAATATTTCCCTCAGTGCTAAACAGTCATAGTTAATCATTAGCCACATTAGCAAAAGGGGTAACACTTCTCTTTCTGTTGATCGCCCAGACCATTGGAGTTAATGTGAAAGCATCATGATAGAAGAGCTTGTGGTTTTTATGAGTTCTTGTGCTTAGTCTTCCATGACATAAAGAAGTATTCCCCAATTACATGGTTCTAACTAGATAGGCACAAAAGAAATTCTGCCTTTTCCTCTATTTTCCTCACCTTTGAGAATGTGTCTTTAAGGGTTCTTAAAAAAAAAAAAATTGATTCTTTGTCTCTGTGGGATCCTGAATGGAGAAGACTGGGAAAAATACCTCTCTATCTTGCTCCTATGGAGAGAAAAAGGGATTCCTGCAAAGGCAATTTTTTGTCTTAATCAGAAGATAATCTAACAAACAAATAAATGCAATTCTGTGGGTTTCCTTGTTGTGATGGAACTATTCATAAGGGTACTCTCTGCTTGAGAAGTGTTGCATTTGAACATACTATTTTTACTTCATCTTTCCTTCACATTTGGAAGGCCAGTAGCTTTTCTGTGTTTACTTGACACACCTGGGGACACAGAGCCATGGGAAAACCTGCATGTTTGTGGAAAACACTGTGCACCAGGTGTCACTACTAAGTGACTTGGCACTATCTCAGTGGAGATATTTGACAAACAGGCCTGCTTGTTAAAGTGAGATCCCTCCATAGACTCTGGCACCACTCAGAGCAGTTGAAGGTAGCAGATTGTGCCATGCATTTTTGGTGGGTGATATTCCCTTTCTACCATGTTTGGAGCATAGCCTGGCTGATGTAATTTCTTTCTCTTGTGTAATCCAGCTGACATGATCTCCAGATATTTTTGTTTGTTTTCTCAAAGACACAGTTTTTCTTCTTACTGGTGGTGAAAATATAACAAATGAGTAGAAATCCAGATTCTTTTCATGAATGCTGTAACCACTACCCCTTGGAGAGCTGAGCTAATCAAATAAAAGACCGGAAAGAAAATAATCCAGTGTTTGGTCATGTAGCTGCTTGAATTTTCTGTTGAAGAGTGTGTTGTGTGCTTAAAAAAGACCAGGGTATACAGTTTCGTGTAAACCAGATTAATCAGGACCTGAAATCTGTTGCTGCCCAGCTTCCCGGAACGCATTTGTCACAGCAGTCTTTTGAAATCAATTGAAATGTATCTTTTCCTCCTGCTAACTGACATGATAGATTGGTAATAATCAAACACCATTTGTGCAATGTCAGTCTAGCTTTTCTGTCATGAGTGATTGAATATCCTTTAAATACCATTGTGGCATTGCTCCTGAATTGAAACCTAATGAGAAAACTTTATAAATGGACTAAAGTCATGTTTCCAACTCCCAGTGGGGCACTCAGTGCAGACACACCTTGCTTTATCTCTGTGCTTAGCAGGGATTGTTTAACAGGCTGCTCCTGCAAACTGTCAAGCCAAATACAGAGTGTACATGAAGTATTTTAATTAATGTTTAATGATTCTTTTTTGATCAGGCTTAAAATCCTCTCTGTGCAAGTGATTATAGGTAATTCTGCAGCTGTAACAAGATCATTTGATAATAAGGCTGATAAAGAAAAGCAATTACTTAAATATCAGAAGCTTAATATCAGTAATGACTATCTTCTTCTTGTTCAGGCTTTGTGCAAATGTGTTAATACAGTGTAATCTTGATACTAATTTTCATGACATTGCAATAGAGCATAAACACAAGTAGAGTGGAGATTTCCCAAGGGAGGGGGATTTTCAAAATTTAGTTCCTCATAGTGCTTGACTCCAGTTGATGGTAAGAAAGAGGTAGCACATGAATATTCATGATTTACATGGTCACTGTAATTCTTAGTAAGTAGGAATTTTTATTGCTCAGTCTTGTCAAATCAGCCTAAGGCTCTGTTGTATGCTTTGCCATGGTTTTTGGCTCACAGGGAGAAAGTTTATTTGTGGAACTCTGTGTGCTGAGGCTTGTCCAGGGCTACATCTGTGTATGAAATAGGGAGCAGCTTCTATAATTTTGATGGACAAATTACTGTAATGTTTTTCTTTGAAGCCACATAAGTTAGAGTCTACTTGCAATTGATTTGTACTCTGGTAACAGCTCTGCTCATTTATAAAAAAAGTACTATAATTTTGTAAGACGAGTGGAGGAATCACCTTCTCTCTTTGGGAGATTTGAAGCTAATTCACATGCACTTAAGCTCTTTGTGCCAGGATCAATGCCTTGTGCTAATGCTGCAGAATTTGATCTTGCAATGTAGATGTAACTGAGAGGTAACTACTTCACTCCACACTAACAAAAATATTAATCTTCAAATAATGACAACTGACTTGAATTACTATGATGTTCAGGAACATGGAAATGGCAAAATGCTCCTGTGTTGGTTTGGGCTGCAATAGAGTAGCTGCTATGGGGCTGGGTTCTGGATTTGTGCTGAAAATGGTGTTGATAACAGCAAGGATGTTTCCCCTATTGCCCAGTCAAGGCCTTTTCTGCTTCTCACCCCACCAGAGAGAGAGCTGGGGGTACGTAAGATGTTGATCAAGTGACAGCTCACCCCAACTGACCAGAGGAACATTCCATAGCTTACTGCGCTATGTTCAGCGATAAAGTCTCAAGGAGAAGTTTGTCAGAGCTGCTGTTCAGGGACTGTCTGGGCTTGGCCTGTGGTAAGCAATTGTGGCATTTTCCCATAATTTTTTTCCCTTTTCTTTCTTTACCTTATTAAACTGCCTTTGTTTCAGCCCACGAGTTTTCTACCTTTTGCTTTTTTGGTTCTCTCTCCCATCTCACCGTGGAGGAGTGAATGAGGCTTAGCTGTGTTCTGGGGTCAAATCACAATAGCTGTAAAAAAAAAAAGTCACCAAATCCCTTTAGAATTTTTTTCCTGCTTGCTACAAATTATGGCCTACCTGACTGGTCCTGGCTCTTCACTGATGACCCTGGGGCTGCATAAGAACTTGTTTTTCATGGCTTGGGTGTTTCTGAAAACTGAAGCCTGTCTGAGTCAATCACTAGAAGACAATTGTCAATTACAAAGGCAATGAAGTGTGAGGAGAGGAGGGGAAGTAGCCACTTCCTCATCTGCAAAATAGAACTGGGGATGACACAGAGCATGTCTTAGACCAGAAGACCCTGCAGTGCAAGTGGGATAGCGAGCAGAAAGGGGAATGATGGTTGAGGTTGTCTGTGCGAGGGAACAGAGCTGCACTCTGAGGTTTGGCATCCATCCCACATTCCTGGGAATCATGCCTGCCTGACAGGTTCCACTCCTGCGAGTGTAGCAGTGCTGCTTTTGCAGACAGGGCTGCCAGTCTTCACACTGGTCAGAGGGCTATGGCAGATTGAGAAGAGGTGGCACAGAGCTCAGCTCTGCTTCCACTGACCTGAAGCAGAGCAGGTGAAATGATCTTCAGTCAGGCTTTTATCTGTGGAACATAATGCTCTCCTTTTAAAAGGAGAACAGTCAGATGTTTTTCCTCCTTTTACCCAGGTGTATATTGGCATATATGTAACCATAGCAACAATGCTCGGAAAAACTTAGATTTAGGAGTTTTTAAATTGCCTTCAGTGTAAGTTTAACAATGAAATTTGAAAGCAGACAATATAGCTCACGGAAAAGTAGATGACAAAAATGAAAGGAAATTTTATTGCTAAACTTACTCAAGCCAAAAAAAAGTTCTAATAAGTGAAAGAATAGCTTCCCTCACTTAAACAGGCATTTTTACAACTCATTAACATTTCAGTTTTACCTTCAGGCAAACTATCACATTTTTGTGATACAATTGATATCTACTGTCATTTACTCATAGTAACTATTTTTAAATATGAGTTCTTAACACATGCTGAGTTAAAATGAGCTCAGCTGAACTTTGTTCAATTGAGTGTTGACTGCATGGCCTATGGGTTTAAACAAGGACTCCTTCAATTGTATTGTTTATCCTGATGTTTGCGTGAGCAAGTCTCTGAGTCTGCATTTACAAAGCAACTTATAAATGGGATCCTCTCTTTTTTGTACTGAGCTAGAGCCTGGGAGAGATGTACAAAGTGATGAACACCCACAGAAGCAGTAGACATGGACAGGCTTCTGCTACATGTGACAAAATAGCAGATGGGTGCTGTTAAGATTAAGGACTCCCAATCACCTGCAGTTGCTTGCTTTAGGAAATATAAAGTCAAGGCACCTTAAATCACTTGGGTGATTTTGGGAATTCACATTCTACAGAATGAAGTAGTTTATTGCACATGGAATAGTCATACAATGCTTCCTGGAAATGAAGTGATAGTAAACAAAACTGCTATGTCTTTCTTTATCAAAAGCTTGAGAAGATCTTCAAGATAATGAGTAGACAAATTAAACCTGGAAAAGGTTGAATGTATGTAATGTATTCCCACTCCTTATTTAGCAGACTTTTAAAAATTTTTTTTCAGGAGAATATATGAATCTTCATCTATCTCCACAGAGGATCTTTGCACATAAAAAAGAGCAACGTAGCTGTTCATGACTTCCATCTGTCAGAAACTGGGCTTCAAAAAAAATTAGTGCAGAGGAATGCCACCAGTGTATGTATACTGGAAATGAAAATCTTTCTAAC
Source organism: Acanthiza pusilla (assembly GCA_036630365.1). Lineage (NCBI taxonomy): Eukaryota > Metazoa > Chordata > Aves > Passeriformes > Acanthizidae > Acanthiza > Acanthiza pusilla. Next base: position 34,946,430 of record JAXCHO010000036.1, on the reverse strand, counting down.
AGCTTTGGTAGTTTTGAGTGCAAGCTCACTGTTTTGCCCAGAGCATCATCCAGGTCCTCAGAAATACAGGGCTGGGGTCTGTTGGGAGGAGGAGGGGGAGCACACATCAATGTTATGGTTATCAGGCAGTGAGGGAGGCCTCCTTGTCTTGATACCTCCTGTATCATTTGGGGATCTTGGGATGCTGGATACTGAAATCAGTCTGAAATCTGCTCATCTCTGTGGCATGGCTGAAGGGCTGGAGTGCCCTGGGAGAGGGAAAGGGTTATGATAAGGGTTATGGTTTAAGGGTAGGAAACGGGCAGCGTTTGTAGGAAGAGACAATACTCTAACTAACCAAAAACATAAGCAGAGAAAAGTAACTCCTTTATTCAAATGTAAATCAGGGTTTTAGAAAATAGAAGGCTTGGAAGTGAATCACTGGCTACCTAGAATAGATAGACTTAAAGGGAGCTCACAGTTCTCAGCTAATCTGATCGTCCATCCTCTGTGTCAAGGCTCTTCAGAAAAGGATGGATTTGTTGGTAAGGGGGTCCAGGGTTTGCCCTCTCTGGATGACAAATTTACATGTTAGTAGCAAGAATGACATGTTGATTTAATCTTAATCACCCATAATTTTGACAGTTGTTTGAAGTTTTTTAATCAGATAAAATTATAGTAATAAATAAAAATTTTGTAATCAGTTCTTAAGTATATTAATTTAATTATTTCATAATTGCAGTTGTAAAGTAAAATTAGATTTGTGAATAAAATATACTAACATTCTTTTAAAAGTGATACAAGTGTTTTTAAATGGTATTTAAAATTGGTTACAGTTAAAGATGGTTACAGATGGTTACAGTTAAAGGCTATTTCTTTCACTGCATTCAGAACTGGAGCTGTCAACACAGGAAAGACATGACCTGATGGAGGTTCAGAGGAGGGACATGAAGATGATCAGAGGCTTGGACCACCTCGCCTATGAAGATAGGCTGAGACAGTGAGGGTTGTTCAGGCTGGAGAAGAGATGGCAGACCTTAGAGCAGCCTTGCAGTATATGAAGGGGGCCTAAAGAAAGGAAGGGTCAAAGAAAGCAAGATGAGGACAAAGTTTTTCGCATGGCCTTTTGTCATGGTTTTATGCTAAAAGAGGATAGATTCAAACTAGATGTAAGAAAGGAAATTTTTGCAGTGAGAATGATGGAACTCTGGACCTGGTTGCCCAGAGAAGCTGCAGATACTCCATTCTTGGGAATATTTAAGGTCAGGTTGGATGGGGCTTTGAGAAACCTGATATAGTTGAAAATATCCCTTCTGATTGCAGGAGGTTGGACTAAATAACCTTCAAAGGTGCCTGCCAACCCAAACCATTCTATGATTCTATTCTCTACAGATCCAGAGCAGAAATCATGACCAGTAGTGAGATTTCAAGTACAAAGATCATTTTAATTATAGCAAAGCACTCAAACATGAAACATTAATTTCCTTACTTTGCATGTTGTATCAGTCTTGTCCAAGGGCACAGGGGAGCCATGGGGTTAGAATGCACCATTTAGTTTGGTACGGGGGTCATTCTCAAGGAGGTGAACGATGGCACAGATGAAATAGTGCGGTGCTGGGTTGCTGCAGCTGAGCAGCAGCTGTTCAAATTTTGGAGCATAAAATGTTATATATCTGGAAAGCAACCAGTATGCTTCCAAAGGAAATGGGAAACCTTCTGAGTTACATGATATATTTCAGGAAGGAGGGGAAGATGGTAAATCTTTGATGTATTGTACCTCATCTATGATACTAGAGCACTTTGTTTTGATAGCTTTAAAAATGGATACTGGAATGGAATTCTAGACACCTACCTTTGATTGTTGCCTTTTAACATTTATTCCTTCACTCTGAGGATAGATTGATTAAAATTTTGTCATATTTTGGCCTCCTTTCATTTTTTCGTTGTCACTCAGGATGATGCCAGGCAGCACCGGATCTACAATTGTCCTGTCTCACTCCTGTGCTGACCACAGCCCCTTGGGAGCTCCTTGCTCCTGACTGCCCTATGGGGCTTTGCTGCTGCTCCCCCTGGGCAGCAGGAGACAGCAAAAAGAGAGGGTTCAGCAGGAACTGAGTGCACACAGTGTGAGTTGTGTTTCTAAAGCAGGTCATGGGCTGTTTGCTTAGCAGAGAGCCATTATTCATTGGGTACTTATGGAAAAAATTATTCTCTGTTGTGTAGGAGGACATCTATGTGACTGAATAAAACTTTTAACTCATTTCACGCAGGGTCTTATGGGTGTCTAAACTGTCTAAGAAATGTTTAGTACTTGATGAAATATGCCAATAATGTCTATATTAGTTGATTTTTGGAGAGAACTGAGTTACAAATATTGAAGAAACGAATGAAGAAAAATGTGATAACATGATTTCATAAGGCTAAATCCACTTCCTCTTAGTGGCTAATATTTTGATGTGATTCATTATCTCTTTCTTCACAGAGTATTTGTGCTGTATATTTGAATAATATACCTTGGGAGTGAAAAATAATACCAGATTGGAAATCAATAGGAATATTTATTCTTTTTGTTCATGTCAGCTTTTGTTTAGGGGGTGTTAGAATGACTGTAGTGTTTATACAGCAGCACTTGCTCTCAGACCATTTCCAGTAGTGTCATATTTTCATGAGTGATGCTTACTAATGTTCTCTTACTTTGGTCCTCAGGAGAATGAGTGAGAAAGAGTGAGCATTGATTCCTAATTTAGGTAACTGAGCAAATAGGCTGAAGTGGGATGAGTGTTGTCAGAATTGATTATTCCAAGGGCTGATTCCAAAAACTTTTAGTTCTTAAAAAAAAATAAAATCCTAAAGTATCAATTCATCAAAGCCACAAAATGTTCCTGGCTTTCCTCTAAGATCATCTGGTTCGTTCAAGTCTCTAACTGTGGATCTCTGCCTTGTGGATTTCCATCAGGCTGTGCTAGCCAAGCCGCAATTCCCAGGGAATATTCTTGCTTCTGAAATGCCCAGTTAAGCAGTGACATTGCTAGTGCAAATGTGGGAAACATCACGCCAGTGACTCATGATGTCATTGCTGGCTGAATCATAAAAAGTGCCAACCTGATGACCTGTCCAAAACACTAAGACTGTGTGTGTTTGTTGTGCTGATCAGGTGCACATGCCAGAAAGAACTTTTAGTTCTGCTATTGGCTAAATCCTGGGAGATGCTGAGTGGTGGAGGCACTTACCATGCCAGATCTTGATTTGGATGGTCCCCAACTCACTTTTATTCTAAGAAGGCCATCAGAGAGAGGATTTTATGCCAAGTAGTCTGTCACTGGCAGCACATTTGCATGTGGAACCAATGACTGAACCATAAAAAGTAATGTGAAGAATAGTTGCCGCTGTGTTGATTTAAAACTCCCTAAGCAGAACAGAAGGAGATAAATGAATCCAAGAAAAGTGTCTTTGGAAAGATAACAGCAAGAATTTTGTAGCTGAGGTAGAAAAAGCAACGTCTGAGGTAGGTGCAGGTGTTACCAGACTCAGATCTAGATACTGTAAAAGGTGACAACAATGAATACCCTTTGATCTGTTTGAATATAAAGAAACGGAATCTGCATGGATTTCTTACATATAGGGCCTCCAGCTTCCAAAGAGTCCCCAGATACCTGGCCAAAAGATTAGCAAAATCTTCTGAATGCAGACTACAGAGTTTTTTATCACTGCACGATTAAATATTATTTAAATAAATTACCTCTGTCAGAGGGCAGACACTGTTTCAGGAATGGCTTCACTGGCCTGATTTCTTGCTCTGCCAACCATGCTGGTAGAGCTGCAATTCCTTTTGAATAATGTTTCTTGAAAGTTGGGTATTAGTGTAAAATGACAGCAAGTCTTATGGCTGGAATGCAAAGTTCTATTATGTTTAGAATTACATTTATAATTTTGTTATTTACTCCTATAATTAATATCCATTGAGAAACCTTCATACTGAGAACTGCATAAGACTCTTAATTGTGGCTGATTTATAGACTAAATGTGTTTGATTAGAGAGCTGTGAAGCTTCTCATTATTTCTGATACATATGAATACATAAAAAATATTCAGCCTGAAATCCAAATGATGGTGAATTTTGACAGTGAGCAGATTTTCAAAATCCCCTCCATGACTTGCCTTACTAAAGTCACCTTATTCCATCAGGTGTAAGTGTGTAAATAATCAGGACTTTCACGACTTATTTAGGTGCAAATCATGGCACTATCAGCTGTGGAGGTCTATGTTACAGCCCTGCTCTCAGGTCGTGTTTTCCTTAACTTCCCTGGATATTTAAGAATCACCTCCAGTGCCTAGCTGCTGATGTGTAGTTAGAAGTTAGCACACTCGAGCAGTTAATTGATTGCTTTCAGAATAATCATTGTTTGTAATTACACAGTTGCACACAACTTGCATACTGTAGCTTCAGACGAATGATGCTGTCCTGGCATTTTGTAAAATGGCCAAATATAGTGAATGAACACAACATACTCATTAAGATGGAAAAAGGCAGCTTAAGTCCCAGGTTTATTCTCTAGAAATATCAAATGTTAGGAAATGATTGCAATTGCAGTGCTCTTGGAGATACATTTGATATTGCTGCTGGATGAAAGAACAACATTATGTCAGTAAAACCCTTGTGGTCCTTTCTAGGAAAAACTTCCACCAAAATTCTCTCTGTCACATAAACTTTTTCATTTTTAAGAATATGTTAGATGGCTGAATTTCCAGAGGATTTGGCAATGATTAGTTTGGCTGGCTTCTGTTTTTGGTACTTTTTTAAAAAAAACCCAATTGATTCTCATGGCAGGTGGCACTTTTTCTGGGACTATTTCAAAGTCTAAAACTCCTTAACATTTTCCATTTCACAGCTGACACTCAACAGTATTGCTTTATTCTGTTCCCTCAGTGACCATAATCACAGAGCAGCCATACCATAATTTCTGAAATACTGACAAATTTTATCTTGGGATAGAGAATTTCTGAATGGGAAAATATAAACTTGGTGATATGCTCTGGGCAAGAACTCATTCAAAATAAATAGCTTTTTTCTTTTGCCTCCCAGCTGTCAGTGCCTGGAGGGGTGGAAGAGACAGAAACCTGATCTTGTAAACCCAGTACCCCATGCCTGAATTCATATTTATGGTCATAGTGGAATTAAGAGATTTTGCAAGATCATTAAAATCCTGCTCAGCTCATTGTGATAAAGAACTCTGAATAGTACTACTAGACTGACAAATCATAAAACTTGCGCAAGTGGCTTGAAGGTTGCTTCTCACGTCAGCCTTCCTCTCTTCAGGCCGATTGGAGGAAAAATCCCATTCTCCTTTAACTGAATGTGAAGAGCTGCACTTGCTTGAATCTCCAGCCCTTGCATTTGTTATAAACTATGCATGGAAAGATTTGTTTGAGATCTAAACCACAGGCAGCTTTCCATTGTTTCAGCTGAAGGAAAAGTCATGTTTGTCTTGTGTAGCTGGAATGCTCCAAAATTCAAAGTCAATCTGTTTACCCAAATTTCAACCTGTAAAATCCCTATAAAGGTTTTGAAAATGCTAACATGTGAAAACCCAGAGTTTTTGGATTGGTAATTTTAATGGTGGTTCAAAGACTGGAGATTAGAGATTTGGGTATTGCCAAAACCCAATCTTTATATCAATAAAATGCAGGAAAATTACAAAAATATATTTTGCAGTTTATGATAGTAGAATCAATTTGATATGATTGTGTATGTTTCATGGTGGTTTTTTTCCCCAATCCTACTGCAATGCACTAAAAGACAACCTTTCTTAGATGAAGACGTGATACAATCAAGGAAAAAGTTGTATTATACTTGGACATTGAGAAAAATCAGGCAAAGAGAGCCACTGAGAACAGCAAGAATTGTTTTTGTCTCTCACGCTCTACAGTAACATCACTACTCAGACAGACAAATAAAGGGGGAGGGTTTTTTTCAAAATTCCACTGACTCTAGTTATGCTTTAAGATGACCCTGCCAGATGACCCACTGTGGTGCCTTCCAGCCTGACCCATTCTGTGATTTTGTAACTGATCTACCCAAGTGGGAGTATAAATTTCCTTCTAACGTATTTCTCAGTTTGCTTATAACAGTGTTTTGGGTGAATGGTGGCAGAGTTGTTAATCAGAGACCAACAGGATTAGCAGATGTGCTTGAAAGATGTCAGCAGCACTTCTCCCTTCAGCAGGGTGCAAAGGATTTACCCTGCAAGGGCCTGTGGGGGGTACCTCTGTGAAACCATCTGTATTGCACCCAGGGACTGTGCTCTGACAGGGTCCCAGGGGAAAAAATGGAAACCTGACATCTGCAATGGTCCTTTTTTTCAGGTACTTTTGAGTAGAGATAAAGTGACCTGTCTAATCAGAGATTCTCAGTCTGAGGCTGCACAGCCTGATATTCCCTCCCGTGAAATATCCAACTGTCATGGAATGAAAATGGTGTGTGCACTCTCATTAGCCTAATGACAATGTATGGAGCACAGCCTAGGCCAAGAGGCACAGCCTAGGTCAAGAGATGCAAATCTAATCTGAGAGGAATCAGTGGATTTGCAAAATACCTTTCTCCTTTCAGTGACCAAAGTTCAGCTCTTCAAAGATGTTGTTATTCTCTGTATTAAGACAACCCCATTTTTTGCCAGGAAAAGGACACAGCACTGTGATGTGAAGGCGGAAAATTAGGTACTATAAATATGACAAGGTGTTTGGAGGAGATCAGACAGACCCATTTTTATTAAAACTGATGCTGCTTTGGATGAAACAGTGAAGCAACTATGAATGTACATTGTCCCAGATATCAGTCTGCTAATAAACTAAAAAAAGATACTGAAATTCATCTATTCATCTTTTATTAATAGCTTCATAACCAGGCATAGCAATTCTCCCTCCCTTCCTTTGTGAAGAATATTAACTGATGGCAGTTTTGACACTTTCCATCTTTGTTCTTTATAGGCTATTTAAAAACAAAGACTTTAAAATGTGATCAATTGTAGTGGCTTACATGAACAGGTACTCAAAGGCACATGGAGAATAAGATTTCATGCCCTGATACATGCACATCATGCAGTTTTCTAAAGACTTGGAACCCCTAGAAGGAAATAGAGATCATTAGATAGGAATGTCTTTAGGACACTATCAATAGTCTATCTTCTTTTTATTCATAATTAACTGGTGTTTCCCTCTTTTGCTTGCCTGCCAAGACAGATTGGATCAGATATCTGTTTTACTGTTATTTGAATTATTTCCTTATTCACCAAAGAGGTGTTTGGCTGGGTGGGTAAGCAGAAGAATAATGAAATGAGTTGAGAAAGTTTAATAAACATAAGTAAAACTTGAAAACAACAGCTTAAGGTTTTTGAGCCTTGGATGACCCTTTGATTACTTCCATTTTTCATTCCTGTATGTAAGTATGCACTGCAGCAAATAGAGTAGGAGAGGGAGTTAGTGGAATAAAATTTGCCATAAATAAAAAGGGAAAACCAGAAAGAGGTAGAATTGAACTTGACCACTTGAGTAAAGAAACATCTTTTGTCATAATTTATATTTGGCAAATGCATATGTTGAAAAAACAAGCTGAACTATATCCTCCTGCATTTGAAAGCTTGTTGGTTTTTAATGTTGAATATAATGGTCCAGATCAATCTCTCACAGGTGTTCCTTCCCATGGGAGAGTTGCCTTGTTGCTCCTCCACATGGAAGCTGCGGCTGTGGCATGGTGTCTGGCTCCTGGACCCCCCAGACACGCACTGGTTATATTTTGATAAGGTTTCATTTAGAAAGAACAAGTTACCCTTAAGTTAAGGGTAAGACCCACTGCATTATCCTGTAAAGATAGTATTTGTGAGAGGGGAGCACACTCTGGGGCCACACAAATTACAATAGTGCTAGCAATGAGGAAGAAAGTCAGAGGAAATTAGTGCTGTTATCAGGAAATCCTAGCCAGATGGACAACTTGGTGGGTGCTACTGGATTCAGGAGCCTCCTGTATCTCAGCATAATGCTTCTGGGAAATCTTTACTACAATGTCTCCTCCTACTGGAAACATCTGTTTCATGTGTATTAGCTTAAATGTGGAAATATTGGGGTCTCTCAATAGCAGCTGGCATTCTGTTTCATAATTTCATACGTTCTCTTGAAGAAGTAAAATTCCTCTTTTAAAATTCCTGTTGCTTGTAACTATGGTTAGAAACCCAAATCTCATGACAGGAGGGTTGTTATATAGTCTTTTTGCTTGCCACCTATTGTCTGCATTTGAGATATATGCTAATGTTTCCACTTCCTGCTAGCAGAAAAATAAAAAGAGTAAGTATTTGTTGATCCTGATGCCTCAGGTTTTCCAGGCTGATGTATCCCTGGCCCTTCCCTCCAACAAAGCCATTGCCCAAGGGCTGGTAAATTTGTTTTTTTCCCATGCTATCGTTGATTATATTTGCATTACTGACAGTTTGCACATCTTTTTCTATTATTTGTTTCTTTTTCTTTCTTTTCTTCTTTTAGAAGACTGGCCTATCTTTTGCTTGTGGAGTTTTGCCCCCCAAAACCAATCCTTTCTTTTGTGGGAATAGAGGTGAATTGAGGGTTCTGACTGGAGAATTCAAATCACTGCAATTTAAAAATTGCCAGACCAAGGGTGACTTCCAAACAGAAGGTGCAAAAGTTTCAGTTTTCTAGCATGTTTTAAATAGCCTTTAAGCCAAGAGCATCCACATGCAAACTCATTTTGCTCTTTTCATCCTCGAGGAAAAGCTGATTTGATATTTTGTGAGAGCAACATATATTGACAAACAGAGACCACAATCTTCTTTATTAATGACTGCAAGGTTGTGGTGTGAAAATTTGTCTCAGTCTTCAATGCACTGCAAATGTACTCCTGCATGGCAAGCCTGAGATTGTAGTAATACTGTTTTCTATTATGTTGCAAATTGACCTTCTTAAAAAAAAAAAAAAAAAAAAAAAAAAAAAAAAAAAAAAAAGGAAGCACAAGAGGACAGCCTGGATAATGCTACAGTTTCTTCATGGATTTTTCAGGGACTTGGAGCTTCCCACCTTTGACCTTGTGAATTTTGCAGCTAAGAAAGAAATAATAAATACTTTGTGCAGCTTAAGTTCAGGGTAGGTTAGATCAAAACTAAAAAGGGACTGTGACAAACTGTAGCTGAATTTTAAATGAGTATGAGACTATTATGACTACTGATGTCTTGAATCCTAAGTTCTATATTAAGGTCAAGATAATGGCTTAGTGTTTTATGAGCCTTTGTAGTCTGAGCGGCACCATGTCTTTAATCTTAACTTTGCCTCGAGCCAAAATAAATCTCAATGTTGTAAACTCTATTGTAACATAACTGCCCTGTTCAGGAGTGATCATTTGTTCTAAACGTCACTAATGTCTTACTGTGGCAAGACAAGAAAGGAAATCTTACTCCTTCTCTTGAAATGGCAAATCTGGAAGTATTGTAGCTTTTCTGTGTGAACTGAATCCTTATTTCTGAACATTTTATCTCCAACATTTTGAGCTGGTTCAGTTATTTTCATCACTATGTAACTCAGGTTGAAAAGAAAACTGACTGCCATCTTCAGTGGCTTTCTTTGAATGTGCATAGCCTATTTGTTTATGCATCTGCTGTACCCCTAGACATATTTGAATAAATCAAGAATGGACTTTATGAATGTCTGTCTGAATGTTTGAAAAAGAACTGCCTTGATTGGGTGGAGGGAGAGAAAGTAGCAAGTAGGGTAGGGCCTTTATTCAGTGAATGTCACAGACCTGTAGTTTTGTTGCCTGAACTAAAAGTATGTAAGACTGTGCCTATGCACAACACCCAGCATAATGGATTTGTCAGAGCAATCCTTTAATAGGTGATACCTCTGTGATTTTCCTTAGCATTGTACTGCTACAGTTATTTTCCTCATATTTTTTTTCCTACTTTGTCGTCAGCCTTTAAAAAATTATTTTATTTTATTTTATTTTATTTTATTTTATTTTATTTTATTTTATTTTATTTTATTTTATTTTATTTTATTTTATTTTATTTTATTTTATTTTATTTTATTTTATTTTATTTTATTTTATTTTATTTTATTTTATTTTATTTTATTTTATTTTATTGGCATGTATCTATTCAGCATCTGTTCCTTCTTTTCAGGATCTTAAAAACTGGGAGATCATTTAGAAGTGCAGACAGACTCCTTCACAGTCAACTGTGATGGAGTTTGTAATTTCATGCAGTATTCTTTGATGAGACACAGGGTGCATCCTGGATTAGTTTGCATATCAGATGATTTCCATGTTGCCACCCATGCCTCAAAAAAGCTGATAATGAAGTGCATGGATGGATAGGTATCATAATTATGTACCAAAGTTAAACAAGCAGTAGGCAATGTTTAATAGCCAGTTTAGTGCTTTAGACTGTCCTAGAGAAATATCATAGGCAAAATGCATTTTTGGTGTCTGTTTTTTTACAAATAATAATTTTATAGTTACTCTTGTATTCTGAAGGCTGGTCTGGTGAAAGATGTCCCTGACCATGAATGGGAAAGTGGACTAGATGATCTTTTGAGGTTCCTTTCAATCCAAGACATTCTATGATTCTATTTATTCTTAGGTCATCCAGTCTCCCTCCGCAGCAGCAGAGAGAGATGCCTCCAGAGGATGATTTGTTGTATCCCAAGTTGGTCTGTGTGAGATAGAGGAAAACAATTGTTCTCTAGAAGCACTTGCCACTTGTCATTCCATGGAGGGAACCTTGTTTGGTGTCATAATAGGAAACATAAGTGGCATCTTAGTGAGATACCCTGGACTGAAGGGAAATCACTTTTGTAAAGCATTTTTTATGGGAATTCAGGTGGGGGAGTATTCACAGAGGAAAGAGGTGTTGGTGTGACTTTAGCACCAAATACTCTGAGCCAATTAATACTTTTTTAAACCCAGGGGAAAAAAATCTTATCTCTCGTAAAAACCTTCTTTGGTACATGGCAAACTAAGTTTGCTGTGTTTTTTGCATGTAGACCATTGCAATCAAATTAAGATTCTTGCCAATTGCCATTTGAAACCAGAATGGCACAATAATCTGTACCCATCTCTTTTTTTTTTTTTTTAAATTTGAAACTAAATTGCAAGATCCTGGTTTTTATCATCACTTCTTTGAAGCTCAAATCTGCTCTCTAAATGCAATAAAATGTTATTTAATGCTCTCTCCAATGTATATTTATATCTTCAGAATTTCTGTAGGCTGGCATTGGTCATCCATGGCAGACATTTGGTCTGACATTCTTCCTCCAACTCATTCACCTTGCTTCAAGGAGGGCGTGAGGATAAATTGCTCCTTCTCTGCTGCCATGTTTGCCATCATTTAACAGCCTTGTGTCAAGGCAGAAGTGCTTATAGATTTTGAATCATGTATGCTTGTGAAAATTATTCATTAGAAGTGAAATAGTTTTCTGGTATCATGCATTGGAAAAAGTTCTTCCCTCCATGGAGGTATTGCTGAACAAATTTAAAAATGGTTTGTGTTTACAAATCCAGTTCATTCTGTTAAAGCAATAATATTATTCAAGGCTAGTTGATCTGTGCACATTAAAGAGTCAGGGTTTATTTATTGTTACAGTGGGATCTTGAGGAAAAAGTTTAAAAAACCCAATAAAAAGGGTTAGTGTAAAATACTGTGCAATCCTGGGCACTGCACCATGTGAATTTTGGTTTATTGTGATTTTTTTTTGGTGAAAATTGCAGTGCTTTCAGACAAGGATCTGGAATTCTGCCACCTTCCTCTCCCCTGTATTTCTAACCAATTTATGGCATGAGAGCTTCTGGGTGTAGAGTGCCTTTTAAACAATTTTGTACAGTGTTAGGACAATGACATTTCAGTCCTTTTTGAGACCTGCTGGAGTTACTGTATTGCTAACAGCAATGTTCTGAAAAAGCGCTGTTAAAGCTTAAAGCCCCTGCGGACTTCACACTGATGATGTGATGCACCAGCTCACCAGCTGACCTCGGCAGAGATCCTGATTCATGCTCTTAAGGCAACCTGAAGTGTTGCTGCCTCAGACATTTAAACTGTGCAACTTAAAACAAACTTATTTATGGTGATAAATATAAATCTCTGCCCTAAGGAATAACTACTGTCAGGACCGTGACCCTGCCCTAACTGATCGTGACAGCTACTGTACTTCTATCTATCAGATGTTCTTCCCAATACAATTGCAAAAGGATCTTATTCTGAGAAAACCCTGTTTAAAGTCTGTCTGGTGGCAGAATTTAACAGCTGTTGACATAACAAAAAAAGTTGGTAGTAGCTCACAGAGAGTAATGCATGTGACAAAATTAGCCACTGCCACTGAGCATGGGCAGCTGTCAGGCAGAGCTGCTGTGGACTTTGTGAGCACCAGCTTCTCTTATGCTAGGGAAAATATGTTGCAGCGGCCACTGAAAACCAGGTCCCCTAAATGCTCTCCTGTGTTGGTAACTGGTCATGAATTTAGAGGAGATGTTTCTGTTTCCTGCTTAGCTGGGTGCAGAGAAGGACCTGAAAGAATAAGCACTGTGAAACCTGTGGTATGACAGTGTGAACACTTGCAAAAGCAAGTGTGAAATGTGCTTTCTGCCTATGCCTGTGCAAATAAAGCTTGATTGTTCTGGTCTTGAACTAAAGCAAATGTCAAAGGAATATAGAAATTCTGTCTTTTTCTTCCCCTGTACAAAGTGGAATGTCCACAGTGATTTTTATTTTATCTTTGTGTTGTTTATCTCCATCAATGTGCCCATTGGTAACTTATGCATATATACTTGGTCGGATTTCTCATTTCATTACAGATATTGAGAGAAGATGTAATTTGTATTGCTCTACCATGTGAGGCACCCAAATAGTAAATTTGCTGCTTCTTAATATTTTTAAACTAAAGAAATGTTAATTTCTTCTGTGTCTTATTATTAAGTAAAACTTTGGGCCACTTTTTCTTCTTTTTTTTTTTCCTTACATATTGCACAATATACTTTTTGACTAAAGTATTTTGATTTTAAGCTATTTCAATTTTTAGAAAGTTTTCATCTCAGTAAGCAAGTTGATTTCTTTTTCCTGTAGCTACTTTCATGTTCAAGAGTCCTTCAGATTTAATAGCAAAAGCGGATCAATATTTTTGCAAGTAATTATTATATCTATTAGAGTTCTTGCAGTTGTTCCCACAACGTTATAAGGATAGATGCCAGCCATTTTATGAGAGAGTATTGCTTATATGTGCATGTCATTAGTACATACAAACTAGTGTATTTATATGTCGTTAGTATATGGCAGGTTAGGCATACAGATGCTGGTTTTAAATTGACTGAGTGATACTCATGCATAATTCCCTGAAAAGCCTTGAATGTGCAAAATCAAATGAAATAACAGCTGCTAAGAGTATTTCTGTTTGCTTTTTGTAATAGCTGAGCAAGTCAAGGGAAGAACAACCCAACATGAAACAAAAATAACAAAAATACCAACAGTGTTTGGAAAGATACCAAATTACAATTTGCTGGAGATTATTTTGAGCAAGAATGGTGCCGTGCTTACTCTGTTCTTACACTGCTCCCTTGGGAGCGGAGCAGTCACAGCTGAAGTCCAACACAGTCTGGAGGCAACATTTTGGGTTTGGTGGACCTGGCACATCTCCGGGAATGGCCTCTGGACTCCAGGGAGGAGTGTGTGCAAGGGCAGGAGAGAGAGATGGAGAGATATGAGTAGAGAAAATGAGCCCTTTGAACACACTGTGCATACACAAACTCATTGGGGGGATGACTGCATGTCACGGGCATGTGCAAGGACCCTCAGTGCCTATAACTGAGGCAGGGAGACGAAGACAAAGAACTCTACCACATAGGATCTCAAAGGTGTTTGTGCTGTTACAAGTCCCAGACTTGTTGCACTCTCCTTTTAATCATTGTCACTTAAAGATTCAATTATTCAGATGTATTTTAACTGCTTGTGTTAGGGTGGGATGATCCAGGACCCTTCACTGGGCTTGAAGGGGAAATAGAGTGGGCAGCCCCATGGGCAGACCCTGCCACTGTGCACCTCACATCTTTTCACCACTAGAGCCCCTCCCAGTGCTCATCTCTGTCCTTCCTGAGGCTTAGGAAACAGATAATTTATTTTCTTAGTTATCACTACTGATCAGGAATGTTGCTCTCTCCCTTTGAGGGCAGAGAGAGAAAAGAAATGTCATCTTTTCTTTTAGCTAGTGAGTGCTGCCTGCAAAGTAGAAAGAAAAGCTCTTTCACCTTAGAGACAAAAAAACATTGTTTGCTTTGTCTTATAGGATATTTAGTGGTTATGAAGTTTGTGAAAGACAGCATGGAAATAATTTCAGAATAATATACACAGGGCTTTATAGAATTATTTTGGTACATACAAATAAAATATATGATTATAAACACATTCTTACAGTAGTATAATGTTTCAAAACAATTTTTGTACTGGCACCTGAGAATATTCATATTTCTGCACAAGTATTTGACAGAGCAGCCCTGTTATATGTGTGATGGCTAGAAAACTCTGTCCTTGGTATATGTTAAATCTGAGGTTACATTCTAGGATACTTTAAGATCACAATTTCTCTTTCTTTCTCTCTAAACAAACTCACAGAAGATACAGCATGCACGTCCGTGCTTTCTGCTGTGGGAAACAAGGGCTGAGCTGCCTGTACAGATTGCATATTAAAGAATTTAGCTGCAAGTGACATAGCTAGTAATAAACCCAGGTAAGATTAATGACAGGAGGCTGGGAAAAGTTTCTCTGAAACTGAACCACTTCGGTGGTACTAATAATTGTTATTCATTATGGGTTAGTTCTAGCAGCACAACAAATGCTGTTGCCAAGCTTGCTAATTCCTTGAGCTTGTTTACCCACTTGTTTAAGAAGATTTGGTGCTTAGTGCGGTTTATTTGTGTTCCTCTCTATCCTTTTCTAGGGTTGGTTTTGATTTTCTCATGTTCTCCAGAGCAAGTGGATATGTTCCCTCTTTGCAGCTCTTGACATGGCAAAAACTTCTAAGAAGATGGAGTGAAAAGTTTCAAAATATGAAAGGAACTCTGCTGCCTGTCAAACAAAGGAACAATACTGTAAGGTTGGAGATACCTTTTTAGTGATTGAGCAGAGTCAGTTATGCTTTGCTTAGCTTGCAAAGGCACAGTCTTTTTAAAAAAGAAAATTAGTTTTGTGGGTTTCCTTTTTTCCCCCTAAATCTTTTGCAAATGAGTTTGTACTAGGCTCATTTACATTGAAAACTTCACTTTCACATTAAAAGATAAATGATTGTCTTATGATAATTACATAGTACATTTGTAATATAATACCTAATTTTTATATTACTCTTACGTCAACTTTTTTATGATACCTGAAATTATAGGAGATTTATGAAATAAATTATATGAAAAATAAATAATATTCCTCTAACTTCTACACATACTAAGTCTTTAGGATAACCATGACACTTCTTTATATCACTTCCCCTCAAGTTCTCTTTTAATATCTCCGTATTACATAGCTGTCCATATATTCTTGTAACAGGAAAAAGAATACCAGTAGAAAAAGATCATAATGTGCTAGGACAACGCCTCTCTACTTTTATTAGTATTGCATCCAGAAAGCTTAACCAGAGTTTGGTAAAGAATATCTTTGAAGTTTTGGATTGATTTATCAGAATTCAAGAATCTGATTTCAACTCAACAGAAAATAAATAAATAAAAAACCCAGAACAAAACAAAATACGGGAGAAATGCTGCAGTGGAAAAATACCCAAGGCTTTATTCACATAATCCGAGTGTGAGTAACAGACACAGCTGGTTCATATTTCAGGTCCTTTGATATTGAGTGAGGAGGTTAACTCAAAGACCCTAAATTAGCCTTTGCTCTGAATTGCCTCGTGGAGGAATCCATCCCTCTGCCACTGCCTTTGAAGAAGTCCTGTATGACTATCTGGGTGAGGTAAATGATATGAAAGCTAGCCCCTCAGAGGGTGCTGCTTTCCTTTATGTGTTGTCTGCAAACTCTAAGAGAGGGACTTCGTGAATACTGGAGTGGTATCTAGCATGATAGGAGAGGATTCACCAGGGGATCTCTCCTCTGCTATCATGGTAAATTAATATTAAAGAATTTTACATTGGAAGCAAGTTGTTCAGACTAACAAGTGTCATGAATAATATTTACTTAAGAAGATACCGTGGGCCCAACTAGAGCTCTGCTTAGAATTCTGAAGGGAAGCACCAAGAAAAATCTAAAGTATCATGACCAAGTGACTGAAAAAGCAAAAGAAATGAAAACAAGGAGCAGCAGGTGGAATAACCAGAACTGCTCTCCTCTCTTCAAGTCCTGATCATGTCAATAAATTTAATGTCCAATGTCAAATGCTGAGATGGTGGAAGAGTGGGAGAAAGCAAAGAAACTCTGACAAAATCTCATCAACATAGGTGAGCTATGATCTTGCCCTTAAATTGGATTCCAGCACAGCATGCTGTTCAAATGACCCCTTCATAAAAAGAGAGCCAAAAACTACGGTAAATGGAGACCTGTACTGGCCTCTCTTTTCTCTGGGTAATATATACCCTGGAGAAAGGAAATAACTCACAGCATAATCAAGTTAGATCTATAATTTCTAGGGTATTTTGTATTGTCCTTTCAGATAATGTAAGGTCAGTAGATAAATCTAAAAAAGTAAAATGTCAGAAGAAGCATCAGCCTTGTCCTCTGTAAAAAGGGATCTCGACATAACCCAAAACAAAGATTTATAAGATCATGTCCTTGTAAATATCATTCCCAAATTTTAAGATCAAAATGTTCAATAAGAGTTTAGCCTGGATGACAATCCACTCAATTATGAGCACACTGGTGAGAATTTCTTCTTCCTTCCCCAATCCATGGGTACAGGAAACACATGACAGGTACGATGTCAGTGTCCAAAATTTGGACCAAATTTCATTTTTTCCAACATTTTCCCTTATTACTTTGTTTATTGACAGATAAGGTTTCTATCCTGATGCCTTGTACTGTTTGTATCGTAGGAGAGCTACTGGACAATGGTGCTGAGGTAGGTCTCTCTTCCCCTTTTAACTCTGTTACTGAGCTTCTCCTAAATCTGGCAAGTTGTATTTTTGTAATGCAGTCATTATTCACAATGTTTTTTGGAAAAATGTTCTGTGATCAGAAGTATCTGCAAAAGAAACAGGAAATTAGGAAGATAAGAGTAATTTCTACTATAAGGCAACTTGACCAATGAAATTTGTCAGAAGGATGACCACAAAACTCCGTTGGTGACTGGATTGCTTCCTTGAAAAATGCCCTGTCCTCTAGAATTCTTTTCCACTTAATTCCAAATATTTTTAGTAACAAGCTTATTTTGGAGAAGTTTTCTATGCATATAATTTTTGTTATCCTGTGTGTGTATCACAGGGTTTGAGACATGAATTCTCAAAGCCATAGTTTGCAAATGAAGGAAGAAAGTTACATGCCTATCTATCAGCATGGGTGTAAATACATACACATATATGTGTATGTGTGGTTAAACTGAAAATAGACCCCCAAAGTCTTATAATCATTTTAAACAGCTGCAGACAGTGTTCATTACTTTCAAGACTTAATTTCTATGCTTTTCTCTTTTGGTTCAAAATTAGGAACAAGTCCCATTTTTGTGCAAAAGTCTTCAGATTTGGTTTCTAGGCCTCAAGGCAGATATGGAAAACCATGGTGCGACTGTTCCTGTTCACTGGTACTCACAGGCTGTATGCATAAGCTTGTAAAACATGGATTATCCTTGTCATCTAGATGGTATCACATATGCCTCTATGCCATGTGTGCTTGTAATGGGGTTTGCTTTGACATGATAAGGTGTAATTCCAGTCCTTAACACCTGTGCAGACTCTGTTGCCCTGTAGGCCACTTACAGAATGTATATGATCTTACACGAGCAACTTTGATGATTCCTTTCTGAAAGTACCAGGCCTTGTACTAAGACTAAGCTGCTTTGCAGACTTGTACAGGGAGCACAGGCTTTTAAAAGTCCATGTGAAAGTTTGTTGAGGGCTCTGATAAAAATCACAGCCTTTGAAGTTCATCAATTGCTATTTAGAATAATAGGAATAAGGACTATTCTTTCCTTTTAATTAGCACTGGCTGGTGGATGAAGCACTAAGAGATAAACTGTTTGTTGAAGCTTAAGAGTACACCACGGAAGTCTGAGTCAGTATTGTTACATGAATGCATCAGTGAATAACAATGAAAGCCGTATAATGAAAAGTTTTTCCTCTCATTTAATTCTAATATGCCATAATGGAAGCTTGTGTGGTATGAGAAGCCTTTTCATATATAATTATATTGTTGAAAGCCCCCCAAAAATGAAAATTGTAAATTCTGAAGGCCACAGAAGGACAGATAAATGAATGGCAAATTCCACTGAGTGTTTTATCAGCTTCCTGCCATTCTCTGAACAGTGCCAGATAAAACCCCCAGTGCTTAAAGGTCTTGTGAAAGGCTGTGCATAAGCTTGTAAAATGTGTATTAATTATAAAAAGTACATCACAGTCTCCTCAAACTTCAGTTAGTTTTCTCCAAATGCACAAACATCTCTAGCACTTTCCTATCTGCCCAAAATGGCTGCTTTTAAGATTGAAGTTGCTGAACTGTCTTTATGAAATTAATTTGCCAAAGACTCTTATTTTTTGCAAATAGAGTTTTAGCTTATCTCCTGCTGTTTTTCGTATACTTTCTATTATAAACTGAGCAGATGAGATGAGCCCTTCACTTTGTTCAACAGATACTGCTAGAAGAGACTGATCTTAACAGCTTAGACGTCATCACAGGCATGTGGGCTCAATCTGTTTATGATGGCTATTGATGTCAACAATTTTCCAATTTCAGAATATGAAATTAGAGAAACATGCTATTCTGTCTGTCCTACAAAAGTTGGAAATTCTGTATACTTCAGAATTTAGGAATGTGTTGTTAGGTAATGAGGAGGAGAAACAACCTGGAATATTTCCTGGGTAACCCCTCGGAAAAAAGTTCTAAATCTGAATACAAACAGACACACACACACACACACACACACACACACACAAAAAAAAAAAAAAAAAAAAAAAAAGAAGAAGTGGAAGTTCGTTAATTTTATAAGCTGAAATTTTTCAAAGATTGAGCATAGCTCATCCTCTCCTACTGTTAACGGGCATGGCCAACAGTTGTTGGGAAGAAGTGAGAAAGACCTTCCCTGAAATTGTTTTTGTTGGAAACACTGAAATGTTTTGACAGGCACTGCTGGCTGAGCAATAAAGTCACAGATGGGCTGTTGCTTTGGGTGCTCCTGTTGCTGCCCTCAGGGGAAGGAGATGCAAAGGAGAAAAAAGTGCAGCTGGAATGGACTTCGGGAGAGAGAATGAAAACAAATAGGGCATGAGCTTAGAGAAATATGAGCAAAGATATGAAACAAGTTATATCAGAAGATACCAGAAGATCACACAGAAATGGTACACTTGAGCTGAATGGAGATGGAAATAGAAACAAAGTGTGTATAATCAATGGAGGAAATATTCTCCTCCTGGCAGAGCCCAGGGCTGAGAAGATCCATTTGAAGTCTGTCTGTCCATGAGGCAAGCCTCTTCCTTCCTTTCTCAAGTCTTTCTGAACATAGTCCAGCAGTTTTCCTGAACTGAAATAATTACTGGTGGGCTTGGTTCCTCTAGTTTGTTGTTTTTTTAAATGAAGTTTTTGTTGCTGTGGACAAAATTAGTTTGCACCTCTAGCATTTAATAGGCTCATTGGACCAGCTGTTGGATCATCTGGGGACTTTTGAATAGTTGTGAAGTCAATGTAAAATTATGTTGAGGAATACAATTAGTGCAGGTAGCTCAGTGTGCAGCTGCCATGGGAGCTGGAGTTTGAGCTCTGGGTGACGGGAACCCCAAGAAAGGGGCCAAAACTGGTGCTGACCCTTTGCACAAGAAAGGGCATGGGGTCCTGTGGTGGCTGGACAATCAGAGACATGGCAGGAGCCACTGACCCAGCAGAAAAACTTCAGACTATCACACATGTAGACCACAGGTTATAAAACCCAGGGGTTCCTTGGCTGGGGGTCCCTCCCCAGAGGCACCAGCTCAAGCTGTCACTCTGTTGTTGCACCATGATTAAGGTCTTCTAAGGATCCAGATGTCTGAGGCTCTGCTGTGGAAAACCGAGAGTCAGGTTGGTAAGGTAACCTTGTCTGTGTGGGTGTGGGGTGTGTAGGGAGGCCCCCATGGACTCCCTGGAGCCCCCTGCAAAGGGGCCTCAGTCCCAGCTCGTGTGGTCTGAGTGTGTGACTGCCAGAGCAGCTCCTGGATGGTCAGACAGAAAGGTTTCTTTAACCTTTACATAATTACTGTAATTGGAATGCATTCCACCTTGCTATTCCTGCAAATAGTTATGAGAATGTCAACAAAATACATTTTTCTTTTGGGGATTCTTATGTGTGGAGAAACTTTATCTTGATACTCCTTTTAAAAATGGTTTTACTGCGCTCATGAACTATTGTGCACATGTATTTTCTCTTTTTTCAAAGGAGAGCTGAGAAGAAAGCGCTTCTCCATTTTCGCAGTAGCGTCACGTATGTGAACAAAAGCAGCTTCTCTCCATTGCAGTCAATCAGAAGTTTATGTTGCATATGTATTCCAATTTTATCTCTGCTTACATTCTTGAGCAGTTCCCTTTCTATGTTGACACATGAATGGCATGTTGTCTTTGTCTTAATATTAAGGTACAAGTTAGGCTTGTCCCTTTCACCAACCAGGCCAGGCCGATGCTCTTTGAGACAGGCAATGCAACTTCTGCTGATCACCATCACAGAGCTGTGCTGTCTTCACCTCTGCAGCCCTTGTGGCTGCTCTGTGCAGGGCTGTCTCCTCTCCAGAGCTGCACTTCAGGGATTATGGAGTGGATGTTAAAAGCCCACAGCAGGCAAGATCCACTGCTTCCCACGTCACCACTGGAGCAAGGGGTTTATCACATCCTGTAGGGAGCTCACTGAATGGCTGCTCACAGCCGCAATACAAGTCCTCTAGGAAGCCTTCAATGGTCTGACTGTGCTCGGATTTTTTGAGAGAAGGTCATTAACAATTCTCTGAAGTGCCACATTTTAAACGAAAATAAGTTTTCTTAAATCTTCACTATTTTAATTTTAATTTATTTTGCTAACAGCTTCACCTAAGAAGTATAACAGTGAGTGAAGTCTTAACCTGGCTAATTGAATTTTCTTCTTTAGCCTGTGGTCAAGCATGTCGTGGGTCGCACAAACAGGGGGGTGAATCACGGTCTGGGAAGTCAGCTGATGGCTCCAGCTGAGTGTGTTGGGCTTTTGCCTGCATGTAGGCAGTTTGCTGGATCACAACCTGGGGCAGGAGTCTTGGATCTCAGCAGGAGGAGCAGCTCTGCCTCTGTGCTTGGCTTTTAGAAGTTTTTTAGCAGAACTTAATTTGATTGTAGGTTAATATTCACACTTTTAAAATCAGCTATTAGGGCTTGGATAGCTCTACTAATGTGTTTTGTAAACTCCATTTGCACCTTTGCAAATCTTAGTGGGAGTTCAGCATTCACTGTGAACAATAAAATGTTTGCCTAGTTTGCTCACAAATTGTTGTTCTTTGCCAGAGGCACTTAAAAAAATGCTCCAGAAAAATGCTCAGAAACTGCATGTGTGGGTTTTTTATGTTCTTGTTTGTCTTGCTTAGTGCTGCTTTCCGCTGCCTTACCTGCTTCTCCCTAGAGAGTGGAGAATAAAAAGGAAGGTTCATGTAGTATTTTTCTCATCCTAAACTGACATCCAAAATTCTTTTTTTTTCTGTTGTCAACAGCTGGTAGTGGAGCTCTTGGCTAAATTTTGTTACAGATGAGTGTAAATTGTAGAGAGCTATCCTACATGAACAGCAAATGCTTCCCAGCAAATTGGGTAACCCTTTTTGAGCTCAGGCGCACAGTTGTGTGGTGTAAAGAGGAACAAGACTGGAGATGCTACTTCTCTTGTGTCATGTAAGGATCTGCATCAATCTTAGAGACAGTAATTCATCATCCAAGTTAGTGTCAGAGGTTACAAT
Organism: Acanthiza pusilla; assembly: GCA_036630365.1. Lineage (NCBI taxonomy): Eukaryota > Metazoa > Chordata > Aves > Passeriformes > Acanthizidae > Acanthiza > Acanthiza pusilla. The sequence goes on along the minus strand of JAXCHO010000036.1, from coordinate 34,924,337 downwards.
GCCCTTGGCTGTGAAAGTTGGGTCACCCAAAGAATGCTACAAAGACCTGGAAATGGTCCCTGTAATTACTCCTTATGAAATAATTTTCATTGTTTTTTAAATACCAACGAAAATGAACTTGCAGCAAATAATCTCAAGACCAGAGAAATGTAATCATGTGCATTTCAGAGGCCAGGTAGGACCATAATTTCACATGAATGTTTGGCTCTCCCTCAAATGGACATAGACGGTAATGGAGAGACTACTTTGTTGTCAGGGCCAGCCTAATTTATTTGACACTTTTTCATATCCTAAGGATGAAGTTGGTTTCTGCCAGGGTGAGGTTTCAGACTGTTCCCTCTGCCATTGATCTATTTTAATCATTGAAAGGCTGCTTTTTGGGATGACCTTGTGTAGATTTTGTGGTTTGTGCCATGGAAAGTTTATGTGGCTGATGCTGATGCTGCTGAGTGCTGCTGGGGTCCAGGATGTGTGCCTTCCATGGGTGGCTGCTCCTGGCAGAGGCTTGATCACAGGCTCTGCAGGCAGAAATGGTGTGCCAAAATTTGAGTCCCTTTCCTAGTGAGAAATCCTAGAGTTAGACCAGAATTCACAGATTTTGAAATACGGTTTTGAGCTGGCCCTGGTAAAATTAAATTTCTTCTTTTTAGTATTTTATACTAACTTAAAAGCGTGTTCATACATGCTCTTTTTAGTCCTTTGGTTGCCCTAAAAACATGGCATGGATTCATGGATTGCTTGTAGACAGTTTTTTTTTTTTTCACTGATCTTTATAGTGCATGTTTCCTTGGAATTAAAACAGAATATTTAAACAAAGCCTAAAATTCTCTTCACACAGATTCGTTAAGGAGGAAAAAACCCTGGATAAAATTATATTGTAAAATCATCTTGCAGTTGATGTTTCACTGTATTAACAATAGTGAAAGGCTATTATGAAACTTCCTATTTATGTGAAGTCTCAAATAGAGATCTGTTTGATGATGATTAAACCATTGTAAACTCCAAAATCAAATGTTTGTTGAGTATTCTAGCGCTCCTGTTTGTGTTCTGCTACATCCCAGACTATACAGTGGTTTCTGCTATAGTTCCTATTTTCATGTAAAGAGGAATTAATTTTAACTATTAAAATATTCCTGCTTTGGTCTCCAGTTGAAAGAAAAAGTGTTCTGTAAAAGAATAAAATTAAACACATTTCTTTAATTAAAAGTAATATTTTCACATCTCCCACACTTGAGCTAAAATGACAGAAAGTTAAAAGCTAAAATTTGTCACGGAAAACTCCAATCTGTATTAATTTCTTAAACAGATTGTGACAAAGACTTGAAGTTTGTCTGAAGCAAAAAAAAAATCAATTGAATGAAACAAAAATTATTAGACACAAAAATTCACCAATTTTTTTTTTCTTTTTTTTAAGCAGGAATGTTAATGAACTCTTTCAACTATTTTTTTGTTACTAAGCTGACTTTTAAACTCACCTTCCTCACAGGGCAGCTGCACTAGTGCAAGTCCAAAATCTAATCCAAGTACCACACCTGGATTTGCAGAGAGACCATTTGATTACTGTCTGAGGATATTTGTATCAGCTGGGGCTTATTAACAGAGAAAGTTCTGCTTTAAGATGTTCTTAATTTGGTTATATATAAAAGCCATCTGAAAGGTTTAAGTTTCATCACACAGATGGAGTAATTTCTAAATTTGTAGCTTATTTGTACTTTAGCTAAACTACTTATGTGCATTCACGTTAATAAGTTGCAGCTCAGGTCTTCATCATTCATTAAAGATGGAGTTGCTAAATCTGACACAGATTGTACCGAGTGTCCGTCTGGGCACAAGGAGCTTGTGAGTTCCAGCAGCAGAGAAGGCAAACCCAGCTTTAGTCAGTGGCAGTGACTGTGCAAAGGAAAATACATGGGCTGTGTGTGGGGGCAGAATTATTCCTTATCCACTGTCTCTCCCTTTGAGTGCTTTTGCTGATCAGCCCCTGCCACTCATTTTTCCCATAACCTGTTGAGATTGGTCTTTGAAGTCTTCTCTTTCAAGCCGTGTTTTCATCTTATGGAATTGTTCCATACAAAGCTTCTGAGACAGGCTGTCCTATCCATGTGTACACATTGCTAGCACAGGATCCCTTCGCATTTTTATTCTTGGAATCTCTTCCTCTGACACCTGCTGTCTTGCCTTGCTCACATCTACTCACAATGTGGCTGCAAAGATAATTTCTCTACTCTACTAATTTGAAATCAACTGTCTCTTCCAGTTCCTCAGCTGCCATTCCTTCTCTCTCAAGCATGAGTCACTTGTCTTTATTTTCAAGACCTTTTCTCATGTCTCTCACATTTCTTGTTTACTACTGAAATGTCTGTTTAAATCTTTGATTGGTTGTGATGCCCTGATGAATTGGAGATGACCACAGACACGGTTTCGGTGTTTTGAATCATCTTTTGACTTCCAAATTTAGATTGCAAGATGCTATTGCAAAATGAGTAAATTTGTGGGTGCGCCCCCCCCCCATATTCAGCAATTACCTCCAGGTCCCTGATTCCTTTCAAACCAAAAGTAGCAAACTTGCACTGAGTGCTAGGAGCTGGAATTATAAAGACTTAAGCACACTATTCTGAATATATTCAAAATGAAAATGCATTTTGAGATTTTACAGGCTGTGGAAGCAGAAAAATGTCCATTGTAAATAAATTCATAGTTTTCCTTATTCTCTTGAAAATAACACAAATTCAAAGAGTGAGAAAGATGATATGAGGGAGAGGCTTGGATTCAGATGGTTTAATTTCTGTCTGAGTTGTGAAATGCTCTCAGGCCCTCCCCTTAAACCCAGGCTGTTATTCCTAGGGGATGGTGCAAGTACCCATGGAGCATTTTGTGGGCCCAGTGTACAGCTGTGATGGCTCATGAACAGCCTTGGTTCCCCCTCCTTCCTTCATTTCACAGGAAAGTGAAAAATCCTGTCCAGGCATACACCACTGCACTAGCTAGTGCATTTACTTTCCAAACCAGCAGGAATTCACTTAGTAATTCACTCTTCAAAGCATGATTTATTCTGCAGAGCCATCTACTTTAATTACTATTTGAGCTTTCTAGAACCACAGGTCTGGGTAATTATTTTCATTGCCTCCCCTTGGTTGCTTATGCTGTATAGATCTGTTGTTTAATGAGTCACTCAGAGGCCAACAGGAAAACTGAATTCCTGAAGTATAGGGTGTCTAGGCAAAAATGCACAAGCAAATATTTTCACTGTAAGCAAGGAGACAGTGATTGTTCGTGATAAACTGGATCTGAATAATTTATTTCAAAGCTTGATGTGAGGTAGACAGATCTTATCATAGGGATGAGAAAGGGGGAAAAAGGAAGGCAGTGATAAGGGCGGTGATTTCAGTCATTCATTTAATTATTGTTATTTAGAATGTTGAGAGCAGAGCCCCACCATGTCAGGTACTGCTAGTGTATAATAAGGGACAGTTGCTGCAGTTTCGCTTCTATGCAGGTCAATAACAGCAAAGTTAAGATTTATTCTTTGGCAAAAATCATATATACATACACTATCCTCACATAATTGTACTTGGCATAGGGGTTTTTTTTGTTGGCTGCAGCTTTTATTAAATGTTTACATTACAAGCAGCTGATCTCCACTTTTCATTACAAATATATCCATGCAATTATCCATACAGGATTTATTTTATTGGTGGATTTACTGTATCACACATGGGGCAACATGCTGACTAGCTGAGTGCAGAGCTGAAGCCATAGCTGAGGAGTTTCTGTGTTAAACTTGGGTGCCATGCTGCAGGAGCATGGCTGTGCTGGGCACAGGGCTGGCTTGGGTGCCAGGGCCACAGGTACAGGTGACCAGTGGGGTCCTGATGTGACAGTGGGCTCTGGCAGCAGCCCTTCCCCAGCCCACCTGCCAGGCCAGGGGTTGTCTGTGCCAAGCAAGCTTGCCTGGAGAGCACACAGGCTGCTGGATCATTCCCACGCTTTGCAATCCTGGAAACACTTTATGTAGATTGTCAGCACAAGAAGAAGAAATCAGCAGGAACTGGGTTGCTGCTAATAAATTCTGCTGGACATGAGAGACCCCAAGCTGTTGCTGCACAGTAATATTCAGAGCTTCCCTTGTATCTGCAATTTCCACCTTTTTCTTCATTTCCCAGAATATTCCAAACATTTGTACTCTCTGATAATGTAGGATATGCTACAGGTCTGAAGAGGAAAGAGTCTTCCTATTACATGGAAAATTTCCATACTGCTTCTGTAGCATAAATCAAATTTTTTGATGGTTGACCAAAAATTATGTCTCTGTTTCACAGAGTAAGGTTAGGGGTAAATGGCATCTTACATTGAAACCAAGCACTTTTCTGATTGCATTTCTTTGTGTAACGTCCTTAGAATGTTGGCACTGATTGAAGAAGTTTGATGAAATGATGATGACACAGTTAAAGACAAAATAATAGTGTGTTTCATGATTTTGTGCAGAAACAGATAGAGGAATTTAAATGTTGGGTCTGCGCATTGTGTACAAGGCTGTGTATTTTGTGTAAGTACCATGGAAAAAGAGAAGCAGTAGAGGGTACTCAGCCCTATACTGTAAACAATACATACTAAAAGAAAAAAGCATATGAGTAAGAAAAGTAGTTTTGAAATCTTCTATCTTCTGTGGTTGTATTTCCCATCTCTGGTGGCAAGCCTTGTTTTCTGGAGTGTGTTTCTCCTCTGGTAGTCAAAACCATTTCTTTTATTGTATGTCGTGAAATGATAGCTCATTCTCTTGCCTCTAAGCTATCACACACACTTAGAAAGAAACTCATCAATATAAATGTTTGTGTCTATGTCTGATTGGTTTCTCATGTTTAAAAAGGAAGAAAAGGGAGATTGATTGCAGAGGCCGTAAAAGTAATGATGCGTTTAATGAAAACATACATTTTATAGGAAAAACACACTTAAAAATTACTTGAAGTTGCTGCATATGAGTTAATGAAATTAAATGACCTTCAAAATTTTGCTAATTTGACCTCGGGTTACCCCTTTGAGCCTTCAGCCAGTTTTACATTTATTTGCACACATGGCATTTATTTTTGTATATTTGGTCTATCTCGAGAGCTTCTTTCAGCTCTCCACATTGAAAAATGTGGTTACAGAGATACACTGCAGGGGTTGCACAGTGTGAAAACCAGGTTGCTGGCTGTCTGGCCATCCCTGAAAAGGCAGCGACCCTTCCTTCTTCCAGTCCTTCTCTTTATGGTGTTGCCTCGAGGAGACAGCTCTCTCTGAATTGTCTGTTGCTATTGTCTGTTCTTTTCATATCAAAACCAAGCTGTTGGCAGGTCCAGCCTGAAATGTGTCTGCATGGCTGAGTTTCCTATGGAAAATGATGTCAGAAAGTCTCTATGTAAGTAAGTAGTAATATGGTATGATTTCATCTCCAGATGAGCTGGACACTGGGATTGAAATTGCATCCGCTGTCAGGCTAGTCCATCTCTGAGGCAGTGGCTGTTCACAGAAAGGAAAATGAAGAAAAACACAAAGTGAAGACTGTGGTCATATGTATATTGCAAGTGTGGTTGTACTGATGGCATCCATCCTAATGACCACTCTCATGCCAAGTGATACTGAAAGGTTCATGTTCACATTGGTCAAAACTGTTCTTCTCTACAATATATAAGCCGTCTCAGTACTACCTAACATTTGGATTCTGGTTATGCAGTCCTCTAGGCTTTGAGATGTTGTAGTAGTAATCATTAATTATAATTAATAAAATTAATTTCTCATTAATAATTGGTAGTAATGATTAGTGGGGTTTTGTTGTTTTCAGCTGCAAGTAAGTACTGAGGAGGCTGTTTTGCAGTGTGCGAGAAGGTTTATTTTTTGCGTGATTTCCCAGAAACCTGTTGCGCAGCCTCAGGTGTGGTATAAGGAGAGTGGGGAAGTTTGTGATCAGGATCAAACAGAGCTGGGAGGCAGCGTGAGGTGCAGTCATGCATAATGTATAGAAACCAGTCCTCAGAAAGAATGGTGTCCTGAACCTCATCTGGGTTTCTTCACCAAGGGAGTTAGAGCCCACGGGTGAGGTAGCACATGCATGATGTGAACGTGCAGGTCCCACATCCTGAGCTGGCACAAGTGGCTGTGACTTGTACATTGGCTCTCAGGTGGGATGGATATGGTGCTAGATGCGGCACTCAGATGGATCATGTCGCTGCTGGAGCACAGATTATGTCACAGCTCCCTGCTTGGCTGGTGTCTTATGCCTAAAGAACTTCCTCATTCATTTATGCTATAAAACACCCTTGGGTATACTTGCGACACCAATTAAACTTAAAACTCTTGTCCCAAGGGTCCCTCTGGTGGTCCTTGGTGGTCATCAACCCTAAAGTTCTACCTGACCACTCGAACTCGGTGTTTCTTCCCAAATTTGGAGCTGAGTTGACAGTACCAGTCTGGCTCATTATTTTGTGTCATCTTTTTGGTTGGCGTTCAATGTAGTTTTGCAGAATGAGCATTGTGTGGTCCCGTAGGCTGGTGGTTTTCCAGAATTAGCATTGTGTTTTTCCACCAGCTGAGCAAATATTTCATGTGGCAACACCTTGGCATTTAGTATCTTATCTGAGTAGCAGGAAGAACATTAGGGATGAAAAATCCCTGGTACTGAATGAAGGCAAAAGTCTAGACTAAAGACTCAGATGGTACCCCTCCCACCACCACTCTGGAAAATGAATTCAGCTCTTTACACATACAGATTAGGAGAGGCTACAGTTGTCCTGAAATTTTGGCACAGCTGCAGGAACCTGGGAGCTGGGACATCCTGCTCTTCCTCTAACCATGGCAACATCTGCAAATAGCAGACATATCACAGTGTATTTATTATGACAGGGGATCTGTCTGGGAAACAGCTTGCCTCTGTTCTCCTGGAAAGGGTCTGGAATGGAAGATGGCAGGTGTGCCATTCACTTCTCTCTACCTGTTATGGCCTGATGTGGCAAAATCTCTGTGTACAGTCCTCTGAGTACCTGGCTCTCTGGGAGGTACCATCTCGTATCTAAGCTCACAAACAGGGAAGATGCATGCCATAGAAAACCATGAAAATCTGGATACAGTCTGCTGGTCACAGAGAAACCTCTAATAGGTAATTGGGGGACAGCATGAAATTGAAGCACTTGGCTTATAATCCTTACTTATTGTATTCACCTAGTTTCAGACTACCAGGCTGTTGGAAGGCTAATTCAGTGCTGGGCTACATATGTGCTTTTTTTTGAGGTGGAGGAAATAGAGTGGAAAGCCTTGTGTCATTTCAACTGACTTTAATATCTTTGAGTAAAACAGAAAACTACCTGTTTATTTGTCTGTTTGTCTCTCATTCTAGGATTTCTGTATGAGGGAAAATACTAGGCTGTTTTTTGAAGTGATCACAGTGGTACTCATTCTCCTTTTAAGATGCCTTGTAATGTCCTGGGACAGTGCTTTGCAGCATATCAATACTATTTTACATTTCTCTAAAATTATAGTAAGACTTTTTTTGACAAATCTGTTTGTTATTTTTTTTAAGACAAGCCTTTGCAAGAGTTTATGGAGAGACAGTAACATTTAAAGTGTGATCATAAAACACATGAAGGTCTTTAGATTTTTATCACAAATCCTAGCTTGCTATTTACACTAACCTCTCCCCCTCTACTGGAAAAGTAATGGTAGAGGTTGCTTCTGTGGCTGCAGCATGCTGCCTTATCTGCAGTTTGAGATGTATAGAGATGTCATCTGCCCTCGGGGAGATTTAGATATCATTTCTAAGCCCAAGGTCCCACCTGTCTTGGGGGAAGAAACCAGTGGAAGAGATGCTGATAAATTCAGTGTAGGATGAAGACTGGCCCCCTGTTGTTTGCCATCCCACGGCTGCTCCCTACTGAATGGTTTTCTCTCATTTCATGACTTCTCCTTCATCCCTTCTGAATGTCTGTGTCTTCCCTGACAATTTTGTTTGCTGCCTTTGGTGTTTGGGTCCATCGAGTGCCTTAAGGTGAACTGAGGATTTCAGATATTTGTGATCAGTAAATTTCACTGTACAAACAAAATCATAAATCCACAGTGCGTGGGCAGGGTTGTCACGTTTCGGAATGGAGCTGCTTTTGTTCCTGAGGTGCCTATCGAAAACGCAGCATGGACTCTCCATTCTCTGGGCTCTTTCATCTTCTGAGAGTGAACTGTGGACCCTGAGTATTTTATTCTGGCATCCACAGAATTTACAATGCCTGTTTTGAAGCAGTCTTCCTGATAAGATGTATTGAAAAAACAAGGAAATAAAAGTAGACAAGATACTTAGTTTGGGCATTTTTCTTCACAGGCAATGAGACCGATACATTTTCTGGCTCTCAGAATAGCACTATTATCCTTTTAAGAAACTTTAGAACAGAAGGAGGCTGAGGCCCATCTAGGTCAATCCCCTCTAAATCTTCAGACATTATGTGATTATTTTTAAAATATGCAAAATGTAACAAATAGTTTCAAAAGTATTAGAAATTTGCCAGAAAGCGCTAGAGAAGAGCTTCCGAGAAGCTTGTGCTTCAATATACTTGTATCAGTCCTTGCTATCAGTTTCTTCTTTATCTTACTGGGTACAGGCAAGCTGCTATATAAAATGCTGTATAATTTTAGGCTAAAATTTGACCATGACTCTACATGGTAAATTTCATGTTACTACAGAATAGCCACAAGCCACTCATTTCTGTCTTCTACACTACAATCTTCTTGTAATGCTGCAAATTACATAGTAATTACAGATGGAATAGCATGGTCTCTTCAACCATTAGTACTCTGCAATTTGCAGTAGCAAATGAAGGATTTCTGAGTCTAGATTAAGTTGTGTATTAGCAGAAAAGAAGAGTTGTAATAACATGATCAAATACAGGAACTAGGAAGGAGGTTAGGAAGGCTTTTTGCTGTTTTGTACGTGTTTAGTCTCTTCCCAGATTTGTTGCCTGCTGGGAATGTAACACAGCTATTGGCTTTGCAGTTTGATCTCAAAGAGGTCCCATGTAAACTGGATTTTTGTTATGGATGTCCATAGGTATGTTTGTCCACATTATCTTTGACTAACACATTAAGGATTTTCTATGTTTTTTTCCTCTTTTTGATTATAACCACCATATTTTTTCTGTGCTTGGACCCCACATCTTAGGAATTAGCTTAATGATTTATTCCAAATTTTTTCTGTCTCCTGAAATATACCTGATTCTTCTTTCTAGAGAAGGCTGAGCAGGGCATGTCTGCAGAGATCCACTCCTGATCCATTCTCTCTTTGATGTGTTTTACTTGCTTCTTGATTTCTGGGCAGGCTGGTTCCAGCTATATGCCCCTATGTCTTCAATGTAAAGGGGAGCTTCTAGACAGAGAAAGGAGGCTGGCAGATGTAAATGAAGGACAAAGCTCCATTAACTTTGTATTGGTGGTAGATAGAGAGTAGGGAAAGGTATAAAGCCTTTCTTTGACACCAGGAATGCTCATGCAGAAAAGACAATGAACCCTCTGTGTCCTCCGAAGTGTTTGCTCCCGGCGTGCCAGCAGCTCCCCTCTGACCTCAGTGCCTCCCTGGTACTCGCAGAGAACCTGTGTGCACAGCCTCAAATGAGCCCTTGGGAAGGTGCAGGATGCTATCTTTCTAGCAGGTGAAGATACTGTTAGACACACAGCTGGCTGGCTGTGGGCACCCAGGAGCAATACTGGCACAGTCTCTGTAGTAAAGTTATAGACCTGGTAATTATCTCAAGCTACTCAACCTTGCATGCCTTCATCATCTTGATAAGATGAAGGCAATCTTATCCCCAACTCCCACAGATTCTCACTCTCTTTGCGACTGTCAGCAATACTGCTTTCCCACCAGCTCCTTCCCAAAAACATCCACCTGAGAGCACAGCTCCTGCAGGCAGCGTGTGCATGTTTAGGTGTGGAGGAGCCCATCTGCTCAGAGCCACAGCAGGAAGGGGTGAGGTGCAAGCCACGTTAGTCAAGTAGGGTCACCCTTCCTGCGCAAAGCATGGTGAAACGCAGGTGCAGCGCAGTCCATGCTATCCATGTCAGACACAGCCTCCTGTCCTTGCTGTCTGAGCTCTGTGCTTGCTCTGGGCTTGCATTGAAAAGGGCAGTGACATCCAACATGCATGGCTAGGGATGTGCAGCAATTGGAAGATGTAGATAGACAAGGATGTTCCTGCCTTCAGCCCTGTGTGACATCCTCCATACCATTCTCTGATAACAGGATGTCTGAGATTCTGTTGCAGGAAACTTAGGGCATAGAATTCTCTTTCCTGTCCTGTGGTGATTTGTGGGGTGATGACAGGGCTGCCTGTGCTGCTGGGGGCTGAGTGACTTGTAGCATGCTCCTACCTAGCAGATGTCCATGTCTCCCTCTGGGTAGCAGCACACAAGTTGTGGGTGTGGATGTCCCCAGCATATCAGTGGCTGCTGTTCAGAGTTGGACATCGATGAGGTGGATCTTGGCCTCCTGCAGGACATCTCCTGGCTTTTGAGCTGTGAGCACAGAAAGAATGAGCACCCAACATCGTTGTCAGTTCTCACCTATCTGAAGGTGACCCCCTTCCCTGGGCCTTGGCTTTGCCTCTGGAGATGTGCTGCTGTGTCCCTTCTGTCTGGCATTGGGGAGAGGGCCAGGTCCATCTCTCCAGAGCCATGCATCCTGCAGCCTGACTGACTTTGGCTTCTGCTGTGGTGAAAGACAAATCTGTCTCCCCAGTGCACCGAGCTTGCCCTCAGGACACAAGCCCTCTTCAGGAACTCACAGTGCTGGAATCCCAGCCAGCAGCATAGAAGGTGTTGTCAGTGTGGAGCAGGCACCCTCCAGGGAACTCTCAAAATATCAGCCTGGCTCCCTTCCAGAGCCTGGGGCCACTTATCCGCAGGTGTCCTGTGTGCCCAGCACAGGCCCGTGCATGGCCAGCAGGATGAGGAGGCACAGAAAATACATCATTGCCAGTGGCACATGTCACCTGCGGGGAGCGAGGGCTCCGTGCCCCCAGCACTGCCACTGCTGCAGTTCCTGCTTATTGCCCACAGTGCCCTCAGCTCCAGGGCTGATTTTACAGAGGGGCTGGGTATGGGCACTGTGGCCTCTGAGCCAGGGGAAGAGATGGGAATGGTGGGTGGGAGGAGCAACCCAGAATGATAGAACAATAGAACAGTTTGGTTTGGAAGAGACATTAGAGATCATCTAGTTCCAGCCCCCCTGCCATGAGCATTGTGGGCAGGGATACTCTGCACTGGGCCAGCTTGCTTGAAGCTCTGTCTAAGTTGGCTGGGAACACGTCCAGGGATGGGGCATACAGAGCTGCTCTGGGCAATGCATCCCTCTCCAGCTTTCCTCTGCTTGCAGGATGAGGGTGTGCAAGTCCTGGGGCAGGCAGCAGTGCCTGGCTCCCAGCACTGCCTGCCAACAGCTCGCAGAAAAACGTCCCATGTTGCATCACTGCCTCTTTGGGGAGTTAGTTCACTGCCACCCTGCTCTCTGCAGCTCTTCGCCACCAGCTCCTTCCCACAAATAACACAGCTGAGAGCACGGCTCCTGCAGGCACTATGCATGTCTTTGGGTGTGAGGAGCCAGCCTGGTTACAGCCATGGTGGGCAAGCAGTGAGGGGCAAGCCCAGTAAGCCAAGCAGGCTCACCTTTCCTGTGTAGGGCATGGTGAAACACAGATTCAATTGTTGATAAGATGGACAGTTTTCCTTTTATTCTTTAAAGTACGAAAATTAGACTGATTTTTCATGTCTTCTTGTATCTCAGTACAAGCCAATTCTTTCATGAATGTGTGGCATTTGGGCCTGAATATGTAAAATGCAAGATATCTGTGTCACTGCTCTATAGCTCAGCTGCTGTCAGTCCTCTCTCTGAAAGACTGTGTAAGTGCTAAGTACTTCTCACAAAGGACAAGGCATAGAGAAAACACTGATGAAAGCACAGGTTATTAAGAAGCATTTAGGTATATCTGATAAAATCTAGCTTTGCTTTTTGTGCCAGCTACACACAATTAAACAGATTAGATTAGGCTTCACTGAGCTCTGGGTGGCCACACCAGCTGCTTCTGATACCCGAGTTGCCTGTTTAAAGTTCGCTCAAAAATTTCTACAGCCTAATGTAGTCTGCAGTTCTTTCTCATAGACTGATAATATTGTCTGTGTGAATAAAACCATATGCAATCCCTACTCTTCTCTAAAGTAAGATTAGAAGGTGCTTAAAATGTACACAGAAGCAAAGTATGCACATGATTAGCATCACCAGCTCCTTCCTCAACTGAGTAACTTTGCCTGTTTTCACAGCTTCCCTGGAGCCAGTGTGGTCATGGCTAGAAGGCAGTCACCGTGAGATCTTGTATGTTTCTGTGCAAAGTGTTTCTAGGTAAGAAAATAATGCTCTGAAATTACAATTTCAGTTTAACAGAGTTAAGCTCTGGTAACAGCAATCCCCCTGGCAGTTTTACCATCCGGGCTAAGTGCCCTGCCTGTGTCAGGCACCGGGCTGATGCATCAATACAGCTCCGGGTACCCAGGAACCTGCTCAGTGTGAGCAGGCTCAAAATGGCCTTGGGCTGCTCTAGACAACTCACCGATGCAGCTTTGTACAGTAGGAAAACGTCAAAGATCCCTTTCTGCAATGTGAGATCCAGCTGCTTTAATGTGCCTGCCAACACAGCCTCACAGAAGCTTGATTCCTTAGTTACATTCCACTTTCTGTCTAATTTGCTGTTTGAATTTTTGGAGACTAAGACAGTTATGGCAAATCATCATAGGCTTTTCAATGAACTGTCTGCAGGAATCCCTCTCTGCTGCTGCAAAGTACAGAACAAGGCAAAAATTGAAAAAAAAAAGGTATAAAATCCTCTCTTTCCCTCATCCAGTATGTTCTTGTCATTGCCCATCCAATGACCCAGAGCTCCCAGGCTTCCTAAACTCATCTTTCAGCCTTCCTGGAGGATGGAACCAAGTGTGGACTAGAAATAGTTATGGCTTTCTCCATTGTATTTACTCCTCATTTCACTCCTGCCTCTCCTCACCACATCAAAATGAAGTCTCTTGGTATGTGGTCAGAACTGCTTCAAACAGGGCAGAATCAAAGTTGCATTTTCCACTTGCAGTGTCTCTGCTACCTGTAAATGTATATACTGAAAACCTCCTGAAGATCCTGAACCAAAAAATAATAAAAAAAGGAAAGATGCATTCAAAATAGCATCTAAAAATTAACCTGCTGACTGATGGATGTATACTATATCTATCTGTCTATCTATGTATCTATCTATCTGTTATTCTAGTCCCATATTGTTTCATGACCTTTTTATGTTTTCAACCAGAGTGAGAAAGAAAAGACACACACAAAGAAGAAAGGGTGAAGCACTTGAGAAAGAGGTAAAATCTCTATTTGCAAGCAAGTTAAACTTTTTTGGCACTTCAATATTTGAGTGCTTTCTTTTGAAATATTTTTAAAGTGCCCAGTTTTCAGAGAGCGCTTGTCCTCTGAGAGTGATGATTACCTGCAGTGTCAGTGCCAGCTGAGCATCTGCCAACACTTGTTATTTTGGGAAATGCAGACCCAATGGGTTTACACTTCTGATTGTCAGTCTGTTTCAAGGAGTTGGCAAATGGTTTGCATCTGCGTTGGTTTTACTGTTTGAATGGCTTCCCCATCCTTATGACGAACCTTTTTCTCAGTGAGATGTTGAATTTTTGGTATGGTAATAACCTTCCACATAAAAATGAGAGCTCAATACATTTTAAAAGAGAGAGACTTTTAATCATTGATGAAGGCACAATATTCTAAGTAGGTCTTAAAACCACCAAAAGTCACACATGGATTTCTTCCCTCCCTTTCTTCCCTTCCAGGTTTTTTTGTTGTTGTTGCTGCTGTTTTCTGATGCCTAGACAGCTGGATTTTTGATACTATGATGTGGCTAAACTTCAAGGATGAAAGGTACTTAAAAATTACACCACTTAATGCTCAAACAACCCTAGTGTTTCTAAACCGATTTTTTCTCCTATGAAAATATATGGTCTGCCAGAATATAAAATGGTGTTCATTTGCATAACTTGACAAATTTATAATGCGTCATTATAGTGTCAAACAGGAGAAATTAAAAGTATGTGGTACTTTTTTTTAAAAAATGGAAACTGATGTCAGAACATTTGGAAAAATATGTCACACTGATTGTTTATTGAGTAATACCAGCTAGATGCACAACCTCTGCTGTTGTCAGTGTCATCTAGAAAGTCCTGTTATCGAAGAAGATGCTGAACAACTAGTCTGAATAGGATATATTTCTCATGCTGATTAAAATTTTACTGGAGAAGTACAGACTTTGGATAAACTATACGGTTACTTTTCATTTCAGCCTGTTGCAGCACCCTGAGTGTGTGTATAAATATTGGTATCTAGGATAGATGCTAAGTGCACATTAATATTTTTTAATTCAAACAGTTTTGTGGTATCATGTCTTACAATTAGGTTGAGACATGTTTCAACTCTAAATCAATTCCCAAACAAAAAATAATTGAGGGTACTTAAAACTAGTTGGAAGTGGTTGATCAGACTCTTCAATTAATTAGGAAAAAATCAAAGAGATGATGGAGCGTGTGTTGCAGAATGACAAGTAACTGCACCAAATAAGCTCAAATCAACAAAAAGCTAATAAGAAATCACATAATTATCTACAATATACTCTTGAAAGACAAGAGGAGTACAAAGTATCTACTACTTTCAAAACAGAGCGAACTGAAACAGTCGAATATATTTGAACACTCGTGTGTGCTTCCCCATCTAAAGAAGTGCATCTTTTAAATGGATCTGAGGACAAAGTTGGGAGTTTCATAATATGTGTACTTGTTAATTAAAAAAAACCCCAAACAAAAACCAAAGAAAAATCCTTTTCTTTTGCACAACAGTCAAGCTGACCAAAATGGCATCTAAGTAAAGATGGTGCTTAAATGCTTTTTTCATGTTGAAGTACATGAGAGGGATTGTGGTTGTGTCCAGACTGAGGGCAAAACTGTTATCTCGTTGAATGCCAGAACTCACAGCAGTTTTGAAGAAAATTAGAGCTTTACCACTGGGATTAAAGTCCAGGGTCCATCTGTATGTAGAACAAAGGAAGGAGCTCAGTCTGAGACGGAATAAGCTGGCAAAAGCTTTTATGGAATAAACAATGATCACTCGCATTTTAACAAACTGTCAGCTTATAAAAAATATCTCTCATTTTTATTTGGCCGGTTAACAGCAATACATCAAGAGGAAATAGCTCCAAATCCCAAATATAAAATGCAGATCTGAATCCTGTCTGAGTGTCCTATCCAATAGAACAGCAAGTGAGGATTAAAAATTCCTACTGAAGCATGGGGATAGCAAGGAGAAATGCACCTTTGCTTCACTGCATTAGTACAGGACTACCCCATTGCCTGTAAAAAATTCTACTGTGGTTAAGTATCTCTGTTTCTGAAAACCCTAAAGGAAACAATATTTGGAAATCATGACAGAGAGTAAAATTAATTATATACACATATTATTTTTTTCCTCTCTGGTCCCTAATAGACAACATTTTTGGAGCAGAAGAAAAATGTTTTTGTTTCCATGGCAACAATATCCACTCGTCTCCTTTCTGTCACAAACCACAGTTTCAGAGCATATTTAGGAAAATTGAAATGTGGGTAACTCAGAATGATAAAGCCAAGTGCAACAAATTTTCAACTAAATAAATATTTGTATTCAGTCTTGTATCCATCGGCTTTGAAAATTTTCAAGGTCAGGGTATTTGTTTGCTGTGCTGATAGCATTCCCATTAAATACTTCGTCCTGTTCACAATGAGAATTCTTATTTAAACGTGTCTTGAATGTTGCTGATGCTACCCTTAAATAATTGAAGTAATTAAAGCAGGAAGCAACACTGCATAACACCTTTCAGAACAGCAAAGAATGCCACTGTAGCTCTTGAGGACTTAAGGCAACTGGTATATACAGCATACAAGAATACATGCTGGAAAGGTCAAGTCTTTAATTTATAAGTGGCTTCAGGGTGTCCTTCTTCTTGCAGTGGGCAATGCTAACTGTGCTGTCAAAGTTCAGCAACAGTCTGTGCAGAAAAGTGTTGAACTGATCTGCTTGGGTTCTGCTTTCTTCTTTTCAATTCCTTCTTAGCACAAACCTCTCAGCTACGGATTCAGTCTCTTTCTTGTCTGTTGGACTTGTTTCTCTCCGAATAATTTCTTTACACTCACTGGGCCAGACTTTCAAGTCTTTGCTTCAGAAACATTTATTTGTAGAAGATGAAAAGGTTTTAACAAGAGAAACGGAGACCTGCACCAATATATACACCGTAGTAGACCTTGGCTGTATGAAGCTGTATATTGATGCCAAGCCTCAGCTTCAAAAAAGAAGTGAAGTGCTTTTATTGTAGTCATTTCAACTCAAAGCAAAATATAGTAGTTTGTTTTTTTTTTCTTTTTTAAATGAGAATTTAAAAAAATAACCCACTGTTGGCAAATTTAAAATATTACTTACAGGAAATGCTCAATGATCAATGATTTTCTCATTGAAAACATGCAGACAAAAAATTCTCCAGTAGTTTTTTCTGTAACTTTGAAAAAGTGGTTTGAGTAGAAAAAACATAAACTATTGAAAGGACTAGAACTTCAGACTCAAAGTGCTGCCTCTGATTGTGTTGCCCTCCTGCCTGCATAACTATTTATGTTTGTGTCCGTGGGGAGCACACTGTGTACGCCGTGCCTGCACCACAATGCACAAGCAGCCTGTGCTCAGAGGACTCTCTTTAGGGCACAGCAGACTGATTAATTCAGATACAGGTGCAAGATGACCAAAAAACCCCATGTGGCTTTTTTACCTATATGGCCCCTGCCAGTTTTGTGCTGAAGGGTGACAGCCATGGAAGCACCATGGGTGCTCCGGAGAAGATGGTTAGACAGATGGGAAGTGGCAGGCAGTGAGATAGAGACTTTTACTTTCCTCTCATCAGTCCTTTTCACCTAAGGGTTGGGGGTTTTTTTTCAGTTTACTTTTTCTTATATAAATGTTCTTATTTATCAAAGTCAGTACTGACTTCTAAATAAACACCATCTTGAGAACATTACAATGCCTGCTCACACCAGATAAAGACCATCAAAGTTGAAACAAGAAACTGAAATGGTGCTTTTCCAGGTGCCCTTTGCACAGCCAGCTTTTTGCAGGTGGCTGCTCTGCAGGCTAAGAGATGTCTGGCATATCTAACATTGGGTATAAGGGAAAAAGCCACAGTTATAGCTCTAGGGAGTGTGATGTTTTCTGCATGCACTGCTCCTGATGTCAGGTTATCAATGCCTCTTTGAGAACAAGCCTACCTTTAACTGTTGGCAGGATTGGGATCCCTGTTAGGGCTTGTCTTGATTACCACAACAGCTGTGTTTCACCTCGGGGTACCATGTATTTCAGGTAGCCTGAGGTAAAAATACAAGTGAAAGCCATGCACTAGGTAACAGTGCACAAGGGCGCAGATTTTACCTCCACTGTGGGTTTAGCATAGAATACCTGATGCATGGTAGAGGATACCCTGAGGTGAAAAAGTAAGTTTTGCTGGCAGGGAGTTGGAGGCCTCTTTCCTGTTCCTTTTTTCACAAAAATGGCAGAAGCTCTGCTCGCTCCCTTTTGCTGTGATTCCTTACATGTGCCCATTTTGTAGTATTTTGTGTTTAGAGCTGAAAATGAATCAGTGAGAAAAAAATACCATGGGTGCAACATGATGGATGCAAGAAACCTCACAGCCGAGCTGAGGCACTGAATGAAGAATTACAATTGGATTTTACCTCAAGGCATAAAACCCCTGAAAAATGTGAGTTTGTAATGGAACGGCTATTGCTGCCACAACCTTAACTTGAACATTGCCAATAGTCACACTATCACTTTATAGAGCAATTTAATGGGCAGCTTTTCGCCTTGCCAGTGGGAACACAGCCAGTTGAGGTGATTGGGTTTGCATGCCATAAAGCAGCTCAACCTTGGAATCCCTTGATGTAAAAACACTCGTTCTTCATTAGCCAAATTTGAAATAATGGCCTGAAAATAGAAGCATGTGACTTGCATATTGAATTTACACTGGTGCTGTGTACATATGACTGTCACCTCACCTCCAGAGTTTAATGGACTTAATGAGCAGTTAAAATGTTTTAGGCAGCCTGCGATGGACATCTGCAGTGTCAGTCAACAGCTGCAGGTGGCAATGTGTTCTGCAGTGACCCACGTGCAGCAGAGCCTGGCCTGCAGGAGCTACTGCATTTTGTAGCTCAGGCAGTGCTCCTCAGCTTGCTCTATTTCACTGAGCCATCAGATCTAAACAACCCACTTCCTTTGGAGATGCAAGAAATACAATAATAATCAAATGGCATTTCTTTGGTTATTGATTTTCCCCCTGGCCTAAAGTGACCAGAATCTGGGATTTCAGGTCTATAGGCAATTCAGCAGGTTTAAAGAATATTTTGCCCTTCCTGTGAAAAAAAGTGCATTGGATTGGGACTATCAGCATGCTTTGTGAATGACATATGTTGGAATGATATCACATAACTAAGTGATTAAAATAAAAGAGCCATGATTTACATAAATATATAGCCTACATAAAATAAACAGAATGTATGTGTCATGACAGTTTTAATATATGTTTATATATTTACACATAGTATCTAATAAGTGTTATATAATGAGCAAACCCAAGTGCACCAATTTCAGCTTTACTAATATGATTTTCATTTGAGTTTACTCCTCATGAAAATCTCCGAGAAGCGGACATGTTTTCAAATTTCAGTTTAGCTGTGTATTACTATCTGAAAAAATATTTTTCAGCTCATTCTAATCCAATTGTGCAAAAATCCAATTGTAATTCTTTCAAGGATTCCTAGCCAGTATCCTTGAAATAAATACATCACAGAGCAGTGAGCACTGTCTGGGAGCTATGAATTTTCTTCCTAGCCTTAATTGCCTTTAAAGAGTTAGGAAATGTTTGGGATGACACGTGAGTGTATTTGGCACAGATGCATGGGATGGGGGCTCTGTCTACCCAGGAATTAAAAAGCTGAAACTGCCTGAAAAGTGGGTGGTCAGAAACAGACTTTTAAACTTCCACCATGTTTAGCTACTGACTTAACTGAGGTTTTCTTTCTCAGGAGGAAGTTGTTCTAGGATTGTGATTTATAGATATTTGTGGACAGAGAGGTGCAACAGACAGCAGAAGCTTAATTTTTCTGAGTGTTGTAGGGTCTAACTGCATCCCTCAGGGACTCCCTGCTCTCACTCCTGCCAGTGTTGCAGCCTGAGATGTGTGACTGTGCATCGTTAAGTGCTGGCAGGGATGCATAGCCCCCATGCACATCTGCCCTGGGATGCCAACACCAATTCATTTTTTCTTTTCTTTCATTCAGCAAGAATCCCAGTGTGAATTAAGTTAGAACAACTGTATTTAAAAGTGGAAATAAGAATGAAAACAATACAACCCCAAATCTGTATTGATTTTTTTTTCTGCCAAGCATATCCAAGTGGAGATTTAACTGTATTTATGCAAATGCAGCTTTAAAGAAGCTTTTCTCTTAGTCTTAATTATGAAAATCCTCTTGAGTCAGTCCACAGTGAGCTATGTTGCTGTTTCTCAAAACTGAGACAATGTGTGTTATCTTGAAAATCTTCAGCTGCCTTCTGCTTGCTGCCCAGAAGACTTTGCTGCAGCTCTGCTCAGGGTCAATTGTTCCTTAAACTTCTTTTAGACTCTGTTCGACACGACAAGCAAATCAATCTTTCCAATTCAGGAGCTGATGAAACTCAACATTTTATAAAGCGTTGCCATGAGAGTAGGAACTGAGTAGATGGCTTTCAGACCTATTCAATGTCACTTTACACTGCTAGGATTTCTACAAATGCAGAATACTAGCCTGCCTCAGTCTGTTCAATACAAATAACCAGATCAAGCCAAATAATAAAACATCCTTTTTATATAGAAATGGCACTGTGACATTTTCTAGGTTCTCTCTCTCTCTCACTTGGTGTATGCATATGCATGCAAGCACACTTTGCATTTAAGAGCCATCAGGTGACTGTATGTATATATACTCTACTGGGCATAACCAGTAGATTTTATGCAGTCTGCAGTTTTGAATGAGGTCACATGATAAATAATTATTTACAGTTAGTTGATCCATATTATTTTAGTAAATTTTTCCAAATAATAGCATCAGATGGTGACATAAATTTACAACTTTGTCTCGGTGCATGAGAATTTCCTCACCTGCCTGTCATTAATAGTAAAACGTCCATGCTTCGTGAAGCAACTTATGACCATATTTTGCAAAGATTGTAACTGGGCGATTCTTTCAGGACTGATCCCTGAGACAGTCCCTCTCGTGATAAAGTGATGAGTGAAGTTTTGGTTCAGGAGGACTCCATAATTTGTGGTGAGGGCTTGCTTATCTTCAAGTTATAGGATATTATTCAGGGTCATGATTGCCTATTTGAGGGAGGGCTATGTAGAACAGGATATCAAAAATGTTTCCTAATTTTAGGTGTGCAATTGCGGGGAATCCAGTGAAGCATAGATATATTACTGTCTGAAAACTGGACATTTTTAAGGCATCTCAAATTGTGCACTATAAGTGCCCTGTGTACCAGTTATTTTCATAACGTGAAGTTTGAGGGTAGACAGAGTTCTCTTTCTATACATTGTTGGCCAAACATAATAGATCTTCTGAGCGTACAAACACAGCAGAGATGACTCCTTAGCCCTGGAAGTGCTTCCTTGTGAAGATCTGTGCATTTGGAAAAAGTTGTCCTAAATCTGAACTTTATTTTAGATGATTCTAGATTGAATCATGGTGGGGTTTGAGACAAATAGGAAATAAATAATTCTGGATATTTTTTTTCATTTTGGATTAGAGGGAATTAAATTTCATCACAAATTACCTAATTCCTCCTCCCCCCACACACCCCAGTGATCCTCTTCATTGTTCTTCATCTGTCTTATCATAACAACCACCTGAGATTTTTTATTTGGTTTTGTTATTTTTGCATGATTTCTTATCTTCCCTTTCTTTGTTTTTGCTGGCTGGTGTCAGGTGATCCCCTCCTGTCTTTGCCTATTTCTGTGCTTCCAATAGGCAAACATGATTTTGCATTTCTGAGCATTATGAGAGTAGAATGTCATACTGGTATGATTGTATTCTCAAGTCTAAAGTACTTTTGAGAAGGATTGAGGGAGACACTCCAAGAGGTGTTTTCTTGGTATTCCTGCAGAGCATAAATGAAGCAACAGTCCTTTTGAGAGAGTGGTTGCTCTAGTTATATAACCAGACTTGGAAGATTACAGGTTTTCAGTTTCATGCATAGGAATAATTTCTTTCAAATTGGTGAATGTAATCTGTTAGAAATTCTGTATGATTTTAAGGCTTGCTTAGTTTAATTCTGCAAATCATTCAGCCCTCAGAAAGTGTATTTCATATACTGTAAAATTTAATTTTTTTTCTCCATTAGCTCTTCAGTCAATGAGAACTTCTGCTACCCTGTTTTCCATGTCTGATTAAAAACTGAAATTTAGATCAGCTGGTCTTACAATGACTTGTCATGGTTTAGTTTAGAATGCCTTTTGCTTTTTGGTGGCTTTTAAAAATTTTTATGAATAAATATGAAATCCTAACAGGTAACACATATAGTTATAGTGTTTTACCACATTATTCAAAGCTTACAAGAGTATTAAAAGGTGCTTTTTCTTAATGTAAAGTGTAGTTGGAAGTCATTGGGCGTATCTCAATACCTTCTACTATTGAGTTTTAACCAACTCAGTAAATCAGGGTTCTTTTTCATTTACAAGAATGTTTTGCTTCATGTTAATTGTCACTATATACATAACAATAGTCTTAGATAATGGATGGTTTTGATGCAATATAGTTCTGAGAACCATCAGAATCCTACTCTTAAAATCAATAACATACCATTTTTATAATTTATTTATTCCATTTGGCAAAACTCTAACAAAACATGCCTATTGCTTGGGCTTGGAATGTGGAAAATAGGATTGTCAGGTTACTAAACTTTGTGACACAGGATAAGATAAGGAAGTTAATTTTTCTTCCACAGGATCTAGGGGACTTCAGCCTTTTTAAATTGCTTTCCTGTAATACTGACTGCGAGGACCAAAAAGAACACAGACAAAAAACCTAAGCTAATGACAGTGATCTTGTGAAAAATAATGCAATACTAAATTTTTAATGTTAAGGTTGCAATTTAGTGAATTCTCTCAAATATGCTGAAAATGATTAAATATTCTCTCCTTTTTCAATAAGTTATTGAAAAGGTGAAGGGATTGTAACATAATACTTGGCATAAAGACTTCTGAATGCACTTAGCTGTAGTTACATATTCTCAAGTTGTCTTTATCCATATGCTTATAATCTACAAATTTGTCAGACCCAATACTTCAGCTTCCGAAGATGCTTACACTCAGTATGTATTTAAATAGAGTTCTATCTGAAAAGGGCTTCAATCTAATGCTTTACAGAGAAGTCATCAGCAGGCTTCAGATCAATTTCTGTTATAAAAATTCTGTTATTGTACTTCCATTAATTCCTGTAACACTGACCTTTATGACATAGCTTTCCATGCTTGAGAGACTATTTGGATTCAGCAGAATCCTTTCAACTGCCTTTGGGTTATAAAAGAATCCTATTTAAATATACGAAGTAAATCCTACTTTTTTGTCCAGATAGGAGGAAAAGGAAATGTTTCAAACCTAACCAAGTTTTACACTTCAAATTGTACAAGTACATTAGCTCGTAATGAGCAGCTGAATCAGTATGAAAAAAAATTAAGGGAGTGTTCACATAATCCATTCTTAGGCAGCGGATACGATCAACTTATTATCCAAACTCTTCCTATTGTCAGTCCCTTCAGACAGCTCTGATTTACATAGTCTGAATCACCTTCAGGAAAAAGCCTGTTTCTCTCTCCACTGCCTATTGGCCAGACTTGAGAAAGAGTAGTTGTTTAAATTATGTGACTACAGGTATGTGGTATCAATACCCCTTTCATCACAGGACAGAGTTATTGCCAATCCTTAAAAACGTGCCCCAATATGTGCATGAAGTGGAACTGGACATCTTTTTCCAAGTTTCACAGAAATCATGCAGTGTGGCTGAATGATGTGGAGGACCAGGGCTTGCTGTGGAATCTGTGCTGGATTCAGCGATATATTGTGGTGGGCAAATGTTGTTTATTTAGCCATTCTGATATATTTACAGAGAAAACATGCCTTGTTTATTCCTGAGGAGTGGCCATCAAAGCTGGGCTTGCCAGTGAAGCAAATGAGCTCTGCTCTCCTTCCCTCAGCATATTGCTGTCACTGGACATCCCATGGTGGAGGAGTAGATCTGCAGCCTTCTCTTTATTTTGAGGGTTTCTGTAGGTGTGGTACATTTTTTGCCTTTTTTTTCCTCTTTAGACACTGTCCAGTGTTTCTCAGCCATTGAGTTGGTGTGATACTTGTCATGGGTTCTTCAGTTTGCATTAAACACAGATGTGCTGTTAAGAGTTTGTCTGTCGGGCTCCATTTGAGCTGAAGAAACTTGAAAACCAAGAAAAAAGCAATACTGTTGCTTAAAAATAGTATATATAACACATGTAGGTAAGAATTTATACACCAAGTGTTTTCAGTCCAATTTCTCTCATGAGCAAAAGAGTCTTGACTGAACTAGTCACTGGTTTCAGTATTTTGTTGTTTTTTCCTTTCAAATAAGTTTCTTCAGAAATACTTGATTTTTTTTTGTTGTTAATTATAGAGATCTTGATTTGCAAATAAATGTAAATGACAAGTTAAATATACACACTGTTACTCCTTAATTTAATATTTTATTATTAAAATGTTAAGTGACATTTTTTGTTTATTTTCGGATACTTTTACTTAATCTTTGTGTCACACTATTGTAAATGTAAATAGGAATTTTATTAAATTGGCATTCTATTTAATTGCAGAAAATGCATATTTTTATTTATTAATGAAATAAAATGTCTTTTAATAGACTGGTCACATATTTTTAAATTAAAACACTTTTTAGTTTGAGCTAATTGATTTATTAATGAGAAAGTATTCATTGTAACTAATGAATTAGTCAAGTTGCTTATGGCTACATTTCCCCCAAGACTTTAAAATAATTAGCTTTTACTCTTTCGTTGCTTGCTTTTGTTTGTAGATTGGATGTGGAAGACAATATATTACCTTTTAATGCCGCTCAGTTTTATACTTTGAAGAAACTAGATACTGAACAAAACTGCTAAACCAGAATAAATAGGGAAAAACATCTTTTGGCACTTGAAACATTTCTACTAAAATAAACACTCACACATGTGAGGTTTACACATGATCTCACCTGATGTTCCCTATCAGTTTCCTTGTTTTACCTTTCCTAAAAACTTAGCTACAAAAATGTTGTACTTGCATGCTGATTTCAACTTATCAAACATTTTTTAACAATTATAAGAGGACTAGCTTTAACCATTATTGAAAATTTAACTTTTGAAATGTTTACTTATTTTTGAGCTATTTCAGTAATTTTGTTTAAATAACATTCTCTTAGGTTTTAGTTCCTGAGTGGTACTTGAATGTGTCTAAAAGCATAATAATTTCCTTCTTCTTCAGGGAGTATAGACTAAACCAGAATAACTTATAGGGTGGGTTTTGTTCTGAGGATGTTTGAAAAGCAACTCAAAGAGACCAAAGCAATTTTGCCTCAATACACTCAGGTAGAACTACAACTCCCTAAGTACGTAATTGAAATTGATTTAATGTGAAATCAGTTGAATAGGATTGATTCCTACTGAAATCAAGGAGACCACAGAAACAAGTAACAATTAACTGCTTCAGTCAGGGTGACAAATCTTTAGTCCCTAGCTGTACAAATACAGAAATTGAGTGCTGGATCAGGAAAGAATGTTGATGTATATTTTTCTTTTCGAATGAAGAAATTTATACAGAAAACACACTTCTGGAGGAACTAAGACAAAAGAAATAGCTTTAACATGGGTGTGGCTGCGAAAAGCAAGGTAAGGTGTTCAACAGTTCCTCTTGTCACTTTGAGGGTCTAAGTTCAGATTTTGTAATGATTACACTCTGAATATAATAAAAATTCTGTAAAGGTGTGTAAGTGATACCTCAGAATGGCTGGGGATAATGTCTCCTACAGAGTTTGTGTGTGTGGGTAAACCTGTCACAGGTAATTATCATAGTAACACATAGATCACAAATTATTTTGAGGGAGGGTGCAGAGCCAGTGTGCCACTAGATGCTGCTCTAAGACAACATCTAACTAAAGAAGCATCCTAAAACCCATGCAGTCTCTAATATTGCATCAATCACCACCGTTCTGTTTAAAAATAATTTACAGATTAAATCTTAAGCTTTAGAAACAGGTTCCAAAAATTAAAAAAAAAGAAAGGGGGGAAAAGCACATCATGAACTGATATAAAAACTTACCGTATCAGAGCTACTGCATTTCTGGGAACAGAGTATGAATAAGAATGCTATTTTATCAGAAACCTTTGGTTTTATAAGACTGTCTTATCTAATTCTTGAAGTGCTTTCTGTTAAGCAAATTCACATGCTTCAAAAAAGCAGAGCATAAATTCCTTAAGTCTTTCTACTTCAAAATATGAGATTTGTGCCTGCTTGAGGTTAGTGTTAAACAGGTTTGCTGGTTTTGGCTGAAATAATATGGATTCTTCACAGTATTTAGCTAAGTTCATCTTGCTGTATGGGCACTTAAAAGTTAAACAGAAGAAATGTCAATTAGGTTAATATGGAAATAAATCTGCAGAGCTGTAAGAAGAGGCTTGCACAGTGTCTACAGAAACAGGTGTGGTTTTAGTCTAGGCTTGCAGTAATTCACTTACAGAAACAAATAGATTAATAAAAGAGAAAGAAAAACCTTTGAAAAGTAGAGAACTGACTCTTATGGGAATCAGTGAAGGTTGGGACCAAGGTCCTTAGAAAACTAATTCAGAATAAGGGGAGATATGCATGTGGAAGGTTTTTGCTGTATAACAGGCTAAAATGGCAGCAGAGCAGATGAGAGAGCCAAATGCTCCCTGGAGTGAATACTCAGTTTTTCTTCGACCCCACTGAATAGTTCTGTGTATGCTTAGCTTTCAGTAGTCACATTGTTTAGACTTTAAAAATTGCCTCATTTATACTTGGTTCAGCCAACTGAACAACATACAGACATGATATAACTCAAAGAAAGGTTATTTTTTACAGAAAATGTTAGTAGCTCAGTGATTAAATATGAAGTGGGCATTGAGAGATCATTAACACTGTGAAATGGATTTCTGACATTTTAAAAAAACAGCATGTACCCTTTCCTTTAGCTCTGTGGTAGGTCTTAAATGAATAAAGTCTTTCCTGATCATTTTCTTTTTGCATTTGGAGGTGATATATTCTACCAGTTATGCTCTACAGGAAATGGTTGGAATTAGTTTTCGTTAGTTCATTTATACTGCACTTGCCTGTAAGATTGCAGCTTGACCTCATTATACCATCAGAATCTGTAAAAGCTTTTTTTAAGCCAAACACTTAAAAATACGTAATTTTAAAAAGAATTTCAGTAAAATAGCATTAAAATGCAATTCTTTTGAAGTCCATTTAGACACTGATGTCCATGCCTAGTAAAACATTTTAAAACTCTCTAGGATCTATTTTACAATAGTTTTCCAATCAGTAGGATACAGAAATACCGTGCACTATATGAAGGTGTTCAAGTTACCTTCTACCCATCTGGTTTTTCCTTCTTTTCCTCAGGGCACAGGGAGACGCACACACATGTGCTCACACACAGGACTGTACACCAAGTTAGGAGCTAATAAAGATATCAACCACTGCTCTCCGTGATGAGCTGTGACACCTAACACAAAGCACCCTGCCTACTCCTGATATTGTCATTTTCTGTAAGTGCTAGCTTCTCTTCTGTTTTTATTAGCTAATGCATCAACACCCTGCACCCAGGAAGAGACTCAATATAGCCAATTAATTAGGCTGCCCTTTTAGGCAGCAAGGAGGCAGGAGTTCAGGAGCTGTCTAGAGCCCCAGTCTTGTGCAGTTTGCATTATTCCCAAAGCCTAATTAGCTTAGGTCTGGTTTTGGGGGGTAAACAGAGGCACAGAGGAGAAATAGCGAGGTTCTCAGCTGCTTGCAGGGCTTTCGTAGCAGGGTTTGTTTAGGTAATGCAGCGAAGCAGCAGGACACGTGCCTCCTGGGACCTCTGCCAGCCTCGACAGTGTGCAAGGGGAGGGAGAGGAGGCAGGCAGGGGCTGCCTGTGAGCAAACCCAGCCGAGGGACAGTCATGCCCCATTTTCCAGAGAAGCAGTAAAAAGCACTAAGGAGATTTCTCCATCTGCACAGCTATTACATATCAGAGACAATGTCTGTATTTTCAGTAGATATATAAAGCTACTGTGTATGAGATTTATTTCTGGCTGGTAAAAATAGTTCTGACTCCTCCTGGGCTGAGTGTATTAGACGGCTTTCTTGTTTCTGTGATTCAGTAACAGCGTCATTCTTTACAGACATAATGTGCATATTGCTGACACCGTTCCAAAAAATAGATGGCCCAGGGCCACCTTTGGGGAATTCTCTAAACGAAAGAATCGGAAATGATCATCTCACACTGGGTGTTGAAGCACTCTCTTTGCATGCTGAGAGTGCTAAAAGAGGACCTGGAACAGTCCCTGTGCCTGTATTTACACAACAGACTATC
Source organism: Acanthiza pusilla (assembly GCA_036630365.1). Taxonomy (NCBI): domain Eukaryota; kingdom Metazoa; phylum Chordata; class Aves; order Passeriformes; family Acanthizidae; genus Acanthiza; species Acanthiza pusilla. The sequence continues at coordinate 34,896,529 of JAXCHO010000036.1, read as the reverse complement.
GCTGCTTTGAGTTGCCAGCCCAGTGGTTCAATAACATTCACTCTTAAAAGCCTTCAGTGCACATTTACCGACCAGAGTTTGCATTGTAAAGGGTCTGTAAATAATTGTGCACCTCTCCTGGAGAGGAGGTTAGTACCCTCTCAGGAGCAGGGATGAGGTTTTACTTTCTTCAACAGTTTTCCCCTCACAACAATGGGAGCAAAATGGGACCCTGCTTGCTGGAAAATCTCCCCTGAAATCTGAATGTAGCAGAAAGTATGCGCTGCCACGAGCTATCTCTGCACCTCAGAAATATTGGAGAACTTTCCCGTTTCTTTTCTCCTTCCAGAAGAGAAGTGCTTCAGACAGCACAGAAGCATAGCATGGATGGGGGTGCCATGGATTAGTCATATGGAAAGTACTGTGGAAAGACTTAGGAAAAATATTTTCATATTTGCACCTCCCACCATTCCCTCCCCTGTTGTGCAAGGAGGGAAGGGGAAGCAGCACAGTTGTGTCTGTGCAGCAAAGGCACAGTGACCTGTCCTGGAGGCTCTATGTCTCATGGAATAGCCAGCATGGGGCCAGTGGTCATGAACTTCCTTTGTCCACAAGAGCCTTGAGAGCAGGGCAGCCTTCAGGGGCTGCAGGAATCCTGAATAGCTTTGTGAAATGGTGCCTGCATGGAGCTGGTGGACATTCTGCTCCAGCTCTGCCTGGGCTGTGCTTTGGGGCCACTGCTTCAGCAGGGCTGCAAGGGTTCCTACTGGGTGCCTTGTCCTCTATGAAACAAGGAAATGGGCTGGGATAAAGGCCCTTTAGCTATCTAGTAAATCTTCACTTCTCTGTGAGATCCAGGGCTTGGTATGGTCCTGGAGGGCAAATGATGAGCTGGAGAGGACATGATAACAGAAGGGCAGACAAAAGGTACCTTGATTCTGCTGCCTCCATCAGGTCTGGCTTGGATGTGCCCTTCTGAAACCTGCATTAGGAGACAGCTGCCACATAGGGATGGGGCATGAGTAATATATTATTTACACTAAAATGGTAAGACTTTACATTCATTGTTTTTGAAGAATGGCTTGGTGGTTTAGGCATAAAGCTGGATGGGAGATTGTGTAGTTCCTTTTCACTGCTCTGCCTTCTGCATTTTGTGTATGGCTTTGGTGGGACAGGTTAATCTGACAGGCACAATAATGTTTCCATGGCATTTGCTGGTGAGACATATCTGAAGTCCTCTGAGGCTATGCAGGAATGGAGCTTGAGGAGAATAGTCCTTTCTTTTGGAGTATTATAAAAACTAAAAATTAGAACTTAGAAATTCACCCATCAGAACCAGTTTGTATCATCTGTGAGAAGTTATTCTATGCTGCAGGCACTCATCAGTTTTGAAGAAGGATAGGCCCACCAAGTAAATAAACTAAATCCATCTCATTTTACATGGATGCTCAAACAGCCATCTTATGATAACTCTCAATCACTGCCAAAGTGAATCATCCTCAAACTGTGGGAGTAAAAGAAAGTTTCTCTTCTGATTCTTTGGGTCTGCATTGCAGAAAGCTGAAATCAGCTTGCAAATAAGCTGCAATGTCATATGCTGTAATCCACAGCTCCATTTATCCTGATGTGCATCCTGTGTGCTCTGTGCTGCTGTAATTCCTAACTACAGTGGGAGAATCAAAGTTTGACTGCAGCCTTAGCCCTGATTTTAATGGCATTGTTGATTTTTATCATGGGTGCAATGTAAATTAAAAAAGAAATGAAAAGCTATATGCATTATAGCTCTAGCTGTCTTCAGTTTGTTCTTTACTGGTACTAGAAATCCCTTCAGTTTGAGGTAAAATAAAACTAAAATAGCAAAATAAATAACTTGGGGGTATTTGGAAGGGAATGAAAGCTGTTTCTTGGTCCAAACACCTTCATTGTTACGGAGTTTTAAGTGTACAGAAACTTCAGACAGCAAATACTGTAACCAATCTGACCAGTACAGAACCTCTAGGGCGGGGAGAACCCCTGAAAAACACAACAGTGGATTAAAAGAGAAGCGCAAATAATGTGCTAGTTATTTGTTACAAAATAAATAAGTATTGACGCAAGAAGTTACACTATATTTTTCTGTTTGAAATGCTACCGAAGTAAATCTCCTTCTTCCTAAAGGGCAGCATGAAGAGTTGGTCTTGCGTTTCTGCCATGACATTTAACTCATTAGCATGCAGGTGCGCTCTCTGGGTTTCGTGCAATACCTGTCTCCTTTCAGCATGTTTACAGACAATCTAGTGAGTTTGCAGGCCAAATGGCTCCCTGAATGTGAGTCCACAAAGCAGTGAACAAGGCAGCACACTGCTTGGGGAGTTCCCAACACAGCTAGCATCAACAGTGGGCATCAACAGCGATATTAAAACCAAAAAATGGCTTGTAATTGTTTGTAGCTGACAACTACAGTAATTAATTGTAGGTAATGTTGCAGTAACTCATTGTTCTTCCCTTTTCTTGAAATCAGTTGTCTTGTTTTTTAGCAACTGATCCATGGTTAATAGTGGTTAGCATTACACATCGAGCTCCCAGTTTACTAAACATAATGAATTATTCTGCTTTGTGGGAAACCAACCACACATTTGGTGTGTGAAATGGGAAATCCTTCACGGAGAACTGCAGGCACAGCAGGGACTCTCGTGACTCCACTTTGGGACTGAGTGGCAGATGAAACTCTGCAGTGAGAGGGAGCCCTGGCTGCTGCAGCTCCGTGGAGCTGCCTTTCCCCACACCCTAAGGACTAGAAGAAGAACCTGTAGCTTGGTTGCTGAAAGGATCTGGGCTCAGGTCTGGGACAAGTGCGCATCTCCCAGGCAGCTGACAGTGTTATCCCTGTGCTTCAGCTCTCTGGCAGCTGCATGGGTGTAATGTCTCCATTTCATGATTTTGTTGGTAGAGATATCTTACCTAACTCTCAGTCCTGCAAGGGCTGGGTGTCAAGATAATTGTCTGGGCTCTTCTTGTATTTACAGAAGCCAGGGGAAGAGACATTAATCTCAGGTAGAAGCAGAGTCTAAGACAGCTGAGAAAAATGCCCCCTCCATGTACAAGACTATTTCTCTTTGAAGGGGGGCTAAGTAACTAGCTCAGGCTCCAAGCTGTTTTTTAAATGGTTGAAGTTAGGTGAGGCAATTCTACCTGCTGCATCTGCCTCTGTTAAAACTGTCAGCCCTTAAGCTGGGGACTGTCATCTGCCACCATGGGCTTTCCTGTGTGTCTAATGTGGCAAAGTCTTCACTGCAGATGGAGTCCTTACACACAGTGTAATATGATGACTTGATCAAAGAACTCTTAGAGCCCCTGGCTGATGTTTAATACCTGACAACATCACCTTATACCCATATAAACAGATGGGCAAAAGAAAACCTCTGCACATTAACCTAGCACAGGTTGTGCAAACAGGCTCAGACACAAAATCATGCTTTGGCAGCTTGAAAAGCTGCTGCATGTCTACCAAGCAGCTCTTAGTATCTGTGGCCTGATTTCATCCTCACCATCTCCTTTGTGCTTCTGTGGAAGGTGTGCCCACAAATGGGTGTCTCAGATTGATTCACAATAACTTGTTAAACCACTGTTTTCTTGTGCCTCAGCCCACAGACAGCCCGCACACTCAGTCTTTTTTTACTGGTGTTTCATGCTGACACTTGGGCATTTATCAAAATCTGCTGTGCAGCCATGAAGGTTTTTGCTAAATATGCAACAAACGTCAGTGTGTAGGATATATGAAAGGGAATAGAATGGCTATTTGAAAAATGTTTAGCATATGTTTGGTGAGTTTTCATGCATGATTTTGTTGGTAAAGGTTATCAGAAAAGTCAATACCTGTATGCTCAGAAAACATAACATTAGTTAAACCCTTTGACAGGTGCATTACAATGCACTAGAAGATCATTCAAAGTTGACCAGCAAAATTCTGTTGCTCCTGAAGGTAGAAAGGCCCTGTCATACTCCTGGGCTGCTTTATGAACCTCCCGGCCTGCTAAGCTGAAAGTCATTACTCTGCTCCCAGATGGCAGGAATTTAATTTGGAAAGTCATGCAGTATCTCTCTTCATTGCAATGTGCCCATTTGGCAGCCTGTGAAAACAGGTGAATGAACATTGTTCTAAAACAGAATTTTTACGGTTGTAAAAAATGCCAGCTTGAGACTAATAGAAACTTAGATCTTTTGCTTACCTGTGGCATTTGCACAGTGTGGATGCTGGCAATGGTCACAGCATCCACACAGCTATTTCTCAACTCTCAATAGGTGGAAGACAGAACAACAGGTATCTCAGGGTCCTTTTCCATTCTCCTCAGCATGGATATTGCAAAGGTTGATCCTCTTGTGCCATGCAGTGCTGGCACCCTGCTGGCTGCCTGCTTGCTGGACACCCTGGGGTCCCTGTGTTAGGTGCCAGCACAGCTGCTCCAGATGCTCTGCTCCACATGAGGAGGCCACAGCCACTCCCTTTCCTGTACTCTTCCACCTCCTCTTGCCAACCCCATTCTTTGCCCATGGGCATAGCGTCCTACAGTCTACCATCCTTGGTCTCCAAGGCAGTCCAGATCAGATTCAGCCCTCATGACTCCTGCCTGTGAGGAGTCTGAGGTTTCAGCTCACCTCTTGAGGCAAACTGGTAGTTAGGAACAGGAGAAACATGCAGACTGCATGAGGTTGAGAGATGTAAACATGCTGTTCCTTGTGCAAGAAGAGTGTACATCTATCTGAAACAACAAACCAGCCCACTTGTGTTCAGTGCTGAATTCCTTTAAACTGTTTCTGACTTCCCACCTGAGAAGTCTCTTCCCTCCATATAGTGCAGTATGTTTCTTGTTTCTACTTCTGGCCTTCTTTCTTCTCACATTTATACAGCAAGGGAGATATTCCTGTCTTTATAAGCATCACAGCCCTTTGTCAACTGAGTGTCTAATCAGGCCTGATGAACTGTTAGAACATCAGAAGCAAATGACTTGTTCCTCAGTGGTTTCAACAACAGAGCAAAAACCTGGCTTACCTGACCTGTCTCCTTGCCCAAGGTGCCCCATTTAAAGAGGTTCTGTTCTTTCTGCTCTGTTCCTTCAATTCCACCTGAAATATTTTCATCTCCCCTTCCTTAGTGTTCTTATTTGGGTCTGGAATCAAAAGATCAGGAAGAAAACAATCATTCCACACATTCACAGTGGGATGCGTAAATGACTTTTAAACAGATTCTTTCAAACACTGCAGATGTACTTCAGGCCATTAAGCTCTCAGCAAAAAGATTTGTGTTCCTCCCATATCAATCCCTTGACAGGTCCGGTTGCTAGATGTAAAAGTTTTTAATTACATATTTTGAAATCTTTGTAAACTGTTGGGATTACTGAGCAGAAACTCAGCACAGCGAAGGCCATAAGGTCTGCTCAGACAGGAAAACCTTTATAAATAAGCATGCACTGAAATAAAAAGCAAAATAACCATTACCTCAAGCTATGAGTCAATGTTTTCTTAAGAGGTTAAGACCCTGAATCAGTAAACTCTTGAAGAGTATCCCTAACTTTAAGTGACCTAATTAATTTCAGTCATACATGTATAATCAGTTTACTCAGCTGGGACTTTCTCTTATGAGCTGAAATAAATACTTTTTAAAAATTAAATTCTAGAGTCTGGAATTGAGACCTCAATGCAGTTTGCAAATGCAGTGCCTAGAAAAGTGCAAAACATTAGTTGGGAAAGCAAAGGAGGTTGTAAGTTAGTAGTGCTGTCCCCATTTATCAGGGTGAGGCATAAGAACCCAAAGGTTTATTTAGGGCCACACAGGTAGGATATGGCAAAGCCAGGAAACAGATACCAGCCTTCCCAGTCCTGCTCTCTATATTTTAATCCTCTGGTGTCTATCCTATAGAAGTTCCAGCTAACCTATATCCTCCTCTAGACCTTCTGTTAACACCTGGGTGAGAAGGGACAGCACAGTTAGTTCACTAATACTTCACCTGCTGGGGGTCAGTTAAGACATTTTCTTTCTTCCTTACATTCATTTAGAAATTCAAGTATGATATGCTTGTGAAATACATATTTTTGCATAATAATATTTGAATTTCAAGGGAAAAGTGAAATATTATATTTTTGGCTAATTTGTTCAGATAATTTTACCCAACACAGGATTGATAACCAAGCACATTAACCACTCTAATTCAGCTCATTTCATATCACAAGAGTGCAAACAATAAGAAGCAGACTGCCAAACCTTGAGAAATGAAATATAAGTACAGAAGGCATAATAAAGAGAAAGAAAACACTGGGTAAGTTTTCTGAAAAGAAAAAAGGTATAATTACTTCAGCCAAAGGGCAGCAATAACATAGACACTTACAAAATGCAGGGATTTCATGTGCTTATTGACTCAACCGTTCACAAAAAAAAGAGTCGTTATCTTAGCAAATGCCACATTACGTGATAATAATCAAGCTACTGTACTGTACCTCTGAGATACAAAGCACCTTTTACTGCAAATCAAAGGCACTTTTCTGAATAGTTGAGAGAAGAACTTTATGGTTCTTTGATGATATGGACACATATTTTCCTTTTTGCTCTTCTAATGTTTAGAGCTGATTTTTTACTCTTTAAGGTCATGAAACATTCTGGGGTGTTTTTGTTGGCTTTTGCTAAAGTTGCTGCAGAGTTAGTGTGGAAACTTTTAGCATGCCCAACTAAGGCACATTTCAGCACCTCAGCTCTGAATGATAAGCTTGCAATATGAAATGAATGAAAAAGATAGAAGTGAACTTATCTTTAAACCCTCTCTCTCCGATTTTTCCATCCATCCTTACTGTTAGCAAAGTGTCTGTTGGATCAGTGACAGTGAACCTCCATTTTAAGACCAAAGGCATCACCCCGCTCTGGGAGAAGAAGCTGATGAATGCTCAGAGGGTGTAGAGATTTATACCTCTTTTGGGTGATGAGGAGTGGAGAGAGACAACATTTCTTCAGGATAAGCGATCCTATGGCTGTCCTTGGAAATCATCGCCAGTTCTATTTCCAAAATATAAATGCCACAGTCATGGCAAGATAACCTTGCTTGATGTGGAGTGTATTAGTCTCATCAGCCTCTCTGCCTCACCCTGATTTCCAGCTTCTGCTGGTTTTTTTTTGTTTTGGAGAGAAGGGACAGATGAGTATTGGAATATTTTAACTGATGATGAGCCATTTTCAGTCTGCTTATAAGGGCCATCTTGCCATCGTGGTCACTGTTAAGATGCAGAGCCTGAAATGCCAACCAAACTGAAAATACTAAAATCACTTCAAAGATTGAAATTCCCTCACTCCTTTCATATTGGTGTTTTTTTCTTAGCAACTATGATCATATCCATCTTAATTAGTTTAGGAAAAAAAAAAACTCTCTGCAAATTGAGGAAGAAGAATCCCTTACCTGCAGATGCAAAAGGCTGATGTATTAATCTACAGCTGGAATGGAAATTGCAGGTACCTGAGACTGGCTGTTTCATCAATAGTATGTCTGTGGTGGATTTTAAGTGTATTTCTTTATATAAAAAACCCCACCATATATATACCAGTTTACCTGAGACAGTGAGGCATCAGAAAATAACATTATCTTGGCTCTGTAATTTCCATTACAAATCAGCTGCAAGTATTTAAGGAGCTTTATTTGATGATGTGCATTTCTTTCTCAGTTGGTATGATATGACAGAAAGAAAAGACAGCCTCTAACCTCTTTGGGATGGTTGGTGTGATTAAACTTCCTGACTGTGGCTATACAGCATGTTATGTGAATGCATTATTTGTGTGTGTATTTCATTTTGGATGTGGTGGTACCAATTAGCCTCTGGTATCTTGTTTATTTTTTTTTCTCCTCAAAAACTTCACTCTGTTCACAAGACTTTTTAAGGTGAAGAGGAGGCAGGAAACAGGTTCTTTTTATATATCAAATTTAACATCTACTGTATCTATGGATAACAGGTTCTGAGGTGAACTGCTGAGTGTGTCGCAGTAAGCCTGGCAGAGTTAAGTGTGGAAAGTCAGGCTGAGCACATGTTGTAATGGATTTGACCTCGAAGAGCACCGCAAAGAGAAATTGCAGATAACCATCTGAACTGACTTCAGAAGCCAGTAGCCCTGACTCCCTGGATACCAAGAGAAAAGGGAAGGACTAAATAGATGGAGTGAACAATCAGAAATACAAGGTTGAATAAATGCTTAATATTTGAAGTGTTGACAGTAGAAAAAAAAGAGGAAAGCAGTTTCCCTGCTTGATTACAACGAGGTTAGGAAACTAAAATTCCTTACGACAGTTTTATAAAAGTAAGATACATATTCAACAGAAGTGAGATGTGAAAGTAATATAGGAACAATAAAGACATGGAGCTGGGAATATCATAAACTCACCTTAACTTGCCTTTCCATAGCAAATAGTTACTGATTAAGAATACTGAGTAGAAACTGTGGAGGACGATACTTGCATTCTCTTCAACAGGCCTGAGTTCAAGGCTCCAGAAGGGACAGAAAAGGGAATAGACCTCAACCCATATTATATCCACTTCATGTTTTATTGGATGGGCTTTACACCTGGTTATTCCCCATACCACATTTATTAGCAAAAGTAGGAATTAGAAAGTGCTTTGAGGATCCTCTGGGACTGGGAAATGCTGTGAGCAAGTGCCACTTGTTTTCCCTCTATTATGTTTAAAAAGAGGCAGAAAAAGAAACAAGAATGTGTGCATATGTTCACTGCCACATCGGCTCTACAAAACCCTGAATCAGAGTCAAAATAAGCTTTTAAAGAGAATATAGACAGCAGCATATTTAGTTTTGATTTATTAAAATAGTTTTCAGACTGCAGTCTTATTTGTCCTGTGAGAACTGCACTCTCTGGTAATGGGAGCATTGAATTTTCATGTGAAACATTTTAGAGAGCATATTTTTTTTCACCTACAAGGCTGTGACAAGAATTTGCTCTTGTATGATGATGTGGAAGTTATAGCTGCTATGCTAAACATGTATTTATGATCACTGCTGGCATGGCTGCTGTGTATTTTGTTTATGTTGTTGCAAACCTACTTGTGACACATTATAAAAAATACATTCTTTTGTGGTAGTCTTGCACTGAGGCAGAATAAATCATTCCTCCTGCATCTGCTCCAGCTTTTCTGATATTGCCCATTTGCTGTTCCTTACCCTGGAGAAGGGAGTGCCTGTGTGATTTTTAGTCCCATACCAGATAATGTCGAAGGCCTCATGAAAGGGTAAAAATAGATGCCTTAATACAGCTGTCAGAGAGGCAAACCCCAAACCACAGCATGAAGCAGCTACCATCCTTCAATCAGAATAACCTGCTTTCATTAAATGCTACTTTGGGAATGGTCTAGACATGCTTTAAGCATGTGAGGAACAGCACAGTGAATAATTTCAAAATGGGGAAAACAAAAGAAAACAAAAATAGAAACAAAGCTTCCAAAATGAACAAGACCTAGCCAGATCCAGCACTAGGCAAAAAAGACTGAAGTCTTTAATTTTCTCTGCTCTTTCATATTAATATCAACAAAAACATGACAACTGTCTCTGTGTGCCTTTATCACAGATACCTCTCTATGATAATTAAAGAAAAAAAACAAAAAACCACCGCTGTCAAATACTTGCAACACTATTTTAAAAGCTCAAGATTGGATTTTTTTAAAATGACATTTGTATCTTTTCACTTTCCAAACCAGCATTTTTTATTCTTGCCTAATTGGCAGCATTTTAAGAGTGTTTTTGATTGAGTATAATCATCTGCATTTTATATGAATGTTCTTCATAACCTTCCTTCTATTTGCCTCTCAATATCCCCACTGACATCAGTAGTGCAAAACCAAACCCTGTTGTTTCATATTTAAAGGATATGGGTTTATGCTATGCCTGTGGAGAAAAATACAACTTTTTTTTTTTTTTTTTTGTGGTTTGGATTTATGCAGATGTGTGTTTGCAAGATTGGTGTCTCAGCATTTATTTGCTTTTATATAATAAGAAAAAGTTATATGAGAGTAGTTCCAAACTTAATGTATTTTGGATATTTTATTGACTTTCCCCATAGCTGTGATTGCTAGGAATGAATCCAAAGGAACTATTACTTAACCCTGAGAAAGAAATGATGGGAGCTTTAATGGATATCATAGTAAAGCCAACATTTGCTACTTGTCATCACAGGTGTTTTTAAACTTTTCTCTTAACCCAGAAAATAAATTGCACCCATATGTTATGTATTACTGGGCTGTAATTTTTGGTTGACGCTGAACTTTCAATGGCGTTTAAGTACTGACTCTTCAGAAAACAGCTGGTTATGAGGCATTTTGTTTAATTACACCTTGTTGTTTTGACTCCCTTGTAGTGTTTATCATCCTGAGGAACACAGCTGAGGATATAGGTCACTGACCCCTCTATCCATACAGTCTGACACACTGATCCACAGGGGATTAGCTACCTAAATGGAAATTTTATTCACTCCTTTTTTTTGTGTCGCTATTCTGAATGACTTTTTATATAAGGCTACATCAGTAAAAAACTAAGGTCAGCAAAACTTTGTTTGCTCAAGTACTTTTAGATAATGCTTTGCTGTGTAATATTAGGGTACTTTTCCTGCCATGCAGCACATCATAATTCAGTAAAGAGAAACTAAAGGGAAGAGAGGGGCACAAACAAACCACAGAGCAATTTGCTGAACATTCTCAAATTTCTTTTGACACTTCATGGTGACAGAAAACCCTGTGCTAAATATGTTTGTGCTGGTCTGCTGTGAAAATTCACAGTTCGATAACTTCCAGAGTTTCTCATCTCTTACCCACGGTGTGCAAACCTACACCTCTGACCATTGGGCTCCCTTGCAGAGTGTGGATGGTTACTGCATGTCTCAAAGACTTTTAAAGGATTTTTGTAAACTGCTTCCAAGGTGCATCTCTACTTTTAATCTCCTCATGACAGAGAATAGTCACTGCATCATGCCATTCATGAGAGGCAAAGTGAATAAATTCCATAGAATAAAAATAACTGGGGGATGATAAAACCAAATAATTTTTGCTTATTTTTGACAAATATGATTTAATTGTAATTTAAAGTAGCCAAATTCGGCAATATAGTGATACTTTCTTTTTTCTTATGTTGTAAAGTTGGCTGTTTCACAGCTGGTCCTATGGACTGGGGGTCAAAGAAAGAGAGGCAGAAAGGGACCACAAGGTCGTTTAATTTATAATCCTTGATTTTGCACAGCTACTTCTTTGGCTTATCTCATTTTAACACTGTTGGTGCTCTCCATTGATTACTTCCTTTGGAAAATATTCACAGCTTAAGGCTAATTCCAAGACAATGTCACTTTAAAAGGAATAGAGTAGGTTAAATGAAATTTCTATCACAGCATTCTATTAGATATCTGCTAAGAAGAGAACACAGTCTGTAAGATTATTGTAAATTGTTTTGGCATGAAGTTCTTGGGTCCTGTGTTTGTAGCCTTAGGGAGAAGTATGTATTTCTGTATATTCATATTCTACTTACACTTACCAATATAATGATATAGTAAAGTGTAGTGATATAGTCACAAAGGCTATTTTAGTTTAAGGAGGCCTGGAAACCCACTGATAGTTCAGAGCATTAACTGAATTTACCACTCACTGTATTTTTTTAGGTTAAAGCTGAAATCTAGAAAAGCCCATTTAAGGCATGCATGACTGAATTCTGGTGCTACTTGGTTTTGCTAATTCTTCTCTTAAAAGACAAGCAAAGTAGGTTTTCTGTCTGATTTAGGAATATAAATCTGTCAAGACATACCAATAAAGACTGAGCCATGGACAAACCACTTTGAACAAACATTGAGGGTGTCTGAAAGCACTGGAGTAACTACAAACTTCATCTCTCTGCAAACTCCATTTGCCTGTAGATGCCCTATCATGTCTCTCAGGCATGCATGGAATGGTGAAATTTGGTGTTCCAGCATGTTGTTGGTTAAACTTGGTTTTGGTCTCAGTCTCAGTTTGCTGCTAATGAATCAGGGGTTCACTTTGCTAGGGCATTCAAAAAGAAAGTTGCTTGCTGAAGCTGCACTAAACTCATCCAGCTCCTACTGAAGTAAAAATTCTGATTAGTTCCCCATGGCTCATTCAGCTATGCAAAAGCTGGTTGGGAAGGCATTTTTCCTTTTGGAAATAGATCATGGAAAAGAAGCCAACTGGATTCCAGGTTGCTCTCCTGAGGCCTCAGCAGGCTAGTACTCAGGGCTGTTGGCAGACCTACCTTGCTACCAGCTTTTGCAAGGCGAGTAAAACAGCACTTCTACCTCTGTGTAGCTTTGCCTCATCTGGCCTTCTGCTCATTCCAAATAAATGAAAGCCACACATGTTTTATTGCAGATTTTTGGGCTGTGGACAAAGTGCAAGGAGAGGGGATAATTAGACTTCAGGGTGGTATCTCCCTCTAGCATCATAAATCAAAATTATTTAACACTGAATACAACAACATGTCCACGACCGTCTTTCTAAAAGCTCGTACTAATTTTTCCCTGGATTTTTTTTCCTTTTCTCTCTTGGCTGAACATTTCTGCTAGAGTAGAAAATTGGCAGTATAAAAGCTTCAGACAGTGAAGCTGACTTTTGATCCCCTGTGCCTTTGATAATTTGAGAATGGGAACAAAATTTTTGATTTTTTTGACCGTGTGTATAAATCAAACTTGCTGGACTGCGTCTGACCCCATTTGACTGCAGCATTGTGTTGGGGTTTTGCTACCAATCAAATGGAGAGGCCTGGGCTCGGTGCAGTGAAGTCTGCTGAGGGTGGGTATCAGCATCTCCCCCAGCTGCAATTCCCACACAGACCTTGTAATAACTGATACACTTTTCTCATCCAAAATCATCAGAGGAAGCTTTCAGTCATTTATGTACAAGTCAGCAGTGACAGTAACATGAGTGGATACCATCCTTTTTCCCTTATGTAACATTCCAGCAGAGCAATTCTTTGTGCTGTATCATCCTTATAACAGGAAGGCTCTAATTATGAGAAGCACCAGGTCATGGGATTGGTGAGTATCAGTTCCCAGAGAAAGGCTGGATTACTAAAGACATTTTCTGCAGCTCTCTAGGTTTCACCAAAGTTGCCTTTTTTTTTCTGGATGATTCCAGTGATGGCATATTTAATTGCTATTTTGTCTGTTGCATTTTGTAGGAACATTTTATTTTTCCTCTGGAGAACTGTTGAAGTGAACCACACTAAATACTGAAAATTAATATCACTATATGGTAACATTTTTTTTGTAGCTGTCATATAAAACTGTTCAAAAGTGGAAAAATGCTTTCTTCTAAGCATTAGGAGTAGACTTTGCGTTCTTATCATAAATAAATTTAATTGAAGTTGGGAATTCTAGTTGCATAAACAATATACAGTGCGAGTGTAAGAACTTTTCCCTTAAAATATGTGACTTGCATGTTCGGAATCTCAAGCTCAAATATGGTTATTTAGAAACGAAATCTACTACATATGTATATTTTGGCATATCAGGATAAGACTTTCACCCTTTGTTGCCTTTCATCCAGGGAAAAAGAAGGCTGGGAAATTGCTTGAAAAAATATGACATAAGAAGCAGAGAAAATGGGCTTAGGGGAAACGATGGTGTAAAACCTGGGAGGCATATCCCTGAGTCATGCTGTGCCAAAATTAGATTTTAAAATTGTTTCTGTCATCTTATGAAAATCCACAGCAATTTTTTCTGAATACCCGAAAGCTCTTATAACTTTTGTTCAAAAAAAAGTTGGCTGTCCTCATCCTTGTTCCTTCAGTTTACACATTAAGAAGCTGATATAATTTTGACACATTGCATGTGAATAAATAATGTCCTTTTTCCTCACCTGGTGGAAGATAGCTTCCAAGCCTGAGAACAGCTACCAGAGCCAATTGAAGAGTGTTACAAAATGCATTGGAACTGTATGAAAAAGTTGCTATTTGTTAAATTGGTCTGCTTTCTCCACCTGGTGCTGCCAATTAATTTGCCCAATTTAACCTTTTAAAATGTCATTCTTTGCCTCCTCTTAAGGATACCTAGCACATTTTTCCCTCTCTTGAATTCTTAAAAGCTACTGCCCTTTCCATGGCTCTAGGAACTTCTCAGGATGATTGCGAAAAGGAAGAAAATGTATTGCGAAAGCAGCTTCCCTCCTGGGAAGTGAATGATAATTTTGCCCCACTTAAAGTCATTGTAATGTAATTAATTTAGTGCTTTTAATCACCTCAAAATATGAAAATGCAAAGCACTGAAAATAGAATTATTCAAATTTCCATTTAAAACTGGCTAATGTCTGTCCATGGCATGGCAGTTCTGTTGACATCTTGTTTTAATGAATATTCTAAGTTCTTCTCCAATTTAGAAAAAAAATCATCTATTATGTTGATGTATATGTAGTCCCTGTATTTTTCACAGTTATGAATCTTGTATTATGTTGGGAGTGTATAGCTCTTTCTTCTTTTCAGAGACATTTCACTCTTAACTGTGATGTCCATTAGTATTTCATTCAAGGAACTATGAAAAATGATGATACTAAATGCTTTACAAATAGGCTTTTTTTCATCCGACTTGCCATAATGCAGAATGACGTGATTAGTAATGATTTTTAACTGGCTTCTAAGAAGGTGTCATGTATCAGTTTTGTCATGTGAATTAGTTGTTATGGTAATGAGAGCATATCAATTATTCCTTGGAAGGTTGTATTAGATCAATTATATAATTAATCTGTCTTGTTTCTTTACTTATTTGTTTCTCCGGTAATTTCTTGACTGTGAAAATATTGGTGTTACCATATGCAGTTAGTACTTAATTTTTCTCATCTAATTGCACAGATTATTTTACAAGCAATACTCTATGACATATTTTTATGTTTTTTTTCTTATGAAAAAGGTTCATTTTACTCAATTTCTAAATATTCTTCTAAAATTTTTTGACAAATTGTTTACATCTTGTTGCTTTCTTTAAAAAACACGAGTTTGTCAGTAACAGTTTTTCTCTGGCACTGAAAAGCACATATGAACTGAAGGTATTTACTGACAAAAATTTGAGAGCTGTGGCAGAATCCATGTGTCTCCTGTTCTAAATGCAGTCTCTAACCATTAGATGCCAGGTTGCTTTTCTGCTTTTCTGCCTGCATTGCCCACTTATTCTTGCCTGCACAGTGTCCTAACTTGATGGGGGAATGGAGACAGGCTTAGGTTCAGTCTTCATAGCCATGGTTTTCTTCAGACTTTGGTATGAAGTCCACTCTCTCCAACTCTTCTATGCTCAGAGCATAGACTCCAGCTGAATTTGGATCCACCCAGGCTCGGCTATATTGAAGAGCAAATGTTTTCCACAATTCTTTATACCTTGCCTACACCCATCTTAAACAAAGATAGATGCGGATATTTCTGAAAGGGTATGTAACTGAGTTATTTATATACACACAGGGAAACTGTATCTATGTAAATTATTCAAAGGCAAATCCTGTTCTGAATTTCCTCCCCACAGTAGAAAAAAAGCACCTCACTTTGGCATGATTTTATTAAAACATATTTATTTAGACTTCTGTAACATACTGAAAATTCTTGTACAGTTTGATCTATGAAATACGCAACCTCTAAAGGCATATTTGTGTTCAGAAAACCTGCCTTTCCCCTGACATTTAGGCAGTGATATTCTGGATAACCCTACCTGTTAAGTGATAATTTTGTTAACTTTTTCTGTCACTTTTTTATAAGGCAGATAATCGCAACAATGCAACAGATAATGGAGTAGTTGTTCAAAGGTAACATTATACTCATTCGGGGGACATCATCACTAAGAAAAAGCACATATCTTCTAGCTAAGAAAATCCCAATACTCTTGTAACACAGAAAGGAAAAAAAAATTCAGCATCCTAGATCCGGTGTCCAATATACTGCAAGCCTTGTTTTACTACCAGAGTAAAACATGACTGTGTACACCAAAAGGTGACATCATTGTGTGAACCGGGTTGTCATCAAATAAGTGTACACTCTTATATTTATGGAGAGCTGAGCTCTTCCTCAAACCCAAATGTGTCTGCCAGGCCCAGTAACCATGTGCAAACCTTCACCCATGAATAGATAGATGAACCCGACTCCCCATGAGGGTCTGGGGCAGCCAAGTGTGCTCAGTGCACCGGCACATCTCAGTTCTTGCTCAGCATAGGCAGAGCAGACCTGGCTGAGGTGACTGTCCTGCCCCTTGAGCCACCAGCACTTAGTGCTTTGAGCCACAGCTACAACTGGGTCGATGAGATGAATTAAAATGTGTGGGTTGGAGAGTTTTTGTGCTTTAACTTGTTGTTATCCTTAATCAGCCAAAATGTCTGAGTGCTTTTAAAGGGTGTTAGTGTCTCTGGGAAGCAAAGTCGGAGGTTATGTTATCCAGTCCTTCAGGCACTAGGTCTAGAAGTAGCTTAAATTCCACAAATTACCAGATAGTAAATGGGGAGATACCAGTCCAGGCTAAAAATTAGCAAATTTTTATTCCTGAAGTTCTTTAACAGTAAGTATAAAAAGTTAATTATAATGAGCAGTTGAGCCTTTTTTATTATTACGCGAATCTTGATTTTGAAAGAAATGAAATGGCAGTGAAGACCTACACTGTACCACTGTGTGTGATTGTGGCTATTACCCAGGTGAATGTACCTTTCGGCTGTCTTTTACCACATGAGAGTCATGTCACTTTACACAGGTGTAAGTGACAGCTGAAAAACAAAACTTGAGAGAAAATACCAGAAGTAAAGTTACCTGTACTGCTGTGTTTATATGGTTCTTCAAAATAACAAGTGACAGAATACAATGTCAGACTTCAGTAAGTGGTGCCCTTTACCATTCCAAATTTGATGATTACTGGTGTCATGGTCCACTCTCAGAACTACATTTTAAGAAGATTTAAAGATTATCAGCTTTGGTCTGACAATTGTTTGTGCCTATTCAATTTCCATTATCTCAATGTCCTTCCCAGTGTGACATTATTTAAAAAATGTGCAGTTGCTTTACCTTACTAGTTTCTTCAATATTGGTGCCATATGCTTAATAAATATTTGTCACCTTTACATGATTTCTCATCAGGGCACTATTAGAAAGGGAGTGCCATTAGCTCATTTTTTAAGATATAAAATTGAGGGTACAGAGGAATAATGAATCCTGTGAGGACTCAGAGCCCAAAACAGCATCTGGAGTTCTCAGCTTCTTATTCAGTATCTCAACCAGTTTCTATTGCTATGATTTAGCATAGCTTGAAAGTGGTACTGATGTAATAATTACATGTCTTTCTGAAGAAAGGCACAACATATTGTCAAATCTACTGTCAAAGAAGTACAATAAAATCGTTATGATTGTATCATGAGGTGGTGGCTTAACACCGAAAAAGCACCAGTTGCCCCTCAAGTTGCTCTATCACTCTCCCTCCTCAGCAGGACAGGGGTAGAAAATGCAGTGAATGAAGCTCGTGGGCTGAGGTAAGGATAGGGAAATCACTCAGCAATTACTGTTGTGGGCAAGACAGATCTCATTTGAGAAATAAATTTAATTTATTGCCAATAAATAACAGAGTAGGACAGTGAGAAATTAAAGACACCTTACCATGCTCCCTTTTGTCCTGGCCTCAGATTTACTCCTACTTCTTCTCCTCCTGAGCAGCACAGGGAGAGGGGGAATTGGGATTCTGATCTGATCAATCCATATCTCTTTGTCAATGCTGCTCCTTCCTTCTTACATTCTTCGCTTGCATGAGTCCCTTGCACAGAAGACAATCCCTCACAAATTTGTCCTTGCTCCAGCATGGACTGCTCCTCTCTTACAGCTGCTGCACAGCATTTTTTCACACTTTCTGAAATGCTTTCCCAGAGGTGCCACGCACACTGGTGATGGACTCAGCTTTGGCCAGTGTAATTTCCACTTTGGAGCTGACTAAAACTGGCTCTGCCTAACATGGGGACAGATCCTCGTGTCTTCTCAAAAGAGTCCACCACTGCAGTCTGCTACCAAAACCTTTCTGTGAAAACCCGATACACATAGCAAGGAAATATGGGACCTCCAATGATTTGCCTTGCTTTTATTTTATTTCATTCTGTGTAGAAAAATTATTGACACCTTCAAAAAGGATAGGTAGTGGAAGTCATCTTCACTTTAAAGATACTATCGAATTGTCAATGGAACAACAAATGAGTAAATTGTAGCTGCACCTGTGCTTTTCCACAGACCTGGGGAAAAACGCTACAAAACTTTCCGGTGGAAGCTGGAAAACATATGAACTGCTTTTGTGTATTTAAAATTTTCAGAGAAAACTTGTCTTTGTTCTTAATCTAAATGGGTTAATTACCTTTGAAATATTGCTAGTGTAGCCTTTGACTTACTATTACTTTTCAATTAATTAATTCAAAATTTTTTTAGTGCTCTGGTACAAAGCAGAACATCGTGGCTTCCAGGTCCCCGTGGGTGCAGAGGCTGGCTGAGAGAAACCAAGCAGATGAACAAAAAGTGGCGAAAAGGGGCAGTTTATTTACAAGAAAGGTTTTTTATATCCATTCATATTCTAGCAACCATTGGTCAGCAAAGAATCCACCTCCCAAAACCATTGGTCTAACTAAATGACACCTAATACCAAACACAGAGATTAAGAAAGTAAAAGAATGCAACTTATCTATGTTCTCCTTGGGAAGGAACAGAAAAAGTTCTAAAACAGTGCAAACACAGAACATTGCAGCAAATACTGCAGAGAATTATATGTTAAGATTTTTTATGTACATTTTAGTTACATTGGAATAGTTTCCATTTGTGGTTTTAGTATTTATATAATTTTTTCTGTGTAAACCTTAAGCTTCAGCTCTTTCCACTTAACTTTCCAGTTCCTCCACAAGATGATTGCACTGATTCTCAGTCGTTCTTCCAGGACATGATGGCTATCTCTTTGGCAACACATTGCTTGATCCTTGACTATTCTTGCTGCACTAAATCTAGGAGACTTTAGAGCTGTTAGTCTGAATGCTGAGGTAATTCCCAGTTGGTTTCATTTATATTGGGAGTATATACTTTCTGTTGCCTCTTTCTGTCTTGGCTGGGGCAGTTTTCATGTGATACTCATTTGGCTTCACAAATAAGCTTAAACAGACTGGAAAATAATGAGAGGCACTTTGTGACTGGTTGTTAGGAATATCACGATGGTGAAACTGGTCTCCCTGTGGAAGGTATAGTCTAGTAATTGAAGATTATGGGGTGATATGATATATCCTTAGTGATAAAAAGATTTTGTGAAGGTTAATTAAAAATACTTTTATATGTCTCCTAAAAATGCTATAGTAGTAAAGTGTTCAAAGAGGAAAAGTGTGTTAGTAAGAGAGCTTTTAACATCCTTGCTGCAAATTCTGTAGTGGATCTTCACAATAGAAAGATTTCGAACCTGCAAACTGCAATCAATAATTTGTACATCTTACAGTGCCTTGGTTGTCCTATCTGAAGTCCCAGAAGACTTTTACTCTTGCATTTTCTCTGATGAGTTATTGACTTTTCAGTCTCAGTTTCATCTGGTAAATATTTGATACTAAATTAGTGCAAATAACATTTTATTTTCAAAAACCTTACATGGTTCTAATTTTTTAAAACCTAAATACATCTGTAATTATTATTTTGTCTGTAATTTGTGGCAACATGTTACCACATCAAACATCATCATAACTTATCCTGAGGTTTTCTGCCTTATTTTGTTAACCAGCCTTGCTCAATAGCTCTCTCTGTTACACAGAAATTGACATCATCTTTAGAGTGATCCTTGCTCTTAAGCAAGTAACTAGCAGCTAGGATCTTCCTTCTAAATTGAGTATATCAGGCCACCAAGATGGTTCCAAGTGTTGTTCAAAAAGTCATTGATTTATGCTCAAAAACAATAACTTCATGCAAGAGCCATTTCTGCTAGCTGTCTTCTCTATAAAGACTTATTAGAAAAAATGTATTTGATTTAACAGCTCTCTGAAGGCTAGATTTATTTTCCTGTCCCTTTATGAAAAACAATGCAGTCACTTATGAATAGATTCTCCACTTGGGAGGGCATGCTCGTAATGGCACCCTTCCTTTGAGATTCAATGACTGGCTTGAAGTTCTGAGAGGGAATGCGTCTGGAAAGATGCACCCTAAGACACTGTGCCCATTCTTTTGACCAAGATTGCAAGAATTTCTCCTTTCAGGAACCAAAGTATTGTGCCTCTGTCACTGGAGTAATTCCACAACTGTGATAAGGAGTAAGACCTGGTTTTAATACTGTACAAACCTACAGAAACTCTACAAATTTAAATATACACATGTATTCCTAGTAGATCTAGTAGGACAGAAATCTCTCCACATGCTCTTTATAATTCCTTTAGGAATACTTATAGTATTGATGGAAACAAGGACTCACTGTGTATTGTGTGATGTATCTGTAAGTAGTCTGTAAGTAGCTTATATAAACACTTGACCTATGCTTGTCCTTAATAATCACTGATTTGAGAACTGTAATATTCTCTTATCTGTTGAATTATAATTGAGACTTATTTAACAATAATTACATGAATCCTCACTTATCTGGGTGTTATCTCATCCATATCTTACTGATTCGAATTTTAGATGCTTCAATATTATAATCTGAAAGGCTGCTTCCAGACCTACAATCATATCTGTGTAAATCAAAAATCTACATATATTTATCAGAGGAAGAATTCTAAATTTAACCAAAACTCCTAAAAAAGCTTAGGCTGAAAAGATCTCTAATCTAACTTCAATGTAAGGAAATATCAGTGCAAACATAGAGTATCCTCTGCACTGAGAAAGTTACTTTCTTTTGTAAAACTGTAGAGCTAAGCTTTTCTATCCTTCAGCAGCTGATCAGAAGGTCAAACAGTTTTGATATGCATTTGAACTTTTGAGTAAATATGTTAGTAACTCTTAGATGACTTCAGTTTCTATGAACAGTCATGCAACCAATTTGCCAGAAATGAACATTCAAAAAAACATATGTCAGTCTTCAATCCTAATTTCCTGCATATGAGTATTTGAACAAGGGGCAGGATACAAAGCGCATTGTAATCACCCAGAAAGACACCCACTGACTTCAGCTGACTTTCTTTTATTGGTTTCTGGAAGTATTAACTTAATCCTTCAGTCAGGAAAAAGAAGTTATGGACCTTCTTAAATTTTATTTAAAATCTGGCTAATCATAACTGATTCGGAAATGTATAACATACTCTGAAAATAATTTGATATTTTATTGAACTCAGAGTTCAAAGATGTATTCTCTTGCATAGAAGAAAACCAATGAAGAATTTTCTGAATACTTAATTGGCAAACCAGACCCACATTCACATCTACAATTCTGTTTATAATGATTTATATATGTAGAAGCTTGAGACCTCTTTTCTAGAGCCACAGTAGTTTTTACTTCCTAGTAAACAGTGTAAACGTTCTCAGACTTTTTCTTTTGCATTAGTGTTTTTTAAATTACAGATAATTCCCAAGAGTGTGTCTGCTTTATTTCCTCATATTTTAGAGATTCTTCTTCAAATATGCTCAGACAATGTTACTGTACTAATTCTCAATGAAATTAAGGGTCTGTTCTATTGAGTGATACAGATCTCTTCAATAAGACATGGAGACTAGAACCCCGCTCTCAGCTGCTGACAGTAAAATAACTGAAAGCTGCTGTTTTCCTCACTGGTGGCTCCAGTCAATTCTCTGGACCAGCCATCACAGCTCTCCTTCCAGTGCTGCTGCCTCCAGCTGTGCAGGGTGACCTCTCTGCAGCAGCCTCGCACGTGGACCGGGTGGTGGAACCAGGCTGCTCCAGCCAGTAACTTTGAACATTTACTTTTGTGCAAAAGTGAGAAAATAAGATCTTAAATATTGAGGGAAAACAATGTTCAGTTTGTTTGAGGTGTTTTTCAATTCTGGTTAAGTTATCTACTTCTAGGTTAGTTTTTATGCTGGGACTGGAACAGATATACCCCTGTGTATAAAACTTTACATACCAGCAAGAGTTACTCATCATAAAATCAAGAAGCTATCACCAATGCTGGCTCTTTTTCTCACAATTCATCCTGTTTATATAGTACTATATCTACATCCCTGACTCTCTTTTCAGATGAAAAATTGCTATGCCCCTCACTTTCCATGTGGGATTAAATAACTTTCAAGGACTCAACATATGTAGAAATTATGGCAAACTACATAGATAGCTAATGAATATGCTCACATCTCTCTGAAATTTCCATTCAGCTCTACTAGTGTTGAGAGGATTTCTGGAGCAAGTCCATCCAGGAATGGAAAACTCTCAAACACTCATGTCCAAATGGGAAAAAGCTCATAACTGGGAACAGCTAAGGCAGGATGAAGCCTTTGATGAGTTTGTTATCACAGTGTTTCGAGTATATCATTTGTGGGCATCTAACATCAAGACAGCTAATTTGAAAGGTTCAAAACTTTCTTAAGGCAAACAATTCATATTTGGAGTGAAAAATTGCGCTTTTCACACTAAACAGCTGTTATTCCTTCCCAAGAAGATGAGGTGGAAAAACACCTTCTCTTTTTTAAATGCGCACATTTATGAAGAAAAATGTTTTTATTCAGACTGTGGATGGAAGAGAAATGGGTTTAAAATCTTCCTGTGCTCACTTGAACAGAGAGCTAGACCTCTTGATAGATTACATAGTGTTTAAATACACTCATCCATATTTTATTGTATTCATCTAATAGTTTACATTTTAAGAACTGAATCCTGAAAACATATTTCATCTTGATTAATCCCCAAGAATGGGGTTTTTATAACAGTTTTTTTCCACTAGTTTTTTTTATGTGATACTACTCTAAGGAAAACTTGACCTAATGAAAAGGAGGGTTTCTACTCACCTGATCTATGCATTTTTGAATCTATTATTATTGATTAATTAGAACTCAAGCTTCAAAATCATAAAGGAAAGGTTTCCAGAAGTTTTGTCTAACTTCATTAAACCACATAAATTACCATTACTGGTACTTTCTCAGAAGGACACTGGCTCTATGAACTGGAGCTGTTTACTCTCTTACCTGCCAAGATTTGTAGGTGATTATGCAGTTAATCATTAAGCAAATGTATAGCATGCAGACTTCTAAAGTGAAATAATATTCTGACTTGAGTGTTGTTGACCCCATGCACTATTTATGTTTGAGTCAGCTTGATGGGTGCTTCCACGGATTCTGAGATGAGATGGGAGCAGAACTGTGGTTTCTGTAGCCTGTATTTGTTTACTGTGATGTAATCAGTGGTCTGTAGCTATTAAAAAAAAAAGATATATGGATGTTCTCTGAATGTTCTCTTTACAAAATATTTTTACACAAAGACAGTCAAAACACATGAAGTTACTGTTTTGAAGAGTACAGCATTCAAAGTGTAATCTGGCAGAGATGTAGACTGTAGCTCTACAGAAGACTTTTTAAAAGCATTCAGTGGTACTGCATAAAGACAGAATTACAGGAAAGAGTTCCTTTTTAGCCAGGCTTGAATACTAGGCTGTAGCCTTAAAGTTGCTGTTATATCACTTGAATTTTTCTTTGGGACCTTTCTATTTTGCATATCAAAACAAATCTCTCTGAAGTCCAAGTAACTTTCTCTCTTTTTAGTTATTTGACAACAAACCTTAGGAAGAAGTGTGACATATCTGTAGAATCACGGGAAGAGCCAGACACAGAGCTATGACTATAGTTATGACATAATTCTAAGTTTTTCATGGTTTTTTATTTTGTTTCTGCCCTCCTTGCACCGGCAATACTGGCTCATGCCAGAAAGAGACAAAACCAAGATTTCAAACATCATCTGACAAACCCAGCTGCCTTACTTCTGACCTGGTAAAAGGACTTGCTCTAACATGGGCCAGGCTCAAAAGAGGAGTAATTTTCTTTTGATTCATACTCCCCTTCTGGTTTAGTGTCATAAAGGCAATCTTCAATATAATTTTCTTCTAGCATTAGAAAATGAAATTTTGTTTCCATTCATGATGAGTGCCTGGGAAACCAGGAAGAATCAAGCTCATTTTTTATCATGGTAATTTTGGGAAAGTAGATTCCCTACTGTTCTAGCAATAATATTTCAGACAGGTTAACCCTGAAACTTTCCTATAAAGAGCAACAAGCTAAACCTATCAATCAGAAAATGCGTAAGAGAAAGAGGCCCCAGAGGAGAGAACATACGAGAAAAATCTCTCTGAGACCTCTTTTTTGCTCCAAGTGAGCAAAAGGTGCTGTTACACATTTGCTTTAGGGGGACTTATCTGAGGACTGGAAAGCCTCAGGTGTCTGTAACTGTGGTGTGATGGGTTGCCCTTGGCTGGATGACAGGTCCCCACCGAGGCCCTCTGTCAGTCCTCTTCTCAGCAAGATGAGGGAAGAAAATAAGATGGAAAGAAAATCCTTGTAGGTTGAGATAAGGAAGTTAATAAAGTAAAAGGTTACATGTGCACCATTAAAGAAAAAACACAGAGATTTTATTCTTCACTTCCCATCAGCAAGTGAAGTTAGACCTTTGGTCAGGTTTGGGTCAGCTGTCCTGGCTGTCCTCCTCCCAAGATTCGGCACACCAGCAGTGTGTTGGTGAGGAGGGAGTGTTGGAGACACACCACTGATGCTGTGCTGTGCTCAGTGATGCTGTGCTCAGCAGTAGCATTATCAACACCCTTTTAGCTACCCATGCACAGCGCAGCACTGTGAGGCTGCTGTGGGCAATCCTCAGCTGTGCCCTACAACCATTTTTCAGCCCCTCTGTCTTAACCAGACCCAATATATATGGGTGCAAAGGAGCTGATGCAGCAAGCTGGACTCTCATGAGCCTGGAATTGAAGTCAGCCCCAGCTCCTTGTGTCACAGGGGGACCGTGGTGGCGTGCATGATATCCAAGCCATTCCTAGGTGCTGGGACGTCTCACTCTGGTGCTTGGTTTGACAATGAAATTGAAAGCCATTGTAGCAGGGTCAAGGAACAGATCTTTGTATGTAGACAATGTATTTTCTTAGGGCAAAACTACCTCTGTTTTGTTAAGAAGGGAAGAGTTTTAATAAAGATTATGAAAAACAGGCATGTGGGAGCCTAAAACGGTAGACATAGTCAATGGGAGATCAAAGCAGTGATTTATACACCCATTTCCATTATTTGTGCCCAGCATGAGTTTGGTTTTGTGTAAACAGTTAATACATCTAATACATCTTTTTAACAACTGAGATAGGCAGTAGCTGTGTCAGATGATGTTTGAAATCTTGGCATTGTCTCTATATAGCATAAGCCAGTATTGCTTGTGCAAGGAGGGCAGAAACAACAAAAAAACCATGAAAAATCTTAGAATGAGGTCATAATTATAGCCATAGGTATGAAATCAAATACTTGTTGTTCCAGCAAAGGTAGTGTGCCATTCAGTTATCCAGAAATCAGTTGCACTGCAAGAGTTATGACAATTGGGCAGCTTTGTATCTCTAGACATCCTTAACTAGACATGGATGCAACCTGACACATAATCTAGAATTCAGACTTTCTTTTATTTGGCTGTATTCTGTGTCTCAGTCTGTGTGACTGATAAAGCAGAAGATGCTCAGCTCTCAAGGCAGAATGGCATGCAGTTCTGATCATGACCAAAATCATTGCAACTTTCTCCAAAATTACAGAAATGTAATATTCTTTGAAAGGCCTTTAACAGCACAGGAACAGACATATAAAAACATAATGCCCTGCTTCATTACAGGCATGGGATAATTGTTATTAGGTGACTTAGCATATCTTTCTTTGCTGCTTCTTATACCCAAATAGATTTTTCTCCCCTTCCCTTCTCTCTTGTGCTTTGGGGGAAATTTCAACTGTTTCCAGCTGCAATGTGTAACTGTGCACATAGAACACTATGTTTCATTTCAAGCAATCAGTTTTGCTTTGGCTTTAGAGTGTTTGGATTAAATCTGAATTTAAGGTTCAACTTCAAACCCAACCTTTTTATCCTTTCTTGATTAGTTTAGTTTATGTTCTTGCTTAGCAGCAGGAGATTAATTCAGATGTCTGTTCCTACTCAAGTGAAGGTTCAGCTCAGCCCTGTTTTTGCTGTTCTTTCTTCACTCCCTTGAGTTTACATTTATATTCCAAAGCTGTTTTAGGCAGAGAATTCTGTGAAGCTCTTCTATCAGTCCAAGGGTAAATGAGCCTGAAAATAAATCTTTCAGCAGATATAGGAAGTTCTGTTATTGAGTTGGACTCCATGCAAATAACAGTGCTGTTTTTCTGCACACACATTTAATAACGGTTTTGCAATGATAAGTTTTACTATTAAAATACAAAGCTTTATGAAGTTTTAAAAGGCTCTAATTTTACTGATAAAATGGAAATGAACAGTTTTGTCTTTGCCATGAAAAATGAAGACTCTCAGAAAATCCTGGTCATTGTTATTTGAGGAAAGAATGTCATACATTCTGCTCTTTGACTTCCTTCATGTGTCACTGCACACTCATTTCCATGTGTAGTTTATGCATGGTTTCTGTTTAGGTTCAGCGGCACTCACAGAGAATTAGGTAGGTACTCAGAAAAGGAGGAAATTGAAGGAGATTTCTTATCATATGAAAACTCCTGTTGTCTAAGGAAAGGATGAGACAACTCAATTTATTTGAAACAAAGAAGAGAAGGCTAAGGGTGGATCTTGTTATTGTCTTCAACTACCTGAAGGGATCAGAGCACAGAATCAGGATTCTTTCCTACAGCAACAGGGAGACATGCAACTGTCACAAGCTGCAGGAAGGGAAATTCCAGCAGAGCTTGTCCCAAGGTACTGGCTCTAACAATAGTTTTGGTCCTATAGCTGGGGCTAGATGGTGCTAGAACTGTTGGAAGTTGTGTACTAATTTGAAAACACAGAGGTAGAGCAAGTATGACAGAAACCTTATCCACCTTTCAGGCATGCAGTCTTCCACCACACAGTAATATTAGGAATGGACCAGCTCTGCTCTGGGCTCTGATTCCTTAAGAACTGGCAGGATGTCTAGCACCTGACATTTGTTCCCTGCTTTTGGAAGGAAGCTTCTGAGGGTCAGTCCCAGCTACACAGTGAAGCAGTTGAACTTAGGTATTTAGAATGTGGGTTTACTTACTTGAGTTTGGTGCCTCACCACCTGTCACAGCTAATTAACTCATTTACTAAATCTAGTTGTCCATCCTTTTCCAAGGACCCTTGCTGGTGTCTAGGTTCTGCTCCAGGAGTGGTCACCTGTGGAATTTGTGTCACATCTGTCAACCTTGTTTTGATGCAATGTAAATGTAAAATTATTGCATAATGATCACTTCCTGTGACTTCATTTGCCAGGCATTTGATATATATATTTATTTAGGAAAGGTTTTCTTTGGTTTGTAGATGGTAAATCTCTATGATGGAATATAGACATATTCCTGACAAGAGAGCTTTGGATTTTGCCCTTAGTCTGCATCAGTCCCATATGCTGGTGGGGTTTACAGCAGAAGGAGAGAATTAATGCATTCCCACCTCCCCAGGTGTCTTTCAGATTGTTTCTGTTTAGATGAGTTTGCAGCTTTGCCTCAGCTGCAACAGACACAAGGGACAAAATCTAGGCTTACTGGTATTTTTCATTTTGATAAAAAAAATAAAAGCAAACATTTTCTTTCTTAAACCACAAGATAAATTGCTTGGCATCCTACTCATATAACCTGCACATAGCATGCTATAGCTAAACTGTGTTTCTTTGAAAGTAACTGTATCTGAAAGTATAATTATCCAAAAACACTCAAGGTTTTTCTACAGGTCTAAAAACTTAGTTAAGAAAACAGTGATATGTACTGGGTGATGTTAGTGTTATGACTCCAGGAACTTTGACTCTGGAGGAGCAGACTGATCTTATTTCAAATTGTTTAAAGAGCAGCATTAGCACTGATAGCAGAAGTAGCCTTTGAAAGAGCCTTTAGTCCTTCTTTCCAGCTAAAAGAGGGTAGCAATACTACTAAATGGTGATATCTGCCTAAGCAACACAAAGAAAACAATGGGGAAAATATTTCAGAATGCTTCAGAAAATGTTTTATTTTCATAATGTATAGAGAGGTATGACAATATGTTCTAGATGCCATTTCACAGCAGGTATGAGTTTCCATCTACACCTTTTCATCCATTTGGCATCTCAGGAGGTGAACAAAGCATTCAGTCCATTATGCATTGGCATAAAGGAGTTGCAATCTGAGATCAAAGATACCACCCGCATTAAAAAGACAAATAGACTCAAAAATGTCTTTGAATCACCCGTAATGGCACAAAAATGGCCGGATTTCCTGTGAATAACCTTTCCTGTGAATTTTCAAGTTTTTCCTGCTTAGAGTAATGACACTGTAAGAAAGGTGCTTTGCTCTACATGTCAATTCTGCTCTTTGCCCCAGGTTGAGTACCAAGTGTGACCAGAGGAGCAGTGTGTGAAAGGATTCTTGTTTCATGACTGCATAAAGATTTGAGTTATTCTGTTTAACTGAGAAATACAAAATCGTAGTGTTGGTCAGGTACTTTGTAAAAGACTCGTATTTCTGGCCCTTAAAGAGCATCAGTATTTGCAGATAACACTGTGTCAGCAGGACTACCAAGAAACTCAGTGGTCTACAGGAGTAGTTACACGATGCTCCTCAACCAGTCACAAGGATTTTAGGAGAGTTTATATAGCAAAATATTAGTGATAAGCAGTATACATCAGTCTAGTCGGACAAGACATCCCTTTTTCCTTCAAAACACTGTAGAGCAGAGCCATGACAAACAAAATTAACAATAAGTTAATTTGGCCTAGATGTGTGACAATCCTGGATTTGCTGTTATTCATGTCACATACTGTTGTGCAGTTGTCCAGGCGGAAAGTAAGAAGTAGTTGTTTAGGTCCTGTTGCAGTGTGTGACAAGCAATGAAGCAAAATATGGGGAGAAAGCTCCGAAGTATATTCAGACAAAAAGCTAACTAGGTTCTATCAAGATCCACTGTCTTGAAGAAAGAAATAATGAATATTTTCAAAACATTCGTGTGGGTAAATCATCTGCCTGTTTGTTTGCATCATGCTTGCCACATTTGAAAATGAAGGGATTATAGTCTATCCCTGGGGGAACTTTTTGAAACACCAGAGGCTCAAACAGTGGGACTCTGTTCAGTGATCTCTTCCTCCTAGAAGCAGACTCCTTTTTGTTTTTCTTCTTGGCCTTATTTGTATTTAGACCTTGCTATACAATGATCCAATTGCAGAAAGGAGATGGTCATTGCTTTAGTCAAGGGTGTAGCCTGGTGATGAGTACCTCCTTCAAGCCATCAATATGAAGTTTTCGACAATTATCTCCTTTCACTTAAGTTTCATGAAGAGGTGGACAACATAGGGCTACAGACATTTTTATAGAGGACAAATAATGTCATTTTACATATGGTTTTCTGTTAGACCTTAGTTAATTAAAAAAAAAGCAACAAACCAACCAAACAACAAAACCAAACCCAAACTGTAATGCAATGTGCTTTTCTATATAACCTGAATGCACATGTGACCTCCAAAAGGCAAAAATATCAGAATTCAGAGACTTTTAGTATGAGACAAATGAGCATTACTAAAATCTCTGTATCTATTTTTATTGAGTAGTAACATACAGTGCCTGCTTCAAATAAGAATAATAAGGGTAGAAGATGAGGTCCTGAGGTGCCATAGCAGGTAAGATTCCAGCTTGATTTTACACTGTCTGCTAAACTGTTTCAGAGTAACTTACAGTAGAGGCAGGTTTCTATGATTGCAAATTGCCTTCAAGCTCTCTCACTCAGTTTTGAACGACAATTAATTATATTTATGTATTTTTTCTCACCATGAAGAAGTTTTGGTCAACTTTTGATCTTCAGTAGTTCAGGAGCACTTAGTTGCTTCTGACATGTTGCTGTTTCTGAGAAGCTGAGAGGAGATGTAGCATTTTAAAGATGTCCAGTAGCTCCTGTTTAGCATATTTGGCAAGAGCTATGAAGAAAAGGTCTCAAAAGAGAATGCAGAAGTTTGGGAAGGATTCTGTATTCTAGATTACAGACACTGTAAAATTGATGGGATAGTTAGGCATATTAGCTGCTTCTTGAACTGAAAAATTTGGTTGATAAATAGCATTATGTGGAGATAGACATTTAAGAACATACATATTCTTCTTGTAGAGGAAAAACATGAAAAGAGCAAAATTTGTCCTGAGAACTACCAGAATTATATTCTCTGGATCTACATGTATTTAGACAATGTAAAGATAATCTGAAAGCTAATAATAGGGAATTTTTGAGAGAAAAAGTTTGGAAAAGTTTGATATCAAAATTGATGTGATAATTTTAGTATGTGGCTTACAGAATAAAGTTTTTCTAAACTATATGGAGATTAAAAACCTATTCTCTGCAATTATTTTTTCTGCTGCATGAACTGGGTTCAAGCATCTGTAATATGAAAATGTTTAGAAGAGAATTGGTTTCTTATTTCTCTTATTTAACATCACTGGTTAATAGCTTTTCATAAGGTACATTTACACACACACACACAGGCCTTTTCTCCTTCCTTTCAAGAAACTACATGAAAAGGTAACAGACACAGATCTAGCTAACTCCTTTGAGGATGCTTCAGGGGTAGTTTGTGTTGCATTTTGTGCAGTAATCTACCAAGGTGATTTCTATGGTAACCTCTATTTGCATTCTTTCAAATGATGGTAAATTCTGACACATTCCATTAAATATTGATAGCAGTGTTTCATCTGCTGGAAACCCACATGGGAATATTTAACTTTATCTATTGTCTGAGACTATTCTTTTGTATCAGCAAGCTTTATACAGTTAAAATGTTAATTAGATTTTTATAACCATTTTTATCGTTCTGCTCTTCAACTAGGTTGCTCCAAACACGTTTATTTACAATTCCAAAATGCTTCCATTTATATTCTACAGCATCTTACTCAGATTAGCTTAATAGCAAACCTCAAAAATGTACTTAAAGGTTTGTGAAACACCTACAGAATCATAATACTGCAAATTTTTTTTGGCTAATGGCCAAGTGATTTGTAAGATCAGCTTTTAAGGAAAAGAAACAAGCCTGAAAGTGAAAATGTCATAATTCATTTCAAAATTGCATTGGTTTCTGAAACATAAAAAAGTACTGGAACTGTTTACATAAAGGATTTTTTTTTATTGATGAGGTGGGGTGGGGTAAAGTAGGATAAGAAAAATGGAGAAATAGAGTGCAGGTAGTTTTATCTTCATGAGTGGCACATGAAATATCTCCAAAGTATTAAAAAACTTCCCAGTCCTCTGGAAAAATAACCTTGCATCATACCAAGGATTATGTGTTCATTTTCTATTAAAGAGTGTTTGGGGATCTGGCTGGTGACTGTTATCTTACAAAGAAATTAGCAAACATGAATTTGTGGCAGAGGCTCTGAACCGCTACTGTTTTGTGTTTTGCATCGCTGCTCACACATTTGAATAGTAAATAGATGCCGGATTTAAAGCACCACCAGGCAAAGAGGGCACCACTGCTGCTCTCCAGCGTGCAGCTGAACAAAGTGCCAGCACCTGAACAAGAGGTAGCAGCACAACTTTAAATTGCCATGACCTTTTGTTATTTGATCTGCTGGCCTACAGGTGGAAAGGGTTGCACAGTAATGGGGACCTTCTGACCCGCTTTGCACTTCTGAGCAGGTTCTGTGCTGTGATGTAATTACATGAGATGCTTTTAGAAAATTGGTCGTAATATTGGTCCTAACATCAAGGTTTTCTGGGTTCCATTAAGGCTTGGAATCAGAAATCCTTTTGCTGAGAGAGAAAATTGAAAATATTTGGTACTAAGATTGGCTTTGTGAAGAGAAAAAACACTATACTTGATTGTAAGTGGTGAAACTACAATTCTTTGAACTGTTTACTTCCATATCCCACCCCCAGACCATCTCAGTTACACATGCACAGCTGGCGGGAATTAATCTTTTTGTAGATCTCATACAACATAATGGAATGCATAGATCATGTAATGTTATCTTTAAGATCTACTGCATTATTGTCAAGAATTCTCAACCTCAAACTAACCAGTTTAAGCCATGTAATGTCACGTCCTTCTCCTTTGTTTTTTTTTTTCAAGATTACATTCCTGGGGGGATAATTTTGGAATCTGTTGAAAAACCAATGGTGTGATATTGCAGCCTTATACTATGCATTTAGAAAAATCCTTGGAAGTTGTGAAATGATGTAAACAGTACCTTCCAGGGTCTAGAGGCTGCCTTCAGTGCTCTTTTGTGAAAATCCAACTGTGGGTGAATTTATGATAGTGCACAACTATTCAGAGCAAGAACAGAGTATGTCCCTTTGCCTCCAAGACTGATTAGGGATAATATAATGGAAAAGCAGGGAGGTAAAGGGAGTAGCACGGGGGTGGGGGGAGTAAGGTAGGAAAGGAAAAGAGGGAAACCTAGAGGTGAAGGGAAACAGAAAGAAGAGAGAAAATGATACAGGTTTGCACTGCCAAAGTTGACAATGCAAATTAAGTGGCATTTTTCCAGAGTGAATTCAGGTTAAGTACTGTTAAGCACTGCAACAAGGCACAGAATCATTTCATAAGCCCTGTGGACTGGAGCCAATCAAATGTTATGGGCACATGCTCCTGTTATCACTGGGAAGGTAAAGAAAAATATGCCTGTGAATGATGCTATGTATTCTGTGAGGGTTATTGCTTTAGGAAGATCACCAAACTCAAGATGATTTCATTCTACACATAGCTTAAGTAAATACCCTGTGCTCTGTAGAGCATAGCAGAGACTGCCCAAGCTCTGAACAGGAGCTTGCATGGTCCAGCAGAACCAGGGCTGTGCAGCTGCAGTGGCCTGGAGGGTGGAGAAGTTGCCTGTTTCTGATGTGCTAAACCGGTGCAGAGTAATAGTACCTTCCTCATCAGCAGTGAGTCTGTGGTTTTCCACACAGTCGACCCAGGGCTCGTGACCTTGTGCCCAGTGCTAAAGAACATAAAAATGACTCTGAACACAGAACATAGCAAACCCTGTTTCATTGGTGCTGCACTTGCATTAATGAAATTTGATGGGTCTGAGCTGGACCTGTACCACTGTACCTCTACTGCAGCATCTTTTCCTTGCAGCTCACCAAGTGCCACCTGCACTCTGAGCAGTGCTCACCATGCTGGACAAGATGTGCTGTTTGGCTAACTAACCAAAACGAGGGGCAGGTAAAGGTTCCTTGCACATTGCATCAGTCTTCAGGTCCTCAGCTCAACATTCTTCATATGGTTGATTGATAGCTGACATGTACAGTACAACCATTTTGTTCATGAAATACATTTATTATCGTAGAACCAGACCCTAACATTTTGAAGCCACTAACAAAAAGACTACTGATTTCAATAGGGACAGAATTTATATACTGTTTTTTCAAAAGAAGAGGAAAATTGTTTTAATTCTATACTCCCACAGGAATGAAAGGACTTTGGAAGTTCAGAACTGTAATGAATGTAAAAAAAAAAGTTATTTTATATGTATATGTTTTATAATTGAGACATGAAATTTAGTGTCTGTGAAATCACGTCCGGTTGCTAAGGCATAGAAAACTTTTGTTTAGTGGGATTTGGAAAAAACCATTGCCATGAAAGCAGAATAAAAAGTTACCACATTTTTAATCTGAAAAGTTTAGAAGCCATGTTTTTCTAGCATATGATTCTAGAACTAATTAAACTATCAGTACTCAATTTACGCCCTTCTGCAGAGGAAGTGCTTGGGCATTCCCATGTAAACCTGAATATATATTAACCCATTGAACTCTGTGTTGTAGGGGCTTTCCCTCACTCTCAATGGAGAAAGACTGTGACCATCACTTCGACCAACAGACATCAAAATTACAAAAATAAAGTCTCATTGTTAGATCCAGGGGCAGTGAGATCTTTCCTTATCCTTCCTTTCTCTTTCTTTCTTTTCCCTTTTGCATTTTCTTAAGTGATATTACTATAGATAATAACAACCAAAATGGCTAAGTACATCCTTTCCATTGCCACCAAATAGTTCTGAAATAAACTAATTTAAAATAAATAAATAAATAATTAAATAAATATATATAAAAAAAAAAAAAATCAATCATTCAGTGTCATTTCACTCTAATCCACCTTCAAAGGACGTATTAACAAGAACCTGAGTTATCCTCACCTTCAGGTAGAGGTCACAGCAGTGTGGGGACTATTTTTTCCCCTATGTGAACTAAGGAAGATAATGATGACAGTGCTTTTGGCAGCTACAAAAGTCTAGAGCATGATCAGGCTGAATCACTGTGAAATGGTGAAGCTCTGGCCCTCGTGTTAAGATTTTCACTGTGGTAACTGATTGAACAGAAGCTGTGCTGGTTGTACCAAATGCAGAATGGGAATACGTACCAGACTTTTAGCTGGCGTGACAATTCCATCTGCTCTGGGTTTATGTCCCAAAGCCACATAAGGACAGGGCCAGTAACTCATATTAGCTCCTTTTCACAGAAGGAAAACCTGAATATGTGAGCCAGAGGAAAGACACAGAAAATTCAGTCACATTTCTACAAAAGAATCAGGACTTCAGGGTTTCTCTCTTTAGACATAGCCCAAGATAACTCAAAATTTAGCACTGAAATCAAGCATATTTATACATGCATGCGCCTGCACATGTACATACTAGGTTTCCTCAACATGTACACAGATTTCAGACACTTGAGGGTCTCTGAGACCTCCCCATAAGACTTCTTTCTAAATGATGTAGTTAAGGAAGACCCACATTGCCCTGGCTGGAGGATAAGCAGAATCCCCTACAATGCTTAACATGATTCTTGACAGCTATGTTTGTGCAACTGGTCCCTGTTCAAGAGGTTTATCTTGGAGAATTCCCTTCTGATGTCCTTTCTAATATCAGCCAAAAGACAGGTTTTTCCTCAGGCAAAACAATTCACAAGATATGTGAACAGTGGCCTTTTCCATGCTCTCTTGGAGGAGCTGTCAGGGTAATGAGATCCCAAGCACAGGCAATTAGACACCACTTTGTTAACCTGAACAAAATCCTTTGCACTGTGAAGAGAAGAAGAGGAATTCACAAGAGAGTGGGAGAAAGGAGGTTGAAGGCTGGTATCTGTACTAAGCATCAATGTGTTCCTGGTGGGACTGGTAAAAGTTGATAGTTTGCCAGTCATGTTCATGAGTGATAATTTCTTTAGCATCAACAGAGAACATTCAGATGAACTAATTCAGTCTACCAAATGCTTTGAAGGGTCAGACCCTCTGCTGGCATGATGAAGAGGGAGAGGAAGTGAAGAAATGGAGAGAAAGAGCAGCAGGAGGTAAGGAATGATTATCCAAAAGCAAGATGGCCACCAACAGAATAAACATTTTTGCCTTGAGCAGGAGATCTGCACAGGAGGCAGCTATTCATTTATGCTCCTCTGTTGTCCCCAAAGCAAAATCAAATGTTTGTACAGCTCTGCTCCAGCTTGGAGGCTGAAAGCTTCATGTAGTGAAGATAATGTCTGCTCCCCTTTCTCTCTCCCTCAACCCCCAATTGATTACAGATTGCACTTAGAAGCCAAAATTAACAGCTCTGATGCCCACCATCAGCTCTGGTAACAAATAAGAAGGGGCAAGAGCTGTGTAACACCAATGTACTGCTTCTCTACACAGATCTCACTGCCTGGGGAGAAGCTAACTCCTAGAAGGATGGACACGCTGAGCTACAAAGGGAAATTTCATAGCTGCCTCTGCAAAGTTGTCAGACTGAATTGTGGTTGGTAACTGCTCCAGTATCACTGAGAGTTCAGATATAAACCACACGATATTTCATTGGCTCTTAAAACCATCCATTCCCTACAAATACTTATCAGTACCACCTTCCTTCCTTCCTTCCTTCCTTCCTTCCTTCCTTCCTTCCTTCCTTCCTTCCTTCCTTCCTTCCTTCCTTCCTTCCTTCCTTCCTTCCTTCCTTCCTTCCTTCCTTCCTTCCTTCCTTCCTTCCTTCCTTCCTTCCTTCCTTCCTTCCTTCCTTCCTTCCTCCCTCCCTCCCTCCCTCCCTCCCTCCCTCCCTCCCTCCCTCCCTCCCTCCCTCCCTCCCCCTCCCCCCCTCCCTCCCCCCCTCCCTCCCTCCTTCCCTCCCTCCACATTCTTCCTCTCATTCTTGTTAGAGATTTTTGACTCTTCAGATGCAGTCCCATGGCATTGCTGACAGTAGATTGTAGTCTACTACACCACTTCCATGCTATTGCCATTAGAAACATATTATGCATGAGACAATACTTGCCACCCAAAATATCTCATCTTCCAAGATGTGATATTTAGAATTCTCACCTCCTGAGAGCAGTATGAAATTTACAAAGAGATAAATGGCAGTAAAAAAGACAAAGCTAAGAATATTTTAAAGCATATCAGGTTCTGCTGTTTATAAATTAAATTTGTCAAGCTTCAGATTTGCATTTTTTCCTTTGTGTAAACCAAAAAGCCACTGAAATATAGTCATAAAACCTTAAAAAATATCCCACAGAAGTAGTTTTTTAAGTTTAAGACAAGTCGTTGAATCTGAGATTCAGTCTTGTGGAAGTGCAAGCAACATTGACTTTATATGTTAGATGAAAGGACAGGGTGTTTATTGACATGGGCAGACAACAGAACTTGTTCAAATCCTAATGCTTTAACCACTTGACAATGAGGCTAATGAACTATAGTATCAAAAAGAAGATTGGCTAGGAAGAAATAAAAATTATCTTAAGCAGAAATAAGTAAGGGTTTGAGAATACGGTTACAGCAATTTTAAACAAGGTTCAAGAAATATTAAGATGATGTCCTTCTCAGTAAAAATCATTACTTGAACTTCAAGTGCCATTTTTTCTGTAATTACTGGAGAGAGATGAGATTTCAATGAACACCGAAGTTTGGTCAAAACTTCTGAAAGTCTTGGAGAAAAGTGGGAAGTTTTCAATGTAAAGACATAGAGCAAGACAGTAAATTTGAGCTCTCAAAACAAGAAGTTGATTTAATTTCTGTGTGGGCTGGGCTCAGCTTCTGGGAAAAAGCCATGACATAAGTTAACTTTTTTTAAACACAGGTATTTTCTTATGTTTTCCAGGTGAGCATGTGTTTCTGAACTGCCTAGACTGTCAACAGCCGGAAGCAGTACAGCCCCTCCATTTCTCCCTGCTGTGCTGAAGTCTTCATCCCACATTGCACATTTGTAATATCCTTTAATGAGCACAATCACATTTTTGCCCATTGGCAACCACTAGATTGGTTCACATATGAATTCCACATGTTCTAGATACATATTATAGTCCCCACTATCCAAAAGCACAGCTATACAAATGAAAGACAGCACATGCAAAGTTATACCAAGAGAAGTGAAGCCACAGAGAGAGGATATTAATTTCTTAGAGGTGTCTCATGGCACAAATAAGGCCAGAATGAGATTCTGCTATGTATTTTGGAATTGGTTTCATTAACATGCTTTTGTAATAGAACATTGTGTACCAGGCTGTAACTGCGAATGGTTTCTGCAATGCACCAGGGCAGTGTGTTAGTTCTGTACAGTTACTTAAATTCTGGGAAGGAAATCAAATTTTGCAAATGTTATTTTCTCCCATGTGCACCAAAAACCAGTGCTCCGTCCCCAATACATAGTGTCACTTAGGGATACTATCCACTTTTGTCAAGTTCCCTGCTTAGGCTGTCTTTTCTTTCAGCTAACCTCAAAGATGACCTGTTTTCTGTTGCCTACTTTATGACACGTATACAAGCTGAATAGAAAATCAAAAGCAAGAAAGGTGTTATTATCAAGGCACTGCTGTTTTTCAACTTTTCTCTTGTTTTTTTTCTGCAAACAGCAAGGTGCCAAAAAGCATCGTTTGATAGACACTAAAACATGGAGAGCAGACATCTCATCTACATTTTTACGAAGAGTAAACAAGTGGGACATTGATGTAAAATAGGTATTAAACTTCCCACTCCTTTCCCTCCCTCCACATGCATTCTTTACTACTGTAGTTTTGTAAGGGAGGAAAAGTTACATGGGCTTTTTGGAATTTGTTGTTTGTTTGGATTTTTTGTTTTGTTTTGGTTTTTTTGGTGGTTTTTGTTTCATTTTGTTTTATTTTGTTAATTTTTTTCTCCTGCATTCCTGATATTTATCTAATAAACGGTTAACTCTTTGGGAGTCCAAGTTTCTACAATTTACTTTGACTTCAGTGGAAAAGCTTCTGGGCTGTCTTTCTTCAGTTTCTTAGTGTGTTGCAGGTGACAGCGAAGAAATGTGGCTGCTCTTATCTTAGTGCTGTCTGGCAGTTCCTTGTGTCTGAAGCTCAAGTGAGCCGTAACTGCAAACTCAATAGACAGTTTTACAGGGGCCTTACTCTGTGACATGAGCTAGTGTGAGTGACCCAAGCATCATCAACCCCTTCTACTCTTCAGCTTTGTCAGCTTTGCACTTGGAGTTTTACTTTACACAGAGTTTCCGCAAGCGCTGAATCCTTGTTATTTCTCTGATCCACTTCTGTAGGAAGTGTTACCCTGTTCCCAGCAGCATATTCATGGATATCCAGAGGAGAGGGCAGAGAAAAAAAATCAGTCTTGCAGTGCATAAAATGCAAAAAATCCTTCTACAGAATATGATATAAATTTAAGGTTTTTTTTTTTTTTTTTTTTTTTTTTTAACAATTCCATTTGGTGCATGCTTGAGAGGGTCTGAAGCAGGAAATGGAATAAGTCTCTGCAGACATGGCAGGTATATTTGGTGCAATAGAGGTAGCATGACAGGGCTCTATTACAGTAAATAATAAAATTCCAGAAATAACCTATGCGGAACATATTGCTTCTGCTGCACATGTCAGGAAATGGACTTTGATCGATGTTGTTGCAACACAAAACCACATACTAAAACTTTTTAATTATGATGACAGTGTAAAAGTGTAGATGGTGCTCACTGGCAGTGCTCATAGCCTTTATAATTAACAAATGGACAGTGTAGATTAATTCTGCAGGCTCTTCATGTTTAACAATTCTTTCTAGTTGCTGCCATCAGCATGTATAGAAGCAATAAGGCACGAGAGAGGGCCTGGTTCTCATCACCTCTGGAGTGTTAACAGGCATCCTCGAGGGGAGTGATTGTCTCATGATAACCACACCACCTGGAGCTACCATATTGCTGCTATAAAAAATCATTAATGTAAGAGAAAAACATGTGCTTTTGTGCTAGATGATGGAGTTAGGAGTTCAGAATGCTAAAGGGCTTTATCAGGAGCTCTAGTTTGCCTCTATTCAACTCCATATGATAATATTCACTAGGCTACTGTACGGCTTTCTCAGTTTTGTAAACTAGAACACCACTTTAGCAATACTTTTGTAGCAGCCTGGTATGATAGTCAAAAATTAAAGAGATGGCACAACCATCAGAGAACAGAAAGTCACATATCTCAAATTGCCTTCTCAAGGGGAGTATCTCAGTTGGCAGAAGACATTCTACATACAATTTTTCAGAATAAAAAGCACAAGGAAATTACAAATCAAATTAGATAGGAGTGTCTATAATTTTAAATTTTAAATAGACTAATTTCTTCTCAGCAATGCATTTAGAGTATATTTAATTTGAATTTATCAGAAAAGTATGGAATGAAGTACACGGGAATACAATAACTCATTGTCTGCTGTTCTCTATGATAATGTAGCAAACGGTTATCTCATACTCTAATGACTTTGATGTTAATGGAGTCCTACGCTCTGTCTGACCTCTTCAGTGCTGGATGGATGTGTATGTGCTTTTTCTGTCCATCAGATTTTATGCTTCACTCTCAACTTTCCTACAAATCTTTTATCTTTGCTTCTGCTTCATTTCCTCTTTAGTAGGAGGGCAGATTTTATTTAAATTAAATGTTTTAGTTCTACACTTGTAGGAATAATTTCTTGGATTTTAAAATCAGTAAATTTTGAAGAAACCCTTAAATTACTGATGTTGTGGCTATCCACACCCAAAAGTATTTCTTGCTTTTTCATAGAAGTTTACCCATTTAATGAAATTTGGCTTACCTGTCACCCAGAGACAATAGGAGACACACAGAAAGTATCCTTACAAATTTCCTTTTGCTCACTAATTCCTTTTTTATCTCTGCTTAGCATCTGCAGCATGTTGTGGATGTAAAGATGAACAGACTCTGTAGATGGTGGTAGGAGCCATACACACAGTCAAGAGAATGCGGCCCAGGGAGTGCTAAGTGGCTACAATGGCGCAGAAACATTTAATTTACAGCTGTCTTCTGTTCCCCATATGTTTATTGTGGTTAGTTGGCACACAAGAAGCTAAGGAGAGCTCATCCTTGGGGGCAGGGAGAACTTGAGGATCATCTGCTTTTGCATTACCTCTCAGACACTTAGAGTCCAGCTTTAGTGCCTAAAGAACAGAAGGCAACTTAGGTTTGTTTTTCATGAGTGTACAAGGCACTGTGAAATGTTAACTTCCCTGTTTAGACCCAAAGTATCTAAGCTCTACAAAGTGTGTAGGTGTTTAGGAGATGTCACCTGTGCTTGCTAGACATCAGCTCATGGCACAACTGGAAAGACATCTATTCTGCTATATATCTGGGGGGCAGGAGAACAATATATTTTTGCTTACATAGCAGCAGCTGTGATTTGAAATGATTGAAATGATTATAACTGTGTACACAGTGGTGGCTCAACTTCTTTTCTGTGGTTCAAGGAATGGTTAGGACAGAAAGCTCTGTTAGGCCACTGAGAATTAGGATTTGTAACTGGAATTGTGTTTTCATCAATGATCCTGAAATTACACAGTATGAAGCACTTTATCACATTCAGTGTGTGCAGGAAACCATGGCAAAGAAAGTAGTCAAAACCATCTTGTGCGGCACCTTATTTGGTTCCCCAGGTGGTTGCAGGGAATGACTTGTGAAGATACGTTTTTGCAGATTTCTGGTACTACAAGAATTTTCTGGGATCTTTTCTACGGCTGTTAACAGCTAATGCAAAAGAGAATGACTGTATAACTGTTCAAGCTTGCACTTGCGAGCATGGCTGTCATTTATACCATCTCTCATTTGCAAGTCAAAAGCCTTGTTTTTGTGGCTTGATCTAGTTCACCATTCTGGCTTAGAAAAATAGGTATATAAACACACCACCAGAGAAAGTCCTCTGGGTATCTGTTTTACCCTAGATAGAGTCTAGGAGCATCAGCAGCTTTTTGTCTCTCGCTGACCCCACCAGCTGCCAGAATGGAAATCTAATCAAAAGTAAATGCTGCTCAAGATCTTAATGCAACTTTACTATTATGGTCAGGATTGGAAAAAGGACTGAATTAGAGACATGAGAGCGCCTGTAAGATTGGTACTGACAGGGGTTAAATGAGCCTGCAATGCTCTATAGGGAGCCAAGCATCAGCAGGGACCTGTCCATCTGTTTGGCTTCTAAAGATTGCTGTAGAGCAGCTGTGCCTTATGATTGATGTCCAAAGGAATAATTTCTTATAAATTCCTGAAGCTTATATGAAGGAGTCTTGGCTCTTCTTCTCTCTTCCAAGATACCTAATGACAAACTCTTTCAGATTGCCATGGAGTGCCATCACTTAGTGTTGGTCCTTGTTTTCTATAATTTCCAGCTTCTGGCTGCACAAGGAAATCTGCAGCCTGGAAACATGACATTAGCGGATGCTTAAGGCATAGTGTAAAGGTAGTATCCAGTAACCAAATGTGATAAATTACTAATGCAAATCAATCATCATGGGTTTGTTATTTCACTCTGTTAATGGTTTACTGTTTTTTTGCGTGTCTAAAATGGTCTAGACCTGCAGACTCCATTGCCTTTAAGTGCTACTACATAGACAGAAGAA
Source organism: Acanthiza pusilla (assembly GCA_036630365.1). NCBI lineage: Eukaryota > Metazoa > Chordata > Aves > Passeriformes > Acanthizidae > Acanthiza > Acanthiza pusilla. Next base: position 34,854,663 of record JAXCHO010000036.1, on the reverse strand, counting down.
GTCAAATAATTTACTGCATGACATGTTTTCCTTCCCAGATTTTTAGCCTGACTGATGCTATTAGTTTCTGTGACTTTTTTTTCCTTTTTAAGAAATGCTCACACTTTCTCTGTGAAATACTATTTTGTTCAAATCTGGCACTTGCAGCTTTCACATGCTAGATTACATGGTTCATGAGTTCTGCCGTGTGAGTTTTTCTTCACTGTGTACCATAGCTCATGGTGAGCTTCACAGATCTTGAACAGCTCTGCCTTTGATGGATGTTAGTACATTTTCTCAGTGGCTGCCTTTTATTAGTTTCAAAAGATAACAGTCTATGTAGCCACACACTCAGGTGTTTATGTGTGTGAAGGGCATCAGGAGGAAAAATGTGAAATCTCCTGCTCTTTGCCAGATTTTGTCCTTCAGAATATTTACATCTACTTGGTATGATCTTTAGCATAATAGTCAAACTGTAGGAAGCCAGAAGTGCCTCTCTGACATACAGACAGGAACTGCTGATGTTGAGTTCATTCATAGTTTCTGAACATCCAAGTCCCTCTCTGCACAAAGAATATAATAACATTCAACCCAAAAGAGTTTTCAGAGGAATAATTTTGAAGAAAATTACTACTTGCTCCAATGGAAATTCTGAATTCATTTGTTGTGCCTGAACATAGGCTGTTTGGAGACTGGAGGAGCCCTTCCAGACAGCTGAACAGCGTATGCTGCATATGTCTGTTTCCAGATCAGCTCAAAGTGAGAGTAGCATAAGGGTATGGTTCTTGAGACTGAAGGCTGTACATAAAATACATAGGAGCCATTTAATGTGTACAAGAGCATTGCTGCATATTCTTGAGCACCATCTGCTGGCATTTTCTCATCTGACCAGTATTTGCATAATTGGAAGCATCTCTCTGCATAGAATGTTCCTGAAAGAAGCAGGAGCTGAAGTGCTCAAGAAAATAAAGTCTGTTTCTTATGCATGCTTGGAAAGTGGCCATGTAGAAAAGGTCTGGAAAGGGCTTTGAAAAAGACTAGCAAGATGGTTCCTGAAAAAGCCCCAAATGCAACAGAGACATTTGTACTGTGATGGGCAATGCCTGGAGTAAGGTTTTTGGCATTACCCATCTCTTTTTATTCTGCAGCAGGTGTGATACCAGCCATCATCTCTTGCCAAAGTGGTCCTAGGCCAAGGAAAGGGATAATAAGTGTTTTTCCAATCAGTTATTCAGCAGTTGAGATGCCAGATTTGTTTAAGAACCCCCTGAAAAAACTTTCAGAAAAACATGCGAGGAGGAGGGCAATCGAAATGAAGGAAGGAATGTTAACATTAATCTACTTTGTCTCTTTGATGCATGAATACTCAATATCTATGTGTGTCCTCTTTCAAGACCTAGAAACTCAGTACAGTTGCCAAAACACATCTGAAGAGATTGTCCATAGTCTAGCCAATAATAAAACATTTAAATCCACATGAATTAGCTTTAAAATAGCTATCCCAGGTGCAAATACCTGTGCAGACCTGTGAAGTCTTCAAAAACCCTTCCAATAATTTGGCTGTTTGGCCTCACCAGGTAGCAGTGTTGATCAGTGCCTGCGTGGCTGTGGTTTAGTCTCATTTCATGAATGTGATAGTCCTACAACAAAACAACAACAAAACTCATTTCTATATTACAGAAAACTAAGTTGGTGTTATATATTTGTGCATTTTTATTGTTTTAGCAGCTTTAATGTCTCCAAATATTGTGAATGTTATTCTGAGTCTTGTGGTGGTATAAGGACTGCTTAGTGGCACCTGCTGTATTTTGTGCTTAGGATTTATGGCAATGAGAGGAAAACAAAGAAGGAAAAACAGCACAGTGAATGTTGTCTCCCACAGAAGGAGGGAAGCCTCCACAGAAACCTTTATTTTTACTGAGGTTCCCTAGAGTTCAGTGGAGTGTCAGACATTGCTTAGCTCTGCTCTATCCCTTGGGAGTTTTTTACACAGGTACAAAATGCAAGCATTAGCATTTTCAAAGGTACCAAAGACTACAAGATCTGAAGCAATCATTGCTCAAAAATATTTTTTCAGACTCATCTGGAGAAGTTAATTTCTGGGAGAATAGATGTACATGAGGAAAACATATTGCATAGTCACTATGCAAAATACCAAACCACTAACAATGATTTTAGACCCAAGATTATTTTTGATGCAGATCCTTATTTCAACTTCAAGGGGTGTCTACCTCTTATCAAAAGTTCAGTGCTTTTCCTGAAAGCAGGATGAGTACTGACATTCAATACCATTGGGTATTCAAATGATAATGTAACTCTATTCAGATCCATTTAAAAAGAATATTTATTGAACTAAAAGAATAGTCAAAAAATGTGTACCATATTCTTATTTATACAGCTATGCCATATGCAAGTGTGGATGCCTCTTGCAAGATATGTGCTTGTGCTCTTTTATCAGCCTGATGCAGCTAGACCTAGCAATACCTTTTCCATTGACAGGGAGGATAGAATAACCCTTTAAATCTAAGCTTTTAAACTTTACCTTCAGCAAAAAATTAATAAGTACATTCAGAATAGTGCATTGTCTATCAGAAACAAAGTTACAACTGAAATTTAACCTGATTTCCATCCCCAAATTCTCCAATTTTTTCAGTCAATTGCTTTACTTTCCTCTGTAACATGTAAGGAACTGTGGCAGTCCAGCTAGTGATTAAGTTTGAGCTAAGTCTTAATTTGAATTCAAATCCTTCACACAGTTCTCAGGTTTTGTACCTTTTTCAGTGAATAATTTTTCCTCAGTTCTGAGAGGAAAGTACTCATACATTACTAGTTCTGTGTATATGGAGAAGTGTGGAAGGATACAAGCAGCATCAGTATTGTTTATAATCATTATCACTGGTAAGTAAGGAACATTAAGCTCTGACACCTTTAGCTTTCAGATAAAACTACTTTCACACACCAATTTATAATGTCTTGTCCTGGGAGTTTTATGTAGAGATTGAAGAGATGTTAATGTAATAAAATAAAAAAGGAAGGTAGATTAATGGTCTTGTTACTCCTGAACTTCTCAGTTGTACTCTGCATTTATTGTCTTTTTTACTCATTTTTTCTAACCAATGTAGAACTGTGGAGTACTGTGTGTTTGTACCAATTTTATTGTTGCTGAAGGAGCACCAATAGTTTGTTACAAATGTGGGTTTCCTGTGAGGAAAAGGAAGATTTTTCTGAGTGGTGTTGATAGGTGATAACTGCTTATGTGGATATCATTAATCCTTATGTATGCAATGCAAAGTTTTCATTCAAGACTTATGAAGCAGCATTAAATTAATGAGCTTAAAACCAAACCAAACCAAACCAAACCAAACCAAACCAAACCAAACCAAACCAAACCAAACCAAACCAAACCAAACCAAATAAAAAAAGAGGAAAAAGAACAATCAGATTTACATTAAAGGGTTACAATTAATCAGGTTGTGAGACAAAACTAATACAAACCCCTTTAGAAAGGTGGCTTTTTGCAAATGCAAAAATGAAGACTGTGTGCCATATCACCTCCCCTTAAGCAGGAAAAATAGAGGTTAAGCTGGACTCAGGTGGACCAGGCCCTGTGCTGACCCAAGGCCACTGGCATATAGGTGCCCTGTAAGACTGCTCAGATTGAGACTTTTCACAGGTAAACCAATGGGTCCAGAATCTGCTTCTTTTTCTTATCTGAAGAGTATGGCTTATAACCCTATGTCAACTTCAAAGACATTTTGTCAGCACAGCACAGCTTCTCTGCTGCCATTTAAGGTAAGGCAGTAAAAGTTTTTCCTGACTTGACAATCCACAGACTTAGCAACCTTCTGGTTTTCTCTCATTAGAGAGGAGATCCAGAAAAGTTGAACATTTTCTTACCAGTTTAAAAGCTGCCTCTATTGTTGCAAACAATAGACAGTTAAAGAAAATTAAACAACTTAATGCTACACAAGAAAAAAAAGGCAAAGAAGAAGAAGAAGACATTAAAACCTAGGGCATTGTGGTAACTAATACTGCTGAGTATTGCCAGCACTATAAAACAATTCTTAAAGCAGTTAAAGTTAAATTACGTAACTCAAGACTGCTGTGGCCTGATGGAAAACGATTGGAATTAATGAGAAACCTCATGTTGTGCTCCCACATTATGGAAGGCAAAGACCAGACTGGAACTCAGGTTTACATTGTTTAAACTTTTCACACATCTTTCTGCTCACACAGCTGACTATTCCCCTCAGCTCAGTGTCCAAAACCAGATCCGTATGGTCAAAAAGAAGGCAGTCTTTAAGCCAGGTGCCATAGAGTAGTTGCGTCCACCTTACCCAGCAGTCAGTCCTAGGGCTCCCCTGATTTCATGCAGTGCCCTGTGTGGTCCTAAAGCATAATTTTAAATTGTGCGTACTTGGGGTTTTTTTAATTATTATTTTTCAGATCAAAGTGTTCCAAATACATGAGTGCAGTTATGTCTTCACCTCATGGAAGTGACTCTGCATGTTGCATTCACTGAGTGGTGACAAAGTCACAGCAGGCGACCTCTTACTGCACCTGTGAAGAAGTGCCAGTCTTATCAGGACATGGACATGCCAGCAGAGAGGGTCAGCTCAAGACCTTGTCCACCTGAGTTATTCACCACCTGTATACTAAGTGCTGAAGAGGAGCTAACATGGCAAGCAGACTTTATTTTGGCACTTGCACAGTATCATGTTTCTAGATGGGTTTATGTTATCTTCTGTGAGTAGCTGCTGTGGGAGGTAGCCTGGGAAGTGGGGGACGCTGTGGAACCAAAGCAGGGTAGCTTCCTTGGGTGCCAGGTGAACCTTAGTTCCTGGAGAATGGAGTGGAAATGCCACTCCCTGTGCTGATGGAGCTCCCAAGAGACTCGTAAACAGAGAAAGAGCATCTCAGAGCCTAAAGTAAGCTTGGTTAGTGAGACACAAGGCTACCAATGGGGAAGAGACAGATACCTGTCCACATCCATGGTGCCCAAAACCTTCCACGTCTCTGAGTCCTTGGTCTTTCCTGGTCCCCATCCTGAAGTCCTAGGCTTATTGGTCAACTGTCTTGACATCTTTCTTTTTCTCCCACAATGCTACTGCCATATCCATTGCAAAATTGATTTTTGCTGTCCTTCTTTCTCCACACACCATGAACAGAAGGGAATTACTTTCTTTGTCTATAGTCTTGTAACAAAATTAATCTATACATATTCTGCTGAAGAGTGCTGAGTGCTCCAGTGGCTCTGGAGAAAGATCCCCATCTACATTATAGCTAAGCACAAGCCATAAGCAGGGTATAGGTATAGTAGAGCTTGGACAGAGGGAGATTTGAGCTGGCAATGAGTTCTACTTTATTTTAAAATAAGAAGGTTCTTGTCATGACAACAGCCTGTTTCTGTGTCCTGATCGGTCAGATCAGGGTCTTACCACTGAACCTCAGCTTGAACCAGAATGACAAATTCTCATCGCAAACAAACCCTGCCGAGAACACAATGGTGCTTATGATCTCTGACCCTTTCCCCAGACAATATATTCTGTATTCCAGTAAAAGCAAGTTGCAAGTGTCTGTGATATGTTCCAGGAAATCAATGTTTTTTGAGGAGGAAAACTAACTTTTCTAGCTCCTCTGCCCTCGTCTGGAGTTGGTAAAGACCTCAGAGATCATTGAGTCCCACTGTTAGCCGAGCACTAAGTCCACCACTAAAACATGTCTCTAATGCCAAATCTATGTTTTTACCTTCAGGTATAGTGACTCAACTACTATCCCTGGGCAGCCTCTTCCAAAGGTTGACAACCCTTTCAGTGAGGAAATTTTTCCTAAAAATGTGTGATCACGCTCTTCTTCTGCTCTCCCACAGCCCTGCTGGGTGCTGGTATATTTTACAGAATCCATCTCACGTTGTTGGAGAGGCAGTGAGGAGGAACAGAGCCCTCTCAGGTGCAGGGAGGAACTTTTCCATTGATACCATTTTTGTTCAATGCTTTATTTTAAAATTCATTGTGGATTGATAAGGGAGCACATTTTTCTTGACTTAATGGGTGGCATTATTTGCTTCTGAGTTTAACAGTCCCTTAAAGCCACCAGTGCCCTTTAGGCTACAAATGGGATGTTGCTGGTAGATTTGTTTCATTGGATGCCTTTAGAAATCCTCCCTCTAGTCCCAACAATAACTTACTAAGTGAGAGGGATGGGAACTGGTTTTATGCTGCTGCTGGTTAGTACAAACCCTTCCTATCAAAGACACATTACTGTGGAAATCTAGGATTTAGTGGGTCATTGGAAGGCAAGGTAACCATCAGAAAATGCTACAGTTTGGCATCACAAAAGTAGCCTCAATCTATGAAGCTTAATCTTGCATGCAGTGATTCATAAGTACAACATAAAAAAAAGTGGCTCTGCAACAGTGAAGTAAGTTCAAGGCTGCTGCAAAGGGGGGAAGAATAATTTCGGTGGATGAGAAAAGAGCAATGAGCATGTATCAAGGAAAATACTGGATTTGAGAAAAACCTTTTAAATGGTAGAAGTAGTGAAGCACTGCAATAGATTTTCTGGGGTGGATATGGATCTACAGAACTGGAAATCTTTAAGAACTGATGAGACAAAAATATATGAGACAGGACATCACTGAAGCTGATCTTGCCATGGCATAGGACAAGCTAGATGACCCCCTGAATTTCCTTTAGACTATTTTTATCTAAAAGTGTAGTTTTTATTGCATGGCTCTTGACATTTTATGCTTTGCTTGTAGTACTGCATTCTGGGAACAAGGACTGTAGCTGTCACTTTGCAAGTTCCTAACGCTGTGATTCTAAAGATGAATTCTAAAGTGTGGCTAATCAAAAAGAAATAAAATAAGTCCAGATGGAGAAACAGAGATTTTGAACCATGCCTGTGTTTGTGAATACTTTTTATTGACAAAACTAGGGAAGTCCAAAATATAGGGTAGAGGAACTTCTCTCTGGTGAGTGCTACATACTGTCATGAATCTTGCATTCCAGTAAGAATTAAATTTTGCTAGAGGCTGAGATTTTTGAAGGCTTCCCACTGCCTGAAAAAACATGGAGGCTCTTGTCTATGCATATTTATTTATCCCTTTTTTACCAGGAAAACACTTTTACAGTCATTACAGCAGTGCTTTAGAGAGTTTAATATAATTGAGATGCTGTAGGCAGGGGAAAAAAATTGTGTTTTGGAGGTGGAGCTCCCAAAGGAAACTGAGTTCTGGCTCCAGCTACATTTTCTTGCTAGAATCCTGCTTTTTAGATAAATGTCAGACAGGAGTTCGAAGCTGAAAATAGAAGCAGATGATGAAAATAATTCTAATCACTAAAGCAAGATACAGAAACAGCAGAATAGGAAAGTGGTCCTAGGTGGAGCTAATAAATCCATGTCTGACAGCGAGATACATTGGAGTGTACAAATTATGTGCTTTTATCCAGGGAGATTTTTTGAGCAAGATTGAGGTTTTAATGTGATTGCCTTCTTGTGACAATTAGAAGGAACTGCATTATTCGTTGCAGTGAGAGGGCACTGAACTAAGGTCACTGAGTGCTCGGTCTTCCACACTGCACTTGAATCACCTTCGGTAGCAAATTGCATGCTCCATTTTAAACAAGAAAATAGAGGCAAATCACAATAGCTGAGAAAGAATGGAAGCATGCACAGGCTCTTCTGACTATAGATGAACAGTGAATGTCATACTAAGAGAATGGCTAAAGGACAAAACGAAATAAAAATGACATGTCCTATTTACATTTCTTCGTGTATTTTAAAATACAGTTGCTCTATTCTAATGTTATTGCTGAAATACATGGATATTTAAGTCACAGAAATAAAACAACACATGAAATGCAACCCCTCCTTCCCCTATACACTCCATTTCAGCGATTAAAGTAGTGTGGATACTTTGATGTTTTAAATTCTAATTCCTTTGTTGTGATTTTTATGGTGTCTTTGAAGGTTACTTTGTAGCTTTTTTGTATTTTCTTTCCTAATAGTTTTATCAAGACATGCTTCTATTACAGCTAAGGCACTTAAAGGAAATACATTATTTAAATGGGAAATGGAAAGAGAGAAAATGTAAGACTACGGTGCATTTTTCTTTGTCATTCACAGACATAATAGAGCAACTCAGAAAACAAGAAAAAAAATAATGCAGGAAACAGCATACTCTCTTGTCTTATCTGCTAGCCACATCCAGATGTGGTCCTTCCACCTTTAACTAACACCAGCTTTGTTTTCAGAATACAAACAACTAAGTAGCTTACATCTGTGTATTATGGAAGGGAAAAAAGCAAGGCACTGATTTTAAAAAATGGCTGAACAAACCTACTGCTTCTGACTGTCGAAAAAGGTCTTTCTTTCTAACTGCTTCCATGCATTTATAGTATGCCAACCATTCTCAACCCAATGCATTTTATTATAATAATAATTGTTCTTTATTGCACTAACATGTAAGGATTCCAAATAGGGTTCAAGACCCTATTATTCTAGGCACCATCCATGTGCATAATAAAACCATCTCTGCTGTAAAGAGCTTATGATCTTGACATATGACAAGGCATAACAGTAAAAGAGAACAAACAGTTGCAGGGGAGGGGTGGAAGAGAAGCTATCGAGAAAGCCAGTACACAGGGTGTGCTAAGTAGCAGTGTCTGAACACTAACTGATTAGCTATTGTCAAGGGCCTTGTATAATCTGTAGGAATAGTTTTTCACTGTGCCTTCTATATCACTTAGTTTCCAGTTTATAAAATGCAAATGTGGTTGCCACCTCTCTTGAATAAACTGCTGGGGGGAGTGGGGGAAGGAAAGCTGGAAGATACATATTATATAGGATCTCTAAGGGTAAGACATGAGATAGGTGAGTTGGTGCCAACTATACCTGATACCTGTACCCAAGTACATTAAGGGAAATTTCAACACTTTAAAAAGTCTAAAGGAAGGTGGGATCACTTTTGATGTTATTACTTTTACCATACATTTATTGAAGATACAAGAAAACAATTCATGCATGCACAGTTTGTGGGTGAAGTATCTTATCCGTTTCTCTTGTTTAAGAGTTTTTAAATAGTGAACATAGTAATTTGGATGCATGGTAAAAGGAAGCTGAAATAGCTCCTTTGACTGAAATGCAGAGATCGAGATCTCAATTTTCTCTTCCTATTCTTGAATTACACGATCATAGCACCCCTTCCCAGAACAGAGTTTATATGGATTTCCTATAATACACATGGGTGCTAGCATCCTGTAAATTTTCTGCTAGTCAATTATTATGTGAGCATATAAATGAGAATGGATTACCACAGAAGATGTGAAAGTAGAAATAAAGATAGCTGTTTTTTTTGTTTGTTTTTAGTTTTTTTGGGGTTTTTTGTTTGTTTTTTGGTTTTTTTTTTGTTTGTTTGTTTTTGTTTTTTTGTTTTTTTGTTTTTTGTTTTTTGGTCTCAGCAAAGCCTTAAGAGAAACTGTAAGTATTGTCAGTTTCTCAGTTTAAGCTACTAAATGTAATGTTTTGGAAGTATTATTGTTTGCATCTTTGAAGTGAAAAAGAAGTTGTGGAAAAAAAATACATGGTAAACAAAATGCATTAATATGCCAAAAGAAGATGTAATGCAATAGTATTTCTCTTGGATGTATATACAAAATAAGATTATGAAGTCCTGTCTGGGCCAGGAGGAACTGAGCTCAGTAGAGAAATTTTATGATGTCTTTGCATGTTGCTGATGTTCATGATGGTTCAGACAGTTCCCTAAACATTTTTGTAGTTTTCTCTTTTGCCCAGACAGCACCACCCATTCCTCGCTGGCACACAGGCTGATGGCATTTTGCCATCCACACTCCTGTGATTGATGCTGCCAAGAGTCTTCCTGTCACACAAAGCTGTACAATGATGGCAGAAGCGCTGGGGGTGCCTCACACGGACTGTCAGGGACTTACCTCAGGTGCCTAATGCTGAACTGTGCTGGGGATCTGTTGGCTGTGGGGTGGGAACACCAGGCCAGGGACTGTGGCTGCAATTGACTTTTGGGGACCAGGATACTCCTGTGAGAACACTGAAGATGCTAAAGTGCCTGCAGAGCTGAGGAGAGAGAGGGGCTCCCAGGGGGACATGACCATAGTGTTGGTAGCAGTGAACAAGGCTCATGGGTCCAGTTTTTCATGGCCAGACATGGGCTGAGCCGTTTTCAGGGGAGCATTGGTTGAATTCAGGCAGTTAGTCTCCTAACTAGCCTGGAGGTGGACTTCTCCAGAGGGACATTCAGAGCAGACTCATGTATTTTCTCTCAGTATAAATTCTGTGTAGGCAGTATAAAGTTATTCAGCCCTGTCTCTGGGGAATTATCTCACTGAAAGTGAATTCTACAACTTTGTTGTTTTGTTTTGTTAATATAGTTAGCATAAAATTTCATTATATGTTAGTATAAAAGTTACAATAAAAACAATGTTTGCAAGTAGCTTTTTCCTTTGGGCGATGAGCAGGAATGTGGCTGTGTATCTGATTGTGCTGTGCATCCATTCTCCACTGGAGTATATCAGAGAATGGCTTTCCCAATTCCAGTAACTGTTGCTACCAACAAGTTTTGCTCCAGTCCAAGATAGCTGTCACCTCCAGAAATCAGTGATCATTGTGAAGTGATTTTCTCCTTCCACTGAATTCCAATAGCTTAATCCAGATGCTCTTTAGATGGGTAAAATAAACTGTGGTGAATCCCACCTCGATGCTACCTCCTTTGAAAGGATGTAATGAGTAATCAGCAGAAACTCTGTGGCAAAGCACCACTCCTTTAGAAGAACTTTTCTGAAAAAGCTTTAGCTGGAAAACTGAAATGCCTGGTGTCTCCATCTCTCTGGCTTAATGTGCTAAAAGCATTAAATATATGAATCTTAGCTTTTGCTCTTTTCCTATATTTTCCTCCTGGCAAGATCAGGCGCTGCCTTCTTTGACGTGATGGCTTTGATGTATTGTTGGAGTTGTTACAGATGACATGGGGAGCCTGGGGAACCAAATCCAGCTGAACACTACATTAGAGAGTGGTTTCTCTGAGAGGTAGGTACTGCAGTGGTGACTTTAGCTACCGTTTTCTCAGATTTAACCTTTCGTACACAGTTGTTTTGCTTATGAATTTAAAGTTGCTCTTTTCTATTTTCTGCATCAAGCACATGTGCACACTCACAGGTGTACACAATTGTGTACATGTAATCTGTATATGTGCACACACATGTGCTTTTGTCCTGAATCTGTGAAACAAACATTCTTTACCTGCTCAGCTGAGTTGAGTTCCACTGTTTGCCACTGTTTTACAAGGTGGATTTTAAGAATTTAGTAGAAAAAATAAAACCCATAGGAAAAAAAAGCTAGCTTTCAATTCAGTCAGTGTCAATTAAAAGGGAGTCTCTGATGCAAATGCCACATCAGCACCAATTTTGTCACTAAGAACTTTAAGATCAGAAGCAATTACCTTCAATAGCACCTTGTTTTTATGTGTCTACCCTTCATAGCCTTGGCTAGTAACTCGGCCTACACCATAATTTACACTGACATCTAATTTCAGTGGATCTGCAAGCAATCTAACTGAAGATGGAGATACTGAGAGTGAGGAGTCCTGCTTTATCACCGCAGACATAAAGATTCATTATTTTTTGCCAATTCAGAAAGTGAGACTTATGGGAATGAAGCCTTTTTTCGTGTGCGTATGTGCCTGTTTTGCATATCTCATTACTTGAATTATTTCCTGGTTTAGGCAAATGATTGCTGCCTTTAACTAGATGATTAAACACTCTAACAGCTCACAAAGGAAAAAAAAAAAAACCAACCCAGCCAAGTGCTACTAGCATTCAGTAGATTTACCATTTTCAAGTGTCTCTGCAAAATGAGAGCAAAAGAAAAAGAGTGCATTCATTGCTAATCATATTCTTTGAAGTATAGTAGAGACCTGGCAATTTTATACTGTGCGTGAAAGTAACAGTATTAGACTAAGATTATTTTAAGAAACACTTTTATCATTTTCTAACTGACAGAGAGGGCAAGTCTGCCAGCCATGCAGGTTGATGTTTCCTCGTGAAACAATGAAAGAACCCCACAATGATGTGATTAATGACTTGCATCCATTTTCTCTGATTCTCAAACTTGAATATAGAAAGCAGAGCTGATCTCTATGCTATTATCCAGCCTTCTATTCAGACCAGGCTAATACCAGCACAACTTCTTTTGTGATGCTTGTTCCTCAAGCCAAAAAATTTGCATATCACAGAGAATAAGGTTATGTAACCCAGTTGTTGATTTTGATGGGGCAAAGAACTGTCAGGGTTGTTTTTGTCACGAAGAGTGTGGTTTTAAAGTAGGTGTTAAAAACACATGTATTTTTGCTTGTTATTTTACAGGATGCAAAACTGCTTATTGTTATAAATACATAATTAGTAAGAGAAATGCTTGTGTGGTGTATGTCAGCTTGTACCTTTTCAATTAGTGTTACACAGATGGTGAAACAAGACAATTGTTACTAAAGGCAACGCTTCTTTATCTATCTGAAAATGCAACTGCCCTTACAGCTCTCTTTCACAGACTGCTTTGAGATTGTTGTAGGTCACTTTCTTACTCTTGTAGAACAGTTGTAAATGCCATAAATCAAAAGTTTAGGTGACTTATGCTTTTGGTTCATGTTCTTAAGGTCTGCCAGAGAAAGTGACCCGTTTCAAATTGGACCAAAAGACAAAGAGCCTGAACACTGAAGGACACTCGAGTCTGACAAGCGTTGCATAAGGACCATGATGCTGAGGGCAGTGTACTGGCTCAGCAAATGACTTACCACTTGCAGATGAAATGATCACCATAATGGGAAGGAATAAGGAAGAAAGAACCTGCTGTGAAGCAGGAGAAGAAACATGGGAGGGAGAAGTTCTTACTGATGCCGGTTGTAAAAGTATTGGCTGTGGGTTCTTAAAGTATAAAACAAACTGATGAAGGGATAAAAAAGAACAGTTTTACTGCTTTAGTTTCTTGCCATTTTTCCATGATGGGGATGCAGGTTTTCTAAAGCATAACCTGTGGTACAGAAGTTACAGCATACAAACAAATAAATACCAATGCAGATGAATATACAAAATTGATGCTGTCAGATTCCTGAGCTCCTAGTACCTAATCTTCTGCTGTAACACAGCTGAATTGGCAGAAATGGAAATGCATTTGGAAAGTTCAAGCATTTTTAATCCTGCTGCATATATTGAGCTATTAATTCTAAATTACAGGGAAAAAGCACTGTTTTGATCAGAAGCAACGTTAGCATTTTCCCTACAGAAAACATTCTGTCTAGTATCATTTAAGCAGCCCTAATTAATTTAGTCAAAGGAGTAATAAAATTAACTTAAACATCAACAGTTAGATGCCCACACTAAGGGCATTTGGAGACAAAATTTTTTGATCTTTCAAGATGCCTTTTGTTACTCTAGGCGTTATCCTGTTAGCAGGGCAAATACGATAGGTATGGAAACATAAATGGCATCAGGCCTAACTGCACCTTTCCTGTGTACAGACTTCTTTTTGCCTTCCTTCCTGAAGTCAGTCACAAACATATCACATATTCACAGGGATGGCTTGCACCTGGATAGTGGTCAAAACATGTCCCTCCTCTGCTCTGCACCTCCGCCATCCCGACCCGGGAAGATATTCCAAATGGTCTCACTCCATCAGACTTCATTAACCAGGTCCAAGTGCTCTAGTCTTTCTTTAGTGGAAGCCTCTTCTAGATACAAGGCAGCCTTCTCAGAGCTGAAGTTATTGAGGCAGAACAGAGACCGATGACCATTTCACCTTCCTTGATTGATTTTCTTAGCAGTTACAGAAATGAAGGTCCTGAGAGCTCTGAAGGATAGCAAGGTCTTTACATCATTCTTTGGTGAACCGTCAGTCTTTCCCTTTGCTTTTTAGCTTTCCATTGACTTCTAATAACCTTTCTGAGACACCAATTTATTCCATTAGAACAGGAACTTTCCACATGAGAGTTTCACAGTACCTGGGGTACAAGTTAAAGGCGAGTTTACACTACTGGTTTCAGAGGATATAGACATAGACGAAAACTCCTTGAGCCTTTCCAGACAACCAGCCTTAAATCTACTTCCAGAAATTCTTCCAGTTCAATATTTTGAAATTGGAAACTTCCTTGGAAATGTAATTTTTGTGCATATTTTTAACGTGGTTTAAGGCAGCTGTGATAACTTCTTTCAGTAATATTTTGTATGCCTAGCTCTTCACTGCTGACCCAAAGATGACCCATAATTTTTGCTTTCAAAGCCTTTTGGTAAAGAAACATGTCGATTGCAATATGCAGAAACATCTGGGCCTTTTTTAAAAACGTAATTCCAGGTATCTTTTATTCACTATAGCAATAAAATGAAATCTTCATCTGAATGCAAATCTGATGCAGGAGTTTTAGAAAAATCTGGCATGATACCACTCTTTCCTTAAAATAAGTTTTCATATAAACTAGTTCCACTTTATCTGTGCTATTGTTTCATATTTCTTTTTCTTACTCTGTGTCACACTGCTAATGTACAGTGCAACTACACTGCTTTTATGTTTATTTATGGTTTTCTGAAGAAAGCCACTACCTGCTTCCCATCAGGATTGCTATTTCTCTATTTTTCTTTTATAGCTGTTACAGCAGTTTAATGTCCTATACTATTCTCCGCTTTGTTGTCCAGGCATTTTGCATTAATCTAGGAACGTAATTTCTTTCAGAAATCATCCTATTTCCTACATGAGTTAAAGTCAGTAACTTCCATAAGCTGCATTGACTTATACTGTCATTTATTTTTATATTATTGCCTTTTTTTTTTTTTTGAGGGGGTGTGTGTGCGCGCGCGTGTGTGTGTGTGTGTGTTTCATTTTGTGGGGGGATTTTATTTTATCCTCCTGCCTTTTGTGCATTCCTATCCATTATTGCAGTCTTGTTTACCTGACTTTTCTTTTCTCTGAAAACAGATGTGAATTATGTCCCCATGATACCCTTAATTCCCATGTTTTCTCATAATTCCTGTCTACACTCAGGTTGTAGGATCTCGGTACTCCAAGGTTTTAACAGAATTCAGTCTGATGAGAAGGTGCAGAGACACCTTTTTTGTTGCAATGCCCCTGACAGACCTTTAGGACTCAGACTCTTCAGGGACTTATGCAATATTGCGTGCCCAAAACCTCCTGGCAAGGACGCCCATTGTTTTACCATTTTCTAATATTGGTCTGTGAATAAGATCTTCCATACAACTTAAGTGTTTTAAGCATTACTTTGATGGAATAGGCAGTAATCTGGTTTTAATAATCATCAAATGTGTGAAAAGTCTCACTTGCTAGTTTCCTGTGTTTACCTCTATAGCCAAGAAATGGTAAGATACAATAAATATGTATGAATACAAATATTAATTAGTCACTTGCTATATTTAGAGAAAGGAGAACATACATAAAAGAAAATCTGTATGTTAGATTATCTCTAAAAGATTTCTTTATTTCTTCGATCAAAAAAACTCTCAAGATGGTTAAATGGACTTGCACACACGAGGATTTATTACACAAAATATTTCTCCAGCAACATTATGTTCACCAATGAGAGCCCTTATTTTGGAGATACATATTATCTGACATGCCATCAATCTCCATGAGTTTCTCTTCAGATTCAGACCTTCAGAATGTAAATTCATATATGAAGAATTCATGTGGACTCTAACTTGGCTTGGATTCTTGTTTGAATAAACTGCTGAAAATGATTTATTGAACTAACTAATTTTCAGAAAGATTTGTGCTCTTTGGCCGTAATTTCTAAAGCTACTGATTATCCAGGTTTTAGGCTGACTATCCTAGTTCATAAGTAATCTCAAATATACAAATCGCTATGAAAATGATCCTTTCCCTTAAGTGAGTGGGAATCAACAGGCAAATAAATTATCATCATCATCGTCATCATCATCATCATCATCATAACCCAGTCCCCAAATTTTATTTCTAACAAACCCCATAATCCTCCTTACTCTTTTTTTGCTTATTCCTGTCCTTTTCTAGAAAGTAAAGGTTTCCCTAAAATCACTTCAGATCTCACTTCTCTTAGAATCTTCCCCACTCATGTTATCACTGAAATACTTTGTCCAGAGGGGATGTCTGGAGCTCATTTAATCCTGCTCAAAGTAAGTTCAGTTTCAAAATTTAATCAGAAGCATTTTGAATCAATTGTGAAAATTTCCAAGCATGTAGATCCTGAAACTTCTCTGGGAACTTGTTCCAGAACTTGATCACACTCACCATGAATGCGCTACACCTGGTGACAGTTTGAAGAGAAGTCTGTTTCTGTCTTCTCTGTATCTGACTTTTAGGAAGTAGAAGGCAGCCACCTCCTGCCACCTCCCTCCCATTGCCTTCTTTTCTCCAGGCTGAACAAATAATTTTCCTTTGGTGTCTGCACATCCTGTGCCGTAGTCTTTCTAGCAGTGAGTTGGGAGGATCCAAAGCTGAAGAGTGTTTCAGATGGAGTTTCACAGAGGCAAAACAAAAGGAGATAACTACTCTCACACCTTCTGAACACGTTTGCTGCCCAGAATGCTGTTATTCTTCACTACCATTAGAGTGCACTGCTGCCCCATGTTCAATTTTCTGTCCACCATGCCCTTCTGGCAGAGCTGATTTCTAACCGGTCACCCCCAGCTTTGCTCTTACCTGGGGTTAATGTCATCCCAGGCTCAGGACTCTGCCTTTGCCTTTGCTTTCCCTTACCTTCATGGGTCAGCTGCTGTTCATCCATCTGTCAATGTCCGCTGCTTCCCCTCCAGTGTATCAACTGCTCCCCTCTGTTTGGTGTTGTTCATAACAAGATGATGCTATCCCAAATGTATTTGGTAGTATGAGTCCTTGCACTGAGCAATGAGGAGAGTCAGTTTTAATCATATGCCTGTTAGATTCTGAACTGTTGACTGTAATACTTTGAGTGCAATGATCCAGCCAATTTTCCCCTCTCCTTGAAGTTTGCTCTTCCTGTCCACACCCATTGAGCATGCCAACAGGAATGCTGTGGGTGGCTCTGTCCAAGGCCTGCTAAAGTCAAGGTAAATGACACAGACTGCTTTCCCTTTCTCTGCAGAGCCAGTTATTTCATCGTGGAAGGCAATCAAGATTAATTAGGATAATTAAGGATAATTATAGATAAAGGATAATTATAGAATTTCTCCTACCTTCCATCAACTTCAGAGCCACATTTTATATCCTTACTTTTGTGGCTACACTGCTATTCCAGATTCTCTGTCTGCACTGGTGACAGACTTATTAATTTCTCTTTCTAATTAGTCCCCAGTTGCATAGATTTGACTCCCTTCATGAATCTCAGGTAGTCTCTTCCTGCTTCATCACTTTTTTCCCTTGAAAACTCTTTATATCAACCACATTTCTCTTTGGGCTTCAGTCTCTAACTATATCTGTCTCCTGTTCTTCTCTTGAGAGCCCAGATATTTCATTAGTGGAGCTGCAGCTTCTGCTTGGCTTTTCATTAAACTTCAGAGCTTCAAAGCTCTTTAAATAGAAATACATTCATAACTTGGTTGTATTTACCTGTGAGTAGATTACTGACACAAATATTGCTATATGTGAACTTGGCATGGAACTATGCACTAGCTTAATCACAGTTATTAGATATTTCAAAAATATACTTTGATTTACGCAGGCTGGAAGATGCTTTACATAGCTTACTGATAGGAAGGCTAACATTTAAAATTGGTGCACAAATTTAATATGCAAAAGATGGAACTGCACACAAGCTGAAATGCTCTATCAGTTTGTAGTAGGGAAAAATACATTTCTACATTTGCTACTTCATTTGTTGCATGCACAATTTATATGCATAAACTGCAGATGTGGGCTTTAAAAGAAAATAGTAACCTGCTGTATATCTTGGAGTTTTGGCAGGCTTTGATTTGCACCTAGGTAATTGTCTTATACTGCAAACCTGAAGGATCATTTATAAAGCTTTTAGATGGTGACCACAGCAGTATTTAGGTGTAAAAGAGATTATTGTAGTAAATGAATCTTGTCTGAAAAATTGCAGATGAAAATTTGTTTGGCATTCAGTTAAAAGCACAATGACTTTATAATTTTTCTTGACTCAGAATTTTGGCTGTAACTCTTCAAGCTCACACAGTTGCAAAAGAAAAAAAGGATACATGCTCCCCTAGCACTCTATTTCTTATCCAGAACCAAGAAATTATGTTTTAGAAGAAACCATTTAAAGGATGACCAATTTCACTGCAAGCATCTAGGCCTCCAGCAGTTTAGCATGACTCTTGCTGCAGTGACATCTGCAAATATGTATCATTGCTGCAGTGTGCCTCCTAGTGTTTCCTATAATTCCGTGTCAGAAACCACATTCCCTACTGCCTGCTGCATTCAATACTGTATTCCAGTTCTTACTGCCATAATGGACATATTTTGCTCACCAAAGCTGCGTGTCTGGGAAGATAGGTAGACGTTTCTCTCTGTGTGCCTGCAAATGCAAACTGCTCAGACTTGTGTTCTTATCTACACAAGAATGCATAATTGAAAGAAGTGAAGAGATTTTGACAGATATATATATAAATATATTTCTTGAGAGACAAATATATTACAGCATGTATAGCATTCTCATTGTCCAATGCATTGCTTTTCAAATAGATACTTTATTTTTTCCTGGCTGATGATTTATTTCAGCAAAATGGACTTTTTTCCCCATGGCAGTGGATTATGATAAATGGATAGAAAGTGCTGCACTTACCTCATGGGTTACTTTTCAAGCAACTTGATACTCCCATTCAGTGTTCTTGTCCTTAGTGCTGACAGCCTCTGAAGCGTGGGTGGCAGAGATCCTACTGCAGGTACCTAGTATTTCATTCTCTTTATTTAAGATAGCATATATGGGACCAAACTGTTCATGTCTGTACTGGGAGAAAGGCATCCTAGCCCCTACTGTCGACCTGTGTCTGGCAGAGCTGTTGCATTGCAGCCTTACTCTAAACAATTCACACGCAGGGCCAGAACTGATGTCCACCTATCCCACTGAATGCCAAAACCAGATATGCAATAAATGAAGCAGACTGAAAACAGCTAACATACAGCTAAATACAGCTAAAAGTCAGAAAGGTTGTTATGGAAGTGTTGCCAAGCTGAAACTCTACAAGGCATAATGGAATGCAAATAGTTTCCTGTATTTTAAAAGACACAATAAACATAATTTGGAAAGGAATCTTAAAATTAAAGAATTCTAGACATCCGATTGCATAAAGACCTTTAACTTAGCTGCTTTGTTCATACACATGGTCATGCCTTCTTTTTTGTCCAGATTAAATACAATTTTTTCCCTTTGAAAGACCTCTTTTTCTTGTCTTAAATTGAACTCTTACACCCCTAACTAAACAAATTCCATTCTCTCACCTCATTTTTCACTTTCTCTTGTTCTTTTACACCAAAGAAAAACTGAAAGATAAGTCTGGATTTTTTTTTTAAAGAAAAACTCACCCGGAACAGGCTTAGTCTGAACAAGAATATTAGTCAGAACTAAATGGTTTGTTCAAACTTCTGAGCACCTCAAAGCAGGGTTGTGTACTGGGAAATATTGAACAGGTTTAACGGTTGGTTTGTTTCCATTACTGCTTGGTGTATCTAGCTAAAATCAGGAGAGGGAAAGAAATAGATTAAAACCCAAGTAAATCAAACTTACACGGTGTCAGTCTTACACTTTCAATACACCATATCTGCTTTTCTTGTCACTATTAACTGCCACTGCTTTTTCTGCTAATGCTAGCAAATCACAGGATTCAGAATCAGAGGAAATAATGGTGTAGTTGTCCATCAAAGAAAACAGTGAATTGGTTATTTATAAGTGAGAAAGCCATTCTGGAGGAAGTTCAAGAGTTCTCTGACTTTTAATCTGTGGCAGTATGTCATCAGTCTGAAGTTGGAATCTTTGAATGCTGAGAGGAACAGTCTGAATATTTTTCTGATATAGGATAATTAGGCTAAGATCCTTCCAAATACTTTGCTAAATGTATTTGAAAGACAGAGAGGTAGGAACAGCAACACTGTGTGTATGTGTGACTATTCTCAAACTAACCAATTCTCAATTTTAATATATTGGCAAAAACTGTGGTCTAACCAAAAGTGGAAAAATAGAAGTCTGAGAATAAAACTGTGCAAGGAAAGGTGGAAATGTAATTGAACACATGAATAGAAAATGTGCCATTGATGTAACAAGATAGGTTATAGGATCACCAAGCCTTGTTTCCTTGATGGAGAGACACAATTCAGGAGTAATTTAGAGCTAACTCAAATTTAGATTGAAAACTCAGGTCAGGTAGCAAAATAAAATACAACATTAATTTTCCTTTTAGATTGCTGATTTAGTGAATGACTTGACCAAGAAGCCCACTTTAATAACACAGGAACACCGGATGAGCTGAGCTTTACAGAGCAGTTGCAAATGGTACCTCTGAAACTTTACCAAATAAACAGCTACTCACAAGCAACTGGGAGGACTTGTGCTTTCAAAATACAAACAGATTTTTCAAGTAAGGGAAGGTCTCATGCTAAGAACTTTGACCTCCTCTTCTGATTTAAGCCAGCTTCTGCATGAAAGACATTGTAGTGCTGCGATGGATGGCTGCAGTCTGCTTAACTGGAGCTTTCATTACTGCTTGATTTCCCAGTATTAAAGAGCTAAACCTAAAGCATACTGCCATCCTGACTCAGAGTACTTCTATTGATACTGGGAAATATTTATTTATGCTAGCTACACTGTAGTTGGAGTAGGACAGCAAGGGCTGTGGTTTATTCACCTTTAGAAATGAAAGGTCCTGGAAGTCTGGAGGAGAAGCGACTTAGAAACCCGTCTCTTTCAGACAGTCTTCCTAAGCAAGAGAGTGATGTTCACAGAGACAATTACTATGGCTTTTGGACTTCTACAAAGTGAAGAGAGGAAAAAAAGGCTGGTCTATTGAGTTGTGAGCAACTAGGTATTACCTGGATTCTTTGCAATCTTTTGAGCTTTTCTAGTTAATAGGATTTATGCTTCCTTCTTTGCAAGATTTATGTTTCTCTTATGCTAAGAGATACCGTATTTCAGCGCTGTGAGACCTAGAATGATGTCTTACTGCAACAATGAATCTGTGCAGATGACTGTGAGAGGAGAAACACGGAGACAGTTAATTCATTTTGAAACCTATATATAATTTTACATATCAGCCTGAATACATACCTATTTAATAGTATCATTTGCATTTACCATTCCATATATGTGCTTTATTATGTCGGCATTTAGATTGTTTTACATTACTGCAGGCACATGAGCAGATTTTTTTGCCTCTCAGGCTCCCTGTGGCTTTTT
This sequence comes from Acanthiza pusilla, assembly GCA_036630365.1. Lineage (NCBI taxonomy): Eukaryota > Metazoa > Chordata > Aves > Passeriformes > Acanthizidae > Acanthiza > Acanthiza pusilla. The sequence goes on along the minus strand of JAXCHO010000036.1, from coordinate 34,833,293 downwards.
CAATACCTGTTTGCTTTGATTCTTTTTATTAGAATGGTTAAGAGGTGACACTGAAAAAAAGCAAAAAAGTCTTGAATGTACTTAGGACCTGATATGAAATTGTAGTCAGGGACACATTCTTTCTACCTCCATAATCCACAACAGGAAAAGACAAATTATAAGTGACAGTACTCCAGCTGACAGAATGCATGTAAGATTAATAAAAGTGGGACCACTGATTAACTGGATTACTCCCTGAATGATGACATAAAAAATCTCAACAAATGTCAGAGTTTTATTAAAAATGTTTAGGAGCCTGATGTTAGTGTTTGGCCTTTTCTGTTGAATACACTGTAAGGATTCAAATTTGGCTGCAAGCTGATTTAAAATAGCACTGTAGTTATAAAATTAATTTCTTCATAGCATTGCTCTTGAGAATTAGGCTTAATTTGCCCAGATAAAAAAGTCGCAAATGTTGATGCATCATTATCTGAAGAGTACTGCACACTTAGTTTTTATGTGGAAGAATAGCATTAAAGAGCCAATTTGAGAAGTTGGATGAAACCACACCAGTAATAAATATGGATTGTTTGTAGTTGAAATTGGTTTTAAATTGCCTCCCTCAGTTTTATTTTTTTTTTACAGTCAAAAATGTTGCCTTTTTTAAGGAACAAGCACCATGTATTATTGCTAATGAAAATATACAAAAGAAAGGGATCAAATAAAATTTATTTTATGGGTTACTCTCTAGATATTACATGTCTAGTTTTTTCCTTTTTCTATAATATATTTTTTAAACATTTTTCAAAGCACAAATGTGATCAATTTACTAGGATATTTTAACCTATCCATCTAATTTCATATTTCAATGGCAGTAATTCACCTGGAAAGATCATCTTCTTAACACCTTGAAGTTAACAGATTTGTAGTCTATTTACCTTGGAAAATGTGAAATATTGGAAATGACAAAAAACCCCAAATGATCAGGATTTAATAAATAGAAACAAGGCTAGGCAGCTTTTAACCCTTATTTTCTGTGGTCAAAAGTACATCTGATCTTGTCTAAAATCTAACAAATAAAATAATCATGATCTCACAAGGTAATGTAGGCACTAGTACTTCATGGAATCCACTGGATTCTTGCACAATGAAAAAATGTAATCTTATTAAACATTTTTCCTGCTATGTGCAGTCCTAATCTTTAATGCAGCAGGTAGCCTAAAGCATAAAACTGAGCCAGAGACCATTTGAACCAGAGAACTGTGAGCCACATTTACTGTTTTAGGTTTTTTATGCTGTGTGAATAACTGGATGTTTTTAGGCCCTCTCACTTGTAGCTCTAGTTTAATTTCCATGTCCAGTGGGACTTCTGTTGAGAGAAGGACACTGGTCTTAAAATCAGCTCTCAGTGCAGTTCAGTGAGCTGCGAAGCCTCTGTGAGGTTCCTGATCCTATACCTTACCAAATCCTAACTGTAGCCAAAAACCTCTACAGAGAGCAGAGTAATATGCAAATCATTACTTCCTTCTGGAACAAGTCCTTACTCTGAACCAACACTCCTCCCAAGATCTGTATACATAATTTCATTGGATGAAACTCTTCCTTAATTTTACATTATCATCTAGTGCCAATTTAATCTTCTTCAGCTGTTGTCTTTCCAAATTGTACTTGCAATACTAAACCTAGCCTGGACAGAACCCACAGATTTGTTTTTCTTCTCTTCAACACAACCTTTCAATCTCTACTGGCAGAGCTTTTGCACCCAGCAGACTGTGCAGTTCTGCAGCTTCTTCTTTCTCTGACGAAACCCTTACTCACTCTCACTTATTATTCATAAGTATCTGCCCAGAGAACCAGTTCCCTGGAAAACAGAAAATAAAGTGGTTTTTTTCTGGAACCAGCCTTCCTCCTTCTAAAGGCTGTCCTGACAGCAGGAGGCAGCAGTAAGAGAGTTGTTAAGTTCCTGTACTCAAAGATCCTTCTTAAGAATTTAACTAGAATCTCCTCTATGGAATATATTAAAGTACAAACTATTTCTAGAAATTGTCTTCTTCCTCACCCAGAGCCTATTTGAATGTTTAAACCTGGTATTTTTATTGCACCTTTCCACAGCCCAAAATCTAAGCCCTAATCAACATGCAAGAAAAAAAAAATTAAAAGGCCCATTTTTTTCTTTCTGAAGCCTTAATTATAGGCTAGTATCATTTGCAGGTTCAAATACTGAAACTGTTTCTTCAAGATCTGTTTGTATTAAGAATTTCCAACTCACTGAGGAATAAATCTACATCCCAATGCTCATGAGCTTCACAGGATTTTAAATAAATCTAATTCTTTGACTTGTCCCTGATCTTAGCCATAGCTATGACCCTATCCCTAGATTCTCAAATAAAACAGACAGATGGATGGGGGGGGGAAAAAAAAAGAAAAAAGATTAAGTTCTCTTTTTTGGCCACAGTGGAACAAAATGTCTCAGTGAGTCCTGAAGGACAAAGAAACGTGAATTTCTATTCATGGCTTCAGGCCTTGCTCCCAGGAAAGTTAGGATGAACCACAGTTCTACTCATATGCTAATGAATTTGTCATGTTTACAAGAACAGAGTCAAACAACAAAAAAGTTCCAATGTAAAAAAAGGCTTTCTTCTAGGTTGGCCCCCTGAAACCTTCTGCTATGCAATGTTCTGTAAACATCAGCAGAGTCCTGGGTTTGTGTTTCATGGTGGCAGGCCCATACATAAGGAAAAGCAAAACAGAAACTGTGGATTTACACTTCAGGTATTGCAGGATGCCTCAGTAAAATCCCCTTTCCATGCTTTGTTCTCAGAAACTTAAAGAGAACTCAAGAAAAAGAGAACAATAGGGTTCATCTCTACTCCATCAAAAGAAAATAGAAATAATTTCTCAAAAAAGATGGCTGAACCTCCCAGGATCAACCAAAAAATCTGAGTTGTAAGAGGAATTAGAGAATATATACATTTATATGACTAGAGAGGAATTTTCTTGCATTGGCTTTTATCATAGGCCGAAGAAGGTCCATTCACTCTCTTTTCACCCTACCAGTGCTAGAGTTTAAAAATGTCCCCAAGACATGAGCTAGAAACAATTGAGCAATTATTTTCATCTGGCATGGAGCCTCATCCTAGGTCAGAGAATCCTCACAAACTGTGTACTTACAATAGTCTGCATCTGAGAATAACAGAATATTAGAGAAAATGTTGTCCTTGGCTACCCTTGTTGGACTAGAAAAAAATATTAGCTGTACTCTGGAATGACTTCCAGGAGTTCTGCCACAAACCTGCAGTCCCCACTTTTCCTGTGCTTAAAAACATACTGCATACCCTCCAAGATATTTTAAATATATGTATAAATTAAACTGCCTTTGGTTTTAGTCCAGGCATGAACCAAGATAAAGGAAATTTTTCAGACACTACTGTAAGGTGATGCTTATTCATGATACAGCCACTGCTAGGCTTAGCCAATTCCACAGGCTTCTGCTTTTTTTTTTTTTTTTTTTCTCTTTTAGGGCAAGCCATAGTTACAGGGGAAAGAACAGGGAAAGAAAGGTGTCACACAGACTTTCGTAATCATAAGCCTAACTTCAGACCCCAACCCAAACAAAGCCAAAAACTAGAGATTTCAGTAAAAATATGATGTGATCTTTCCCTCTGACTTGGAGATGAAGGAATTCAGGCTGCTACAGAGTAGTGCTTACTCCACGTACAATTTTAAACTTTCCTATTTTACACTGTGCTTAAGAATGGAGATACTCAACTCTTAGGACTTGAATGAAATAGGAATAACTTCTTTGTTGTAGCACTAGGTCATGTTTTATGTTCCTGAGCCTTGAAAGGTCCACTAATAGAATAGGTACTGCATTCCTTCTCCTTTCTAACCCTAACCCCAACTATAAATTTAGTATAGGGAGCCATCTCGTGAAAAATCACTCACAGTGACTCACCTTTTCCCATAAGTTTCCAGAAGTTCTACACAAGAAAGAAAATGAAATAGGAGCTACTTTCCTGCTTTGACGTCTTTTATCAATTTGCATCACTGCTAAGATGGGGGGGGGGAAAGAAACCTAGAAGTCACTATCTTCCTGAATTGCTCCTCACCACCTCTAAGCAAGTCCTGCAGAATCAGCATATTACTGCTGTCCATGACCCTGAGTCTACCTACGACTTAAATCGGGGTTTAACAGTAAATCAGAGACCTCAAAGTAAACCACCACTCTCTGCCTTGATTGAGGGGCTTTAGTCAGCAGGAATTGTAGTTTTTAACAGACTGTTCTGCTTAACCGAAACCCAAAGGTTCCCAAACTGTCTCATCAACTGTAATTTTGGGAAATAATGGTCCTAGTATCTGATATAAGGGAGTTTTAAAATGATTCCACAATAAATCAAAGTCTTTCTCTAGTTCTGGCCCAGTCCTTACCCTCTTTTTAAGGGTAATGCTTAGTCAACATTGTTATTAGATTAGATAGAAAACACAGAAAGCATTGTCCCTTGCAGAATCATCATTCTTCAATGACTGATTAACTTTGTGGGATTCAGAATTTCTCAAGACCTTCTCTGTAATCTTAATTTAGGCTTAATGAAAGATTCCTAATTCAGGTGTTATAATACTAAAAATTATTCTTCATTTATAAAACCAGCATTGTATAATAGTGTCCAGCCTTCTGGCAGCTGCAGCACTTATTTCTGATGCTGGAACACTAATATACAGATCAACATTAGTGAAGGGACTGAGAAAAATGCTTTCTTCTGCCTCCAGGATTCATTCTGCTTCAGAACAATCACCCTGACAGCTGTGGCAGAGGACATCCCTTTGGTTACTGTACTCTACAATTTCGACAGTATTAAGAAAAACCCAGTGAACAAACTCTGGAAAGGAACAAAACATGAAATATTTCCTTTTTTCATAGTCAACTTTCTACAAAGTGTAAGTTACAAAGGAAAGGAATATCTCATGTTTCTGAAGTTCACAGCATAGCTCTTCGTGAAGAATAGACTTCAGACATCTTAGTCTAGCATTCAGATTAAAGTGGAAAAATCATCCAAATTGCAGTTAGAAGTGTAATTCTTCTGGCTTTGAGTCATTTTTTTGCCATAGCAATCAATATCTTTGGTGTGAAACAGCACAATGCAATAAGCAACAATACAATCATGCTGTCACAGCCCTGAGTGCACTACATGCCCCCATCAGTCTCAACAGGGACCCTTACCTTCCACCTGTGAGCCCATTTCAGTGTGTATTCTGGCTCCCTCTCCTGAGCTGAGAGGTAGGTTCTGGCTTCTGCTGTCCTACCTTGCTGTCTGTATTCCTGAGCAGACCAGACTTTGCCCTGCCTGACGATGGCTGGACTGCCAGTAGAGGCTGTTATTGTCACCACCCCTGCCCTGCTTGAACGTGATGGGGCTGTGCGCTGTTGGTGCAGTCACTGCCATGGGTTCACTCCTGGCTCTTTGGCCCTTGGGGAGCAGCCCTGCTCTTGCTGTCCCCTGATACTCTGTGCTCAGCAACCGTAATCTTAATTCCAATTCTCTGTCAGCTCTTCCTTGTTTGAGGTCAGTGAAATGTCCAAGTACATCAGAAAGTTAAAGTTGCCTGCCTATTATGAAGCTTTGTTTGCAAACCAAACACTTCAATCCCTTTAACCTAATCCATGGACCATTTTTTTCTTCTTGAAGCAGCCTTTGCAGAAGTCCAGCAGGCCTTGAGAACAGACCTTATTGGAATTATAAGATATATAATCTCCTAACTGTAAGTGCAAATGGAGTTTTACCCTTAATAGTAACCCAATAAGTAATGCTGAGTGGAACAAATGGTAATTTTCTCCTTCTGAAGCTTGTCTTCATGCAGATTCAGGGAACCTGAAGGAGTTCTGCAAGGAGCTCTCTAAGTCTATGCTGCTCCTTTGCCTGACCTCCCTCTGTACTCTGCCCTCAGTTAACAGCAATGTAGTCTGAAAAAAACCCAGAAAAGTTATTAGCTTTCATCATTTGCCAAGTTCATGTTGAGATTATGTTTAATGTATTATTAACTGGACACAATCTACTTTATATAAGCCCGTGTTTAACCATAGCACAAACTTCAAGCTAATAATATACCTTAACAATAATAGTTAATCATAATAGCTAATAATAATTTTGCAAAACTCAGCTGTGTGTGTCACCCATGTCTCAGTTTTGAGAATGCAGCTCTGTGACCTTGTCTCAATTCTATTGAAACCAAAAAATGGACTTTGTGAGAGTGTGTCAGTCCTGCAAGGTAACAAAAGCAAAAACCAAGTCAGAAGTGAAATCACTTGAGTCAATAATAGCAGTTGTTCAGGAGAAAAATACTGGCCTGAAGGAAAGATATAAAATTCTGAGAGAAATCATAGAGAGTAGAAGAATGGCAATTTAGCAAGATCAAGGATCATTTTGCTATAGGCAGTAACTTGACCTGATACTTGCCATCTGGCTGATGACTTCTAGTCAGCAAAGAGCCATTGGGTGCCTGCTGCTGGACTGTGAGCTTTACTGCTAGTTCCAATTATTTTCCCCATATAGAAGATAACTCTCACTAGTTTTGTATAATCGTACTTACAAATCCCCTTCTTTAACACAGTTAAAGGAGCTCAAATAGAAGTGGTTTTCTAAAGAAAGATATGTCTTCTAAATAGTAAGCAGAACACCAACTATAAGAAAAACCCATACTAGAATATACTGTAAATAATTTCTCTCTATAATATCTGGACCAGTCTTCTGTTTAAAGGGCTTGCAAGATCCCAAAACAGAGCCCTTCTATCTATAAAACTTATGCTTATGACAGCTTGCAGTTCAAATGAGGGACCTAGTTATCCTGTCTGGCATTAGAGAAAAATGATGACTAGTCTTCTTTTCTGGAATTTAGCACTTTCCTATCTCAGGGATGTTGCATGGGCAAGTAACAAACAAGGTTATTCATCCCCTGAATTCCTAATCCTAGAAGTAGCTGTTTTTTGAACTTTAAGACAATGCAAGATCCAGCATGAAGTATTTCAATTCGTTGACTACTGATGTAGAGTAAGTCACTCTCAGGAGACTCATAGACAGGTCACAGGACTGTGTGTCTTTGGTACGGCAGACAGAAGATGATACCACAGGGCTTCTGATAAGGCACTAAAGCACTTGTGCTTATTCATCTGATCTCCAGCACCGAGGACTTTAGTCCTTTTCCAGACTGCAACCTAACCTATGTTTAACTTCTGCTTGGTCCCTCAGCTGAGAACTAAAGCCTTCCCTCCCCTCAGTGTGACAGTAAGTCAGTCTCCTGAACCTCAGAAAAGCTCAGAATACTACGGAAACGGGTTGGTGCTTCTGACAGGAAAAACATTGGTGTTTACTAACAAAACCTGTCAATTTTGAAATAAGGGGGTAAATTCCAGCCCAACAGTTGGCCTCCTATTATTGACAGTAAAAATGAAGTTATTTAGTTTTGAATTAGTTTTGAATTTCATGCCTTTTGAAACTCTTTTTACAATTCTTTTGTAGATCTTTTGGGTTTGTCACATCAAACAGTGACAATGAAAGCCTTGCCACATCAGTCAAATTTGCAAAATTCAAAGGTAAGGTATCTCTCATCTCCTTTCATCACATCAGTGGCATTAGGCTCTTCAAGAGATAGCTGCACATATTGGCCTAATATTGTGTTATCCTGATATTTATTGTGATTTCAACAAATCATAACTTAAAAAAAAAATCTATTAATTGTACATAGTATAGCTGACTCTGATATTTTAAGGAGTTCTTGACAATGACAAAAGTAATCTCTCATTTATAAGTTGCACATGCTGAACAAAAGAAGGTAATTCAGTGCCACTGTACAGAGTGCCAACTGAGTGCCACTGTAATTCCAACACTTTCCCTGGGCTATGGATATTATTACACTGTTTAAGGTATTTTATTTGAGAAAGAGATTTGGAATAAAACAATCCAGGATGAAAAGTGTGTATCTCCTACCATTAGGCTCACAGAGGGTGACAGGGATACGACCACACAAGATGTTTTAGTTACTATGCTTTTCATATGTGATCACTTTGTTGATATGCTTATTTATTTCCAATTCAGAAATGTCTGAGCAAACACATTTTTATTTGCACAGCTGTTAGGGGCACGACAATTTTTTGGCATATCAATTTCTATTCTAGTCTAAACAAATGTAGTTGTTTATAAATAAGTTTATTTCCTATTTTTTCTATTTCTTTAAGGAGAAATTTAAATCCTCTCAACTAAAGAGTGTAAGTATTCACATATGACTCTAGTGACTTGTTACCAATCAAAACAGTAAATAGATGAACTGAGCATTTAATGAACGTCTTGAATCCTTTAGAGACTTCATTGAGAGACATGGGGCAATAATTTAAAGTGACTGAAACATGGATTAATCTTATTGTTCCTCCACAATAGAATGAAAATCTTTTTAGGGCCAGAATCATCTTTTCATTCTCTGCTAGTACAGCATCTAGTGCAATGACATGTACTCACTTAGGGCTCTGAGGTGCTTTTACATTATAAATGGTAATCATAATAATCTTCCAATAGATGTAGAAGATTTAATAAACCATTCTCAATGCAAACTCTAATTTAGAGATGTCATTATTGCCTACACTTTGAAAAGTCTATTGAGGGAATGTTGAGTGACTAAGTCTAAGAAAAAACCTGAACATTTAATTAAATTTTATTGGCTTCTCTTTCTTGACAGTGATTTCTATGGCAATTCAGTATCTGAGAAGAGGGTGGCATATCCCCCAAAAGAGACACAACAATGAATTCTGTGTATCAGTAAAAGGTTCTTTGAAAGAGTTAATCAAAATAGCCGTGAGGAATGGAGAGTTCCTTTTCACTGAAATAGGGCACACTTCTGGGAGTGGGGTTGAGACAATCAGTTCTGTAGTAAGAGCACTAATTCTATAATGATTTTCCTACATCATGGACATTAGATACTGTAATATTAATGAATTTTGATGAATGATGGAAAACCCAGTACTGAAAAATTAAAACCCTAACCCTCTGGTAGAAAAATGAATTCCTTGAGAAATGAATAAGAATAGATACTCACTACTGTATACATAAAAGAGTGAATGCTTATGTGTGTAAAAAATTAGTACATGTATACATCAGATACATAGTCTATCATTCATTCTCTCTCATAATCTCCAGTTATAAAAGACTTAGAACAAAGGTGATTATCTGAAACGGAATTGTAATTATTTTTTTTTAATTATAAAGACTGCTTCAAAACACAAGCTATCATAGAATCAAATAATGATTTAAATTGAAAGAAACCTTCAAAGATCATCTAGTCCAACACCTCTGCCATAAGCAGGGCCACCTTCCAATAGACCACGTTGCTCAAAGCCCCATTGAACCTGGCCTTGAACAATCCCAGAGATGGAGCATCCACAGCTGCTCTGGATAACCATGCCTGTGTCTCACTGCTCTCAGCATAAAAAATTACTTCTTAATATCCAATCTAAAGCTTTCAGTTTAATACCATCGCCCCTTCCTATCAGTAAAGATCTTGGCAAAAGGTTCTTCTCTGTCTTTTAAACATCTTTTAGGTACTGGAAGGCTGCTATATGGTCTCCTCAGAACTTTCTTTTCCCCAGGCAGAACTGCTGAGTTTTCTCCACTCTGAACATTCCCAACTCCCTCAGCTTTTCCTCACAGGAGAGATGCTTAATTATCTTTGTTGACAATCTCTTCATCATTTTTGTCCACCAGGGCCACTAGATCCTTCTCTGCCAACTTTCTTTCCACCTAATTGAACAAACGCTTCAGGAACACCGGGTCAGATTCTAAGCAGTACAAGACATACCTTATAATAATATTGCTAGAAGCTCACCGTTGCTGCTGCCAAAAACCAAGTATGTAAAAAGATATAGCTTTCTAAATTTTAATGATTACTCCATGTTATAAAGAGGATAATACAGTTGAAATGGTAATAATTTAACCTGTGGCCCTGAAAAGAATTTAATCTCAAACTGTGTCTACCCACCAATCCACAGCTGGCAAAAATAAAATGACAATGTAGAATTGTGGTACTTAATCACAGACTTGGCTTATAAATATGATGCTCTGTTTCAGTTCTTATCTTTTCACAACTCTTGGTTAATAGAAACTGTAGTGAGAAATGACTGCTATTTCTCGTGGGCAGGCAGATGGCCATGCAGCTTTTCCCTGGATGTGGTCTGGTTGTAGAAAGTAGTTATTTTAGCACAAAAAAGCTAAATCACTTTTTGTATGGAGTGAATATCCACATAGTAAGAATGTGAAGGCTTCTATTCAGTGTGCCAGCACTTACCCACTTTAGTAAACTCACTCGATGCAATGGCAGCATGAGCAAGATTTATGGCACGAAGAAGGGCTTTCATCTGAAAAAGGAGAAACGCTCATGGATGGAAAACCTCACTTTGTTTTCTCCTTCAACATGGATAGAAATTCAATAATCTTGTTTTACTTAGCCAATGTAAACAGGAAAAGTAAGCAAAAAACCAAACTAGTGATCAAATATTAGAACACATTTAACAACCTAAGGTGTAGAGTTAGTTAAATAGCAATGGCCGAGCAAGGAAAAGGTAATGCTTCACTGCAGGGAAGGATTTGCTGGTCTAGAAAACCACTTTAATAACTTTTTTCTTCACATTAAAGGATCAACAAATAATTAAGTTCTCAATTTTCACTCAGTAGGTTGCTTTCCTGAAGTTTAACATTTTGCAAAAATAGAAGGAAAAAAAACCTAAATCACGATAAAACAGGGGAAAAGGGAAACAACTTCGGAGATCTGACACATCTTTCAAAAGATTGCTTGCAAACAGGACACAGGATACAGGACAAACTGAAGTAGTACAGGCAATCCCATCTCTTCCCATATTTGACCTCTGCTATTGAACTGGTGGTAAATATTGTTAAAAGTAAAGCATGCAAATTCCAAAAGAGTTACCTCTGAGTCATTTTCCAGCAGTATTATGTAAATATTGGTTTATGCTTATTGCAGTTTGTATTTGTGATATATGCAGGCAGAAGAATATCAGCGCTGAGTCATCTGCTTAAGAGTCCCGCACTATAAATGTGATGGATGGTAACATTTTGCTGAGCAAAAAAGGTAATTGAGTGGAGTCAATTAGGAAAGTAGGAGGGCTTAGTGGAAAAGAGGTGAGCAATCTGTAAACTACTGTGACATCTTTTTTTGGCAAAACAGCTTATTAGGCCATCTAGCCTTAAAATTTAAGGGATAATTGGGAGCAGCTACTTTGAAAATTCTGGCCTTTATACTTATGAAAAAATTGAAGGTCTGTTATTGTAGAGGGAGGAATGCAATTTTCAGAACAGTGTAGGTTGTAAACAAATGCCTTCCTTAGAAATGTGAGATGCTTTAAATGCTATTAAAAACAAACGTTTATTGAATGCAGAGTAATTCATTACAATAGCTGCTATACTTGCAAGTTAAAAGCAGTACTTCTTGCCTTGTTAACATGTATTTAGAAAGCAGCTCCTTATAATAAGCTACTTCTCTTTGGTTAGGTGACATAGTCACTGTGCTGCTCCTGGTTTTTTTACTTTCCTGACCAAAATTATATGCCAGTTGCTAAGCAGTCCTAGTTTTCCCCAGCATGTTTGGTTTTGCAGGGCCAGAAGATGGACTTGATGATCTTTATGGGTCCCTTCCATCTCAGCATATTCTGTGATTCTGTGACTTAATTGAGGAGACATGGCTGTGATCACGAAAAGAAAATTACTGACTGAACTCTCCAGAACTTTCCTTAAGGATATCCTTAACATGTTTCTAATTAGAGAAAAAAGATAATATGTGACAAAATTCTACTTTTGTCTTACATTTTACAAGTATTGCTTCACACCACATGATTTTCTAAGTTGTAACTTTGAAAGGCACTGTTTTAACATTGTCTTTTTCATAACACTTCAAATAAAGGCTTAATTTTAAGAGGTAATTGCATAAAACCTTAGGAGATTTCTCTGACAAGCTAACAAAAAAGCAACAAAAGAGCCATAGTGGATAGTCACTACTGATTATTAATAATCAGTACTTTTGAAATCTTAATGAGGACACAAAATGGCACAGGACTCTGCTGCCCAAATAAGTTTTCTGTCAAGGAGACCTATGAGAGGTGAACTGAGGAAAGAAAAACATTCTTTAGGCTGGAATAAAGTATTTATTCTAAATACTAAGTACATCCCTTTTGAATTTATTTTTAAAAAATACTTAAGATATGAGTAGGTCACCAGCAGAAAGGAGGTGCCTTGTCTTACTCTTTATGTATGGAAAGCTTACCTGGTTCTTTGTTACAAAACACGTGAAATAATGTGGAAAATGACATCCTAATACCTCACTTCAGTAAACTGCTAAAGTTATAATAATTTTAAGCATAGGAATAGTCTGCACTAGTAACATTAGACATATATTTGTTTTTTGAGTGGGAGTCACACTGGATAAAATGTTTCTTGATTTTGTTTTCTTATTGAAATACTGATCTTGATAACCGGAAAAAATAATCCCCAATTCTAAGTACAGTCAGTCTGGGCAGAACACAATTTTTAGTACTCTTCAGAAAATATTATGTGAACAATGAAAGTCACAGTGCCTGTATGAGGAAAAAGTAGTTCAGAAAAAAAAGCTGAACTTATTTATCAATAATAATGTCTTCATTGAAAAATTCCTATGCAAACTCTGATTATGGCTTTAAAGATTAGGTATATTGTTAAATAAGATTAGATCTGAGAATAATAATCAGCCTATGCATACGAATTTTTAGGGCATGAAATTGTATGTTTGTGAATAAAATTTGGCTATATTCTCTGCTGCTCTAGGTTGACTTTTATTTCATAAATATCTATCACAAGAAGATTAGGCCAGTTTTTTTCCTTTTATATATTTCAGCATTTAGCTCTTGATAATTTTAATGCTTGAATGGTAAAACCTTGCTCTGCATTATTATAACTATAGTTGTCACCAGTGTTACTACAACTGTTGCTATTATTATTATTTCTTATTATTTATTCCTTTTGTTACTGTATATATATATATACACAATTTTTATATTATATATATAATATATATATAAAACTTGTCACCCATTCTATTAAAATAGTTGTAGATACAATTCTTTTACATAGTGACAGAGTACAAAAGCCAAGTATTTAAAACTAGCTATGTTATAAGATTTTCAAAATTTCAACATAAAACCCTCAGAGTTCAGGCTGTTTTACAATTCACATCACATTCAACCTGAAAAAAAAAGACTCTCTAAATGTAAACTACTTGCTGCCAAATCTATATCATTGTGTCCTTGACTGTCTTTACAAATCTGTGCCAAGGTACAGTAGGTGCATATTCTCTGACTTTTCTGGGTAAAGATTGAAATCTAAACAGTTCAAATGGGCAAAAATTACCAATCTTTGTACAGGGTGAACTTGCACTGCTATTAATTGAAGTTTGTTCTTTACACAGACTGAAGGATTTAATCTCCTGTATTAAATATTCATTAACAGAAGTATATATTTTTCCTTAACATATCTCATTAATGTGAGAGAAGAGGTGGAGACATAACATAAAACACCAGCTTCTGATCGAAGTCAAGGTAGCAGATAAAAAGCTAGACACTGGATTTCTGTGTAAGTCAGTACTTGAACAAAATAAATAGAAAATTATGTCTCAGAAAAACCTTGAATAAGAAATAGTGGACTTTTACAGTAGAGCTGTAGTGACATATGACTTTACACAGTTGTTCGAAATTACCTCAGAGCACTAGAAAACACAATCCTCTACCACCTTCTTTTCTTATATTTTCTTACTGAGATAATATGATCTGCTGTAGTCTTATTTTAGAGTAAATCACTGTTTGTGCAACAGTTCCCATAGTCCTTTTCCTCTGTGAGACATATAACAATTGTTCTGTCAAAGAACCCATTTCCATTACTCCTTACCTCCATTCTCCTTACCCCACTACTGCAAGCACAAAGGAAATGCAGCTGATGAGGAATTATTGTCAGGTGGGTGCTCAGCTGCATTTGTTCTGGGCCAATTTTGTTCCGCTTTTTTTTGCTAATGACTTGGATAGTGGAAAGGATGGCTCTTTAAGTGTTGTGTCTGACATAAAACTGGGAGGATTACCACCTCATTCAAGGGCTGGTTCAGATTTCAATTATACTTTGACAAAAGATGAGTAAAAAGCTGCACTTGATCAAGGCTAAATCAAATACACAAATGGGGAATGACTGGCTACACCAATGTTTGGGCAAAGGGTCTCCGACAAACTCTGTATAAGTCAGTGCCATGGTCTCAGAGTGATACCTTTGTCCCAAACCTTCTTCATCGCTTACCAAATAAAGCCCATGTCTCTCAAGCTGTGATGATAATTCAGTCTGCACAATTACTTCATGTAGCTGAAAGAAACTTGGAGATAATCCCAAAGTTAAGGCAATGTATCAGAGTGGTAACAAGGTGAGTTGATGTGCTTATCCTTTCATGTCTTTCATGACATCCTAAGTGTATTTTTCACTTGAATGAGCTTACTAATATTTTGTCTGCAAATTATTTTTTGGTACTAAAAATGTCTTCAGGATAAATACTGATGAATCTTGACTGTATCTACTGCAGTGTACCCATGTACCCTATACCTTTCCTAGACACTGAGGTCTACTCTCATACATCTAAACTTCCTTATGCCAGAGTAGTGTAGCTTCAATTAAGGTAAGAATGAGTGCCTGACCTGTCCCAAAACATGTTCTGGAACTGCATAGGAAAATGACAAGGTAGCATGGGAAGAAATTCTCCCTGTGACCATGCCAGACACCATGGCATGGCTGTCCAGTGGTGCTGGTAATTATGTTCAAGTGTCCAGCAGTACTCCTGGGTCTTGCTTCTTTTAAAGGAGGACGCTGCTCCTGATGAACTCAGGTCCTCACCTCACAAAGGGTGAAAAACATAGCTAGTGTTTAAGTACTCTCAGAAGATTGCCAGGCCCTTGTGGTTTTCAGACCGAGGAATCTGAAGAATATCCTAAAATGAGAGGCTGGTAATCCAAGTTGTCAAGTGACAGGGCAACTGTTCTTTGTAAGATACTACTCAGATCCTACAGAAAATCATCCTAAAAATATGAGAATGGACATCACCTTGAACTTGTTAGAGAAAACTTCAGGTTGTTATTGAAAAATAGGTAAAACCAGGTATTTTATATATATATATACACATATATGCATATATATATATATACACATACACACATATATTTTGGTATGAATATTTTGTAAGAGACCATGAATAACTTGGTAAGGGATGGTAAGGCCTCAAAAAATATATACTTTCCACTGCTTGGTTAATGGTCTAAAAGTAAGATGTGAGCAAAGTACATCAGAGTCCAGGAGAGAGCCCAAAGACATCACAGGGATTTAAAAGATATGATCTATGAGGAAAGCTTGTAATAAGAGTATTTGTTCAGTCTAAGGATGAGGAGGCTGAGTCATGAAATGATATTCTTGTGTTTAAGGGCTGTTATAAAAAGATAGTGAACAATTGTTCTCTGTCTGCTGAGCAAGGACAAGATGGAATTAATTCCATTTGGATCAAGGATTATTTAAACTGAATATTAGGAAACAATTGCTGTTAGGATACACTCAGTCCATTTAGAGAGTACCTTCTCACTCACTGGCTTTAAAAATTGTAGCCAAGCAGCTCTCTCAGTCTTCCATTGATTTGACCTCACTTAATATGGCAGATTTATGTCTTGGCCTCCCTTTTGGACAGTTGCATGTCTATGACTTGGTGAAAATCTCACAACCATTCCCGTTCAGAAGTATGGGAATAGGAATAGGGTCCTTTTACTTTCTTTCTCTCCTACACTTATGTTGCTGCATGAGAAATCCTTGTAGAATTAGTGGCTTGCATGTCATAAAGGACATTTTTTTCTCTGTAAATTGAAACAGATTCAGAGGAACCCTACTGCAATCATGGCATAGTCTGTGTAGCAAGAGCAGTGCCTGAACCCCCAGACAAATTCAGCTGAATTGCAGTTTAGATATGGAGGGTAATATCGGCAGTTTGCTGCTGCTAATTCAGAACGTATAAATCTTTTTGCAGCCTGATATTGCACAAGGTAAATTTTAGTCTAAAATACTTTCCAGAAAGGCTCTGTTGCTTGAGGTTTAATTGGATACCAGGTTCTGTAAGTGTAGTGGATGGTGCATGCTACTTTGATTCAGCTGAAGAGAATCAGGCTTTCAATTGTCTCTCTGTGGCCAATAGGATCCACCATTTATTTTCAATTATATCATGCTGCTGAGTTTTATGCCTTCAGGTTGCCAGTATTAACAGTCAAATATTATTTTGTTTAATAGGAACTTTTGCTCAATTTTTGCTTTTGTGGATGCATGGAAGGGGATGACACTCAGTACAAGGTTTTCAGACATAACGGGGCTTAATTCGTTGAGGCATTACTTTCATATGACGAATTATTGTACCAAACTTTCACAAAACTTCAGCAAAAGTTGCTAGTGTTTTTGCTACTGTAATGAAATAACAAACCAGGATTTTCAACAGTTTCTGGCCAAAGATGCTACATTCTTTATAATTAGACTTTGTCTTTCTGGCTAACAAGTTTGCCTTTCCAGGCCTTTATATTTTGAAAGGATGGAAAATGGCTTTGCTTTGACCTTATCAAACCACGGGTCATCTCTGCAACAGGTTGCTGCAGTGATCATCTGCACTGGTTTGTGCTTGGAAAGATTGCAGGAAAAGAGAATCTCTGGAGTAAAAGCTTTCCTCTTTGCTGTCTCTTTTTGTTATTGTTGTTGTTGTTTTTGGTTTTGTTCAGATTGCCTTCCACTCTGGTATCAGGTTAATTGGGTGAGGTACTGTTCATTCTGAGATAACTCACTGCCTCAGCTGCATTATCAAACCACTGTTTTGACTGATAGTTTTCTGCTGTTCAAAGTGCTCTCTAACAAGCTCTATCCTTTCGTACACGTCCTTAGTTTAAAGGTTTGGAGGAAACTCAAAAGGCTGACATTCTTCATAAAGCGCAGCAAATCTGAGCTATCCATAGGAAAGCACTGCATATCAATTATGGAAAATGTTAAAAGAAAAAAATGGAAACTGCAGAGCTGTCTGTAAATACTTAGAGAAGATGGCTGATCTCATTTACTGTTATGGTGCTTTAATGAGTCGGTACATAATGTAGGCAGAAATGTCTAATTTAACATTGTCTCATCAGGTTGTGGGAAGCCATCCAGATGACATCATTAAAACACAGTGGTCCTTATCTGGCCTGAAGGCTAAATTCTTCAATCACCTAAAATAATTTTGTGCCCTTGGATGTGTTGTGAACCTATGAGACAAGAGTTGTTAAGAGGTAGCTTTCCCATCTCCAGTACATCAGCTCCTACTGTGGTGTACAGGGAAGGAAGTGTAGACCATCAGCAGGAGATGGAGTGGAAGGTTGGAGGAGAAGGACTCTGCCATGGATTATTCTTCTCCAATGCATTTTGGAACAGTGTAATCTCTGCTCAACCTCAGATAAAAGCAACCTTTCCTTGTGGGGAGACCTGCTTCCTTGGTCATATTATGATCCAATAACTTACAGTATAAACCGGTCCCTCAAGGTCTTGGACTAATACAGCAGATAAAAAATTTGGCCAACTTTTACCACCTTGGTCCCAGTTACAATACATTTATGCACAAGTAGGACTTTTGAGGTATTGAAACCAATCTAATTTGTGTGTCATAGGGTTTTATTATTATAGTCATCTAGACATTGCTGGCCTTGCAAGATTCTATTCTCCAAAGGGTCCTAATACTCCCCTCTACTGTCTGTGAAGTCTAGTCATTTTTCACAGAACCCATTTTTATCCATCTGCCAAACTCTGAAGTCTCTTTTGGCACTATCTGTAACCCTCATCAGATTCTTAGATTCATCTCTGACATGTCCAGCAATTTCTCATGTCATGTGCGTAGTTTTCCACATCCTTTTCATCCAGCTTTGCCTCAGGCCAACACATACAGGGCATCACAACGTCAACTGCTGAGTCTTTTGTCTGCCAGCCTAGTGTGGACATGCTGAGTACTTTACATCTCCTGTGCAATCAATATGCCACTTTTCTTTCCCAGTGGAAATCAGGGAGAAAATGAAAGGGAAAATAAGGAAGAGAAGGGGGGTATCTATATATTTATGTCTCTATGTATCTATATCTCTCTATATATGTATATAGATCTACAGGGAACCTGTTTTCCAACCCAGAAAATGAAGTAAAGAAATTGTGTTCTCTGCTGTGTAACCTGTGAATTTCTGGCAACAAAATTCATTCTGGTTGCCAGAATAAGTTCTTAGTAGCATCCAACAAGATGATTGTACATCCCAGTATCTTTAATTCTCTTATTTCAAATATAAAGATCGTATCGACTGATCTTACGTGAAAATGGCTGTTCCTTAGTAGGATGCCCAAAGTTCAAGGGGAAAGTGCTGGTGCACCTTACTGCATTTTACAGGGTTAAGCATAAAAGGATAGAAAAAAAGAAAAAAAACTGAGGTCTTGCAATGCAACAGAAGACACTTAACATCTAGCAATGTTCTCATTAGTAAAACATTGTTAGAAGCTTTTATATACATCATAGCATTTTAAATTCTACCTATTTCTGTATGCTAAACTCAGTATGGGAGCAGTGAGTTGACTGTGTTTTGCAGCAAGAAAACCATATTTGTAGGGGAGCTTGTTCTATGTTAAATCTTTATGAAATGTACATTAAGAACTCCCTGACCTTACCAATTTAGCTTGTCCCTCCACAGAAGCACTTTTCCAGCACAAGGTAGAACAATGACACAGTACAGGTGGGTTGATCCATGCAGGAATATGCTGTACAGAAGCTAATATACATCTGAGACTTCAAAATGATTTATATACCTGCTTTTCTCAAATCAGAACTCTTTCAAGCTACAAATGATACTAATACAGGTAAGAGTAAGCATATTTTTCTTGGGGAGAGTACTCAGGTATGGGGTTCAATCTTGGTCATCCCATAGTGTTGAGAATGAGTGTTATAAGATTGTTTAAAGAATTGCTGGCAAACGTATCTGCAAAACCAGGTTTAATATAAAAGCAACAGCATTGCAATGTTTCTCAGATCATAGTGCAGCCTGGGGTGGGGAGGTGGGATGCACCACCACCCGTGGGAGATGCTGACTACTCAGTTCAGTTGAAAATGGAATCAAATATGTTATCTTTGACAAGTGAGCTGTATCCATTTCTCTATTAGCTTCTCTTATATATTTCCCCTGAATATAAGATACCTGATAAAAGGGCAAGACTTAGAATACACAGTGATAATATTTTCTATTAACAAAACATTTTTATTGATAAAACGTATTCATCCTCAGTTTGAAAACACATTATGATATTATGATATGAAAGTGCTCCAGCTGCTTAATGATGTCTTACTCAGCCACAGAAATCATATCATAAGTCTCCATTGTCCCTGGACACAGCTCATTAAGTTCTAGAAATACTGTCTGAAAAACTTAAGTTATCCAAGTCTCTATCCACTTGCTATAAAACTCTGAAAAGCAAATAATGGTTTTGGTAGGAAGGGACCTTAAAGATCTTCTATTTCCACCCTGCTGTGGGCACCATGGGCAGGGACACATTGCAAAAGACCAGGTTGCTCAAAGCCCTGTCCAAGCTGGCCAGGAACACTCTAAGGGGTAGGACAACTACAGCTGCTCTGGGGAACCTGGGCCAGTGCCTCATTTCCCCCAAAATCAAGAATTTCTTCCTAATGCCTATTCTGAACCTACCCCCTTTCTTGATTGCTGTTGTAGTAATTTATGAAATTTGTAATGGCCATTATATTTTTCTATTATGACTTTTGGGATTTTTGTACTAGTAGATTTGTTTTAAGGTATTTCCAATTGTTTAGTAGCCTATGTATGTGTTTTGGGAATAATTCTAAGCAAATTTGTCCCTAATGATATTACAGGAAGACTTGATTAAATGATCTAAGTGACCGTTTCCCATCTCTCTGTCTTAAATGGGGGATTTTTTGCCAATAAAGATAGACTTTTTTAGTAGAGAGTACTCCCTTTTTTGATAACTCTCTTTGGACACTGAAAATGAGTAAATGCAAGATGTGATAATTAAGTCTATATCATCATACAAGAGAGTGCATTTATGGGGTTTAAGAGCTTAGAAGAGTGCAGTTTATCTGCCTATGCATATAATGGCTGTGTACCTTCTGGTCTAACGTGAACAGTGTGATTTCTACTGTTCATTCATTGATGCCTTCTTAATGTAAGGATTCATCTGCTTTGAGAAGCAGCAGGAATACTTGAAAACAGCTGATTTTATAATCATAATTCTTAAATAATATAATAATAATTTAATAATAATATTTTACCCCTTAAAGAATAAGAAAATCTGTTTATGAAAATAGACACTGGTTTAAATGAAAGTATTTTTATAATTTTGACCAAGTAAAACTAATAGATGTAGGCTGAAATATTTTATTAAATAAATGGCACAATGAACTTAACTATGGACATCGCAAAGGGAAATCATAACCTTATAAATAAAGTTGTTTGCCATTTTGACATAGCTTCATAATAGTTTTCCCTAATAGAAGACTTCAAACATTAATAAGTAGATTTGGGGAACTCACATTAGCAAAAGTTCCTATTAGAAATTGAAAACAAAACAAATTTGTGCGTAAAACTTTCTACCCATCTTCTTTTAACTTCAATTAACTCTAATTTATTGGGCAGAGATAGAAGACAGCCATACCTATCTGGTCATGCAAGCACACACATAAAGATCCATCTAAAGTCAAAGGAAACAATCTAAAAGTTCTCTTGAAAAAGAAGCTGCTTTGCTCTGCTTTTTTTTTTTTTTTGTCAAACTGATTAAGCAAAGACTTGTTTCTTGATGATTGGCAGTACAGAAATAAGTAGTGGTGTAGTTCTGTATCAGTTTTTTAATGATTTGGAAAGTTGTATTTTAGTGATTTGGAAAGCTTGGTATTAACCAAGAAGCAGATACCCCCAGCACAGTAAGTAAACTTCAGTGTTATGAATTACGTAAGGATATGTGAAGGAACACAGACATATGATTTCCCCCTCCTTTCATCATCCTGTGAGTACAGAAGGCCTTCTTTTTTAAGAAGGAGTCTGTTCTGTAGATTGGGGTGAGGGATGTAGGAGGAGGATTGCCTGCTCATATTCCAGTAACTAAACTGTTGTAGCAGCTGGATGGAGTTCCTTGTTTATGTTCTCCAGTGACTTTCCAACGTGGATTTGGTTCCTTAAAACTGGCTTCAGAGAAGATCTTAGTCTTCAAGTTTACTTTAGGGACACCTTGAAATGGAACATGATTTTCATATCCATACGTGTATAAGACAAAAATTTGGTTAAGATAATACATGGAAAGTTACTTTGTTTTTATGTCTTAAAGCTCAAAAACCCCCAGATTAGCAGAGGGAAAGTAGAATGTTGTATGGTGCTTGCTTGTTATTCCTTATGCAAAGAATCCTTTTCCAGCTCAGTATTTGCTTATGGTATATAGGAAAACACATGCCATTTGCTCATCAATTGATATTTTCAGATCAAAAGCTTTTTCCTGTTAGCCACATTCCTATCTCTTTCCAAGTCACCATAACTCATAACATAAAGACACCGTCCATATCCATGAGAATTTCAGTGATAAAAAGCTAATGTGAAAGAAAAGGAAGGATGCACTTCCACAGAGAAGGCAGCTTTACTTGCATTTGGAACCCAGGAACAATTGGAATTGTGCATTTGCAAAAAGATAATGTTTGTAGAAAGATTCCTATAACTCTGCAGGAGCCTCATGCTTATTTGAAATTGCAAGTCTGAGAGAAGTTTGTGGGAAAAGAGGTTTTCCCAGTCTGTCAGGACTCCCCCCAAAGTGCTCATCTGTTGTGAGTGAGACATTGCTGTGCAAGTGGCTGTCTATTGCACTCTAAGATAACACAGATCAAATGGAGAACTGCAGAGATCTGCTAGACTTCCATGCCTGCCTTCATACCCTGCTGCTGTGGATGATGTTTTAGTTGGTAAAGGGATGATGCTTTAGTTGGTAAAGGGGCTCCAAAAGAGGCTTCAAAAAATTTCACCTTGAGAGAAAGCTGTTGGTCAAATTCTTGATCATGACCCTTTTGGCTGATGTCAAACATGTGGCAGAAAAGTTAGACTAGGATGTAACATTAAATTTCTAATGACTTGGACAACATAATGCTTGGAGTAAAGATCAGTATCAATTCTAGCTAATGCACTGCTGTGCCTCACTCTGCAGCAGGCATAACTTTCATAAAATTTAATTTGTGACATTTTATGCTCTGCTTCTTCCATTTTTTTTCTCTCCTTTATCCACAATTAGTAAATTTTTTTGAAAGGAATACATGATGTTCTTATGCATTAAAAATGCCTGCTGTCCTATCTAGGTAAGCTGATGGGCTGTGGCATTTTAGAGCAGTCTGTAAAAAACAAGGGACAAATAAGGTCAACAGAAAACATCATACATTATGAAAAATTAATAATTATTTCCTTAGTCTCTTGTCTATCTATTATGCCAAACTTTGTATGACCAAATGAATTCATAATATTTCACAGCGTTAGAGCTTTTGTAAAAAGAACCTGTGTATGCTGTTTGATCCCTTTCCAGGTTTTGATAAATCATATAAAATAGCTTCAAAAGCATAAACTGGATGGTGATCACTAGACCATTAGATTCATGGATCCAGCTGGTTTATTTGAGGTGAGCAAGGAAAATTAGTAAAATAAAAAGATTTGCTAAAGTGCAGTAGCTGTACTAACCTTTTCTGGCTTGCTCAAAGATTCTATTTTCATTGGAAAATTGCCCATTTAATGGAACTCATGCTCTTTGGCTATGCTTAAATCTTTCCAGGAACACACAGTTCCTCCAGGAACAAGTGTCTTGGCCTTGTCTGTGAACTATCAGTAACGAATGACTTTTATGTGGCTCCAGTGACCTCAGGGAAAAGCTGAGGAGTTAGAGACATTGGGCACACATGGGACTGACTCTCACAACCTGTTTGGCTGCTTTTGCCACCACTGGGAGCAAAAAGGTGCTGCAAGTTTGCAGAGCAACAAGAAGAAAAAAGATGCTTTACCTGAGATGAATGCAGCAGAAGTGGGCTCAGGGGCTGGCAAGTGGGGCAAGTAAGGACTTACACATGCCCCAGAGAGGTGATGGTGATGATGATAATGATGATGGTGGTGCCAAAGGACTCATGCTTGAATTAATAAAGACAGGACAGGCAGAGTGACGTTGGAGTCCAAAACTCACCTAACACAATTTCTGCTGCAGGCAGGCAGCTGTAGCAGAGCGCTGTTTTTGTGACTGCAGGCTGCTTAGATGAAACACCACTAATCTTTCTGAGGTCTTGAAAAATTAGTTACTTACATTAAACTTATATAAAGTTCCCCACAACTGTCCTCTTCCCCTGGGCAACATGGAGTCTCTAAATTACTTCTCAGAGCTGTGCCAGGAAATATTTTTAAATGTTGGAAAATATGACAGATATCTCTTTAAAAGTTTTTTTGCTTGTTTAACTCCTGGTTTGCCCACCTTAGCTACAGAACAAAGACTGTAATTTTTAAAATTTTCCTCTGACACATACAGGAAAGATGTTTTAATACTATTGATTAGTATGAATTGATTTAGGGCTTTTTTTCAAAGGCTAGTTTGGTTTTTTAAAATTTAAATTACTGGTTTTAATTATGATAAAAGGCTCTGCAAACCCCCTCACTAAATTACCCAACAATAAAAGGCTCTGCAAACCCCCTCACTAAATTACCCAACTATCATATAATGAGAGAACTAACATTTATGCAAATTATTTTCTCAGGAAAAGAAACAAGTCTAAGTACAATAAACAAGAAAAATCCTCGGGATAACAGGTTAATTTTTTGTTTCACAATTCCCCATGTTTGGGATGTCATGTTTGGGTTTTTCTGGATATAATGTGTTGCTAGTACATGCACACAAAAGTTCTAAAATAAGTTTGGAAAGTGCAGGATTGTTGTGTGAAACAGAAGCTTGCTAATCATTAATTAGCACTGTTAAAGTTAGAAAGCGCTAAAGCTCCTGTCAGAATCAGACTCATTGTTGCCAGCACTTGTGGTTTTAATGCAGTAAGTGTCTTTTCTTGAAGGCCTGCCATAAGTTTGTGATTACACTAGAATTTCAACTTCCATTAAAAAAAAATCACAAATTTATGTGTCCTGTTAATCAAAGAAGCTTGAAAATATGAATTACGTATAACCTAGTACGAAACGAAAGCAGCTCATGATCTTTAATACAATCTCCTTATTTCTGAATACTAGAGAGCCAAACATTCTCAGCTGGGAAGGAAAGCTTTTGTTTGGCATGACAGGACTTCAGAGTGTTCCTTTTGTGCCAAATTTGATTGCTTGTTGATTCATGTTTTTTCTGCCACAGTCGTTGTCATTTCTTAGTCTTATCTCACTGTTAACTACAAATGTCAGATATCAGCCTGTATTTTTCAGGTACAGAACCTGTTTTCACTGGGAACTTGCCAGACAGTGTATCAAACTAATATTGTTATTGACAAGCATAGTTCATAATGTGACTACTTGAGACATACGTATCTTCCTTTTTTCCCCCCACTGCAATCAGTGAATCAGTGGAAAAAATAATTCTCTGTATTTATCACATGATTTCTTCAGTCTATTAAAGAAGTGGGAAAAAAAAAAAAAAAGGAGTGAGAAGGGAGAATGTCAGACAACTTGGGAACACAAATAGGGAAATAGCATCTCATCTTTCCCCATCATTGGTCTCCTTTGTTTCAGAGTTGTTGTGAACCTGTAGACCCCAGAGCATTCTGCATAACAATTTTGTGAAGCTCATTCCTCAGCATTTTCTGTGACTTTTATCAATATTCTCAGACCAAACTATAGCAGGCTCTTGTGTTTATTTCTACTTGTGAAAACAAGGGTGAGCCTTTCTTGACTTCATTTCCGTCATGTAGCACTTTACAAATTAGGTGTCCCACCAAGCTGTAGTGCTTGTAGAGCAGTGCTCTGCTCAGTCTAACTGTCCTAACCCTTCTCTACATTCAAATTGACACTGCGGAAATTGAACATACTCTGTCTGGAGGGGTGCTGTCCATCTATTTAAAGCCTCATTCATCCCTGTAACATGGGTGTGAGGGTCATAATACAGTGCTTGGGAAAGTCAAAGAGCTTCTTCTTTTTCTGCTCAGCTACATGTAATTTGGAGGAGCAGACCTATCAAGGGTCCCTCAAGGGCCTGTTCTATGTCTTATGTTTTCATATTTAGAAGGAGTCATCTGTGTACTGTATTCTAGCAGGAACCATCATATGATGCAGGATATGTGGTTTTCAAATGAGCAGATGCTGAAATACTGAGTTACTATTTCACTCAGAAGCATTTCTGTTTGGAAAGACTAAATAAATTTCAATTTTTCATTGAAATCAATTTAGCACCGAAAAGCCCAAAAAGAGATTTCCCTGGATGCTTAAGTGGAATAGGTATGCCATATTAAGTATGATTTAAATATGTTTGTCTGTACATACTGGAATACAGTACAGCAATGTATCAATACAAAAGCAATAAACTAAAAATCCTGAACAGAGTTATAGTTTCATATTTTAGAAGAGTGCTATTGTTTTGTTAGTGATTATTTTTTATTATCAATGCTCCACTCATGGACAGGGAAATTACTATGCAGGCATAAACAGAAAGATTCTTGTTCTCCGAAGACTTTACTGTGTAATTGTAAGTCAGCTCTGTGCACTCAGCATACTCAGTCAGAGAAGCTGAGAGACACCCCTGCCATATTGCTCCTGTGCAAAGGTCATCTCCTCTCAGAGCAGTGGTGGAAATGTCCTGTTTTGATAAACTATTTACACAATTTTTCATATACAGTGCTGCTCCATAGTAGTTGCATCTCATTTCTGTTTGCTTTTGAAGACTGCTGTGGTATGAAGGCAACCACTTAGGTGGGAGTGCTGGGCAATTGTCAGTTCAGGCGTTGACAGGGCTGATTTAGGAGGTGGGAAGTTGAGATGCCTCAGTGGAGGCTTCCCAGTAATAATCTATCCTTCTCTGATAGTGGTAGTCCTAGCTTAGTGGTCACTGCAGCAATTTTGAAGACTCTTGTTCAAATAGCTATGCTATCACAAGAGAAAAATTTTATGCTGTCCAAAGGTAAGTTATTCACATGTTTCAATAACGATTTAAATATATGTTTATGTAGGTAACTTGAATATTTTACCTTTAGATTTTCTGTAAATGGAAAGAACCAGAATTACCCATGACACTGATCAAGTGGGAGAGACTGACTTTTGTGCATGATGAGTACAAAACAAGATGATGGGAAGGTAGACTCAAACTTTTTTTTTTGTTTGTTTGCATTGGCTCCAAAATACTGGAAAAAGTATGTTTTATCTTTTAAACATATTAATTGCCATCCATATTAGATAAAGCATTCTTTCATGCAACATTGGATGATAAAGCTTTTTCCTTCAGGTTCTGCGATCCTGACAGCTCTTAATTTTTTTTTGTTCTTCAGTTAGCCCATCTTCTTAAGCTGATAAAATTTAGAGAGAAAAGTGGATAAAACAATACAATTTACAGCAGCTGGGAACCTTCTCAATAATTATCAGAGACTCAGTACCTGTAGCTGGTCTCCAAAATGTATGTGTTTGTTTCACTCAGCTTGATCAAGGTATAAATCAGAGAGGAGAATTCTTCCCACTGAACATTTTAAAGACAGATAGAGATGCAGATGGGCTCAGTAAAACACGAGACTGAATCTAAACGTGAAATGAAATATAGATGAAAGTGCCTTGCCTCAGACAGTTTTAATATTAATACCAACATCTCTTGGATGAAAAAGACCAATATTTTGTGGTTGTGACATTTTCCACAGGTACAAAACAAGCAGACTTCCTAGGGATATTTCTGAACTTGATGGGGAAAAAAAAAATCTGTTTTGTAAATGGTGGTATGATTTTAGATTCAGTCTGGCATGATACATTAAGTTACATTACCTACCTACATTTTGGGTTTTAAAAATAAAGAAGGAACAACTTTTAATGGCTTTGAAAGCAGATATGCAACACTCTGATTCTGCAATGACTGTTGAGTAAACGTACTTGGTTTTGTTGCTTATGTAAAAATTCTTCAGAATCAGACATTCTATACAGATGGAGACTATGAATTCTCTCTTTGTCCTAGATAGCAAACACACAATTTCTAATGGAATTGGATAGCATTAATAATATATAACTTTTCTGCCATCTGCTAAAGAAGCCTTGTGGGAAACTTTTTTTAACAGAAAACAAGTCTGATTTGTAAAACCCTGACTGCAGATCAGATGTTCTGGGTGTTTGATCTTAAAATGAACAGTAGATGGCTTCAGAGAACATTCCCACCAGTAATGGCTGGCTGCAGATAAAGACGGAGGGCAAAGCCACAGACCACACAGAATGGCCACAAGAAGTTGCTGTGGAAAAGTTTGGTTTTCTGTTACTTTTTTCATACACTGCTAGTGAAAAAAAGAAGTAAGTTAAAAAATGGAACATTTGACTAAAATGCAGTGGCAAAATTCCAGATCTAGTAACATTTAAAGCATAGTTGTACTGGATTGCACTAAAGATCTGCTGAGCCTAATGTCTCCCACTAGAGACAATCTTGTGTGACAAGGGTAGGGAAAAAGTTTCTGAAGAGTGTGAGTGTTTATTGAAGCTTAGTTTCATAAGCCTTTCCAACTCCCATTGATTTGTTGTATCCACAGTGTTGTGGTAATAATATGTGATGAAACTTTCTGCAAATCTCTCTTTAAACACACAATGCTGGTTTCCATCACATTATAACAATGAACTCATAATTCAGGTACACACTTCATAGGAATATAATTTTTAATCTCTCAGCTTCATGACAATCATGGTATCATAATCTGTGTTGTGTCTATGTCACATAGACCCTGTAACTGCCTCTGATCCAGCTGAATTTTTGAGTAATTTTCTCAGTCTTCCTCAATTGTTCAGTAGCTTGGTTCTTTCTTGTCCCCTTCTCTGGGCTTTTCCAATTCTGCTATCTCTTTTTTGAGATGGTATGATGGGTGGGTTTGCACAATGCTGCAGTGGGACTTTACGGGTTTCTCTTTTGCTCTTGTCTAAGGTAGAAAACCCACAAGTGTTGTATTGTCTGCTTTCTTAAAGAAATTGAAGTGGTTAAAACCCACAGCACAGCACTAGTAAACTGAATTATGTGAGAGATGATTAGACACGAAGCAGAATATTTTTAGTTGTGAAGACATACCTTGCCCCACATCTCCAATTTAGTGTTTGGAAAGGCAGGCATCTTTTAATTTTGTGTCTAAAGGAAATGTGTACACTGTCTCACACAACTGGAATTATTCCAATGTTGGGCCACAGTATTTTGTTCCATGTAAAGAATTGAGGAATTGCTTGTTTTTTCCTCCACCTACATGTATACATTTGTGTATGTTTACATAAGTATATGAGAAAGGTTTTGACTTCTTCACAATTAAAAAAATAAACGTAAATGCTACTTCAGAAAAAATAGTGCTTCAAATAAACTGTATTTTAATATGTTAATACATTTAATACATTTTCTTCTTCAAATTCTAGTTACATAATCTTGTGGGCTGTCATTAGCAATGTTATTTCTCTCAAACCTTGAGACAAAATGAGAATATACTCATATCTGGCATTTCAGGCAAGTACCTTCCTTCATAATATTACATTTATAAAATGCTTCAGTAGTCATTCTTGTTATTGGAATTTATAGACTGAAAATGATGAATTTATCTGTAGAATTGGAGACCAGGTTTTCCCATGGTCCAGAATGTTATAAAATAACATTATATATATATATATATATATATATATATAAATAAAAATATATATATATATAAAAGCAAATAAATAAATAAATAAATATAAAAAATAAAATAACTGAATAAAACACTTGTTTACCAACTGGCTGATGCCTTTTATGGGTTTTTCTTTTCCTACTTAGCTATTGTTCATCAGAAAATTATATCTCTAATAAGGGAGGATTTTCTTGTCTGTAACTTCCTATATAAAATGAAATAATTCACTGCTATATAAACAAGTTAGAATTATGCAAACAATTTTAAGTTATAAATTTAATTCCTTCTTTAAAGGAAGAAAAAAAAATATGAAATTTGCTGGCCTTTTATCCTACTCTCTTTTCCTCTTGTTATATGCATCCATGTATGTACATAGATACACTCACATGGTTTTCTTTATCTAGCTTCTGAGGCCAATAAATTTTATCACCTGGAAATTTATGTAATAAAATTCTGGGGAATTACTTACATCAGATAGATAGAATGGACCTGCTCATAAATACCCCAAGTGTCCTTTCTACAAAGGGAATAAGAAGTCTATATGCATGGCATTAACTCTGTGCACAGGAGCAGTCTCCTCAGAATTTATTTGCATTTTTGGGGAGAACCATTGTGCTCATATGTACTGACCATCAAATGAGGGCTGTCAGGGATCTGCAAGTTTGCTGAATTGGAGCAACACATTACCTGTCTAATGCCTCCCTAGCTCCTCTGATGATGGATAAGACAACAAAGAAGATGCCTGGTTGTGTTGCTAATTTGTTATTTTATTTATAGGTCTTTTGTGTGTTTCACTTTTATGTATGATGTATTTCCATTGTTGATGTTGTCTTCCTTCTGCTCTCAATGGTGTTCCTGTGTCCCAGCAGATTCATGTGTTTGTGGCAATGAAAGAGACAGAAGTGATGACTGTCCTCCCAGGACAAAGCTCATAAATTATCCCTTACAACCAAAGCACCAGACAAAACAGTTTTTTCAAGTGGTCACAGATGAGCTATGTCCAAAGGAATTTTTGTTTTCAGATGTTTATTAATACATCTGTTTACTGATCTAGGGCATGCAAACTGCAAAAAGGTCATCATTTGCAGGTGCAAATACATTTGCCAAAGCCCCCTGGAGACCAGCTTGACTCTGAGCACAGAGGATGCTAGGTAAAATCCAAGGTCTTAACCAGATGGCTTCAACTGCTTTTTTTGGTTGAAGTGTTACATTGAGTGCAAAATTTTGTCTCCAGCATGGAGAAAGCATGAAGTAAAAGATAAGAGAGAAATGGAGGCAGAAAGTAGTGCAATTAATATTACCAGCTGTGACTAAAGCTACTCTGAATATAGTGAGCTCAGAAAGTTTAAAAAATGTATTCCAAAAGATGTTTTAAATAACTGTAATTATGTAATTCAATTACTTCACATATAAAATTTTATCACATAGAATTAAAGATAACTATATTCCATGCAGCAAAGTGAAGGTAATAGTAAGTAGGGAACAAAACTTGGGATATTTTTTCTGCAAAAATTTAAAGGATGAAAAAAAAAATTTTTTTTTGTTGCCCTCACCTAAAAAAAAAAAAAAAAAAAAAGCTAAGAGCTAAGCATAAAGCATCTGCATTTGCCTAATGTCACTAAAAGCATACTTCACCAGCTAGACTCTTCTTTCTCCATCCTTTTTTTATCACCTTAGGCATGGGCACTGAAATCTTTCTTCAGCTTACAAATATCCTGCTGAGGAATAAGATCCATCAGAGTATGGGAACAACTATATCATATACTTTTCATCAGAGCACCCTAATTTTGTAATCGTTGCACAGCAGTCTGTAGAACTCCTCAGGCTTCTTGTTCTCACAGAATTTCTCAAAGTAAAAGCTGAGGCTGTGTCTACACTGCTCTTTGTCTGCACAGAAAAAGCCAACAGTGAATAAATCTAGCACCCAACACAGGGATGGCCACATGGCCGTATTTTCTGCCTTACTGACTGTTTATAGCACCATGTCAAGTTCCTGAGCAACCTCACCAGCCCTCCTGGCACAGATGGACAAGCTCCTGCTGCCTACTTGGGCTGAGCTGAGGAAGGACCAAGTCTGCAGATGTACTGGTTTTAGCATCTCTGTAAGAGACACTTTATTTTACTTATTCAAGGTGTCATTATACAGGATACCATGTAACCTTAAAACATTAGATTTTAATTTTGCAAATGCAGGTTATGTGTAAAGCTTGTGCATATTATGAAAGCTTTTTCTAGAAAACCAGTGGAATGGCCTTACATTGTGTGAAAGGATGTGAAACAAATCCAAGCAAATAATATTTTGTATACTTTATAAGACTAAGGAAAAGAAAAAAAGCTGTTTTTTAAAAAATAACATCTTTTCTCATCTGAAATTGAATTTCAAGGCTTTTAAGACTGCTGATTTGGCTGAATTTGCTATATTCTCCTATGGATATTTAGTGAGAGGAGGGAAAATGAGACACTTCCTTAAGTCCATTGATGAGGAATTGATTGCACAAAGAGAGGGAGAGTGACTGCAAATTCTCATGGTGCCCTAATTCAGGTCTCCTGGTGACTGCACCTGGAGGCAGCTTTGGCCCCTGATGAGGATTATGTTATTGTGAACCCGTTGTGAAAGTAATTGATGCAGGCAAAAAGTAGCATTCAGCCCTTGAGATGTTTTTGCTGTTTTCTTCAGGCCATGCAACACCAATTTTAAATCAATGTGGGTTTTTTTGAGCAAAAACTTAGGAGGAAAGATGAATACCCCCATTACATGCAGATTAGCTCTCTGTTTGTTTTCAATATACATATCAGTTACAAAAAGCTTGGGCTGTCCTCTTGTAAAGGTCTGTGTAGGTTTTCAGCTAGTCCTTTTTCTTGTCATTCTCAGTGGCTTTTGGTACTTTTCTGATTTCTTTATTAACCTTTATTCACTGTGTTTTATTTGTCCCAATCAATGGCAAGTGCACAACTTTCTATTCTGGACTCTGTAAACCATAATACAGTTTTGTTCCCCTGATCGAGTTTTTCTATTATCGTTATTTCTGTTTTCACTCTTAAAGCTTGCCTTTCTTTAATTCACTTTAAACAAACACCTGAATAGCTTTAAGGTGTAGATGATACCAATATTGTCAAGATCCCATTGATCTTCCAGCTGAAGCTGCT
Source organism: Acanthiza pusilla (assembly GCA_036630365.1). NCBI lineage: Eukaryota > Metazoa > Chordata > Aves > Passeriformes > Acanthizidae > Acanthiza > Acanthiza pusilla. Next base: position 34,801,220 of record JAXCHO010000036.1, on the reverse strand, counting down.
GGAAGGCAAGCTGGCTAGTTTCTCTCTGTGTTTCGGTTCTTAATTTTCTGATTATTTTGATAGCTTAGAAGTTTTAGTAGCAATGAAGGTGAACTCATCCTTGCCTTTTCATGTACACTTCCTTTTTGTGTTAGTCCCAGACAATATGGCACTGTCAGAAAGTGTTAGATACAGCTTTTTATGTTGTCTGAAACAGTTTCTCAACTGCAAGCTGGAAATAGCAGTTTAAAAGCCTGTGTCCCGGACAGAGTTTAGCATGTTGTGTTAACACTTATCTTCATTAGGGTTATTGCTGCCAAATGTGTTCTGCTTTTCAGACAGTTCCAGACAGTTCAGTTTTCCTGAAGGGAATGATCTGTTGGGCATTAGGTATGGAGGTAAATAGATGGTCACTAAGCATGTGAGAGGACAGAATTAGCACACAGAAATTCTATTCTATTCTATTCTATTCTATTCTATTCTATTCTATTCTATTCTATTCTATTCTATTCTATTCTATTCTGTTCTGAATTTTATATATTTTTATATTCCAATTTTTAGTATGTATTTCACATGGTAAGCTTTAAAAATTGAGCCTTTTCTAGGATAAAGAATGGTGATGACCTGAGGGTGGATCTGCACCATAGTGAGAAGGAGCTGCAAAGGTCCCTGAGTAGTTGGAGCTGTACACCATGAGGTCTTTAAAGCCCAGCAGTGTCTTTGAGGTTGGGTTTATGCTGTACTCACTGAAGACCCTGCTTTTAGGGTCAGACAAGCCAAGCCATTTCAAATATGTTTGTCCCTGATGTGTGAGGCATAGCCCTAGCTTTTGCAGTCATGTTTACTCATCAGGTTCTCCCAGCTGGGCCAAAAATATCAGAACTTCACACTTCCATTCATTGCAATAGCATGTTTATCTGATTAAGATGGTCTGTTTGCTTCCTTGCAAGAAATTAAATAAATCTTACTTTCTTTGTCTGAAGTAGGATAGGAGAGTAATGAAATGGCTCTATCAGGTTTGTCAGCTTTGGAATCCATAAGGAATTTCCCTCTGTCAAATTAGTGGGGATGTTTTCTATTGCCGCCTTGTAGCATGGTGAGCTCTGTGCTGCAGGATCATTTGGCAATTTATCTAACTACACACATGGGGAACAGCAGTTTCAAGGACTGAGTCCAGGTTGTATTTATCTTGTGCCTTATTATGTGGTGATATCTTGGTCTCTTCTGTTCCTTTCTTTTGGTTCTTCTTAGAGAACTTGCACAGTGTGAATGGATCAAATCTCAGTGGAGCATGAACACTGTACTGAGCCCACTACATAACAGAGGAGAAAAGTCTTGAAGTCACAGTTAAAACTCATGTCTCTCTATATGTTAGCCTGAATCATCTGACATGGTTATCCTACTGTGGCATAAAGACAACCCAGTGAATGTAAAGAAACTCCTAAGCCTAATAAATAATACATAAATATAACAACTCCCCCCCACCAAAACAACAAACATTCCTCCAGCAAAAAAACCCCAAAACCCAGAAACAAAGCCAATCAAAACTCCCTACCCAAAATAATATGAGATCTCAATAGTGCCAGTTATTTTACTTCAGTATTTTTCTAACAGTAAGATGCTGTAATTTCCTGCATTATATCACGAGCTGAAGGCACAAGAAAGCTCTTCTATCCACTGACATCTTCACAGTACTTCAACTTTGAGGGGTTTGAACTGTCAAAACCTCTATGACTGACTTTAGAAATGTGCAGGTCTGCCTGAATGAGAGCTGTTGATGGCAGATCCAGAACTTCCAGCAGCTATACAGATAATATAATTTCAATGTATTTTTTTTTTTTTTTTTTGCATAGAAAACACAATTACAGTGAAGCATGCAGGCTCTTGTATAGTGCAGATGGTGTGATAAAATTTGAGATTCATGAAAAAAGGAATAAGAGTTTTTAATGTAAACATCAAAACAGTACAATTATAATGGCATCAAGCTGTAAATATTACTGAATATTGCAACATACTAATCTTTGAGTGTTTTCATATGTATACATCCATGCCTACATCCTTTATCTCACTGATTTGTCTTTTTGTTTATGTAATAGCTGCATCTCTTTATGGTGTGGTAGTAATGTGACCACAGATGCAAGTTCACGTCCAGAGTTTCAGTCTGTGAAGTCAACTGGCATCAGTTAAAGTCACTACTTCTAAATTAAGGTTATAATTACCTTATTGACGCTGTAGCTTTAATGTTCCTCTGATCCAAGAGATACATTGCCAAACAAAGTATCTTTGAGCTGGAGAGGGAATAAGAAAGTCAGGAAAACAATCAGAGTGCAGTTTGACATTTTGGAAAGCAGTGTTGGAAGTCAGTTTGGGGTTAGAGAGGACAAGTAACTAAACTTGTCTTTGCGTTGTGCAGCAAGGAGCTGGCAGATCCTTTGGTGTATAGGTGGGGGGCCACAGATTGGAGCAGCAAGGTGATTTTAATTCTGACTCACAGCAGTGGTGAGCCTGGTACAGAAATATTGTGTGCTACTCTGCTATAGACATTTTCTAAAAGGATGTTGGAATGGTGGTACAGAAAAGAACTGTAAAATGCCCTTCGGAGACTGCACAATCTCAGAGAGATAATTTGATTATACTGTTTAAGTATCTTCAAGGGAAAAATACAGAACACTGAACCAATGACTGGGAGCTGCAGACAGACAAGTTAAAATTAAAATGAGGTACAATATTCTTAAAAGTGAGATTGATTAACCATTGGAACAAAGGAAGTGCTTGAATTCTCATTGTATTGCATTCTTCAAATCATGGCTGAATGTCCTTTCTGAAAGTCAAACAAAACTTATGGGACTCAGAGGGAAGTAACCAGCAGAATCTGAATGACCTGTTTGACAGAGTCTGCCAGAACAACTATAGAATTTTCACCCTTCTATTCTTCATTTCTCTAATGTGAAGCCATGTATTTCACAACTTCCCTCAGACAAGTTGATTTTGGGGTCACATCTCTCAAAGTCCCCCCTCACATCTGAGAGTGAATTCAGAAGCATTCAACTCATTTTCTCCTCTGAAAATGACATCACATTTCTCACTGATTAATATTGTTGGTATCAAAATACCTCTTGTACTGCTGAATGTTTCTTACATTGCCTCAAGGATGAGTATTAGTGATTGTAAATGTATATATGATATAAAGTCTTTTTGTGCTAAGTATATCCCTCACAGACAGACTGAAAGACGCAAGAGTCTGTATGTGAAAATTTGGTTGCTCAAAATCTGTGTATATCCAGCACAGCCTAACTCCAATGGAAACCTGTTGGACTGTGGTGGAATCAGGAAAGCCCTGACTCCTTAAGTGAAATACTGTAATTCTATGCTCTAAGTTACGTCTGGTATTTGCAATTCACGTTGCACCTTATGACATTTAATTTAGAAACTCCATTGTAGCCTAGGCCTACTATGCAAACACAGACAAAATTTTATATACTGAAGTACTGCTCTATACAAAGCCTTGGTGCACCATCACATCACTGAAACAGGCCACTGATTTAGTGGTAGAGAGCAAGTTACCACCCATTAGCTGATCTGGGTTAGCTGTCAGCACACACCATCCTACTGAGTGCTAATAACTTAGAATCCCAATTATCTGGCCTTTGCTCTGGGCTAGGAGCATATACAGGGATAGTTGCCATGGACCAGTTGATGCAGGGTTACTTGCTTCCCTGTGATATGTCTGTTTTAAATCTGTATTTCTCCTGTAAGCTCAACACTCCTGCAGGAATTACTTGACTCAGGAAATATACATTTATGCATGTTCAAGTGAAACAGTAAAAATGAAACAGCTCATCACAGCAGAAAATGCTATGCTTTTTCTTCTTATTTCCTGCACAAGTAAGAGCTGCTGTTATAAAGAAAATCTATTTGCTGGAAGTTAACAGCAGACATTGGAGAGAGATCACAGATCATGGCAGTGCTTCCTTGTGTGGAGTTAACTTTTCTATTTTTATTTACAAAGGAAAATATTAAATACTCTCTTTGGGACTGTTTTTCCTTTAAAATACAAAAATATTTGACAATTTTGCTGAACTCTTGATATAGCATGTATTGGGGGAAAAGAAAGGAGCTGTAAAAAGTTGACAGAACTGTAATTCTTGAAAAATAATGATAAATAGCCTATACAGTTACGGTTGAAAGTGCACATCGCCTTGAAATTATCAGAAATGGTAAACAAAATAATGTTAGTAGCACCTGTAGCCCTTGAAGGGCTCACTGACAGAATGGACTATGAGTCTTTATTTCTAGACAATTCTTTAACAAGAGCTTTCCAAGCACGTGAGGCACTTCCAGTATTTTTGCCATTTAATTTCTGGTTAAACCCTGAAGAGTTAGTCAGAGGCTGTAAATGCATCCAGAGAGCAGTGGTCAATGGCTCAGTGTCCAGGTGGCGATCAGTGACAAGTGGTGTCCCTAAGAGGCCAATACTGGGACCAGTATATTTAACAATACTGGGAGCAATATTTTTAACATCTTCATGATGGACAGAGTGAGGGGGACCAAGTGCACCCTTGGCGAGTTTGCAGATGACACCAAGATGAGAGGTGCAGCTGACACACCCAAGTGAGGGGCTGCAATCCAGAGGGACCTGGACAAGCTGAAGAAGAGGGCTCATGGGAACCTCACGAGGTTCAACAGGGACAAGCACAAGGTACTGTGCTGGATTTGGGGCAACCCCTGGTATCAGTACAGGATGGGGATGAGTAGATTGAGAGCAGCCCTGCTGAGAAGGACTTGGGGGTGCTGCTGGATGAGAGGCTGGACATGAAACAGCAAAGTTCACTCACATTCCAGAAAGGCAGTTTAATTCTGGGCTCATCCAAAGCAACATGACCAGCAGGTCAACGGAGGGGATTCTGCCCCTTTACCCTGATCTTGTGTGACTCCACCTGGACTGCTGCATCCAGCTCTGGTGTCCCCAGTCCAGGAAGGACACGGATCTGTTGGAGTGAGTGCAGAGGAGAGGCACCAAGATGTTCAGAGGGATGAAGCACCTGACCTATGATGAAAGGCTGAGAGATTTGCATTTGTTCAGCCCGAACAGAGAAGGTTTTGGGGTGAGCTTAATGGAGTCTTTCAGGACTTAAAGGGTTTTATAAGAACCATGATGACAGACTTTTCAGTAGGGCCTGTTGCAACAGAACAAGGGGTAATGGTTTTAAACTAAAAGAGGATAAATTAAGATTAGATATAAGGAAGAAATTTTTTGTGTAATGGGCATGGTAAAACACAGGAACAGGTTGCCCAGAGAGGTGGTAGATGCTCCATCCCCGGAAACCTTCAAGGTCAGGTTGGATAGGGCTCTGATCAACCTGATCTACTTGAATATGTCACTTCTCTTATGTTGGACTAGTTGACCTTTAAAGGTCCCTTCCAACCTGAACTGTTCTCTGATTCTATGACTGAGTGATTCTCTGATGATCCTTCTGCTCCAAGCCTCCTGTAAAGCACAAGGAAAAAACAGAAACAACAAACCTTTTCAATTTAGAGTGGATTGTATATATTTTTTAACCTGATGGTATTCTAGTTTCATCTTTTTTATATATGATGTCTAAAATACTGTTTTATGGATGAATTTTGTTTCCTGGCTCTCTTTATTCTCACAAACTTATTTGCAAATTCAGGCCTACTGCTAATGTCTTATTTAAGGTATTATACTACAATTTTATTATTTGGCACATACTGCCTAAAAATTGTTTTGAAATAACATTGAGCTATTTATATCAAGTGCCTTTGTAGCTGCATTTTCAAAATACTGAGATCTGGAAATTAACTTTAAAGCCCAATTTGGCATGAATAAGAGGTATAAATAGCTGGTTTCACAGTTTGCTGTTTTTAAATGGATGGATACTACCCCAAACCGTTTCAAGGAAGAGCCCAAGCAAATGGTGCTGCAGGATTTGATCTTACACTGGACCATATAAATAAAAGATAGGAGGAATTTCAATTATGGTAATGGAGAAATGGATCTAGGGTTATTTATGGGATTATGCACCCCTTCCTTTTCTCCTCTTTACCTTTTCTTACACAAGTAAAATGATTCAGTGAGGTCAATGCACTCTGGCCCAAAAGGCAAAAATTATTTGCTGAACTGGATGAGGCTGGGGTCTTTTGGTTTCCATTTCACTTCTTGTAGGGGCTTTCCTTATTGTAATGTCAATTTTCTTGATTCCCAGTGGAAGCCCACACTGAATAAAATTTTATTAATAAATTTAAATGGACTCAGCTGCATTATACAGTCAACCTGCTGCTCTCAAACTCTCAAATCATGAAAGTTGATCCATTTAATTTGAGTCATTTCACAAGGTTTAAAGACATTTTCCAAATGAGAAGGAACTGGATTTTTCAGTCCTTGAAAATGCTAAACTGAAATTAGTATTAAAGAATAGGTGTGTTCAGTTCTTAAATATTCTTGGGGCACTATTGTCATTTCATGGTCAATGCCAGGTCTGTTCTGCTAATAATTTTTATGCCAATTATCATCCTGAGACTTATCTGGTCTATTACACTCTCTCTAAAATAAAGATGAGTTTCACTGGCTTGTGTCAGATATAGTCCCAAGGAAGGGAATAGCTGAAGGCAATTTATCCCAGAACAACTTCCATCTGCTTGCTTTGAACACTCAGGGACTTTCAGTTTCATGTTTCCCTTGATCAGGGACTGTTAACTCCATTGAAGTACTGTGATTTCCACAAATGGATGCTAAAATGAGAAGATCAAGCTAATTTTCTTTTATGATCCAAGCCTGGATTTGAGTTTAGGTCTTGAGGAATATGAGGACATAAGGCTAATACCCTTTTTCATTCTATTGTTCAATTGCTTTTTGTTTCCGCTTAGCTACCCTGTGCCTTACTCATAGATTTATGTTATAGATTTAGGTCACTTCCAGGGTTTTACATCTGGAAATAAAATTTTGCTGTAAAATAGTAGCAGTCATGGGAAAGCCTATTTTAATGTCACAACATAAAAGCTGCATATATTATTTTAGTTCAGGGATAAAATGAAGGCTGGTGCTGTGAATCTGTGATACAGTAAAAGAGCAGATGAAGAAGTTACATCTTGTTCTAGTGTCATATGAAACAATAAAATACACAACTGAGCTGAGGATTTTCATTTCAATTTCTAGGAAGCTTTTCCATTTCAATATATGTGGAAATGTGGAGCATTCCTTACTTCTGACTGACTGCAGTCTAACCCAAATAGTCAAGGGAACTGTAAGAATTGAGAGAATGCAGTATTAATTTATTTATTAATTCATTCATTCCTGTAAAACTTGCATTAAACTAATGTGCAGATACCACTGAGGGATATGCTCTGTACCTTTTCATTTCTTATTGAGATTTTTTTTTTTGTATTACATATACCTACCTATGATACGCACGTTATTGTGAAGAGGGATTCACCTTAATAGATGAACAGCTGAATCTCCAAGATACTACACTGCAAAGAGAAAGATATTTGTGAGGATTGTTACTTTGTCTAAAAAGTGTAGTATTCATATCAGTGATTTATTGATAATGGCTTAATTGTATATCCTGAGAAATACTTATTTTGTACATTCAAGTCATTAGACTGACCATAAGTGGCATCTTAAAAAATATGTTTATAAAGGCTTTCGTAGATAAACATGAAGGAGTGTCATGTTAACGAAAAAGCACTGAGACTAGTGGTGTGGAATATACATTCTATGTTCTTCAACTGATGTGCTTACAGAAGGGATTTTCTTCAAAGGCTTTATCACAGCCATAGCCATAATCATGTACATTCAATTCACAGCTGCTTGTTGTGATCTAAGAATTGAATTTATATTGTTGAACAAAATGTATGAATTTATTTCCCATTTTATGGTTTGCTTTGATCCCACGTTTAAAGAAAACAAAACAAACCCATTCTCTCTACAACTAACCCCACATTTTAGTAGTAATAGTGATTAGGAAAAGCCTGAAGACAATTTTATCCAGTTACACTTTTAGATGTGTTACTTTGAACCCCAAAATTGCCCTGAAGTAATCTGACTATTTTCTGCTTCACACCTCATGGTGTAAATAAATAAAAAGAGAAGACCTGCTCTAGTTCCTAAATAAGGGCCTCTGGATTTGCATTATGACAGCCAAGATGCTAATCCAAGGAAAGATCATACAGAATCATAAATAGATCTGTCATTTTAAAATAAGGTGAAGGTGTTATGTGCTGGTACAACGATGCAATTCAATAATTAAAATGATTATACAACAGGTGGCATTCAATAACACATAAAATCCTGTGCATCAATCATTCAGGAAAGACAATCAATTAAAGTAATTAGTGAAAATGTAAGACAGAATATTAAAATCTTATAGCTATGTTATAAAGGCTCTATCCATCTCAAGTTTCTGTTTTGTAACAAAATTTAAAAAGAAGGCATTGAAAGAGGATTTTAAAAAGATTCACTCTAACTCTGGGGCTCTGTAGAGAAATCAGTGGTCTTCAGTACTTGGTGAACTCTGCTTGCCGCAGTGATATTTTACAGATTTTTTTTTTTTTTTTAATAGTAACCTGGAAGTTTGAAGTCTAAATATGATGTCATTAATTTATCTTAAAAAAGGATTTACTTTGACTGTTTAACTGAGTCTAATCACAGCAAGTAGATTCTCTTAGGTATTTGAAATAAGACAAGACTGCAGTTCCATTTGTGACGTGACCCACAGTAAGAACAATGCTCGCTGAAACTAATACACATTCCTGAAATGTGAGAATAATAAATACTTAAAAGGTTGCTAGTGCTCACATAATTCTTATTTTTGGACCTAACTTCACTCACTCTTCCCAATTTTGCCCCCTACTTTTAACAGTCAATAAAGGAGTGTTTCATAATATAATTATTTCTAGGCATAAGTAGAAAATGCCTGGCACAGTAACAGTCATGTCATTGTAACGAATGTTAATAGCTGCTATATCAATAACCTTTTAATTATATTTCCATTTAATAGAAATAATGTTCAGAACTATAGTACTGCTTGTGTCTGAAAATGGCATGGTTTGCCACTGTGGAAGGTGGTAGGAGCCATCTTTTTTTTGACAAGTAGTCCTGGTCTGTAAGGTCTGCTCTAGTGATCAGATTTTCCCTTGTACAGGTCTGCAGGGACCAAGCTCAAATTATGTGTTATGTGACTGAGGGAACAGGTGAACACCAGCAAATCTCAGTTTCAGAAAAATTATTTGCCTTGACTTGTTCTGTCCTAAAAAATCAATCTAGTTACATCTAGTTAACTGCAATGGGTAGAACAGAAAGAATTGCTTTCACTGCCACAGAGAGAACTGTAAAAGAGCTTTGTTTTGTGTTTCTCCTTCTGCTGTTATTCTGCCCTGTATATATTTTTTTTCTTACTATATATGTTATGGGACTACCATTCAGTACTGAATTTGGCTGAGACAGAGTTAATTTTCTTCACAGTAGTTGGTATGGGGTTGTGGTTTGCATTTGTGCTGGAAACAGTGTTGATAAGTCAGGAATTTTTTGTTACTGCTAAGCAGTGCTTGCACAGTCAAGCCCTTTACTGCTTCTACCCCATCCCACCACTGCAGAAGTATTTGGGAGGGGACACAGCTGGAACAGCTGACCCGAGGGATATCCCACACCATATGACATCATGCTCAGCATGACAAGCGAGTGAGCAGCCTCATGGGGCTGAGCTGCCCACCAAGGTTAAACCCACACCCCCTTACCTTGGGAAAACACACACAGCTGTTCCAGTTTCACGTATGCTGGTGTTTTTTATTCTGTATCTGTGCAGCACATGCCCTTTGCGTGCAGTGCAGATGTGCCCAGTGGTGCTGAGGGAGTGGTTCTTCACACAGCCCTGCCAGCCCAGCTGGCTGAGACTGTCAGCTTCATGCCACAGTAGCCAGCAACATCCCGTGACCTTCGGTTCTCTGCTAATACCTCTTGACGTCTTACAGACTTGCCGGCTGTTCTTAAAGGAAAATAAATAAATAAGGAATAAATAAATAAGGATAATTTGCCCTGTTAAAGCCCACTGTTGAGAACAAAAAAAATAAGTGGTTGACCCTGCAAGTTATGGTTTAGTTCTTTTATTCATCCACTTAAACAGGAAAAATTGGCATAGTATGTGTTTTTTGCATGTAAATTATTCTTCTTAATAAATATTCTGGGAATAGTTTTATACATTTTGGAATCTTGAAGTCCCCTGGTTATAAATCATCTATGTTCCATATGGCACAGGCATGTTTTAAACAGTGTACCCACTGGAAAAAGCTGTATATTGTTTTTCTGACTGCTTTTCCCTTGCCCCCTAAATTTATAAATCATACTGTCACCTTCCTAAGTGGTTTGTGGTTTATTTTCTAAATTTTTGTCTGTCTGCAGAGAGGGGAGAAAAAACAAGAGGTACCTGGTCTTTTCTTGCAACTGTATATTTCAGCTGGTAGAAGAGATGAAAGGCTCAGACTGTATTAAGGATTCAGCTCAGTTTTCCGATCACCTGCATTGCTATTGAATACCTTTCCTTAAAACAAGTGGAAAGAGCATTTGATTGCCTACCTAAAAATAGTGCCTTTTAATGGAAAGTAGGAGATGCTGAACCTGCAACAGAGAGTGTAGGAAGCAGCTGGGGCTGTGCTGGCCTGCATGCAGCCACAGAAGATGCTATCAATAGAAACCTGGGTGATTTGGTCTGATCCCAAATGATTAGGCACTTATGACAGTCACAGTCCCTGCCAGGTTTTAGCTCTCCTTCAGCAAATGACCTTCAGGATGCCCTATAGCCTGAAACCTTTCAATACTACTGGAAAAAGGAAAAGATTTCATTGACTGTTATTTTATTTCAGCAGTTTACTTTTAATAAAATGCTCAGGCTGTGGATTAATGCTTGACATAATTATATTTCTGTCCCTTGGAAAGGATGCACAGATTGAAAAGGTTGACGCATGCTTTGTTGAAATACCATGCAGCTATTATGTCATTACTTGTGCAGAGCACATTACTCTATCACATGTTTTCTCCAGCTTCTCTTGCTGCACTAGAACCCTCTGCTTTCTGGCGCATGAGTTACAGAAGCTCTCAATTTTGAATTTTGCTTCTGTTCTCATGTATAATGTACCCCACTTCTGAGAACGGCCCAGAGGCTCATCTTAATGATTTCATCACCTCTTGTTTTATGAATTTGAATCATATAGAAGAATATATGCTGTTTTGGTGATAAATAGCAGGAACAAAACCAAAGTACACCCTATTACACTAGTCAGAGATGACTCAGGCATATTGCCAGCTTTATACAAGTCCTAGACATTGGAGTAATCTACAGTAAATACAACCATCAAAATCATACAGACATCCAGCTTCAGATTACTTTGCTGAGCACCCCTCAGAATGATGACAGGTGCCTTTCATCTTTTCCCCATTGATTTCCCTGTCTGAGCCTGGGAGTTTGAACCCACTTACTTCCCAGAAATTTCACAAAATCAGTAACAAAATACTGTTTGTGTGAACAAACAGTCTCAGTAAAGCTGATGGTGCCACCACTGCTACTGCATAAAGGAATAAAACTTCATAATGAAGCATAAAGCTGAACAAGGAAGCAGTAGGTGAGATCCATAAAAGCCAGTGACCAGAAACAATGTGGGGAGTAAGTTGCCAATCAATTCAATGAATAATAAATAAATAAATAAATAAATACTGTTATCCCTGACTCCGCCTCTTAATTGTGTGATGTAGAATCTCTCACAGTTCATGACTATCATGAACAAGTGTTTCTTTAGGAAAACAAACCCTCCCTGTCCCCAGGTCCCAAATGTTAGAGACTTGAGTAACTGAAAAATTCCTCACAATTCCATATGGAAGTCAGAACAAAGATCATGACATAGTTCCTACTTTGCAGGAAGTGGTTTGACATCACCTGCTGATGGGTTGACATCACCTTCCCTTTGTTTGTGGCCTTTGCTTTTTCTTTATTAAACTGCCTTTATCATGTTACATTATGGTTTTTTTCCATTTTATCTTCTCCCCCGCCTTGTCCTGCTGAGGAGAGGAGTGACAGAGCTGCTTGGTGGGCACCTGGTGCCCAGCCAAGGTCAAACCACTGCTGTGTTGTAAGAAAAGAACCCCACAGACTAATCGAGTGAAAATAAAAGGATTCACAGTCTGCCAAAAGATGAATAAGGCTAGAGAGGGAGAACACTTTGGTCTTAGAAAGAGAGAGAAATCTATAACGAAATAAAACATATGAAAAGGTGTACACTTCATAGGAAAAAGAGCAACAAATTTAAAGGTTCATATGCTCCAAAAGATATCAAAATCTGAACTGAAAACAAAAATCTCTTTTTTTCTAGGTCACCAACAGTCATTTTGAGGCTGTCACTATGCTTTTTAGTATATACATGCTCCTGTTAATAGTGTCTGTGTGAATGAATATGTAGTAGGAATAAAAGAAAGAAAATAAAAGAAAAGAAAATTAAAATAGTAGGTTGTGAACCTATTGTGTTTTTCCAAATCTTAACTTTTGTGGATTTCAGAACTTTGGTCAGATATGTATCTATAAATTATCTTCTCCCTTGAAGGGATGAGAAGAAAGACACCAACCCAAGAATTACATCGGTTGGAACTAACCATGTGAACAGAGAAGCAATATTGGACATTTAAATCCCATCTCGTATTTTTGCTACAACGTGCTACAGGGATGGATAAGCCTTGACTGCTTTCCCCAAACGTTCTCTTTGCAGGCAAATGCACAGGTTACACAGATTCTGGTGGTGTCTGGCTCTTCTGCATAATTGTATTGCTTTATTATTACAGGTTATTATCTCAGTGAAGAAGTCAAAGCTAGAACATTGATCTCTTGAGACCCAGTGAGCTGTCACTGGTAATCTTTGAATCCTTTCTAATCAAACCAACATCAGCAGCGTGAAGCAGGTCTGTAGTGTTCCTGGAGGTCTTTTGCACTCTCTCTCTCTCAGTACTTTGCACTCACAGCTTCTACTGTGACTAATGAAGGCACACCTGTGGCCAGGCCATTGCCCAGTGCCCAGACTATTCTGTCTGCACTCTTGATCTCAGCAAGATCCAGACAATGCCTGTGGCTTTACTTCCTAAAAATGGATCTATTTACTTCAACTCTCGATGTTACTTGGATTCTTGACATTATAGCACCTATCCCCTAGTTCCTCATAGAGCCCAACAGCAAATGGATGTTCAATTTTTGGCTACGTGCTTTGAAGAGGGCAAGCAAAGATTGTTAAGGGAATGTACTGATTCTGTTTTGTAATTCAGATTCCCTTCCATTTGGGCTAAAATAGTGTTTCTTGAAAGGTGCTTAAATATTTGCTGCATGAAAGACTGGAAAGTTAAGGTGACTTGAAATAAAAGTTGTCCAGTGTTAGTGAATACAGAGAAAAAGAATAGGGAAATAATCATACTGTGTAGTTAGTGTACATACAAATTTAAAAGAGTTTGTCTTCTTTTATCTGGGATTTCAAATACACTTTCAAAGAAGAATTTGCATAATTTTATATGCAATGACTGAACTTTCCATGATGGGAATGTCTGTACTCATGTTGCTTTTAGCAGCATTCCTTCACCTTTTTTTGGTGGATGACTGAATTAGAGTTAGGTCAATGAAAGAAAGAAGAGGATTATCTTGCTGGTGGAGCAAGAGATAAGTACACATCGAGCTTTGTGCACCTTGGTTCAAAGATCTCATGGTCTATTTGGGGTTCAGAAGCTTTTATTACAAATCAGATCTTTACTTTACTTAAAAGGGCATGGTAATACTATGGCCTGCTCAGTTATAGCTAATGTCTGTACTGGTAATCTAGAGCAGGAAGACTACATAATTGTTAACATATTTTCTTCCCTGAAAGATGCTGTATATATTATATACAATTATTTAAGATAATCTAGTACAAATTGAGATTAGATGGCATTGATTTACAAATAACAAGAGAAATCATGCTTATGATACACCCTTGTGTTTGTGGGATATAGCCTTCTTTCTGAATCAGGGCTCTTCGTATTATTAAACAGTTTCTCTTGTGATTAGAAAATTACTCGCTGCAGAGCACCATCACAGCTGTGAGTCTATCTGCAGTTGGATAGAAGTCTGCTCTGCCAGATAAATGTCAAGGCCTGAATAGCCCTTTTGTGTCAGAAACCCTTCTGGGTGGAATATGGAACAGATTTTGAACAGGAAAGGAAAGTATTTCAGGCCAGATGGTTAATCTGATGGAGTTGTATTCTGATGGAAGGAAAGAGTAGTATTGTGCGGTTTAGCAGTTGTGTCAGGGAGAGAAGAAAGGCCTTCTGCTAAGTTAATGGAGATCTGTGATTGTGCTGGACTCTGGGGTAATATGACAGTTCCTAATAATACATAAAGGGAAATAGCTAATATAGTACGATAAAGTTTTCACGCTGTTTTACTGTTTCGGCATTTCCTGAATGGCAATGGCTTAGGACCATATTCTAGCAAACAGGTCCTTATTATTTGAAGTTTGTATTTCTGTCTCTATATATGTGATCCGGAGTTGGTTGTCTTAATCTGTTCTCATAATTTTTACAAGATGTGCCTCATCCATATGAAATTCTGGAGAAGGATTTTCATTAGATTGTAGAGCTAGAAAGGGTTTTTTGTTCTATAGAAAAGATTGTAACTGAGATTACCAGCTCCTATTATATTGTGTCTAACTTGTCATCAAATGCAATAATCTACACTACTGGATTGGGGATAAACGCCTTATTAAAGGAGAGTAAAAGCCTAGTATAAAGGCTACTTAGGATTTTAGTTAAAAGGGCAAAGAAAGCTGCAGTGTCTTGGGCAAGGAGGCGATGAAAGGCAGCAACAGCTCACTCCTGCTGAGATCCTCATTTCCTGTTATCTGGGCCTCTCAGAAAGGCTGATGCACTTGCTGATAAGACACCTGTGGTTTCTGAGAGGCAGTGTCTTCTGGTCCTCACTGATATTACTCTTTGCCCTCTTTGAAGTCTAAGTTAAGGGAGGAAAATGAAGGCTAGCATGCTGCCCTCAAACAATTACCAACAATCTCATCAAAAAGCAGTCCTTGAGAAAGCAGGACCTAGCTCATATTGGCGTTTTATTAGTACAGAAAATGAATGTAAATCTGAAAATAAAATGCATGAGTAACAGGTTTCATTATAGCCTCGTAAAAGAACCTTGATGAGAGAGTTCAGTGGATTGTATTTGGGATATGTCTGTGGTGAGCACCCAGGAAAGGAATTTATTTACAGAATATTTAGGCAGTTTATGAAACTTCTAATTAACCTCTTAATCTGTAAATGTGATCCATGATTTTGAAGACTGAAGTAATTTGAGAATACTGTATAATATTATTATGGTACCACTCATTAAAAAAATAATCTCAGTGTCTCCTTTCAGTGTCTTACATCTAACATGGAGGTCATATACTTTTGACGTGATGTGAATCATTAGAATGAGAATTGGGTAAGAAACAGAGATGAAGGAACAGAAGTTTTTATTATGCAGATAAAATTTAAAAATAAAAATAGATAGGATGTAAAGAAATCTGGAAATGTAGACATCAGATATTTCAAAAGCACCTCTGAATTTATTCTGTGAGTATGCACTTATTAAGTGAAGTAAGATAATAAATTTAAACTCTTCTTTCAGATTGTATTTCAAGATTATTAAAGGAATTAAAAGAAACAGGTTTTTGATTTTTCACATCTGATAGACACAGAGATAATGTAATAGATTGCCCCAGAGATTACAAATTCAAAAAGCTAGTGGCAGAATCCTGGGAGAACTCTGGTGGGAAAGGACCTCAGGTGATTTCTAGTCCAATTTCTGACACAAAGCAGGGTCAACTATGGGATCAGACCAAGTTGCTCATAGTTTTATCTAGCTGCATGCTGGAAACCTTCAGTGACAGAGAGTGCACAAGCTCTCTGAGGACGACCTGTTACACTGCTTGGTACATGGAAAAAAATTTTTCCTTATGTCCAGTGGGAACCTCTCTAATTGTCAACTTATGCTTAGCCCAGCCCCCTCCACTGTCTGGCAGCTCCCTGTTGAAAACTCACTCCATTTTGCTGAAGTCTGCCTGGCACTGGATGGATCAAAAGTGGATGCACTCTTTAGATGCACTCTCAGGAAGGCTGAGCCCAGGTGGATGAGCCCTTCCTGCAGCCTGTGAGCTGACAGACTGTTAAATCAGCCCTGGGGTGCCATTGCCTTTCCTTGCCCAGGGCACTGTGTGGCACCACGACCAGGGCATTTCTGCAGACCTGCTCCCAAGACAGGCAGCCAGACCCCTGCCTCTATTGCTGCAGGGGATCCTTCCTTCCCAGCTACAGGAATTGGCATTTGCCTTGTTGAATTTTGTCAGGTTCTTGTTGTCCTGTTCCTCCATCCTATCTGGATCATCCTGAAGGGCAGCAGCCTTCTGCTGTGTCAAAGGTGTTCCCCCGAATCTGGTGTTGTCTGCAGACTCGATGAGATCGCAGTCTGCCCACTCCAGATCTCTGATAACGGAATTAAACAGAATTCATCTCCTTGTCTGTGCATCCAGGCTGTGATGCCCTAACATGAGTATGTGAATACCATGTGAAACTGTGCCTTGCTACAGACAAAGCAAATGACAACCAGCCTCTTTCTTCATTTACAAGTGCTCTGAGAGTTCACAAGGGTATATGGATTTTTCTTCAGTCAAACTCTCTAGAATGACTGTTTACAGAAATTTTTACACTGATCAGGAAAAGTTACTCAGGGACCAAATCAGAGTTATAAAACTGCTAAAATTATATGTAATCTCCTCATATTACACTGTTGATAATAATTGTGATTATGATCCCTTTCAGTAGAAAGATGCTCTAAGATGTGATAAACCCTGTTTTTGTGACTTGTCTTACAGACATAAGCTTTGGATGAACTTGTCATGATAAAGTTTGTATCAAATATGAAAGAGAGAAACATCCAGATACCTTAATTTCTAGAATTAGTTAGGGCTCATCTATGCTGCAACAGGATGAACTGTAGGAGTGTGCAAAGTGGTTACTCAAAGGAGGTGTATATGAAGCTGTTCCTCAAAGGGCTGCTTCCGTGAAAAGGATGTCCTCAGACATTTATGAGATTGTACAAGACGCTTTCATCATCTCAAACACACACTGACAGTTTATTATTTTCTTCTAGTTGTGCAGGTTTCAGAGTAGCTCTGCTGAAACATGCTATTTTATATGGAACCATCTCAATAAGGTGGATTTGCTATAGATTTAACACATAACTGTGGTTTTAAAAACAGAATAATGGAAGACTGACATCCTTTATAGACCATAATAATTATATTATTATGGCTTATAGTTGAGTCAATATTACTTCTAGAACCCATTATATGAAGTCCATAGCCTTTCAGCATCATCTTCAAAGAGGAAAAAAATTGCAATCTATCTAATGTAATTATCATTAAAAATTCTTTAAGTACTGCTTGGTTTACCAGGTATAAGGTTATGGTACAATGAGAGCCTTGGGGAACTGGAGATAATGGTGTGGTCAAAACTATTCTGATCTTGAATAAGCTGTTAATTTGTTATCATAAGTTAATTTATAAAATATTTTGGCGTTTGTTTAATGAGCTGTCTAAATTAGAATGCTACCAGCAGGAAAATATTAATAAATGCTATGTACAGTAAGGATTTTACACCATTATGGAGTCTTTTCTGTGTAAGGGTTTTTATTTTCTCATGTGAATTTCTCTTGCTACTCAATTCTTTCAAAAACAAGACATGAATGGTACTTAAATCACAAATAGTAATAGAACACTGAGTTTTATGCATCTATATGACAGGGCTCTCTCTGTGCTTTCGTATTGAGAATTTTGACATTAACTGAATCAAGTATATCAGCACAGTGGCTATGTTCCTGCTGTCAAAATGCAGCTTTAGAACTGTTTAAAAATATAGGAAACCAGCAGCATCCTTAAAGAAACCTTGTCTATATTTATTTCTATCCAGACAGAGAAAGCAGAAGGTTTGCCAGGTTCTGACAGATGCAGACACAGAATTTGCCACGCAGATTTGGAATGGAGGTCTACTATCCTGTTGCTGGCAGTGGACAGGACCACCTGTTAAAAAAAAATATATGAGAAAAAACAAAAGATGACTGGATTTTGGAAGAAATATTCTTCCCCTAATAGTCTAGTACTTCCTCCTATCCTAGCAAACAGACTGGTGCATAGAGGCTGAGCTGTAGCTACTATATCCAGATGACAGGCGGAAGGCTTATGTATTGAGCTTTAAAGATTAGAGGGAGCCTGTGATCTTTGAGAAGATCCTACAGCTGAAATTTAACAGGTAACTACAGCTATAAAAGGCTGGACCATTTTGATGACAGATACTTTGAGCTCTGATGTACAAGAACATGTCTAGCAAAATTCCTGATTAGGTTTTTATTCTACTGTAACTGATATCATTATTATAATGTTTTTACAGGTTTGATCCTTCTCTGAAACCTAGCTGGTTTATAAGCATCAGCACTAACTTGCAGTAGGAGACTCCATAGTTTAATTGCTGTTGGGTGAAAATGTTTTTCTGTTACCAGATTGATGTTTCAGCCTTTCAATTTTGTACAGTTCCCCTGTGTTCTTCTTTCATGGAAAAGGGTACTTAGCAAAACTCCATCTCTCTGAACTATTAATTTCATTTGCTTTCATTCAGTCATTTTTCTGCTTGTCATTTCTAGAGGAAAAATATTTCAATTTTTATTTTTTCCCTGCTTCTTCTGTTGTGTTTCACTTTACACAGCCTCTGCTTACTGATTTTTTTTTTCCTCTAGTCATGGTTACCAGGGAAATTATTACGGTAATTGTCTTTGACTTTTATCAGTTAAAACCCCCCAAAGTATTATGTACTGTTGTGGATAAACCAGGTGGTTGAGGAGGCTTACCTGCATAATTCCAGATATATATCCTGGAAAGTAAATCTGAGATTACAGGAAAAGCCAGTAGATTTTTCCTGTGCTTACTAAGCCCATTCATTAGTGATCAGGATTTTTCATGGTCCACACACACGAATTTAGCATCTCATAAACTTACTAAGATTTTCAGGCGTCAGTGCCTTTGTAACCCTTGGCAGAATGTGTGAGATGTTGGTATCTAAAAGCTGATACCAAAACATGGTATTATCCAAAGAAAGATGCTTATTTTTATATATTTTTTTAAACTTTTGGATATACCAATTTGTGTAGTAAAGGTTTTCTGAGCACCTGAAAGAAGACTGCACTACAAACAGATGCACAATCCATACCACTAGAATTCTGTGTGTCTTTTGCATGGGAGCAACTTGAGAGGATTACATCAGTGTGGAAAATTAAATGTGTGCGTCTCTTTGTAATAAAGAAGCCCATTATTTTCTTATTTAAATTGTTTTATTTCAGAAGATATTTATGCAAGATTTAGTGCTTTCCAATGGTACTCTTGGCAATTCCAGTTTCAGCTTTATTCCTTTGTCTTTTTCAGCATATTCATGTTAGCCTAGTTTTTCTAAAGTTTTACAGTTAATAAAATATTAACAAACAAGAAGGATACAGGATGTAGAAAAGTAATATTTATCCACTGTACATTAGAATTATTAGTGCAGAGTTGAAATACTTAAATTTTTACAACTTTGAGACCTAGTTAAACACGTTTATTAAAACTGATTTATGCATATGTATATATCAATAGAATAGGTTTACCTCAACATAAATGATGGAAAAATCACATAAACCCCTCATTAGTCCTAATTTTATCTTACATAGTAACACAGGATGCATCTGCTACAGTTTTCCTGCATGTCTTTTTCTTGCTGGGACAGAACATATCTCTGAATGTCTTTCAAGGCTCATTATGTTGCTATGAACAAGTGAGATTTTTCATGGCTAACATGGCGAAACCTTTTTTTGGGGTTCATAATTCTTTACATCAGCATACAAAAATGAAATATTTAATATTTATAACTGCAAGGCATCAGCTACTTGTTCTACACCTATACCTGTGAATCCCCAGTCCTTTACAGATAAACAAAGCATACTCTTAGGGCCAAACTGTAAAATTTTGCAAGTACTTAGCAAGCATTATATGACTAACATTATATGACCAACCCCTGGTCTGTCAGAGAGGGGTATATTAAAGATATAATAATGAGAATGTACCCATTCTAACTTCAGCCAAAAGCAGTAATATTCTGTTGAAATTTTTGATTGTTTAAAAATTTTCAAGGGGAATAAAAGGATGCCATCAGTCCATGCTACCTCTCATGTCAAAAAGTCCATGTTTGATACAAATTTCAGCTCTTGCAGAAGCATTATTCCCATGACAGACAGTCCTCTTTCTATTTGTATTGGCGTATTGATTGGTAATCCAAGGAAAGTTTGATTTAAGAGAGAGAAATGAGCGTTTACATGAGTTGGTATTTTTGTAAAAGACCAGAATTCTCAGGGAACATTAATTGTAGGGAAAGTATGCAACACTAAGTGACTCAAGAAATGAGTACACAGCACAGCATAACTGTGTTAGTAAACAACTTTAAAAAATGATTAGGATGAAGATAAACTATCTCAGTGAATTTGTACTAAACAAAGACATAGGTGGAGAGATTTGGTGATTTATTATATAAAATCAAAAAAACAAATGCTCTTAGGTACTTCGTAGGCAGTCTATAATATTCTGCATTCCATTGCCCCTAATGATAAAGTATGAGACTCTTTGAATTGCAGGCACATGGGAATGACCATTGATCTAATGCATGTGATGACAGTGATCTTATCACGGTGTGTACCAGATGGAGGCATGCTCAGCACTTGGAGCTAGGTCAGGAGTCTTGGTAGTAAAAATGCTGGGTCAGCAGTAATAGTTGTAGTATTCATTGTCCTTTTTATGGGTTCATTACGTTCTACATCTGCAACAATTGCAACATGTAAAGCTCTTTTCTTCATATGTAATTTCTAATTTTGGCTCAAATATTTTCACTGCTTTTTTGTTATAAAAATATAATTTTGTCAAAGTAAAAAAATATAGAGAAATTTATATTTTGGATTTATTATTTATTTTTTAAAAAAAACTTGTTGTGGGAAGCATTTTCCAAAAAGAGAATTCTTCCTGGTAGTATTGTTTCCAGCTGATACTGAGGTAATTATTTTGACACTACATGGGATATTTTACTACATAATTATTGCATTGTGAATTATTAATTACTCAACATCTTCATATCAGAGTTTTGATTCCAGAAGAAATAATGCCCATGTTTTGGGCTAAGAATATATTTTTGAACATTCAGGTTATAAATATGCCATGATTTTTCCAGATTTTTTTTCATTCTAAACACTGTGGACCATTCTAGGCATTACACGACTACTAAAACACTTCGGTGGGCTACTGTACTTTCATCAGTCTTTAATTACTTTGATCACATAGTATTCCTATTGCATTTCACATTAAAAAATGGGCAAGCAACAAAAATTTGTGATTACTAATGCTGCTTAGCTCGGGAAGAGATTGTTATCTCATGTATAGGATGTTGCCTCTGAGAAGTATTTGATAGTGCACAAATACACAGTGAATTGAGTAACTTTAGGCTTGTCAAGTCAAGAAGATTAACTAACTTCAGTTTTACTTGTTAAGATCTTTGTCGTGCTCCTAGCTGAGTCCAGGAGTATGCCAAGACTAGGCCACAGGGAAGGAAAATTGCATAGTAATTAAATGAAAATTTATTTTCCTTCTCTAAAAATTACATTTACCTTTTTCATGATATTACCTTCTGAATTTATTTTCTAGGCTTTTAATATTTTCAAGGGTTTGGTTCTTATTTGCTTATGAGACAAGATTTTTGATAAATTAGCTGTTACAAAAACTCTGTGTTTGGAATTGTTTCTTACAGAAAAAAAAAGAGAAATTATCTTTATTCAGTACAGTAAGCATCCTCAGTAAAGCAATGGTGTGTACAGAAGAATTATAATGGGATGACACCTACATCTAATTTTGTCTGGCATCTTTATAACAATGTGTCACTTGTCACATCTGTTTGATCATGCAGACCTACATGTGTATCAACACCACTGATGAACACAAAAGGCTTAAATTTAAAAATAATTTGTCTTCACAGCTAGGCTCACTTCACTATAGGGATGCTACAGTAAAGATTTGAATTGTAGTAGGAATGAAATGAGAAAAAGACTAGTACACAGGGTTTTGTGCTGGAAACAATATTTCAAAAACTTTGAATTTTTTTACATTGTTGCCCTCCTAGCTCTTCACTCTAAATGTAACTCAGATTTTCAAAACTGATGTTGACTCCGAACAGCCAGGATTTTAAAGGTACAGAAGGTACTATTTTTAAACATACATAATTGGATTCCATGAGAATGTCATTTAAAGACATTTTCAGTTCCAGTGTGCCTGAAAAATTTTCCTTGAATTAGGCATGTAACTGCAGAAAGTAGAATGCAAATCACTCTTACAGGCACAACGAGCATCTTCTATTTTCCTGTGTCCCTGTATGACAGTATCACTGGAATGATCCAATGTTCCAACTGAAATATAAGCACCAGTTCTCTATCCTGTCATATATAAGATTATTTTTATTCTTCTGTATTATGCATTTTTTTCTTAATATGAGCTGACATATTTATAAAGGGAAACAGCCCTCTGGATAAGCTACCAGCTACAAGAGAAGGTGAATGTGAGCGTCTGTAGCCAAGTCCCTTCCCTCAAGCCTCTTATCTTGCCAAAACCAACACAGCCCAAATACGAGAGCATCCTGATTTGCCCTTCAGAATGCTTTTAAAACCTTCAATCTTTTATACCAACTTCAGAATATTTCTTACATTATCGTTGAGTTAAAAACCACTGCTCAGGATTTGTACGGCAGAATATTTCAATTCCTTTTTGTCATCCTGCCACACAGCTGAGTCCATGAGCCCAAGTTAAATGCCAGGGCTCTCCACATAAGGGGACCTAAGAGCCTAAGAGTGAAACTGGCATTTGCTAGCAAGTGTTAACCGGTCACTGGAAAATGCTGAAGTGCTAAAGCATGACCTTATCCCAGTCATGCAAACATTTAGGAGCACCCCTTATGATCAGAGAAATTCACAGCTGCCAAACCTATCCTACAGCTCAGTGTCAAAACCAGGTCAGACACTTATTTTAAAAGGAAGACAAAAAGGTGAAGAAGAAATAGATTTACATTCTTCAGCTGATACATTACCCAGGAATCAGACTAAACAGAGACTTGTAGGTTCAAATGCTTGTGTGCCCCCTGTATAGGAATCAGGGATTGACACAAGTAATTTCTCTCTGCTTTCCTTTCCTAAGAAGTAAAATTACATGTCTGGACTGCCATGCCTGTCCTCACCCTGCTGAATCATTCCACAGATGATGAGGACTGTGAGTTTAAGAATAGACTAAAAATAGAGCTTTCACACACAGAAAAGGAAAATAATTCTCTGTGGGTATTTCAGACCGTCATGTAAGGTGTTGATTATCGTCTAATTACAGAGAAAAATGGAAGTGAGAAAGAAGTCAGCCTAGACCACATATTTGATGTACTAAAATTATTCCTGAGCTGAACTGCAGGTTTGTGTTCCACACCAAGTCTTGGAGTGCACTACTGAAGCCTGGATTCTGGTTTTATAATCTCCTTGTTGCAGCTGCCACTCAGTCTTTCAAATCACATACATCTTTGATGTCAGACCATTGTTCCATTAAGGTGCAGCTCACTGCTTTTTTCAACTCAATCTCTTCTAATCTTGCAAATCAAATAAAGCTCAGTAATGCAGATAATATGTCAAAAATGTCCTTACCTCATTGACATTCCCAGTGGAAGTCTGCTTTTGAAATAATTTCTCAGCTAAGTTCAGACATGTTCTGTAAACCATGAAACATCATTGCGAAGTGCTTAGTGCACATCAGTAAAAGGAAAAAATGGCCACCAGGTATCATAATAATAGTTAACTGCAGGGTTTTTGTGCAGTAGGATGTGCATAAAAATAAAATCGGACTTCATGTGCATGCTATTATTGCTAAATATCAATTCTTTATAAAAAATAATACCAGATTGTATTTTGAGTGATATATCTGTGGGCAGAATAATAATTGACTAAGCTTGCTTGGAAAGTTTTGATACTACAAGTAAATGGTTGTTGCAGGTCTTTAAGCAAAGCAGCCTATTATGGGATTTATCCTTGGTGGTAAATATTTCTGTTGGCAGTCTGAAGACATAAAAGAGCCTTCACCTTGATATAACATCATATGCATATCTGAGGTGCCAGCAGTTTTTTTTAATGTGCTTGTGTGAAGCAAGATTTAGATAGGAGGGACATAATAGCCTCTAATTCATATAAAGGTGTATGACCTTAGTGGATCAGGGAGACCGTGAAGACTTGGGAATTCCTCAGCTGAATGGTACTGAAATGAGCCTCTGATTTTGTTTATACTGTCAAATATCCATGACATGTTTACATATTTAAAATTACATACTGAATATAGAAACTGAATCTATAAAAATCACATAAAAATGACAGCTAGATTATATTCCTAATAAAGTTTTGTTCCTTTATTGCGGAGGAAAGGTAGATTTGACAGGTACACCTAATCGAGGTGTAAAATCAGTTGAATACAGATGTCACAGAACCACAGAAGCAGAGAATGGGTTGAGGCTGGATGAACATCTGGAAGCCATTTATCCCAGCCCCCTGATCAAGAATGGTCAGCTACAGCCAATTTTCCAGGACTGTATTCAGATGTCTCTTGAATGCCTCCAATGACTGAGACTCCACAACCTCTCTGGCAGCTTGCGTCCGTGCTTGGTTACCTTCACAGTAAACAGTGATTTCTGACTTTCAGAAGGAAAATGATCAGGTTTGTGCTGGATTTTCTGTCCCAAGCTCTCCTTCTGCACAGGTATATATTGGAACTGGAAGTCTTAGCTGAATCCTTACATTGCCCTGATCATGATACGGAAGTTTTCATAGCCTTCCTGGTTAAACGACTGTCCTCCTATGGACTGAAATACATTTATGTTGTATTCTTTAAAAATGTAAGGATAACAGGAAGAAAACAGATTGTGAACTATAAAAGATGGAGAAATCAAGACTCAACCATTTAAGTAATCTTCTTGATAGTATGGGTTTATTAAGAATAGTATATTCTGTAGTATTTAGTCTTACATAATGTGTTGTTGTTTTCAGCATGCAGATTTCTGTCATTTGTGCAAGGAAAAAAATCATCTTCTTGAAACTAGCTAGGATTTTCAAGGAATCAAATTATTTTACCTATAAGCCTTACTCTCTAAAATTATTTTGATTTTTTTTGGTTGTTTTATATAGCTGAATGCTTTCCACACAGCTCCTGTTATAGATGTGCTGATCTTGCTGTAAGCTCCTTTTGGTTTATCAAAATTACTGCCCAGTAAAAGCAAACTTTGATGCACAAGTGACAAGTGGTGGTATGCTCACCCTGGAAAATGTATCTTTAAATTTCTTTCTCTATATACACTTTTTGAAGGATGGAATAGCATTTTCCTGTAGCAAAGAAATGCAAGGAGACATGGTGTTTTTATTTTATTCAGTTATTTTTTAAAATCAGCTTGAAATGATAAATATATGCTCAGTGTCCAGTGATCCATCATCCAGTGGCACATACTGCAGTAAAATGCACTTCCAAGAGGGACATGGAAGAACAAAAGCAGGAGTGAAGGGAGGCTTAGCTCAGTGGTAGTAAATCACTTTTAAGTTGTCTCTGGTGGTTTTGCAGATCTGGCAGTGTGGATAAAAATGTGCTGTGCAAAATATTTTCTTGTGATTTGCCACAGAAATTTCAGCCATACTATTTGTCACATTTGTGCTGTGAATATATCTGTGCATGCAGATACATTAACATATAGTATTTGAAGCATAAGTAATGAACTGCTGTACAGTTGACATAAAAGCAGCAGATCTCTTTTTGGAAGTCACAGTAACTAAAAAAATGTCAAGCCTTTAATTTTAGATGGGCCTATAAACAGAAAATCAGAATTTTAACCACTGTCCAGCTCTTTCCTACTTGATGTTGCTTCATGGTGTATTTACCATAAAAATGAAGTATAAAGTGGCTATAGACTATAGATTAGGTAAAGCAGTTAGACTTAGCAGGGAGCAGAGGTCACTACGGAAGCATTTGTCTTCAGTAATAGCTATTAAAAAGCTTAAAAAAAGTAGGGTTTTTTCAGTGCATATGATCAGCTGAACCAGTGTTAATCAGACCATGGTGCATGTTGATATAGTTCTAACTTTAATTTTAAATATTTTTATCTATTCTTTTTTTCCCCTAACTGGTTTTTGTACTTAATTATTAATTTTGTTTCATTTAATTTTGAAAATCATAATTGTACTTTCTTTTTATTTACAAAAATAGGACCTTTTTCTCTTAAGCCATTATTAATAAGTAACTGATTTGACTCAGAACAAAACCAATCCCGTTTCAAAACTAAAAATGAATTATTCATAAACCAGCACTTAAAATTGAAAGTATATTTTCAAAAATTCCTCTTTTAACAATAGAGTGGCCTTGCATGAAAAAGATGTGCTGTCCATATAGGAAAAATAAAAATTATTATTTTATATATCTGGAAAAATACTCAAGAAACAGCTGTTTTCCAATTACCACTTTTGTTCGGACTGTGCTAAATTCTCCTTTATGTCCATTTGCTACAAAAAAGAGGTTGAACTGTATTGGTACTATAAATATTACAAAAGCAGAATTTTAATGCATATGAATTGGCATATAATTAATTTAGATGTTTTAATTTATATAAGTGGACAGTCACAAGTGAGGAGTTCTTTTGTAATTTTGAATATATCAGACTTCTTACTGAAGAAAAAAGATACTAATGAAGTAAATTTTGTAGAGAATCTGGGCTGTGGACATTTTTAAGCAGAAAATATACTGCTCAAATTTATAATTGAGAACTTCTGATCAGACAGTACTTGAAGATTAAAAGAAAGATTGTGAAATCAGAAAGCATTCTTGGAACACTTCTTCAGGAACATTAATCTAATCTATAAAAGTCTGAAGAGCTTTCTAGCAAATTTCTGATCTACTGTCTTGATTAAGAATGAAGTACTAAAGTTAAAAAAAAGGCCAAGTAAATTTTTAAAGTATTGGAAATGAAGCTTGACTGTATACAGCTATTGAAGTTTTTTTCACATCCTGATAAGGAATACCAATCACTGTACAAGGATGGAGTATCTTTTGCAGACTACTTTAACGCTGCATCAATAGACAGATGTTAATAGTCAGGATAGTGGTGGGAGATATATTTTTTCTACTTCCAACACAAGGAATTTATCTTTACTTTGGCATAAGATCATCAAGAGTATAGCATTGTATAGCTGGATTTTGTTGAAAGTAAATACTAGCACAGCTTGGAATATATTTTCTTATGGGCAACAATTTTCATGCTTATTGTATGCTTATGAAGTCAGGTTTGTGATATAACTAAGTGTGATTCTGAAAGTAGGCAAGAAATTTCTTGTTATGTTTTAAGTTAATTCCTTTCCAGTTTTTATGAATCTTGGGATTTATGATATGCATTGGAAAATGAATGCTAAGGAAAATAATGGGTTGATTGTGCATAATACCAATTATGTTACTGTCATCAGTAGACAGAGGTGATATTCTATTGATGAAGTGGAAGATATATATTTTTTTGGAAATAGAATTCATGGTTATTGGTAAATAACAACTTGAAGCACTCCAAATATTAAAGATATTAATTCTTCCCAGAGTTTCTGTAGTATCTGTCTCAGCAATGAACACTGCGTCTTCCTGGTGCACTGTGGAAAGAGAATAATTAATAACATGTCATCCATGAAAAGCAATTGAAGAAAATGAGATGTGGTATGAGCAGGTGCAATTGCTATGACTTCCATGGAAATTCATCCAATTATATCAAAAGTTATTGATGATTTACAAATCCAGTTTTGCTTCAGTTCCATCAGTTAAGCTTTGACTGAGTAAATTTCTCTTATTTTCAACCAGGGTTTGTTTTGTCGTGTACCAGTTTTCAAAGATGCTGATTCTCCTAGAGGGTATTTTGTCAAGGGATCTATTTAGTGAAATTCATGTTGCAATTTCTAGGAAAATAAATATGGGAAAATAAATCATGCTCTGTCATGTACTTTATAAATTTTGCTTAGGAGATCTCCAGCCAGCATGACAGAGTTTAAGGAAACAGATACTGGTCTTTTTAGAGCACACTGAGAACAAAGGAGAAGCCCAGAGAGAGCTGGAGATACTGTAGGGAACATTTTTCTTTCTGCCTTCAATACTGGTGTGCTTTCATAATCCCTTTGTGCAATTAGCTGCTGGAGGATTGTGCCCAACAGACAAAGCCTGACCCTGAGAACACGATGTTACTGCATCCAGCTCAAATCTTTTTGATACATACTCCTCTGGGGAGTGAGTGTGGCTATTTCGAGAGCTAGTGTTTCAAGGAGGCCACAAAAAGTTGCTCTCAGTTGAGATGCTGTAACTCATTAGCAAAAGAGTTCAAGGCCAGAAGGAGATTCTATGGTCACTGCTGCCTATGCTACACCAGAAAGGCAATTTTTGCCTGGTATTCTCTGGAAGTTGAAGGAGCATGTTGAAGTACAGCACACATTTTAGGAGCATGTTTTATCTTAAGTTCAGTGTTTCTAACAAAGGAAAAACCCCTTCCTCTGGCAGATTGTTCTGGTGATGAATTGCTTCCATTTCTAAAACTCCGCTCAACTTTTCATAAATTTGAATTTATACAATCTACAATTGTTTTTATCACTGGGTCTGTTCTTCTGTTTCACCCAACCATGACCACAATATCAGTGATTTTCAGAAAATACCTATCTTCAAAATTTGTTCTTCTTATGCAAACATTGCGTCATACAGAAACAAGACTTGGGGTGGAGGAATGGCCTGTTTTTTATTTAGTTTGTCAAGGACACTTTACTGAGAGAAGTTACTTATGTAGGTGGTGACTGTCAGCTTAGTTGACTGACTTTTTATAAAGTCTCAGGAGGTTTCTGATTAAGCCTGGGTAATTCCCAATATTCCAGACCTGTCATTCATGGATGCCTATTAAGCAGTATTGGCTAGCTCTGGTTTTGCTTCCATTTTGAACATAAATTAAATGGCATTTGCAAATATCTTTGATACTTGTCGTAGGTATTGATGAACTAAATTTATTTAATTGAAAATGCCTAGGACATTTTATGTGAATCAATGTAAAGATTGCAATATATTCTCTGAGTAACTTGTGAAGAACATTTCATGAATCAGATTACATACCTGGAATTTATGCAAGAAAGTATAACTGGTAGTGATTTGTTCACAGTGTCTTCTTTTATTTATGTAAGAAACATCTTGAGTGTACAGGGACATTTCACTACAATCTCTATAATTACTGAGATTTCAGGTAGCTGGCAGCAGGGCTTGCAAGTATGTACTCAAAAGGTATATTTGGCCATAAGGTTAAGCTGTAATTGATGGCAGAAAATTTAATATTATTGGTGTGGTCAAGGTTGCATGTAGAATTTGAATAAACTCAAATCCACCCCTCAAAAAAGGAAAAAAAGATTAAAACCAGCAGAATTTGAAATGTGGAATGTTTCATAAGCTTCCACAACCATCTTTGAGGTCAAATTAAAGACATTGTAGTTCATATCACATCTGAATTTTTTATACTTTGGATTTGCTTCTTTTCCTGTTCACAGCTTTGAGGTATTGAGTAACATGCACTGTACAATAAAGACTGGTTTTTGTCTTATTTTAGGTTCAGCATATTTTGGAGTTATGATATGGTTGTAGTTAATTTTTCTAGCCTTAAATTATTTTGTGATACAGTGCAGCTCTGCTCAAAATGGGTGTAATGAAACTTCTCTAGATGTTGACTGTAGCCACTCAAGTGCAGACAGTGCACTGTGCATTTGATACAATAATGCTGTGACAATCTTGTGTGTTGTTGTAATTCAGTTTATTAAAAGTCTCAGCTAAAAGCCTATAATTTTATATATTTAAGTAGAAAATTTATTCTGTGAAAACTGGTATTTTGTCGTTCTTTATAAAGGGAAGATGGGCAGTTGCAAGAAAGAGGTTGTACATCCTGTAAGACAACTCTATTTTGACCAACTTCTTATATGTTCTGGATTCAAATTTTCCTTCCATATTTCTGATATTTTAGCTCAGCATTTTAGAAAAAAAAATTCTCATAGGAACTGAATTAAGTATTATGTAAAGCTCATCGGGTGCTTTTAACCTGATTTTTCTTCCTCGTAAAAATAGGTTTCATCCAATCAATTAAAAATAGAAGAAATTATGTTTCAGTAAAATTTTGTAAGTTTTTTCTTCATCTAAAACATTTTCTTGTCCAAAATAATGACTTGTTTTCAAGGAGTGCCTACACTCAAACATTACTTCAGAGCTGGCTTGTCCTTAAGCATGCAAGCATCAGAAGAGGATTTAATATTCTCATTAAAGGAATGGCCACATTTAATCCATTCAGAACAACCAGGGGATGCTGAAGCAGGGAGTTCTGAAAGGATGTACCCTCTGTGGGCCCTCTTGAATCCAGCAGACATCTCTGATGACCACAATTCTACTCTGATGCAATGAATTCCACGGTATTGTGGTCCCCATACCTTCTGGTGAGAAAAAAAGGAGACCTGAGAGGTTGATTGTTTTTTTTCCCTCCCAGTTATTTGTCTGTCCTTTTATGTGATCCAGGACAACCTCTAACTCTTTGAAATCTCATGTTTTAAATTTTTCATCAATGGCTCTTTTACTCCTGTAAATCAGTTCTGCAATACTGTAGTTCTAGGGCAGAAGTCATAAAAGGCAGATCCTCTGAAAGTGTTATGAGCAAATAATTTCACTGGAATAGAATTGAATGCCATTGTTTCCACCTGAAAAACCTACTGCCTACTCCAAGGATGTAGAAAATTTCCTTCAAGTTGGTAAAGTTCTTTTTAAATATAAGTACCTGATAATTAGGGAATGCAAACTTCATAGTTGCCCAAACATCTTAATTATTAAATTGGCATGCAAAGACATATTAATATAGTGCCAAGATGTATGTAAAATAACACCTTCATAACATCTATGCACATAATGGACATAAAAAGTGGTGAACAAAGGTGAATTATAGAATATAAATGTATTTCTGAATGTTTTGATGTTATGGTATATATAAATATGCAATATACAATTTTCTTCCATTTCCACTACATGTGAATTTACCATCTCCTTTCAATCTAAGTATTTTCATACAAATTAAACTTTCTAATATGTTCTAAAAATTACAATTAAGTGTGTGATTAAGTGTGCAGGTATTTAGGGCTGTATAATGAGGGATACTCTTGAGACTTTATTGATACTTTCACTGAAGAATGAAATGATTAATTATGATGTCAACAAGGCCATCACTGAACATGGATGAAAAATGACCAGAATGATGCTTGGTGCTTATCCTGCTTTTCCTGTTGTTTCCCTAGGAAATCAGCACTCATTAATATGGTTTAGGTAACACTTAATCTGAGCTCTTCAGGAATTAATCAAAAAGGAATGTACAAATAAAGGCCTGTTGTAATTAGGGGACTAGAAGTAATGGAAGTGAGTTCAGCTATCTATTGTTTGTTCATGAGAGAAAAGAAAAAAGTTTGAAAACATATGCTGTGATTCCAGTGCATGAAGTAGAAAGGCGTAGATCATTAAAATCATACACAACTGGATCAATATTTGTCTGACAAAAGAAACACACTTGATGTATTATTGATTGGGAAAATAATCTGATGTTGGAAATTCCTCACCACCCTATGAGGCAGTCATGCCAACTTACAGGGACAGGTCCCTCATTCTTTATCATGTTCTCTCTTTTGGCTGTAGAATTTTCTTAATTAGTGAAACCCTGCAGAAGGAAGTACATGGAGAGCAAAATTCTTGTCAGTATTTTTCCAGGTTAAACTACAGGTTGCTGAGTGAATCTTTAACATAAGATAAATGCAGTTAAACTGATTAGTAGAATTCTTCAGTCAGACTTCTCATGCACTACTGACAACAAGTCTTTGGGAAGCAGGAAATTATCCAACAGTCAGGAAGGAAAGAGAGGAAAGAAGTGGACTGGTATGACATTTTCCCCCAAAATGGCAGAGCTCAGGCCGGCATGGACTCTTGTCCTTGTGCTGCCATTTGCTGTCCTTCACAGGCTTTATTCCTTATAACCTCAGAGTTGGCTTGTGCATTTTTATAGGATAGAGCTGGAATCTTAAAGTAATAAATATTGACCTTTTATATCAATGACTACATTTCCAAGTAATTTCAAGAGGCAATTAAAAGTATACTCATACTATAAAGAAAGTTGATTTAAAGTCCTGGTTTAAAGATTCATTGATAGATATGTTACCATGTTTCTCAAGAAGTCATAATAACTAATTTACTTTTCAATATTGTTAAAGCATTGTGACTAAGGCATCCTCTTTCTGTGTCTAGTCGCTGTGCTGTGTTTTCCTTCTGTAGTTTGAAGTGTCCTTTTTCTGCTTATGTTGGAGTTCTGTCACTGCTTCAATTTCTTGTACAAAATGAATTTATTGAGCTCCTTAAATTGCTTATTCTCCAAACCCACTTTCAGCTCTCAATATTCATTTTTACAGTAAATAAATAAGAACTAGGCAGATTGGAATCTACCTGGGAATATTGGGTATCTTTTGGTTGGAAGGTAATGTAGTTGCTTGAAGTTCAACAAGGTTGTAAAATACTATTACTCTCCTTCCAAGGAGATTGTATGAGCAGACTCAATCAAATCCACGTTTATGTAGAGAAGTAAAAACTATAAAATCGTCAGCAAGACAAAGCATCTTTTCTCATTTAAAACCACAGAAAAATGTAAATCAGTTGTCTTTTCCCCTCCAATGCTGAGATAACATTTACAGTGTATCTCAGGCATATGAAAGGACTAAATATTTCTCTATTAGATTTGGCTACGCATAGTGCAAGAATATGATTTTAAAAATGAATGTGTCTTTAAACATGAGCTTTTGGGTTGCTTTCCTAAAATCTGACAAATGCTCAGAACATGCAATATCTGCCCTCTACACTATTTTAATGATTTGTAAAGCCTAAAGATGAAAAACTAATTACACATACATACAGAAAAAATAAAATTAAACAGATTGTCTAAGACATATGGTAATCTTTTAAGTATCTGAGTGCAATACATATGTGTTCGCCATAATTAGAAACTGTACTAAGCACCAACATTTAGGTGCTATATTTACATGAGTAGCTGTGATCTGCTTGTGAATATTCTGAACCACATTGGTCTATACCTTTTCAAAACACCTGAGAATATTTTGTTTTCAATAGTCGTTATTATTAAAATGATAAAAGATGCATTCATTAGATTAAGATTTTAAAAAATAATGCCAGAAAATAGACAAAAGCAGTTTGTGAGAAAATGAAAAGTATATACAGCAGCAATGAATTATAGCATGTTTTTAAAAGAGAACAAAAAATTAAGAAACTTAGATATTATGATAATTAATAATAAGACATTGCATTGATGTCATATAGCCTCTGAAAAAGACACTATTCAGAAAACAAAGACATTATTTCTAGGTGATATCCCCTCTAAATTATATATCTCAATTCAGGTTTGTACTATGTGAAACCTAATTACTTTATGCATTTACCTAACACACTCATCAATTATCAGTTTTGCTCATAAATGCTGGCCTTATTCCTTGCCTTATTGTGAAATTAAATAAAGGATGGAAAGTATTTGACTCCTGCAAGTAAAAGACATTATAAACATAAATAATCTAATAGCACATTTATAATTTAGCATTTTCAATGAGAAGTCCCTCAGATATTATTTGCAGGGAACTATGGTTGTCTTGCACCCAAGATTAAACTTCTCAAAGTGTTATTTGGAAGTTTTGAGTTTGCCTTATACATAGTTCATGCTGAAGTCTTCTTTTAGAAATACTCCCCCAACCTGTACCCTCCTGTCTGGTACTTTTCTTTTGTGGTCTGTTATACCACAAGAATTTTTTCCTCCATCTTTATCAATGAACTTCTGTTACTAAGTGGGGTTTTAATGAAAGATGCTGAAAAAATGCTTGTTTTTGCACATACCTAATCGGCCTTAAGTGAGGCCGTGGTCTAAAAAAGGCCATGCTTAATTTTAAGCCCTTGACTACTCTTGTGAAATACACAATTAACTGCCTGCTTGAATAAAGATTGTCAAGTAATTTTTGCTAGAGCATAGTCTATTGAATAATTGAAAAAAACAATGGGTTCAGCTGTTAAACAAAACAATCTAACACCTATTGCTAATAGGTACTATTACGGTAGTCAGTACTGACATGCAGAATCACCTTTCTTTTACAGAGCAATGCAAAGAAACTCAGTTTTACCTTCTGGATCTAGAAGCCATTGAAAGCTGATATTGATGCCAAAAGAAACAGTTTGGCCCTTCTGTCACTTGTGGCTGGTGTCTTCATAGTCCAAGTGCCTGGATGTGCAGTCCAGCTGTCGAATTACCTCTAACATCAGCTTTCAATGTCGCTCATTTTCCAAGAAGACCTTGTTAGAAAGCTGTATAAAACCACATCACCTTAAGCATTTCAAAGAAGACCTCTATCACAGCAGGTGAGCTGACATCAAAGTACCAGTGTTTCTGGGGGATCAGCGTAAGTTTATTCCTTAATATTCTCATCTGTGGAGTCGTATCTGTATGTGCATTTCTGTATTTTTATTTTTTTTGTCCTTGTCTGCCTTTTTGTTTTAACTACAAGTTCCAAGGCTCAGAGATGAAAAGAGAAAGGTCAGGGAAATATCTTATGTAGGGCATTGTCTTGTACCATTTAGCAACTTTCCAGGGAATTAAAAATGTGAGGGGAAGTTTTCTTTATTTTTATTAAACACTGTAGCGCAAAAATCCATACCTGTCTGGTCTGAATTTCTCTTCAGATACTTTTTTTTTCTTTTATAAATGTCCATATGGATTTTTTAATGGCTCTGTGGAGCTGTATTATTATATATTTATAGTTAATAATAATTTTTTTAGGGAATTATGAGTATCTGAATTCTTTCCTGGTCTCACAAGCTGGAAAAAGTATATAAAATATATCAGGCAATACGAATTCTCTTTTAGGAAGTGAAATTGAAAATCTTGTGCTCCCCAAAGCAAGCAGCCACTGTGGAAATATATTTATTGTGAAGATTTCAATATTGCCATATACGATACTTTGCCTTTGTGTTCAAAATTAGCACCTTTTACTGTATAAACACTTTTATTTACATTATTGGTGTGAGAAGCTTTGTCCAACATCTCTCATGTTTCCATTAGATTTGGTATAAACCCAAGATTTAATTACAAATTAAGTTGGTATGTGCTGAAACTTTCTCAGGTATATCAATTAAAGACAAAGCTACAGTAATAATAATTATCATCCTGTTATGGACTAAAAATCATTAAAGTTATAATCTTAAACATCCCTGAAATCAATTGAACTTGCTCCTTCTCTCACTTAAACTGCTAATTTCTTTTGTTATATATTGGCTTTATAACCAATTTTAGGTGTCATTTGGTAGCTTCTGTTTCAACTGTACGATTAAATAGTCACAGTACACGACCAGCTTGAAATAACTACCTTTTCAGCACATGTGAGAATAACATATAGCTCAGCATCTGATATTATTAGTCAGTTGTGTGACAAAACAGACTCTTTTCCTGTGTGAAAATGCTGTGGCTCAAACTTTTACAGACATAAGTGTGGGCCAGTGAATCAACATAATTCTGTTTTCCAAGCCCCCAAGGCCCTTTTTCTGATCCCACACAAATGCTGCTGCATATGAGGTACTCACACGTGTATGAGGTGAAGGGAGTGCACTGAGCTCTCACATCTCTGACCTCTGTCTCAAGATGAAGGAACCACCAGGCTGCATCTGAGAGTTTTGTTTCTCTCTTCTGGGTGGTTGAAGTTGGGAAAAATTGGTAGGATGTTGTAGGAAATGTTGCTTTTGAAAATAGAAAACAAGCTAAATATCAAATTAATGCACATTTTACCATCTCTATGCTGTTTTTGCATTGACTCGGGTCCTTGCGCACCTGGTTCCAATTAAACTATAGAGAATAAACAGAACAGTAAATTCCACAAAATCACTTGCAATGTGTGATGCTTGTTCCTGATGCATGGTGAAGAGGTACATGATCTGAAGGCTGAAACAAGTATCACTGATACTGTGCAGCTGTGGAGTGGGGCAAGGCAGGCTGGGTTGGTTGGAGAGTATTAGGTACCGGGGGAGAAAACAGGCTGTGCAGAGATTCAGTGTGATCAAATGTGGTAGAGGCAGGATTGGTTTCCTGCAGGAGTATTGCTCTATTTGGCACATAAAGCCAAATCTTGGGTTATTTTCTCTGAAGGAGTAACCTATTTATTTGGAAATACAGGTTTATATGTGTTAACATCACTGTTTTACATGTGGGGCTCAGCCATGTGTTTTCTGCCATAGAAGATTGGCCTTAATTTCTTAAGGCCAAATAAGGTCTTAATTCTTATTTTCTCTCATCTTTCAGACTTAGCAGAGATTATTGTCATGCACCAGAACAACAACAAAAAAGAAACTTGTCACTGCAGCATGAAATCACATTTTTCAAAAAACCTGTATATGCATAATTTGCAAAAGGAGCTCAGAATGGGCACTGCCTGAAGTGTGAATAAAAGAGGTTGCAGTCTAATCAGCATAGGCACTGAGATTTTACTAAGCTTTGGTTACTGCATGTCACATTTGGCTTCGAGGAAAAAAACACATCTGAGCTTCTCATTTTTGTTTGTTCAGAGTTCCTTTTATTTTTTTTTTTTTTTGCTCAGTCTTTTCTTCATGTCAGGGCAACATGTATCCTTATGTATCCTTACATTATTCTCTATTTTCCTTTTTGAAACCTTCCTCTTAAATCACAGTATAAAAGAACCCACTTAGTGCATACCACTCTTTCACACTGAATAACAGGAAAATACTCATGGTTGAATCTCAGAAAGCCTGCAATAGGATACCTTTTGAAATCTAAGCCTCTGCATTTTCATTCCAGCCAGAGATGATGAAAAAAAAGTCTCTCTTAATCTGAAGGAAAAAGGAGAGGTGGGAGGTTTTCAGAGCACAAATGAGAGAACACTTTTTCACTGATTCAAAATACTTTGTCTACTGAGGATTTTCAGCTGGCAAAGCATAAGGCCAAACTTGGAGCTGTGTATATAACTAGGCAGAATTCATAATAGGTGTCATTTCAGTGAATGCTGGTAATAATGATGTTTGTGAGAGAGAAAAGAATGGTAAAAAGGTTCATCTTGACATCAATTTTAAAGGATATCATAAGATGAAGAATACATAGTCTCTAGAAAATACAAAACCAGAAAATGAAAAAAACCCACCCAGTCCTACAGAATGAATTGTAGTAATTGGGTTTTCTATACTAGAACGAGAACTTTACCCAGTCCTTGACTTAAATAAAAAGCTCTTTTGTTGTTATTTTAAAAATATTTATACAATATTTATTAGTCTATGATTGGATAGTGTCTTAGAATATTTGATCATTTACCCTACTTAAAATACTAATGCCCTTCTTCCAGAATTTCAAATGTTTGTTATGTGTTTTACAGTTTGCTGAATTTTGCAGGGATTGTACCTAGGCTGAAATTTGTTCTGTAATAAGTCCCTCATTTTATTCAAGTTTTTTTTTGCTTTAAACTAAAAATATGACAATAAGTCAGTGGTTCTGCTGTTACTGATATCTGAAAGATGGGATATGACTTCAGTAATTTCAATCTTTTTGATGGGCAGAATTAGTAAGAAAAAAAGTTAAACGAGAAAAAAAAAAGTATTTATCAAAAGGAATCAACTGCATGTGTTTAGTAATTTTTCTTTCTAAGACTGCAGAATATTGCAATTAAAGAAAAAAAATTATCTTATCCAGGTGTAGTTTGGGAATGGTGTTCTCCACCTTGGTGTTCTCCAGCTTAATGCTCCCACTGAAGCACTCCAAACAATGCGCCACTCACTCATTCTCCCCTCCTGTTTCCCTCTCCCCCTGGCCAGGGATGGAGAGGAGAACTGGAGGCACAAAAGGTAAAGATCATGGGTTGAGACAAAAACAATTTACTGGAAACAGCAATGAGATAAGAAAACAAACAGTAACAGCAACAATATTAATACAATATTATACAAAGGAAGGCTAACAATTCCCACGTGAATGCTCACCACTTGGATCCCGACAATACCTGACTGTTCACTTCCTGCTACTCGACCAGAAGGGGCTCTTTCCCTCAACCCCCAGCATCGATATCAGGTGCTACAGAATAATGTCTGGGTCTCAGCCATGCTGCTACTGCAAAAATTAACCCTGTCTGGGCTGGAACCAGGACACGTGATAATTTAACATATGATAAGTAAATTTTTGTTAAAAATATTAAAACAGAGGTCATATACCTTTTCAAAAAATTTTTATTTTACAGACATGTAGTTAATGTGCACATGTTGAAAGTTGTTGAAGTATTTTGGGTTAGTTGGTAATTTTCTTATTAGAAAGATTTAGTTTTAAATAAATTTATTGTAGATATAAACGTCTACCAAGACATAAAGACTTGTATTTCTGAAGAATCTTGTGTTGCAGTTCCAGACCTTGTAGCTCTGTGCTGCCTTTTCCAAGTGAACCCTTTGCAAGCAAATGAATATATAAAAATCAAAATCAGGTAAATAGTAGAAAACATGGCTCACCCACTGATTTAAATTAGGTGAGTGGCTCTGCTTCTAGGAGTCCTACTTGTGTTTCCTGACACCAGTATTTTTCTCTTTTTAGTGATAAAATTTATCAAGAACAGAGGAAGAGTCTAAAGCTTTCTTCAAGTACAATACAGTCCTACTGTACAGCAAATGTTCATGTCTTGACTCCTTAGATCAAGATCCATTTTTGCCTCCTGCCTAGCACTGTTCTGTGGCTCTTTGTCATTGTCCCTGGGTAGAACAACCTGTCAGTCAGTTGAAAGTGCCCTTTGCATTGGTAATACTATGCTGATTTATGATTCTTGTAATGTGAGTAGTCACCTTCTAAAAGAAATTTGGACAGAGCTTTTCATTTGGAAGTACATCTAGAAGTATTGCTTTTGAAAGTGCTATGGACTAAAATTCCACACGTCAGTGTTTGTGTGAGTTTGGCATAGGTTTACATGGTTCTGATTTTTTTTTTTTTTAATTAAACTAGTTCTTAGTATCACTGGAAAAAAACAGTATGGTGAGAAAATCATGCCTATACAGCTGCAGCATCTTGTCTCTCTTAATGTAACTTTAGACTTGATTCATAACACAGTTTTTTCCCCAGAGACTCAAATGAAAGTTTCATTTTCAGTACAAATGTGCCTAACCAATGTTAGGCAATCATAAGTGGTGTGAATTATATTGATCTTAGATTTATAATCTGCCTGAACCTATCCCTGAAAATCATCTGGCTATTTGTAAGGAATATCTTAGGAACTTTAGAAGACTTATGCAGTCATTAAATTCTCATCATATGCACACATTTAATAGGATTTTTTTGCTGCTAATCTCAGCTCGGCAGACTTAGTACTTCCCTTGTTGCCACTATAATTTATACGTAATCATAATTTGACAACCTTAGTCTAAAGCTGCACTCTGTCCTCCAAGGAAATTTAATACCTTCTGCTCTGTACACTCATAGCATTTATCACTCTAACAATAGGTGTATATGACCCTGTTCATTTACCCTCTGATGTGTGCAAGGAGTTGCTTCAGTACAACCAGGTTCCCAACATAATATTTCAGCGACCATTTTTAGCTGTTGACTTGCACATGGGGTGTTGTTGCTCCCTTCAAACTGAGTTAAATTTTCAAAGAATTTGTTATTTCAGTGGGGTTTTTTACCTGGCTTTCTGATATTATGCTATCAGTGAAAAGATAAGCATATACAATTTTCATGGTCTTACAAATACACAAGCCTGATTTAAATATTTCCTGTCTCTGGGGAAATGCAGCTAAGATTTCTCCCAAGGCACACAGCTAGATATTTCTGACTACCAGAGAGATGTTTTGTACTCTTTTCCAGTTTCCACCTCTTCCACCTCTCTTTTCCACCTGTTCTGCTGTGGTTACTCTCTGGCTATCAGCCAAATGCCCACCCCCCTGCTAAGAGTCATTCTCCCCCCTCTGTGGGACAGGGGAAGGAAACAGGATGAAAACTCTCATGGTCTTTCCTATCTCTGAGCCCTGCTGAACTCAGACTCCTCCACCCCCAGCTCAAGCAGCACAGGGAGAATGGGGAGGGCGAGCATTAGTCCACAGCAGGTTTTTGCTGCTGCTGCTTATTGCCTCTCACAATTACCCTGCTCCACCATGGACTCACAGCGGGCTGAAGTGCGAATACCTGCTTCAACTTTTGCTGTGCTGCCCCCTCCTCATCCACTTTCTCTTCTGACCTTGCAGCTGTTTTTCACTTTTTTGGTTTCCTTTTCATGTCTCAGAGAGAGTCTGGTTGAGGGGTTTTTTTGCCTTTCTTAAATGTGATTTTCCCAGAGGTGCCAGCACCTTGGCTGCAGGGCTCAACTGTTCCCTGTGGTGGGTTAGTTAGAGCAAGGCCAGCCAAGGCCTCTCCTCACAGAAAGGAGAATTCCTACATTAATTAAAAATTAAATACAATTAAATATAAACTACTAAAGAGTTGTTTAGTCTTTATGAAAGAAGGATATACTGAGCATGTGGAAGTGCTTTCCAGTTCATTAATTATTTCAGAGAAATCATTTGAGTAGGAGGTTTGGACGATATCCTCGTTTGCAAATTCTCTGTGACTAATGAGTATCCTTCACTAAATTGTGAACCTGGGAGACTAGAGATCTGCCTGAAACTACCCAAATATATTCCTTCAATTAATTTTCTTGGTGACATCTCTAAACAAAAATGTCACCAGTTTTGGTGCAAAAGGACTAAGGGTTCTAAGTTGTTTCATCATCTTTCTGAGGTATCTAAAATGAGAACCCAGTTGTCCCAAGTTGGTGAGAGCTCTAGGGAGTGAAGTAAGATAGACATTTGGTGTAGATGATTTATGTTCCTTTACACTTTTCCTTGCTTTCTGCTCAATCCTGCCCCTACAACAGGTGAAGTGAATATGAACTAAATAAACAGCTACCGTCGCAAGAGAGGAGGGAAGGAAGATACCTCTTCTGTCTTTCAGGTCTCTGCATCCGGAGCAGCAGATAGACTGCATCAGGAGTCAATCACATCACTTTCATATTTATAGAGATTTCCTGGATTATGAGCATGTTCTCCTTTCCTGGTTTCATCAGTCTTTGCTTCTTTGCAGTTTTGTGAAAGACTCAAGTACAATGAGACATTAGATACTTTGGTATTTTTGCACCATGCACACAAGCTCTAAAGATTTAAATGCTACAGTAAAACTAATCAAGTGGGATACTAATCTTAAATCTCCTGTCTGCAAAGGTCTTTTCAGCCAGTTCCTGGCATAAATCAACTCAGTGTGACCAAAATGTTGTTGAAGTTTTATTTAGTTTGTATTTCAACTAATATTTAATTGCTGATTTAGTTTGTCCATTAATTCAGGTCTGACTGTGTGGCTGTTGCTCTGTCATTTCAGTGACGTCTTGCAGCTTGTGTGGACTTCGGTAGGAAGTAGTTTAAAGTAGAAGCTGGACTTGAGGCACTGAAGTACATAGGTATATGAATTTGTTGCAAATCATCAGATCGCAGGCACATTTTATCCAAAACTGCAACAGCAACTTTCACCAGATTTCAATTCTTACTTATCTGAGTAAATTGAAATAAGTCCAAAAAGTTTCAGTTTCTCTGAAAACTCCCATGTGCCATGTTATCTTTCTGTCTTCAATTCTATACAGGAAGTCTGAAATAAATTATATTGGTAAGGCTCCCTAGGCATGAAAACAAGAAGGCTCAGAATGATATTCTGCTTTTTTAAACTGTACATTTTTGTTATGGCTTAAGGTCAGGAGGTACTTTATCTGAGCATCATGCGAGCAATTAACCACAGCTGTAGTTGTGTAAGTTATGACCACTATCTTTATACAATCAAGTGCAACATCCATCCAAAGAAGTACTTGATTCTGCCATCATTGATCGTCATTTCCCTTCAATAACACTATGGAGACCCCAGTGGCAGATTTTAAAAAGAAGATATCCACTTAGCACACTTGCTGCTGACTTTGACAATGTCTGATTACACTGACTGCTGAGTTTTGTTTTAGCAATGACTTCTGATTGCAGTATCTCGCCACAAGCTGCACCAAGTGATCATGAAAAGGACTGGCCAGCTTATCAGGTACTGCATGAGTCTTGCTGATCTCAGTGTTAAAATCTCTGAGACAATGAGTGAAATTGAATTTTGTCCCATCCCATCTGGTAAACAGAAAAAAATTATGACTAGAAAATACCATTACTTTTATCCAACAGTCAAGGGTGTCTGTTTGGTTCGGCATTAACTATAAATCACCTTTGTGCGCCATGGACCTTTCAAATTACATTTGTGAACACTTAATTGCTTTCTTCTCCATGTTCCTAGCAGTTGCACTTTGTATCCTTTTATTATAGTGAATTATGCCTCTTGTCAAGAAGGCAACTGTTTGCAGGAGATAAAGTGCAGAGGCACAAACATTCAGGCTGCTGAACTTTTTGTGCGTGAAATGTTTCTTTGTCCTGTTTTTGGATGTTTTTAATATATTTTAAAGCAGGCAAGACAAACAAAAATAGAAACAATAAATAAAACAAGCAAAGAAAGAAA
Organism: Acanthiza pusilla; assembly: GCA_036630365.1. Lineage (NCBI taxonomy): Eukaryota > Metazoa > Chordata > Aves > Passeriformes > Acanthizidae > Acanthiza > Acanthiza pusilla. Next base: position 34,758,376 of record JAXCHO010000036.1, on the reverse strand, counting down.
ACCCCGAAACATTTCTGATGAATACTGCAGAAAAGTCTAGTAAGTGAAAATGTGATTCCGAAGAAAATTGAGCTCTGCATTTTAAAAAGCTACTTCTTTTCCTAGAGCAAATACAAATTGTGTATTATAACATTTACAAGAAGTGCTGTGGGCTTATTTTAGTCTATGAAGGATCACCGTTAGAGTTTATTTCCTGGCAGTATGATTTACAAAAAACAAATTTTGTGGTTACTTTATTACTGGCATACTTGTGCACTTCTCTGAAGTAGTGAATAGTCTTTCAGTTAGTCATAAAAATAAGCTTAGGGCTAAAGAGTGAAACATATATTTTTAGGCACAAACATTTTGGTTATGTGCAGAAATCTTTAGATTTAGCTGTGAAATTGGGCTGTGAGGTTGTTAACTTTCATTTATTGGATTGGGAAAATCCATATATTATGTCTTTCTCATTAATTACAATACTTATAAAATGATAAAAAATCAGATCCTTAGAGACTTTAAATCATATAAGATATTTATCATTTGTTGTATAGAATGAGTGCACTGATACCCTGTCTCCTCCACTGAGGCAGGTGGGGTGAAAGGGAAAGGAGGCTTGTAATAATTTCCTACTGTGTTCATTTAACTTTATGATGGTTCCTCTCAGGAGACCATAATGAAAAGATAAGAGACTAATGATCCATAAATTTAACAGAACCCAGATTGAACAATCTTTCAGTCTGACAAAATTAATTAACATTAAGACACATTTTCTTGAGATGAGTATGTATATATGGGTGTGTGAAATCAAGCCCTCAAGCCCCAAGATAAGAACATTTCTTAACTTTTCCAAAAGTTTGCTTTTAGGCTGCCACGTTAACCTTCCAAATCTGACTTCTTTCTGCTTTCACAATCTAAATTTGATATTTTTAGTTTTATTCATGCTTTTTTTCCAAAAATACAGCTGTCACTGCTTGTACTTCATACTGGATCTTTTACTTGGTATACTGTCACAACTACTTATTTAAGTGACAAAGCTAAGGATTTTTTAATGATTTATTTTATTCTGATTTTATATCTAATATTACTAGTAGCAACATAACCAATGTCTTGTATTTACTTGTGGTAAACCTAAACCAATAACTTCAGCATAGATTGGATATCAAATCCCATCCCAGTACTGACAGCTTCAATACATGTCTGGAGAAGTTTTGAAGCTGAGTGAAATGGCCTTGTCACCAACTCTCTCAATGACTGTCATAGTGTGGACGCCCTCACTAGCGAATATGAGAGTATATTCAGAATTAAGTTCCCCCTAAAACTGTTTTTAAAGGAAGTTAAATTTCCCTCCTTCCTCACTGTGAGTTGACGCAAGCATAGGCAGACCAATTGAAAGTTTGAGTTGCACCATTAAGACTGATCTTGACAATGTCTATCCACAAATACAGGCTAACCCTATCTCATTGTGATATATGCATCTGCATAAAATCAGGGTAGCTATTAGAAAATTTTGCTAGGATTATATCAGTGCCTGTATGCAATAATACAATTTGTGCTTGTACTGTAAGTGATCATACCTTGTACTACCTTTTACTTGGGACCTTCTTATACTAATGAATTGTTGAGGGCTGAGCTTTAGGTTTAGGCATACACAAGCTGAACTCTCTTGTCTCATTCACAGGTGGCTCGCTCATACTTGCTGAGCTGTATTCATGCTCTTTTGTATGCCTGCGCATGCTGAAGGCAGATTTCTGATGGCAATAGAGAAAACATCTGTATTCTTTTTTGCTTGTGATTTTGGTGGGGTTTGTTTACATCTTTTTCTCCATGGCAAAAAAACTAATAAGAGACTGTAAAAGTTGTGTATTATACAGATGACAGATACAAATTTCACAGGTAGGAATTTTGGTTAACAGATTTAATAATTCTAACTTCATCAATCAATAAGAGTTATGAATATGTTGCACAGTCCTCTGATGTTTTTTCTGCCATTTTGTTTTGTTTTTCCTCTACCTACTGTGCTGCATGGCAGAAAACACGAAAAATTCTGATTCTGTCCTTGTTCTCATGCCTTTTTCTGCTTGGTTTCTAAGGAGCAGTTTCTTTCAGAACGAAGCAGTTCATTTTGCTGTGTAAATTCATAGTATGTTATCAACATTTTGCTTATTCTCTCATCAGTTTTCACTGTGACAGCACTCCATATACATGCTGGAAGCAATGCTCTTCATAATCATTCCCTCTTCAGTAAAAGTCATTAAGTCTACATTGTCAAATCTTACCTTGATTACAAATGTACATATTTTCCATACTGCTAATATAAAATAAATGTCATGTATTTTTATTTGCAGCTCTAGCAAAGTGGTTGATATTAAGGAACCATTAAGGAAACCTGAATCCCAGATCATTATTCATTCAACAGTCAAAAAAAGCATCTGTGCATTAGATGCTATTAGCACATGCAGAATGCCAGATATAATGATCCCATTAAATCAGACTTGATTAATAGTTTATAAAGACTGAATTTATGTTATTTTTGGAAACACAGTTTATATTATCCATTTGCATTATTTTTTGGAAATGCTGTTTCAGTGAAGAACAGCCTGAAGGCCCTTCCTTGGTAAATATATAGTGTTCCATCTATTCTGATCCACTTTCACCTAGACCACGGAGGTAGAAGGTCATTATATAGAGAAGACTGGATTTCTCCAAGCTTGCATGTACAGAAATATCCTTTTATTACCTGTCAGCCCATTAACTGTTGTGTTTACTTAAAACTTCCTCAAGGATTCAGCAAAAATTTCTGCTTTCTCTCTCTGATTGTCAAAAAACAATGTTGTTGTGTTTATAGTTTTAGGAGTGCTGTATTAATTAAATCAAGTTAATTGCTGACTTGCCACTTGTAGGATTGAAATGAAAGAACTTCAAATGGATTTAATCCAGTGGGTATTTTCTTTTGCTGCTTGGCCTGCAACAGCTGAGAGAATGTTTGTGTCAGGACCTTGGGCTTTCATTTTTTCCCACAGAATTCCCTAACCTGAGTTCTTGTTTATGATAAATGGCTAAATTTCCAGGGCTGCCAAGGATGACCATATAATATCCCATTTTTTACACTGGGCTAAAATTGTCTTTGTCTTTACTGACCTAGCAATTTGCTCAGTGATTTTCCAATGCACCTTGGTTCAGATGAGTTGCACAGAAAATGTGAAGGCTTGGTACCTTTTTCTGCTCTGCCAGCCTTGGCCATTGCTACATCCTCCTTTGCTCTGGCTGCAGCTTTGCTTAGCTCTGGTTCTGTGTTACATGAGGAGTGTGCAGAGCCTTAAGTTCTCTCCAGAGCATGGTAAAACCTTTATCAAGTAATGCTTCATTTTATGGATTGATATGAAGGATTAACGCTATCAAAGATCTCATCTCTTCTAATCACAATGGGGAACATTTTTTCCCCCCAGCAGTAGAAGGAATTGTAATTCCTGTATTTGGGAAGCTATAGCTAATCTATACTCTGTTCCTTCAAAGGCGATCTTGATCTTTATCTTCAAGCTTAAACAACACACAAGGATTATTTCTTTTGTCATTTTAGAGGAGCTGCAACCTCAAATACCTGAAGCAGTTTCTCAGGTTTTTTAATTCAGACTTTCTGTTCAAATGTTAAAAACCTTTGTATTCCAACAGACATTACATTTTTATCATATCCTGAAAATGCTTTTTCTTGTTTAGCTGTCTATTTCAGCTTTTCATTGCCCTGAAAATAGCCGCTGTTAAGAACCGATGCAAATTTAAACAAAGATGCAGTTCATAAAAAGAGTGGATGGACACTCTCGTCAAGGGAAAAGATTGACTGTTTCAGTAGGCAACACACCCCTGACTGTTTTAAGCCCAAGCCCTTCAGGAGAACTCTTACTTTTGCTCACTGAACCACAAAATTGAAGTACCATGGAAGAAATCCAGACATGCAACAATGCCAAAATATGTATCACACTATACTGAAAGGCTTCAAAATTACTGTATTTACACAAGGGTATTACTGACAGAATAAATGAAAATTTTATGGTCTAAGAAAAGAAACACAATTTTAGTTAACTAGCATTTTTCTACTGCTCTAAAGCTTTTATTGGGAGCAGAGGGAATTTGTACTCAGTGAAGTAAATCAGTGAAATGATAATTTGTCTTTGAATGGAGTACTTTTATCCCATTAATTTCAGCCATTATGGTGTGAGATAAGATGCAAGCCAGTGACTAACAGAAAATTAAGGTCCCAAAAAAGAGGCAAGGAAACAAAAGAGTACCTTATGCAGTATTATACAAAGCACACGCTAAAATTAATTTTTACTCAAACTTTTATTGTAGCCACTTTTAACCTCCATTCTTTATGTGCTTAATCATGCCTGCTTCTGCTCTATTTAAATATATTCAGTTTACTAATCAGATCTCCTTTTAAGGATATTTGATTAAGACGCTTTCTTGTTGCATTTAAGAGAAAAAGGGCATTGCAGAGGAGATATGCCTTAGGTGAATGTATGGCATTGAAAAATTTCCTTCCTGATATACTTCAAATGAAGGAATCATTTAGCATATTACAGAAGAAGCATAACAATACTTTAGCTTGCGTTATTTTCAAAATTAATCTGATATTGTATGCTGTCTATTACTGATAATAATCCTTTTTCAAAAAAGTGTAATCACTGTGATGTTTTGAAAGTACATTTCAGGGTAACAAGAAAAGAGGAAAGGATCATAGATATATGTTGGCAGAAGGAATCTCCAGAGTTCAAGACATTTCATTCCATCTATTGCACTGAGGCTGGATCATGTAAAACTACCATATGCTTGTCTAATCTGTTCTGAAAAGCAGTGAAGAATGGTTCATCACATCCTTAGGTAGCCTGGTGAAGTGCCTCATTACTCTTCATTAGAACACTTTTACTGCTCTAAACCTAAAGTCTTTGCTGTTTTCTACTTTTCCTCCCCCCATATGTATAAAGAACAAACCATCTTCCTTTTTTCTAACTGCTCCTTAAATAGTTTTCTACTAGTCAGACCATTCTTTCCTTTCTTTGGACTAAACACATCTTCTAATTTTCTCGTAAGTCATGCTTTCTAAAACCTTTTGCAGGTCCACATTTTCTGCCATTTCCCCCTCTGGATTCTGCAGTTTGCCAGCATCATTCTTGACATCCAAAATGAGCCCGAATCCTTCAGCTAGGGACTCCGTACTAGCAGTGAACAGGGCAGAGATAGCTCCCTCTCTTGTCCTGCGCAGGACCTCCGAGGACACACCCTGAAGTGAGACCTGTCTTTACAGCAGCACTCCCTTATGAATTAATAGCATGCCTCTGATCTTACTATATCCTTAATATATTTTCTGCCTGACGGATTTTTTGCCACTGGGAATGATGCATTCAGTTGAATTGTGGCTATTATCCTTCTTGAGTACTTTCTGCTAGATTTTGGAATTTGTCCTGTTAAACAATCTTGTTCAGACTGTCCAGCTAAAATTTCCCAGTAGCAATGCTTTGAAAAAGCAAGAGCTATCCTTTACTAATCCTTTGGAGATTTCAAGTAAATCTTTCCATTTGAAAAGGCGAGGAAATTCGGTCTAAGCTTTTAGAAACCTATCCTGGGATGTCCACCCTTAATGCCACAACTCCATCCACAGATTTTCTTTACTTTGTTTCTTTACATAGCTTGGCAAATCAAAATTCTACATAAGGACTCTACAGGTTCTGCTCTAATGGAAACACTAAGAAAAAGAAAGTACTTTAGAATAAAACAGGTTTCCCAGTTCTATGTTTTTCAGGTTCCATCATGTTCATTCTCCACTGTCACCCACAAAATTTATTGTTAAAAAGTGATCATTATTCATGGATGCTCCGGGAAGAATTTCCATCTGCTCACCAGATCTTCCCACTGATATTATTAGTTAGGTAAAATATATCATAACATCATCATCCTCCTCATGTTGCAAGAGGATTAGATTTAATGCTCCCTGAATAGTTTCCCTGGTGGAAAATGTGATGGTTGAAAAATTCAGGGCAGAACTGAGTACTGGGGGCTACATGGATGTGCAAGTGGACCACTTCTAATCAGTCAAATGCACCTTGCTTGCATGCATGTAGAAGGCAAAACAAAACTAACATGGTTTCTTGCCCTCTCCTCAGCCATTCACTCTTTTTTCCTCTGCCAGGGGTGCCTGTTGCTCCACCTTTGCAGACTGACAAGCTCACTGTGTGTGTTTGCACCTCCTGAGAGAGAGGGCATAAACTTCTCATAGAGACTGCAGATTATGCAGAACTTGGAAAGCTATTTCAAATTGATAATAAAAAGATAAATGTATGATCACTTGTTAAAATGATAGTCAGGAAACTTTATTAGCACTAATGCTTATTATCACAAAAGCAAAGACTAATCAGCTTTTAAATCAGCTTTTAAATGTAAAATTAAATATATATTTCAGTAATTTTCTGAATCAGGATTATGTTTTAGTTGGGAAACCCTGTGAGATTACGAAGCTAAAAATATATCTAAGAGACCCAGAGCTGATGTGGAAACTTGGTACTGCTGCAAGGAACATGGAGCGTTCTACAGAATGTTCTATAGAGATCTGTAGTTTGTAGAGGAAAGTCCAGAGCAGGCTCTTCAACAGAAGTGTGCACATGCAGCTGCAATCTGACTTGTGTCACTGTATGCCAAGAGGCTGAAACCATAGTATGGGTTCTCTAAGTAAAGCCGTTTGTGTGCAGGATCATCCTTAAATGAATTATTTACTTCTTCTGATGAAGAACCAGAATGATAATGGAATCATTGATACAACCTTGGGAAAGACTTTATTTTGTTTTGTTCCGTTTTTCTCCAATAGCTCATAAATATCTTCAAGATGTATAGTGTCCAGAAAAATATTTGAAAGGAGACTAGAGAAGAAAGGAGAAAGAATTGTTCTTTTCACAGCAGTAAAAAAATTGTTGTGGTGTAACCACTACAAAGAGTAATAATATAAAGCTCAGTTCAGAAATATGTTTTGGGTTGTGTGGGGTTTTTTTGTGTGTTTTTTTTTTTTTTTTTTTTTTTTTTGTAAATGAGTAAAGCAGAATAGCCTTATTAAATGCTTTACACTGAGTTTCAAAGAACTTTACAAATTATCCTGCTATTTGGTTAATTCTTGTATTCAGTATTAATTGACTGGGAATTGGAACCCTCTGGAAAAAGAAGTAAGGGGACAGAAACAAAGAGAAGACATTGTACTGCAGAATCTTGTATTGTAAGGCAGAAATTAGTGTAACTTATTTTTGGTGGTGGTAACATACACGGTTCACAGCAAAAAAACCGTGGAGCTTGTAGGCTGTTTCTTCTGTTGCATATAGTTCAGTCTATTTTATTCAAGCTCTCTGATATGGACTAGTTTTTCTAATTCCTCTCTTAGGTTTTGATCCTCGCAAACAGATGGGGGGAGCAGAGACATTATAGGAGGACAGTAATCTGTAAAGATATCAGGTCTCCCTAGTCTGAGTGCCTTGGGCCCCCTCTTGGTGTCTGCATGAGGTTGTGGAAGTGTCAAAACACAGTACTTGTTCTTAACCCTGTCAGCCTCAAGAGAAGAAAGAAGAAAAAAAAAAGAAGCACAAAACAAGTGACCTGGGTGATTCTCAACATCTTCCTGGGAGCAGCAGCAGTTTCATTGGTACTACAGGGAAGGAGAGCAGTCTGATCAATGGAAAAGGTCACTAGAGATGCAGTTACCATGAGGTGCAGTACATCCAACTTCTATCCCCCTGCTGCTGACAAGTCAGAAAGGTTTATGTGGGACTTTCTTGCATGTCCCCTTGTGTATCCTCCCTTCTGTTCAGGACTTGCTTTCCATCTATTTCTCTTATCTGATGAAACAGGTGGATACAATTACCTACAAGCAAAACAAAATTAATGATGAATAACCATTAAGGAAAAAATCAAACTACAGCAAAATATGAAGAAAAAAAAAATATCCTCCCAAATTGTATACTAAAATAAATATTCTTAATGCTTTGATATAACTGCTGCAGTTAATTGACCTCCTAAATTTAGGAAGAAACATGTTCCATGTCTTAAAAACCATTTGTAATAAACCAAATAGAGTTGTAAATGCGTGAGTACTTTTTTACAATGGATTATGCAATATTTAATGTTTTCCAAAAAATGGGGAAGAGAGACATTTTACTTACATGCTTCATGTCTTCTTAAAACAAAAAGACAACTCAAAAATTAAAGAAGTCTTTCTTTCTCCAAAAGTGATGCCATGACTACATGACTGGAACATAAATTTATACTACGTAGCTAAAAGATGGAGTGGTTAGGGATGTCAAGCTACAATTCATACAATCATTACCAGACACAGTTTGTGTTTCTTTCTTTATTCCACTTACTCCTTACTAGCAATGCTCTTTGTCCTTAATATTGTCTCTCAATATCCATAAAAATTTAATTTTTCCCAAATAAATCCTGCCTATGTCTACTACAACTTAATTAATGAATGTTTGTATGGTCTTATCGAATATCTAGAATACACAGAATTGTCTGTGGTCATCTCCTATAAATTGAAACTGTTTTAATTACTGCATTTTTCTTTCCATTTTATGACCATTAACCTTTCAATAAAACAGAAAAGTTAAAAGATGGCAATATGTCAATGATAAAAATATATACCTGGAAAATAAAAATAGTATTTAAATACTGACTGTCAGTGCCATCCTGAGATGCTTTAGGATGAGTGTTTTCAGGCTGGAGCTGGTGACTGACCTACTCTATTCAGCTCCAGTGAGACACATCTGGTGTTTTGGGTCAAGCTCTGGGCTCTTCAGTGCTAGTAAGATGTAGACTTACTGGACTCAGTCTAGCGGTGGGCCATAAGGATAATTAAGGAATTGGATGATCCATTATATAAGGAGACGCTGAGAAAATGGGGCTTCCTCAGCCAAGAGATGGCTTGGGGGGTTCTGAGTATTGTGTATAAATACCTGATGGCTGGGAAAGAAAAAGAGAGAGAAAGATGGTGCCCAGGGAGAGGACAAGAGGCAGAGGGGACAAATGGAAATATAGCAAATTCTGTTCAAAAGTAATGAGAGTGATCATAATGAGTGTTCATAAGCCCAACCTAACGAGACATGAGAGTAAACAAACATTGCCCAAACAGGCTGTGTAGTCTCTATCCACAGAGATATGCAAATCCTGAATGGACATGGCCCTCAGCAACTTGCTCCAACCGACCCTGCTTTGGGCAGGGTGTTGGGCAAGTCAGTCTTGAGAGGTCCTTTCCAACCTCAGCAATTCTGGGATTGGTTCTGTGATTCCGCAGATAAATGATTTTTATATTGGAAAAATTTTCCCCCTGTTTTTTTAAAATAAAATTAATTTAATGGGAAGAAATTGATTGAAATGGATCTTTAATTTTTGAAATACAAATAAAAATGTTTGCATAAGCTTGGCTAATAATTCCAGCTAATACTTTCATACTCAAACCAATTGTTTTGTCCAGCTCACAATAATATTCATACACATATTCTGTACAGTATCTTAATATTCATAAATTTTACTTCACTGTCTTTTATTTTAAAAATTTACAAGTGCTAAAAATTGGAATTAAATGGTATATAAATATAAATAAATATATCTTCTGTGAATGGCTCAGCAATCACAGCAATCTTCTCCAGAAACCCAAGGGCAAGTCCTTCTGTGTGTTACGTACTACCCTGAGAGCAGTAGGATGAGCTGGCTCTTATTCCAGTCTTAAAATTAAGATATGTACAAATTTGTTTTGGTTTGGGGTTGTTTTTTGTTTATGTTTCGGTTTTGCTATTTTAAAATTTTTTTTTTAGTATTATTTTTTCATCTTCCTGGGAGAATGGTTATTGGTTTCTTTGTTTAGCTATCGTTATTTTACTTTGTTTTTCCTAGCTGTTTCCTCTGGAATACAAATTTGGAACAGACAAAGGAAGTAAGTTTAACTTAAGTGTTGCAAAGATACTTAGATGTACCTTTCTGCTGTCCTCTTAGGAACAGTCTGGCATCCAGTTCTTCATGTAGAAAGGAGCAAATGTGAATTCATGTGTCAGCCCTGCACCTCAGACACAAATATTTCACTGGAATAAAGTAGAATGCTAATATCCACTATATTTTTTTAGCATGTAGGCCTAGAATCATGTTTATCTTTTGACCTTAGCTTTTGAAAATATTTTTCTTTAAGCTCTTGTGTGTCATTTTGAATGTCTCTGTTTTGTGTGATATAAAGGTATAGTGGCTTTCAAAAGATATAGAAGTAAGGCGTGTACACTTGAACAACAGGTCAGAACTTTCATATAGCAAAGGATTAAGTAATTACTTTATTTGTGAAAGCTAGCACATCAGGCTGACATCAGGCACTTTAAAACAGGACCTTATTTCATTATGCTGTGTTGCGCTTACTTATTTTATGCCAGAACTGTTGGACCCCTTAATTTAGCTGACATAACGCGCATAAATACTGAAGCATAAACATTTTATCATATAAATTACCAGTATGAGACCTGTATAAATACACAGCTAAATCAGGGCCTGAATAGCCTGGCTGAATCTCTCCCCTCCCTAACTTTTGCCCCGCTTTTGCACAGAAGACAGGGAGGAGAGTTGTGACACAGAGTCTGTCTCACGGGCTGTGGCTCCCAACAGCGCTTCTTTGCTGAGCTGGTGGGGAAACTGCAGCTGGTCCTGGAACAGGGGTGCTGCACCAGGTTCAAAGCTTCCAGCAGGCAGGAAATGAGTTCATTGCTAATGGAGAGAAAAAAAATTAGAAAAACAGTCTGGAGGAGACTTCTAGGAGGAAGGTTTTCTTGTCGCAGTTTGTGCATGAAAGGGGTGATCCTGTGGAAGGTAAAGAATTTTTTGAAGCAGCTTTCATGAATTTAATTTTCAGTATCTATCCAGATCAGCCCTAAACCTCTAATGAAGGAAAATCAAAAGTACTATTCTATGAGCTCAGTCACAGCTGTTATGAAGTCATTTTTATGTTAAACTCTCAAAGTTACAGAGACAAAACAGAATCAAAGAAAGTTTTGACTGACAAAGAAGAGAAATGAGGTTTGTTAATGTTCCTAAGCCCAGCCGATGTGATAAATGAACAGTTTCCTTCCCTTATGCTGAATAGCATTTCATTTGTTTGTATTTGTTCTACATATACTTATGTATTCAAAATGTAAAGTATTTTATAAGAACTAATGATATTTTTTAGAGGGTCAAGCCATTTTCTGAAAAAAAAAGTAAATGAGATGGAAATGAGCTGCCCCTACTGTCAGCTCCTGTGCTGTGTGCAGCCCCAGAGTGCAGAATGCAGCGAGCCAGCACTGATCCTGACAGTTTGATACAGCACCCTCAACTCCTTCAGGAACCATGCGGGGAATTTGAACCAACCATATTAACACCTGATTATGGTCGATGTGGCATCCTACAGAGAACATCAGTCTGCTTTCTTTGTGTTAAAGCCTGGCCACCACTTGGTGGCTGGGACTGATGTCCAGGCCATTGTTTTCTTCACACAGTTTTGGTCAATCTCCTGGCCACCTTGCTATGTTCTTCTTAGGACACCAAACCTCTTTGTGAGGTACCATGGCAGCACAGCAGTTCCTTCCCATGGCAGGAACTTCCCATAGCTCCTTCCTGTTGTGTACAGAGTCAAACAGGATTGCTTTTGAACAGGATCTGTTTGAATAGAAATTACACTTAGGTGTGGAATAGCTTTCTTTATTAAAAGCTACCAACAGCTGAAACAGTAGATGTTTTTTTAAGGATTTATGTTTCTGAGTACCTGGAAGCCTGGACAGCTTATGCTCTCGCTTTTCAACTTTTAGTGAGATTTTCTGATATCTCTGAAAGAAATATATCAACTAAATTTTAGAGGAAACCATAAAGTTCCCCAGTGTGCCTTTTTATTTTGATTTCATGAAAATACTCTAGAAGTTACATGAATATCAAAAAGGCCAGAATTTGCTTTAGAGCCTAGAAATATTAAGTATTTCATCAAGCTTGTTTTTATGAGACAGTATTGAAAAGCTTTGTTGATTTTAAATATTCCATAGTCCTAGAGGCAAAGAAATAGTAAATCTACCTCAGCACTTATTTTAGAGACAATAATACAAGGCCACTTCTGAGAAATGTGTTTTTTTGATTTGTAACCTCATAGAATCTAATAGATCTAATAGAAAGCTGAGAGGAAAATAAAAACATGACTGTATAAATTTGGCTGGAAAATTTTCCAGATAAATAAAATACTAAAATCAGTGACTTGATATGATGGCAGTAAAGTTTAGGGATTTTTGTAAATCTCAGCAGTGAATGAAATCTTTCTGTCATTCCAGGAAAGATGTAAAAGCAGATCCCATCATAAGTTACTTTGCTGACAAAGTACACTTGTGACAAGAAGTTCATTATACAGAAGGTATTTACTAACCATAGGAGTGATTTAAGAGAAAGTAAGTTTCCTCTTTGTACTGAAACCCATGATTCTGATATCTGAGTCAATCCTTTTGCACCCATAGTGACACTGAGACACAGTGAGAAACAGACTTAAGGATGAACCCCTCATTACCAATATTCAATAGCTTGGTCACTCCCGAAATCTAAATTAAGGCACCCATCTGATAGGGTGCCATATGGGTATTGAATGTATTCTCTCTACAGGGTAGTAAAGGCCCTTCAGGTCTGGATGGCAACTGCAGGGCTGAAATCTCAATGTCCATGTTTCTCCCTGAAGCTGCCTTCCACTGTCGAGCTTGACCTCTTTACTTGTGTGTGGAAACTCTCTCCCTCAGTCAGATTCTATCTACAGCTCACACCTCAGGGTGAGATCAGGTCTAGCCTAGAATCACAGGAAAAGAGACAAGCTGCGGGCCATGTGGCTTAATTCAAATATAACTGTATTAAAGGAATTGCCATGTCATGGGGAGTAGAGGACAGCAGCTTTGAATCAATCAATGAAGTATTTTCGAACAGATATTAAAAGAAGGACTAAACTTTTTCTCTCTGTTGATATGATCATGGATTCTTAAGAGACTTCTTCACAATTTGTATTCACCTATGGCCCACTAACAGACTAGATTTCTCCTCTGGGGAAATACCTGCATTGGATTTCAGAGGAAAAAACCATAAAAATTCCCAAACAATCAACCTGTCAATCAACAATTGCCTCCAGCACATGTCTTATTTCTCCTTGGTAATGCAAGACTTGTGGGGTGCTTTTCTCTCTGGGTCCTTTACTGCAGGCAGTTCAGGCTAATCCAAGTGTAATTCAGTACGTGTTTTTCTAATAATAATTCCTACTGGATAGCTAGATACATGTGGAGATTCTTTCTGAATGTCTAACTGTAATTTTTTTTCCTAATTCAGCTAAATATATGATTAAGCATAAACTCTAACTGTAACAAGCTGATTAATAAACTCAGGCAAACAAAAAAAAGAAAACCTTATTATTTCATTCTGTACTTCAAAATCAGGAAATTTCTTTTTTCTGTCCATCAGTGGCTGAGACACAAGTTTAAGTCATCAAGAGCAACCTTCAGCCTTATTGTTCTGTAAATAGCAGAAAGTGTTGTAGACTTAAATATTTTTCCCCTTGGTCTGCTGACAGTCTGTCTTCTTTCATCTGCAAATTTAATGAGTGTCTAATGAAGACATAGCCTTGGACTCCAGCCTATGAGGAGCCCAGAAGGAAATTTAAACTTCCGCAAGCACAAGTATCTGAGGAGAGATAACAGTACTTTTAATACCTGTTTGTAGTGGTAAAACTGATGTTTCTGCTCTGTTTCTGTTACCAAGAGACTTTGCTCCCCAAATATAAACACTGTTTGGCTACTGCCAATTTATTGGTAAATCCAAACACCTGTATTGCCAACAGGTTTTTGCATGCAGTGGTAAATATGTGCCTCCAACAAGACCTCAGGTTGGGTTATGCTTCTTGGAGACACTGTTTGCTTTCAAGTCAATAGGAGCAGTGATGCTAAGACAGATTAAAATGCCATAATGATGCTTCATTACCAGCTATCCTCACCATTAGCACATTGTTACTATATTTTATAAATCCATATACCCCCTCATAGATCTGCCAAACCTGACATGGTACCATTCTACCTTTAATTGCTGCAAATTATTTGAGAGCAAATCTAGCTGGATAATGAGAGCAAGAGTGGAAAAAAATAGATTCGCTCATGTTTCCATTTTGTATCTTTTCTCCCGCAGGTTTGTTTTTTGTTTGTTTAGGTTTTTTGTTTGTTTTTCTTCTTTTGTGTGTTTTTAATACATAGAATTTCTTGAATTACATTCCTGAAAATTAACTGAAAAAATTTTAGTGGCATGAATAAGAGTTTTCCCTTGATTCGTCTGAGTTTGTCAGAGCCAAACACTCTAAAAATATTATTGATGATTTTCTTCCAATTGCATTGATTTGAGTATTCTTTAAAAATATTCAGCAAAAAAGTGCTCTTAATCAGGGGAGCAATGAAGTAATGTTTCACTCAGCAATCATGCTTCACAGTCAACAATCAATCCAGAATGTTTTGCTTACTGCATAGCTATGATACCTATAAATAATTAGGTGGGATGGTAAATTAAATATAAGAAAGGCCCTGTTTTGTTTCTCATGGGAAAGATTCTCTAAAACATTCTAATCCTCTATGAGCCTGTTCAGCTCCAATGCCATCTTCATCGCTAGAGTTAGTATTCTTGCTGCACTGTCAGATGTTGTGTACATTTAGAAGGGTGTTCCACTAGGATTGTTTTATCACTGACTGCTTTTACAGTCCTCTCTGTTGTGAAACCCCATAACCCCCACACAGTTCTCCCTCCACACTGCACTGCTTGAGGAGGTTTTATTGTCAGATCTCTTTCTGTCTACTTTCCGCTGCCAAAAATAGTCCTGAAAATTGCATTTCACATGTCCACCTTCTCTTTTTATTCTTTCTGGGAGAACAGTAAAACATAATATTAAAATCTGTGAAAGGCTGAAACAGTTATTTTTATATGGGTTTTTTCAGTACGCTGTCTTTTGCAGAAACACCTGTTTCTATATATGGGACAATTTTTCACATTTCCAGACAAGTTAAATGACAGTAAAAACTGAACTGGAAAAGCATTTGGTCTCAAGTTTTCTTTTCTAAATCTAGTTTTAGTCTTGGCCGTTTGTAACATTGTTTTCATTCTGGTGTTCCCCTGTTACTTCCAAGGCATGACAAGAGAGTAATCTCTTGTATTTGCCTTTGAAAGGAATGTGTGCTATACGAATATCTTGCTCTTATTTTTGCATTCACAATTTTAACATTACCCACTCTTTTTAAGACTTACAAGCAATTTTCTGCCTCTCCTCTTCTACTGCCCTCATGTCCATTGATGCAGTTCAAAAGGACTAATTCCCACATCTTTAGAATCCAGAATTGCAAAAGGAAGTGGAAGTGATTGGATGCCAGGCACGAAAAAGGGTAAATTTCTTGTGCTAAACACAGAAGTTCTGCAGTTCCCCCACCCCCACCCACAAAATAGTCTTTCTCAAGCTCCACTTTCAGTTAATCATTGAAAATCTGCACTAGAATAAGGAGCAGTAGGTAATATTTTCAGTGGAAAAAGGTTCAGTAAGAAGTATGAAATGATATGCAATTTATAGTGTAGTTGTAGTGAAATTACCTAGGTAATTTTAATCTAAAGCAGAATTATTTCTGAAAAAAATGAGAACACAATGTATTAATAGTAAGAGTGACTAAGTTTTTTTAGAGCATGTTTAATTTTTTTAAAATGAAATATTGGAAAGCTATGCAAATGTAGAGGTCTTTTTACAGTGGTATTGCATCATATGACACTAAATTTCTGAAATCAGATTTTCATCGTATACACTATTACCTTGAGTGGTTTATAATTCATTAGTACAAATTCAATGCAGACTAAATTGTAGCATACAACTTTCTAAACCAGAGAAAACATTTCTTCTAGTAGGCTATTAAGTTACAGGACCCACACAATTTTTTTTTTAATATGGACACTGTTTCTTGCTCTTGTTTTATCTTTAAGACATAATATCTTTATACTAAAAAAAAACCAAAAAACCAAACAAACCAAAAACCAAGAAAAAACCAAAGAAACTACCTTCTAAAAATATCACCTCTATTTTCTCCCTTAGTTGATGTAATAGTAGAAGAGCTGTCCCTTGAGTATTCTAGAAGACATTCTAAGCCACTCTAAAATTGGAATTTGAAATTTATTGTTATTTTAGGCAAATTGAAACAATAACTAAAATGACAAAAAAACCTCTAAACCCCCAACCAACTAACCAAACTCAAGAACAGAAGCAAGCTTGGTAGGTGGCAGTTAATTAAATTTCTCTTTTAAATTATCCGATCCTCCCAATGAATCCACTTCATTTATTGCAAAACTCATGTAGGCAGGTGCAAGAAACATAATCTCCCCATTGTCCTGATCTGCCATTTCATTGAAGGACTTTGCTGTTCCCATCCAGTTTACATGCTTGCATATTATTTGTATGGAAACCAGGAGCTGCAGAGATGGAATGAAAGTCTGGGCCACCACCAGTCCTTCTGAGTGGGCTGCAAGCACATAGCTGTGAGAGTGCCTGGACCCGACAACATGGATGTGCTCCTGGAAACAGTACTATAGATGATGCCACTTACAATGAGGAGGTTTTATTGGATACATGAAAAAAAAAAACCAAACCCATCCAACTGCTGTGAATAATTAGGGTTAATAATTATAAAATTGTTGTGAATAAAATATATGTGCATATCGATGTCATTCACCCTCTTAAAGAAGAAATCACTCGTATGATATTAGGAAGAGCTATTTGGTTCACTCTGCATGTCTATTACTAGAATGGCATTCAAAGCAGATGCATTTTGCATTGTAATCTGGAGTAATTAGGCTCAGTAATGAATACAGAACAGTGTAACAGCTTTCTCTCATGGGCTCCATCAGCCATGGTGTTTCCTCTCAGCACAGCTGCCATGATCACGAACAGAAAGGAATAATTCTTGTGATGTATCAGTCAAGCATTTTCATTGCTATGAAGTCTCAAAGTCAATAACACATAGTTTGAATTGGATTTAAACTCCAAGATGGGATTTATGCCAAGTATTTTTTTAAAATACAAAACTTTAAAAATCGTGCTGCAGTTCATCACTTCTTGTTGCAATGAGCTACATGTTTATGTTTCTCAGGAGCAGGAGTTCACAGAAGCAATGGAATTTAAAATGGCAATTGTAAATGGCCTCATGGAAAGAAAAATAGTTTTAGGAAGAAGTAAAAATGATGAGTATGCATACTCTTAGCAGTGTAAAACTGCTAAGCTAACAGTAAAACTTGTTATCACAGCTCTGGTTTATGACAACATGACTGATGCAGCAAGAATAACATTTAGTTCTCATCTTTGTACAGCTAACAGAGATTATGGCGTTAATGGCTATCAAAACACAACTTTCCTGTCCTATGCTATAGTTTAAAAATGTGTCATAAAAGACATACAAAGAACATAGGGATGTCTGTGATATAATGGGAATATCATATATGTTATTTCATAATTATTTAGGAATAGTTCAAGCAGGAAAAGCTGCATGTAAGCAGAAGTGGAGAGGGTAGTCTGGTTACAGGTACTCTAAGAGTACTTGAGGGACTTCACAGAGTCAGTCTTTTGTGGGTGTGATGGTAAATGATGATAAAATCATGGCAAAGCTGAGTGTTTCGTCTTCAAAAGAATTTAGGCTCAAAATATTTATTGCTTGCCAATAAGTATTCTAAGAACATACACGTTTTTTAGCAGTGAGAATAAAGCTGTAATGTACTAATGATCTGATGGTCTCTGAAGCATACAAGCGAAAGCCTCCTAGAAATACAACTTCTGCATTAGTTGCTGGTGTAGTAAAAAGCCCCAGCCTGCTGTAATGATTGAAATTCTTTAAGTTGGAGTTGAACCAAAATAAAAACCAACAAAAAAAGCAAAAAACAAAAAACAAAAAAACCCCACAACTAACTGCACACTTTCTTAAACAAGATTTTTGTAGAAATTTCTTCTTTATTCTGACATTCAGCTTGCATGTGGAACCTTGTGGCTCTATAGAATATAATTTCAGGAAATAAAGACAAAACCTTTGTTTATTGCACAAAATTTTGCACAGAGATATCACATAATACTCTGAAATAGATGAAAATACCTTTACTACATCTTCTGGAACTACTGTAGTATTTCAGTTTCTTTTGATTTCCAGTTTTCATTTGTGGGGTTTTTTTTAATATTAAATGTGAAATTCTCCCCGGCTGCATCAGTTTCTCCTTATTCTTAGCCTGATTCCTCTTTCTCTGCTGCCTACTTAAATTCAAGCAGGAGTCATGCTATAATAGATCTCACACTGAAGTGATTCCCTGCACCATTTTGACTAAGTGATAGTGACAAGAATTACCTACTGCCAGTAACTTCTCTCCTTATTTACCTTATGACTGTTTCTCCAGCCAAGCAGCATGAAGGAACCTTCATGCAATAGAGAATGAGGCCCAACAAATTGTTTTAAAATTGAATTCCAAAACATTTCAGTGTACCTTGGTCAGTCTGCTGTCAGTGCTTGTCATTTAGCCCAAATCCCTGCAATAAACTTTCCCCTTCTTGGTGCCTCTTATGGTTATTTTTAATTAAAGGTTGCACTTTGTATAATATTTCAAATGTTTTATTTATGGACCAAGGAACACTGAAAAGCTGAGTTCAACACGTCCCAGTGTGAAATTCTTCCAGTTTGAAAACTGTCCTGTGACAGCCCTGAAACGTAAATGCAACTTTTGCTAGATCCAAGCTCAGCCATTGCAGTTCATAGTTTCTTAGTACCAAAAGAAGTTTGAAGAAACTGCTTCATTTTACAGTTGGTTTTATAATATACAGATATTTCTAAAATTTAAAACTCAAGACTGTTTTTGTTAATCTTTCCTAGATATCCTTTTCTGTTTTTCTGCATTACTGTTAGTGTTGAGTAAATCATGTATGATTGTAGAGGTCTTCTTGCATAGTAAGGCTGAAATGGTTGGATGGATGCTCACTGAAGTGTGTAAACCTGCATGTGAATTCCACCCTATTGGTGTATGCAATGCAAGGACTATTGGAATTGAGGAAGATTTTATTCCTGGTTTGCTAGTGGTCTATTGAAAGGCTTAGGGGCAACTATTTCACCACTTATGCTTCCCTTTCTCAAAATCAGAGCTAGTGCTGATTATCTGCTTCCAAGAGCACTCTGACATCTGTTGAGGAAAAGTACTATATAAATGAATGCTATTTGTAATTGTCATATCAAAGGTACAAAGTAAAACAAAAGTTAAAAAAGAAAAGGTACAGTTTTTACTGGGCCTGTCTGACATGATAGAAAACTTAAGGAGCTTGTGATTAGAAAAGGTCAGCCTTATAGAAATTGAAAGATTGTTTAAATGAGAAGAAAAAGAAAGCCTATGAAACATGACATCTTGAGCTTTAAGACAGACTCCGATGACAGGAACAAAATTCGAAGAGTGGTTTGCAATGCTCAAGTTGCTAGTAAGAAGTTCTTTGCTTCTTCACCAGGTATAGGAAGACATCAGAAAATTTGATGACCAGGGTGTAGAAGGATACTCAAGATGAACAGGACATAGCAGAGCAGCGTAACACATTTTTGTTACTGCTGTAACACATTAAGTCTACTGCTTAAGTCTTTAATAATTCTCGCTTCCTCATTATTCTTTACAGCAGAGGGATTGGAGGAGTTAGAGAAATTTGTTGTGAATATGCAGGAGGAATTAGACCAAACAGAAAAGTTAGATAAGTCTTCAGAACGCGGTGACATTTGGGAGAATTCTTTGGAGTAACTCAGATGTGAAACTGCGAAGCATATGGCAAAGCCTTGTAAACTGTAATTGTAAACAGAGCAGTGCAATTTCTACTGTGCTAGAAGAATAACTCCCATTACAAAAAAAATCTGAGGGCCGCAGAGGGAAACCTGGTAATGACAGACCAGAGAGTCTGATTTCCACCCTGGTAAGGTAAACATATGCAAAAGACAAGACTATTTAGCACATGGAAAGGCACAGGGAAAGACTCATATAGCTTTAGTAAATGAAAATCCTGACTCACACACTTGATAGACCGCCATGAGAATGTCTGACTGAGTAAGGGTACTTATTATCCTTTTTGTTTTATGGGAAAAAAAGAAGAAAATGTAAGTCTCCTCCCAACAAATCATTTAAAATCAATTTGATTCTTTTCCATGGCTCAGTATGTCTGTAGGATGCTGGTATAGTTCCTTTTTCTTTCCCTCCAATGGATGAGCAACTTCGAATCTGAGCTTCCTGGTGTTTTGCAAGCTATTACAACTGCCTTGCAGATGGCTGTAGCTGGACAGATGATTTGCAGGTACATTACTGTTTCAACAGGTTTTGGGCTGCCTGGTACCAGGTGTATTGCTTGTATGCTTTGTTAAACCAATACTCGGGTTTGTCAAGAAGGATTTAGGTCTTCATACTGGACAAATTTTTTCTGCCTTCCTCTGTGGCCTAGGTTGTATTTTACTTTGTAGGCCACTGTAAGTGAATAAATTCCTTACTCTCCTGTAAGTCTTCAGCATAGGCGCACTCTCTCTCACGCACACAGATACACACATATGCACTTGCAAAGAAACACACAGAGCATCTCCTCTACTCGTATCCTGTCCTGTGTAATTGTTTGTCTGGACAAAAGGGCCTAGAGAAATCAGGCACTGAGAGCAGGGGGATGGGAGCAGGGGAAACTGGGCAGGCAGGAAGAGCAGGCAGGAAAAGTAGTCTGTGCACTGGTAGCTTGGATGATCTCTCTATGAGATAATTCTCAGGATGTTCTCTTGTGAGAATTCCCATTCTTCTACAGACTATGTTATAGTTTCTAGGCAGTTTTTTAAACTTTTGTCCTCTACTTTCTATTCTTCACACTATGTACTGTGCAATGCTGCTGATATTTTCCCACATGGTGGCAGGTGTGTTATTCTAAAAATCAGATGGATTTTTTTTTGCTTGGCTGCTTCTTCTTTGTCATGCAATAGTCTTCTCTGCAATTCTTCAGGTTAACATTTGGTAATGTTTCTGGTCTTAGAAAATCCATTGCTCTAATTAAATGGTTTTCTGCAATGTGAAATGTACTATTCACTTAAATCATCCTCAGCATAAAGGAACGGAAGATGACAAATGAGAAAATGCATGGGGGTCTCAGGACGAATAAAAGTATGAAGCACTTTGCATTTGTTTGTGGAGTCAACCTCAGCTGACAGGTAAGCCCCCAATGAGTCTTTGTTTGCTCCACTCCCATGGCATGTGGTGGAGAATTGGAAGAGGAACAGTGAGAAAACTCAAGGACTGAGCTAAAGACAGTTTTCTGAGTGTAGAGGGAAAAAGAGGAAAAGAAAAAAAATGAACAAAGTGGTGCAAACTTAACTTACCACCAGTCAACCAATGCCCAGCCAGTTTCTGCGCACTGGTTACTTGGGAAAAAATTCCCCTGGATTAGCAGCTGAGCATGATGTTTTATGGTGTGGAATAGCTCTCTTCTCAGAAGAAGAGAGCTATTGAGTCAGCTGCTCTGCCTGCATCGTCTCTCAGTTTCTTGCCCATCCCCAATCTACGTGTGAAGGCAGAGTGAGAAACAGAGTCTTGGCACCATGCAAACAATGTCCAACAGTGGCTAAAGCATTTTTGTGTTATCAACATTGTTTTAAGAATGGAATAGAATGGGATAGAATATTTCAGTGGGAAGGGACCCACAATGATCATGTAGTGCAACAGTCAATTGTTTGGTCACAGATCTGAAACACAGAAACATATGGGTTGCTATGAAGAAAATTAACTCATGCCAGTAGGACCTAGTACAATATGAATAGAGTTTCAAGAGATGAAGAGTTTGTAAAACAGCTGAGGGAGAATTTGATAGAGGAGTATGCAGAAATCAAACAGGGTACAATTATTCCCCTTTTCTCACAACAACAGTTCATTGGAGCATCAGATGAAACGGTCAGGCTGCAGGTATAAATCAAAGAAAAGGAAGAGCTTTTACACACAGCATGCAGGAAAAGTCTGGAACTCATCATCAGCGCTCCTGTGGAGACTCTCTCTGTAAATGAGTTTGAAAAACTCTTAGGGAAATTTTGGAAGAAAAATCTATCAAGGGCTATAAAGCAGGATGCAGATGCAGCTTTTAGCTAAAAAAAAAAAAAAAAAAAAAAAAAAAATCCCCAAATGGCAGACTGCTGAGAACCATAGAAATAGGGAGAGAAAGTAGCACTATCTGCTTTTGCTGTTCCTAAGACCTCTCAGCATATCTTGTGTACAGGCCCCTTTCAGCAGTGGGATACAGGCCACATGGACCTTTGCTCTGATGAATTTTTCCTGATCTCTGTCATCTTTGCCAGGGCACACGCATTCTCTGAGGACCTGGAGTGCAGGGGATTTCCCATGGGGTTTAGCAGAGCACAGCGTGACTGCCAGGACCAGTCCCACCACCCCAGCCAGGAGCTGGGGAGCTGAACTGGGGTCCTGGGCTTTAGGCTTCTGAGGGAGTCCTGAGGGGATTGGACAGGGACAGTGAGGCCCATTGGCACTCCCAAGGCCAGCCTCTTTCCCAGCAAAGCATTCGCTTATTGTGCTTTGCTCTCATTCTTCTATTTCCTTAATGAATCTTTCTTTCCCTATAATCCTGTGACAAGATGAAAGATGAGAAGTGATCCAATCCAAAACTTGTAACAGCTTATCGTAAAAAGAGATATCAAACCACAGGAAAATTGACAACTTTTCTGTCAGGTGAGAATCTATCTTTATTTTCTAAAATAGTGGGAAATGTTCAGGATGATTCACGTCTTCTCTTGTCTCTGTTGAACAAACAGCATTACACAGGCTGTTGCACCAGTTGTAGGTTTTGGTGTCCAGGACATCATACGTATCAAGTAGAGTGGAGCTCCAGTTTGTAGTGTGACGGGTTAGCACAGGGTTAACTACACTGCAGGTGACTTATGCTTTTTCATTATGTACTATGACATTTTCTGGATGTGACAAATTTTTGAACATGTGCTTTTCTAGAAGATGACTACTACAGAGTTTCCTGTGACACTTCAGAAAAAATATATGATGATTACTAATTCATTTGGCACTGGTCTCTAATAATGTAAATCATGATGTTCTTCTGGGGCATTAGTGGATATAATCTCCTTCAAAAATCCTGCAAAATCCTCTGTCTCTTGTCTCAGTATAGTCAAGTATATCTGCTTTAGTGTATCTAGATTTGGCAGTGCTCCAATTTCTTTGATGTATTTTGTCAGAAAGAGACTTGACAAGTAGGTACCAGTGTTTAGGGATGAGTGAAGACAGTTTAATATAGATTATTTTGAGATTCAAAAGTTTGTCTTTTTTCTAATGTTCCTTCCCTCTTTTGCTTACCCTTACATGTAGTTAGATTGATGTTTATTTGATTTGGAAATAAAATCTCTGTATCTAAACTTAGAATATAGCAACACTTTGCTGGTTTTGCGGGAAAAAAAAAACCAAAAACCCAACAGGAAAAGAACCCCAACAAACTGAACCCAAGACTTTTTGATTTTCTCTCACAGTAACAGAAAGAAACAGATTTTGCATTTAAATTTTTTGCCAGCTGTGAGATCTTATTCAGTAACAGAAAACAATGAGTGACTAGTTTCAATGATAGTTTAAAAGACATGCTTGCCAAGTGTCTTACAATATTTGAAGCAATGGCATTTCACCATTTTTGATTTCTATTAAATTCTTTATGGGCAGAAACCCTCCTTGAATTATACAGTAGCATGTCTCTTTTTGTACTGAGGAATTTAGCTATTAGGGTCACAAAACTAAACGGTAAGCACTTGACATATATTGCTTCTGCTCATACAACATCATGACCAGGCCGATGGATCATAAAAAACTGAACACATAGGTAAGAGAAATAGAACTCCATTTTGCTGTCCTCTGCTGAGGTCAGAAGCAAATGTGCCCAGAAACACATCATACAGCTTTGCTGCTAGACTCCTTATTATGGTAGAGCACTAAATATGTTTACATTTTTCTGAGAAGTTTGCATTAAATAAAAAGTGTGTCTTAGTGAATCAGAGGGTAGTGAACCTTAAAACAGATCAGTTTTCTGAAGGTGGAATCAACTGTCCCTGTATCATTACAGGCAGAAATTTGTTCTTTTTTATCTTAAAATCCTCCAGCAATGGAGACAACTTAAACTATTAAGTATTCTACTCCAGTGCTTTGTTATGAATAGAGATATTCAGCTCGAATTATACATTTGTTGTTCTAAACTTTTTCCTCTGATTCTTTAAACTTTGATACAATTAGGTAGTTAACCATGCCCAAACATTCTTATATGTCTGTGGTTTTGTTTGGTTTTTTTTTTAAAAAATAATTCCAGTGCTACAATTCCTATTGAAATACAGATGGAAATGCAAGGAAACATTTATTCTGACTTATCACCCTCTTCCATCTTTTTGAAATTCCTTACTTTTTGCCTTCTTTCATCAATTATGCTTAGGTTGAATTAAATTTTGAAACCATATCACCTCTAGAAACCCAGTGATATCTTGGAAGGTATCATGCAGTCTATGCCTTACAGAGACAGTAAAGAAATAACGTGTTTCTCGGGAAAATGATTTTTTTCAGCATTAGAAATACAATTTGCTTATGTACTGGAGTTCTCACAGTTGAATACTTCATCTGGAAATTTCTGCTGAGAAAGGGTGCTTAATCACCCTCACTTTACACTTTTCTCTACCTTAACTTCCTTGTCCCATTTTATCCTATACCAAACTCTCTGGCTGCTTTAAAGAGAATATCTTTGTATGCGAAGACTGATTTTTAAGGATTTTTCTTTCATTGCTTATGTGTTGTTAAGAATCAACATGTGAAATGGCTTAGCAGCCTAAGGCCAGAGAGAGGCAGCAGGAAACAGAGACGCAGGAGTTCAGCTTTGTTTTTCTCCTACATGCCTGTTGGCAGTCCCTCCATATGTTGGGATTCAGTCTCCCCCAAACCAGAGCCTTAAGCCTACACAGTGTGTTGCGGCAGCAGAGCAGCAAGCATTCAAAGGTTTATCTCTAATAGATTTGATCACTCACTGTTTATGAAGCAGCATAGCTTGTGCTGATAATGAAAGACCTCCTCTTCCCTCCCCCTCCCAATTAGCAGGTCTTGTCTGTCTAATATTCCTTATGAAAAAGTTTTATGTCAGTATTGACAAGATGAGAAAAGGAAAATGAATTAACTTCACACAGCTTCAGTCTCATCCTGTGAAAAATTCTGTGGGAGCTGTTCTGTCTTATTCTCTAACACTACCCTAAACATGAGTAATACCTTAGATGTCAAAGATGACACACGACACTGACTTTAACATTTGTTTTCTGTTAGTCTAGAGTGTGTTCAGGGTGTTATGACTCACCAAACAAGACAGCAAAAAGCCCAAACATCCCACCCCTTTTCCCATCAGAAAAAATGAAAAAAACACTTACCTTCTCAACTTCCCTTCCAAGTAAGGAATTGGTTTATGGGAGTTGGCATTGTGAAGAAGAAGCAAATGCTGGAAATCCCAGAATTTCAAAGAGGCTTTGTTCTGCAATGAAGGAACTGAATCTCACGAGTTAGAGGTGTGATACCTCATACAGAGTAGTTAACTGTTCTGGGTTTCCTATTTGCAAAACGACATAGTAATACTTCTTTCCTTTCCTCTGTCTTGCCACGATCAATTCCAGACATTTCAAGAGGTGCTTCTTTAAGGCAGTCTGTGTGCATAAAACCCAGCCAAAGTCAAAGGGACAAAAAGATGAGAATGCTTTTAATCCCAGTCTAAACTGGGTATTTACTTTTTATCAATCATATTTAACGGGAAAGTAAATGTCAAGGAAATGGATGCCTACATTATTAGCTTTAATAGCTAAAAAGTGTAGACACAGAACAGAGCAGTTAAGAATGAAAACAAGGATCAGTACAATGTAATAACGATTTATAAAAGACCAACACAAAATCAATATATTGTTTAGTAGAGATTCAAGTAACTGATTAGAGAGTAATTCTGGTGTGCTACTGTTCACCTAGCACAAACTGTGGTGAGTCACATTGTGAATCATTTGCAGATGGTATTTTATTACAGGTGCCAGCAAACAAAGTTTTTGGCATCAAGTGAAAAGATTGCAAAACACTTTTTCTATAAAGGAATGCAATTTTGCAATCTATTGTTGGTGACACCATTAGGCACCTAATATTTTAGAGACTCACATTTGATAGACAAACTGTGTTAAGGTTTATTAACCTTTGCATTGATGGAGTGCACTTCATCTTCGAGTGGCAAACCAACCCATTTACTTCCTATTCTTTTATTTCGCTCCTTTTCTTCTCCCAGTTTTGAGTCACATACACCTGGTACTGAAAGAAAAAAAAAATACTAAGAGATAATAAAAATAAAAACTTAAAGGACATGGCCAGAGTTTGCAGTTGTTTTTTTCTCCATTAGTTATCCAAAGCCTTAAGTTGTCTTCATGCCTGCAGTTTGCCCATCTGTGAGAAGATCATCCAGGTTTGTAATTCCAGTTTGATATTTTTAGCAAAACAGCAAAACTGAAATAAAGATCCAAACCTGATAATTGCACTAAACTCAAAGAAAACAGGTGCCATGTGCGAGTTCCTATGGGTTTTGTGGGAGATTGGGTTTTTACTTCCAGAAAATGGATCCTTTTAAGGAGCAAAGTCTTAAAAGCTCACACAGAGCCGTGCTCATCAGCAAAGATAAATATCAGGGCTCTTGGGTGTCATGTCTAGAGCCTCATGGACAGTGGAATGCAATTAGATATACTTCCTCTGTGGACTTCAAAAACCTTCCAGTAGGCTTTATTACATGGCACCTTGTTTTCGAAAATGATCAATATGTACCACTTGCTTGAAGACATCTCTATCCAGAACAGAAATCAGACCAGCATGCATTTAAGTTGTTAAGTGAGAGGCCTCACCAAAAAGACAATTAGAACAAGCAGCAGATGCTTGAATTTTTCCTGGGCATGGTGAGTTTCTCAAGAAACTTTCAGTGTATGAATGTCAAACATACAAGAATATAAAAAAATGACTAGTTTTGAGGGGTTGTCTAACAAACATGATATTATTTCCTGAAATACTGAAGGACCTTTTAAAAATTACTATCTTCCTATAATAATTCCATAGACTTCTTTTAGACAGTAAGAACACTTTTGTGTCTGACTTTGTCTTCTCAAATAGTGCCTAACTATTGAATATTTGCACAAGAATATGTTTTCCAAAGCCTTCCACATGTACCACAATGCTGTAGAACACATCTGAAAGTAATGTACTTACACAGGTCTCCAAAAATGCTTGTTCTGCTAATAAGATTAGCTGAAATAAGATTAGTTTGTCAGGATACCAGATTTTTTCTCATTATAAATTATTACTACATCCTTTAAGTTTTTTTCAGAAAAATTAATTTAATGTAGCAAATATCTTTTGAAAGATTTGCGCATGTCTCATCTATAATGGTGGATTATTAAATTAGATTGCTGTTCACTGTGTTCGAACAAGAAAGCATCATAACAATTTCATTACTGACAAGTACAAATTCTTGTTTTTACAAGATCAGCTTTTTCAACTCCCAGCATTGCTGATAAAAGCATGTGTCTCAGCCTGAAATGGAGACCTTCATAAAAATGACCTCACACATTTTAAAAGAAAAGGTAAACTTGTAAGAAATAAACCAGAATCAGATGCTAGAACTAATTGCTAAAAAGTGATTGACTGTATAGAAACCTCTTATTGGACATTACTAAGTGTTAGTTATATAGTTAAGCTATGTTTAATTAGCTGCTTACAATTTATTTTAATGGTTATTTTAAAATGTCAAACCTGTATGGCTCACGTATATTTGTCCTGCAAAATGCAACTGACATTCTGAAGCTGATTATTCTTTAAACTCTCTATATTGGGAAAGCACTAGTAGTACCTTTCATTAGGGAACATATAAGAAATTAAAAACTTTGAAATGCAACATTTTGACACGCAAATTATTATACAGTAGCTTGTTGAAAGTTGCTAAAAATGTTAGTTCTTTAGCATATACATAGTTATTGACCATGTTAGATCCTTGCTTATATGTTTCATGAAATGCTCAACTGTGGTGTCTTGTAAGGAAAAAACACTTTAGAAGCTCATATTTGCATTTGCGTGGGTGAACAGAAGGAAACAGAAGAAAATTCCCACCCAACAATTATAACTTGTCTTTAAATGAGAAGGATTTGATCCACAACATTCATCACTGTAATTACAACTAGAATGAAATTGCTCATATATAAACATAGGTTATTTCCTGATTTTGTGAGAATTTTATTTATCAGTTTTATTCTATGCTGCACATATTTAATATTTCCTTGTATTAGACATGAATATTAATTAATGCTTACTAGTGCAAAACATACTAATTAAAAATTATTTTAAACAATGATCTGGAATAGATATGGTTGCCAAATATCTTCATCTAGGTGCCTTTTCCATCAGTTTTAGATGAATGGGAACTAATTTTGACATGCAGTTTAAGTATTTGGAGTAAAATTGTAACAGCTCTTATGAAGGTTCTGTCATCATTGATGATAAGAATTGCGTTTGGAGGCAAACGTTATTTTCTTGACTCATATCTGTGTGGGCACTGCCAGACATCTCCTTTTTATACGCATGTTACTGAAGTCACAGTGAATAAAAAACCAAGCGAGCATGGGTTTGCTTTCTGTTTTATTTTTTTAGAAAAAACACAGGACAGCATTGATAGCGTCTGACTTAACTGATCTCACCTAACTCTCCATCAGACCTGTTAGTCTTTTTTTCAAATCTGGAAGGGAAAAAATAATTACATTGCTATTTATTTCACCTGTGTTGAGCATTCCATTCTATTTTAGAGTAGACACAATATGCCTATTTCGAATTCAAAAATTAGGACAATACTCACAGGCACATGGTGTGATTCGTGGGGCTGCTCTGTGTGGGGTAAGGAGTTGAACTTTGATGATCATTATGGGTCCCTTCCAAATCTAGACATTTGGTGATCTTTAAAATGGATTTGACATGCCTGTCTTTCAAATGAATGCTTAATATTAATTGCCTAATTTGACATAGATAAAATTCCCTCATAATATTTAGCAGGTCTGGATCTTAAAATGTAGATTGGGATCACCTTTTACATATATCTTACATGCCATATATTTTTAAAGAGAGGACGTGAGTAGCATTCCTTCTGATTTTGTTTTTGTGCACATTTACACATAGGAAAACTATTCTCATCAAAAAGTCAATAGTTCAGATCACCTGAATTTGCATGAAGAAAAATTTTGGGGTTTATTTCCTGGTATGTATACCAAATGATCCAAGTTTTGCTCTGAATTATAATGGTCTAAACCCATTACAGACATAGTGACTTCAATAATTATAATTAATTATTTTTCTATTTCCATAAGATAAGTCATATATAATAGAAAATGGAAAAAAACCCTCTCTCTCATTACCAGTGATTTTTTTTCAAACTAATCTGTTCATAATAAGTAACATGGTCCTTTTTTTAAGAATCTGAGTAGTCTACATTAGTTCTCAAAATAGGAGTTATTATTATGTCGGGTCTCAAACTGAAACATTATCCACAAAACTGGTTTTATACATTAACATTCCTTCTGGCAAGGTAGACTGAAGACTAAAATACTTCTCCAACAAAATTCTTGTAATTTCACATTATTCAAGTATTATCTGAGATGGAGAACTATAGTGATTTATTGTGGAAAAATTAAGAGGCCTATTACTTGCCATGGAAAGTACAGAGATACTGTTAGTTTGACATAAACCACATAAAGATATTAAATGTGACTCTAATTAGTTTTATTCACCACTCGAGTCTCTGCAGTTGGATTCCTTTGATGTCAGCCTCCTTCTATCTAAGATGAGTAATGGGAATGGTTAGTGAACAATATTTCATACTGCCACATTCCAGTAGAAGTGGTTTCCACTTGTATGCAGTGTTCCAGTGGATGCACTTTGATAAAATGGTAAAACCGAGAAGCTCATAACTATCTCATTTCTTGACACACAAAATCCTGCAGATTGGTGATGCATCAGCATGAGCAAAATTACTCTTTGCTAATACAATGAACCTGTTTATTATAACACTATGCTCACTTAATCACTGTTGTACAATAAATTATATTTGTTACGTACTTACATACTGCTACTCAGCAAAAAAGGCACACTGTAGAATCCAAAATATCCTTAATTCAACTAGGTAAAACCAAATTTCCAACTTGTTAAAAACACCCTCAAAAAACCCAGAAACAGCCAGAAAGGATCTGAACCTTGCTCTAAAAGTTCTGGATCCTAAAGTGCAAGCTATCTATTGATAGCTTATCTGCATACTTGCTCCTAAACTAGTCTTGACTTTGGTAAATTCCCTGGACTAAGGATATGTAAAAGCTTGCTGTGGGTTGACCCTGACTGGTATCTGTCTGGCTGCCAGACACCCACCTACCTGCTCTCTCACTCCCTTTCCTAAACAGGACACGGGAAGAAAAGAAAATGGAACATCTCATGGCTGAGAAAAAGACAAAGAGACCAATTACTGATCAATTACCAATTACTGTCACGGGCAAAACAGGCTTGTCTTGGGGAAAATTAATTTAATCTTTTGCCGATTTATTGAAAAGTGAGAAACAAAGATGAATTGAAACAATGTTTGCCACACAATCCCTCTTTCTCCTAGGTACAATTTCACTCCTCTATTCCTGACTCCTTTAGTTCCTCCACCCCTACCAAGCAGAACCGGAGGATGGAGAGTGAGAAGTTGAGCTCCTGTCTGCCACTCCCTCATCCTCACATTTTTTTCCTGCTCGTCACACTTTTTCCCTGTTCTAATGTTGGTCCACTCTATAGTTAGTCCTTATGGATAAAGCTGCTCCACCTTGGGCTCTTCTCCACATGCTGCATTTCCTTCAGGAAATATTTACCTGCTCTGGTGTGGCCTTTTCCATGGGCTACATGAAAACACCTGCTCCAGGTCCTGGAGCATCTTCTCTCCAACTTCTCTGAACTTGGTGTTCACAATATTAGTATTTTCCTCACTGCTGTGCATCCTTTTTTCCTTCTTAAATGTGTTTTTCCCAAAGCACCCCCAGGCTGAAGTGTTCAGCAGTGCTCCGTGGTGGGTCTGTGGGAGCTGGCAGTGCTCCCACAGGACAGCCCCTGTATTTTCCTCACAGAGGCCATCCCTGCAGCCCATCAGCTGCCAGCACCTGGGCATGGCCACTGCCAAAAAATATATTTGACTAAAAGAGACTCCTAATTAACCGGATGTTGAAACTTCTTAACGAGGAAGTAAGTAAGTAAATAAA
This sequence comes from Acanthiza pusilla, assembly GCA_036630365.1. Lineage (NCBI taxonomy): Eukaryota > Metazoa > Chordata > Aves > Passeriformes > Acanthizidae > Acanthiza > Acanthiza pusilla. Next base: position 34,726,961 of record JAXCHO010000036.1, on the reverse strand, counting down.
ATATGTTCATACCCCTTGTCTCTTCTCACAAGGAACATGTTAATTGTATTTCACATTGTCTAGTACTTTGTGTGTGGCTTGCTGAATGAAAAAGACAATGGAAAATGCTGTATTAAATTTGGTTTTGAGAGAAATTGGCCGTCTGGATCAACATTTACCAGATATGTCAGTGCCTGTGTCAGAGGGAAAGGGCTTACTGGCTTATGATAAAAATCTGCTTTGTCAGCAAAAAGGGTGTATCTGTAATTAAAAATATCAGTGTGCTGAGTATAATTATTTCAAATAAAAATGAAAGGTGGTATTTTCACTGGGATGTTTTCTAGGATATAATTGCACTAAAATATTGCTTAATAATTTTGCAAAATCATAGAATGGTTTGGGTTGGAAAGGACCTTAAAAGTCATCTAGTTCCAACTCCCCTGGCATGGAAAGAAACACCTTCCACTAAACCAGGTTCCTCAGAGCCCATCCAGCCTGGCCTTGAACACTTCCAGGGATGGGGCATCAACAGCTTCTCTGGGCAACCTGTTCCAGTGTCTCACCACCCTCGCAGCAAAGAACTTCCTCCTAACACATAATCTAAACCTACTATCTTTTAGTTTGAATCCTTTCGCCCCTGTCCTGTGATCCTGTAAGTCTTGTTACTGGAACTTCCCTTCAGTTACTGGAATGCCACAATTAGATCACCACTAAGCTTTCTCTTTGCTGGGCTGAACAAATCCAATTCTCTCAGCTTTTCCTCATAAGAGAGGTGTACCCTCCCTCTAATCATCTTGGTGACCTTCCTCTGGATCTTCTCCAACAGGCCCATGTCTTTCCTGCGCTGGGGACCCCAGAGTTGGATGCTGCACTGCAGGTGGGGTCTCACCAGAGTGGAGTAGAGGAGCAGAATTCCCTCCCTTGTCCTGCGGGCCACACTGCTTTGAATGCAGCCCAGGGCACAGTTGGCTCTGGGCTGAGAGCTCACATTGCTGGCTCATGTCCAGCCCCTCACTGATCAGCACCCCCAAGCCCTTCTGGGCAGGGCTGCTCTCCAGGTGTCCATCCCCCATCCTGTGTTGACACCAGGGCTTGCCCCGACTCAGGTGAAGCACCTTCCACTCGGTTGTAATCCATTTGAGATTCCCATGGCCCCACTTCTTGAGCTTGTCCAGGTCCCTCTGGATGGCATCCTGTTCCTCAGGTGTGTCAACACTACCATTCAGCTTGGAGTCATCAACAAGAGAAATATGAGTCAACTAAGTAGTTTTCTAGATGAAAAGAAAAATCTAAGTAAGTTAGTATTGCTGTTACATTTATAATTTTCAGCACTGGAATAGGATTTCTTATAAGCAGTAAAAAGAAACCAAAAGGAAATGTGAATTGCAATTGAGAATAATGGTGATGGAAGCAGAACTCATGGTTATGCTGACTAGAGCACAGGTTCCAGTTTAGGCTGCAGCTTAGAAAAAGCACCCAAAAAGTGTTGAAGAATAGCTCCTAAAGAGACAGCAAGGTAAAGAGAATATTCTATTTCATGTATAAGAGCAATATGAAATTTTTCTGTTATGACCTTAATGCCTTTCTCTTTTCTTCTTTTTTTTTTTTTTCCTGAAAAGCTGGGTAAGACAGTGCTGAAATGAGTTCTTAATTAAAATTAAGTGAATTAAGGAAACACTGATTATTCTCTGTTATCTTGAAAACTATCTTTTCCTTTAGAAAGAAAAATGAAGAAATCAAAGGTCTGTTTAGTCAAAGAAATACCAGGATAAATTTTACTTAGCTAATTACTATTTTTGTATATTTTTAGACTCACAATATGATAATAAATAGTGACACATATTTGAGAAAAGCCAAAATTTAACAAGAAACTAAAATAGCCACCAGTATTTTGATACTGCAATGTTTTAGCCTGTAAGATAAAAAACTATTTAGGGAGTAATTAAGTAAAGTAAATAAAATACATATCAAAAACTGTTTTGAAAAAGCATTTCTTTGTGTTCAAGCTGATATATTTCCTACTATACCTCTTCCCTGTTATGTGTTAAAGCAAACAGCACAAAGGCATAAGTCTGGATTGAAGACTGCTTTGCCTTAAGAAATGAGGTAATATTAACTCTGGCATGTGATTTCCACTAAAGTAAATTTTGGTTTTCTTGTGATAATTTCAGTATGACTAGAAAGAAATGAACTTGTGAAAAGTTAAATGTATTGAGTAGGACAATTATAGTATTAGTGTTATCTGTCTGTAAAGAGGAGATAAAATATTTTAAAAGCACAAAGAATAATTCCAAAAGATGTGCCTAGTTAAGATTTAAGTGGGTAGTCCTGCCAAGATTTAATATTTAAAGGAAGAATAAGCAAAAAAAAATACTAGTTTAGGGTTGAAGAATGAGCCATAATGTGTTAAATTAGGACAGTCAAAAATAATGGCTGAGATTTTCACTGGTTCTCCATTAGACCTGTCTGTCTAATTGAACATTAATGGGATTTGGGTATTTTGTTCCCATGTGCCTGAAAATTTCAAATGTAGTTACTAGCAGAGAGAAATAAAGAGCAGAACATGAGATGGAGAATTGCACATAAATGTCAGAAAATAAAAAGAGTAAACTAAAAGCAAATCTTTCATATGCTGAAACCATAACCATGGAAAGTATCAGGAACACTTGCTGTTGGGCTAAAGTGTTAGAGGAGAATCAGGAATGCACTTTTTCCAGAGTTCATATGAGAAAGGGGCCAGTACCTGCTGGTAACAGTGGTGTGGATCATACACTGACAATGTAATGTTTCGGAATATGCTTGTCAGTGACCTAGACTCATACCTCCCTGAACAATTTTTGCTATCATATCATAAAAACAAAGATATAATTTTCTCAGCAACTAGTAAATGTACCAGAAAAAAAAAAAAACAAACCAACAAACCAAAAACCGGTTGCCCACAAAAAGGCTAAAACACAAATGATTTCTTATAAAAGCAATTTTTTCTATTTTTTAGAGGATATTGGCTCAGTTTGTTCATCTAATCCTGAAGGAAGTCATGTCCACCAGAAAAACATAAACTGCATCAAGCTAAAGCATAGAAACACAGAGAGTGCTTAATTAATCCATTGGAGAGAAAGTGAGAAGCAGGGACAACTGAGCTTCAGAGGAGTTTTCCAAAGAAAAGAAATGGTTTCCCTTGGTGCAGGACTTGTGAAGCAGAACATCTTCAATTTGCTGATGGGAATGAGAGCCTGCTTTGAAAGCTAATTAATTGTATTACCTAGCCATAGCTGCGCAGACCTTCTCTGGAGCCATGCTTGGGAATAACAGAACTTTCCATTGTAGCACATAACTCTGGGGCTTCAGGCAGACCCTACACCAGCAGAGAGACTGCGTTGTTACTTCTGTGGTTTGCTTGCTAAGTATCCACTTAGTATATCTGGGTTTAGATCCATGTAACAATTTACACAGTTGGTGAAGTGAGCACTGACAAAACACAGTCCAAGATCTCTTTATTCCTTCAGCACATTCCTGCCAGTCTCACTATGCACCTATTTCTGGGATAAGAGGTGACACTTTATATCCCTCCTTATGATGGCCCACACCAGCTATATTTGCAAGCTGTATGAGTGTTTCCTCATCCCACATTTGCAGGAAGTTTGTAAAAATAACTGTTGAATCTCAGAGTTTTCAAGAACACTCATTCTGTCATGAACATAGGAATATAATTTCAAAGTAGAATAAAGCAGCCACAGAAGGTGAGGCATCAGAACAGAAGAGAGTTGTTTCCTGCAAAGAAAGGTGTTCTTTAGCTTCTGTCTTCACCTCAGAGGGAGGTGAGGATAGGCAATCCCCTCAATGGCAGGGTCACTGCTTAGACCCTTTTTGAATAAATAAAACTCTACCGCTGTTATTTGAACTGGCTGACATTTCTGAACCATTCAAAACTAACAAAGTCCTAGCAAAATCTTATGCTTAAGCAAATATGCTCACTTGTTGATGTTGCATAAGCCCAGTCTTAGTTCCATCTCTTCTTTTTCCAGTTCTCTAAGTGACTGTGATTTGTTTTTTTTCCTGGAGAAATTCTGCCTTAAAAATGTTGGCATTAGCTATGTGAAATACCAAAGCCAAAACTGAGGATTTTGGAGAGATACCTAAAAATCCCCTGTGTGGTTCTGGAAACTTTAGTGTGGAAAACAAAATGTAAAGGACTTCAAAATATGATTTTTGTGACCTCTCCATCAGCAAATGTTTTCCTATAATTCAGCTGGCAATATATAATAAGTGGTTGATAATATCAAATATATTTCTTGTTATCTGAAAATGGATTCTGAGGCTCTTTGATGTTGAGGAAGCTGAGATGTAAGTAATAATGTATATCTGCATATTTTGGAACCATCCATAATATAATTATGAATTTAATAAAGTACATTCATCTATATAATTTAATGTTCTTTGAGTTCTTAACATCTAGTGCCACAGCTGTTTGGAAAGACACACCAATAATGCATTTAAAAAATTTGGCATGCAAAAAGAAACTTCTATGAAGCTAAAGGTACATTTATTCAGCAGCATTTTAAACTTGGGAAATTTCTAGTACTTTTGTATGTAAGTTTTGGCCTTAGGTATACAGGCTGTATTTTATAATGCACGTCTTACAAGAAAGCTCTGAATACAAGCACTCTGCAGTCTATTACAATGACAGTTTTAATAATCAGGGGAAGTAAACATAAGTGTTTTCATGTTTTTCTGGTCCAGGGATGGAAAAAGAAACTGAAATCAGGACACTACATCAAGAGCCAGGAGCCGTGCATTTGTTAATTTTGAAAGGAATACATATATTTGAACTTGAATCATTTTGCTACCAATATTTCCCACAAACAAACAAACAAACAAACAAAAAAAATCAGATCAGAAACAGTAATGAACCACAGGTTTATAGTGAGAGTTATGTGAGGAGATAAACTTCTAATAAGAAATGTGTTATAGCTGTCATTGCAGAAAGCATGCAGAGGTGGACAGAAAAAACAATGACCTGGTATTTTAATAGTTGGCTTGGACTGATACAGTAAAAACAGAGATGGTGCTTCTTTGCCTATAATATTGATCTCTTCAATGAGTATGATGAGTGGAAGCCATATAATATAGGTGCTTATTGTGATCTTTTCTGGGATTAACCATCTCTTCCATCAGGAGCACATCTCATTCCTTAGTGATTCATTTGTCCAGTGATATGATATTTGGACTACACCCTTCAGCAGCAATAGGGCTTTCAGCCAAAATATTGAATGTCTTAGTTCAGTCTCTGAGGCATGCACAGATGAATTTCAATCTACTCCCTAAAATATCTGTCCCTGAACATATTTCAGTGCCACAAGATCACATGTTCTGTTGCTGCCAGCTCAGCATTTCTGGCTTAGCATTTTAGAACTCTCTGTGATATTGGCTGGTCTTTGGTTCAAACAATCTCCTGGTGTGATCTGAATCTTGCAGGTTTAGATTTTAAACTTCTCGAGTAGAATATAACTATCCCAAAATATTAGAGTACATGATCTTTATAACTTGGCACTTAATCAGGATTAGTCAGAGCCTTTTTTTCTTTATTTCTGATATTTGAAAATGTGCAAAGATCCTTGAACTCTTATGCAGTAAATGAGTAAGTACGTACCTCTATGTTCAGTAGTCCGCAGCAGTCAACTTGCCAACAGTTTGAGAATTCCTGGCTAGAAAAGGAATCAAACAAGAAAACACAGCTATGTCATTATGGAAATTATTGGTGAGCTAAAGAATTAAAGGAAGAGAACTTTAAAAAGGGTTATTTAAGATGGAGCTACAGGTACAACTTTTCTCTCAGTATGTTCCTCTACTGTAGACTGATACTAGCTGAGAAGAAACACCAGGGGGGGCACAATAACTTATTCATTTTTTCAGTCTTTTCTAACCTCTGTCAGAAATTAGTTATAGAGAGCCCAAGGGAGGTCATATTCCAGTGGGGGCATCTGCAAGCTTAAAATGAAGCATATTAATTGGTGCTTAATGATTGAAGAAAATGCTGATTCCTGAAGCCAAGCCAGCTTCTCAGAGTCTGGATGGAATTGATTTCTGCTGTGCTTGTATTCATCATAAACATGAACTCTATGCTTATAAGATGCTATTTTTTAAAAATATATCAGAGCATAATGATTCCTCTGGGAGAAGTTTAAAAGTCCATAAACACAATTCCTCAAGAGAAAAAAAGAGACACAGAAATACAAAACTTCATGAACTGAATTCACTTTAAGATTTCGGACATAAAAAGTCAGAATTCAGTAAAAGCAAATAATCAGTTGATTTGGATGTGTTGAGGGGTTGATGTGCATGTGGGTTTTGTCTTTGTGAGCTTTTAAAGACCTATATTCAAAAACAAATTTAACATCCAGGAGAAAACCCCAAATACACAGCAACTCACCAGGACCTGTTTCTTTCCAGTCAATTAGTCTCTGAGTCTGTTGTCTAAAATATCTCTGCACACAGGAATGTTACATAAGAACACAAAGCTGAACCATATACAACTTCCACATTTCAGTGTTAATTTTAATGCCTAGGCAAAAATAATTTTAAAAAAAGAAAATAGAAAAAATAAAAAAAAAAGCAGGAGAGTAGAGAAAAATTAAGCCAGTATAAGAAATTGTTTGAAAGAAAAAAATGCAGCAAAGAAACAGAAATGCTAGAAGTGGTCAATGGAAGCCCTGCCCACGAAGACTGACATAATAACTTGTAATTTCTAATGTGAATGCTTGTAAAGCATTTGAAATTCTTGGTAGGACATATTATTAAGTGTGCAATAGGTTACTATCTCAGCATTGCGAAGGACCAAGCAAGATTCTGCTCTTTTCCCCTGTTTGTTTCTGAACCACTTTGTTGTTTCATCAATACCCTGCTGGTGGTACAATGTTCACCTGCCATTTCATACAGACAAAAGATTCCTGGGCAGATGGCTGACTCCAAACTACTGCTGACCAATTTTAGAACAGAGATGCAGTTCCTAATGAGAACAGGCATTTACGTATTTCTCATGTAAATTATTACTTCAAACTAGTACTCCCCAAATCATTACAATCCAATATTGGATTCCCTGTAAAAAATGGAGTTGCTAGGCAATATGACTGGCCAGCCCTTTTCTTGTGAGAGCTGACTTTAAAAAGTACTTTATGTATTTATGGTAGTATTCTGAAATACAAACTATTTGTATTTAAATATGATTGCAGACATGTTAAACTAATGTTTCATATCAGCCAAAAAAAGTAAGATATATAATTTGAATTTTTCTTGTGAATTACAAACTTTCTCATTTTGGGACACATTTTCCACTGCAGTTTTGCAGGCAGAACCACCAGAGAACATTAATTAGCATGTCTTTAGGATGTAGTGGATTTTAATGGCACAACTGGAAAATCGCCCACATATCCCTAGAAAATTATAAGCAGAGATTTTCCAGCTGAAACAGAAAAGCAGATGGATAAGTATGAAACTAATGTTATTTCTTCTGGGGCCAGAATGTCAAAGTGAATATCTAATGAAGCTTCTTCTTTTTTTTCCTTGAGCACAAACCATACAATACAGAAATATATCAAGTATCATTTTAAGACAGGAACGTAAAGAGGACTTGAAGTCATTTAAATGTATATTAGAAAAGAGTGAAGAGCTGGAGCTTTACTTAGAGATAAGAGTAAATAAAGTCCTTTACTCATTTTATGCATGCTGGGTTACAGCATAGTCTGACTTATATTAGAAATCAGTCTTCAGTCATAGAATTCAGATCAGGATGCAGCTCTCTGGAGACTGGATTCTGGGTCATCTATCAAGGGCAGACGATTCAGGGGGGCTGCTTATCATTTCACACCCATTTCACAAAGTAGCAAGTAAATTATTATTTTCCCTAAATTACTTACGTGAAAGTTGTTTCTAAAGACTGGTCTGGGAAAGGTTATTGTAAAGAGTGGAAATAAAAGTTCCTCTAAATTGAAAGGTTTGTCTCTGCAAAGTCAATTTCATGTGTGCAGTATTGACAATATTTCAATAAATAACATTATTAAAGTGTTGTGCGATGACAAAATAGCCTATTACAATGTACATTAAGTACAGCGATGACTTGAGCTTACAGGATCCAGGATCAGGACTTCTTAGACTGCTGGCTAAAAGAACACTGGCAAGGACACCAGGATAAGCATGAATATAGTACTACTGGGAGTCTTTTGACTTCCATCTGTCAAGAAAGGCAAGCAGATGTGGCTTCCCTGTAACACCTCATTGAAAGGATAACAACTCTAACAGCACAGTACCTTGCCAAAGACCATGGTTGCTGATTTGCTTATTTGGTTTCACAGAAATAATTTTGTACCTTCAGCAACAAGTTAGTGAACTTGATCAGCCATATAATATCTACAAAATTGGTGTCCTTAGAGAAGAGATTATATATATTCATTTAAATAAGTGGTTTCAGAGAACACAGCGAAATTAAGTCAGTAATTACTTGCCCCATGCCCAGGCTATGAACCAGAAAAGGTTGCCGAGGGGATTTCTAATTATATCTCTTTTAAATGGATTTGAAAAGGCTAAATACTACCAATGTCAATGTCTTGATCTATCACAGAAATGACCTGCATCTATACCTCTAACACAGCTGTAATAATGCAGCAGTAAATATTTGTGATAACAATATTACAACTTTTTTCCTAGATTCTTGGTATGTCAAAATCTGAGGTGATTGAGGTTGCATATGATAGTAACATTGTGTGTTTCATGCTTCAATCACTTTTACCGAGTTTATGGCAAACTACTATGCTTGCCCTTGCATTAAACATTGAAGTTTCTTGGAATAAAATATTATCTTGCTGTTCCAAAAATGTCCACATTTAATTCTTGAACTGTCCCAAATACATACAACATAATGCAGTAATAATTAAGTTAAATTAACCTATGCAAAGCTTCCTGCATAAGCTAAATTACTTTTGATAGTTGAATTGGCTTGATAGGTCATTTGTTATCTCCAGAGAATACTATAACCTTCTGTATAGTTCTTAGTACCTATATTTATCACAGAAAATATCTCATCTTTAAATCAGAAGCTGAAGTGAACACAGCTGAAAGTAAGGGAAAGTATTAGATGCACTTACCTCATTTTCACTCTTAGAATCAAAGAATCACAGCTGTCAGAAAAGACCTTTAGGATCATCAGCTCCAACCAGCACCCTAGTACCACCACCATTAAACCATGTTCTCAAGTGCCATATTCACATGTTTTTGAATACTTCCATGGATGGTCACTCCACCACTTCCCTGGGCATCCTGTTCCAATGGTTTGTGAAGAAATGTTTTCCTAATATCTGAACTAATCTTGTCCTGGCACATTTTGAGGCCGTTTCCTCTTATCCTGTCACTTGTTACTTGGGAGAAGAGGCCAACCCCCACCTGGCTACCACCAAAACTGAACACAGCACTCGAGATGCAGCCTCATCAGTGGCAAGGAAGAGGGAATGATCACTTCCCCAGTTCTGCTGGCCACACATTATGATTATAGTCAGGGTCAATATCCTGATCTAGATGGACCTTTAGATCTTGTTCCCTTTCATGGTTTGTTTTTACATATATACTAACTGTTCAAAAGGGCTTGTGTATTGTGGAACATCATTGTTTTATTGAGACTTTATATATTTCCTGTTTCCTTTCTGTTTTCAGTTAAAGCAAGCATGTTTGATCAGGTAACTGTTACTTTGAATATTTCATATTTTCTGTTCTAAATTTTAATTTTGAGCATCAAAAGTTCAAAGGTGGTATATTCATGGATGTGTCAAAAGAGAAGTGAAAATGGAATCTGACTCTTCTGCCAAATAATGGTGATTAATGATGATTAATGTGGTGAAGCATTGGACTCTTCATTCCAAATAGCAATAATTCCATTTCTAGTAAGGAGATGAGAATGGCATGCACAGTAGGATCTTTTGATGTAAGCACTTCTCACTAATTCTAAGAGATGGAATTCTGTATTAAATAATAAAATAGGAAAGGTCTCTGATGAATTAAGAAAAAACCCTCATAATCTGAAAGAAAAATAGTTCATTTACAACCGTAATTGATCCACCATAGGAGAAATTGAAATTATTCAACAATTACAACAGAGTAATTCACACCTTTTTTAAAAACTTGTATTTTTTGTTGTTTGGCTTGCACAGCTGACGGCTCATTAGTGTTTCATTAGAAGGAAACAGTGGATGAATTCTGATTACTACAGGACAAATGTATGTTATCTCTGGTCTTAACAGGCTTTCTCTTTTTCTCCATATATATAATTGATGTCTAATCAAGTAGTACCACGTATAAAAGTTTCTGTGTTAAGCGCAACTTCTTTATTCTCATTTTCACAGTTCCTTTTGCAATGCCTAATTCACGTTATTGTAAGTGGAAATTTAATGCAAGCTAAGACAATGACAGAAACAGGAACTGTCCCCAATAAGAGCTATCAGAAAAAGCATATAATAGTAAACAGAAAACAAAGATAAATACATACACTCAGTTCAGTGTTCATGTGTTAAGACTACTAAGGAAGGAACAGAATATAAAGTTCTACCACAACCAACTAATCAGAAACACCCAAGTGATATAAGATGTCATGGTGAAGCAGCCCTGACTGCTCCACAGACCAGAGTACAGGCAACAGTAACTCCTACTATTGTGTATGAAAAGTTCTCTCACATATTAGGGAGATGTCTTCACTGAGTATTGGTAGGAATTCTCTTGTTTTTGTTAATGAAATGTCCTGTCTGGTATCCCCATCTTCCCTTATATATAATATGTGGCGCTTTGATCATGCATTACTAGGCGGTGGGAGAGAGTAAAGTTAGCTTCCTTTTTTGACTCTTAGACAGACATAGCAAGCACCAATGTTAAAAAGTCATAGGCACTCTTTTTTAGGGAAGAGATTATGTTATTTCTGACTTAGTGTTTGGATAAACCACTGCAGAATGCCTGGCTTTGTTTCTGGTGGCCTCTCTGCCCCGCTGATGACAAGAACTATCAGAACTTCCAGTGATATGGAAAAGAAAATGGCACATTTCTTTCTAACTTTTTCAGAGTATATTGGACATGATAAATGTAAGAAAACTGTATGAATGTGCTTCCAGATCTTAGAGATAAAGTGTTCCTGTGCCAAAACATTATTCAAATGTGATGAAAATTGTTTCCGAAGATGTTGTAGGTGGTAGAGAGACTGATAGCCCTATTCAAAACACTTCAAACTCCCTACCAAATACAGTTAAAAAATAACATGACACTGGTTTGACACAAATTGCAGCAGACTATACATTTGTCATTCCCATTACTAAACAGAAGCCAGGAATTATGGGCTGACATGCTTCTCATTCAAGTATGTCTGAGAAACTTAGATGAGAAAATAAATGAAACAGTCAATACTACTGATATGATTAATATAGGGTCTGGTTTGGGCTGACTTTACAAGTGTGCAAGAAATTGCTTGTTGGACATCAGAATATTGTCATTGTGCAATAATTAGGAGATTATGGCTGTGAAAAGCACTTTCAATGTCAGTGAATCTGACTGTGAGGCAGCATATTTGAGAAGCATTTGTATTTACAGTGGAACTGAGTATGCTCTTTTATTTTTTGATTTGATATTTATAGAGAGAAGTTGAAGAAGGGGCTCAAGCTCACTTTGTAACAGCTCCTGATGCTATAAATATGTTCCTCTTGTATTAACCACAACCATGTTCTGAAAGCAAACTTAAACAGCTCTAAGTACAGACTCAAGTATAGCCCTGTAAAAAGCAGTAATGGACAACCTCTGTTAATACTTAAGAAGCATTCATAAGGTCTTTATAACTTGTAGAGTGCTCATTTTCTATGGCTTTGTGAGCAGTTTAACTTACAAAGTATGGAGGAATCACATAGAAGCAACAAACATAAAGTAAATTCTTCATAATACAGTGGAAAGACACACTGTGAAAAGGTTCTACTATCAATGCTAGTAGATTTTTTTCTACAATCTAATCCTTTGCAGAGCAGTTATAAATGCCCCTGGCATTATAATTCCTCTTCATACTAAAAGAGAAATCAATAACATAAAGTTTAAATATAAATAGTTTTATTTGTATTTGTATGCACTTGCTGGAATACAGATCTAAGCAGTTATCACTTTCACATGTATCATCTTAGCATTGTTGTTGAGTAAACCAGACTAGGGATTTTACTCTGAACATAGAAGAGTTTAGAGATGGGGACACATTTTACCGATAGGAAAAATTCTGCTACCTTGAATAAACCAAACTAGCAGGTTGGAAGATGACTTTTCATATAGAATCTTTGGTCAAGATTCTAGAATAAGAAAAATCAGCAGGATAAATATATCATTGACCCAGGATGGTATCCAAGATAATAACTGTAAATATTTAGAACTCACTAGAGAATTTGGCTTTGAGCTCTAAACTTATAGATATAATTTGCAAGAATGGAAACTCTATCAGAAAACAAGAATGTTGGTATTTTTGTTGCTTAGCTTTTGATTAGATCTCTTCAACCGATTTTCTCCCTGGGATCTTCCTTTGTAGCCAGTATAGAGAAATAGGAGGTTTCAGACATGCATGATGTAAAATCTGTTAATTTTAAAAAATGTCTGCTCTTAAAAGGGATGTTTGGGATGAAATAAATTTACATTCAATTATTTTCTGTGTTTTCATGCTTTTATATGTTAAAGATTCATGATTCTCTTTGTTCCTGAAAAATATGCTGGCTTACAAGGGAATGGGTCTTCTTAACCAATGAAGAAACTCACACCTCATTCTTTTTGTCTGCAAAACATTACTTTGCATAGATGAAAGTGACTAAAACCGCTTTTTTATGGAATCCAGAGCTTCTAGTAGAATTTCTTCCACAGATTTTAAGACCAGCCTGGAAGTGAATGTAGGTGTCAGGGTAAGTTTGCAACAGGACTAAAATTTGCTGCCTGCTTGCTGGAGAGAAAACCACTGGAGCCCTTTGCAGTGAGGACATATATAGGACAATGAACAACAAGTTCACCACCAGCAGCTCACGGAGGGCCTGTTTACCCCATGGCTCAACTTTCCCAGAAATACAGGCTATCAGGTGAAGCGGAGTAGGACAGTTCTCTATCCCAGCACAAAGCACTTCTGGAGAAAGAAATAAGTTAGAGCTCTTTCAACAGCATGGAAAGAGCTTGAAAGGGAAGATTACACCTGACAGATGTCATCAAGGCAAAAGAGTAACCAAAAAATGGAGCCGGGATTCAGACACTACCTGCTTAGTGACTCAAATTATGAGCCTTGTCCCAGATTTTTTCTAGAATGATTCAGATCACCAGACCAGATTAAATCCTGGTGCTGCAGAATTTCTACCTCCATAGGTTTTTTGGAAAAAAACCAACTATTTCAGCTTCTGTGTCAGAGAACTAAACTCTTAAAGTCAAACCTTAAGCAGCACTAATATAGATGGTGACACTAGAGTAGACAAAAAAGGCTGGATTTGTCTCACCAAATTAGACATCTGCTTATTTCAGATGCATGCGTGCTTATTGCCCAAGTATGTGTCTCAGTTCTCTTCCGTGTAGAGAAAGAGGCTTTATAGGGTACATCTCACAGAACTATCAAAAATAGACCACTGAACCTCAGAGGCACCTCTATCTTTCCATTGTCTGGGTGGGAAACCAGGAATTATCCATTCATATGTTGGTGCCTTTATTGTCAATGACTATGGTCAGTGAGATGAGAGAAATATAACCCAGTGGTCAAGAAGGAGCAGAGAAGTCCTTATTCCCTCTTTGTCCTGAGCTGCTGCAAACAAAACAAACCATGGTCCAAGTCTGACATAGCTTTTTGAAGCTGCTCAGACTCACCTTTCCCCTGTCTGGCCATTCCTTGGAATTCATCTACCTAAACTTTGACTAATTATAAACTGTAGACATACATCTTCACACTCCCTGGTTCACTGCTTATATCCAGGAAGAAGAAAGTGCCAAACTGGGCAATTTTGTCCCTCCAGACATCTATAGCCCTAACAAAGGAGCAACTTATGCACCATGAAGTACTATTAAGAAAGGGAAAAATTTTTACCCTGAAATCATCAGATGTTATTTAAAAAGATTACTGACTAGAGAAAGCTTTTTTGTTCTTACTATGCATACTTAGTATGTGTATAATATTTATATTTATATATTCACACATTTAATATATTTAATTTCTATGTAATTATATGTATTCATATAATCAAATTAATTTTCTAGAAATATATTAATAGAATATGTTTACATAAATATATTTATAATATAAATTCAGTATATGTCATATGCATATTTAGTATTTAATGAACATTTAGCTCATTATTAAATGCTCTCATCTCGTTCAAACATGCTTCTCAGTACTGTGCTGTAAATCAACAGCATTACAAATCTAATACAAGTCTGGAAGTATCTTTTTCTCATTCTCTTATTCCTTTAGCTCTCTTATGACGCAAAAAAAGTCTCATGAGGATGTTAAAATCACAAATAGATTGGTTTTAGGGAAAAAAACCTTGCTTTTATGTATATTTCTTGTTACAAAATGCATAATCTTTCACAGCATAGCATGTGTGCATATTTTTGTGTTTCTAAATTTCATAGTGAAGAGATACATAGATATTCATTTGTACATAGGTAATGTGTATATACCACCTAAATATAATAAGAGAAAACAGAAATTCAAAAGAACCAAGTGCTCAATTAATAGAAATCAACAAGCCTCCTGAAAGCCAAGAGTATCAGGTGATCACAGTGAAGTGCTGAGTTTGATTATAGCTGAGATGGAGAGTTTGCTTAAGGCTCACCTGTACTTGATGTTATACAGGTAACCCTTGAACGTGCGTGGGTCCTGGTGGCATTTAATGTCTAAAGCTATTTTTTCCTTGTCTTTGAAGAGTTCAATCTCTTTTTTTTTTTTTTTTTTTTGTTTTGTTTTGTTTTGTTTTGTTTTGTTTTGTTTTGTTTTGTTTTGTTTTTTTTCCAAGAATGATGATGTCATCCATGGAAAGGTTGACTTCACCAGTGTAGCTGTTTGATGAATGCAGACTTTTATTTCAACTTGTACAATTGTGCTAGCAGGGGTGAGGGTAGGGATTCTCAAAGGCATAAATGGAAAATAAGCAGAAAGTTCTGTTGACTTCCATTGGGTTCTTAGGAGCCTTTTGTTGACCTGTTTTCTTAAATTTAGGTAACAGTATATGCTAGTAAATCATGTATAAAAAAATACAAACCAACAATATATAGAAGGAGCTGCTAACAGTGAGGTGTTTGGCCAAAAAGAAAGGTATATAGCAGCAGTGTAACAACATCTTAATTAAAAAATAAATAAATCCCAGCCTGGAAAGCCCTGCAGTAGGGACTTTTTTTTTGCTGGTGCCTCATCCCTTGTATTTGAAAAAACAAAAGGGAAGAGAAAAATACATTGGGACTAATCAGCATGAGGACTAAGTGCAATTCCTGTTACAAAGCACTTTATTTTTGGAGCAGATCTGTGTAAAATAGTACTCATTGCCTACCTGAGCTGGTACTAATTAATGTTTCCACATTTAGATAATTTGAAAATATATAGACATCATCTTTCAGAATGTGGCAGGGCTTGGTTTTGATTTTGATATGTTTTGATATGTGATTTTCAATAGTGGAGAGGTTGGGAAAAAATATATATAAAGGAAACCATGTCAGGCTGTAGAAATAAATATCTGAATTAATGTGAATTTTGGAAAGGCATGATCATTTGCTTCACAGGATCTTGGAATTTCCTCTAATGAAGGATCCTACATTTTGACGTTACACGAATCACATGCACCAGAGTTCTCTGGGGGATGAAGGATGTGGACTGAGGGGGGTTCCTTCCAAAAAAAGCAGTTAGAAAAATAATTTTTAAAAGTGCCTCTCAGTGCTGTCCTGAAAGAAACCATAACTCCTTCTAAAGGAAAAAATGAAAACCATTCCCACCCCACCTCCTCTCCAAATGAATGTAGTGTATAGCTCTTTGTAAGAAAAAAATGTAAATTTACATTAGGGTTACCTGTAAGAAAATAGAAACAAAAGAATTTATGAAAAACACATGTTATTATCTTTGCAATTAATTTTGTATACAATTTGTTTCCCTTACATGTAGGCCTTCAACATTTCATATGGGAAAAAGTGGAAGCTCATTAATATTAGTGGGCCATTTACATCCTTCAAGCTTTTTAGCTTAAAGCTGCCCAATCGGAGAAATTTTATTTGTTATGCAAATTTATATTATTTTGCACTATGATAGCCACATTTTATCACAGTACTTCCTTCAAACACAAGGGTAGATTACAAGATTTTTCCCACACTTTTTTAGTAATCACTTTTCAAACAATTCGTATTATATAACTCTTTATGTGGCATATAAGCTGTAAAATAATATTCTTTACATACCTGCATTTGTACTAAATATTCTTTATGTAGCATCCAGATAATTAAAAAATATAGAGATATCATCTTGCAGTTCCATGAAGCAGTCAAATTTACCACTTCTCTATATTTTGTCTCATTTTAATCTGTAGCTGTTGGCCTTCCTATTAGCAGCTTTTCCCTCTTTTTTGAGCCTTATTTCATTTTATTAGTAGCTTTCCCTCCTCTCTTTCAGTGTGATTTTATTTTACTATTTTTTTTTTTTCTTTTCCATCCAATTTTTGCATTATGGAGAAAGAAGTCCGGAAGCTTTTGCTGACATACAGTGTATAAAGAAACCGGATGGCAGAAATAGTTGATCTCGTAGTGGTAATCATGCACAGAAATGGGAGAACTGCAGGGTGAACTTTTTGATCCATAGCACGGAGCTGTGCAATGATCAATTGCCTGTCCAAATCTGCTCCGTACTTATTATTTTTATGGAAATGTATCATCCCAGTTTCTGTTATGTGTACTCAGCTTTGCTCTGTCTCCACCCCTTGATGTTCCAACTACTTCTGTAAGATTTAATAAAATATCCTGGAAACACAAACATGGGACCTTTTGAAAGACTAGATTTTACTCCATTTGCAGCTGGAAAATCAGAGCTCCAACTCCGTTTTCTGAGAAGCAGTATTAGAAAATGCAGATTGTGGATAGCTTAATGGAACTGGCCTACTTTCTAGAGCCATTTGTTTTGATGAGAGCCTGAGTGTAAATTCTGTGCAGAACACAGACAGCTATTATGCAGTTAATTATGCACAAAGTAAACATGTACAATTGCAAACAGCAGAATGCCACCTAATAATGGATAACCTGAGATTTATGGTATGCATGCCCAATCTGTAAAGGCTTCTACTCATGAATCTAAAATGAATGGAACATTACCCAAATGATCCAGAATGAAGGATTTAACATATCGCTCTACCCTTATTGCTACTTATTCCCCGTCAGCAGATTTTTCATTTGGTTTTTATTTATTGCACATAAACACTACGCAAATGATTTGGTCATCTTTAAGAACATATGGTCTGTGCTTCTGATTACTGGTTATGCACTTTGTTACCAATTACTTGTTAAAGTAATCACTTCTTTAATTACACTGGTCAGCAGATAATGATTTTGCCTTCATTTACTTGAAGACTAACTGCAGCAAAATAAGTTGTAATGTGAATATCCCTGGAAAAACAGGGCACATCCTTTCTGCACATATTCATTCTGTTCCTTTGTAGGTGTTTTTACAAAAATGTGATTGCAGTCTACATTTATTCTTCAGGTTTTTTGTGCCAGAGACTGATCAGACTCAGATGCAGTTAGCAGAGTTGTGAGTGCATCAGAGCCCCCGCTAATGGGAATGTTGGCTCACACACCGCAATTAGCCCTCATCATCTCCATTTTGTCTTCTCTACAAGGAGAAAAAAGCTTCAAAAATTCATAACTAATTGAGAAGCAGCAAGAAACCCAGCTAAACTGCTAGACCAGCTTGTCAGTAAAAGGCAGTTGTCATTGTCTCTTTCTGCAGTGCTCCTTTTCTTTGTTCTTTTTTTTTTTTTTTTTTTGAGGGGAATGAGAGCAAACAAGCCCCTAGACCCTGAGACACCTTTTGTAGCTTTTCTGTAAGTGACCTCTGACACAGGGCACAAAATATTTTGCATGTTTGAGTAGGTCACCACATCAATGGAAATATTGCTGACATGGCTATCCAAGCCTCTTTTTCCTTTGGATTATTATTAATTGCATGTAATGGCCTGCTGTAATCAGTTTTTTGTTCCTTTATACTTGCTTCCTGACTTTATTCTTTCCGTTGCTGACTGCTAGGTCCTGTTAAAAGATTCCACTGACTCAATTGCATTGTACATTCCCTTTGTCAGGGGTATTCCAGAAAAAGGCAAAAGAAGTGGAAAAATTAATCATGACTGTGTGCATCATAAACTTCATCTACATTGCTAAATAAACCAGATGCAGGGAGTGGGCTTCAGGATGTGCTCTGTCATCATGCATGTTATTTAAATATTATCATTCTCCCAGTCATGATTTTTGTACCAGTATTTTCTAAAACAATGTCTGGGTGAAATTTGGGGTATAGGATGTGCCAGGGAGCTCTCATACCCCCACCCATGCGAGATATGCAGAGTAGCAATTCTGCCCTGTTCAGTCCTCCAAGAGTATCCCAGTAAGACCAGCATCCTCAAGCACTATCAGGTATCCACCCTCGGGCTACACCCAGAGCCCACCTGGGTTCAGGCAGTGAAACACTGGCAGACTGCAACGCAGATTGCTCAGTAGTCTGGACACGTTCAACTGAAAAGAAAACATATAGAGATGATAAGCATCAGGAAAAGATGAATACTAACTGCTGTGTAGTGTGGATATAGCTAAGCCAAACCATTTGCCCAGAGACTGGACCCTGTCTTTGTTTTATTTAACAGCAAATATTGGGATTCCATGGAGAGAGATGGAAATGCATCATGCTGTGTCTACAGGTGGATGGATGGATAGAGTGCTTATCAAATATAACAAATAGATTTTTCCAATGTTTAGAGAAGGACAAATGATGTTCCCCTATGAAAAAATAAGGATTTTTTAATGAGGATTAATTAAAAGTCTGTTGTGGCTTTTTTTCATATTCCCCTTATACATCACTGTAATTCCACTACAAAAGAGATTGCTATTATTACTAATATTGCCCAGGCTGAAGTGACAGGTGTGCTGGACTCTTTAATTCTCTTCATACAGAACACATCAGGAAATTCATTTGGAATAGCGAAGGGAGAACTGTGGTGATGTGAGATACATTGCTGTTGGCACACAAGCTGTCTAGTTCAAAGTTAGCTTGTACAGTTCTGCCTTTGACTGCAATTCAGACATGCTTGGATACATAACATCGCTGATGTTTGAACTACTTAGGCACTGTTGGCTTTCCAAACAGTTTGTTACGACAGCCCCTACCCCTGTAGGTGGAGGGAAAGATGCTGTACAGCCACACTTTCTTTCAAGCTGTGCATTCTTATTCCACAAGATGTTACATCTGACAAAAAAATTTAAAAAGGCAGCAAAAAACATACACAATAAACAAAATCAACCAAATCCCAAACCATCCAGTTATAAAATTAGTAGTGAAGGCATATTTTGTGAAATTACTGGGGGAATAAATGAAATGAACTGCTGAACTGGTAACTGCAAAAAAAAAGAAACAAACCCCAAAGTAAGCAAATAGGTATGTCTCTATTCTGGGCTATTAAAGGTTGTAGGTCACAATTGTGTACTGAATTGCACTGTTCATTTTTAATACTTTGATGGTTCTGCCTTCTTTTCTTGCATTTTTGCTGAACCCATCCTGCCACCAACATTAAGGGCTTATTTCCTTACACTGTGTACCACTTTAATCTTTAGGGGACAGTAGCTTTTATTTTTCCTCTTTTTTTTTTTTTTCTCATTTGTTCTTCCATAATTAAAGCTAAAAATTCAATTGGTCTTTACCAGCATTTTTTGCTTGCATAGCTCTTTAATTTTTTTTTCTCCTTTCCATTAACAATTTTATCTTTGATTACTATTCCTTTCCTCTGGATCAGTCAGCTTTCACATCAAATATCTTGTTCTTGTCATTGCAACCTGCTGTGTGAATCAGGTAAGCCTGGTAAGATACCTTTACAGAGCAGCCTTGATTGTGTTTGCTGAGCTGTGAGAAAAACAAGAGGCGTAAAAAAAAAAAAACCAGCTCAGATTCTGGCTTGTGAAAGAATCAGCCCCTGCTGAACCTACAGTACAGAGAAAGGCAGAGAATTTTACACTTAAATTTAAAGGGACTTACTGAAGTCTCTTGCTGAGAAGAAACCATTTCATGTTGTTAGCTTGATCTTAGCAGTTTACATCTGTCTAACGTACTGCTCTGGCAGTATGTTATATGCAGTTTGCATAGAGGTAAATGACAGCACGCTGCCCAAGGCGCTGGGGAGTCAGGCCCTTACTCTTTACCAAAGAACTGTGGAAGCACAGCAGTCACCCCAGCAAGGCTGAGACTCCATGGCAGCAGCCAGGCTGACAGGAGGGCACACAGCTGCAGAAAGCCTCTGGGGCTGGAGGGACCTCTGATCTTAAAGGCAGCTTTGCAGCTGGAGCAATTACTGCCACACATCCAACTGGATGGGAGGGTGACGGCTTCCAGCCTGAAGCCTACAAACAGGCATCCTCTGCTAATTGGGAACAGAGGAAGAGGAGATCAGAGAAGTTAATAAGTGTGAAGTCAGTACTGTGGCCAGTTAATAGCAGTACTCTTTCTTGTTATGCCCATGAATGTGTTACAGAAGTATTGGCAAATCTTATCCTGCCTGTAGGGAACTGGGTGGCTGACACAGAATAATAAAGACTCTTTTCTTTTAGCTGCTAGTCTGAAGGCTGCTCAGACTAGAAATGGCAAAACTATACCAGATGATGGTCTCTCTGATGGTAATCAATAGTCTTGAAGTATTTATTTGTTAGCAGGAGTCTGTCTCATGAAAATTCCCCTTTAGCAATAGAATTACTTGCGTTTTAACAAATCAAGCCTAGGGCATGGGTAATCTTTGTGAGGGTCAAGAATGAATTCTTCTGATGCTTTTGCTGTTTCTCCCCTTTTCATCTCCTGAGAGCCTAGCAGCAGAATGCAATAAGTCTTGGACTAGGACTGGACTAGGAATGCTACTTCGCTATGAGAGGGAGTAATCAAGCAGTGGTGGAAGAGAGGGGAAACACATCTGTCGAATGAGAGGATTTAGCAACTGTATCGAGGTCCTAGAACTGGAGTAGGTTTTGCGTTGGGCCAAAATATGGTCAAAAAGTAAATGTGGAAGAAGACAGGTAATTGCTCAGGCATGAGCTTTCTTGCACTGTGCCTGATGTCTAATTGTGTTTTGGGGCCAAGATTTTTTTTTTATCTGACATTCCCCCTGTGAGTCCTGGGAGGTCAGCTTTTGACTTGAATGAACAATATAATTTATTTGTTTGTAACTTCTGCTAGTTTCACCATCTGGCATGAACTATTCTGCACTGAACATATTCTGTCTTATCAAATTCTATTATCACTTTGTGCTTATCCTGTAGTTTATCACTTTGCAACTGCTTGTGTAAAAATAAGTAAAGCAAGAAAATAAAACTATTAGTGGTTTGAAAGCCCTTTAAAAACTTGTTGCAGCCATTCCTGCAAACACCTGAAGCTTGAATCCTTGTCTCAAATACAGATAACTCTAATTTTTTTTTGTTGTTCATATAACTTTATTGCTCTGTAGTGTTATTTTATGACAAATAAAATATCTTTGGTTTTACCAAACAATATTTCCCTTTTATTTTCCTTCAACTTATTTGCCTCTAGATCTAAAGCATTATTTATTTCTTGCATTTTCCTTCTGTTATTTTTAAAATTTAGTTTAATTATTATCAAGTTCTAGATTTATTGCCTCAGTTCTTTCTTATTTTTAGAGTAGTTTAATTTTTTTAACCTGGTTTAATGCTTCATCTTAAGTGTGCTTTTAATTTACACTTTATTTCCAAATCGTATCTCTTGTTTCTTTTCTCCTCTCTCCCTCTCTTTAGTCTGTTCATTTATGTCTCGAATATGACCATTTGCAGTGCAGAACTTAAGTGCTGACTACTTTCTTTTTTGCTCCTGTTAGCTAACCCTGGTCACAGTAAGCTGATTTATTTACATTCGCAGGTGATTTTCAGGATCAAATCCTTCACACTGTATCAGATAAGTGTCTGAACATCATGAAAATAATAAACAGAAGAGATTTCACTCATAGCTCAAAAGTGTTAGGGAAAACTACTTTCAAAAGGCAGTTTTTCAAACCATTACCTATAACAGGCTGAAATCTTTGAAGCATCTTAAAACTGGTAGCTTTATATTTCAACTCTCACTTCTAGTTCCACCTTTTGAAGATTTTTTTGGCTTTCACACAGATGTTATACACCAATAAATATTTAAGCCTGACTCATCGCATAAAAAAAAATAACCCCCTTTGGCAAAATCTATGAATGAGAAGTACTTGATCTAACCTGATGATCAAATTGCAGACAGGAAGGATAGACCAAGGCAACAAACCTTGTCCATGATACCAAGACAAAGGTATTTGAACATTTACTTATTTTCTCATTAAATGATGAAAATATTGTGCCAAGTGTGCTACTGTTTAAATTTTTTTGACCCACAACACCACATAATCTTGTTCTGCCCTGGTGAACTCAGAAGTGGAGCAGTTTTGGGGATTCTTGCTGAGATGGTCAGTGTACAGTACAGTTGTTTACTTATTCCTCCACAGAAAGTTGATGTTAGTCACAGACATTTTCTTACACTGTTGCAGTATTACTTCGATTTTTGCTGGAACACTGCAGAATAGAAATCAAACTATCTGAATCAAAATTTGGTAAATCTTATGTCATATCCAGACTTCAGTTACCCTAGAGATCTTGCTATGCACAGCCAGGTTTGATTTCAGATTTGAAACATATGAAACATGGATAAAGTGACAAGGCACTGGAAGTATGAAAACAGCTGTAATCTTAATAAAGCCAAAAGGAGACTGAAAGAATTTTCTTGGAAACATTAGTGCTTATACCACACAAAATATTCTTAGAATGAACATTTCTACACTGTTAGAGCACATAAATTTTGTTTTCACAGCAAGACATGAGGAGTTAGTAAATAACAAGATTTATACACAGATCTCCTGAGTACTGAGTTGGACAATCACATTATTGATTGGGCACCATGATGGCACTAAACCTGAACTTCCATAATGTCATCATCTGTAATCATCTCTTGATTAGATGCTCTGAAGTGCCATAGCCAGGATCAGGTAGCAGGAGAGAGCTCTGATTGAGCGAATCAGTTTGAAAAGTGTCCCCGGAGAAGAATTTCATTTTCCAGGCCAGAATTATCAACTCTGTGCCTTTGAATCTATACTAATAACATAATGGGGGAGAAAAAAATGTTTCTCATGATGAAATAAAACATCTGTTTCCTCCCTTTCCTCTGGGCTTGGTTTATCAAATTATGAGCTGAGTATTACACAGCTCTTTTGCAGTGAGCAAAATGGACTGATAGTAGATGGATATTTTTAATTCTTATGTTATCTGCTGTAGGACTGTTGACATATGTAATTATTTAGCATCATATTTGAAAATACTTTTAAGACTCTTAATAACATGAGATAATTAGTGTCCCTTTACAGAAAAGTAAATCCCATGCCAACTTCACACAACTGAAACTAATAATATTATGGCAACTCTGATCTTAACAGATTCTGTTTGTGACTGGAGCTGCAAATCAATGATATCCTGGTCTGTGATTCTCCTCAGGAGAAAATAAAAACCAAAACAGACAACAAAATATAATCCCTCTAACATTTACTTCACCAAATTAAATTTTATATTAAGCTTTTGATGACAGTCAAGAAAGCTGATAATTTTATTTTGCTTGGGCTAAATTATACCACTATTTTTCTGTGTACTTAGAGAACTGAGATAAAACCATTGGGAGTCCTTGCAGGCTGAGGCTGGTATCACAGATGTAGTGACATTGGGTTCATCCCATCATTACACTGCTGCACAAAATGTCTGTCTTTGAAAAGTTAAAAGTGATAGGATACCAGACCAGTTGCCCCTGGAGTCTCCCTGTTTAATAGGGTAAAGTGGGAGGCTCTGGGCCCACTCTTCAGTTTCTCTTGTTAAAACCTATGATTAAAAATCCTAAAAAAGGTAGATACTTTTAAAATAATGTAACTACCTACAGTCTTGTATCTGATCTTTCCCTAAAAGTTCATGATTCCTGCAATATATTGCATGGTACTTGGCATTATTTTCCTGTGTATTTCCAGAATTGTCCTTATATTTGTGTGGTCCATGATGTATTTTTCAAAGCTGTTTTTTAGGGTCTTTTAGTTGTTCTGGTTTTGGTTTTTAAAAAAAATGTTAAGTGATCTCTTCCATAGATCTATTTATAATCCTGACTTATAAATTGTGTTTTGAGCCTATTTACCAGTTGCCAAGAGGCTGTATAATGCCGTACAGACATTTCTACACAGGAATGGAATCAACTCTAGCAGATATTGTTAGCAATGGACTTGGCAGATCAATAAAGAACGCAATCATTGTTACCAAGTAAAGAGGTGAAATCTCAATATGAAGCTAATAGTACCAATGCAACTAGGAAACACCCATAGAAGGTGCCCAAGGTCCCACTCTTTTCAATCTCTGACCATGGAGTATGCATGGTGTCTAACACTTGGGAATATCAGGCAAAGGATGATATGCATTGACCTATATGGGAAATTCATCCAACAAAGGTGGAAATGGACATGCTTAGTGCTTGCTAACTGAGCCCATGCTTTTCTACTACAAGAAAATTCAGTTAGCCCAGAACAGTTTCTGCTAGGTGCTCACACCCAATACTCCCTGTTCCTTAACACAACGATAATCTATTTTTCATCCCTATTGAGTAGGATGTGACTACCTCTCACCTTGCAATGTGTTGGCATTGCTAATTTAGGTTCTAGCAACGGATGAAGAAAGGAAGGAGCTAATCCAATTTTTATCTTCTGGGAATTCTGTGATAGGAACCTTCTGTGAAACAGTTTGAGTCATTACTATGCTTGTCTGTTCATTTCTGCTTGTTATTCTGGTGCCAAAGCAATTTGAACTGTGGTTGTGTTCGCAGCAACACTATTTAAAAACAGGTGTGAGAATTGTCTGCAGCCAGTTAGTGTGTGAATCCTCTGTGGCCAAGGAATTCTACAGACATTCCCTGTTCCTATATGGAAGAAATTCTGGCACATTGAACTCTGCTTTTTCTGTATGCACTGCCTTTATCGCCAAAGTTTCGTGGTTAAGTGTTCAAAAATTTTTCTCTAGGTATTTCATGCTTTCTTTACACAGACACAGACACACACACAAATCCCCTATGAGGATTAAAAAAAGCTCTAATGTACCATAGACAGGAAAAGTTTAATATCTCAAAGGCACTCTTGGAGTCTTCATAAGCAGAAAACACAATTGTAGATCCTGAATCCAGGTTTTATATCTGTACCTCTTCACAGTGTAACGTTAACTCATAAGGTCAAAATGACAGCCCAAAAGTTGCACCTGACCAATTTAATGTCTCCATCCAGCCCTGTGCAGCTAGCAGGGGGAATGACTGAGCAGATAACCTGCCAGACACCAGAACTGAGGAAAGTCCTGCAAAAAATTACTGGTACCTCATTACGCCCCTATAGGGACAGAATGGATATCTGCTCTCTTCTTATTTTACATGTAGGAGCTCAAAAACTTATTAACTTAGTACCAAGGCATTGAACCTCTGTGAGGCAGAGCTGTTGGTGCATGTAGTGAATGATGCTGGGGAGGCCCCAGGCAGGCTGTAGATTTGGTTACAGCAGGAGTTGTGTGGTCTGTGGCAAAGACCACACAGTGCCTGCGAAACTTCTCTAAAGAGTAAATTCAGTAAAAAAGGAAAAATTTACAGGCAGTGAGAATGGAGACAGGCAATTTGCTTAGAAATGTCCATCAGGAGAACATATCTTAGTTTTCTCTTACTGTGTGTGGATTGTGATGGGATGAAATAAAATACTGCAATTTCTCTTTTATTTATTTATTTTTTTTTTTTTTTTTGGTAAGAAGAACAGAGTGTGGAGGGGAGGGAAAAGATATAGCTATTGAAAAGTATGCAAGATTTGAAAAAAAAAAGTGTAAAGTAAGCTGGTTTAGTGAAGGAAAAGAATTTACCTATGATCAGAATGAATTATCTGAAAAAATCTCACATTACAAATGTTTAATCCTCATATTGCCTACAAATCATTCAAAACTATTCAGTCTTAGTCAAATGTAATGCTATCTTTGGATAAGAACTGCTTACAGGGTTTTGGAAGAAAATTATTAACACTAAAATAAACCTTTTGCTTAATACTATGGATGGATAACAACCATTGAACTATGAAGTTATGCTGTAGTGGGAATTTGTCAAAGCATTATAAAATTGTATTTTGTATCATGTTAAAATGTAGAAATAACTACCACAAAATGATATAATACAGCATGAGGTCACTAACACATTTATGGTGCTCTGTATAAGACTTTCCAGGTGGTGATGCTAAAACCAACATTAATTTGTCACTGGATGCTAGATTTATTCTGGCTTCATAGATGTAGAAAACAGACATCTGTTTAAAATAATTGCTGTACAGAGACAAGAAGCTATTAAGCTACTCACAGCTAGTTGGACCCCACTGGTACTAAATGAACAGGAATCTACAGTGTTCCTAAATTATTTTACATTACTTTTAACCTAAAAACTTTTTTCTAATGAAGAGTAATTAAATCTTATTGAAACAGCAATAAGCTTACTCCTTATGATTACCTAAGATAGAAACAAATCCCTTAAATGTCCTGATTTCCAGCAACACACACTAGACGTGTGTCAAAGTGAATTCCAAGTTGTTTCCAGGTTTTTTCTGCAGCGTGTAATAAATACTCAAATTAATCTTGTCTAAGAGTTTTGCAAAAGCTGTGTGCCTTTTGTTCCCTGAATAAGCAACTTGAGGCAAGTTCTCATTTTGCACAACTATGACCAACTGTACATTGCATAACAGAAAGGGGACAGTATAAATAAGTTTAACTGAGCTGATTTTTTTTTTTTTTTTTTTGATGAGGGAAAATCAAACAGACTTCAGATTCTTGTAAAGTCTATGTGGAAAAGTTATATGTTTTCACTTTGTAATTATATGATTTCAAATTTGTTTTTAATTTTTCTCTTACCCTTTCCCCTTCTCTGTCACTCTTTTGTTTTGTTTTCTTTCTCCACTTTCTCTTTGTGGGAGGCAGATAGAAAAAAGGCAGTAAAGCAGGGACAATTTGAAGAAACTTAAAAAAAAAAAGGAGGAAAGCAAATAAATACAAAATATTCTTAAGTTACCCAAGATAAAACACTGCTAGGGAGGAAAAAAATTTCTTTTCCCTTCTCAGTGAAAACTACTGGTGACTTTTGTTTTGCCTAAGAGATGTCAAGCTGCTGAAGCACAGAGCCATCAAAGGTGCTCAGCCCTACAAAGAAGGTCTCATCAGTGAAAACCTAGAGTACTCAATCTGCCATTTTTCTTCTCATTTTTTGGAATTGTTCTACTCTTCTCTATGAATTTGCTTGAAAGCACTAAAATAAGTAAATATTCATACACTTACTTTAAAGCCATTGGGTGTGAAGAGACATGCAGATTGGATCTAAAAATGTGGAAAGAAACATAAAATCCGATAACTGTGCAACCAGGATGAGTGTATTACATCATAATCTCATAGCCAACATTTACCATGCTCTGCAGAGCAGGCTCTTATGTACAAGTGGGGCTGTAATGTTGTCAGTCACCTCCTGTGCTGGAGGAAGCACTGAAGCTTCCTCCTTTCTCTGAAATATTGAAATACAGTAAAGGGTAACTATAGAGGACTAGGCGTATTAGGAGAAATCAAACAGATCTGCATTTATAGTTAAGTAATGATTATGATATGGACACTATACCAGTTGCATATGTAGACTATATGTAAAATTTTGTTTTACTTCTGCATTTTAAAATATTTTGTGTACTTGTTGCTTTAGCTTCAGTACTGCATGCTGGGTTTTTGCATGCGATTTCTTGCCCCCACTTCCCTTTATTGAAGAATGGATAGATAAAGAAAGTGGATGAAGCTATTCCACTTGAGATTGAAATCTATGGTATGGAAATGTTAGTATAAATCCATGTCTCTGTCCTGACTATGAAAAAAGCAGTGTGCTTTCCAAATCCCTGCACCTTAACTCAGCTAGCTAGGAACTTAACAGATATTGCTTAGCTGTGTGTGAATGTGTTTGAGACTGTCACTTAATAATTAAGACTATTTACTGCAGCCCATGGGACACAGTGTGTTTTAAAGTCCTCATCAATTTTATCTTTGCAAGCACTTGTTTTCAAATGACCCTGAAAGCACAATAATCTTTATAGTCAATATATCTATAAAATGTGAAGTTTAAATATATTCTACTCCAACCACAGTAAAATCCATTTACTTTGCTGTTTGACGTGTCAAAGAAAAAAGCAGATTTTAGAAAATTCTTTCTTTGTCTGAAGGATTTTACCCAAATTTATCAGATTAGAGTGCAACAAAACGAAGATATGTAGCAAGTGAAAATTAAATAGAGTATTTTTGGTGTTAAAAGGAAATGTCAAATAATATCCAAATTTTTCAGGAATTAATAAAATCTTCTCGTCATGGTTTCCATTCATAAATATTCAGGACGGAAGCTGTCTACTCTTCAGTTTTCACTTCTTTATCTTTTCTGCACTGTTATCTTCATGAGCCAAGGGTGTTACAGTACTGCTGATCTGGGTAATCTTCCTTACCATAACCTAAGGGTATTGTGTATGTCTAACTGGTACAAACCAGCACTCCTACCAAAACAGCAGCTTCAGCCACAACAGGGTTTTGTCCTTAATCCCCTGCTGCCGACAGTGGAGAAGCCACTGGGTACCACGCTGGGACTAAAACTATGGGGAGAACAAAGGAAAGGAAAGCTTCACCTAGATTACTCACATGGTGCATGGCACTTCTTGGGGAGCATATATAAAATGGTGTGGGTGGGTGGGCAGGGTCAGGAAAAGTAGAGGAGGGAGCTAGGGAAGCCCCTGTTCTCATTGGCGTGTGCTTGCACAGGGTAGCTGCAGGCAGTGTGGGTAAAAGAGAAATTATGAGGCGTAATTCCATAATGAGAATCAAATTATGGTATGTATTGAATAAGGAAATTCTTAGTAATTTTTTAATAAATACTATGTATCTGACTAATTACTTGTGTAATAGTAACCTATTAGAAATACACAGTTAAATCAAAACAATTCTGAGAGGAAAGTAGAAGTAGTTAAAAGATGGAATCACCTGAAAAGTATCTGAAACACAGTGGAGGAGTTATTGCAGGATACTTTCTACTAGACAGCTCTACAGCTGGTCTTTTAGTATATAGTCTTTCTGTGCCAAATATGCAGAATTGCAGATAATATCTAATTAGGCATGCCAGACTAATTAATAGGACTAAATTACACAAGATAAGTCTGAAATTCAGATGGATTGTTTTACAGAGAGATGTAGGGTAACAATTATAATTAGATCAACCTGGTACTCTTAGCCTGACTGTGATGGGAAACCCTCACACATATTCCAAGGAAAGATTATTGTGTACTTAGAGGAAATGTACATTTTAACACTAGGTTGTTTTGACACTCTGTGGTGTGTTTTATACGCTCCGGGTGAACAGGTAACATTCTGTCCTGGAGAATCCATTTTCTGAGTCATTAATCAGCCAGAGTCTTTGGCTCCTGGAGAGTCTCAGCTCTGCTGGTTGTCTTGTCTTCCACAGAGCTGGAAAACAGATGGAGCTCTAGTCAGGGAGTCTGGGCAGCTGGGGGTCCCACCCTTGAGACAGGTGAAGAATTCTCAGCCTGTCACTTGAAAAGAAGAAAAAAGCAGTGCAAACATAAATCCCACCTGGTAGCATGGAAAAGTACTCTGACACACTGTACAAGTCACATTTTATGTGCTTAAGGGAGGAAAGTTTTGACAATCTGAGAAACTGAACTAATAAATATGCATGCTAATAAAACAGGTTCACCAGCTCAAGAGCATGAGAGAATTGTCAAAAACATGCAGAAACACTCTAGATACTGGGAGAAACCTGCCTCTCCAGAATGCAGGCCACCACTTTATACATGGGCCATTGCAGCTGCCAGACAAAGGACAGCATTAGAGCCTACAGTGAGTATGCAGTGAAAGGAAGCAGAAAGTTATATCTTCCTATCATCTTACATGTTGTGTTATATACAGGCTGTTCACTGGCCTCCCTCCACCCTGGACGTGCTCAAATGGCAGTGAGTGTTTTGGCAGGGAACGCGCTGACTGCTGTCTAGCACACACTATCCAGTGAGAGCTATTTTTGTTATCTGTTAAAACTACAGCTTGGAAATATGTGCTGTTGAGACATTTAGCTGTTTGAAAATGCTCCAGGAATCCATGGCTGTAAATCAAGAATTATAATGTCATCATAATACCAAAAAACTTTTTTTCAGTCCCAAATGTGAACATTTTATGTTCAGCTGACATGAATACAATATAATCCTCCAGTGGAGGACATGAACTGTTTGATAGTTTTCCCATGTATGATGCTAATATTTTACCAGTTAACTACGGTTTCTGAATTCTTGTTTCACTTACATTTACATGAAAATTCCCACCTGTCCACAATACTCAAAATGGCTGTTTTCCTGAAGACAGAAAAAGGATATGAATTCTTGATTCTCCTTTAGCTGAAAATTTCTTAAACATTGACCCATTTGAAAATAAAAAGTTTTTTATGTTGGGCTCCTTGGGGTATTTTGACTATGGAATTCTCATTTGAGAAATCTGCATGTGAGAGACTGGTTTGCTTAACTCTGAAAGTTGGCAGAGAAGTAAGGAGAGAGAAAGCTCATTACTCTGAGCTCTCACATGTCCAGATACCTGGAACTTCAGTGGCAAGCTTCTGACCTGAGACTTGAAGGAGGTGTATTCTGCCCCATCATATAATTCCCCTCAGGATTTGTGACCAGGTTTCCAACGAGATTCTCTACGGCAAGTCAGAAATTTATATTGTCAGAATGTGAAAACAACTTGGCTAATGCAGTATCGAATGGTACCATTAACTTCCATGTGTATGGCTTTCAGCTGAAGTCCCCAGTCCAGATGAATACTGTACCCCAGAGGTGAGTACTCTATCCCAGAGGTGAATACTGCATCCCAGAGCCTCCTAAACAGCGTATTGAATAAGGAGAGCAGGTATATAACTTCAGCCCTCTCCAGCCTTAACTGCCAGACTGCAAAGAGGTCTTCCTGGGATTATGCTTTCCATTTTTCCCTCTTTACCAAAGCGCTAAAGTTTCTTTGGGCCAGATGGTGACAGAGCAGAAAGGTAAGGAATTACCAAAGGCTCACTTTCAGGAAGTCACTTATTGTAGGTTTGTTCCAGGATTGTTTACACATTTAAAGCAGGATCTCTAGAGGGATGGGAATCCTAGGCTTTTCTTTCTAATTGAATGCTTTCACCTGTCCTGTTCTTCTGAGCAGTTACATGTCTTTTGCTTTGCAGATGATTTGGCATGGATATGTGAACTCTCTCTGGAAAAGTAGATGTGCAGTTTCTACAGGTGTTTTTGAAACTTGGCACCCTGAACGTAAAGGGAGAATTCATTAACTTCCTCTCCCACCATGTACAGACTTATACACACACTTTCACTCTCCCTTTAAAAGCAGTCCTTATATTCTCAGAATGCCTGACAAAGGATTTAAAATGAAGCAGCAGTCACCCCAAGCCATGAATTGTTCTTTTAGAAAACTCACAGAACAGGACTTATGGAATACAGATGGCAAAGTCATGGTTTATAGAGCTCAGTTGTGCTGATGTGTGAAGCAGGTCTCAAATAGCTCAGCTGGCAGGAGTGGGTGCTTCAGCCAGTCACAAAACAGCAACCAAAGTACTTAAGCTTTATAGCCAGGCTTAAATTACTAATATGAGCAGAGCCAGAACAGAGGACTGGTATTTGCTCATTGTTGCTATCAGAAGAATTCCTGCTACAGCTTTGGCCCAAGAGTTTGACACTGAGCCACTAATTTCCAAGCGCTGCCTGGGAGCTCAGCACACAATCTGTGGAGCACTCCCCTGAGTGTTTTGAATGTGGCCACCCGGCTTCAGAGGCCCAGAGAACTTCAGACCATGGAGACCATGTCTTTTGTGACAGTCAGCCTCAGGGTGACTGAGCACATTTTGTTTCCATGTCTGGTTTACTCATCTATACTGTCCTGACCTGAATGGAAACAAAGAAAGAGGGGAGTTTTAGACCCCAATTCTAAGCCCTTCTGCTTTACCTAAGACTTAATTTTGATGTCTTCAAGTTTCTTCTCGTAAACTGAAAATCTTTCACTTGGCTTGGATAAATTGAGTTAACCAGGGTACCTAGCTCTTTTAATATACAGGACAAACAATACTATAGCTTTTCTCTTTTCGGGCCTCTTGTTTGGATCTCAATAAGAGACAGTGCTAATCTTTAAACCTATTTTTTTTCTATCTGCACAGAATGAATTGCAAGACTGATGCTGTGGAATTCCCTTTGTCCTCACCCTGTAACACAATTCCAGATGAACCTGGCTGTTGAATAGATATCAGAAGAATTGGTCAAAGGAAAAAAAAAAGGAGAAATGAGGGGAAAAATTGAACTAGAACATAGGTAAAAATGTGTCTAATCATATCAGTAAGCTTTATTACACCTGATTGTAGGGGGACCTTCTCCTGGCAGGGGGAATAATTCTATTTATCAAACTGCATAAAAAATTCTCTAAGAAATTAATGAACATATTCAATTCAAAAGACAAACATGAAGATATACGCAAAGATATGTTTCTCTTTCCTTGATATTCAATTGTCCTCCAGCTTCAGGAGTCACCCCATGTCAAATGTAGCTCTTTCACTGTTGTGGGTTTTTTTGGTTTTGTTTGTGTGTGTTTTGGTTTTTTGGTTTTTTTTTTTTTGGGGGGGGGGGGTGTTTTTTTGTTTTTTTTCCATGTAAAGGGTGTGTTTGGTTTAATTTGGGTGTGATCTCTGGCTACACATATTGACCAGAATGGTACAATTCTTTTCATTATTTACAAATTCTGTTGTATAAAGACCTAAGAGCCTCCACATTTTCCTACCCTTAGGACTTCAGAATAAGAATTGGAGCACAGTTTCACTGGAATCCATAGTACAATTGCTCAAAGCCTAATGCTCACTGTCACAGACAATAGCTCCCATGAGGAGGGGCAGCAATCCCTTATAAACAACAGCCTTGTGCTCACAGTAAAAATTAATTTCAGCTCTCAGAAGAAACACATTTCAGGAAAGGCAAATGATGTGAATTTCAATATTGGCAAATGAATTTGTATGGAGAAGTGTACTCCACCTCCCACTCTAAAATCCATTAGGAATAGGTAAATGTCTGTATACAAAAAGAAAAAAAAAAGGTAGAAACGATAAAGAAGGGAGAGATATGTGCAGCCCAGAGACACACATGAAAAAAACATATATTATGGAGTACAGAATGAAAAAATATATTCAACGAGTTCAGAATAATAAAGCAATTCCTGCTACTCTGCTGCTCTTTGGTTATTTGCACTGATACAAAAAGTATAAAACTTTTGAGTAAGAATAAGCATTTTACACCAGCTTTATATTAAGAGGATGACTACTACTTCAGATTTACTGTTGATTTGTGGCTTTCCTATTTAATCCATGTAACTTAAAAATATGTTTATATCTGCTATTGGTGTGCTTCCATCTCCTATAATTCCTGATTTATAGACCCAGGCAAAAGAAAAGTGGGCTGAATTATTGAATGCTTTATTATGACATAATGTAATACCTTTACTATGCAGTAAATGCTTGTTTAATAGAGGATGTCCTTTATATTTCATATTTATATATATGTCCTTTATATAATGTAAAATCAAGAGATCTATTTTTTTGAGCTTGGATTTTATGCTAGCACAGAGTGCATAAGGGTCTTTCCCTTCGTTTCTGTTGCTTGCAGAAGTATGATGCAGAATCATATTTCTCACATGCTGTAGGACATCAGAATCCTTTTAGTCCTTCAAATTTTATGGGAGGCTGTGAATCTCCAGAAAGCAGCAGAAAATTCTAGCAGAGACAGAGCACACCTCTGCTTTGCTAAAGGTGTAAAAGGGTAATTGAAATTTATGTTCTCTATGTTTTGCCTGTCTTATCTTTTGAGTTGCCTATAAACTCAAGAAAAGTCTCTGTTTCAGTCTATGGCTTGGAAAAAATGGGAAGAGCAGGGAGAGGGTTAAACTGATACCAGGAAATGTTGTTTAGAGTTAATCTCCTTTTAAAATCTGTGGGTGTATCTGCTTGGGAAAACTTTTGCTGTCAGGTGCAGCCAGATAAAAATCATCCACAGAGGGAATTTATCATTTATTTTAGCTTGGCTGAATGATGATTTCTTAGTATCACAGTTACTTTTTTTATAATACATCTCTTCACTGTGAGAAGCAGATATTCTCCCTCTGGTATAAAAGTGATAGGCAATAAATCTATTTAATATCTCGTAGTTCTGTGGGACTCCACCTGAGAATTTTGCCAATACAAATGATGCTCCAGATCACATTCTGTGTTTGCTCATACTCACTGGAACATCAAATTTCAGTGGCAACCATCTTTTAGTATACACACTATTGGATGAAACCAGAAAAGGAAAATATGATTCAGTTCAAATATAGTGGATCTTTTGCACAGCGTTATCTTATCCCATATATATACTTATCTCATATTTTATCTTTCTCCTCTCACTCTGAGCAATGGTTACCAGTTAAAATCCACTAGGATAAGATTTTACTTTCTAAGATTATTTTAATTACAGCTTTGTGGTGTCTGTATTTGCAAATGTGCATTAATACCCACATGCTGGCCTTAATTATTCTTTTTTTTTTTTCAGCGAACCCTTTTTCACTCTGATGTAAAATTGTTTTTCAACCTGGTTTTGTAAGTGGGCTTAAGATCTCTAATACTATACATCTCTAAATCAAAAGCTTGTTTTGTAAAAGGCAGCATGAAAGTACAGGGCTGGAAGCCTCTCCGGTAAAAAAAATAGAGAGGAAGTCAGTCTTTTAAATCATTCTAGGAGGTTAGGGAGAAATTCAAGCTCACAGAATTTATTTAGCTATTGTTTTCTTTCCTTTTAGAATTAACATTAGGGAAGCAAAGGTCTATCCTGCCCTATGTCTTTGACGTGAATAAAACTGATGAAAGCACTGATACCCTGTTATTCTTAATGCAGCAACTCAAAATCAGGTTAGGAAGAGATTGTGCACTGGTAGACTAACACTTTGGAGAGCTGGTTTTTAATTTTTTAAATTTTTTTTTCCCTCAGCCAAAGATGTAACTTGTGACTTTGGGTAAGCCATTTCTTAGCTTAGGTTTCTGCCTGGCAGATTTGCATGGCAATGGTTTGGTACTGGTGGGGGGGTGATGTGGGCTGCAGGTGTGGCATCTGTGAGAAGTCCCAGCCAATTGCAGCTGGGTCCAAACCAGACCTGCTGCTGGCCAAAACTGAGCTCATAAGCGATGCAGAGGGCACCTCTGTGGTAACATTTAAGAACAGGTAAACCCCACTAACTGCAAGAGAAGAATGAGAAAATGTGAGAGAAACAAAGCTCTGCAGATACCAAGGTCAGTGAAGAAGGAGGGGGAGGTGCCAAAGCAGTTATTCCTCTGCAGCCCATGGTGCAGCCATGGTGAGGCAGGAGACATCTAGAGAGTTTTCTTGTATTAATTTTGCTATTGCCATGCTTGGTTTTGCACTTAACATTCACTTGTAATGGAAAAATCTCAGGCTTATGAAATATTTTAAGATCTAAAAGGAAAGGATAATTTCATATTGGAAATTGAAATTTGGCAAGCTATAGTATTTTGAAGATTTCAGTTCCCCAAATATCATGTACTTACCTTCTGCTTTTTACACTACAGACCAAAAAAATTGCAGTTTTTATGTTAAAATAAGCTGCCTCCATGTTTTTGTGTGTACACTGGTCTCAAGGGCCTTAATACCTTGACAAGTCAGTGAGGCAGATTTCAATGTTTGGCTCCTCTATGGTCAGTTCATGATTAGTTAAAGAGCTGTTGTGTATAAACGGAAGAAGATTTTGTAATTTAAAGAAAAATTAAAATTCTTAATTCACATTCAAGTTCAGACCATCTGCTGTTCCAGCTCATTTTTCTGAAATTCACTTTAAAAATTGTGGTATCTTTAATTTATTTTTATTTTTATTTTTATTTTTTAGGAAAAGAACACAGTGATTGATTGGCCAGATCATATCAGCTCTGTAAAAGAAGATGTAATCTCAGGTCAAGAAGAGCACTTGAGAAAAATAAAAGGAAAGACAAGATGTAGGAACAATTCAGCCTCCCCATACATATGGCAGTTTCAGCTGTTTCTTTACTTTTGTTGTTGTTGTTGTTAATACATCTAAAAGCTGCAGGGAACAATTATGATCATCCTGGCTGAACTGCTTCATAACCCAAACTACACCATTTCACCCAGGGACTCTTGCACATAACGTAACAGCTTGTGATTGAATTACTAGAGCATGTTGAATTGCTGAACGTCCTTACATGGAAACAACTTGTTTGTTCTTTAGAAGTTTGCTCTCTCTTGCTCTACCAGTGTCAGGTCTGTGGTATTATAAAGGTCTTCAGCAGTGGCTTCTTGTGATCTTGCCCTAAGATGATTTTGACTCTAGATGAGCTGCAGAAAAGCAAATAGATGTTAAACCCCAGTCAGTCATAGCTGAGCTGAGTTTTTAAAAAATTACAAAAACACTTCGTGGACTCTATAATTAAAAAAAAAAAGAAAAAATAGTGATTATGGTCAAATAAAGTTCCTGTGTCTTCTTTTGGAGGGGTGGGGTGAAGAAGGCACAACTGTGAGAATGGTTTACTATGCAGGGTGCTCAAAGGACGTCACAGAAGAAGTTTCCAGACAAGAGCTATACCTCGGGTGAACACCTTACAGATTATTGTCTGCAGAGACTGCAGGCTATTTCTCCAGAACACACATTAGGTGTTCTCACAGAGTGAAGAATAAGATAAATACTTTGCACAGAGTGTATCTGTTTACTCAATTGTTGTTTTATTTTTGCTTCTTCAGATTGACCTATTTTCTGTAATTGCTTTTGGAGTAAACTACTGCCTAAATAGAAAAAGTAGATATAAGGCTATTATGATTCATTGGTACTTGCAATTTTTCTCAACTTTCCCCACTACAAAAGTGTAACAATACAGGACCATTTTATAATGGATTTGTGGGAATCATCTCTGACCTGTTATCAGAGATCAACTGTGGCAAACTCCTGGAATATACAATTTAAAATAAGGAGTGGTATAACACAGTGTCATTGTAACCCATGATAAGATTCATATTGAGTTTGGAAACAGTGTATCAGAAAGAAAATTTGATAGTAAGATTAAAACTAAACTAGCCAAATAGATATATAAGCTCAGTTTGAGACTGAGCCCTATGTATCAAATCCTGTGAAGTGCTGAAAACTGGTAATGTTCTGCATTTCCGAAAATGAAAATGCTAGAATTTCCTGAAAACCACATGGAAGACACCAATAGTCTTTCTGTATAACATTGTTGTCGACATACTATTTTCATAGTTGTGACTATTTTGACTGACTATTAAAGAGGTGCTTATTTCTGTTGTCGAAATTAAACAGATATCCATGGGCTTTCCTGTATTTAAGTTTAATTGCTTAGTAGAGACAGTTAATTAATTCTTTCCCAGTGGTTTCATTAAGCCTCCATAGTTACTCTGTGAAGTATTTTGTTTAAGTGAGCTTGTTTGTAAGCTATTCTCTTATCTTCAAAAGCAAGATACTGATAGAAACATATTCTAAAAGTCTGTTGGAAAGTAGACATGTGCTTGAATGCATACTGAGGATGCACGTTCACAATTGTAAACCAATATATGGATGGGATGTGATAAATTAGCAAATATTTATGTGTGCTATTTGTTGAAAAACATTGATTAAATCTCTCAGAAATCTGTTCCAAGGATTTAATCTTTAGGATTTAAAGTGGTGCTCATTTCACCAATCTGAAGTCACTGACAGTTAAGTCAATTATCCTGACATCTTCCAATGTCAATGAGGCAAGAGAGAGAGAAAGATTGGACTAACAAAGAGTGGAGAACTACTACCTTTCAGGTGGTCAAAAACATGTAAACCAAACTTCATAATTTCAGTGTAAGCAGTCATTAAAATTCTGCCCATTTGTACCTAATGCACTCCACGCTAGCTACAAAATGTAGCAGGGATAGCATTCACAATCTTTCCATTGTTCATAATTTCAAATATCACTCTGTAAAATGGATATGGCATTAGTTTGGATAAGGTGCTTATTTTGGTGACA
This sequence comes from Acanthiza pusilla, assembly GCA_036630365.1. Classification (NCBI taxonomy): domain Eukaryota; kingdom Metazoa; phylum Chordata; class Aves; order Passeriformes; family Acanthizidae; genus Acanthiza; species Acanthiza pusilla. The sequence continues at coordinate 34,688,485 of JAXCHO010000036.1, read as the reverse complement.
TGGAGGACATGCAATTGTGGTTTTGAATAAGACTCTTACATGTGAGATATCTAATTTACTTTTTTTTTTTTATTTTTACATCAGCTTCCAGTTTCTCAGTTTAGAAATGATATTTAAATTTAAGGCTGTGTAAATGGAGAGAAGCACTGATAGATGCTGGGTAGAAGGCAAAAAGATACTGAATCTATTTTTAATTGAAAATGAGCTAATTGTTCTGGATTGGGGCCTGCTCGTTTTGCAAGTACTGTTAATGACTCTAAAAAGAGTGCTATGGAGAATAAATGCTATGAGTTGTTTTTGGTTTTTCTCCTCAAAGAGCTCTATTTTGCACTTTGAGATCTGAATCTGCTTAATTTGTCAAGAAAATCCTTAGAAATCCTTCAGATGATACTGCAGTAAAGAAGGTCCAGCATGTAGAAATATGTTAAGAAACTGTAATTGCATTTCTACTGTTTAGTTTTCATTTTTTCATCTGACATGTCATACTATAGCAGATTTTATAGAGCATAAGGTGAATTGATATAATTAGTTTGGTTTCTTGCCATCTTTCCCATAGGTCAAGCCAATTAAAAGACAACGGAGGGAGACAGTACTCCAAACTGTAGCATATGGCACCATGGCATAAAACACACAGTAGATGGAAAACAATTGGGTTGGGATTTTAGCTTTGAAATTTACTTGAATATAAACAATGTTTGCCTCTGAATCACCTTGAAATTTCCTTCCTTGACTTCTTATGTTCATCAAGAATCTTATTTTCATCAAGAGCACTATTCTCTTCTTGGGTCATGTAGCAGCATCTTTTTTGCCCATGAATGAGTTCCCTGCTGCAGCTGTTTCACTGCTCAACATTTTAGTTTGGTTGTAAGCAGAGTAGGTTGAAAGCCAAAATTTATGATTTGTGATATATTTGAAAATTCTAAATTTAGTTTTACTGCAGAGACCAACCCTTCTCTCACCCCACTAACAAAGCAAATAAAATATGCTGCTTTCAAATTTTCTTGCTGTGTGAAAACCAGTAAGGCTGGCAATAAATGAAGCTTGCTGTTTGGTGGTTTGAGTTCGGATTTTTGGGGTTTTTTTTGCTTCAAGTCAAGTTTCATAATGCCATTCCCTATTTAACCTGAGTCTGAACTCTAAAGACAGGCAACATGATTTCCCTAGGAGCAGTCTGACAAAACCAGCTTTTTTGGAAAGTTTTTATCAATGCTTTATCACTAGGTGAGAGTACACAGATTATTTCTCAGTGCTGCTACTCTGTCCTCCATGTCTTGTAAGCTGCTACCAGGCTCATTGGAATGACTTAAGCACATGCCAACCAGTACTTCTCAGATAGTCCCTGGGTGAGATTCAAAAGCTAGAATGGCCTAGGATAGATTCTCCTGACACAATTTGGAAGTGTCCTCCTTCTTCTGGAGGGAGAACCTTGCTAGCAAGAAGAAAACTGTTGGATGGAGTATTTGGGAAAACACCCTTGGTTTAGGTTTTGGGTTTTTTTCATTCTAAATAGATCAGAGCTTTTCAGGTAAGCTTTATTTTTCTATGAATATAACTTAGTATACCACTCATCTCAGCCGGGACTTTCTATTTGATTACAATAGGGTAACTGAACCCTGGGGTCCAAATCCAGGTCCTGTGTATGTGGTTGTGTATGCAAAATTTCTTCCTTATTGTTTAGGGATTCTTTCAAACACAGATGTCTAGATTTCTTGTAGTTTTTTTCGCAGTGTTGTTCAGACAAGGCAATATTTTTTATCTGGCAACTACTTCAAATCTAAAACCATGGTTATATAAAGAGCTGCTGAGTCTGACTCTCCGCTGTTCCATTAAGCACCAGCATAGCTCATCTTTCCATAGACAATGGAAATATGCAGACAGTGAAAGTGCAGTTGTTTGCAGTCAGAGTAATGCAGCTGCTTCGTAAATATAGTTATCTCACACTACTGCAGAACAGGCAAATGAGATCAAGATCAGAATAAAACTGTTATTCCTGGATTCAAGTAATGAATAAATTAATGTCTGTATATGCAATTCACTATGATCCTTGGATGTACACTGGGATACTCTCTGATGAGCATGAGAGAGCAAAGCATGTCTGCTTAATTTTTAATCTCATCTACAGGTTAGTCCTTGTAAAATAACAATTATCAAGTCAGATTCTCTGAAAGGATGAACTTGTCAAGCTCACATACATTATCAGCTGTGGCAATTGATGTCAGTATGATAATGCCATGCCAGCAGTGCTTAAGTTAAGAGTTTGTCAGTTGCCCCATGATAAACTCTAGCATTTGAGGGATTTCTTTCATCCCAGTTCATCAAATCACACAGGTCTGACATTCAATCTGCAGTCCTCAGGGTTTCAAATGTTCTTTTGCTCTTGATTTATGCTAACAATAGAATATTTGAAAGAATGAAGACTTAGTGTCATCGCAGTGCCTAAGTGACTCTGATTAAACAGATTCCAGAAATTGGTTGTGGACAGCTGCACTGAAGTAGGAAGTTTGGATTACTGTGCTGATTTCAGCTGGGGCAGAGTTAATTTTCTTCACAGTGGCTGGCATGGGGCTGTTTTGGATTTGTGCTGAACACAGGGTTGAAAACATAGAGATGTTTTTGTTATTGCCATGCTGGTGAGGAAGTTGTGGGTGTGTGGGAGGCTTGCAGGAGACATGGCCGGGACAGGTCACTCCAACTGATCAAAGGGGTATTCCAGACCATATGGCATCTGCTCAGTATACAAAGTGGGGAGAAGAAGGAAGAAGGGGGTGGACATTTGGAGTGATGGTATTTGTCTTCCCAAATCACCATTACACATGGTGGGGCCTTGCTTACCTAGAGATGGCTGAACACTGCCTGCCCATGGGAAGCAGGGAATTAATTCCTTGTTTTGCTTTGCTTGTGTGCATGGCTTTTGTTTTTCCTGTTAGACTCTCTTCATCTCAACTCCCAGATTCTCTGGCTTTTATCCATCCAGTTGTCTCCCCAGTCTCGCTGGTGGGGGAGTGAGCAAGCAGCTGTGTGGGGCTTGGCTGCTGGCTCATGTTAAACCATGACAAGCAGTAAAGTTGGGAGTAAAATAAGCTTGAAGTTTGTAGTGGTGCAGAAGAGCAAGGTAAAGAGGGAAGCAGCTTATTTCCCAATTTTTTTTGCTCTGAAGAATGAAACTTCAACATGTTCTATATATTTGGAGACCAGACTCAGGGATCATCCTGTTTGACTTTAGAGGCCTTCAATGTGGTGGGTTATGTGTGGGTTCATCACCTTAGGTTCAGACACAGGCCACTGCAGGGTTTGTTTCTTCAAGATTTCTTTAATAGTAAGGTAAATCACATTTTCTAGTACTTAAGTGTTTTCACTGACAACATAGACCAAGCGACAGCAAACAAAAAATGTACGTGTCCCTGTTGCACATGGTTATGAATGAACTGATAAATCCCATTCCCTGCTCTGGACAAGTTAGCAGGGGCTAAGCAGCAGAAGAAAAGTATTAATATTGGCAGGGAAAGCAGAGAGCTTTGCTGCAGGGGGAACAAGCAGTAATTCATAGAAACGGATCTGCAGGTCTCCTTTATTGGTACAACCACATGACAGGATATATTTAAGATTAAATGGAGACTGGTCACAATCAAGCCCTTATCAAGGGAAATTTTTTTTTTCTGAGAATGTTTTTCTATCCTATCATGAATGTACCAATTATTTCCAATCTCTGTCTCTCAGTTCAGGTTGGAGTAATCATAAGATTTTTGCAGGAAATTGCATTAGTAATTTTATTACTTCTTTAGACATATTTTTATGTGTTAAAATTTAAATTTGTTATACTTACAGCAGTATTGTTTCCCTGGATATAAAGCATTTTGGGATCATTGTTCTCAAAAATATTCTATCAGATTTATCATTCTAATATTTTACATATCCTGGTATCTAGAGAATACTCTTTAAATACTTTAAGATAATCTTAAGTGAAAAAAAACCCCAAACCCTCAACTCAAACGTATATAACAAATGACCAGGAGCATGTTATTTTCTTTAAAATAAAAGCTCTTTCCTTACTCTCTGAATCAGGCTGGAATTAATGTCTTCTTCTATCTTTTCTAGACTTATAACAGTCAGGAAACAATTTGCTTGATGCCACATGATGCAACTAAATTAGAAGACAGAGGGTCTGTGAAGCAAATGTTTTCCAAGGAGAATGTCTTTTCTCCGAAAACTCCAGGCGGGAGAAGCTATGGCATATTATCATCACCTTTCCAAACTCCCCCCGCCTCTCCTTGCCTACGCCAGATTCTCTCAAGGTTAATTTGAAATGGTGTAAAACTCCGTATTCATGCAAGGAGCTGTTATCTTTTCGTTTAAAATAAAGAGCTGTGCTCCGGAATTTTTCCTCTCCATCGCACGGGAGCACCACGAAGGCCGGCACAGCTTACACCAGAGGGCAATAGTGAGCTGTAAATATTTTCCATCTCACCCCTGCCTTTCACATGGATGCTCCTCTCAGGCATTGTTTAGGCTCTTCTCCCCTAACCACAGACGGTCCTAACGGTGTAAAATCTTGCACAATAGGACCAAATACAGTGATGAGCTTTTTCCACTGTTCTCAGGATTTGGTGTATTTATAACAAATAGATGAAACTGGTGACTTTCATGGCTCCATAAAGTTACTCACCGATTAGTCTGAACCCAACATTCAGGCTTTCCCACAGTGCTAGTACACCTTCCTCGAAATCTGCACTCAGTCAGCTCTTTGGAGTAATGGCTCTTGCCAGAATTGGTAATATCAAACAAGAGGGAGTAAGTATATAATTTTACATATTTTGCTTTGGAATTCTTTCAAAGCCAATTTAAACCCTATTCAGAGACCAAGAGACTATGTGGAAATGTTATACCTTGTCTCTAGATGCACAAGTGCAGTACAAGTAGCAGAAAAGATGAAAAGAGCTGAGTTAAAAAAAAAATCAGGAAAATATAAGAGGGAAAAATTTATGTTTCTTTATTAAAATTGTAATTTTCTAAATCAAGGATTTTTTCCCTAGAATTTCTAAGAAAACTTAGCAGCCCTTTCTGTGTTTTTAACTGCTCTGCAGCTTGAACTGAATGACATTTCTAAATCTAAGTTTCATCTATCCCAGCTTTCTAAAAGTTTTGTATTACTATCAGGGGACTACAAGTAGAAACAACCGCTTTATTCATTTGACCTCTGCCTTCTGTCATATGGATTTTTTTTCTGCTTATGCTGGCTGCTGGAATTAAGCTTTTCTGACAAAGTCAGAATGGAGGAAGAATTTTTTTCCATTCATTTAGCATGAGTATAAAGATTTAAGGAACAAGTTATGACCTTATATATGTACAATTTTACACAATCTAGCACAATTTTAAGTGCTAATAAGAGGTGGTCTCCATAAGAAGGGAATATCTTGGTACATTGGTAGTGCTTAAGGAGTGCTTGAGATGTAATTTTTCCTTAAGCTTTTATTTGGTGGTCGTAAATGTTTGGGAGGGTTGGGGGTGTGTTTTGGGTTTTTTTGTTTTGTTGGGGTTTTTTACCCATAATCAGTGACACTGCACTTTAAAGGAGTTATTAAAGTGATCTCTGAATAGCACTGAGGGACTGCCCCCAAACACCAGACCAGGATGCCTGATCTGATGGTAGCCACCTTCACTATTTTCTGAATGCAAGTTCCTACAAATGCCTGCCTAATTGTCCTTTACTTGGATCCATCCCTGTGACCACAGTTGCTAGAGACAAACCCTCAGGTTATAAGCCTATGGCAAGATGAGGGTCCTAGCTGCATTGTCTCTTCTGCCTTAATTTTTTGTGGTGGAGGACAGGAGCTCTGAAGTTGTTGCTTAATTGATTTTTATATTTAATAGACTGCCTTCCATTACATCAGTCTGCCCCTCAGGCCCTGCTGAAGTCCTGATTGATTTCTAATAGCTTTTAAAGTTAATACTGTAGCCTCCTGCTATTTTTCAGTGCATTTGATTGGTGTTTTTCTGCATCAGCTTCCTAACACATACCCAGACAGTGAAATAGTTTGAGTGTTTCTGATTGGGAAACACTGCAGGGAGGGAGAGAAACACCCATTATTGTTTTTTTCATGGCTTTTAATTGGAAATGTCACAGAAAAGCATTCCCACAAAGCTGCCTAGCATAAATCATCAGTCCTGAGGACTAGGGACTAAGTCCTAGGATCTCATTAATGGACTCAGAGGATCAAGTGGTTACAGCCATGTCCAGAAAAGTCTGCTTTTACTGTTGTTTTATACCAATTCCTGAAATCTTTACAAACCACCTGCAGTCCACATAAACTTCAACTATATCTCTAGTTGAGACTGAAAGGATATCCCCCCTGCCCCTGAAATGCCTGCCCATTTGGCCATGCACTATAAATGGCAATTCACTTGCTGGTACCTGGATTCTACCCCTACCTGGCCACCTAGAGGTAGAGAATCATTAACATTGGAAAAGGTCTCTGCAATCATTGAGTCCAACCAGGAACCTAATACTGCCAGATCCACCACTAGACCATGTTCCTAAGCGTGCCCCCAAGCACCACATCTACCTCCCAGCCTGGAGAAAGCATTGACAGCTCACATCATGCCTGGGAGCTCATGAGTGGCGTGGAATGGGTGTATTTATCCAGTACAGGGGAAGCCTGCTGTGTGCTGACTGTCGCAGCAAGAAGAGAGGAGCAAACCAAAAAGGGCTGAGCTCAGGCTTGGTCTGGCCCTGACACAGATCCAAAACAATCTGCAGATTTTGGGCTGATAAACCAGCTCTTCATGCAGACTGGCACCTTTCTGGCTCTGGCGGGAGTGAAGAGCAGATGTCCGTATGGCAGCTGGCAAAGCTGCCCCGAGTTGTTCCTGGCCATGCTGATGCCAGGCTGCCCACGGCTATGTTTGTGGCCGATGCTCAGCACTTCAGTGGGGGTCACCCAGCTGCAGCCTCCTGCTCATAGTGGCTCCTTCCTGACTCCTGCCCTGTCCTGGCCTCCCTGCTGGGCCAGGACTGCTTGCTGTCCCTGGGTAGCTCTCAGCTGCCAGCTGGAGACGATGCTGAATGAGGCAGTGGTCAGGCACAGCCTCCTGGGCAGCTCTCCCCTCAGACTGCTGCAAGTACCAGTTGTCTCCACCCTGATTAGAAAAGAAAACAGCTTTCCTCAATCTGGCCTTCAGCCTACAGTTCGCACATGCATCTTCCCTTAGCAATTGGTTTTTCTTCTGCTGATGGCACAGTCTCCAGTGAAATCTGTCTCATAGTAATGAGAGGAAAACTCTGAAAACCTCAGCGACTCATGCCTCACTTGGTGGATAGTTTTGCTACTCTGTTTTCAAAACACAGTAAAATAATAATTATTCCTTGCTGCTCTCTTTGTGGTTCTCATATGATACAGCCTTCACTTAAGGAAAATGGCATCTGTTGAACCCAAAACACATAGCTAGTTGGTGTCAGAGACAATGTCAGAGCTTGGAACCTCTGGCTTTTGACCTCATACTCAGTCCATCAGGCCATTTAGCTTCTGTAGGAAGCAGAAAACTACCACTTATGAAGTATATATGATAAGATGCATCAAGATCTTCAAGAGGGGAAACAACAAAATTCACCAAGAAACAAAACAATCTCTCCTGCAGCTGTGAAAATGAAATATCCAGCCAGTTGCACATCTGCACAGGATTGGACTCGCTATGGAGTTGATAAATGATGATATTGCCATTTAACATTTTTTAAAACAAACTGTTCATTAAAGTTTTGGCTGCATTTTCTCTGCATTTCTGTGCCTGTTTTCACATATTCTTATGGAAAGTCGTGCCACATTTTTATGCAGCCATATGCAAAATACCACTGAATGACCTGGGGCCATCTGACAAGTGCCATATTTATGGCAACACAACATTTTTAATAGAGATGAGTGCTCCAAATATCATAAGTTGGTATCCTTCAAAATAAGGAATAAAATGCATACTATCCTTCTGTATACAATAATGCAGTCTGTTAGATTGTTTTGCTTACTGAATTTTCCTGGGATTGTGATAATAGAAAAGAGAAATAACAACAACGACAAAAAACCCCTAAGGCTTCATTTTAGTGCAGCCTTATGTATGAAATTTTAAGCCTCTACAGTAAGTAAACATGGTTTTGAATCTTCTATGATGCACTGAGATCAGTCTATTTCTGAAAGCAAAGAGTAAAAGGAAAGTCAGATGAAAGCAGCAGAACACATAGGTCATAAGCTATTTTTCACTTTAAGCAGCTAGTTAATTTCACTGGTAGCATATTCTTCTGATAGAGAATAAACTAAATTAATGTATGATAGCAAAAACCCTAAAATGCATAATACAAGCTGGTTGTAAAGTATTCAGGCAATAGCAGAGCAACATTTCTAAGCCCATACATTTACAGTCAGCCTGATCTTCCTTGTGATGACAAATTAGCCTTTAAAAGTCACACGATCAAAAGCATATCACTGAAATCTGGGCAAAGGTCAACAGGTTCTGAGTGGGAATCCTGCCGTGTTCCTGAAAGCATGGGGTCATTTTCTCTGTGATTCTGCAGTAGCATGGGCTATTAGAAAGGATTACCCATTGCTGATGGGGGTGTGTGACTGTAGGTGTGTGCATTGTGTGTGATAGAAGACTTGAATGTTGCAAACCATGCATGGATTAAACGTCAGAAGCATTCAATTTAATGCTTTTATTTCTTGGAGGCTGTGCTCTTAATCTTGGTAACAATGGGCAGCTGCAGTTCTGCAGAGAGAGGCATTATAGACACAGGAGAAAAATAAAACAATGCAAGTGCCTTCCCCCCACACTCCCCCTCCCCTTCTCTGAAGACAGTTTTTTATCCTGAGATGGTTGAAAGGCCAGGCTTTAAGAGCATGGATATGCAATATCTTCTGTGGAATGTGTATGTGATCTTTCTGCGTATCACTGAGCAGGAAAGAGATGTTTTGCTCTCTCATCCATGCATAACTTGTCACAACTTGAATACAAATTGCAAACATTTTTAAAGACAAATGCATGCCTCAAAGGATTTCCCATCCTTCAGAGTCCAAGGTGACTGTTGTTAATTGACCCAAGTCCACTCTTTCAATTGACAGGAATTTCTTTTTCTGCTGTGTGAAATGTAGATGGAATGTATCACCACAGAGCACATTAGTAATTTAGAGAACAAATGTTTTTATAAAAATCTAAATAAATTAAATCCTGTTTGATTGTGTGTCTGCTTGTAACTTGACAAAATATATGCTCACAAAGTGGCTGAGAGACTGTTTACAAGAGCATGTAGCGACAGGGCAAGGGAGAATGGATTAAAGCTGAAAGAGATAGGTTAGTTTAAATATTAGGAAGAAATTCTTTATTGTGAGGGAGGTAAGGCACTGGCACAGATTGCCAGAAAAGACCCATCCCTGGAACTATTCAAGGATAGGTTGGACAAGGCTTTGGGTAACCTGGTCTAGTGGAAGATGTCCCTGCCCATGGCGGGGGGTTGGAACTTGGTGATCTTTAAGGTCCTTTCCAACCCAAACCATTCCATGATACTATATTTATAGGTAGTTACATATGCACATGTGCAAGTGTTTATTTGTGCTTGTATTTTAAAATACCCAGAATTGTTGCTAAATGTCAAGACTCAGATCCCTCTGCATGGATTTTAGTCACTGGATGCTTTTTCCCTGTGAGGTTTGTTATGTCCGGGGATTGATTCTTGGTCTAAGTCCTACCACATGTCAGCGTAGTTTGGCTGCTATAATAGGGTTCATATTTCAGCTATGATTGTTGATCTGTGGTGCCTCTTTCTCTCCACTGTCTTTTGATTGAGGGCGAAGTGGTGTCATCAAGGAGGGCTGGAAGGCATGTGGTGAAACAGATACGGATATTTCAGAGGAGCAGTCTCGTGCTCAGTGGACATTGCCCCCTGTACGTCTGTACCTTCCAAGACGCACTCACTCAAACACTGTAAATGTGACAATGCCATCCCCTGTTGATATGCCAAGGCTGGGGTACAGCACTATCACCTCTCTGCTGCCAGCAGAACCTCCATGTTGCTAATCTGAAATTCTTGATTTCTCTCTTAAGCGGCTGCACTGATGAAACAGCACAGATGGTGATGTTTGGATACAACATTTCAAATTGTGTCTCTTCTTAAGAACACAGTCATGTAGTCTCTTCTGATGATGTCTTGTTTTGATTTATTTTTTCCAGCAAATGTAACTATTGTGTGTGGGTGTATAAACACTAAACCAGTTTCTTACACAATGCCCCACAGAAGGAAAGGGGCCCTTCCAACTTGTGTGCTGCCACATATTGAGTGAGGTCAGCAAGTAACCTTAGCTCCTCTTTACCAAACATTTATTGGTGAGTGCCCAAGGAGAACAGAATCAGAGAATCATAGAATCATAGCACACCCTGAGTTGCAAAGGACCCACAAGGTTCACTAAATCCTGACTCCACACAGGACAACCTAAACATTAAGCCATATATCTAAAAGCATTGTCCAAACCATTCTGGAATACTGGCAGGCTTGGGTCCATGAAAAGTCCTCTTGTGAGCTTTTTCCACTGATTGAAAACCCTCTCAGTGTAGGACTTTTCCCAATGCCCAATCTGAACTTTCCCTGATACAGGGAAAGCTGTGTCCTACCATGAGAAATCAAAGAGAAGAGATCAACACCTTCTTCTCCATTCCATCCTGAGTGAACTTAATCTGCCTCTCATAATTCAAGCCCTCTAGTTCTTTCACCATCTTTGTTAGCCTCCTTTGAATATATTCTAATGTTTTTTTATACATTTTATATTTTGAGGCCCCAAACTTCACACAGTATTCAAGGTGAGGCTATACCAATGGTGAGTCTAATAGGAAAATCACTATTTTTGTCCACATAGCTATGCTGTGCTTAATGCACCTCATGATATGGTTGGCACTTCTGACTGCCAGGGCCCATTTTTGACTCATATTGAGTTTGCCATCAACCAAAATCCCCAGATCCTTTTTCTGCAGGGCTGGGCTCCAGCCTCCTGTCCCCCAGTCTGTATATATATTCAGGATTACACCATCCCAGACACTGAATCTGGCATTTCTCCTTTTAGAGTTCATACAGCCTGTGATGTCTATCAAGATGTCTCTATAACCTTTCTAACCTTGAGGGAATCAATGGATCCTCCTAATTAAGCATTGTTGGGAAACCTACTTAATGTGCACTCCACTCCTCTGTCCAGGTCATTGATAAAAAAAATGAAGAGAAGTAGCCCTAAAGCTGAGCCCTGGCAAACCCTACTAGTGCCACCTTGATACCTCCCATACACCACAGCTCTTTGATTCTTGTCCTTAAGACAATCAATTACCCATTGGATGATTCTGAACATTTTGTCCAGAGCATACTGTGAAAGACAGTTTCAGAAGTTTTTATAAAAACCCAAAGAACCACCCCCCCCCCCCCTTATTTTCCGTCCTCTCTTTGTCCACAGGAGAAAAGGTCATATGGAAAGGAGGCTGCAGAGCACTTCTGTGGCATGTCTGTTCTTCAAGGGACCATATGACTTGATATACTCTGTTTCTGGAATATTTCAGCACAGTGCACAGTACAGCATACATAGAAATATATACATACAGAGGAGCCTCCTGCTTCCTGCTGGCATGCCAGTCTTCTTTTGTTAAAACTTTGTAGGGACTGAGTCCATTTGTTGCTGAGTTAATGTGTTTTGCACTTGAGAATTAGAACAACTTCAGTGGCTAACAGCTTAAAGAGCAAGAGACAATAACCAGGCCTGACTAATGACAGAAGGCCAATACAAGTACACATTGGAGTTGTGTCAGAAAAATTAGAAAGTTTATGTGGGTGTGAAAATACAGCCTCAGAACTCACTGAGAGTCAGATCACCCCACAATTAAACCCAGAGGGATGTTCTGAAAATGTTCCCTTGCTGTGTTTGCAAATATAGCATATTTGTGTAACAAGGTGCTGGGTTTGCAAGACAAGGTTTTGGCAGCAAGGTGACTAGCAAGGGGTGGCTTCTGTGGGAAGCAACTTGAAGCAGACAGAGCCAATGCCAGCTGGCTCCGAGATGAACGCACTGTTGGCCAAACCCTTCAGCAATGATGACAGTGCCTGTGGGGTAATGCATTTAAGAAGGGGCGAAAAAGTGTTGTGTGACATTAGCTGGCAGAGTACGTGAAAATATGTGAGAGAAACAGCCCTGCAGACACCAAGGTCAGTGAAGAAGAAGGGGAAGAGGTGCTACAAACACCAGAGAAGACATTCTCCTGCACTCTGCGGAAGGACCATAGTGAAGCAGGCTCTTCCCCTGCAGCTCATGTTAAGTCCATGGTAGAGGATTCCCCTCCGGAACCGATGGATGACCAAAGGAGGCTGTGATCCTGTGGCAAGACCAAGAAGGAGCAGGTTTGCTGGCAGGTGTGCAGAAAACTCCAAACAGGGCAGACTTTCATCAGGAGAATTGTATCTATGTGTGTTTACTGAGACTGTAAGTTAAAAGAAGAGATTAAGGGCTGTTAGGGAGGTATGGGGTACTCAGCAAAGGAAGTTGGATGGCCATTTGGCCATAGCCCCTTCTCTTACTCTCATGGGAATTTCAGAAGCTACATGGCCCAGAGTCCTGGGAAAATTTTTGTACCATGGAATTGATATATGTCATAAATCAATCCAGATGCAGATCTGTGATTGCTGGGATGTTTGGATAAAAATGGAAAGGTAGCAACCCTGGGTGACAAAGATGGAAAGGTAGAACTCTGAATGGGAAAAAGAGTCCTCTGAATCCAGATTTCAGTGGGATTGTCTTCCTGCACTTGTTTAAATTTCTCTGGCAAGGAAAAAGACTGAATGTGAAAAAACTAAGCAGAATGTTTGAACAGTTCTTATCCTTACTGTTACCAATGTCTCTTTTACTAAATACTGACATCTCTGGATGTGCATCTCCATATTCCCCAGCTGAGTATTCTGTGAGATGACATTGTTACTCAGATTAAAGAAAGGTCATGAGATGAAAACTCCACAGGTGAATGTATTTGTTCTTGTTTTCTTTTATTTTCTTTGTGTATTTTGGAGGGCAGTAGAATTTCACTTCCAATGTTCTAAGTATAATAATCTCTCTGTAGACTCTATGTATCTGATATCTGCATCACTTACTAGCAAAAAAACCCACTTTATCTCCACAATAATAAACTGGTACATGGTCCTGTAGTTCTTAAATTGTACAGAGGTACTGAAAGGGATAAATACTTCCTGAAGAAGTAGTAATATTTGCACTTCCAGAAGCTCTTCCTGACCTATCATATTCTATACTGATGAGACTGTCTGGTAAAGAGAAGTCAGCATTATCAGGCCCTTTTTTTTTGCATGGATATTGAATGTATATATGATATTTAAGTTCTGCAGCGCACAGAGGTTAATTTGCACAGGGGACTTTCTGCTTCAAAAGAACATGAGGACTGGGCACCTAGGAGATCACAAATAATTCATCTATGGAAGTGCAATTTTTTGTTTATGTCTCAATTTTTGCAGTTACGTAATAGGTAGACAGAAATATTAGAAATTTATATGAACTTAAAATATATTTTAGATTGGCTTGGTAGTTACGAATGATCTTAAATAATTTTATCTCATTAATGAACATTGCATGCCAAACATAAAGATTTTTTCTTCCCTTTCACATTAAGCAACTTTGTGTTTCTCTTGATGTATTCAACCTTTAGAAATGTTTATGTATTTTTAACAGGTGTCTGCCAAAAAAACGTTTTAATAAACAACTTCTGACTCAGTAACTAATGGTTTCAACTTTGGTTCCTTTGTGACTTAAAAACAATTGTTTATTTAGAAAATGCCTTCAGGAAGGATACATTTTGGGATTTATTATATGTCACAGATTAAATTATTTCTTGTTTATTCCCTTCACTTAAAATTAATAATTAATATTTCGTCATGTGTTTAGTTTAGTAGTTACATTTGATTCTTAATTTTAAAAGTAATTTAAAGTGATTTTAGTGAGACTTAGCCTTAGTACTCTCTGAGCACAACCCATAAATCAGGTTAAATGTTTGAGTCAGGGAGCTTTAAAGCAGCTTTTAAATCCCAAACACTAGCAAAAATTACATTTTATCTAGGGCAGCAGTAGCTTGTCACCCACTGATAATTAATGACACAAGAACAACAGCTTTAAACAACCACATATCAGGAATTTTTAAAGGCATTTCCATATAAATAGCCAGAGATTTAAGATTTGTAAGGTTTTGGTTTTTTCAAGAAGGAATAGTATACTTTATCTTCACTTTATGTTTTTCTAAACGGAAAATACTTTGCAGTCATTTTCCACACAATGTTCATGTAGTTGATTATTTCTTCCTAGTGGCAAAACCTAGACCTTGTCTTTATTGGATTGAATCTCAGATTTTCAGGCCACTTCTCCAATTTTTCAGTATAATTCTGAATTCTAATGCCATTCTCTAATGCGCTTGCTGGCTGAAACAACACTTTCTAGCCTGAGGTCCTCCTTCAAGCTGATAAAAGTACTGCTTATTCTCATTCAGGTCATTCATAGAAACACTAATGGAGAGCATCTTACAACCTTTGGCTTTGTGTTCAAACAAAAACAAGTGGAAAAAAAAAAGTATTTCCACCAAATCCTCCTGTTGTACAAATTGGATAATGGGATGCAAAGCACATGATCTTCTGAGTGTGCAGTAGTCTGGAGTGATCTGATGTCCACCCCTAAGTACTATTAAACTAAGCTGTCTTTAACTAGGGCCTGGCTATTGCCCAGCCTCTGTCTAAAAGATGTAATTGGTTTTTATCCATGCCAACTAGTAGCATTAAAGAAAACACACAAATGCAATTTAGAAGTGTGAGACGTGGACCACACGCAACAGGCAGATTTTGGGATGTAGCTACCTCTTTTGGTGGGGAAATTTTCCCGGTATGTATTGCTACTCATGCCATGGCACTTGAAGTGCTTGGTTCCAGATGGGGCTAGTAATAGCTGCTTGGAAGAGACTAAACGCTAAAACTTTTGTTTCCTTTCAGGCTGGCATCATAAGAAAATGCAAAAGCAACTGGTGTGAGAGCCTAATCTCACATAAGGCTGTCAATATCCTTCCTTCGTAAGTAACAGGGAAGCTTTCATTCACATCAGATCAGTTACACAATTGAATGAAAACTATAGCTGTGAAGTCATGTGTTTTGAGGCATTTTTTGTCCCTGAAATGGGACTATCATCCTGGAAATGTCACATGTGACACAACCTTCTGCATGAAATTGGGAAGAACAGCTTCATATCTGATGTCTGTAATGTGCAGTCTTTGAAAAGGATGATCACTGTGCCTAAGTGGGGACTGGCTTTTAAAGTAAGAGAACCTACGAACTGTGGGCTTCAGTGGCACTGAGTGACATCAGTTCATACTGGCTGAGCATCTGAAAGATTTAAATGCAACATATTTTTTATGTTAATATTTTCTCACAGTTTATGCAAAACAATGAAAATACATTGCTGGTTCAATTTGTAATGAATCTCTGGTATGTTGAAAGTATTTTCTGTGATGGAAATACCTTTATACCTAGGCGGGAAAAAAAGTGAAAGCTATTATTTAGTACATTTTTCCAAGTTTACAAAGAGCAGTTCTATTTATCTGTTTTTTAGGACATCACAAATTAATATTTAGATATTATTGTTTAAGAGAGTACTGGAGTATCAGATACGAATTTTGCATTCTCCGACTTGAAAATATCTCCTCAGAACATGAAAAATGCTGTTAATACCCTCATTCTTTCCACAGCATTGAAATAAAATTTTTTGGTCTTGCAAGGGCAGCACATTGTGTGCAAAGTTCACAGACTTCAGGACCTCAACCGAAACTGAGCACTAATTAGCTTAAAGAGAAGCCTTTTTGCCTGTAACATCACAGGACTTATAAAATTATAACCCTCATTCTCAAGATTTTAGTAAGATTAGATTAGTATCCTAGTGTTTTACAAAAACTTTAAATTATTTTTGGTTTAGATTCAGACAGATTTAGAAGTCACGCTATCCCCTTGATAAATATAGTGCTGACATTAGAGAACAGGGGCTAAATGACTTAAAATAAATGTACACTTGTGACCTTGATCACATTTCAGACATGATGGTTACTTCTATGTTTCTAAAGGCACTGGATCTAGAGACATTCCACGTCCAGATTATGCCCAGTGGCTTTTGCCCACATTGCTTAATTTGTGCACAGCCTCCATGTAGCCAATTGCTAAAATAAAAAAACCCCATGATCTTGCTTCTCTTCAGCCCTCATATTATATCCCTCCTGTCCTGAAGATATAGATAATTTTAGATGTTATTTTTCATCTGCAAGTGCCTGAAACAATATAAGGACTGTACTCTTCTCAATATGAGTATGCTATAGGATGAGACTAGAGATAAACCGAGTATACACTGCCATCTGTCACAAGGTCATGGGGAATATTTGAGGATATAATGCCTCCTGGGGTAGAGGCATGGAAGAGAGTGTTAGGCAGAGTTCAGAGGTTTAGCTTTGGGGAGGGCTGTCCAGGATCAAGTCTTGTTTAAACCATTTTTTGTCTTGAAGAGAAGTAATTGGTACATTGCAAACAGAATCGGTAGAAAACTAATAATTCTTCAGTGTGGGCAGTCTAAAGTCCAACTCAATACAATACCTCACATAATGTTTTAATATAGAAGCACATACAATTAAACCTTATTTCCAAAGCTACTGAGAAAAAAATATGCTCTAGATTTATATGGACCTCAGACTTGCTTTGCTTCTTGATATTTATTAATTTTAAGCAAAACCCCAAAAATTTAGTAGAATTCAACCTGTTGGGTTTCATAGGCACTTGAAACATCCCTCCCAATCTCAATCAGTAATATTGCCCAGTCCTAATGTAAAAGTCTGTTGTGTACATGTCAAGTTCCTTTGCAGGAAGGTGAATTTGAATTCAGAGAGGAAACTTCACCTTCTCCCTGTCTTTGATAAATGAAAAAAATTTTGAAACTTTTACTGGAAGGAATATATCCATTCATTCTGCTTTTCCCAGCTTTCTTTTAAAAAATAATGTATTTAGAAATACAAACTTTGTGTTCTGAGGAAACAGGATGCAAGCCAGCAAAAAGAATAGCTAAACTGTTTGGAAACATCAATGTAAATTTTTCCTCAGACAGCTGTCTTCTCTGAATGCGTTTGGAGGATGACTGTCTGTCTTCTGTGTCTGTCTGTCTTTGCATCACCTGGATAACCTAAATACCTTAAAAGTTTGAAGATTTAGGCCATTGTTTCCATGACCCTGCCAATCTGAATGTGTTCGACAACCACCAAGAGACGTCTCTTTTGTCCTTTTCTGTCAGGGTTCTGTTGTGGGTTAACCTTGGCAAGCAGCTGAGCCCCTCAGAGCTGCTCACTCATTCCTCCCTCCAGCAGGATGGGGAAAGGATTCAGAAGCATAACAATGAGAAAACTCACCAGTTGAGACAAAGCCTAATAGGTAAAGATAAAACTACACACACAAGCAAAGCAGAAGAATGAAATCATTCACCATTTTTTATTTTTTGATTTTTTTTTTTGTTTAGTTTGGTTTTTTGGGGGGTTACTTGTTGGCTTTTGGTGGCTTTTTATTTTGTAAAGTGTGATTTGTTGAACTTCTAGGTTCCAGGACTTGAAAGCAAGTACTCTTAAAACATGTCTGTAACTACTTTCATACACGTTTATATCATGTCATCAAATTCGCTAAGACTGATTTAATAACTTTTGGACTTCATTGACTTTTAAGAGCCTTAAAACTTATAAACCCACATAATTGTAAATATTCATTGTAGGATACATTTATTTAGATAGACTGGAAAATGGAGCATATAAAAATCCTGTTTACTATTTCTCCTAAAATTTTTCTACATTTCCAATTTCAATTTTTGCTCATGATTAATCTAAGTGTCGTGATTAATATTAACTCCTTTTGAACACTCCCTGTTTGACATGATCTTTTGGAAGGATCCTTTCTGTGATTATCGGATTTATTTTCCATTAATATCAAGTTGTTTCTTTCTATTAAATGCTAATGCACAGGGACCATTTGGGAAGCTGTTATAATCTGGCAAGGTGTAAAGATTCTGTTATAGTCTCTCATTAGCCTGCTAATAACTCTACTTTTTCAAGCAGAAACTCAGTTTCTCTACTAGCAGAAACTACGTTTAACAGATACAGATGTGTTTTCTATAGAATCTCCATAATGGAATGAGTTTCACTTTCAGTCACTCTAAAACCAAGTTTTACTGCTTTTAAAATTTCTTATCAGCATTTTTCTTTTATTTCCTAAATCACTCAGGGTAATGCTCTACTATAAGTAAATAATTTATAATTCAAAGGTAGCATCTTCCAGTTTGACTTTAAAAGATGCATAAAGTACAAGACATTTGTTTGCCAAAGAGAGTTTTATCTACATAAGTGCAAGAAACCCCTGTAAACTGTGTACCCTTGGGAAGAACATCCCATTCCAGACTACAGAGCAATTAACCAAAAACTGAAAATGCTGTTTGCAGATTCTGTCTTACATAGTTTCAGATGATGACTCCTTTCATAATTTTTAAACCATCCCCTGCCTTGTTAATTGTATATTCAGAAATAAACTCACATATACCCACAGAAGTGAAATGGAACTAAACAGTGCCAGAACAATGCACTCGCCCCAGTTACTACAAATAATATTGCCTAAAATAAAACCATTAAAATCTATAGGTCCTAGACTTGTTCAACCCAATCTGTGGTGTACTTCTTTTGATGGAACAAATGCCCTTGTGAATGCAAAATGGGTGCAATTAAATGAGTACTGTGTGCTAAAATGAGCTCACTCAGGCAATTTGTAAAGGATAGAAATAGCCACTTAACAGTAGGACAATATTTTTTGTTTTGTTTTTGACTGCTCATTCCTGATCCTCTAAGGAGTCCTACAGACTGCCTTCAAAAGATGAACCCACAGACTGAAATTCCTAACTCTACTTGCTGCTGAAAAGGCTTAATAAAGACATTGGTTTAATGGCCTATACAGTTTTCCAGCTAGCCTGTTGCCCTAATACAGGTGCTAAAACCCTTTTTCTGCCTCTGTTTCATATCAGGTAATAGCTACTTACCTTTCTGGCTTTGACGATGTCATCTATTTGATCAACATAATTTCATTTCACTTGGAACAGTTACTCTTTTTTTCCCCCACTTTTCAGATCTGATGAACACCAAGGCACTCTTGAGTCCAAAAGCTTTCCTCTCTGTTTTCCTCCATGTTTGTTGTCCCAATAGAACATATTTATTCTTCCCAGAGCTACTTTCAGACTAAAGACTAAGTTTTTGATAACAAAATGGGCAAGTAACAGCCAAAAATAACTGAAGGATCCTATTATCATAGGGATCAGATCTTTTCTTTCTGCTAAAGAAAAGCAAAAGGTTTATTCTTGAGAGTCAGATTATTTTGCTGTGATTTCATGCTTACTTGACCTAATCAGAATGCCTAGTGGCAAGCACTGTCAGCTGAGGCAGTAAGTTTAACAGGTGAAACCTTTACTGTCTGACAGAATTCTATCCTCAGAAAAGGCTTCTGGTTTTCAGGCCTGGAGGGTAAGTCCCAGCACTTGAAAAACAGTTCAATAGAATCTCTGGAGGCAACAAGTTAATGACCAAAGATTTTAATGG
The DNA here is from genome assembly GCA_036630365.1 of Acanthiza pusilla. Classification (NCBI taxonomy): domain Eukaryota; kingdom Metazoa; phylum Chordata; class Aves; order Passeriformes; family Acanthizidae; genus Acanthiza; species Acanthiza pusilla. The sequence goes on along the minus strand of JAXCHO010000036.1, from coordinate 34,668,796 downwards.
TCTACAACAATTGATGAGTGTAAATTTAAGCTCTATGGGACTCATCTGAGAGAAACTGATGAAAAGTTAATGTGTGAAGGTAGCTGTTCCAGAAATAACGTCCATTAGGCCTTGCACTATGTTTGAACTTGAAGAGGAAAGCAAGGTTGTAAAATCACAGACAGTGTTCCTTAGGATGCAGCCAAGAATAAGAAATATTTATGGACTGCTTAGGTAGCTTTAGATCAGATGATGCTGAAGTGCATTTTTCAAATGGTTGCTGGAGGTGAGTTTGTCCCAGTGGAAATTTCAGACCAGCAATGTTAATAATTTTTGTGTGTTCCAGCTACTTTTTGATAAGGTACTGAAAGATGAAGAGGAATCCATGAGTTATAATGCTGTGTTGGGTTTTCTTCTTACAGAAGACACTCCTGTAGCCTTCCCTTGCTACCAAAGCTTGGCCATGCAAACCCAATACAAATGCATACTGATGTGAGCTGAAATTGGCTTTATTATAGTACTGTCAATTAGAAAAAAAAAATTAAAAAAAGAGTGTAAAAGCTGCTAGTATGTCTCTCTTCCTAAACCCATTGTTAAAGGGTTAACCCAGATTGTGGTAGCTTGTCTAACTCAACAGGTCCAACTTCCTTTACTTACTCCCTTTGCAAATGATACTTAGTCTAATATTTAAATCTTCTTTGAAGTGTAGGGTGTAAAATAAGGTTGTCCTTTCAACAGCATTCCTGATAGTCATCGGTTTAGCTGTGCCAGTTCTTTATATGGCAATACTGTTTATCAGAGAAACCTATTATCACAGTATTTGAGATACTATTGTAGGCTGAGCATTTTTCTTCCCTTTCTCTGAAAGAGAAAAGGCTTTAGTGGACTGATTGTGTTACTGTTGCTGCAGTTGTTGGAGTAATTTTTTGTTAAAGCCACCAATATGAAGGTATACAAAGCATAGAGGGGAAAAAAATAAAGGAGGAAAATTATTTCTGTCCTCCTGGTGTTGAATGTTACTTGCAGCTTTCCTCCTGCAGGTTTACAATCTTACATCGTGTTCTTTGCCATGCTGGCAAGATCAAACCTGGAATGAGACTATTAAAGGTGGTGTTTCCAGCTGCCTCTCTGGTCACAATCTCACAGCGATGCTGGAAAATACACAGTTAGGGAGAAAAAGGAGAAATATCAAGGAGGCAGTGTAAGAGAAAGAAATGAGTTTCACTGCACTTGTCATTTGGCTTGTCTGTTTTTTAGTTTTAAGTTCATCTCTAAGAATTAGAACATTGACCTAATGTTGCCATAATGGATTTGAGAGATAGCATTCATAGCTGCCATGATAATAAAGCTTCTTTAGGGCAGGTTATCCTCTGTTATAATTATAAATTAATGTCTCTAGCAAAGAATTTTAAGGGAATTTTCCCATTATGCTTGGTTTTGCCTAGGTTTATTTTGTTTGTTTCATTTAAACAGCACTTTAAACACTACTAAGGGGGTTTGGTAATCTCTGTGCCCATTTGTCTCATTTTAAAATGTGATTGAAACATGGCTGTTGGAAAAAAACAAGCAAAACTTTTTCGGACTAGTCCAACATCTTTCTCTGTAATTGCCACTGTCCTTCATGAGTAATTTACACAGAATTTTAAACTGACCAGCTTTGCATATTTATAAATAAAATTTGTTGAGCATGAATGATCCCAATTAACTTTCATCCATTCTTTATTTTTTCCCCAGGTGAAGGTCTCTGCAAATTCAGAATTCCTTCTCTGGTAACATGGTAGCATCCACACTGCAGAAGAGAAGAAGGGCAGTGTTCTGGAAACAGCTGCTCAGCATAGCCTCTGGAAAGGGAAATCCCACCACAATGAGCTCCTGGAATTCCCTGGAGGTGTTTCTAAGCACAGGAAGAAATTACATCCAATAGGCTTTATTTAAAAATTATTTTCCTGAAAATTATGATGGATAAAGTGAAAAAAGCCTGCTATTTGTAAATAAATTACAAAAATCTATTGTGAATCAGGGACACTTTTTGAAACAATAGGAGATCAGTCTTGGCTAAATAAAAGGAAAGTCATCTTAGATAAAAACATACAGTAGAATCAGACTTGCTTTTTTTGTTATTTCCTAAATGGTAAATAGTCCTGTTTTTTTTTTTTCCCTCTCTCCTCCCTGTATAAAGAATTTGCAAGTCTAGGCAAGTCTACTTGGCAGCAAGTGCTCAGTCATGCTTGTAATGATAGTTCTAATCACAATTCATGAGGTATCATGCATTCAGGTATGATCCATACAACAAGGAAACATTCTGAAAAGAAGCAAAAATAAATTATATGGGGCCTGGTATTCTAAAGGTTGAAGAAATGAATACAGTTGGGGTCATTTCCCTTCTATTCACAGCAGAATTATTAGAGGATACACACATGTAGCTTTGGGAGAGAGCCCATCTGGGGGGGCAGAGGAATCAAAACAGTCGAAGCAGGGAACTTTGACGTAATGTAACAAATTTTTCTATATTCTGACTATCTGTTTATGCCAACCCTACTTCCTCCTCCTGGCCCTGGATGCTTTATTAGGTATTAATAAGTAAGGAAATAATGGTTGTGGAGATTGCGCTGCTCGTGTACTGTACTTCTTTCACCTTTCTGTCGTGCTTTTTAAGTTTATCAGTCATTTGAAGTGAGGAGACTGTACTGTGTTTAGTGTTCAGTAGGGCATGCTCTCACTCCTGTCTGGTCTGTGGGTAAGTATGGTGGGTTATTAAAAAAAATGTATTTGGCTTCTTCAGTTATTCCTAAAAATTGCATACTTGGATGACAGTAGTTTAGTCACTGAACATCAGATTCGATGAATTTACTAAATGCTCAAGTATGTGTGCTCTTGAGGAAGGTATCAGGTTCCCTATCTGAGATACTTAACTTCATGGATTGTGCTGGAGCTACTTCTGTTTCCCTTTACTAATACTGTAGCAACACACGGATGGATTGCTTGAAAGTCACATATACACAGGGATGGAAAAACATTTTAGTGCCTGCAGAATGTTCCCTCATTCTGCACTGATGACAGGAGAAATGTTTTAGTTCTAGTCTTGCAGAATACCCCTTGTGTTATCTGCTTTGTCCATTGCTTTTCCTGCTGGATCTCCTTCAGGTCTTTTAAATAGTGTTCTTACAAGCAGAGAGAACAAACTTTAGGGGCTTCTTGAGGAGCACAGTATTTCAAACTTGGTAAAAATTTGGCTTTTTAGTTTGTTTTGTTGGTACAATGCTATTAGAAAAAATTGTGCTTTCTCAAATTTGATACATAATTTATTAATAATTTTAATTAGTATCTTAAATAACCTCATTGTCAGCCAATAGATTTGCTAAGTCATTAAATGAAATGACAGTTCTTCAAGTTTGATTTTTCTGGCTTCCAAAAAGAGGATGATCTGGATTTTTTTTTTTTTTTGTAGTATGTGGTATTTGTCCTTTTCTTGTTTCTTTAACAAAATCTCTGTATGAGCATTTAAAGAAACAAAATTAAGGGTCGTGTACACTAATGCACATATTTTTCTAAAAAACAGCAAAGCAAGATATTTCAATACAAAGCTGTGTTTTGGTTGAAGAATGCAATCCTGTTGTAATGATAGTACTTAGACTTCCAGAAAAACATCAAAGTAATTTAAAAATAGCACATCTGTACTTTCTTGATGTAAAATGATACCTTCTAAATAACAGGAAGTATTTCAGGGCGATATTTCCCTAATATCTATAATACCAGTAGATTGGAAAATGTTTTTCTTGACTATATTAAGTATACAAAAGTAAAATGTGAAAAAATAATCTTCTTACACACACACACACACACAAAAAAAAAAAAAAAGTAAGTCAGGGATATACACAGTTATTGAGCTGTTAATTACAGAGCATTTCAAAAGCAAAGAAAAGTCCCAGCAATTTCCCTCTTCATTTTCCTAATTTGCTTCACCTAAAACAGCAAAACCAGACATTTATTCCTGGTACAATTGCACTAAATTCCATAATAAAATCAGAAAGACTATGTATTAATAGACTTATTCAACTTATTCAGCTAATTTGACTTAGTTTCAAAAAACTTTCTGAAGGAAAAATAAAACCAGATTCATTCTACATTAGAAGTAAAATGTAGTCTTTCTAAATCTTCAAAAGTATATCTTGGGCATGCATAAACATTTTTAGTTGTTTTTCTCCTTCCAACTTTATGTGTAACTTCTATCACTGAAACCTTTTCAGAGGGAAAATCTTTCTGACACATCACAGCATCAAAATACTTTTCAAAATGTTGCATGTAACTAACATCTTTGGAGTACTCTGTAAAGAACGATTTAATACCTACTTTGCTGTGTGTATACAGGGACAAGTATCCAGCATCTTGGTAAGCTCTTCTAGACCATTGACTTTTCTCTGAAAAATAATTTTAGAAAATTCCATGGAATATTTCATTGGAATATTTTTCCTGGGACAAGGCAACCCCCCCCAAATATATGGTTTTTATGAGTAAAGATTTTTTTTTTGCTGTAGAATTGAAATTCTCTTAGAATAATCATCAGAAGCGTCTTCCGAGGCTTACAGGCAAAACATTTTGTCAGGAGACTGACAACCTATTCTGTGTCAGTCTACTTAGCTTTCATTGAACTATGAAGATGAGAAGGCTGTCTCCAAACTAGACAGGTGTCTGTCAGAAACTTAGTCTGCATCAAAATATGCTAACAGGTGCCTCGGAAATAAGATCCTAGCAGGCTTGGGGGAGGAGAAATAAGAAAACTTAATTATCCTCGATTATCTTTGACTTTCTTTTAGTCAAGATGGTTAAATTTTTCCTACCTAGTTGAAGGCAATAAATGAGAACCTGACTGCCAAAACTTCATTGAAGTCACTGATGAGATACACCCATCTTAAAAAAACTGATTTACATCTGAAGTTAACTCAGTTTTAGGTTTTTTTTTGGGAAGGATCTGCCACTTTTAGATGAACTGCAGAGGGATTCAAGGTTTGTCTGGATTCAAAAGCAGGATGAGACTATTTGCTCCCTGCATGTTAAGATGTGCTTTCAATGGTGCATTACTTCCCTTAAAGTTTCCCTTCAAAGTTTCTCTTCTGAAGCCCTGCAGCATTAATGGAGGGAGATTCCTGGCTTTGTGGGGGAAGAAAGGTGATGTGCCCCTGCTAATAGCACTCAGAATTTCAGGGGAATTTCTCTATGTCCCAGAGTGGGAACTTAGGTACTTCCGGTGCTGCTCTCAGCTGAATATGGAGAAGTAGCTGTGGTTTGGCCTTCTGATTATCCACCAGTGACTATGCAGGAAACAAGACTAGATCATATAAATTTCACAGATTTTAAGATTCACTGGAGACAGTTATAGTTCTGAAGTATTACCGAGTTGACTCAATACATATCGACTTAAAAAATAGTACCTGGGAAAAATCTGTCCCTCTGGACTGATGATACAAGAGGCATTGATTCCTTTGCCTAATTAGAGTTGTCTGGTGACACTGGAGATAGACAACTTGCAGTATCTCTCCTGCTTGCTGCTAGTCCAGACCCGGGTGCTCGGATCACACCTTGGTCCTCTGTCTGATCTGCTAATTCCTGTGTATTGCACACCCTAAAGCATGCCAGATGTGATGGCATGCCACTGCTTATATTTAAGTAACGCAATTGTGCCCAAGTGGTTGTCTGCTGATGATTATATTGACTATGACTGCCTTTGAATTTAGTTGAATCTTAAACACCTGTCTCACCTGTAGTTACCTATATTTCTAGCTGAATGCTGAATCAAATTTGTTGTACTGAAAAAAAGATGAATAATTCTGTGTAAGCTAATTAGGGGCACCATGAGTGTGTTGATAAACAGTCTGTTGACAGACAGTTTGGGCAAACTGAATTTTCTGTACACCTGGCCTGTTTGAATAGCAGCAAAGACATTGGAGAGAAAGGGTGTGATGATAACACAGCAAGATTTAAAAGATCCAGAACATTATATATGCATTCATACTCCAAAAAACTTTATATTATCAAAAGTCAACATAAATTAAAAGGTTTTTTCTTTTTTTTTTTTTTTTTAATCCTGACTCTTAATAATCAAAATTGCAACAGGTATTTATAACAGTATAGTTGGACTGTAACTTTGAGATCTCTATTTAAGACTTCTTCATTCATCTGGCTTTTTTAAAAAGACTTAATGGACAATAATAGCTTTATTTTAATAATCAAACAACAACCACATTTTAGCAATATTTGTAAAAACATTAATACTGCAGCCATTCTTTTCTTTCTCATTATACTTGAAGATATTTTTAAAGGACTCCTCAGTTTCATACTAGAGGGGATAAAACCCATGACAATAAAATCCAAATCTTCACTATTTCTAGTCTAATTTTTATTTTTATGAATTCAAATGATGTGTGAAATAGAATACAGACTCTCTTGAAAAGGTGAAGTTATGAACTATGACTATGCAAGCAGAAAAAGTAAGCAATTTCCGAAGAATCTTCAGGCAAATATCGGAAATATCCATCTGTTTACCTGTATATCCTTGCAAATTCAGGACTGGACTGAATAGGTTGAGGTTTGTAGATTCCTAGAAGCTGTGGGGAGAAGTAAAGCTTAATGGTCTGATAAAAGTTCACATTGTAACTATTCAAAACTTTTCTGTTAGTCATCTTTACTCCCTTAAAATAATTTTTATGGAAGAAGCCCTCTATAAATGAACAGGAACCCATACAGGTAATGGGATCTGCCTTAATGGAAGAGTTCACAAACTAGGGTCACTGACGCTTATGAAACTTTACCGGAACAGTGTTATTAACTAAATATTCACCCTTCATTAATACAATGTGCACCTCTACAGCAATTGTTTGTCTCTGGGACTATTGATTTATGACCACTCAACCCCTCATTTTTTCTGTGTTTCTCTATGATAGGAATATTTATGCCTCTCACTTAGTCCATTGCTTTGTAGCTAGGAAAGCACAAACATAGAGAAAGATAAGTGGTTTGGTGGCTACAAGACACATGCTATCCCCTCATTCTACTCAGTCAGGAGTCCCCTGTAATACTGCTGGGTACTAAGATGAATCTCAGTTCCTCTGAAAATCATTGCTGGGAACACTTCAGCAATTTTATAAATCAAATACGTTTCATTAGAAGATGAAACAGTAGCTTACATTCCAAGTATTTATATTGTTGGTAAAGCTGTCATCCCTGTGTTGTTGTAAACATCCATTACTGAGGATAATGGGCAAGTTATATACATTCTGTTTAGTCACAGGTATCATGAGCTCTCTTCCATTTGCTTTCCTCAATGTATTGAGTTCATTCAAACCAGGCTCTCTGTGTGTGCAGATTTGTGCAAGAGAGGGAGAAAGGATGAATGGACCATAAGAGTAGTGTCAAAGAATTGTCAAGGGTTTTATGGGCAGGAAAGAAAAAAAGTCCATGTTGCATAGGGGTATAATTCTTATGTAGTCTCCATATCCTAACAAGCCAAAGCTAGATGCAAAAGGAAAAGAAAATATTGGTTTTTTATAAGTTATACTCATTTCTGCCAGTATGTGTATCTAACAAAGGTTAGCTATGTGGGAATGATTAGGGGTTAATGGTTATGAGGTCTCTATTAGAAAGCAACACAGCACAGTCTGCATCTTCCAGCAAAACCAGGTTCAGCTGTGCTGGATCTAGCTGCCAAAAGCTGTCAAAGAGTAAAGCGTAAGGAAGGGAAATGTGCATGTTGGACCTCTCTTGCAGCTTCCTTGCGCTCTGTGTGATATGCAATTTTTGACAAGCCTGTTTAAAAAGAACATCGGACATGTCCTCAGAGAGAAAGCAGATTTACAGGTACCCCTCCAAGGGAGAACAATATGAGCCCATTTGGCAAAAGCAAAGAAAGCCAGCAAAGCCTGTTACTTGAGGGATGCATTCCAGATGGAATACATACAGAGTCTAAAGTGCAGTTTGCTCTGAGGCTTGCTTTGGCTAGAACAAATATTCAGTGCAGATATATGCAAAGTCATGAGTACAATAAGACAGCCAGTGATATGAGTATTAGTGTTTTGCTTGTTGGCTTTGCTGTTGCTTTTTAAATTTTTTTTTAATTATTATTATTTTTAGGTTTTTGGTTGCTTTGTTTAATTTTGGGGTTTCTTGGATGTTTGCTTCTGAGCTGACCTAGATAAATATTGGCACTTTCTCTCCATCTTACTGGAACAATGTGGTTGATATCACCTGTGAGACAAACTTTGACTCCTTCTAATGAAAGAGGATAAGAAAGATGGCCTTAATGTGCAACAATAGAAAGTGATGACATCCCTTTTATTTTCAAGACTGCACACACTGCTGAATAATGAGGACTTTATGAATCTTCTTGCTTTATATATCTCTGTCCTGTAAATATTGAAAGTGCACTGGAATTGTATAATCCTATTTCTTCTAATCCTGAGGACTTTGGCTGTGCTTTTGTTTTCTCTAACATGAATTTGACTACTTCTATGTGTTTTTTTTATCATGGCCAATAAAAGTGTTTTTATACTGGAGAATAAATCAATCTGGGATTTGTGTGTATGGGAGAAATATTCTGGGTTTGCATTAAAAACGCTCCTCATAATAGCTTTGTTATCCCTGCTGACGTGCTGAGGAATCATCTGGAAGTGAATCTTCTAAAGTATTTTGCCTAAGTAACAGGAGATGTGTTTATAAAAAAGGTTGTTCAGCTTTAAAAATTTCAGGTAAAGCTGGAAGTATAACAAAAAAAGGCACATTTCTTATCCAGACAAGTTAAAGTGAACTTTGACTGAAGCTGAGAGACAACTCTTGGATAAATAAATCACCATTCTCAGTCACACGTGAATATGTGCCCGAGGGCAGATTGTCATCCTTACGTTAGAGCCTAACCACTCTGAAGACATGATCTAAACACACTTAAAGCCTTTTTCAGAGGTAAATACCTTTAACATATTGTTGAAGAGAGATCAGTTGTAAGGCTCCCATTAGCCTTATTTAGTGTTATGGTTAAATTCCCACAAGTTACTTAGAAAACTTACTCTGCAAAACTGAATTATATTAGAATGAGAATAACTACTCACCAAGGAATTCTGCAAACATAATAATTGGAGCATTAATTTACTTGTCTTCTTGAACCAATAAATTGTTTCCTATTTGCACATACTATGATTTGCTATATACTCATTCTTTCACTGATTCTTTTTCCCTGAATTATTAGGCATTTATCTTCCAACATTCAAATCCCCAATTAAAATGTTAAATTGATTTAAAGAACTTTTATGCATCTATTTATTTCTATTTAAAGCTCCCTGTTGAAAAACAAAAGAAACATTTTACTCTGGTCCCAAAAACAGATCAATGACAAAAAACCTCAAGCTTTGTTTCTACATGGTACTGAGCTTCCACACAAGCTTCCTGCTGTCATTCCTCTGCTTAATTTTTTGCTTATACTTTGCTGATCTGTTGCCAAAAAGAAAAAAAAAAACTTTTAGAAGGCTGGGAGATGTTTATTACCTTAGTACTTCATGCCCTTAACTCAAAAATTTTCCAAGGATACCTGGACATCTCTCCATTTGTTCACAACCAAACAGAAGCAGAAATCCTGTGTTGGAAGACTGTTCCAATATAAAAGAATTGCTCTACTTTAAGTTCCCAAAACACGGGGAAATTCAACTTCTTTTTCATGCAAAATCTTTTGCTTTACATTTTATCATAACTTTCATCAGATGAAGAGTTTGCATTAATCTGCTTACCTGTTTATTCATAGATTTAATTTGATATGATTTTCTTCTTTATCAAATCCTTGAATAATAAAAATTTTTACAAGTTAATTTGTTATACATTTCTGTGAATATGGAGCAAAGTATTTTACTATCTATTTTATCAGAGTTAAACCAACGCATGGATATAGTTAGCAGCTGCTTAAAAGCTGTTTATTTTTAAACAACTATAATTCCATTAATCTCTCCCTGCAACATTTGCCTTACTTTTATTTTTCAAGCAAAAACTAACCTTGGAATTGTTTCTGATGCTTGCAGCAAAATATTTTACTGCTTTTCTGTTGATACTATTTTTCTAGGGCATGTATTCCTGCTCAGAGAAGCAAATAACAATTGGTGGTTCAATGACACCTGAAACTTGCCATCTTAGCTCAGATCTATTTATTTAAAAAATAAACCCCTTCTATTGCAGCTGTGCTTGGTGGCCTAGTTTCATCACAAAAGGTGAAAAAAACTGTGGTTTTAGCAGTCTGTAAATGAAAGTGAATTCCTTAACAAAAATGAAAGAATCTGGAGGCCAACAGTGTAATACTGTTTAGAAATGAAAGGATTTTACTTAAGCAGAACTGGAATAATTACATTTTCTATTAATTTTTCTTAATCAGGTCAGCATGCTGTTTCAGCCACTGATGAATGGCACTCCATTTTAAAAATACATAATGGAGTGAAGTCACCTAAGTAATGAATATGACAATAGTACTGTGACTGACAAACTCTGTTTCTTAGACAAAAACTTTTTCTCAAATGCAAATAGAGTTCAATATAGCTTAGCTTAACATATCCTGTCAGAAGGGGAACTTCAGGGACAAACAATAACAAAAAAGATTCACTGATGAAAACAGAAGAGAGAATGTTGAGAAAACAAATATATAATGCCCCAAAGTTTGTTTTAACTTCATGACAATGTAACTGTTGAGTTTAGAGTAACAGGATTTAATTTCCATCTCTTTTAAACAGATTTATATACACTTTAAACATACAGTTTTTAAATTGAATTTGTTCTTTACTACTAAGCTTGTGGCTCTTTTAGACAGCGAAGAAAACTACATTAAAATAATCAAAAATATAGAGTCACAGACACCTTAGAGTATTTTAAAGACAAAAATGAATGTAACAGTGAGCAACTAACAGGATAATTTGAATGTAAAAAGAAAGTTTTATGTCATCCATGCACAGAGTTGCAACTTTGAGGTAAAAAAAAATATAATTTTTATTTTAAGATTTGTATGAGCTTTGGAAAAATTGGGGTGATTTCTTTGGAATATTTTGAAACCAACTTCAGAAATCACTACACCCTTTCTCACTATAACATTGCATGTTGTGTGCTTGATGCACAAATAGAATAAAGAAATGCAGAAGGTCTATAAGTTAGTTCAGCTCCTGCAAGCTGCAACTTCAGTCAGGAAAGACTGGCTGACGGGCAAGAAAATATACTTTAAACAATCTTTTTGCATTTCTCGAGTCTCTTAAACTGCTGAAGGGTAGCACATTTCTCATCATAACATCTAATGTAATATGGTCAAGGTTGTTATATAACTTATGGAGTCTTTTTGTGGTTCTGCCCTTGATGCACTAACTATAGCATTTAAGATTTCCTCCTGATAAGAAGGCATCTCCGGTGATTTGGAACATTTCCCAAGTTTCAATTTTTAAGCCAGGTGGACTTAGACCTTTTCAAATATACAAACCAAAGCCGTGCTGTGGCTTGAGCACTGTCCTGTACTATGTACTTACTGTTGGCATGTCCTTGACACATCGCTGGCCAGTGCTGACCAATGCTGACCATTGCTGACCAGTAGTAGCTGAAGCTGTCTCCAGGAGCATGGATAGGGGGTCCTGAGAGTCAGTAGTCTTTATGTGTACAGAGAGCTTTTTTGAGTCAGAGAATTTAGCTGTGCAAATACCTGCTGATCACACATGCCATTTTTCCTCACAGTCTGCAAATTATGTGTCTAAATAATTTTACTAGTACAGAGACAGCTAGTAGATCAGACAAAAATCAGGTGAGCTACAGTTTAGAAATATTACCATTTTTATACAATGTTTTCCGCGAAAGAAAAACATTGCAAGAACCCAGCTTGTGAAACAGTATTAAACTTGTATGTGGTATTATCAAAAACCACAAGAAACTGTGACGAAAAGGTCTTGAAGAGGTTATCCACTTTAGGCAAGATCAGCTATATCATATCTTACAGTTGTCTATTTAATTGACTGAAATCTTTTTAATGAGTCTACAAACTCTCTGGGCACCACATTCTAGGGTGATACCATCCTAACTCTTACAAAGTTTTCCCCCAGCATCTAAAGTACATCTCTCTTGCTGCAGGCTTATGTATGTAATCTATCTATCTATCTATCTATCTATCTATCTATCTCTCTGTCTATCTATCTATCTATCTATCTCTCTATCATCTATCTATCTGTCCATTATAAATACATTTTCCTTCAGTCTTTCCTTCTCTAAATTGAATAGCACTCCAGCAATTTCTAATAAGCAGAATTTTCAAGATAATTCTCGTTACTATAAGCTGGTATTTGTCCATCTGTTTTACATTTTTCCTTAAATATTGGGCAAACTTGTCCAATTTTCTAGCTCAGGAATAACATGAATTGAAGATGACTACCAAGACTCATATATGATATTGTAACCCTACAGTATCATCTGATATTGTTCAGATTGTCATTTACTGTAACCCAAACTGAGTAATTCACATTAGAATCTAGACAGTGGTTCCCCATCTTACATTTGTGTATTTATCTGGTGCTGGGTTCAGCACACCAAGTTTTAGACATTTAATTTTCTAAATTCTTATTTTTTGCTATTATCAAGTGCAAAGCCATTGTAACTATTTCTCTGTAGTGCTGTGTTAAGAAGGTGGTAGCATCCAGATAATCATAAGGAGTATTCTCCAAAGGAAAATATCTCTTTGTCTGCATGTTTAAAAAAAATTTTTACTTAAACAGAAGCCTGTCTACTGCCAAATACATTACTTCCTAATGATACTATTTCTGAGAACTATGTGAATAGTTTACTAATAGAGTATATTGCACAAGATTTAAAAGCTATGATTATTGCCTTGTTCCCGGAGAAATTACAGGTAAATATTCATACTATGTGTAAATATCGTATCCTAAATATTGTGCCTTTCATATCTGTTGCAGTTCCAGATTTCAGGTAGATTTGTGAATATAAAATACATGTACAAGTTGCTTATTCTTACTGCAATGAAAAAAAAATATTTTTAACCTCTTTAATGTTTTGATATCATTAACTTATGAACATTGCTAATTGTGTGGAATACTGCTGTCTTCATGTAAGGAATGTTTGGTGCTCCTAGCACTTACTGGCAAGGGTGAAGCGCTTTGGATTGTTTGGTGTTTCTTTCTCCCTGAGTATAACATAAACTACCTCAAGATTAATGGCTTTGCTAATTGTATATCTCTGTTTCTCTTTCACCTGCATCTCAGTGCACCAGTATGCAGTACAATACTGTAATTATGGAATTAAAAAATAATTATATGCTTTGGCCTAAATATAATGTATACTTAGGTATGAAGATTGGGAATTGTTACAGTCTGTTGTTTCAAACATTTATAATCACTATGGTAAGCGATTGCCTTGCATCTATTTAAACAATTTCAGAATTCTTACTGCTGTGAATGACAAATTAACTCCACTTGACATTTGAGGACATGCTCCATAGGCTAAAGATCCTCTTACTGTTAAGAAGGTCATGACGAGTCATTTATATGTTGGTCTAATGATCTGTGTCACTTTTGTAATCAGTACTTGAAAAGTTTAACCATAATGGTTCATAATGATTAACAAAAAACTTTGAAAAGTGACAGTTGTGCAGAAATAATATGCATATAATCTACCCATCTACCTTGGTTTACCCTCTCATCTCTTGACCTGAAAAAGGCAATGGTAGAAAGGCGCACTTTATTTAATTAAAATCCTAGTAATTTTACTTTATATACATTTGGGAATTTTGTTTAAATTAGTATCAATAATTATGTTAGGTCAATATCCAGAGACTTCTCTTAAGATCTGATCTTGTTTATTTTAACTATATGGCAATGAATTTGAATAAATGGGCCCTACCTTTCCAGAATCTAGGTAAAATGCTTAATTCTTGTCATTTCAAGGACCACTGATAATTACATTTACATAATTAATGTAGTTTACTTTTAATAGTGCTTACACTGAACACTGAGCATCAAAGAATAAATGACTGTACACTGACTGACATAAGAAAATTAATATATTTCAGAATCATTCATCTAAGGGGGGAAATTCATCTAGAGGGCTGCTGAATATCCTCCCTTTACATTCTAGCCAAAATATGGACTTATGTATTCAGTTGCTAGCTGAAGTATATATACTTCACAAGGAAGTGTTTTATATTTGCATCTTGGAAATGTATTATTTCCATGTGATCAGATTCTACTTACTTCTGAATTTGTGTATACAAGATGAATTTTTACAGTTTAGAAAACAATCTGAAAAGTTGGTTCCTTGCTTTGTACTGCTCAATAAGAAGAATAGTTGGTGTTTATACCTGCTGTTCCCTGCATGCTTTTAATTTGGCTGTGTCAAAACCAGACAGAATGGGGGAATTACAAAATGACTTGAGTTCCCATGCCATGTCTGAAACCAGATAGAATAATGGGTAACCTACAGCTCCAGCTCCTTAACTGCATGAGCACTGTGATAGGTTTGTTTTAATCTGAAATATTTTTATATGGAATTTTGGGGAATATAATACATAATATTGAATTATAATTATTTTTCCTCTTTTACAAACCGTGTAAGCCAATCCTGTTTTATATTCAGCCTTGACATTGTGAACTATGACACACAACTTTTTGTAAATTTTATATTTCTGGATCTAACTTAAGGCTGAAAAAACCCCCAACAATACTGCCATCAACAATGACAAAAATCCACCAAAGAAAATGTTTATGCCTGAAATAGGATTTTCCTTGAGTGGTACACTGATCTCATCTAACTTCTGACCTTAGCAAAGTTATCTGTGTTTGACCTAGACTCCCATGGGAAGGCAACAGAGAAATAACCACTTCTGATATATTTAATTGCTCGTCCTCTTAAGAAGCACCACAACCGCTGTGGAAGGAAGCTGTCTGACTCCTGAACGATCTCAAACAGTTGCCTACAATACTCCCACAGATAAAGCTCATTCCCCTCTTGGTGTCTTTCAGGAAAAAAATACAGACACAGTGAACAGACAGTACACTTTAGGGAATTTCTCACAATTTAATTTATTGCCAGTTAATGCGAAGTCTTAATTACTGATTTGTGTATTAAAAGAGAAGATAAAAGTCAACACAAATAAACCACAAAGATAGCAAATACTTATGGAAGCACTTTTCCTTCTCTTCCTTATGCACAGCCTAAGCCATGAGCTCCTTCCACAGTGGCACCTTTCTGCAGAGGTGTCACAGGCTCCCTGTCTGAAGAGATTTGGGACATGATGGAGAGTCCACATTGGTATCAGCTCTGGACTGAACTGATGGCACCTGGCACAGGGGGGTCATAGACATCCCCAGACAGAGCAACCAAACCCTACTTTTTGTGCCTGGTTCAATATCTACTTTCTTTTGATCTCTATAAAATATTCAAAAAGTTTCACACAGTGCTCTGTGAGATTTTGTGTGCTCTAAATTGCATTTCTTTTGATGGTTATGGACATTTCTTCACATTATATAGGTTTTTTTATGGAATGAATCATCCAAGAGATCATTTTCTATTTAGGAGGAGAGATGTGTATTAATATGTTGGTGTGTTTTTTCCCATGCTAACTCATGGTAAGCTTGGAGGACAGTTTGGGTAACCTCCAACATTCCTACAATCTGCCATGGTCCAGGCTTGACTCTAAACAGATTTAGAAAGTGAAGATAAGCAGAAATTTTGGCTTAGTGTGAAGAAGAATTTACTCAAGCTAATCTTTGGCATAGACCTTCCACAATGTTATACAGCTTCTCCTCAGTGAAGAAAGAATGGTTTGGGTTGAAGGGACTCTAAAGACCACCTAGAAGCAGGGGTATTCTGTATGTTAATATTTTCCTTAGCAAAATCACTTATAGGTTTATGGGAAGTCTCCTCCCTTCCTTTTTACTGCATCAGACAATTTGGCCATGCTGCATGGGAGGACAAAGGTTTAGCATGATCTGGCCTCAGATGTTTGGGCCTCCTGTTTTCAGGCAGTGTCTGTTTCTTGCCCTTACCCATCAGCAGTGTGTTCACTTCTTCTGGGACTTGACCCTAAATTTTTTACCACCTGTCCAGAAGAAATGTGAATACATAATTTCCTAAATGTGCATGGAGGGTCATGGGATGGGACGATGTTATTGTGGTGCAAAACCATATGCAAAGTAGCAGCAATCCTTTAAATTATAAGTCTTGTCTCTTCACATTGGTTAGAGTCCAGTGAAGTAAAGGCTACTGAAGTCATGCTACTGACATACTGTATTTATTTCATTTCATAAGCACGTGCTTTGCTGGAAGAATGCTGAAAACATAAGCACAGCACCTGCTGAAGAAATTAAATAAACACGCTATAATAATCTGAACATGAGAGTCGAGCTCTTTTACTTACTTTTGACTTCCATCAGCAACCTGCAGCCTTTAAAATTGAATTTCAGTTTGCAAAGCCAGTTCTTTTAATGGATTGTTCATCCTGGCAAGCACTGCACTCAAAAGATTGTATCCAATATTAAATTGTAATGGCCTTAAATTGTATGTGAGGTATCTTTTTATCATACATAAAAACCCTTTCAGAAGTTTTTATTGCCTGTGGCTGAATACTCTTCTGTTCTATGTTTTCTGACAGGATACAGAAAAACACAGTGCCTAAATTTTCTGGATGGTGGGGCTAAATTCTGCATTAAAAGGGTGAAGTTATTTATTTATTTACTGTTGCAAACCCATTCCAGCGCATTGCAAGCCTTTCAGAAAGGAGGTTAAGCAGCACAGAAACAACTGAACATCTAAACGAGAACTTTAAAAGTCTATGAAATATCCTCCATGGGTATTTTGCTATGCAATTTCCTTGCTACTGTGAAGGTGATGACAGGTTTTGTTAACAGGGACAGGCAACTGTGGGAACATGTGTGAAGGCTTTCTTCACCTACATATAGGTTTCAGGAAGGATGTTCAGAAACAGTGCATATTAAACTCAGCTGAAGCAGATGTATAGTTGCTAGGCTCAGTGCAGTCTGGTGTTTTGAAGTGCAGCTTGTACTTGCTTTGATCATATATATTTGTCAGAGCTGCCAGGTACCACTTTAAAATGAAGTATTGCGATGCCCAGCAGAAGTTCAAAATCAAACCATCAATGCATACTTTTTTCATCTGTTTTAAGTCACCTGAAATTGAATAATCTTGATCCAAGATAGCCAGCTTTTCTTTATAATTGAGGAAAACAGGTGCCTTCATAAATTAAATTGTCTCATCAGGTTTTAATTACTTCTTTGGCAGAGGTGAAGTGTTCTAAGTTGGTATCTATTTCTTCTTATTTACTGTAAATAGACTTACTACAAGGTATTAAGAGACCTGAAAAACTTGCTGTGGACCCCTATACTAACTGAAATTATGTTGATCCCAATTGATGATAAGAGAATTGAAATAATTTCAGTTTGAAAACTACTCTGCTTAGAACAGGATCTGTGTAGGGCAGGGCAGATGTGAAATCAGTGACCTCAAAGTGAGCTAATAATGTAAGGATTTTGGTACATTTCTCTTAAAGTTGGCTAGAAACGTGGACTTGAGAAGAGCTTTCCCAGTACAACACATCAGACATCATGGCTGTATCTTCTGCTTATGTCTGGAAGAAGTGTGCAAGTCTGACCTGTAACACATTAAGGGATGACCACCTGGCATATAAGGTGTAAAAGGAAATAAATGCTTCACATACTTAGCTGTGTTTTGAAAAATGAAGATCCCACCTTTACCAAGACTCATGTAGGTGTCATTGGTTGTAACTATTCAAGTTGAAGTGTTTTGTAAATTTTTTTGTTGTTGTTGTTGTTTTGGTGGGTTTTTTCCCCTCTTTTTACAAATGGGAACATGGATGCCTGAGGAACTTTTATTCATCCTGGGTTTAGCAGATGCTGCATTGTAGCTCTGAGGAACATGTAGCTATCTTTATTTAGATTTAGGAAGTTATGGGTCTATGTTTCTTTGTGACTGTGACCAAAGCTAGTGACTAATACTTTTGCCTAGATTCAGCATCATAAAAAATAAACCTAAAAAAGCCAACCATTCCTAAAATTGCTCTCAGCATTTCTTGCCTGGTAATGCCATTAACAATCCTTTAACTTCAGAGAAAATTACTATATTTACTGCTCTGAAGTAAGCAAATCCTTTGCGTTTTTTCGGAGTCCACCTGCAGAAAAGAAGAAAATGCTGGATGTTTCTTTTTACTGCTCTAGTCTCAATTTAGAAAGCTTAAGTATGTCTATATTTCAAACTAGATTCTTATCCATGTTACAGACTTTCAAATGAATTACACTTCAAATAAAAGTGAAGAATGAGCATAGGTGGTTATAAATGAGAAATCAAAATATGCAAATAATGTTTGGTATGAAATAACGGATTACACTGACAAAATGTATTTAACAATCCTATAATTTATAATCATGGTATAGATTAATGAAAAGTAATAATGGTTGGATTTATTTTTCTTCCTTTGGAACTGAACTGCTTTTCTAATCTCTCTTGCTTCTGTTAGATACTGGAAGGTAAGATAGTCTGTATGAATCCTGAAGTAATAAAATGAACAGTATTTAATGAACACATTCTTTTAAACTCAAGTGAGTGGTGTCCATTAGGCATTGTGGAGCGTGAGGACAGGGTCAGCAGTAATTCCTAAAAACGCCAGAGTGCGCATTCTCCAAAATGTTTCTTGGGAAAGTGGAGTTGTTTTCTGTGTTCACATCTAGACAGTGCAACTGACTTGTGTTTAGGTGAACATGGCAGGGTTTAGTGGCACAAGCTTTGTGGAGCTGCAGCATCCATTTGGACACAGGTTTGCTGTGTTGCTCCGCTCTTTCCTGGAAATGACAGCAAGTGTCTTGTTTTCTCCTAACATGACACTAATGAACAGAAAAGTCTGCTCTCTGTGTAGAATAATAAAGACTTGGCCATGACCTATAAGGCTGTGAATGGTTTTGTCTGCTTATTATCACAGACAGTAGTTATTGAGGAACAAAGGAGACAAGGAGTCTCAGGATAAGTAAATTCTCCTCAAGGTAGACTGAGGCAGCAACTCCACTGCCCAACTGGCACAGCAAGGGAGGACGATCGAAGCAGTTCTCACTGCCAGCTCTGCACCTCAGCTCCTGTTACAATTCATACAGTGAATAAGATCATGGTACCTCTTCGGAGGGATAAAGGACCTTTCATTGTTTTAGTTTTATCTCCTCCTCCCCCTTTGTTTTTGTTTGAAAAATCCACAGAGGCAGACACAAAGGCACTTTAAACACAAATACATATCATGACATTCAACTGGGTTAATTATGATAGATTCTATTATATTCCTCTCCATTTTCTACTTCTATTTAAAGACTTCAGAATTAATAGTTGCAGAAATTATTTCTTTCTCATTGTATTAGAATAACAACACCAAAATATTTTTTTATGAACCTGAATATCAAGCATAAATTTTCTTTTCATGTTGGCAGCATAACATGGTGTGGTTTAAAGCTAATATTAAAAATAAGATGTATTTTTTTCCCAGTGGCTATAATGCATGATTGTACTACCTCTGTTTGCGAGAGGAATATACTGAAGCTTTTCTGAGAAAAGCTTTTGCTCCAATTATTTTAAAATTATTTTTATTAATGAATGTGGGCTGGAATTTCCATAGGAAATACCAGAACACCAAAACTGAACAACTGAGGAAAAAAAAAAAAAAAAAAAAAAGTGCTTTGACACTGTATTATTTTTCAACTTTTGATACTTTTAAATGCTTTACTGCAACCCACTCAAAATAATATATATTGAATCAAACTACTGGTTTGAATTTGAAAACATTGTTTTGAAAAGCTGAAATGTTATTTTTCATCTAGGTTGTAGAAAAATGTTCTCCAAACAGACATTATTTCCAAAATACCTATTTTGATGAAACATTATCTTTGTCACAGGAAAATACTCCAGTTTGAATACTTGTGTCTAACTGTAGTGTCAGCAGAAATGTAGCGGAGTGAGTCAGATGGTTTTTCTTGTGCTGTCTGGAAAAGAAAGTGCTAGAGACAGAAATGAAATTCAAATGTGAGAAAACTGCAGAGATACATTTGGGTTTCTTATTCTTCCTTGTGCTGAATAAGTTAATACCCCTTATCACTTTTTAAAATTGAGAAAATAAAGATGTTTTCATCAGTCAGTAAGTCTAGGCAAACCTTAATGTTTTAGGCAGGATTCTAAGAAATTAAGAAAAGCAAAACATATACAGTGCTGTAAAGTTGTATTTACCTTTGCACATATGAGATATTTTTACAAGAGACAGCCCATTTATAACCATTAAATTCTTCATCCAGACTGCTGACACAACAGGGACAATGCGATTTTTACATACTTTTACTTCCTCCAGTTTAATGAAGAGGAATTGCAAGATGGCTGCATCCCTGAAGTAATTCTTCAGCAGGGGTAAAGCTGAAATAGCCAGCAACCCTAATGAGGAAAAATGAAAGGGCATCACCACTTAATTCATCTCATTATTGGCTCTTAAAATGGAGATAAATGAGGCAGAGATAAAAAAAGGAGAGTGAGAGACAGACATGCATTTCATTTCTGAGTGGTTACCGTGCAGAAGCAGGAGCATGCCTGAGTAGGGCTGTGAGTGTGAATTCTGGAATGGCATTACCAGCTGGCAGAGACGCCGGAACAGTCATTGCGCTGATGACAGGTGGGCACCGCCAGGAATGTGATTGCTTTAATTGTACCTTGTCTGATCGTGCTTAACATAATTTCAGATTTCTACCGAAAATCTAATGTACAGTTGAAAGATCTGCTGTATCAAGTTGCATGCCAGGGGCCTCTCAAATAGCGGGAGCTCGTGAGCAGGTTCTGTGGGAAATGTTTAATGCAGAGCTGAAATCTCCATGCCCAAAACCAGGCACAACTACCCCTGTCCTATGCACTACACACACACACAGAGGCCTCATAAACCAAGTTTTACTGAAAGAGAAAACCTTCACAGCATTATCCAAGCAATAGTGGTATTTCCCTTTGTGTATTCCTCTGTCAGAACAAATTTAGCAACCCATAAATTTTTCACTAAAATAGTATGGCCAATTCATGGCATTGCTGCAGTGTATACCTAGGGGTGGTTTCAGAGAGGAGATGCCACTGATTCCTGTGTCTATTGGTCACTCGACCTTCTAATCCCTGAATTTATGTGGAGCACTTCCCTTCCTCCTCAGATGTTTCTCTACCACCTCACACACAGTGTCCACTCAGCATGTCATAAAAGGCATGAGGAGCCATTTCTGGTCCAAAGGATGCACATGTGCTTTGACAGGCACTGGCCCTTGTTATTTGGATTGGTTTAGACAGCATACCCCAAAGTGTTCTGTGCTAAAAAGAGCAAATAAATTAATTTTTTTAAATACAAAGATACACACTGGGACCATATTCAGCAACAATTTAGAACTTCTAATTTTTTCAGTTATTCAAGTTGATTCACTGTAGTCTGATTTAAGACTTGTGTTGCTTTTATTCAAGTAACACTAACAATGCTCTTCATAAGGCCAGTAGTTTCACCAAGTGCCCTAAACCCCTTGAAGAGATGGCTGTTCCTATGTGCAGCATTACTGCAGTCAGGGGAAGCCCATGGTGGTCCAGCATCAGCAATAAAATAGTTTTAGTGATAAAAACATAAGCAAGAAATGCAATGTAAATAGAATAATGAAAGTAAGCAGAAGTCTTGATCATTGATCCCTGTTTCATTTTAATGTCACTTTTGCAAGGGAATAACGCAATTACATAAAATAGATAGCATTTCTACATGTGCATAACTAAATTGATTAAAAAACCCCAAACAAACTGGAAATTGTTTTTTTAATACAAGTTCTCTTTCTTAGGAAAAATATTACTATCTGAATTCCTTCTTGTACCAAAAATAGAACTTTAAATCTCAGAAATCCATAACAAAAATGGTCTGGCACTAAGGATGTCAGAGAAATGAAGCATCTCGCTCTCTCAATGAGCAAGCAAAAAAATTTTTTGTCCCATCTTTCCTCTTCAGAGAGAAGTGAACTGTTGCTCCAATCTCTTTCCATTCCACTTGTGAATATTTTTCCAAAGTATATCCATGATGCTTAACCTCAAATCTCCCCTTTTCATATTGATCACTTAGAGAAGCAATTGGACATACAGAAGCATAAAATGTCTTTCTTTACTGGGAACGTATCCTTCTTATTCCTTTTCCTATTGTCACTCTTCCTTGAGCTTAGTTTCTTCTCTTTGATCATCCACCACCAGTAAAATTGCTCATTGCAGAATTGTGTTTTCTGGGCACTCCAATTATGCTTTTGGTATTTAAGGACCTGCTTGTATAAAGTTTTGAGTTTTGATTTGCTGAATGAATGCTGAAGTATGTTTATATCTCATGCTGATATATTTCACTGTTTCATTGCAAAATCCCTCTTATTTCTAAATGGGAATTTTGAACTGACCATTAGTTATCTCATGAATTAGAGCAATTGAAAAACCTCATTCTTCAAGAACAATTGAGGCTTCCTGAAAAAAGATCTGATGTTTTGGTGACTGCTCCAAGTGGAAACAAAAACATGTGAGGGGAAAGAAAATGAAAATTTTGAATAATTTAGATTTTTTTCCCTCTCTGTCCTTCCATTTTCCTTTCTTTTCTTTGCAATCCCTCTTTCAATGAAAGAGAACAAACTCTTGCCATTTGGTTAGATTTCCATTTTTATTTCTGCCACAGTCTTATGTACGCTCTCTCCATTTATTTCTACATTTCTTGAACAAATGGATTGTAGGAATATCTTTGATGACCAGTTAGGATTCTGTTTTACTTTCTTGTTGGTTCCCTGTATGTATCTCATAACTTTGAGGTTATTTATTCGCTCTGCTATGTAGTTCTTCTACCCATGAATTTTATGTCTCTGATATGTTTAATTCTATAATTCCTGGATCATGAGCCTTGAAGAAAACTGAGGCCTCCTGCTCCTGAAGTATTTTATTTTCTCTTTTGAAATCAACAATTTCAGTTACAGAATGTAATTGGGTTATAAGTCATGATAGTTTGCATACTGAGTGTTAACCTGGGAAGGCATATGAAGGATCAGAAACAGAGACAATATTTCAATGCTCTCTAGAGTTAATAAACTTCCAGAATGTTCACATCCTAGACTGTATATAAGTAAATGTGTTGAAGGTGAAAGGCTATTTCAGTCTCTTGCACTGTCTTAGTTCTTCTCACACTAGTTACTTTCTTTACATTATCAGCAGTGCACTTGAAAATGGAGACATTGGAAATAATGATTTATGGAATCATATCTTGTCATTGTGACTTCCAGGAAATCAGTAAATATTCATGACAGCTGAAAAATTAATATGTCATTCCTTAAGGGTAGCCTGTGGTGTTATGAAGACATGAGATAAAATTCTGCACTTATAAGAATAAATATGTTCTTTATATGCCAATAGAGACATGGCCATTTACATCAATACTAATTTTTTTTCAGACCGCTGTCTATGGTGGCTACCCCATAAGATCCTGTAGATTTATGGATTCTGCCACTAGCACTTTTTAAAATTAAAAAAGTGAAAGGACTTGAGAGATTCATTTCTTGAACAGCACATTTTTCATACTCTTTCATCAAAAAAGATGACATGAAGCTTATTATCTTTGAGAAGTTACCATTTAGTGAGAGTACTGTCAGGATTTTATTATTTGGATGCTTTAAGTACTTGACACATTTTATTTAATGGTGTAACACTATACAAACTTGCAGATTTCTTAAACAAAATGATCTTGATAATAATCATCTTTCAAATCTAAACAAAGAGTAACTTTTTAAACAACTATAAAAAAATCTGAAAAAGTTATTTTGAACTTAACAACTCTCACATTGAATTCTGTTGAGGGTATCTTTTGTTACTGTGAAATAACTGAGAGCCATTAGCATCCTTATGATAATCACATTCAATATTGCAAATATGTGAGCTCAAATAATTCAGTTCCATATCTCTTTCTAGTTTTCCAGCTGTTTAAAAAATCAGAACTCATTAAATCTGAAGATTGCAAGAGCACATTTTACAGATTAATGATTAATTCTGCAGATTACTGAAATGCCGTTCAAAGAATCAAGCCACATCTTAGGAAAAATCCAGATACTCAAAAGCTCATTGTTTTAGTATCTCCTCTGGAAATATACTGGCATATTCTAGTACTTTTATCGCAAGTAATGGATGTCAATTAATCAACATTTCAACTTGAACCAAGCTGCAAAAATGACATCAGCACTTGCAGCTGGCAAAGAGTAATTGAACTATAGGGAGTGACATAGCAAAGAAGGAGGTATGAGACTAATTATCTGGGAAATGAGAATTTTGAAAAGACAGGGAAAAGAAGAGAGGAAATATATAAAATTAGGTGCAGAATTTGTTTGAATAGAGAAAGAAAATGTGCAGAAAAATGTAATTCAAGAAAGGAGAAACAGGTAATACTAATCTGGAGTGTCAGATCCAGGTTAGTAATCTGACATGGTTTTGTAATTCTAAAGAAGAAGTGTTAGTCACTCAAACAAAGCAGCTTTGTGTATGGAATTAAATAATTATATTTCCTTATATATTTTCACCCAGATTTAAGGCCAAAGTCAAAACAAAATAACACTGCACATGGAACAAAAATATTTTAACACTTTAATGCTTGGAAATTTTCTGTATTTGCAATGCCATTTATGTGCCTCATAGGAATTTTATTTCTGTGTCCCAATGTCTCAGATTGCAGACTAAACTGTATTTCCCAAGGTGCATTGCCCATTTGTTATGCATTAAATTCTGGACCAGTATATAGTCAGTTGGCAATGGTGATAGCATGTCTATGAAGCATAATCTTCCTGAAAAATCTTGCAATGACCAAGTGAAGTGATAAGTGTTGCAGGGACTGCTTTCGGTTTGAAATTATGTTGAAATTTTGATTCAGGCAAAAGGGAAAGGTTTTTTTTTCAAAATTTTCCAGTAGAATTTCTTCAGGCTATTAAGCATTTTAACTGTAGGCATGTATAAGCAGAATGGGAGATGATTCCTTGGACCAGTCATAACTCATTGGAAAGCAAAAGAAATTTCACATTTTATGTGAACTTTGAAAAATTGGCATAAAATGAATACTTGGATTCCTAAAAATCTTATTCAAAAATTAAAAAAATATTTACTACAGGGTTATCCATTTGAAAGACTTTTACTGGATCGCAAGATTTGGAAAAGTTGCTTTAATTACCTCTTGATCATCAATGTGTTCCTTCCACAAATCACATTTATATGTATCTTTAACACTAAATAGCATTTAGTAATTCACTGATGAATTCCCAAACTAACAGACTTGTTTTCTCAGATCCTAATCCCACTGACTATTTATTTCTTCAGGAGTGCCTTGTAACAATGCAAATTTCAGAACATGCTTGCATTTTGTCATTGAATGTGCCAATTAAATGAGAATACAGTCTAAACACAGTTTATTCCAAGAAGTTCCAGACAATCTCAGCCTAAAAAAAAAAGCATTTCAAGCTATGTTCTCCCTCTCTTATCATTATTATTCAGTGCTACAAAATAAAAATATTAAAAGAACTGCCAAAGATGTATAGCATGGAGTATTTGTAAATTTTTTTATGGACTGCAAAGCAACAAACAGGCAGATTAAATAGAACTGGGTAAAATACATTAAAACACTAAACATATATGAATATTTTTCAAAAAAGGGCATGTGAAGTGATTGGTGAAAGGCTCTTCTATTTATTACAGTGAATTTTTTTAAGCACTTTTCCTAATGCAGGCTAAGATGGGATCTTTCAGCAAAACTGGAAAATGAATAGAAAATAATGGGTCATTTTCAAGAGATGGATGCATTTCTGCTCTGACACAACTTTTTGTCACTGAAAGTATTTGTTTGTCATAAAATCGAGTTTATATTGTGTTACTGTTGACAAAATATTTCACAGGTATTTTTGTAACTTTCATGCAGCTAATACAAAAATAACTATTTTTCACTTCTGTGTGTCTGTTTTTCATAGACCACTCTGTCCTATGACTAAAATTTTGAATGCAAGGTATCTAATGTTTCACATGAGCAACTATGTATTTCAACTTTATGGAATACAGTTGCTATTTTGTGGAAAAGACTCACAAATTCCTGGGTTTGTTTTCAATTTTAATCTACTTATATTGGGATTTGTGTATAGACACAGTCTTTGAAAGTCAAGCCATGCAATTTAAACATCTGTGAAGAAGTTGCTTTGCTGTAAAACCTAAATTGTGGATTCCTTTTGTTACAGAAACTCCTTCCCAGAGCCGGATGCACTTGCCCTAATGTGGGTCACAACAGAAGCCACAGCCTGAGAACCGGGGTTCACAAATAGTGACAACCTCAAAATGGGAGATATCTAAAATTGATGCAAACAGTGCTGGATGCAAGTGGATAGGAATCTCTGCGAGCTGGATTCGGACCCCCTGAGCCTGGCATGCTGAGCCTGATCTACTTTTGTTTCTACTGCTCTGTGTATATATAGTCAAAATATCCCAGCATGAAATACCTAGGACAGGAATAACTAATAGCCTAATGGTAGCACACACAGTTTGCACTTCAAAGGGATATTTTTGAAACCTCTAACCCGCCTGGCTGTGCAGGAAAGATATAATCCCATTTTTTTCCCAAACTGTCAGATCAGTGTATTCTCACACTGCCTTTCACTCCTGTTGAGTTTCTATACTAGCTACATAATTAAATATTAATAAGGTTGAATGGAGATCAAAAGAGAAATTCACATGCACTCTGGCTGACATTAGTAATATCTAGATGCTTAAGGATTTCTCCTGGAATTAAGGAAAATAAGGTGCAAGTTCCTGGCCCATGACTGTATTCCTATTAAGAAACTGGAAGTTAATGACTTCTTTGAGGGTAGCTCTCACACATTAAGATTACAATCTGGGCTGTGCTGACTTTTTGAAAAATTTTGTCTAAAGACTATTTTTAAAAATGCAAGCATTGACAAATGACTTGCAGTGCTTGGAGAAGTTTCCTGGAACATGTTTAGAGTTACAGATGCAGCCAGACCAGATTCTAATTGGTGGGATGTACTTGCCCAATTCAGCCAGAACAGATCTTTCTCTAGCAGTCTGTTGTGCAGCTGAAGAATGACTTTGAACAGAGTTAAGCAGACAAGAGAAATAATCTGAGAACAGAGTGCTTTGTATATTTGGTGTATAGCTGATAGAAAAAATGCAGACATTTACAGGGCGAAGGAGAGGTCAAGCTGACATCAGTAATGATGACAGTGGAAGGAATATCCTGAAGATAGGTTGTGATCTTCTTGTGGTTTCAAAATGAGCATGCTCAAATTTGGAATTTGGATCTCATATTTAATTTGTGTATATTTTACTTATCTATTTCCTGATATACCCAAGATGAGAGGTTTTGAGTGTCTTCTAAAGTGTTGCCTGAAAAACAGAGCAAGTTGTGCTGTCGTCTCCACCAGCAGAGAGGTTGTAGGAAGCATTGTACTGAGGCAGTGCTCATCAGTTGCAAACTGGTCACTATAGTATGAGTGATGATTCTAGTTATTAAAATACAAAAACAAGTACATCATTATATCTCTAAATGCTGTTTTAATGTATTGTTGATATAGATTGTTATTAAATGGACTGGACTTCATAAATATTAAACACAGTTTTTATCCAGAAATGTTTTTGCCTGTTTTAATTTAAAGGCAAAAATTGGGTTCCAGTTGTTCTTTGCTACAGATTTCCTGCTGGCTTTTTATCTGTTTTTGAATGTCAATGAATAGGAGTTTCAGTTATTCATTAATATTCAAGAAGTGAAAATCTACTTGTTATCTCTTTGATTAATCCAGTCTATTGTGCCTTATAGCATCAATCACAAAACATTGCAAAGGGTAATGAATTACTATGTGACTGCAGGAAACCATAAGGGATATTAAACTAAACTTAATCTTTTTAACTAACGACATTCTAAAATGAATGCAGAAGGTAGAATTTCTCAATAAAAGACAGAGAGGAAGGCTTTCTTTGGAGTTTCTGATAGATATTGCAGGTTTTTTCTATTAAAGACTTGGGCTCTAAAAGAAAACAATGTATCTTTATTTTTTCCTGCAGACTAATTCCACTCTCTGGTGAAGCAATTTTGGAAAATGCTAATGTTCAGATGTTTATCTCAAAAGCTTTAGAATTTAGTTTTTGACTTCTTATGCATACCAAAAAAAAAAAACCCCAAAAAAACCAAAACCAAAAAAAATTTCAAGAAATCATTTTTAGGATAATAAAAGCCTTAATAAATAGGAAGATATATTCACCTAGGTTCATATTGCTGTATAAAAGCTTTCCCTAGGCAGTGACTGTAGGGAAGGTTCTCTCTTGCCCTTTGGTAGTTGCAGGTGTACAGGAATGAGCTTCCTAAGCCCTGAAAGTTTCAACTCATAAAGGTGGCTGAAGGGTCTAAAATACATTAATTTTTGGAGAAGGTTATATAAATTATAGGTGCAAAAGTAGGCCCAAGAAAATATCTTAAAATGAATTGTCTTTTCCAGTCAATGTTTAAACAGATATGATTTGTATGGATAGTCAGGTCCTTTTCCATACGTTGCCTGAATTATGCCTCCTACTTCCATAAACAAAAAAGCATACATAGTGGAAAATAGAGCATGGAAAATTTGTTCTGTGAACACATCTGCTCTTTTTCAATGCATCTGCTTAAGAGTTTTTCTCTGCACAAAAAAGTACAACTTTCAGTAACTGTAGAGTGGTGTAACAAAGAAGTATAATAGGCTAGTGTGTAATAGCTTTCCACAGTCATACCAGAAGTAAGGTAATTATTAGATTCCCAGAGTTCATTTTGGTTTAAAATCTTACTTCTGCCTCAATAAGTATTGAATAATGAGCCCCAAACCCCCAAGTCTAAATCTAATTCTAGCATGAGGTTTTAAAAGCTTATTTTCGTGTAGGTGCAGAGTTTAACAGGAATCCTGTGACTTTTGCTTGAATGAAGGCTACCCTGCTGTGTTTGCTGAAGGAGGATTAGAGAAAAATGGCATTAATAAATTATGAAGCAGTTAAAATAAACTGCAGGCTAGCAGAACAACAGAGCACAAAATCAGCAAGACAAAACCTATACGTTTTACACCTGTACAGCTCAGAATATGAAATAGATGTGCAGTGCCTGGGACTCATGCTTCTGGAAGTGAACAATGCTGAGTGGCTGTGATCAATGCCAATGCATTCGTTAACATCTCAGGCAGCAGCAGAAAGATGAGTGCTCTTAGCCCTTAATGAATTCAAGTGGCACTAAAGACACAATTTTTTGGAAGGTTTGTCTTGTGGGACTGGTGGCAAAGGCAAATCTAGTGGTATACCCACAGTATCTCTACCTTTTATAGTTTTTAATTAGGAGATGGAAATGGAAGATTGGGCAAGGCAAAAAGAATATTTCTGAAGTTCAAAGTGTGTTTGAGTCTATTTCTGGAAAGGACTGTTTCCAAAATTGTCTTTCAACTTTGGATCTAACTCTGTGTACCCACATCTTAGCATGTAAATCCATATATTTGTTAACTGAAAAGAGAGAAAATTAAAATTATTTTAAATGATCCACCTTGGCAATAACAACATATATTTTGTCGTAATATTGAGCACTGGAGGAGACAATCAGACACCAACACATAGAAATAGCACAGATATTTCATAATAAGCTGTTCCACAAGTCTCCATGTGGTATGGATGCATTATTCCACAGGTATATTTCTGTTGTGTGATGAAAACAGTAGAGAGGGATAAAGTGGTATGGGCACATGCTTTGCTTTATTAGCTGCTTCTCTGGTTTTGTCAAGAAAGAGACTAAGAGGTGACAGCTATGCCAGATTGCTGGCTTTTACCAGAGAAAATATAATGGAATGAAGAGATTTCTGTCCAAAACAGAAAAAAAAAAAAAAAAAGAAAAAAAAAAGAAAAAGGAAAAAAAAGGGGGCAGGCTTTACAACACTCATTTTCTTGTGAACACAGATATGGTTGCCATGTTGCCTTTCACTGCTGTGAAAAACACAAGAACAAATCTGAACGTTCTTGTCAACCACACCACTCTGTGATAGGCAAATACATAGAGTCCGGGCCGCGTGTCGATGGAAGGACGACGCGAGGAGGCAAAAGGCTGGTGGGAGTTGTTCTCTCCCTAAGCTCTCCTTTATTCAGGGTTGCAGGTCTTGGGTGGTTGGGAGGGGAGAGCAGAGAGAGGGCCGACCCATTCCTCTGCACCCCGAGGGGTGCCCGGAGATCCTCCACCCCAGGGGAGTGCAGGGAAAGGGAGAGTGCAACCCAGACTGCAGGTACAGCCAGTTAAGTATGAAACAGGATAACCAATCAGGAAGGAGGGTGAGAGATGGTACAAGCATACAACATCCAATAGTTACAGAGGAGGGAGGAGTACAATTCGAATACACCAATCGGATACATAACAGTAGAGAAGTTGCTGGATAGATGGGCGGATCCTGAGCCCTGGGCACACCTTATCCCTCAGCTCAGGGGCAGGCCCAGAGGCTTCTACCCCAAGGTCCTCCCATGGCAGGCGGAGCCTGGCTAGGAGGCGGGAGCAGCATGGGGGCGGATCCGTTTCACTCCTCCACACCACTCCTTTCCATCAGATGAGTAACAAAGCTGAGCTTGATGCATAGAATCACTGCATCTGTCAGTCCCATTGCATGTGGCTTTTGAGCATGAGTTAATATGTTCCCGAGGGAACAAAAGAAGTCTGTTGGGGGTCATTCTTTTAATCTTAGTGGGAGCATGTAGCTTCTACTAAAATTATAAAATCACTTTTAGTAGGTGTATTGGGTGTATGTGCTTTTTCTACTCGGCGATTAAACAGTGACTAGGTGTGTGTGTGCTCTAACTTAAATATCAAGTTAATACAATAGTAAATACTAACTAACATAACTATAGTAAGTGAGTAAGTGATACAGCACACAATTAAATAATTATAAAATCAAATATATAGAAACATGGAGTTTTTTAAATGTTAGTACATGATTAATGTGGGAATCTCCCTGCCTTAGGTTTTCAGCAGAATTTGGTCATGCTGCAGCAGAAGCCAGAGGCAGACATTGCGTTATGGAACCAGTATGATGTATAATGAGAGGGTGCTGGTCCAGTCTAAGAAAGTGAAATTTTTATGGCTTTTCTACTGAGGTTTATAATTATTTCAGGGAAGTTCATACTTGTGTTTTTGACATATGATATGGTTTGTTTTGTTGCAGAAATTTAAATGGAGATGAACTTGCAAAGAATTACTTTTTAAGTATTCTATTTATCTTCCTGGAAGGGTTATCAAGCATTCTTTCCTCTTCCTTATTCCCCACATCAAATTTCAAGTTCAGCTCTTCTCTGAACAGTAATTTAAGTAAACTTAAGGAACAATAGGCAGAAGATTGTTCTGCCTTAATGACGCCAATAAAATCCTAAAATCATCTATCATTTGAACCAGACCTATCAATAAGTGTCTGTTTGCGTGTTCTTTCCTATGTAGGACACTTCTGCATCTCATCAGCTTTGTCCTTGATAGGATTATGGTAATTTAATTGCTTCATTAAAATTATATTTTACCTTTTATCATTATATTAATTTAAATGCCTTGTAGAGATTCAGTAACTGTGTTTCTGAAACAGTTGGTATGGGTCTCTTGGTAGCAGGAATCTATGTTAATCTGCAGATTACATCTACTATAACTTTTCAAAAGATTCATCAGAAATAATTTATAATTTCTGGCTGATGATGCAAGTTCAAAATTGTAACCAGAGGAGTTTAGTAAAAATTGAGTCAGCTCCTTTTCCACAGAACAGGGTAATTCTGTCAAGATCAAAATACTTAGTAAAATTGATTTTGATTTTGTCAGTATGTGCTTTGAAAGCAGGGGGAATAAAGGGAAGAGGAGACTTCTGAAAATGTAGAAGTATACCGTTTTAATATTTTATAAAGGAAATTATCTAATAGCATTTATTTTGCATTATCTATTACAACACAGAGTACAGTCAAAATGGAGAAGGAATGATTAGATGTGAAACTATTCTTGATAGATACTAATTTTGTGAAGAGTCAGGTTGTCTTTTTCCAAAAAAATATGTATCTGAAAATCTGGAAAGCTACCATGACTGATTTCTTGCAGTCCCCTCTTAACTCTAATTTGCATATATAATTGTAGATCTATCATGAAAGTACCTTCATATCAAAGAAATTACATTTTTACATATGTTTAAGAGTACCCTTCTAATAGGACAAGAATAAAAACTGTTATTATGTAACATTCAGGGTTGAAAAGACTCTGATATCCATCACTTTTCATAAAATGTGTTTCAACTTTGAGACACCACAAGGCCTTGTGCATCTACTACTAATGTTTTTTTCCAACTGAGTTAGTAGACTGAGTAGCAACCCTTGTTATGTGTACACACATTCTAAAACATCATGGTGTTATAGCAGAATTTTTTTAAAAATTGAATTTAAACTTGCATATGCAACTTTCAAAATTTAGTGGATTGTCACTTTGCTACTAGAGTGTTTTTCAAGCAATTCTAAATGTTTCTGTTCAAACATTTGGAGGGAGTGGAGCATCAGAGAACACAAACTGGACTACTTTTAGATAAAATAATCTGGAAAATACATGCCCAGATTACATTTCATGCAATGGCTAATGAGTATTCCGTCCTTAGCAGTACGGTAGAGAGATTCAGAAACACCTCCCTGAAATGTATATATTGTGGATGTTAACTACACAACATCAACTCCATTGATCCACATATCAACTCCTGCCCCTAATTTCCATTAGGGTACTCATGGACATCGTGTATTCCTTTCATGAGTCAGTTCTATGTCATCATCAAAGTACTATAGCTGGGACTTTAATTTTTTTCCTGAATTATTTTTTGCTTTTTCCAGAACATTTTTGCTCTGATTGTTAGAAAGTTTTCTACTATGATCAGTTGACTTCCATTTGTTAATGTACTAATATAGTTCACAGAGGTCTTCTCCTTCCCTAAGATAAATCCTTTAATGTATGGAGGAAAACACTCGCATCCTCTTTCAGTCACCTTTTCGTTAGATACACTATGCAAGCTATTCAATACATGTACACATTTTTATTTAAAGTGAAGAAAAGATTGGTAGGGCCTGAACAATTACTGAATTGTTAAGCATTTAATTAAATAAACCTTAAAACTTCCATTACAGCTCCATCATGACAACACATAGATTGAATATACTTTATATTTTTCTTATTCTTTGTTGCCATGGTTATAATTTTAACCACCACTCTCAATTACTGCAGTACTTCATTATATTGTTCAATTACTATTAGATTTTACTAACAATTTCAGAATAATTAGTCTTTGAAGCCAAGTGAAAAAAAATTGTGTTTTAGGTCTTAAATCTTTGTAAAAGAAAATAAACTTCAAAATACAGTTAGGAAGACAAGTTCTATAATTTTTCGTAAAACTGACATAAACTGCAAAGACATGAATGGAGGTTATGTGTATATTCAGATATTGTGCTATGAAACACTAGGGAAAAAAATATTTCTGGAACTTGTTTTCATTTCATGACAGTTGTTTTCAGAATGAAGTTTCTCTGTCCCTTAAAAAAAATGACTTCTGAGAAATATTAAAACCAAAATTTCAAACTTTGTTTAAACAGGGATTGGAAGATTAAGCAATCCTGCTGAAGAAAAAAAAAAGGCCGCTTGCTCTTCTAAAAGTCTTTTAAAGTCACACAGGTGATTTGTTTGTCATTCAGTGAATGTCATTAAGGATTGCCCTGTTTCATTTTCTTATTTTAAGAAAATTCTGAGACCGTTTCAGAGTCTCCAAAGTACTGAGCTGGCTTTAGTATTTTGTGAGCAGGAGTTTGAGGCTTTTGCTTCCACAGTATGAACTGTTCATTCACTTTTTTTATTATGAGATTTAGTTAAGCATGGGACAGATCGACTTGTGCATGCCAAGAATGGTCTCCTCCTCCATCTTAAAACTGTGTAGGTCCCTACTTGCCTCGTGCTGTTCCTGACCAGATTTTCAGTGTTTCCCACTATGCTGGGAACTCGTCAAAATACAGAGTGGTATCTTTTTCTTGAGCATGATGTTCAGAGTATTGACTCAGGGGAGGGCAATGTTAGCTCTGGTCCCCCTTCCAACCAAAGGCAACTTGATTCTTCATATGGTTCTATTACAGTCAAGTATTTAGAGCAGGACTGGTGTGCTGACCTCCTGACAGCTAGGCCAGTATCCATGTCATTGAGCTGTGTGTATGCTGTTTGTTTGCCCTCCTGAAGGACTAGAGAATCTTGGATTTGTTGCCATGAGCTGTTAGTTTACTTGGTAAAAATACAATTCTGTTTCAAAATAGCTTACAACTTCAAGCTGAAAGCTAAAGCATTATTGTAGGAAAATTTTAAAAAAGATAGGTTCACCCACTTTACTCCCTATCATCTAAACCCGCTATACTAACCAATTAACACTACTTATGTTATTTTTGCAGTACTTCAGCACCTTAGAAGACTTCAGTCTAGGTACTGGAATGATTTGAACATCTAGAATTTGTAACGTTGTCAAGAGTATGTCAATAATAATAAAGATGAGGAGTATTTAAATCTACACCACTAAGAAAATTACCTACATTTATCCCTCACATGTATATTTCAATAAGATATAAGAAGGCAGACAATTTTTTCATATGAATATCTCAGGAGTACTTAATGTTCTAGCCTATTCATCATACCCAAAACTTCTTTGGGAGTATCTGCTTTGGGAGTATGGTGCCCTGCTTCCAGGACTTCACCTTTTCATATGTGGTGACATCCAAATGTATCGTGGGCCATGACAGCATTTATATATTCAGGAGTTCATTGAAAGAAAAACATTTTCTTATTCTGCCTTATGATCTCTGCTCCAATTACAGCATGGCCCTGACGCCAAAGAGCCTGACAATAGCATGGACTGTTTAAATTACCGACAAGAGGCATCTTTTTATTTGTAAATAGTCAGGATTTTGTTGGTTTTGAGCATTTTTTAATAAAGGAATGAATATATGCAACTCACACGTGAGTTTGTCCATTAAACCCTTTTTCACTGTACTAATTTTAATATCAAAACCCCCTCCCCAAATCAACAATCTTCCTAACTGCCCTGATATTAAAGCAGATTCACGCATTTGGGAAAAAATATTCCTCCTGCTATACCACCACCAGAAGTTACCAGTCATTCTTTCAAAAGCTGCAGAAGAATCCCAGACCACAGCAGAGAGGCTGCGACAATTTTGGAGTAACTGCAGGAAGCAGCCTCTTGCTGATGAAGCTGACAGCTACCCCTCCACTGGAATCATCAGTTCTAGATAAATTCTGACAGAGCTTTGTGGCCTCAGGTGACTTGGCTGGTACCCTGAAAAATTACTATGGTCCCACACCAGGTGGGAATCTGAAAAGGATGTTTGAAAGTTATCCTTTCAGCTTTCTTAAGGTTTTGCAATCAGAAGTCATTACAACTACTTCTTGAAATGGGAAACAAGGAGTCTCACAGGACACATGTGGGAAAGTTTTGGGCATTATGTCTAGAGGTAAAAAAGCCTTCTCAGCATCTGTTTAGTGTTCACTTTCTCAGATATCTGTCTATCTGCTTTGCACGGCTAACTCATCATAGTGAACCACAACCCGATCTTCAATGCCTGTATTTGTTATGCTATTTTGTGCATTAAATCAATATAGGCTACAAGTCTTTACCCCAGAGTATATCTTGAGCAGTTTGCTTAACGTGATTTCCTTCTTATATACACTCTTGTGTTTGCTTGTAGCCTTTTACTTTCACATTTTAAAATGATCACAGCCTGAATCAAGGGAGCCGAAAAACACATGACTCTTCTCTTTAAAATGCAGAGCCATCAGGGTCCTCTCCTGCAGAGGGCTGATAAGTGCTTTAAATTTTTCAAATATGGTAGAAATTGTGGCCTTTCGCCTTTAGCCCTGATTAGGGTTGGGATTTAACACATGCTGCCTCCGTATTTTCTCTGATTAGATTGTCCTTGGGCAAGTGCATCCAACATGTGCTAGGCAGGTCAGTGATCAGTCTTCCATAGGGAATAGTACAAAACCAGGAAATATTCATAATTCATTGTGATCAGACATTTAAGAGTACACTAGAGAGATCTGCTGGTTGTGGGCATTTTTTCTACAGTCCTCTTATTATTTTACAATTTGTTCTCCACATTAGTCTTTACCATATGCTTTCATTATTTTAAGGCACTAGTATTTTTTGACTTTGTATACACAACCCAGAGTTTAATTATCATCATATTTGCCTGTAGAAATATTTCGTTCTTTCAAACAATTTTCTCAGGTCTAGAGAAAGTGTTTCCTGCTTTAAGATGAATTAATCAGGCCAAGACATGAGCTTAATAAGAACTGCTGAATATTAACAGCATAAGACACTTCTCTGCAAGATTTTAACTGTGTTTTTTACATTTTAGTGAAGAAAATATACGTTATATAGATATTTACAATGGACTGTTTTCAGTTATAGAAAATCTGTCACTTTTTTTTCTAACTTTTTTACCCCTAGCTAGTGTTTAAAGAACTTAAAATGGTGCTCTCAAACTGCGAGCTCGTGTACAGCTGAACACAAAGGAGAGAAATTTGCCTTTCTGCAGGGAGCTAGTGTGATTCTTATGCAACACAAGTCCTACTAAAGCTCAACCTCAGAAACCTTAATATTTCTCAGAATCACAGAATAGTTGAGGTTGAAAGGAACCTCTAGAGACCATCTAATTCAATCCCCTTCTACAAAAATGGGGTTAACTAAAGCAAGTTCCTTCAGGTCATGTCGAGTTGGGTTTTGAGTATCTCCAAGGATGTTGACTCCACAACCTTTCTCTGCAATCTGTTTCAGTGTTCAGCCACCCTCACAATAATTTAGCTCTTTTTACGTTTTAAAAGAATTTCCTTTATTTCATTTTGTGCCCGTTAGCTCTTGTTCTTGCACTGGATACCACTGAGAAGTCTGGCTTCATCTCCTTTATTTCTTGCTGCAGTGGGTTGAACTTGTCTGGCTACCAGGTGCACACCAAGCCACTCCATAGCCACTCTGCAACAGGATGGGGGGAGAAAACAAGATTAAAAAACCTCATGGGTTAAGGACAAGGAGGTCATTCAACAATTACCATCACAGGCAAAACAGACATGGAAATCAATTTGATTTATTACCAATCAAATCAGAGTAAGAAAACGAGAAATTTGAAGAAATCTAAGAACATCTTCCCCCAGTCCTTCTCTTCTTCTTGTGCTCATCTACGCTGCCAAATCTTTGACCTTCTCCAAGAACCTCAAGGGGCTAAAAAATAGCTGTCTCAATAAGTCCATAACGCTTTGCCTCTGCTCCTTTCTTTTCCTCACTCTCTTTCCTTGTTCCACTGTGGGATCCCTTACACATGAACTTCAACCAGCATTGAGTCCTTCCCATGGGCTGGGGTTCATAACAAACTGTTCCAGCATGTATCCTTTCCATGGCATGCTTTTTTTTTTTTTTTTTTTTTTTTTAAATTTTTTTTTTTTTTTTTAAGGAATGGAGTTTTCCAGCATGGGTTTCCCACAGAGTCAGAAGTTCTGTTAGAAAACCTGCTCTGGCATGGCTTTCTTTGCACAGGCCACAGTTCCTGCCAGGAGTCTGCTCCAGCATGGGCCTTCCAAGGGACTACAGCTTCTTTCAATGTCTATCCTCCTGCTCGGTGTGGGGTACCCCATGGGCTGCAGGGGGATATCTACTCCCTCTTGGACCTCCATGGGCTGCAGGGCCACAGCTGCCTTCACATGATTGGCGATATCCAACTGCTTTCGTTGCTGTACCTAATTGTAAAAAAATATCCATGGACCTCATAGCTGCCAGAATAATCTTGGGATCCATGTGATCCATGCATTAATAGCCATAATAGTCATTATTTCAACTTAAAGCTTTGGGCAAAAATGAAGTTTTTTTCTGATTAAAGATTTGAGGACAGCTGCCTGATTGATTTGATCTTACAAACTTGAACGATTCTTGTCTGACTAAAACTTTGAAAGCCACTGTATGACATAATTTTTTGGAACCAGAATGTACTATTCAGGAATAAACTAGGTTGGAAAAGACCTCTGACACCATTGAGTCCAACCCATAATTTCTTATAGGATCTATTTATGAGATCTATGTAGCAAGATGAAAATTTTAATATGTTAAAGATTTTAAAAAGAATTGTTCAAAAATATCTGTCTTAAAACATTAAACATTAAAATCAAAGCCACTTCTTTTTTTTTTATTTGTGAAGTCATGAGCCTCCCAGTGAAATGTATGGTATTTTGATTACATTGGAATTGTTTTCTTCACAATTGTAAAGAAGCGATCCAAATATTTCTGGGAGGTTTTCATAAATATTTGATGTTTTCATGAAGACCAAAATCCTCCCTGTTCATCTTGCTCCTCCGG
The DNA here is from genome assembly GCA_036630365.1 of Acanthiza pusilla. Lineage (NCBI taxonomy): Eukaryota > Metazoa > Chordata > Aves > Passeriformes > Acanthizidae > Acanthiza > Acanthiza pusilla. The sequence continues at coordinate 34,630,274 of JAXCHO010000036.1, read as the reverse complement.
TCTGGATTTCTCAACTCCATTTTGAATCAGAGACATTCAGTTTTCCATTAGTCTGCTAATAAGCACTCCTTTTCATTCCTGAAATATTTTTTCTTCCGTGGACAACTTGCAGTTGGCTCTCTATTCCATAATGAATTTCAGTTTGTATTTTAGCACACACAGTGAACCAATGCTTAATGTTTCCTTCTGTTCAGGTGTCCTGTCTTAAATGTTGACATTAGATTTAGTAAATGTGAATAATATAGTCACTGAGGCCCAGTAATTCAATCTGGTACAAATCTTTTATAATCATGCTACCACACCATATTTTAATGTTTCTAGATGCTTTCACCTTTGTGTGTGTATGCATGTTCCTTGCTGGGTTTACTGCCCATCATTTGCATACCCTTCTGTTCCTGTTTACTCTGTCTTCCTGAATAAGAATGAAGAGATCTTCATAGATATAGATTTGTTCACACAGTTTTTGAAGATACATATTTTCTTGTTATGTCTTTGGTTCAAGAGCTACATTATTCAACTCTGTGTTACCTCCTTTTAAGCCACAAGGAATAATTCTATTTTATAGAGTTGATTCCGGAGTAGAAACAACAGAATCATAGATTCTAGATATCATCATATAATGATTTGGATCAGAAGGGACATTTAAAGGTTATCTAGTCCACTCCCTCTCATGGGCAGGGTCACCTTCCACTAGACCAGTTTGCTCAAAGCTGATCCAACCTGGTTTTAAACAGTAAATATATTGTTTACATGTCAGTCATAATAGCATGATATGTGAGCTTTTTAATATTGAGGAATTCTTTTCTATATTTTAAGTGCAAAGTATTTCTAAATATTCCTACAGAGGATGGAATGAAACTCAATACACAGTCAGTTTACTACTCAAAGTTGCTGTGTAAAGCAATTTCTTCTGTGAAGATAATAGACTTTCTCTTGCAACTACCATCCTTTTCCCCAGTTTCTGATAATTTGAAAAACAATAAATATTTGGGCAGAAGTTAATTGCTTCTGTTCAATCATTTGACACATTCTTCATTACTTTTAGAGCATGTGAACCTTTCACCCAGTCACAGTTACAATTAAGACTGATGAAATCATTAGATGTGTTACAAACATTCAGTTTATCCATATAGAGTTTGGCAACATCTTAAAGGTCTTCTGTCAGGTTCATTCACTGTTTAATTATTTGCTGTTGATGCTGAATAACACTATGATCATTGTCATTTGTCATTACACTCTATTGCAGGCACAGATTTTTGACTGTGTGGCTTGTAGTTCCAAGAAGGTTTCAGTTAAGTGAGCAGGAGAGTTAATAATATCCCACAGAAGTCTGCAGTTTCCTTTTGAAATAAACACACTATTTTCTTACAATTCATGAAGAATAGCAATGAATACTCTAATTGATGAGAAAATACTGTGCCCTTCTGTACTCAAACCTAACTTGCTTTCCTTGATATAATTATGTCTATTAAACAAAGTTAAATTTTGAGGAGCTGAGCTGTCATTTGTTGCTGTTCAAGTGTTTCTAAATGAAAGCTCACAAGACGTGATCCAGTTGTCTTGTTTAAAAAGAATGTAGAAGTGACAGATGCAAAAGTACCTTCAGTAACTTGTAACCTGTGATTCAGCTGCAGAACCCTGTTACGCTTTATTGTAACAACTTGCCTGAGAACACAGATAATGAGTGGTATCTTCCTTGATTCTCTGATTAGTTCTGAAGTCATGGAAAAATAATGCTGTGTGATGACAATCATGCTGGTAATTTATAAGACATCTATATCCTCACCTTGTCTGTTTTCTGTGAAGTATTCCCTGTGACTTCTCAAGGGGTAAATCCTAGTCCTCGTTATTATCTTTGATTGCAAGCAGAATATAACTTTCTGGGCTATATAACTTTTTGGACTGTATCAACAGTGAGGACAATAGCTCAACTTGTAGCTGATAATTTTTCTTTAGATTTTTCTAATGGAGGGATAACCCTTCTTTTAATCTATTTCATCCTTCATAGTAGAAGTAAATCAGGTATAACACACAAGTGTGTAAGTACAGAGCATGCTGAGCACTAAAGATTCTTTTTGGCTGATATATGAGCTTTTCCTCACATATGTACACCTTTTCACAGACACAGAGATGTTCGATTTAATTATGCAAGCCATCTATACCATATACTTGGCTTTAAAACTCATACCCATGATAACCGGAAGCAGAGAGAGGCACAGAAAGCTGGGGATTTTTGATCCTTATTTTCAATCCATGCCAGTAGCCGCTGTTGCATCTCTGATCCTCTTCCCTACAAAAAAAAAAAAAAAAAAAAAAAAAAAAAAAAAAAAAAAGAAGAAGATGAGGTATAGTGAGGTATAGAGGTATAGATCTCTATCCAGTTGATTCCTCATTCCATTTTCATCTTTTCCTCTAAATTGAAAAATACCTTTGGATGAAAGGACCTTCTCTACAAGTGTGGCTTCTTTATTTTCAAGGAAGAAATGTGTACAAAGGCATTCAGTTTAAATGTTAACAGAAACAATTATGCTGTTTTCCGGATCAATTTGTGTACTTTTCCGCTTTCTACACAATTGTACCTGCATTTTCAGCTGGGGCATCTAATGTCTGGAACCCTGAGCTGCTTTTCATCACAGCTCTAAAACTGTGTGACAGCAATGGAAATTACCTTGATAATTACCTCACACACAAAGGTGTTGTGAGGCTTAAATAATTAATATCAACAAAATACTTCAAAATCATTAGTTTAAAATATGCAGCTCTTAGAATCTGGGTTGTCTTGAAATCTTAGGCAATATTACCTAATACTGATTCACCCCAAGCAGGCTCAGAGACACTTCAGAGACAAAGTCAGAGCAGTGGGTATTTGCTTTATTCGGCTCACTGGGTGTGGGGGATTCAGTCCTCCAAACACACACCGGCACTTCCAGTGACACAATATTACGGGTAACCTTCATGAATATTCATCACATTCCCCGGAGTGGTTATATAAATAATTTCTCAGAAGTCATTAATACCATTAGCATGGGCGCCACGCATGTGCTGTGCATCCTGGTGGTCTTTGGGGGTCTTTTTGTGATGAAGATCTGGTAGTCTTCATCACAATGCACTTTTCACCTTTCTCTCTGGAGCATGTGCAGTCCTTAGTGGGATGATTCTGTGGTTTCTGTGCTGGCTTCAAACAGATTCTTGTCCTTCTTATCTTGACAAAATAAAGGGAATCCTGTTTTTCTAGGTTTTAGAATTCACATATTCTGTCTCTCAATAGTTAACTTGAGTTACCTATTGACTACCCGTTTCTCAATACTTAGAGCATTGCTTATGTGTTATTTGAGACTACTACAGATAATGAAGTGCAGTTCACCTGGTTATAGAAATCCTACTAAATGCAAAATAATAACAACAGGTCTGTCTGGATGCAGGCAGTGAGAGAATTTTGTGCAGGAAGGCTCTGAAAGGTACTCAGTATGTGTACTCTGCAGCAGTGAGACTTAAAATGGGCTACTTTTGTTCCCTCAGAATGACTCATAGCCTTATCTGAAACACATTTGTCAAAGTGATCCAGGGTTGCTTATTACTGGGAATGCTCAGTGTGAAAAGATTAAATCTCTGTGTACCAAAGTAGCCCCTCTATAAAAGCTAAAACTGCTGTGACTCATGATAGGAAGCAGAGTATATTAGTCTGGGCAGAAGTATGTTAATGTACTTCCGCTGTACTCAGAGTGGTAGGAGGATGTTTGGTGATAAGGGGACTTGCACCTCCTTCTTTCTGCCCTCCCCTCACCGAAATTCTAGCCCTTTAGGCGCTTCCTAGCTACTGCCAAGGATCTGCTGTTTCTCTCGATTGTGTGTCAGCAGCAGCTGACAGCACTCAGGCTTTTTTCTTCTTGTTTTGATGACGTCCTTTTTTCCACACGACTGCAATGCTGAAAGCACAGCTTTCAAAAGCCAGGCTGGTTAGCTTAACGCTGTGCATTGCAGGTGTCAATTTAGACACCAGTGCAGAGTGGATTAACTTCACCTGGCTTCAGGTGTGTGCATCTGAACTACTGAACTCCTCCAACACTCACTGTGGAGAAAGGCATGGTTGCAATCCTGATACTGAACGAATTATCACACCTCCACTTAATGGTGAGGTGAAACACTGTTTTAGAACTACTCCTAGAAGGAATTTAGAGGAAATCTACACAATTAGATCCATGAGTTGGACTAGATAACCTTTAAAGGTCCCTTCCAACCCAAACTATTCTATGATTCTATCAATTTTAATCATATGCTTCCCACCCTAACTGACAAAAATAATAGTGTGTTCTGTCATGTGTTGCCTGTTACCCAAGGAGGTCAGCCATATCTTTTATATATATCTATCTATATATCTATATCTATATCATCTCTATATCTCTATCTCTATCTCTATCTCTGTCTCTATCTCTATCATATATCTATATCTCTATCTCTATCTATATCATCTATATCTAATCTATATATCTATATAATCTATATCTACATCTGTATCTATCGATATCTGTATCTATATATATATGCATATATATATAGATATATATACACCTATAAACACACATATATATGTGTATATATATATGCCTCAGTATTCCAATCTGTCCATTATCATGAAAATTGCAATTCTGAAACTGAAAGCATAAGTTAAGGAAGCACTGGCTGATGACAAGAGGATCTAGTGTATATGTGTTCCTGTTGAAAGACCAGCGCTGTCATAGTGAAGCTGGGCTTTCTTTCTTTTTTTTTTTTTTTTAATATTATCGTCTCATATCAGAGACTCCATTACTTTAAGAGAAAAAAATCCCATTGATTTTTAGTGATTTGCAGATTTTTAAAAACATATAATGGCATTTAGCTGTTACTGTCTCATTTGGCAGGACTTGGTACCAGAATTTTCTTTAATTCACAGCAGGACTTGCTGGTATACTCATAATCTGGTTTGACTGATTTTCTCCTATCTGGAGTAAGTGTATCCATTAATACAGTTTAAATTCTGGCACATCTCAAAGAGCTTTTGTAGGTCTTCTGTATTTTTAATATTTAGATTCTACCCCTAAGATTGATTTCTCATCAGTGTGAAATCATTTCCTTGGGTAGGCAAATGAAAGCCAAATCTATTTTACACTTCATTTTGATATTATACTGCAGTCTTTTATCCTATGTAATGACCTGTATTATATATAATTTTGCATGCCACATATCTTAATGAAGTTAATATGGTTTGCATCTCTAGGTTAGCTATGGCATACTAGTATCATGTTTTTCAGTGAATGTGGTCCGTATTTTTCTGGCAGATGAAGTTGATTTCATATTCTACTCATATGTCCTGTAGTCTTGTCACAGGCACCTGTGAAGTCTCATATTGATTTTAAGGTGCTTAATAAATTGCAAAGTCCAACACCTGAAATGTCTCTTAACATTTCTTCCTGACCTTCCATTGTCTTATATTTAGGCAGAGCTGTAGCTGATGATTATATGTCACAGTGGCAGTCCTTTTGAAAAGTTCTCTTTTTCACCTTATCTGGGTGGCAGAAACAGCAGCTTTAAAGGGATTTATGTTTCATTTCAGTTCAATCTTGTTTTGAGTGACAATAGTAGCCAAAAACTCAGGCATATTATTTCCATTTTGGTGCCTTCTTTCTTGTTTCTTACTGTAACCCTGAGTATACTCAGAACTACCCTGTACGTCTCAGTATCCTGCAGCATAGATGTCAGAAACAGAACTCATCCCACATAACCTTAGATAGGCATGCATAATTTTAGGTTTATACTATTTCAATAGAAGTTGTTTCACATTAGTGATAATTAATTACTGCTTGGTGTTTGCAGATGTCATTTCTTGATGAAATTTTAAAGCCGGAGCTTTTGAAATGGGATACAGGCTGCAGCTGCTGTAATACTGTATTCAGTTAGTCAATTAGTTTCCTTATAGAAAGACATTCTATTCAAAATTAGTTCGGTTTCCCTTCTTGCTGCATTGTGCAGAAAATTCGCAACTGATGAAGAGGCAAAGATCTGGGTAAGAGTGTAGGTATGTGGATCAGGATGCAGAAACAACCCACAGAGTAGTCTAAACACTATCCTGTGCAGGAACTCTGGCATTTCCTTGCGCTCTCTGTGAATCTTGGGTCTGCTGCACAGTAAATTATCTTTGCAGTGCAGTGAGGTTGAGCATGAATGTGGTACAAAATTTCAGGTAGTCATCCTAGTCTAGATATTCTTTCAGAAAACAAGGGATAGGGCAATTATCTCTACCATCAATAATATTCCAAGGGTATTGGTAGATGAGACTCTCAACAGTGAGAAATCCTGTGACATATCTGAGTTTGTACACTTTGTTTCTTAAGAATAATTTTCTTTCTTTAGTAAGGAAGAGATTTCCTATGCTACCAGTTCTGGTCTTCTTCCTGATTTTTTCCCATTATGATAGGAAAAATTGCAATGAAATGAGAAAATATCTCTTTCCTAGGTGTTTACTTCTAGGTATTTCTTAGTCTGTAATGTGCCATTTATGAATCAGAGGAAATTACTTCCATTTGTCACCTCTAGTGTTCTATCCAGCTATCCATATTTTTCACTGGTTGTGATCACTGTAAATCAGAATACCTCTATTAATACATTCTTTCTTTTATAATACCTCAGTGTGGTCAGTTAGAGAGCTAAGAAAATGAAAGAATGAAAGTAGTTTCCTGAATCACTTGGAAAACTTTTTCTTTTCCAGAATTAAAATAGGTAACAAAGATTTACATTTTATTGCAAAACAATGCTGTTTAGTGTCTTAAGGAACCTTTGAAAATCTTGCTTATGGTGATCCAAGAAAGTATCGAGTAAGTGTATGAGGAGAACTGAAATCATCCCTATCTCCTTTAGGTGATTTAAACTTAAATGAGAAGTTTTGGCTGAATACCTAATGTTGAAGTCTGACATTATCTCTTGGTTTCCTCATTATTTATATATCACATACATTTGCTCAGTCTTATTGCCTTCTGTTTCTACACAGAAATGAAAGAATAATTGACACAATTTTTCCATAATTTCCATTTATATATTTTTATATTTTACATTAGAATTCAGATTGACTTCTCAACTCTTATTTTATGGTCCATAATTTGTTCTTGTAGAGTTATGCTTCTTTTAGATTAATTAGTTTGTGATTATCCCCCTATTCCATCTCTAAGTAGTCATTACTTTTTACTGTTTGCCTTTCTGCTTCTTGAGTAAAATCCAATACCTGCTGTGCAGGTCAACAGTTTTCCTGAGAGACAGAAATTGCTGATTATCTTGCCCACAATAATCTCAATCATATACTGATTACACACTTGCCTCTCTGATTGCCTTGATCCATCCTGAGTTTTTCCCTGAAAATTCAAATGACTCTCAGTCCTCATCTGCTAGTTAAAAGCATTAGTGGCAACAGTGAATCTCTAGACCTTAATGTTCATTGTTCTTTCTAGAATGTGTCAGAACCTTTATATAAGTAACGTGGGCAAACTTCTTTTTTTCGGGGTTATTTGCTTCTGGAAAAGTAACTTCTGACTTTATTTCAAAGCTACTGACAGCAGTCTTCATCCACTTGCTAATAAAATCTCTATCTTATGTCTCAGTGGAGCACAGTGAACAATCAATACTTTTATTGTTCATACTAGGTAATTAAAAGAGCGATTTATCAATTTATAATTTCAAAGCCCTTTTGCTTACTTATTTTTTTGCTTTTGTTGCTTAACTATGCAAATGCAAATCCATCTTCAACAATCACATTTGTCCATCATCCAAAGCTCATAATATCCTTGGTGATCTCAAATTCTACAATACATGCCCTGCAGGTGGTTTGATGAGTAGGACTTTACACAGTAAAATCACACTGTTAATTGTCATCCTCACTGAAATGTCATTGGTTTTCCTTGCGAATGAAACTTCAGTAGTCTGGGCAGTAAAAATTACATAAGACATTCCAGTCCCACTATTGAGAGCATTTTAAAGCAAGTTATCTACCAATACAGTTTATATATCCTCCTCTATGGTGGAGAATAAGTTATTCTTCCTGACCCCATAGGGAAAAGGTGAATGAAATAATTCAGAGCCCATTCCAAATTTCCTGTTGCATATCTGATTTCAGGTTAAGTAGTAGACAGTGTATACATAGAGTTTGTGCATTATTTTGTGTATTAACTAAACGAAAAATAAGAAGTAATATGGTATATGTTCCTTTTGTTAAAAGTATCTGTTCTTTCTCCCAGAGCCATAGACTTGCCACTAGTGATGTAAGGGCAGGCAGGAGAAGGTACAGCCTTAGAGCTGAACATCTGTGATTCCCACAAACGATGGCAGGATGCAGAATCCAGGCAAATCCCATGTAGTGTATATCAGACTAGAGAAAGAGAAGTGTGAATGGTTTTTTATTACTGCAGCCCTCCTCGTTTTTTTCTCCAACAAGGCTTGTTGCCAGCTGCCATCAACTGCACCATCAGCTTCTTCAGTGTGAGTCCATCAGCTGTGTGCAAAGTGAGGTTGTGCTAAGCAAGGCAGCATATCAGTACATTTTGCAGAGATTTCTAATATTCAGTGTGTAATATGCAGTATTTTCTTTACCTTTCTTAAAAAAAAAAAAAAAAAATCGCACCAGGATACTTTGCCATAGAAATTACAGAAAAGATCCTAGAGACTCTTTTGGACTAAGAAATATTCTGTTTCCCATTTTAAGCCTATCACATCCTCTTGATGTTGCAGTACTTCTGTCCACATTATCCATCATGAAATAGGAGAAAGATGAGCACTTCTTACCATTTCCAGACAAGAGTGAGTTAAAAGTTGAGAATTTTGAAGTGATGCAACCTCTTGGCTTGTTCCTGCAGAACCAGAGAATTTGTGCATGTAGCATTTGGTTTCCAGACAGGACACTTCTAAGCATTGCTTTTGGGTATAAGACAACAACATTCCCTTTGTGTTCCTGCATATGTTACTAATTAACATGGTAACTGTCATCAAAAGGCCAGTAAACATTGATCTGTTGATCTCCCAAAGTGATTAGCAACATGAAATTTGCTAATAGGATTTGCTTGAAACATCACTGAAAAGCAGAAAGGCCAGTTTCACCTTTGTAACAGTTTAATGTGGATGAGTTGTCACATCCAAAGGGTGACTGTTTAGTTCTCATATTAAATAATACTGATATTGCAGCTTTACACAAATGTTGTTTGTTGCTTTTCTTGCAATGAATGAAGACTGTCCTTCATTACCTCAGCACAAGTCAGCAGTACTATACTCTTCCATATGAAAAATCTAATGACAATGCTGAAATCCTCTCAACAGGGTTATGAATACTTGCTAATTTTGTTATGAAAATGTTTGAAGAGAGAAGATTATTGGATAAAGTGTATTTCAATAAAATGAAGGGAACTTGTTAAAACATTTCTTCTATTCAAGTGAAAATATGAAAAGGAGACCTTGGGTATTTATCTCTGTGTTTGTGTGTGAGAAAAATTCGGCTGAGTGAGGATTTCCTAGAAAGAAAATGACAAAATTTGCCTGTTTGCACAGATACATCTCATAGGACATTTTCCCTAAGAAATGAAGCTGAAGAAAATGTAACTGTCTTATACAGTTCTTTCACTAATTTCTTGTAATAGCATTTAGGTTGTGATTGTATCTGTTAGTATGGTGGTTGTAGGATGGAATGTGATAGAGAAATAATATTTTCCAAACATTTCATTGTCTGTCAAGAAATTCTTTCTTAAATCCATGATATTTAGACAACTGTAATTTTTAACTGGAAGTATTGAAATGGTTCTTCACCACACAGAATATTGAAACTGTTCAATTTACATAATAATAGTCTGATTTACATATTTATTAGTTTCATTTAATTTGCTGCAAACAAAATGTTCTAATCTGGTTTGAGGATAATCTCTAACCTTCTGTTGTTCTTCATTTAATGCGCACACATACACACAGAGAAAGACACACTCATAGTGGCCTTTATCTACATTTCATAGAATGTGTTTGCTTTTCCTCTAAACATATTTCTCAATTCCAGGAAAGAGATTTACGGGGGGAAATGCCAAGAAACAAAAAGAAAACAGTGACCTTTACAGTTTTCTGTTTATTGTTCCATTTTTTTTTTTTTTTGATTTATGCTGTCTTCTCTGGGGTACTTATATTGCTTTTTATCACATCTGGGTTAAAAATGACAATTGCAAAAGTTAATAATTGCAGGTTTTGAAGACAATGTTTAAGTGATGATTATCTGTCTTTACCATTAATGGTTTGCTAATATTTGAGCTGTAAAAATCCTTACATACATAACTAAAAAACTTTCAAGTATTTTCTATATATTAATATTTGTAGTCTTAAATATTATATGAAAAAATATCATGATGGGGAAAGCAATCCCTCAGTATGAATTTGTTGTCAAATGTTCAATTGTCACTACCTGTAATACTAATCTAAACACTAGGATGGAATCAGGAAGTAAATACAATTCTTTTATTAATGTTTTTATGTATTTTAGCTCCACTACTGTTGCCATCAGGTAGGAGAAAAGATATTCAAGTAGTAGCAGGTAGTAGTTATGATATAATAAGAAAGTACAGATGGAAATTCTTATAACTAAGAAAAAGGGAGTGCCAGAGATCTGAATGACCCTTCCAATGAAGCCCTAGAACATTGATCCCAAGTGGGAAATATTTCAGTTTTGGTTTGGCTTTTTCTCTTTATAAAAAAATTGTGGTTTATTGGGTGGTTTGTAGGAAGGGAAAAATATTTTTTCTAAACTAGAAAGCAGTCACAGAAGTTCTTTCTAGTTATAAATGCATGGATTTTGAAACTAAACTCCCCTTTTGCTGGGCTTCTTATCTTGGGAACAGCACTTTGCCAGTGCCGCAGCCTTCCATTCTGTTCTGTGTCCATCCTGGGCGGCCTTGCAGTGCTGTTCTGTGCTGTGACTTGAGGTGCCTTTGTCTTCCTTGTGCAGTGTGAAAATGTAGGAGGAGTTCAGCCTGGAATGGGGTCAGGAACCTTCACAACCACCACCAACACTGACGCTATCCTGTCTCTGTGGTCAGGCACATCCCCGCCCCAGGATGGCATTCAGAACTGCTTGCTCAACAACAAGGAGCTGAACAACACTTACACTGTCCCAGGAGAAAAGTTTTGTAGGCACATGTGAACAGATCTAATTACCTCATGCCAAGTGTTGTGGTAACTGTAGGTGCAAAACCTGTAGGGAGAAGCTGGTTTGCATTCAGCAGTCCTGGAGCATCATGGACCAGGACCAGCATTCAAAAGACTTTATTGCTATTTGGACTCAGCCCCCCCTACATCTATACTACTTCTCCATTTTCACAATAGTTTCAGTCTCATAAAAACTGTGAGTATAAATAGGGTACCTAAGTTAATCAAATGTAAAGAACAGAACTGTTTGGTTAAATCCAGTTGTCATATTTAACACTGAAGGATTCCTAAGACACTTTGAATAGAGACACATCCCCCAAAGAAATTATCCTTCTAGGGGAGAAGTGGCCCATTAAGAGAAGGGTAGGACTTTGGAAACAAAAAGACAGAGAGGTGTTTCATTATTTTAATGACCTTATTGCCTTGGGAGATTTAGATTACAATCAAGGGGAGCTGAAATAAATAAATAAATAATTAAGCAAGAAAAGTTCTTTAAAACCTTTAAAGAATAAGGTACAAAGTAACACATTTAATCACCAATATGTAAAAGTATTCTGAATACCCTTCTAGAAAAGAATACCACACTTTTTTGAAAAGACAATTCTTCTCCTATAAATTCATCATGAGTTCAGTATCTAAATTAACGTTGTGACAAGGGCTTCAAGTATCAGGATTTCCTGCAAAGGAAGTTATTTTAACCTCAACCCAGAAATCAGAGGTTATGAAGGGAGACAGTGTAAGCTTGATGATTAAAAGAGGATTCAGATAAAACTGTTTCTGAACTCTAATATAAATTTTCTAATGAGATGACAAAGCTATCTTTCCTTTAAAAAGTGTTTCAGACAAAGTTCCATACTTGAGATTAATGACAGGTCTACGTGGTTGGAGTCTTTGAAAAAAATGGAAAGTTGGCTGAGGACATGATGTATGAAGAAAGAAAACAAGAAAGAAAACAATTATAAATACTTGTTCCCATGCTGGCAGATCTGCTAAATAATAGCACTTAAATTAAAGGAACCTTCTGCACAGAGTTATTTCTGTCAATGCCCAGCCCCACTGCAGTTAGTGGAAGCCTTGTCTCCAATTTCAGAGGAGATAGGAAAAATCAACAGAAATTTTGCTTTCAGTTACGAGTAAATAATTAGAAGATAGTGCTAGATATGTAATGTAGAGTATTGAAATATGGGAGAGAACCACTGTAGGAACTTCATTCTGCCATTTAGATGGCAAGTAATGTGTTTCTACCTACATTTTTTTTTAATACCTTCATGTTGGGAGCACAGATAAAAGTTTCTAAACTTCATGGAAATTAATCACATGTTCATTACAATCTCTTTCCTGTAAGAAAGTGCCATAACTCCTGTAAGGAAGCAATGTGACAAAGCATGTTTTTAATGGTCCTTATAAAAATTGCATCCTACCAGCTAAAAAAGTTGTTATTAGTACAAATGAGTATAAGAACTTCTGCTGCTTTCATGAAGATGCTTATGAAAGGGAAGGAATGGTTAGTGTACAGAAAATTTTCCCAGACAGCTTGAGACTGTTTCTCCAAAGACTGTGTGGAACACAGATTTGAACCTAGTGATTCATAGTGCAGAATCATGTGGAAAACTGGAAAGAAGGGAGAAAAGGTTTCGTGAGTTGCCTCTGAAAGATTAGTCCCCAGATTATAAATGTTGTTCTGCTGTTCTGTCACACACAGTCTTAAAGAAGGTATTAATTCTAAACCACTGTTTGGGTGCAAGTGTGTCAGGCAGTGTTTCTTATCTAGTAAGTCTGGGTCTGCTAAATGTCAAATCCTATTGAGTACAGTAGATATTTACATGTGAATATACAAGTCACTGGAATAATTTGCTTTTTCCTTGACTGTCAAAGATATTTGAAGAGTGGAAATACATAATCAGAAACTGTTTTTGTGGCATTTTTATGTTATATTCTCTAAAATCTTTCAAAAAAGCCATGTCCACCTGTGGCTCAGTTTCCCCATCCTCAATGTTTCTCACACTGTATCAGCTGTCCTAAAGATTCTATTGTGTCTGCCTGCAAACATTGGCTCATATATCCCCAAACCATCTTGATTTCCATCAAACATTTAGTTATATCTGTTTATTAGCTTTAAACAAAATATCAGTCTCTTCTTTCTCCACTTCCCCTCCAAAAAGAGAAAAAAAACATAAAGAAAACCCTATGATACAATTGCTACCTTGGATAGAATGAGGTCTGTCTCATATGATAATATGTCCTGTATTCCCAAGGTTATTTTCAAATTTAGCTCATTCTTGCTTAAGAATATTCTACATGTCAGTCTTCCCTTATATATTCAGGTTCTGCCAATTTGTCAGAGTTGCTTTATCTGCAGCTTGTCTGTTATGTCAGCCCACAAAATAACATGTATACAATGCAGTTTTATATATAGTAATGTGGTAAGGCATTATAAAATATACTGGCTCTACAATAATTGTATGTGGCCAAGATAGCTTTCAATTGGGACTGAAAACAGAAAAAGCCAATGCTTTTATTACATTTCTGTTGAATGTCTGAAGTGTGCATACAAGTACCATTCTTCTTCTTAAATCTCTTGACCAAAACTCAGTTGTTCTTATCTTTAAGGGTGAATATGTATGGCAATTGTTATCAGGTAGAGTGAAATTGCAGCACTGTGAAGTTACAACCTGAGGATCCCTGCAGTTCCTGACTAATCCCCACAAAAAGAGGGGCCATAAAAGGTCCAAGTTTGTGGACTTAATCACAGGCACATCTTTTTGCAGGAAGCTTCAAATTATTATAAGAATAATACATTTCTGTTGGTTAATTTACAGACCTGACATGGCTGAGGGTTACAACTTCATTGTAGATATCAGTGTAGGACACTGCAAGAATTAATCTAAATGAGAATAATGTTCTATATTTTGGTAAATTCAGAAAAAAAAACCAGGCAAAATATAAACACAAATGTTGCCTTTCTCTTTGCTTTCCTAGTGCAGAGAACAAATAAATGCTGTATTTCAAAAATTCAGTGTTACTGCAAATAATGGGATGTTTAGCTAATAGTAGATGCCTTGTGAGGTGGGGTAATTTCCCAAATCAATATCCAATTATATATTTTTACTCATTCTAATAACAAAATCAAGGGAGCTGAAAGATATCTTCAGTAAAAAGTGAAGTGTGAGAGAGAGCAAAAATCATGGTTGTTAGACAGTGGGTAGCTTACTTTCAATCTCTGCTGGAGGGAACAGTGAAATAATGCAATTCCAAATGCCCTTTTGCTGGGTTTTCTATTTCTTTTTGCTGCCTGGTGACATCCAGACATCTTAGCTGGATGTCTGGTAAAGCAAATTCAGCTATTACTTCCCATACGTGCATCATTAAAAAGAGGATGTTCAGTGATTAAAAATGTTTGAAGCAGACAGGAGATGAGAGTGAAAAATAATTGGACTAGAGTATTGATTAATGCAGACTTCCATTTTACTGTGGAAAATAACATTTGCTTTTGAGCACATACAGACAAAAGCTTTCAGCTTATTTCCTCTCTTCCTATTTTTCTTACTGTTTGTGTATCTCAGATGTTCTATTGTTTGTTAAAAAACACATTTTATTTTCATTTCTTTGATGTTAGTATTCATGAGGCAAAGAATGTGTTAATATCATTGTTATCTTGTTTTAGATAAAGATGGATTTCAAACAATTGATTCTCTGTGAGGAATATAATAGTCTGTGTAGCTGTTCGTTTATGACACTTCTGAGAAAAAATATATTAAGGATATTAAGATTTTATGAAAAAATATTCAGCATTATGGTGTGGTTATTATTTAGGTTTTTGTTTATAAGGTTTGAAGTTGATATACTTTGGCTTTTACACATTCCTTATCAAATGCTATGGAATTTGGAATGCATAGATAAAGGGGCAGCTAGTCCTGGGAAAGAAAACCTAGGCAGTGATTCAGCAATCCAACCTATAGTGAGTCATATGTCTTTTAAAACTGATGGTGATTTCCAAACAGTTTGAGAAACTCAAGCATTAGCAATGGTAATATAAATTACTTTGAATTAGTTTCCATTGGCAATTATATGCATTATTTTTATAAGTTTTATCACTTTACCATTTTCAATTATTAGGTATTCACAAAATAGGATGAAAGTGAAACCTTGCATTCAGTAAGCCATATGTAGGATTATTTTTCACCGCACACTAGTGAAGGTTAGAGCAGATGGGGATCTAGCATAGGCAAAAAAGATTAATTTTGGGGAAAACAAGAACAATTGTATATAAATATTATAAAAACTGGCAACACAATAGATTGGTGTTCATTTCCATGTATGCATAACACTGTCCCTTTAGAATACCAAATTTCTGGTCATTATTTTTATAGAGACACTGATTACTTAGTTTTCTTCTGTTTCCTTTGCAATCACATAAGCATTGTAACAGTAACAATGAAATCTGCAGACAATGGCTGCAGAAGTTGATATCAAACTTATCAGTAGACATTCTGCAGTCAACATAAAAGTCTGCTTTTTGCTTTAGCAGAGTTGCATGTAGGAGTTCCGAGCTTAGACAGAGGCAAAGCTTTTAAGAAGCACTGTTTGCTGGCTAGGAAAGCTGAGGCCAGGATGTGCGAGAGCACTTGTGTCCTGTCATGTGGAGTGTCCAGTCTGTGGTCTGGTCTCCTGTGGCGAGGCCAGGCAGTGCAGAGGTGTTGGCATGGGCCAAGAACAAGTTCTGGGGAACAAAATGGGCCAACACTGGTTTAGAACCGAGGAAATTTAACTTCATGGGGACAGGTTATGCTGCGCCAGGCGCCTGCAGTGACAGAGAATGGTCCCTTGCCTATTTAATATATGACCATAGATGTAACTTCAGAGCTCATCCTCTAACAATTGGTGTGAAATCAAGTAATCTGGCAGAATTGACAAGAAAAAGAAAAAGTCCAGTCATTTACCAGAGGTAGTAAAGCTAAATCCCAAACAGAGGAACCACCAAAGGGCTCACTCTGACTTAGGATTTTCACTATCTACAGTGAACTAACTTGTATGAGCAAATTTCAAAGGTGCGATAAACAAGAAAATTAGACCAAGCTAATAAACTTCATTTTTCAGAAGGGCTTTAATAGTGCAGAATCAGTATAACACTAGCCACAGCTATGCAGAATCCAGCTCAGAGCTGGCTTGGATTCAGCTGTGCTGGTGCACAGGCATTCTCTCTTTCAGCTGTTTGCAAAATGTAGCCGGCTGATGTATACCTATAATAACATTTACAACAGCAGTTGAAAGCAAAGCTTTGAGTAGTTAAGGACATCATCCATCTTATGCTGCCTACAAATTAAACCACTATTCTTACCAAGTAAAAAGAAGTTCAAATTTAATCACAAGAATATAAATGAATTGGATTTTTAATGAGTGAAGAAGTCTTTTAAAGCATGGTGAACTCCACAATTATTTGTTCCAAGCTATTTTAAAAGTAGAGTTTATGAATCTGTTTTGATTTTTTTTTCTCAATAAAATTTTGGGGATGTGATCAATATTTCATAATTTTGAAATATTGTTTTGGAAGGTTACTTTTTATATGAGTTTGTAACAATGAATCCTACTGCTAAAATGCAAAAATGTTGTAATTTCTTGACTAGAAAATCTCAGGACTCTGAGACAGAGCTCAAAATGTCATGAGTTTAAGATTATGCTTGCATCCAAAAAAACTTTAAAACATTTTTATTATTTTAATTTTTTTTTAAAATTTCTTTTTAATTTTTTTTCACCTTGCCTCACTTTGCCTTGACTTTCAGGTAGAGCTGGAAGAGAAATCAGTGGGGGTAAGAAATTTTGATTTATTTTGTTTTACAAGAAATAAGTATTTTCAATTTGTTAATACAAATAAAAAATAAAAGAAAGAATAAAACAAGGAAAATGATCAAAATACAATAAAAAGACTTCTGTATTTGAATGAACCCTTCTTTTTTGTATTTGTATTCTACTATTTCTGATTAAAATACAAGAATACTTTGGGTAAAATTTTGTAAATTCCCAAAATACTGGCACTTAAATTTCACAGATTCTAGCATGATCAACAGCGGACACATCATAGCAATATCTTTAATAATATATATTAAAAGAGGATCTCAGTCTTCAGATTACCTAAATGGTTCAATAATTCTAGGCACTAGGCTGTTTGTTCCTGTAGTTTCACATTTTCACATCACTGGTGTGTGTCACTGTGTGAATCACCACAGAGTTTTTAAGTTTCTTTCTTTTACATTTTATTGACTGCATGACATAGTTAAAAAGTGTGTTTTACTTTTCCAGAATTCTCTCTGTGCAGGACACTTTGCACCATTATCTGTTTGGTCCTTTTTACACATTTTCTGAAGGTTAGTCTCCTGTAATTAAAAACAAATTTTCTGCCTGCATGCCCTTTTAATTTTTAATTATAAATATGCACATTTTACACACGTATATTGTTACTAGGGTCTTTAGTGAATGTCCTGATTTGATGAAGAAAACTAATAGAAAATGTATTGTGAATGTTTTTACCACTGTGGAAGATTTTAGGGGTTTTCCAAAAACCTATTAAATTTCCATCCTCTACAGTGAATAAATAAACTAACAAGAAGAACAACAGCTGTGAACTTTTGGTTCAATAATGTTGCACACTGGCCATTGGGATTTTCAGCTTATTGAATAACTTTATGGATAGATAACTTTATGTCTCTTGTCTTCAGCAGAGCTGTAGAAAGATATAATCTCTCATTACAATTTTATTGCAACTTTCCCTCACTTGAACATGAAAACTTTTCAGGCCTTTGGACTGGATTGTTTGTGTTGTTAGACAGAGCTCAAAGGCACTGGCTTGTGTTTGTTTGACAGACTATCACTTACAGTGCAATGAAGGAAGGCGTCTTTCTGTCAGCATAATCTGCCCACGGTTCTTCACTTTCATTACATTCTGCTGCATGCTGATTGTCACCATGGTGTTGCCTTAACCAAGGAATGAACTGTAGGGTTGAACAGGGAGAAAAAAACAGCCTTGCTACTCATATCCCTCTGTTTTATTACCGGTATGTTGTAAATCACCAAGCAACTGATGACATGTAGTCAGGGACAGCAATCAATAAGGAGAAAATCAGAGCTCTTAGAACACCTCTGTCGGCTTTGCCTGCTCAGCTCGTTCTGCCCTGTTCACAACATGCAGCAAATCTGAGCTTGGAATGTAGCACAAAGTAATTTTTTACCCCACTCAATTATAAATGCTTGGTTACTAAATATTTAATGCCATGATTAACACTGTGATGATCCATGTCACATTTTTTATTTGCCCCTTTCATCTGAAGGATCCCAAAATCCTTTCCATATCTCTGATTACACGAAGACTACAGAAAGGTTTCTTAATCCAACAAGGGGGAAAAAATGACTGCTTTAACAGTATAGCACATCTCATTGTTATTAATGATAATAATCATTCCTGGCACTGGCTGTAAGTCTCACCTTTTTTATGAGGCTCTCAGAAAGCAATTTATAATCTGGCATTGGAAGTCTTCACACACAGCAGTTTCACAATACAGATAAGCTTATGACTTATATCTACAGTAAAGTGGAGGCACACACATTAACAGAGTTACCCAAGTCAACAATGCAGTTATAATTGGAGATCTGAGGAACTTTGAAATAGTTCACATATTCTCACCTCAACATCCTATTTTTGCTGTTATGACATATTTCTGAACTAAATGTCAAGATAAGATGTGACAGAATCTAGGGTAGAAAATCCAATTCCATCCTATTTGGATAATTAGTTTTTTCTAGAATGAAAAAGCTCTGCCTTGGTTGTGAGACATGAATATCAAAAAAAAAAATAAAGAGGAACTGAGGCACAAGATGAATTTTTCAGGAGTTCTGGAAAGTCAACAAGTTATTTTCAGGCTTACAGAGCAGAAAATTGCTATATTTGCAGTAAATCTGTTTAGTCATTAGGACAAATCTGGTGCTTGTGGCACATACCAGGGTCCTCCATGTACAGGATGAAAACATCAGCCCGCGTATAATGAGAAGTTTACTTGTCTGAGACGTGGACTTGGGGGCAGCTAGCTGACAATCTCTGTGTGGAGGTGGACATATCCGTATGCCATATATATAGATAGATATATCAGCTAATATCAGCCCATTTGTTGATGGCATATAAAGTCCTAGCTTTCACTTCTGTGTAGTGTGTAAAGATTCATGTCAGCTTCCTCCATCCCCCTCCCCATCAGCTCCTTATCCCCTAAACTTCAGACTACAGGCTGCTTATGGCATCTGAGAATGGGAATCACAGTGGAGAGACAAATTGCATTCCATGCCCTCTTCCTCTCAGTCCACCAAAGAGGCAAAGGAACACAGGAACCATGGGACTGATGAGACAGGGCCTGAGCAAATAACGGAAAAGAAATCCTGGGACCTGTCTCCAGGTTCTTCTCTGTGAACATGCTTTCATGACGTGCAACTTTTTTTCCTGCAGATAATTATCCTTCATTTTTCCAGACCAAATTGCAATCTTTTAATTCTTGCATTCTTGGTTTCATAGTGGCTGAGTGTCTACCAGACAGTGACAAGAGTCTGCTCCCTCCAGGCAGGACATGTAGCATCACAAATGTCAACTCTCATACTTGGCTCAGTTTGCATGTTGGGCATGTACTGCTCACTGTTTTGTCTCCTGCTCTAGGATCCTAAGGTTAGCTGTCACCATGTGGGACATCAAAATCTGTCTCTGACAGAAGAAATCTTATAACTTTGGAGAGATGTCTTCGTATGCTATAAATCATCCAGATTCATTTGTCTTTCCCTGTAGGTGAAATTTAAACTGTACCTCTTCCTCCTTCTCCCTCCCACATTTTTTGATTACCTTTGCTGATTATGTAGTTTCAAATGTAAGAAGTGTTCTCTGTGAAAGCTGGATTTAGCAAACAGAAATAGATGCATCCAGCAACCAGATATCTTCTCTTGTGCCATGCGTCATAATCATTCCAAGGAAGATATTAATCTCACAAGGCTTTAGTAATAAAATTGCTTTGGTTTCTTCTGACCTTTTTTCACTCCACAGCAGTCTTTGTACAGCTCCATTTGCTTATCCATCAATTCTGAAGACAAAAACTTCTGAGAGTTTTTTGAAGAACCAGAGTTCTGTGATTTAAAACACACATTATGAATATTTTCACGAAACTTTTTTTAATATTTATCCTAATTTTAGAAACTTTCCATGTGGATTGTGTCATATTTCATTATAAATTCTAGACTAAAGAGTCTATTAGTCTGACAGCAGTAAAGATATTCTTAATTTCTTTAGTATCCTTCCCATTTTGCAGACTGGGATGAGACAAAGAACATGAGCCTTTCTGAAACAGGCGTAAAGTAAACAGCTTGTTATATAGGTCATTTTTATTTACTATTCATTAATGCTTTATTGTTCGTGGCTTTTTACTTAATTGTATTATTTATAGAAATTTCCCACTGCAAGGCAGTTTGGCTATGGCATAGTTCCTACAAAAGGAGTTTATTTAAATATTTACATACTTAACACACAAAAGTTATATGAGAAAATATTGGAAACAGCTCTTATATAACTGTTCATAATTTGAAAAGAACAAAGTCCTTACCTTCTGTTCCTTTCTTATTAAGAAAAAATAAAGACACCATACATTAAGCACTGAGGCTGGTCTTTATGGTCAATCAGACATGTGAACACAGACTGAGTGTAGTAATTGTCTATGAATTCATTTGATTGTGCTGGGGCTCTGAGAGACTTTTTGTGAATGTGTATTCTCTGCAGCTTGCGATGAAGAGACCCCTTAGCCACATCTCTTTGTGAGAGTCTGTTGATTAACAGAAAACCGTACAACGTCAAAAGTCCTTCACTATTAATAACCAATCTCAGAACACATAAGAGCAATTAAAGTTTTAAAAATAAATTTGGACTCGAGTAGAAAAGCCTTACAATCCTTTAAATTGTTAAATTGGTTTCTATCAAGCACAAACTGGCAACTATATTTTATACAACATCAAAAGGATTGAGGCATCATGTGGGAATAGACTAACCTTTTCTTTTTGTTGTTTCAATGGGTTAATAATTAATTCATTATATTTCATGAACATGTTAACAAATTTTTAACAACTGCCCAAATCTTCTGTAATGACATGTTTAAATCAGCGAGGTATAATGACCCATCACAACTAGATGTCTGAAAGGTCACAGGTCATCCCAAGGGTGCTGCCTGTCCTTATTAATGCATTAGCAGCTTTTAGTTATACTGCTACCCTGATACCCTGCCATGAATTTTCTTATGAATATTTAGTAGGTATAGTACAACCCTATTGTGAAAGGAGAAAAGTAAGAGATAATATGAAGATAAATTAGAGGTGTATCTTAAAACACTTACATGCATTTCTCAGTTATAATTTTCACGAAGGTAAATCTACGTGGGCTTGATCATCACTTAAATCCACCCTCTTTACAGTGGTTTTGCAGGACAAAAACCAGAATGCAGGTTTGATTGCTCCTATTTCTGACATCTGAGCTGAAATGTTGCTTTGCTGCTCAGGATTGATTAGGAGAAGCAGACTTTAAGTATCCAGTCAAAAATATTTCTTTTTAAAAACACAGAAAAATAGTCAAGTCAGATGTGTAGGAACAGTAACAAAAGACATGTGGCTAGGGTCTGCTTAGCACTTACCTTATAGCTTTTTATACAGAGACTAGAATTGTCTACCTGTGTGAAGCTGTCTGAAGTGGACTTACTGCCTGTGTTGAATTTAATTACACAGGGAAAAGATGAGCCACTGTCTAGATTCAGTCTAGAAGGTGCTCTCTGATCTTGTTCCTAGTCTGAGAACCACAATAAAGCACACAGTTCTGTATGCAGATATCTTAATGAGCGCTGGGAGTTTGCCATCTTGAGCTTAAGCCTTGCAACTGTTTTCATATGGAGACCCTCCAAGAATTTCGAGCCAAACCAAGGAGCCAGTGACAGTCTGTGTCATCTGGTCAGGAACACAAAACACCCATGTGTGGTGGCATATATTGCAATGCAGACTGCACTGTACTTGTCAGCAGTGGTCTGGGCCAAGTCTGAAAAATTATTCTTTTTGCAGCCAGTCTCAGCTTCCAAAATGTGACATACTAATCCTAGAAGCCTGCATTACCCCACTGTAGCAGATCTTCCTGTGCACATAATCACAGGCTCCTGTGAGAAATATTTCATAAGGGTATCACAGAACCGTAAGGGCAGCCTTTTAGCTGGCACAGGGCTGTGTTCAGATGACGTGTATGTAGACTCTTTCTGTCAATGCCTCTCATGTCTTCTATTTGCAAGACAAAGCATATAATTAGTGATTAATCAATCATTTCTCACATTATGGTTTTGATCAGCCAACACTGCAATTTATAGACTGCAAATAATTGTTCATTTGCAGGAAGGATGATGAGGCTCCAGAAGCAGTGGCATTTTCATAAATAGTGGAATGAGAAAGTTGTGTGGTCCTGTTGAAGACCCCAAACAGTTACTGGTACAGACAACTGGACATTATCCTCCTTAACTGAAATATCTATACATTTTAAAAACTGTATCAGAAAGAACTGAAGTGAGTGAGTATTCTTCTCTGAAAGAAGGTTAGGTACACAACTTATATGAGCCAGGGCAAAGGCCTGCAGCATGGCTCTACCTGACTCATACTGTCTGCCTTGAGAAAATCCAGCTGTACCTCAAGCATGGCTATCAAGAGCAATTAGGACTTAACCATAGCAGTACAAACTGATTTCATCTTTAGGTTTTTGTAGTTCTGTGAGTTATTGTTAAAATGAGTTTATACATATATTTCAGGTGTGTGACAATCTGCCAAAGATGACTCTTCCTGAGCATGGAGATTGGATCAAATACACTCCAGAATTCTCTTCCAACTTCAGCTGAGCTGTGATTCTGTGATCAACATACATTAATAGCAAGTCATATCACAGTTATAAAACCTACAATTTTTTGAATTTAGAGCAGTGTGGGTACTCACCACTGAAACTGGTTCCTAAATGGGTGTCTGCAAATGTTGCTATTATTACCTGGATATATGTTCTATTGCTTCTGCTACTTTGAGTAAGTTGTTAGGCAAGGGTAAGGCAGTAATTGTACATGCATAAACTGGTGTAGGTATGTGTTATTATTTTGCATTGTTTGTGAGTTAATTAAAAAGAAAAAAATCAGTAATTTGTGGAAGGCATTGAATGTCTTGTGATTTCCTTCCTATAATTCCCCTCTATGTCTGTCAAACTAGTCGTTTTGGCAACAATAACGAACAAATATATAAAACCTCTGGAGTTAGGAAAAAAAAACCAAACTGAAGCTGTTAAGAGTAATTTCCTTAAGACCTTCCTCTGAGAGAAGGTCTGGCAGAAGTGAAAGATATTTTTACTTTTGTGCTTGTGGACAAAGCCTACTGTTTTCTTTCATACTATTTTTCAAGCCCTCCAGTTTTCTTGGGACAATGGAAATAACCCTAACTGACAGACGTTCCTATTGAAGTTGTAGCAAATCCTTAAAAAACACTGCTAAGACAGCAGCATCACTATTCTATGTCCTTTGGTGTATTTGTTAGACACACCCATAAAAATTTAAATTGAATACAGGCTCTACCACCAAATGAGTTAAGTTGTAAAAGAAACTTTCATTCTTTTCCAGAACCAGAAGCAATTATGCACAGCTCAAAGCATTTCAGCAGACATAATGAGGGTATGATATTAACCAGTCAATTGGACTAATCTGAATGACTGTCAGTACTCCCAGCCAAAGAGGCCTTATTATAGTTACAGCTATTACACTTCTGCAGTTACAAGGTTACTTAGAAAACTGAACTCAATCTATCAGCATATTAGAGACTGAAATGCCAAATCATCAAACTGTAAGCCTTAATATACCGTTTAGAAATGGTGGGATGAGGAAGAGGCCCATATGAAAACTTAGAGAGCATAGGATCTCCTTGTCATAATTCTTGTCTGTATTCTGATCCACTCATTCATCTGAATGATATGAGGGAAGTGGAAGTTCCCTATATGTTTTTTCATCCTTCTGGAAGTTTTCTTCAGATTGCAACTTGCAAGAGACACTTCTTGCCTTGTAGGTTCTAATTTAAATGAATTCACTAAAGATATTTCATTACTAGGGAAAATTTAATTTTTTAAAAAAAATTTGACTAATAAGAAAAGTGAAAGAGCTAGCATAAATGTTACTGCATTATAGGATCTGAAAGCTTAA
Source organism: Acanthiza pusilla (assembly GCA_036630365.1). Lineage (NCBI taxonomy): Eukaryota > Metazoa > Chordata > Aves > Passeriformes > Acanthizidae > Acanthiza > Acanthiza pusilla. Next base: position 34,605,825 of record JAXCHO010000036.1, on the reverse strand, counting down.
TAATCAGGGAACACAACAGGTCATTTAATGACTGGAGAAAATGGCCAGGTTTTTTTCACTCAAAACATGCCAGTGAATGTTTTTCATGTATGAAGTGAAGAGGATCAGGACCATAAAAGAAAAAAAATTTTTGCTTAAAACTGAGAGTTGAAATGAGGGAGAATCTGGAGATGGATTTCAGGTCAAATGAGCTCAATAAATGAACTAACAAGATCAAGAACAAAAAGTCCCTATGAAAAGGCAAAGCCCTGGACAGAAACCTAGTCCTGAGAGGAAAACACTGGAGTGAAGTGCTCTTTTCACTGGAGTGGACTGGTATCTTTCTTAGGCATTCTCATGGAAATATGGAAGTTGAGGAAACCACACTACAAATATAATAGAGTAAAAATTCTTAGTTAAAAAGAGTTATTTGCCTTCCAATTAAAACAAAAAAGATTGAAAAGAAACCTGAAAGTTCTGCATTAAGACACAAAAAGACAATTGTGAACATGTGACCTAAGAGGAAAAAGGTGTTTCTTTGTTTGAACTATGATACATGAAGATGTCTGTTTTCACCAGAGAACTAAATCAGCCAAACAAGACAACTGGAAGCCTGGTACATGCATGATCTAATTTTGACTTTGTAGCTAGGCTTTTAGAGGTTGATTTTCTTTGGGACCTGCTATTGAATGAGCTTGCTTGCCTTCCTTCCATAAATCATTCATTTTAATCTCAAGCAAGATGATAAGAACAGTAACAAAGACATCATATGGTAGTGGGGAACAAATATATGGAAAATAAATCTAGCATCTAGTGGATATTCAGGTGTAGAAGCTTAGGACATTTTCTATACAATATTCTGTTTGTAGACAAATGTGAACATACTTTAGCTGTACCTCAAGCCAACGGTTTGCAAACCATCTCCAACCCCAAAGTATTGCAAGTTATCTCGAATGCTATTCAAAGTGATAAATCCAGATCAGATTACTAAAAGTATCATTTGGCTAATGACCAATGTACTGTAAAACAGCTTGTTGTGCCACTTCCATGACAAGGTGCCTCAGTTGCTTTTACATCAGTCCAACAGTACATGACTATCAAATAAGAGCATTCTGGCTGTGAGACTGACTTTATCTCCTCAATAATTCAGAATTTCTTTAAAAACCTGATTTTTCTATTCAGTGTTCATCTCTTCTAACTCTATTTTAAGACCATGAGTAACTCTGACTCTTCTGTTTTGTCTCAATTGCTGCTTTCTCTTCTGCTTCCAATCCTGTTCTTCTTTTGTTGCCTCTGGACTTAGCAGTTCCTCCCCTCACTTTAGAATATAACCTTTAGCTCAGACTGCTTTCACAGAATCCACAAGATGAAAATCCAGCAGTCCAGCACCGAGGAAAAAACTGGAGGAACTGTGTAACTGTGGAAGTCTTTGTACATTTGGTACATATACATGTCAACATTTTATACAATTTTATTTAACTCTATATGTTGAAAATTTTATGTGTTTATATATCTATCTGCATATATATATAAAGATATATATATATAGATATATATATAAATTTCGATAGATTTTTTCTATGACAATAGATATTCTCAGCATTCCTGTCCTCACTGCAGGAAAGTTACCACTTTAATACTCGATTCATTTATGAAAGATTCATATCATTTTATTGCCTTATAGTTCACAGAAAGTTTTCTTTTTGAAAGGTTCAGCTCAATGTTCATTTTAATTTAGCTCTTCTATAATGGAGTGTTTCTTACTAGAATGTTTACAGTTGGTGCATAGATAAATCATAAACAGGAATTCTAATTCTTTGGTGGTTATTCATATGAGTTCCATTACAGCCACACTGCAGGCAGTGATGCACTTCAAGGATTGTGCTGATGCTGACGTTATAAAGCCGAAGAACAAAGTTTAAATGGTCTGTAAATGTCAGCAGAATCCTGATAGTAAATTATGACCTTGCTATTGACTCCTGAGTACCTTTAGCTACATTTTATGCATTTCATATACTGAAAGTGTAATGCTCTTCAGATGACATAAACAAAAGAGCAGCATAGTTCCTCAAATTCATGAATTAAAGAGAATATCAGATACTTATCAGGAGCTCTGTGAAGTTATTTGCAGAAGTTAAAGTCATCTTAGGAAAGCAAAAATATCCAGTGATATTGTGAGAAATACTAGCATCTGTATCCTTATAGGAATTTGCTTATTTTTTACTTTTTTTTTTTTTCTTGGCATAGGAGTTCAATATACAGAACACCGAGATTCAGCATATTAAGCTTTCTTTATTCTTAAGCATAACATTTGAATTCTTGCCTTGGTTGTCATTTATATATTGAAACTTTGTAGCTTTCAGGGGATACATTAATGTCCACTGCAGTGTCTGTGTCCATGAATGAGGTTCCAAGGCAAACTGAATTCAATAATACAGAGTTGATTACGGATAACAGAACCAGAAGTTTGTGCTTGACATATAAGTGACCTTGTAATCCTCTCCTTAGAATTCTCGCCAGCATTTCTCCCTCCTGCCACTCTCCTTTATTGCGTTTTAAAATTAGGTTAGGAGGACTTTGGGGCAGAGACCATGCTGTCACTTACATTCCAAGGAAGAGCTTATTTTTTTTACTGCACTGGAAATCTATCTATTGTGTAGATAATTTTTTGAGTTCCTAGTTTGAAATGTTAAAATTTCATACCATCCTCATTCACATTCCTTTCATAATCCTAAGTGGGATTCAAGAAAGTTATATGTTGCTCATTTCATTTCATAGCAACTAAAATTATCTCCACTGGCTTCTTTCTTTTCTCAGCATTACCCAAAAATTTCTGCCTTACCTATTTCTTTCATACCATTTTACTTACTGTTGTAAATCTTAGTGTAGTCACAACAATATAAATAATTTTTTCTGGTATGCTTAATCAATCCCAAAATTCATTTTTTCCATTGTACAAAAACCACAGCTGTACAAGTGAGCTTAGTAAGACAGTGCTGGATTGTATCTGGTTTAGGATAAACATCTTCATATGCTGCTGCTCTTTTGTTTGGACCACAAAGGCCACTCCTTTTAAAAAGTTAGTCTGTTGGGAGAAGAGTACAGCTACAAAGTAAAGGAAAGGTGTTTGAATGCGTCACCAGTGAAGTCAGTGCATAGCCAGGATAGGATTGAAGCTTTGAAATTCCTAATAAAAGCTTTGAAGCCTTTAGAGTTCCTCCTTGGCAAATGTCGATACCCTAGAATAGGAGTTCTTCCACTTTAAAAATAGTGGAATCACCAGGCACCTTTATTGTCCTTATCAGAAATAGCTACTGTCTTTTACTGCTAAAAATGTCTTCTGATGAGTACACAATGCTGTACTGCAGATACATTGGGTAATGTTTTAGAGGCCATAAGAATTCTGTACATTAGAAATAAATAGCTCCTTCTAATACCAGGAAAATCCAAGTGATGCCTGAATTTTTTTACGTATGCTGTATCAGAAGCCAGCTAGGAACAAATAATAAATCAGTATTGATTGAAGCACTCAGGAAGGTCAGAGAACCAAAGTGTTGAGAATTTGACAAATGTGGTCAATAAAAGAGGTAAATCCCCTTTGACCATGCAAAACAACCACAGTCCTTGAAATATTCCCTGGAAACTTCATCAGATTTTTAAAAAATGTCTTACGGAAGCATTTTTCAGACCCTGATGAGCTATTGGCTTTCATCACTAATAACCAGTATAAGGATGCTGATATTGACTATAAAAACCTGGCCTGCTAATGAAGCAAGATGGAAGCAGAGAACTAGTGAAGTCTCCTCAACGGGTCTTCTGCCCTTGTTGAGTTCAGGCATCATGTGGGTGAGAAAAATCTTTTATCATCTGAATGGGAAGACAGGATTTTAGTCAGAGTGTTTTGTACATTCTTAGGAAACCTTGACCTACGGTTTCCATCCAGCTGCACTGCTCAGTGTGTTCACAGCAGAGCAGAGCTCTTCCAAGCTGGGAGCCCATGGCCTATGCCCATCTCACTGCATCCACACCTTTTCACAGTTTCTGGTCCAATGCTGTGTTCACCTTCCAAACCATACAAAGACATTATCCTTTATGTTTTTAAGTACCTGCTGAAGACTCACTTTTAGTTTATCAGAAATTGATCACCATAAAGATGCACAAGCATTATGTCATATAGAGCAATTTCTCGAAATATTTAGATATGGTTCTTACGTTACATCAGAGGTCACACTTGTTTACCTATAGGTTCTACTAGCAGCACCAGATAAATACCTATCTTGAATGGAAACAATTGTTCAAATAAGCATAAGGAAATGTGATTTGATGGTGCTAGTGATCTCTGATGTTAAATAGCTCAGGAACACAAGCAGTTAGCACAGACCATCCCCTCTAGTTGTATATATCTCTAGAAGTTTTCATATAAATACATTTACTCAGAAAACTGCTCTGGAGCTTTCACACTGATTTGCAGTGGAATGTTTAGACACAAGTCATATATCTGAGCTCAAGATGCTACACACACAGTTTCCTGGAAGAAACGACAATTATCTTCTGCTTTGTCTTCACTGAAGGGGGAAGACATAAAGTAGTCATAGAATAGTTTAGGTTGAAAGGGATCTCTGGAAATCATCTAGTCCAATCCCCAGCTGAAAACAGGTCTGATTGATCAGATCAGATTGTTCAGGGACATTCAAGTTTTTACCACCTTTGAGGATGACCCCCCACAATGACTGTAGGCAACTATTTCTAGTATTTGATGAACATATTGATATTTTTCCCCCTTATATCCAGTTTAAATCTCTCACATTCCAGTCGTATTCAAACAGGACTTCATAAATTCCACTGTAAACCATTGAATTAAAAATTGGTTTCCCAGTTTAGATACTTTTATACCAGATTTTATACTAACCTTTGTAAAAAGAGTTTTCCTGTGATCAAGAGATTTACAGACTTTGAATATAAACCAAATTTTACATCAAAACTTTAAATCTTTAAACCAAAGCTTTTATTACTAAAATAGAGCTTGCACATGCTTGGATTCAGTCCATGTTCTAACAAGCATGAATTTGCTGATGGAAGAAAAGAAAACTTCTGATATTTCCCTGTGCCTTTTGAAAATGCACCATGTCCAGATGAAATAGAAAAAAAACCTCCAGCTATTGGAACCTGGTTATTAGAGTAACCCAGGGTGCATTTTGTACTCATATTTCTACCTAAAATGGAAAAGGAAAATGATCTCCCCTTTTTACCTTAGTACATGTTCTGTTAGGCAGTTTAATAGCTCTGATGTTGACAAGTCAATCAAATGAAAACCCTTTTGGTTTAGCTTTTTAATTATTACTTTATTTTATTTATGTTCACTGAGATGAAATAGAAAGGAACTGCAAATGCTATGTGCCCTTGAGACACAAAAGGATTCTTGCGAAGAGGTAATATCTTTGGAATAGTGTATGGAATGTTAGCAATTCTGGGCTATGCTATAGCATTGCACCACTCTAGTCAGAAAGAAGATTAAAACCTCCCATGTGCTATAGAGCTGATCAGTGACAAGTCCTCCTGTAGGGAAGATGCACGTGTAGGAGACAGTAGGACTCTTTTTTCAGTCACAGCAGATGGGAGCAGTGAAGTGATTTTATGAAATATGAGATCATAGGGTGAAAGATTGAAATGGTAAAATATTCTTGCTTGTCATCAAGGGCAGGCGGATTTATTTTTAAGGTTTTCTAATCACTGCATCAGGTTTAACAATCCCTAATGCATAACTATAAGTAGTAGCTGCAACAATAAAGAAGAAACTGGTTGTCTGTCTTCTGAGGTAGCTGTGGGCTGTATTGATCTGCAATTGCAGAGTACTGAAGTGGTCTGAAACATACAATATTAGCATGTTAGCTGTGGACACCATGGGCCTCTGCCTAGTGAAACCACCTACTTGTGCCAAACTTCCAACATGCCTGTTGCTTTTGTCTGCTCACAGCCATCCCATAGATACCACCAAAACTGTCGGTGGTGTGCAAAGTGTCGAATGCTGATTGTCACTCTATAGACTAACTCAACTGACCATCACCAGGCTCTGAAAAGTGCTGCCCGCTTCTCTCAAGACCTCAGCATGGTAGTGAATTTTTTTATGCAATAGGACTCAACAATCCCATTTTACTGACTTTTTCTCCATTCCACCCATCAGAATGGAAATATTCAAAAGCAGCAGTTACAAGATCTGAATGAAATTTTCATACTACACTTTTATCCTTAGCTGCAAGCCATAACTGGACACTACTTAGTCCAATTTAAAATGGTTTTGATATCCATGGTTATCTGTTCTGCAACACCAAAGCTAAGAGAAAAAGATCTTTTTTGACTGCAAACTCCTCAACATATTAGGTGAATCTTTGTACAATGAGTTTACACTTGCTGACAATAAACTCATTTAGGTTTTGTTCTTGAGACTTTAAACCAGCTTGGATCACACATCCCCTGAATTTGAAGGCAAAAATTGAAAACCACTAACTTTCAAATACGTCTCTTCCCTACCCTGCCCTGCCCTGCTGTGCCCTTCTTCAGCCGAATTATTTGGATTGATATATTTTGTTTTAATTTCAGTCAACAAATGTTTTTTTTACTTGAATTTGCTTATATATTGGTTTACACAAAAACTTTAATTTCAGTATTCCTTTGAAGATATTACATAATCTCCTTCTTTCTCAAGTCTATAAAAGTATAGAGTGTTCTGCCTGCGTGCCTTTAGATAAAATCTTGTCTTGTAGTGAAAGATCCAGTCTAAATTGATGATGGTGGCTACAAATATGATATCCTAGCCAACTTTTTACTAATAGCCTTCATTCCTCTCTTATTCTCAGCAGTAGCTTTGGCATTCATGGTCTACTTAACACCTGATGCCAATTCCATTAAAAAGGAATCCAATTGCAATGTACAAGATGAAATTTCAAACTCTAGTGCCCAGAATTTTTGTTCAAATGTGACCACTATTTCTTGTCCATATTATCAATTTTCAAGTAAAATCTTTGGATCTGAAAAATAGTCTCCAGCTTGGAAAAGCGGAGGTGTGAAGGCCAAGTAGCTCTTTCATCTACAGGGGGTTTTATGATGTGTCAGTTTCTGCTGATTTTCCTTTTCTATCCACAGAGTAAGTATGGAAATTCTCCTTTTGAGGTGCAACAGAATTTTTTGTTAGACAACAATAGAAAAGCTCACAATACTCAATTTTATTGTATGTAAGGGGAATCAATAATACTCTTATTGCAGGCATCTGCAAAGCTATGTGTGTGCCATAGTGTTTGATGTTCTTTAAAATAATTGTCCTCTCTTTTCAGACTACACAGATCCCTTTTTTAAGAGACAATCTACCGAGGTGAGCAGATAAAACATAGGTTACTGTCTAAAAGTCAAAAAGTTATGAAGAAATTCCAAGGTTCAGAGATACGTTGTGGGAACTGGAGTAGGAAAGATATGAAAAAAGAGTAAAATAAGAGCAGACAAACTACACCAGAATAAGATTATGAGACATAAAGGGCAAACACAAGTCTTGAATAGAAAGATGAACAGATGAGCAGATTAAAATATTTAGTTGCCTTGCTGCTATGACAGCAACATTATTTCACAAGGACTAGATAACACAGAATATAGTTGCAGGATGACTATTTAGAAACAGGTTCCAACAGTCCTAAGGATAATGCTCATGATGTGCACTTGGAATTTAAATGCTGAGTTTCAAAATGCCTTCTTTGATTTTATAAGGAGTCTGATCCTGAGGCCTGTTACAGTTCTCCAACTGATGTCCACTAAATAAAAATCAAGACAAAAACTGTAAACCATTCATATCCAGCACAGAGAAAATAGAAGATGCTAATAATACTAAATTCTGTTTCATATGGAATGTTTTTACATATAGAGAAAATATGTGGAATGTTTTTCCACGTTTTTCTTGTGGTTATTTTTGCATTAATATATGTTTCTAATACTAAATTTCCATTAAGTGGACATAAAATATTCTCTCAGATGTTATCTAAATTTTCCTTGCCATAAAGTTAACGTAAGATGTGGAAATTTTTGTATTTTCAGAAGAAGAGTTTTTTCTAAACAATCTGTTTTGAAGAGTCTTGTGCTCTCTTGAATATGAGGTTGCTAGTTAAATAACCTGGGAAAAAAAGGCTTGACCATCATCTCCTTCCCTTCCCTTCCCTTCCCTTCCCTTCCCTTCCCTTCCCTTCCCTTCCCTTCCCTTCCCTTCCCTTCCCTTCCCTTCCCTTCCCTTCCCTTCCCTTCCCTTCCCTTCCCTTCCCTTCCCTTCCCTTCCCTTCCCTTCCCTTCCCTTCCCTTCCCTTCCCTTCCCTTCCCTTCCCTTCCCTTCCCTTCCCTTCCCTTCCCTTCCCTTCCCTTCCCTTCCCTTCCCTTCCCTTCCCTTCCCTTCCCTTCCCTTCCCTTCCCTTCCCTTCCCTTCCCTTCCCTTCCCTTCCCTTCCCTTCCCTTCCCTTCCCTTCCCTTCCCTTCCCTTCCCTTCCCTTCCCTTCCCTTCCTTCCCTTCTGTTTACAAATTACATGCCTCAGATTAAAATGACCAGTGCATATCTTTTCTTTACAGGATTTGATCAGAATCATTCCTATACAGAACAGAAACTTCTGAATTTGTAAACACCTCTAAATGATGAAAATTTGATATGCAAATAAATATTGGAAAATTAACAGAAATCTATAATGCAAAGCTGTTCAACTTTAATACAGTTTTGGCTCTGATACAATGTAACAGAGAGACCAAATGCATTTATTTGTTTCTAAGAGCTGACTAGATTTATTCTGAACATTCTAGTAGGAAAGCAAACTAGATTTACATTTAGAAAAGCAATTATTTATGTTTGCACAAATAAGTTATGTAGTACCATATCTCAAACTAGGAAACAGAAGAAACTGTTTCTGAAGTCTTGAGCACATTTCATTTTCAATTTTATAATCATTAGTGTGTCATGTACTTTATTACTTCTGGCTGATGATATATTTTTATTTGGAAATGGGTGTAAAACATAGAAAGAATACAAATCATGAAAGTGTAGAAATAGGTAAATTGGTAATCATTTAAGATGAGAAAGAATATACATATAAATTTCATATGTCTGAAGTCTACTTTTTAAAAATTGAAAGTTTATGGGAATGAGGCTATTAAATGTAAAATTAATGAAAAACCAGGAAAAATGCAGAGAATTTAAGTGGGCTATTATGGACCTTGATTCTGACTTTCACGTGTTTTGCCCTCAGGGAAGATGCCCTGTCATATTTCGTGGTGACATTTTCTTGATTTTGAAAGCACCTATAAAGCTTTTGCGTTACCCATTCTATGTTAGTGAGTTTCTATGATGCACCTTTAATTACTCACCATAATTTTTAACCTTTTGGCTTTTTCAATAATGACTAGGTCTTGAAGTTATCTTTACCATGTTTTTTGGCTTCTTAACCCTACTGGAGAAAATATTTCTTTATAAATTTACTGGATCTTTTAACTCAGTTTCATAAGTGGTCTATCATACTAGGGTATTGGATAACATAAAATTTGGGCCCATAATTTTTTTAGCTGTGATTTTCAGGATTGTTTGGAGAGCTATGCTTAAACAAAATAAAGATGAGTCAAACTTTTCTGCAACCATGTAATTTATTTAATCTTATTTACCATGATAAAATATCAATTCCTAACTGATAAAAATTATAATTAAAGTTGAGAAAAAAATTAGAAATTTAAATCCATTTACTTTTAACTTGGATTTGTGGTACATGATATATTGGATTCAGGTTAACTCTTAGTGTGACAAAATATAGCTCCTAATGAGATCAACAAGAACAAAAGATATTTGCACCAGGGAATGGTAATTTTACAGTAAGTGGTTCAAGGTGGGCTTAGGAACAGGCATTGTGTGCAGACTCTTTAAGTTTGCTCGATATTTATACATGACCATGAAATTGAGAGAATACCTAGGTCTGGAAAAAAATATAGAATAACATAAAATAACATGGTGGAAAACCCCATATATTGTGTCTACTGCTGTTCGTCCTCTGTTTTGACAAGTCGAATCTCTGTGTAGAGGTAGCACTGGAGTTCAGAGATTTGTTCTGGTCACCTGCCTGTCTGACTTACTCAAAACCCAAAATAAAAGAAAAACAACCCCAAACCCAGCTCAAACCACAGTCTGTTTACTTTAATGCAACTACACAAAAGAGGAAAGGAATTTGTTGCTATCTAAAACAAGTCACCTGTCTACACTTGCAAGAAGACAACAACTGTAACTGTGAATCTCCCTGTAATAGTCTTCCTGACAGTAACCTTTAGCAGAAAGTTCAAATAAGAGTGGATATAAATTAAGCAGGTAGTGTACCAGAGGCAGAATTTAGAATACTTCACAGAATTTTCTCTTCTTTTTGTTGCACTCCATTTTAAGATTGAAGCACTTTGAACAAGATGATTTTTTTTTGCAGACTCTAACACAGCAGGGGCCTTGTCTGTGATTGTTACTGGGATAATTATGAATCAATACCAATAATCTTGACTAATATTTGCCTTGATTAGGATTAGGTATAGTACAAATGGCATTTCCATGGTCTGTTTTCAGAGTCTGAATTTCTGTTTTTCATTCTGTGCCTTCTAATCTACTTGCACTTCCCTTTTTATTTAGGTTGTTCTTTCATAATTCCTAATTTCCAGAACAGTGACAACAAAAGGAGTGAAAAGAAGACATGCTGGAATCTATTTTAAAGACATGGAGCAAAATGCCTTTTGCAAGTCTTTACAAGTCATGCCTACAATGCAAATAATGAGAAAGAAATGTATGATGAGAAATATCTGATTACTACAAATTAAAACCAGATATGCAGCTGCCACATGACAGACAACACATCTTAATAGTGAGAGTTTTCATGCTTTGTACACTCTCAAGTTAGAATTTATATGAACCAAAAGAGAAGTTATTTTATGTTTAAATATTTTTCAGCTCAGGAAACTAATGCTTAGTGAAGGTTCATGATTCTCTGAATTTTCAGATGATGTGTTGTCTCTGCTTTTTTAGTTTTTGTATGTTTTAGTCTGGTTTGGTTTGGTTTTGCTGGTTTTGTTTTTTGGCGTTCTTTTTGGTCTATCTTTTTTGAGGAGATAGGCTATTACAAAGTAAAATAAGGGCAGTGTGAAGTGATGACACACAAGCAAGCTTCTTTGCATCTTTCTCATTCACATGAAAAAAACAAACTCAGCAAACTAGAATGATCATGTCCTAGAGTCCCTAATAATTAAAACAATGCAATTACTGTTTAAAAGCTGATTGTCGCAATTGCATATCATTTCCATTGCAGATCATCTCATCAAGCATAAACTCTAATATGGAGGTAAGTGAAGAAGAAACTCATTTAGAATAGGTACTTGCTCTGTATGTCCTATGAGCACAATCAACTTCCAGTGTCCTCAGGTCCTACAGATAACATCTGTTTTTGCAATTCAGCTGATAATTCATTAGTAAAACTATCTCTGATGAGAATTCGTGAATTCTCACTAGTCCACTTTTATTCCTTTGGGCTCTAGACTCCGTCTGACCTACCTTATCTGATCTTGAGATATGTAGAGATGTCCTCAGTTTTCATCTCCCAGCTGGTAACTTTCCACGTAAAAGCTTCACTCTAAAAGCAAACCCCTTGCAACAGATACTCATCAAAACACAGCAGACATTTTTGATTTAAGGGACATGCATTTCTCTCTATGTATATCCTGTCTAGATAAACCATGAAATTACATCAGTGTTGGTATAGCAATTATTACTAACATTTCTAAAAGCAAGGATATTAACAAGGATTTAACAGATCGGTAAAATAAGAATATATTTAAGATACTACAATTTGTATTTCACCAACATTTTCTATTTGCTGCAGATTCACTTCATTCTATATTCCTTCTTAAGGTGTTGTGGAAGGTTGGGGGGAGGGCAGGGGGCAAGTGGAATTTTTACCATTCTGTTGCTAGGCTGGTAACGATCGGGGCCATTTACTCTCACAAAAGAGACAAAGACTTTAGCTGGGCGGCACTGGAAGAAGAGATTACACGATTTGATAAGGGGACACTCGCTCGCTGCTCTCGGAGAGAGAACAGCGGAGGAGACATCTCTCTGTTTCTGGTTGGGACCGCAGGAAAAGAAAAAGCCTTGCTCTGCACTAGTTTTTCTCTGCCTGCTGGGTGAGTCTTTGCTTTGAGGGGAAGGTCACGGGACTCCGATCCTCTCGCCCCCTCCGGGAGAGTGCATCTGCCGGCCGCGCTGTACAGCGGAGCGGGGCCCCTGCCTGCCACCACCCCGCGGCCTGCCTGCCGCTGCCCCGCGGCCTGCCTGCCCCAACTGCGGAGTTTCCTGCCGCCTCCTCTGCTGGCTGGCCCCGGTGAGCTGACCCGGCTGCTCCATCTCCCGGCTCTGGGCTCTCTGCTGCGCCCCGTTCATCTGCGCTCCACCCTGCTCCAGCCGTCCGCCATTACACGCGGCACAGATCCAACCTCGCGGCACAGCGCCATCTGCAGCTTCCCGGGAGTCATCGCACCTGCGCTGCTGGTCTAGGAGCCCAACAGCGCCCCTGCTGGCCGTGACCGTGACTGCACCAAACGGGAAAGTGCCTGACAGCCCCAGGGACATTTGCCACCGAGTTTTTGGTTTTGTTATTGTTTTTCTTAATCTTGTTTACTGTTTTTATTACTGATTGTTTACCTCATTCTAGATACTAGTAAAAACTCTTATTCCTTTTCCCATACCTTTGCCTGAGAGCCCTTGATTCTAAAGTTATAATAATTCGGAGGGAAGGGGGTTCACAGTTTCTGCTCTAAGGAAGGTTCCCACCTTCCTTAGCAGACACCTGTCTATCAAACGAAGACAGGTGTCTTACAAAAAATCCATTCCTGGCTTCACTCTCACCTACCAGTTTCAAGGCAAACCAGCAAGATTCCATCAGCCATCCCACAGCCTAACGAAGCAGCTGGGACACACAGTTCCTTGGAAATTCTTACTGCTGGAAGCTCTCCTTCCACTGAAACAGTTTTGCCCTGTGAGGACTTTTTTCTGAAAGTATTTGATTGGTGTAATAGTTAGTGCCTGAAACAGCTTCACATTGCAACTGTGAGACTGACTTCTTCTCCCCAGAAGTCACACCTGCCAAAATGTGGCTGTTCAAAATGGCAGGGAAATTCCTTTCAGCCCTTCTCTGTAACCAGACACACTGGTAACCAGAGAAGTCTTAGAACAGCTTTGCTAATTTCGCTCTCGCGAACTGTCTTGAAAAAAGCCAGAGGGAAAAAAAAAGGGAAACTTGTTCTGAGAGAAGAGGTTGGGCAAAGGACACGATATAAATAGCAGCCTGGGGGAAAATATTTTTTTTGGGGAAAAAGTAGTTCCTGTGGTGAAGTGTGAGTAAAAATTTAGGAGGCTGTGAGGCTGTTGACTCCCACAAAGTAGTATCATCAGGATTAATCCCAGGCCAACCACAAGTGAAAAAGAAGTGGCAAACCAGGAGAAAGTCGGACCTCACAGGTCCCATTCTGTGCTGTTCTTTCAGTGCCTGTGGCTGAAGAATGAATTCAAGAGAGGTTAAAGTATACTGAATGTATATGTTATTTGATATTCATGGCAGAAATTATCCAGTATTAGAAAAATTTGGTGAATTTAAGTTACTAAAAAAGAATCATAAAGGCGGGTATCTGATGCAAAGAGCTTCTCGAAGAACATCAGTTTGTTCAAAGACTGCCAATTCGTCTGATTTTCTGCTCTTCTCCCCACACAATTTAAAACACTATTGTTGTTTCTTGAGCATTTGTTATTTAACTATAAATACATAGCATTGTCACCTACTAAATACAAATAGTGTTTCAGATGATCATTACTTTCCCTTGTATTTTAATCACTTGGCAAAGCAATTTGAGCCTAGTTTTCTTCTGTCAAGACAATTTACACATTTTTGTGCCTGATGAAAATATAATGGAAAATATGTAGCTTTCATATTTTATACTGTGAAAACTAGGGGAGGCTCTCACTTATTTTCAATGTTTGAAATAAATACATTTAGGGAGCTTTTTTCTGATTCAAATAATAGACCCATGAACAACTCAAGTTGTTAATGACTAAGATAAATTGTCAGCAAGATAGAGATCTCTTCATTTTGCTGACTACATTAGTGGAATTGTTCCCTTGATTATTTTTCCACCAAAAACAAGAATGTTTGTTCATTATACATCTATTATGAAGAGAAAATTCCTCCAACAAAAATTTCTTCTGTTTTACTTGTTTTGCTATGTTTGTGACATAGCAAACATATTTTTTCTTCTATTTTGTTTGCCAAATATGTCAGAGGCAGACATTTAGACAAATTCATATATCAAGAAGAGAGCTGGATCCAGGCTCTGCCAAGTTTGAATATGATACTTTTGAAAAGGAGTGGGAAGAATACTTTGATCAACTTACAGCAAAAGCTTTTGAAACCCAAATGGCTGCAATGTGAAAAGCACAGAACCTGAGGAGGGCCATCTAAATCATGTTAGTAGCAGAAGTTGGACCAATGATTGTCTACTTTTCCCTACTAAAATTGTCATCCAAACTCTAAGTTGATGGGCTGACATCAGGCAGTAAAACAGAAAAAGACAGTGCTGAAGTGAAGGAAAGAGGTTCACAGAATCATCAGACTGACTTTATCATAAAGATGATGAGTGAGTTTGTGCTTACAGCTGAGGTTATCAAAGGTAAACTAGAAAGGAAAAAATATCCCACACTCTTACAAGAAATCAATAGAAACACTGTAAAAGGATGGGGATCAGCTGGAGGAGAAGCTGATGGATTTTCGAGAGCTAGAGGGCAGCCAGGATAAAATGAAATTACAGAAGACAAAGGATGACAAGATTAGAGAAAACACTTGGTTAAAAACCAAAACCAGATAGGTCAAGAGATTGAGGACAACTTGTGCTGGGTTCTAACATTCGGTTGAAATGAGCTTATCAATAAAGTATTTCACAAAGAGTGCAAAGGACAGAATGTAGATTGAAGATGGAAAGCAAAATACACCTTTAGACACATTTAAACATTTAATTATCTAAATCTAAGCTAATTTTTGAGATTGATCTTTTAATCAGTGAATAGGAAGAACCTGCTGCAGAAGACAGCTTGATTTCATTGTCTTATACAGGGGTTTTAAGATTGAATTCCTTTACCTTTGATCATCTAGATGACCAGTTGAGGCTTGGATAATTGTCAACTGTTTCTCTGATTTTTAATATCAAGGGAAAACTCAAATGGAAGATGCTCCAGGCAAGTGAAAATAATTTATTTATTGTCTTCTCAGAAAAAAAACCCAAGCCCATATGGTGCAGAAGTTGGAGTCTCAAACAGAATGAGCTCTCTTTAGAAAGTGTATTCTGTAAAAGGATTTGTTTCTTTCAGAGTAAGACTTTTCTGGCCCCGGAGGGCAACTTTACACCCAATATGTGCTACTGCGAGAGTGAATAACAGCTGAGTCTCACTTAGAGAAACAAATCCTATCTGGTGAAGCTCAGCTTCCTGCAGAACGCTGAAAAAATTGGTGCAGTGTTTACACTCTCACTGAAACAAAAAAACCATTTTGTCACTCCTGCAAAATTCTTCCACATAACTGCAAGTTTAGGCTGGTACGAATATTCTAGAGGGAGAATAGTTTTATCTGTCACTAGATGAGTGCTAAAAATACTAAAAATATGTTCATCATCAACTTCTTTTATTTATTTGTTTGTTTGAGTTTACTAATAGCAGGCAGCAGTAAAAAACTTTGCAGATTATCTGGGGTTATTATCCTCTTAAAATACTTGTTACAAATGTAATATTTGGTGGACATTGCAAATAGTGTTGTTTTAAATAACTGGCAGTGTGAATATAAAATAATCTTTTTCACAATGTATACACAAATATATTCTTTGTTTCTAGCACCTTTTGTTGCTTTGGTTTGTCTGTATGCTGGTCTTGCATGAACCAATATATTCATGCAATTGATAAATCAATTCCTCCAGACACTGGAATTCTTTAGGCACACTTTCAGGTATAGCTTGTGTTCAATTTACAGCAACCTACCACTCTAGAAACAGTGCAATCAGCATCCTATTTAATGGACTCATTTAACTGGGATTCTCTCCCTTTCTACTTGTTTTCTTTTTACAGACAGGAAGTCATCCTTGACAAAAATAAAAAGGAATGGACAGTCTGTACTTGCAAAGTGTGAATAGCACTTTTTCAATGATTAGTTTGATCACTCACTTAATAAAACCAATATGCCTAGTACTGTCCTAAGTCTGAAGGTGACCTTTCCAATATTCTAAATAAGAGAGAGATGATTTATGGCGATGCATCCCATGCTATTACACTTTGGCATATATAAATGATGTGCTGAAATTCTATAATGAATTAATTTGCTCATGTTATCTGTAGATATTGCACTATTATACTTGTACTTCTCTACTACCCTAATACAAAATTTATTTAGGAACCACCTGAATTAATGGTAAAACAAACAATAAACCCCTAAATTATTTCTTCAAAAACTAAATCAATGAAAAATAACATGACTATATATAAATAAAGTATCTTACATCTGATTGGAAGCTCTTATTTCAGTTAAGTATTTCATTCTGACAGAATTTTAATAATTGCATAAAAATGTTGAATCTTAAATTGCTGGTATTTACAAATAGCAGGGGGAAAAGTGTACCATGAAATAACACTGATTCTTCTTTCTTTTCTTCCTTCCTTCCTCCATTTTCCAAACTATAAAAATAATACATCTGCTGCAGAGTTACAGAAGCACAGCACGGCTGAGGTTAAATGGGACCTCTGAAGGTGATCTTTTTCAACCCCCCTGCCCAAGCATGGCCACCTAGAGCTGGCTGTCGAGGTCTCTTGTTAGATAGTTTTTTAAATACCCCAAGGATGAAGACTCCACAACCTTCATGGTCAATCTGTGATAGGGCTCAGTCACCCTCACAGTAAAATCTGAGGTTTATAAATGTACAGATACTGTATATATTGTCAGGGGAAATTTACATAGATCAGCATAGTTGGGTTTCATTGCAGGATTTTTTAAAAATCCACTTTCATCTGTCCTTTAACAGAAAGAATGCCCGTTTTCTTCTCAATGTGCGCATTTTCTGTGACTCACAAAGTTTAGCTCCAATTAGCTGAATAGCCCCAGTGTTACCTCATGGCGTCAGAATGTATGAATGCATAAGCTGTCTGCCTGTCTGCTCCTTTAGTGAGTAAAGGAGGCACAAGATTGCCTGGGATGCTTTCTGTTGGCTCAGAACTGTTGCAACTCTAGGGAGATAGTGATTAAAATCACAAAGGTCATCAGTCACTTGGTTCAGAGGACAAGGGAAGACTTTCTGTGATGGAACATTGAGCTGATTTTTTTGTTATTTTCTTTCTGCTGTAGTTGTTATTGCTCCATGGTTACATGTGGGTTCTGGAAAGTGTTTCCGCCCCCTTTATCATGGCAGGGACTTGCAGATATTTTTCCTTTGCCACAGGGGGTATGGGTTGCCTGCTAGGATCATCTAGGCATAACTCAATTCATTAGTCCCCTGCTAATGTAACTAATGTTGTATTTCAAGTGGCAGCCTGTGCTGAAAGTCATTACATAACACACTTTGAAGAATTCTTTTCTACCTTATCAATTAACAATTAACATATATACCACATAACTTTTCAATTTTTATGTACACATGACTTCTGTAGTATTTTATCCACTCTCATATTACAGTTCACAAAACCCCCAAAGTTTCAAAATCTAGAAGAAAGTGTTAGACATTATAGTGATGTATTTTTAAAAGCTTATTTACTTTTCAAAAGCTTAAGCTATGATGGGGTGTTTTTCCCACCAGAGTTGCTGTTTTCTCTCTGAATTAGTTGCATTATGCTGACGCTACTGTACTTGATTTTGATTTCTGTTCCTCAGAAATCAAAATCAAGAAGAGATTTAAAGGGATATTTAGAAGAAGGGAGCTTTAAAGGGATATTTCAGAATCTGTCTGATAATTGCACAGCAGTCTGTATACACAGTTTTTCCAGTGCAGCCATTTGCTGTAAATGTATTAGAAAGCTGATCATTCAAATATGCCAGTAGATATCATCAAATCACTGTAGTCTTAAATTGCATTTAGCAATGGAGAGGTTACAGATTAAACAAGGATTCCTGTAGTGTTTTCTCCCTTATAAAGACACTCCTCTTCCCCCACTAAAAAAAAAAAAAAAGAAAAAAAAAAAAAAGAAAAAAAGAAAAAGCCAAAACATTTTAGTAACTTTGTGAGTCTGCTCTGTAAAAGAAGAATGGAATGCATTTTGGATAAAATCCTTTTCTGATAATGTCCTAGAAACTAGTTCATCGGCATAGTGAGAAACAAAACGCGTCACTGCTTTTTTTTCAAAATGGTTATACATACATTGCTGATCTCTAATGTTTTCTTTTCCTTTTTTATGTAAAAGACTTTACAGACCGAGACTTAAAATGGGAACGGAAATTTAATTGTAGTTTAATTATTGGCCTAATAAGCAACCTTAAATATCTTCCTTTCTCTGGACTTCAGTTTATCTCTCCATCTGATTAAAACCATGAGAGTTCTTTTGTTTATAGTGTTCTTTGAGGTGACTGCAAAACAAAAACGAGCAGAGAAGAGTAAATACTATTTTGCCATTTACTGTGTTCTAGGTTGTGTCCCTCCATCAAAGATAGATTAGTTGAATGTCTTCACATAGCAGGCAATGCATATTGAATAGTAATAGTAAATTCCATTCTTTTCTTTTGCTTGTCTGTTGAAGTGTATTCATAACTATTCATTTTTGCTTTGAATTACAAGGATTACAGAAAAACACTGTTATTGTATACAACATTGTGACTATAATATTTTTGTGGTATACTTCAAGATATACACATATTAAGACAATTTTATATATCAGACCTAGCTGTGAAAGTTAATTTATTTTACTGAAATCTAGGTGTCTACAGTAAAGATAGCTACATTGAGTTATTTTCCCAAATGCATTTTTTTCAGTCAAGAAAAATAAAGAATTTAAAGGCATGAATCATTTGAGCTGTTCTAAATGTCACCTTGAGGATGAGAATTGTGCTGAGAATGCCCATTATTTCAATGGATGGAAAAGGGACTGAGTAGTCCTAGCATCTGCGCTAAATCAGATGAATCCCTCTTCGTGTGAAGGGCAACAAAGCTTGTAAAGAGCCTAGAGAGTAAGTCCTATAAGCAGTGGCTGAGAGAGCTGAGGTTGTTCAGCCTGGAGAAAAGGAGGCTCAGGGGTGACCTTATTGCTGTCTACAACTCCCTGAAAGGAGAGTGTAGCCAGGTGGTGTATGGTCTCTTCTCCAAGGCAACCAGCGTCAGGACAAGAAGAAATGGCCTCAAGCTGCTCCAGCAGAGGTTCAGGCTGGACATCAGGAAGAATTTCTTCTGGAAAGGGTTGTTAAGCATTGTAATGAACTACCCAGGAAAGTGGTATAGTCACCCTCCCTGGAGGTGCTCAAGAAATGACCGGGCATGGCACTTAGTGTTATGATCAAGTTGATAAGGTGGCGGTTGGTCAAAAGCTGGACTTAATGACCTTAAAGGTCTTTTCCAATGTAAATGTTTCTGTGATTCTGTGAAGCACACAGCATCACTTATCTGAAAAGTGTAATGTCTAGAGGAGGCTGAGCAATGCATTTACTCCAAGGGTCAAAATCCCTGTGAATTATTAAGATATTATGCAATTTAAACTGTCAGAATTACCAAAATAAATAAAATAAAATAAAACAAAAGAAAAACAAAACAAAACAAACTAAATTAATAAAAATAAGAAAGAGTTAAAATTTATCAGTTATGTAATTATTTGATCAGCTCTATTCTACATCTGGCTTCAAATGCTTCTCTTCTACAATGAAACATTTATACTACTCTGCCAAAGTGTCACAGTGAAGAAACATAGTAAACAACAACCAGTCACTTCACTTTTGGTTTTGGGACATTTTGTATAGCACCTGAAAGAAAAAAATTAGGGCAGGGAAAAAAAAGGAGAATATTAGTATTCAGCTTACCATTCTTCTGTGGCTGAAGAGTTCTTCCACTGCTTATTGATTCTGCTTCTTTGAAGGGAAGATCATGCTGAAGAAGCTGTAATTGGAAGTGCCCCAGTTACATCTAGAATGTGTCAGAAGTTCATCTGCTAATCATGTTGCTTACAGCTGCAGCCTGCCTGTCTACAGCCTCCTCCCTTGGGAGCTCATTGCCTTTGTACTCTGTAGGTTGTTGTGGTTTACAGGTAATTTCCAGATTCAGTTCAGAGAGAGAGTTTTGGTATAGACAAGTCTGAAATGGCACAAATCTAGCTACTGCAGAGATTACTGCCAATACTGGAGGTGTCTGGAGGTGTTCTTGCCATGTTTCCACTGAGATGACCAACCCGTTTTACAACCAAATAGAACCAAGAAGGGCTTATTTCATAGACTGTTGGAGAACTGGTAGAAATTATTTATTCTGCATCTTTAATGAGAGCTCTTCTCCCTTATTTATGATTAGCACTCAAATAACATAAAATTCAGATCTCAAGCTTCATTTCTTTACATACCAGTCATCTTAAAATCTCAGACAAGTTGTCCCTCTATATGTATATGAAGAAGCCTTCTGGGGGACTCAAGCACTCTCAGCTTTCAACTCCGTCTAAAGCAAGAATATATAGTTGGCTTTGGTAGAAGCAAATGTCAGATGACAGGAAATAATACCTAGGGAAGGAAGCAAGAGAACATTTCTCTATCGGTTTTAAAGTGAGAAGAAAGCTGGAAAAACTACTGTTGACAGATTAACTGAATTTTGTCTGTGATAAAATTTTTATAGCTTAATTGCATTGTCAGTTTACTGTAGTTGATATATATCTAAATATATATATATATATTCATGGAAATCCATATGCACAGTGCAGTAATCTATTCTTTGTCACATGGGTCATGTGCTGTAGAAAGCAGAGTTTAATCTTTCCTCTTCCCTCCTCTGTATAAATCAAGCTCTCTTTTCCTATTGTGTCTTCTGCTTTCTTTCTAAAGGATCAGACTTTTTTATTAACAAGCCTGAAATTCAAGTCCTACCAGCTTTGCTTGTGTATCATTGAGTAGATGAATGTCTATATTTTTGGTAGCGTATTACTGAAGTGTTGATTTTGATGCTCATTTCAGTGATTAATCATTTGGTGATCTAGATCTAAACAAATATACTTCTTGTCTATACGAGCAAATTTTCTGTGTGTGTCCCAACAACAAAAAAGAGTCTCTCACACAAAACTGTTGCTTATGTTTTCCAAACTAATCTGAAATACAGGGCTCTTTCAACATAGTGATTAACAAAACAGGTTACCCCGTAAGAGAGAAAAATAAATCACTGAAACTGATTGCTCCATGCAGAGCATCCTTTAAAAACATGAATAAAATCTGAGACAGTACTAGCAGAGAGCATTCTAAGCTGAAGATTATATTGTTATCATATCGCACACTTGAGAGTCCTCTGGTAGAAAACTTTGGGAACAATTACTCACTGATTTGTAGAGAGGATATTAATGTCTGTCAGAAGACACAGCAAAAGTGTTATTGAGTCTCAGGAATTGAAGTTTCCATTAAAAAATAAGGAGCTTCCAGTTACCCTTATTAGAATGCAGAAGAGGTATGGGTAGCAAACTGAAAAATTTCAGAACCATGGCTCAGGACGATAGCATTAGTATGGAAAGGCTTTCTTAGGTCTCTGAAGTTAAATTCTGCACAAATCTAGAGGATGTAACAGGAAAACAGGAAATTTGAAGTAAATTTGTTGTTCTGGGTAAATTAGTTAATAAAAATGATAGTAAATGAACTTTGGATAGTAGACAGTAACAATAGGTGCTGAACTTCTGTCAAGAGGATGGAACCAAGAGTGTTCAGGGAAAACATACCACCTTGCATAAGTTTTCTCTATGCAGGCGATCATTAATATTAAAATCTAAAAAAAACCCAACCAAAAATACACCCCAAAATAAACCTCCCAAATCTACAGCAGCATCAACAAAAAGGAAGAATATAGCACTCTTAGGTAGGCGTTTTATCCCCAGCTGTGTTAAATTGTTTTTCCTAAGGCTTTCCCATGCCCATACAAGTAATTTGCAGGCTGCATCCTTCTCCCATTGTGTGTATGGTTTCCACACAAAAACATGAAACAGCAAGTCAAAGATGACCTTTTGTTCCATTTTCCTCTCAGACCCATGACACGTGGGAATTTGTTCCTAACCAAACTTGAAAACATGTCTCTGACTTAAAAATGAAACAAAACAGTGAAAAACAACCTCTTTTTGCTTTTTAACCCCCCACCCAAACCCAACAGAATATCATCAAAGCTTAATGTTATAATTAACATTTCTATTGTTATAATTAACATTTATATAAAGCCTACAAATATGAAAAATAAATCAAGATTTGTTTTACATATATAACTTTCAATACTGACCTTTAGAGATCAGAAGTGACTATGCTGAACATTTTCTTTTGATATAGCTGTGTGTATTATCTGTATATTTTGTTGTTTAAGGTACAGATACTTCAAGTCTCTTCTAAAGTGTAGGATGCTGGTTTTGTAAACATGGCAGATACGTACATATCATGCCAAAGGTAGGTTTTTAATTAGATGAACATGAGTAATTTCTGGCCATGCCTAGCTGTCACTGTAGCATGAATTCAGAAATCTATATGTGAATGAAATGCTTCTCTTGTTTATGAAACTATACCATGGGCATACCAAATGAAGTCTGGAGGAACTTTATTCAGCAATGTAAGTGAGTTATGAATGAAACCATTTGATTGTCCTAGGAATATTTGGAATATAAGCATATCATGGGATTAGATGGTTGGTATACCCAAACAATCCCATGTTTGCCTGGTTTTTGTTTGTCTGATTGACAAGTTGAGTTTATGACCTTGGGTGTCATTTTTGTTCATCACAATTCAGAGGAGTGGCCTCAGCCCACATAGTTAATATATTCAAAATAAGTTGTAGCTTGGAATCAGTCATTTTATGCAGCTAATCAGGACCCTCAGAGGAAGGAAAGGATGAGCTTGATTAAGATTGCAGATTGAATTTGAGACATTTTATCTTCATTTCCTTCCTCTGTGGCTTCTGGTATTTCTGTCATAACCTTCTGCAAAAATCTTGACTATACAATCTATTGCTCAGCCCTCTGTTCTTTAAAAGAACTGATACTATTCCATGTAGTTAGGTTGCAGTTCTTTTGGGTGATAGCTGCTACTTTCCTTTTTTTGCATTTGGACTCTAACACGATGGGATCTATGTGTGGTTATTTTGTTTTAGTTGTTTGGGTTTTTTTAAAAAATACAATACCTCCATAGTATCAAACATTTTCTGCACTTGCACATTTATCATTGACTCAGCAATCTCTCATAGTTCATAGTTTATTTTGTTTTTCATAACTGAACTAAAATTTGCACCTGATTTCTCTTCACAGCTGGAGATTATTACTGTTCTCCCTCCTGTAAAAAGGCTGACATAAATCCAAAGCTATCCCATGCGAAATATTGCACTAAAATAGAAAAAAAAAAAAAAAATCATAATTCCCTCAATTAAGTAAACCTTAGGGCATTGCTAAACTGTTCAGCTTTTGAGGGGTATGGTGTTGATAGCCTTATCCCTATGTCCAAGGATGGACAGGGCATTTCCACACTCAACTTGTTACCAGAGCCAGGAAGGGATGCCATGGGAGTGAAAGTAATTAGAGAAATGTAAGCTATTAGATTCAGTATTTGAGGGAAGGCAATTTAATTTTGGAGCCATCTCTCTGTTGGAGGTAACTGTTGCTGTGGGGAGCCCAGCTGCAGGAAAGAGGTTTGATCCTGGGTTGTGGAATACCACTAAACGGAGCTTTTTGTGTTTGCACTGACTGTGGTACAGGGAATGTGGCAGCTACTTCCATAATAGCACAGTTTACTCCTGGCAGATATTAAATAAACTGTGACTTCTGCCAGTGCTTGTGCCTGTGGAATTCAATTTAGACCCCATAATGAGTGTGAGCAGGTGATTTGGCTGACTCTTCCTGTGGAGATTAACTAGTTACATTACAGTGTCTGGATACTTCCAATGGGATCAATCAGGATATGTTAATTGCGCCAAGATAATTTTAAAGTGGTGTAATGGGAAATTTGTTAACTTGGGAGAAATGCTATATTTTTAACAGTAAGGGGTATTGTTATTATTATTCTTTTGAACAGGTGGTCTAACAGCATGGAAGGAACCATGCCGCTGACAACAAGAGAAAAGAGAAGGATGCAGAGAAATGAACCAGCGGGAAGTTCAGAGTTTGTTTGGATAATTTGAAAAACTTATTAGTGGATGGCACATCTGCACCAAGAAATACAGTATGCTCAAAATGAAGGGATTGCAGCAGGACTTTGTATTGCTTTCTCAATTGCTTTTTTTCTTTATCTGCAGAAAGCTTTAACGGACGGGAAAACCCTGGATGGCAACGTTTTAGACAATATTATAAGTTGCAGAAACTGTTTATTTGGCAGAAAAAGAGAAAAAAAGTGAAGATAGTCAGGAGTTATCAGAACTGCTGGTGATGTTCTTGCTATGTTGGATCCTGTCTTCTTAAAACTGAGAACTCACAAAATAAGAGAAAACCCAACGTCAAAGGTAATTTGGTTATCTGATGCTGATTGTTATGAGTATTTAGTTACCCAGAGAAAGGCAACCTTCGTCCAGGGCCACTGCAGCAACTCCCATTGCTAAAGGCAAAGCAAGATTCAGGAAGAATGGGACATTGTTGAATGCAGCCTCTGGTAGTAGGTGCAAATTGCTTACTGTAAGAAGCGGAGGAGAATGGATGAGAAAAGGAGCTTAAGAAGCAGAGAATCAGAAGCTTCAGCAGATGAAATAGAGAGGAATTGGAAAATTATTTCAGTATTGTAAAATATTAGGTACTCCACAATAAACTGGGGCTTAGCAGTGTGTTTCCTTCTGTGGTGGAAGAAGCTGTGGGTTAGACCCGGAGGGAACTGCAGATCCTTCAAAGGACAGAAGTGAATGTGTGCTAGGGTTAACTTCTGGGCTAGTGTTACAGCTGCTAGAGGAAGGACAACAGGGAATCTATTCCTATCTCAGTCCCTTCTTTTCCTAGTTATATCATTAGGGACAGGCTGTTCCCTCCTTGCTGTCTTGTGGAAAACTTATTCTCCAAGTTCTGGGAGTGTTTCTGACTGTACCAGCTGAGGTACCAGCTGCTTCCACTCAGCCTTGAATTAAGTGCTTCTAACTGTGGATTAGGAAAAAGCTTAAGATAAGCTCTCTCCATTACATTTTTTTTTATTAGCCAGCTCAGAGAGCCCTTTTTTCAGCAGGCTCACCACTGCAAACCCAGCGTTGAAGTGATCAGTTCTCTCCATATGTGATGTATTGACCTTGAGTTCCCCAGTTCCAGGATCATGGATTCCACTTTGGGAGCAATGTGCCTAGTAGCTGATACAAGGCAGGGTAATGTGATGTCAAGTACTTGCATAAGCTTTCTTACGAGAAAGTTGTATATGTGGAAGGTTGGAGTTGGACAGGGGAAACTAGTAGTTTTGAGACATTAAAGGAGTTGAATTTCTGCTGCTTTTTAGAATCCTGCTTCATGCCACTCTTGTGGACATGGGCTACTGCTCTGTGACATATCTTTCTGCTTGTTCAGCCACTGAACAAGAAATAAAGGAAAAAAACATATGGCATTACAACAGACAGTTGAGTGTATGGTTCACAGAATAAAATAAACAGCATAAATTTTAGAAAAAAATGGTAAATTTATAAAGCAAATTAAACAACAAAAAGAAATTATTACTGTCTGACTTGATCCATTTTTCACACTGTCAAAATAAACGGTAATTGCAGACTAGATATAATCAGCACAAATAATAATTTTATACAAGCCTTAAATCCATGCTAGCTCATAAGCATTTCCAGAGACTTGTTATAAATGTAGGATAATAAATATAATTTAATAAGTAGTTTATTTACATTTTCTATCATTGCTTATAGTCTAAGTTGGCTATTTCATGTACAGGGATGCAGCACAATATGATGCACAGTATTCAGTGATTGGAAGGAATAAGCATGGTTTTTTTCTTCACATACACTATTTGCCTTTAGAGGGATAAGTAGGGCATATTCAAGGAAGTGATACAGAGTGGGCTGGGGCCAAAAAAGTGAAAATAAGTCCTGCATTATGAGTGGAATATGAATGGCAGAGCTGGTCATTAATCACTGGAAGTAAGGAGGAACATTCCTAACAGAGGATTTTTATTTATTGTGTTTATTCAACTTTTAGAATATTTATCTTACAAGGAGGTAGTCACAATTGAGACTAATAAGTCTGATTTATAAAAACATACGATGAAGCATCTATTGACAAGATTATAGGACTGTCCTATAAAATATCATTTAATAATAAAAAAATTTAGAGATTGTTATGACAGCCTTAAAACATGCAGTGATTAAATGTGGTCATACACAAAGTGAAAACAGATCAAAATTTATGAATAAATCAATGGCCTCATCTGTAGTGATGTCTTTATTTATTGGTGTTAATATGTTTGGGATGTTTACTGTAACACAATATATTTTGTACTTTGTGGAGATCTATGAAAGCTATTCCTCCCCTTATCACTTTTGCAATTATTCCGAAGAACTACCAGTTCAAAGTAGGATTCTGTCCATATCAGAATAAGGGTTCTGTTTTTTGAAATTGTTCAATGCCCACTGATATTTTTGGGGCATTTATAATTATCTCAGTTATTGTTGCCTGAGGTACCCAGGCAACCTCTATGGTAAATCCTAACATTGACTTCACTCCCATGATTTAACTCCTCCTTCAGCATTGCGTGGCAACACATTACAATCCAGGAAGCACTGCTTCCCTAATATTTTGTTAGAGATAATTGTATTAAACATTGTGCCAGAGTCTTAAGCATGAAGATGGTTTAGCCTAGAGAAAAGGAGGCTAAGGAAGGCCTTGGTGCCCTCTGGAGCTCCCTGAAAGGAGGTTGTAGCCAGGTGAGGGTCAGTCTCTTCTCGCAGTTAACTTACAACAGGACAAGAGGGAATGGCCTCCAGTTCTGCCAGGGGAGATTCAGATTGGTAATCAGAAAGAATTTCTTCACTGAAAGGATGGTTAGGCATTGGAATGGACTGCCCAGGGAGGTGGTGGATTCACTGTCCCTGGAATTGTTCAAGAAATGAATGACATGCACTTAGTGCTATGGTTTAGTTAAAAAGCTGGTGTTCAGTCAAAGGTTGGATTCAATGATCTTGGAGGTCTCTTCTAACCTTCATGATTCTACGATTTTATTCTATAATTCTATGAAATATCTGGTTTATTTGATTCCTGGTAGGCATTAGGTTGACGAAATGTATAATAGTACATAACAACAAAAAATCCCTATCTAGAAGGGCACAGCAGTGAGTGACCTTATCAAATTGAAACTGACCTTATCAAACATGTTAAGCATTCTTCCATTATTCTGTGAGGCTCTTCTGCATTAGTTGTTGTAGTCATTTAACATTTTATTTTGCTATGATATTGTAGTGGTCACTATCATGATCTGTGAGGGTTCCCTGACTGGCAGGTGTACGAAGACAGAGACTGGGATTCTCAGGGTTCCACAATACACAAGGTCACAGAAGTCTGCATTTCTGAGAATGTCCTTATTACAAGTACTACAAAGCTATTCTTATTAAAACCAAATACATAATATATCTATATACAAGTCTCTGCAAAATTACTACTAGGAGAGCAATCAAATTTATATGTGTGTGTGTGTATGTATATATTACTAGGGTAAAGCAATTACTGAGATCCAACTACAGAATATATATGCTTATGAATATTTCCCTGCAAGTGTGCCCCATGAATGTGTCACATAAGATCTTACTGCTACACCACTCACCAAATTGTTCCAACAGTTGAAGAAAAAATTCTCACTTTAGTGATTATCCATGTCCTGGTGTCGTGGACAGTGGAGTCAGGCAGGCATCACTAGCAAGACTGTGGTCTGTCCAGGAGATGTCGTGCGGGTCAAGCACTGGAAAAAATTTGCAGAGAAGCCCTCTTTGAGTAGGCAGCAATTTACTTTTTGTGCTTTTTACTGTAGATACATAAGTGGGTCCACATAGTCTCTTAATAATGGAATAATTTGCAATGTATTGCTGATTCTTTTTTTCCTGGGAGACCAGTTCATTATCACAGTTTCTTTGTCCTGGACCCATCAAGGTTTCTTTGTTCTGCCAGCTACTCCCCATCACAAAGGTTTTGGGTGAGCGTATCAGAGATGTCTTGGGATTCCAGCTAGATATATCCCTTTTTGTCTGTATTTTTACCAGGTCACCATTGTGGTGGCTTCTATCAGTGTATGAGTGAAATGATCTAAATTCTTAAGCATCAATTTTATTCATACTTTAGTGAGAAATTTAATTGATTTCAATTTTCAATAAATGTGAAAGTAGTAAAATTGTGTTCCTGACACCTTAGAAATATAACTGTGTGCTCAGTTTTATGATATTTTCTTTTCTATGCTTCTCTCATCAAAACTCAAAAGACATCCATGTGTAGAAAACCAGAGCAAATTAAAAGAACATTTCTGGATAAAAGAGCCTATCTTTGTGTTTTGTTCTTTTTTGGTTTGGTTTGGTTCAGTTTGGTTTGGTTTTGTACAGAAGAATATAAAACATGCAGTAGATTTTTAGGCTGAATCACAAAAGTACTCATTTTTTTTTTTTTCAGTGGGAAATTAAATTAATTCCAACTGCTTTCATACCCTTTTTGATTCTAACTACTTTCATACCCTTTTCGGAGACTGGAAATCAGAGAGATGTCAAGTGAGTGTCCAAGGGAATGGACATCTCCCTACAAGCTTTAATTTTCTGGGCATTTGGCCATCATCCTCTTTTTATTCTCCTTTCCTCCCCCAAATCCATATGTAGTGCAATATTCATGGCAGTCAGAAAAGATTTGCAAAAAATAAAGAGTTTGTTTAGTTTTTAAAAAGATATTTTAGATCAGTGTTCAGTGAAATGTGTATTATTATATTTACCAGCTGTACTGCAGGGGACAAAAAGTTACCATAGCTGCATACCAGAATTTTCTAAAAAGACCATGTGGTGCATTTAAAAAAAAAAAAAAAAAAAAAAAAAAAAAAATTACAATGAAAAAAAAATTAACCCCCAAATTTTGGAGCATTTTACTGAGCTCTGAGTAGACATTTGCAATTGTAATTCCTGTCTGTTGGGGTTGTACTTTCTTTTCCTTCCATATTGCAGAAATATCCCTCTTACTCTTCTTGTTCAACTAACTAGCTATGAAATACTCTGAAGATCAATGTTGGGGAAACCTCTCCTTCAGCGCTGAGGAATCTATTTGTGTGCAGTTGTGAAGGAATTATTGTGAGGCAGCAGGGAAAGCAGGATGGATAAAATAAAGATTTGTCCACTGACAGCCCAACTGATTACCATCTACTTCTTAATAAGTTTGTGTGTTTGTGGTCCTAATGTCTTTGAATGAGGATATAATGTGGGGGATCTCTCATTATTCGGAAAATATACTTATCTCCTTAAAACTAAGAGAAATACTGGACTGAGAAAATGTATAGAAAGGGAGTGAAGACATCCTAGTTTCAGTGCATCTTAGGAAACCCCTTGAGTATAAAAGCAGAATAAAATATTTATATATATGTGTGTATATATATATATATGCATATATACATATATTTATTTTTTTTCCTTTCCATGTTTCCTTATCGTGAGATTTTATTTTTACCAAAAGGAAAGGGAATTTCATCAAGGAGACAAAAGAAAGTCAGTAACAAGTATTAATCACGCTTACTCCCACTGTATTCAGCCTCTTTTACCTTTCTAATCCACGCTGACTTGGACATTGCATCTGCTCCCTGCCTTAATTGTCAGTACCTGCAACGAAGGCAGGAAGTGCCAGTGCTCTAACAGTGTCAGGAATTTGTCTCCCAAAAGACACAGTCCTGGACAGACAATGTTACTGCCTAATGCTCCAGTCACCTGAGGAACAAAAATAAGGAGGAGATACTGAGTTTTCTCTGGTACTGACGTACAATGTCTAAGCCTTTCTTCAGCTCTTCAGGGTGACATTGTGAGCTTGAACCTCAGCCAACCAAAAGACATAAATATTCCTGGAAATGACAAGGAATGAATGTCAATTAACATGACAAAATCACATTGGAAATGCTTTTTGCTCTATCATGTGCATTTTGTTTCTTCTTTCCTGCTAAGAATAAGAGTTATTGTAACCACAAGACAATTTTATCTCTGTGTCCAGATCATCCTGATCAATATCTCTTTGTTGGTAGTATGTAGCAAGCAGTGTCATCCCTAATATAGAAGAGTAAAAAAAAAACAAAAGTAGCAAATTTTCTACAATGCAGAAGTAAAGGTATTGATTGTAGGTACTTGGACATTTTGCCTCAAATTGTGGCTGCAATGTGTGAAGTTACCATTTTTCTTGTGCTTTTTTCATCCCTGCTACACCTGCCTGCAAACATCCAAACATACAGAAATTGAAAAAGCAAAAGAGTAAAAATCATTCCAGAAAGAACAGTGGGAAGAGTGAAAAGACCATTCCTTTTCTGGTTTATATTATTTAGCATTAAGTCATAAGCTCCCTTCTCTTCTCTTTTTAAGAAGAATTAAAAATTTCAGTAGGCTTTGGATTATGGAAAAAATCTACCAACCAACCAACCAACCAACCAACCAACCAACCAACCAACAACAGAAAACCCCAAAACCCAACCCAGCATAAAACTGTAGTGAAAAAAACTGAATTGCTAAATGAAATAGACCAAAATTAATAGATCAAAACTCCTCTCTTCACCTTGTCCTACAAATTATAGGCCTCAGCTATGAGGGATCTCCACTGACATTTTCAGGTTTTTAACTTTTCGAATGGGGAGAATTAGGAACTACATGTAGGAACAGACTAGTAACAAAAGTTTCAAACATGTTTCTGTGGATTTATTTGGAAAAATACCTCACCAGACTCTAAATTCACAAACGTCTGCTTAACAAGTCCTGATATATTTATGTTATGGCAACTAGTATTAAGATGATACGGGGATTGCTAGTCATCAACTAACTGAAGTGACTGTAAGTGCTGAAATGTTCCATTCACAGGGGCTTCTAAAGAAATACTATCAGTATTCCGAGGAAAACATTCAAGCTGCAGATTTATAGCACTTGCATTGGGCTATGTGTCTTTTGTGCACCAGTGTGGCACAAGTAGCTAGATTCTAAAGCAAAGTCAGATACAGCATGGCATGCTACAGCAACCAAGTTCTCTCAATTCTTGCAGGTTTTTCAGCTGACCATTTTTATTAATATATGCATTTTTACACTTTCCTTCTGTTGTCTTATAGCTCAGAGTCCTTGTAATATTGTGAATGTTAAGACAGAATGAAAACAGCAAATGGGAGAAACATAGGGAATAAATCTATATGAGTAACAGAAACCATAAACAGTTTTCTTGTACAGAAACCATAAAATAACCTTGTTGAGGTTTGACCCTGTCCAAATGCCAGGCACCTATGACGTCTGCTCTTTCTACTCTCTCCTGCCGCAGCTGTGCACAGGAGAAGGAAGAAAAACTAACTCAAACACACCAGACTCATGAGTTGACATAAGCCCCTAATGGCAGGATGCACAGAGAAAGGGCAAAACAGGTAAAAACTTAAAATTACAGAGTGATTTATTAACATACCAGAGTCAGAGGATAAATCAGAGGTAAAAATAAGCTTTTAAGACACCACTTCTTCACTCCCCCCCCTTCCCTCTTAAGGCATCGTTCCTCTGCTTACCGCCCTCCCTCCTTCCAACCAACAGTGCCAGGGCAGGGGCAGGGTATGGGTTTTTTTCTTTTAGTCAGTCCACCACCACAATTCTTCTGCTACAAACACAGTTTCTCCACTCACCCATCTCCTTATTAAGATACTGTTTACCAGCTCACTTTCTCCCTCCTTCCAACCAACAGCTCCGGGGTGGGGGCAGGGTATGGGAGTTTTCCTTTGGTCAGGGTCAGTGTACCAGGGAGAAGATTCCTCTACTTAGCCATGGGGTCCCTCCCATGAGAGACAGTCCTCTGCAAACTTCTTTAGCGTGGGTCCAATCTCACGAGCAACATACCCGCCCAAATTTGCTGCAGCACAAGTTCTTTTCCAAAGGGTGCAGACTTCTGAGCCGAGTCCAAGCCAAGCCCAGGCTGTTTCCATCCCGGGAGCAAGGCCTTTCTCTCTCCTGCAAGGCCTTTGCAACTCTCAGTCTCTGGGACTCCCACTGGATCACAGCTTCCTCCAGCCATCACCTGCTCCTCTGGCATGGGCACCTCCCCACAGGCTGTGGGTGGTTCTCTGCATCCCCCTGGACCCCATGGGCTGCAGGGGGACCACCTGCTCCCCCATGGCCTTCACCACGGCCGGCAGAGGGTTTGCAGCTCCGGCGCCTGGAGCACCTCCTCCCCCACCTTCTCCACTGACCTTGGTGCCTCCATGTTGTTTTCCCTCACATATTTTTACCTCCTCCTCCTCCTCCTCTGACTAAAAAGAAGTGCATGTCACATTGTTTTGGTTTCTTCTTAATATGTGTTCACAGAAGTGTAACTAACATCTTTAATTGGCCCAGGCTTGGCCAGCAGCATGTCCATCATCTTCAGAGCCATCAGAGATTGGCTCTGCTGGACATGGTGAAAAACTTCCAGAGTCTTCACACAGAACACACAGGAGCCATCTTTGTACCCCACCCTAGCAAATACTGGGCCAAGCAAAACCAACACAAACCTATAAGCTATGCAAAAAAGTCTGACTCTATCTGGAATTTCATTTAAATTCTGAAATATTTCTTAAAAATGTGAAAAGGATTTTGGGGTAAATTCTAGGTAAATAAATGTAGTTAATTTTCTGTAATTTTTCTTCCTTTTAAGTAAGAGTGACATCATCACAGTTGCTAATACTGTGGAGGGGATGAACATGGAGGAGGAATGGAAACTTGTGAAACCTCATTTCCATCAGCCTGCAAGACTTTGCAGTATCAAAGGACATTAAAATAATGCTCTTCTATATACCAATAATGGACAGTGCCCACAGAGATTTCTATATCCAGCAATTTCCGAAGAAAGCAAACAAGAAAATTTTGGTTTATAAAACACTTAACTCAATCACTTTACCTGGCTTCTTCGGTGCATGAACAATTTAATGGAATTTAGGCTTTAAAATTGCACCAGTGAGAAACCATTTCAGAGTCCAGGGAAAAATGGCATTGTCACTATGTCAGCAAAATAGATATATTTTTCATATCCTGTGCTTCAATTCAAACTAACTATTTTGAGTGCATACAGGATAATTTATCAAAGCTGAATCCTTCTGTACAGGAAAATTCTGTGCAGGCAGATTCTCTACCTCATTTGCATCACTTCCACTGCCAGGAAACTTTCAGAATCTAGGCAAATAAATTTAAAATATCCTTACTATACGCATTAATAATAATCTCATTTTATTCTATTGAGAGTTTTGACTCTTATTCCATGCAAAGTTCAGTACATAATATTGATCTCATCTGTCCAAGTTCAAATCAAGCAAAATTTTGTATAATAATTACAGTTTTTATATTATTCTAAAAGGTTTTGATATGAATAATTTTTAATATAATGAGACACAAAAAATCTTTTGAATTTCTAAGTCATGATAAACATTTGAAAGTGTTGAAAATTTTGCTCTGAATGCTCCTATCTCTCCAAATTCCCATGCATGTAATTTTATTGTTAGATTTTGTCCTGTATTTCTGTGTTTTGTTCTAAATGGAAAAAAAAAAATAAAAAAAAATTGGACGTTTAGTTGCATATTTTCATAAATAATCAAAATATGAGCTCTGTTTTTCATTTGTTTTATTCCTTGTCTTTGCAATTTTGCAAAAAGTGTATGCCTGTTCATATATTTATAGTTTATAGATCTTACTATTTTTCTAAGATTAGATCTCAGTGTTCTCCTAATAAATTACCATTGTTAACCCCACCAAATAAATGAATCTTGTATGATAACTTTTCTGCAGAAGATTCAGTGGCATTGGTCTGCTTTTCTATTATATTCTATAAGATTTTTTTTGTCAGTCACTTAGTGGATTGAATATTTACAGTGCGTTTTCGTTCAATTGCACATTCCTATAAAGGTACTTTGACAACTTTAGCTGTGAACCATTTTACCTCTGCTTTGCACAGAGGTTCTCTTTGAATTCTTTAGGCTGCGTATCAGAAACTTGGCTTGCAAAATTTCATTAGTGGTGCAGGAAAGTACTATAAATCATCTAACTGTAGCAAATTCAGTAGGAGTCAATTACTTAATTTTACTTAAAAATGTGGTCGAGTGATGTTCTGCATTGACAAGTTAAAGCTTCCTTATTTTTCAAGTTTTAAGCCCATTTTTGGGGTCAGGAGTTGAATGGAAATACCAAGTGACAGCTAGACCCATAAGGAAAAACTGGAAATCATATGAACAAAGTATTGTGGATCAATCTCAGCTCTAGGTAAAAGAAAGCCTTTTTCAGAATTATAAATCTCATATTTTTCAAAACCACTAAATGTACAATAAAGAGATGACATGCTAATGGCCTGTAATACCTTCAGCGGTGCAAAAAATTAACAGCATAATGCAGTGAGTTACATTGTTGACTTATCCTCTTTTTATTAATACTTATTTTATAAATAATAGGTTCTAACTTTTGCTAGTAAGTGTGAAGTATGCCTATTTGTGAAATGTTTTATTTGATAAAAAAATGTAGCACACAAATGATGGCTGAACAAGATGCTGATCATCAAATTATTATAATGGAATCTATTTATGGAAGTAATTTTAATGTATTCTTGTGTGCTCTTTGCTTATGTTGCCTCTTCTATTCTCAGAGAGAACATGCATTTATAATCATATATTGTCCAATGATTCAAGGTTAAAGGCAATGTTGATTATCATAGAATGCTTGATTTTACAAATCGAATGTGTATTGTGAGTATTGCTCTCTTTAAACATCTTTCTGAAGTAATTGGTGATAAAGTGATGGGGACTACTCTTTGTGACAAACCAGTATGCTTCTGTCTCTTTTGAAATATTCAATAGCCCAATTGCCACTTTTAATGTTTTGTGAAATACCAGATGTTTCTGAAAATCTTTTGAAAAGAATGAGTAATCTACTAAAGCTCCATTGTTAAAAATTCTGAATGAATTTTCAATACAAACAATGGAGAATTAGATAAAGACCTCCCACCACTGTAAATAGGAATTTTATATGGAATGTTCTACTCCCATTTTAAAACTTTCCATTTTGCTCCACTAAGTTCCTTGAATACTAAAACACATGGAGTGAATCAAGTAACATCTAAAACAAGGATGAAAGAAAGTTTGAAGAGCATGAAGTATGCAAACATTATTGACATTTGGTCATAGTACTTCACCGGAAATAGGCAATGTCAGTCCTCATAAATCGGAACATATTTTTTCTCCTTAATACCTATCTTTTTTCTAGTGCAAGAGTGAAAGTATGGCTTTTATAAAGTGACAACAAGTAGGGGTTTATAATGCATACTATAACAACTACATTTTTTTTCACTTGATATTATGCCCTTCTGTACAGCTTTTCCTATTTCCTTTATAATCCATCAGCCACACATTCGCTATAATCTTTTGAAGTAAAACAGAGAACATTAGCTAAAGAAATTACATTATATAAAAAGATGCTATCAGATGGAAGACCTCTGTTTTTAATTTACTTTGTGTTGACACAGATTTTTATCTGCTATCGCTTTTTCTTATCAGGCTGACGAAATAGAATTTGTACAGTGGATACATAGAAAGCTCACTGAATGGCTATCTGTCATAGTCAGAAAAGGTGCTATCTGTCATCAGTGGAGACTTTATTTACTCTTAAAAATGTTTGCCCATTCACAGAATATCAGCCACAGTGTCCTTGTCTGCTGGAGAAGAAGGAGCAGAAAGCTCTCATAGAAATTATTACCCAGTAAAAGAAAGAGTAGAATTAAAAACGGAGTTTGAGCTAGAGAAAAAAGAAGCATTCCAGCTGAATGAAACATGTGCTCCTGTGGGGTGGATCTGAAAGTGGAAAACCCGGTTTTGCGAAGATCCAAACATGGAACTGCTATGGTAATCTGAGAACTCTCATAGGCTGTACGCAAATGACATAGAACTTGTATCTCCTCCCTGACTGGTTAGTAGAAATTAGCATATTCATCATAGAATCTGTTATCCATGCGGGAAAGCCGAGCTTGGCTCTCTTGCCATTTCCTCCCCCCTTCCTACATCATCTCCTCTGAGGTCCCCGCGTGACTGCCGAAAGCGGCCACTTGACGGATCTCACTTCCTACCCCCTCCTACCTTCTCTCCCCAAGAAATAAACCCTGATGTTTTGAAACTGGATGCAGAGAGAGTCCGTCTCCATCATTGCAGAGGGAATTTGGAGGAGTTATCCTTCACTTGTCCTTTGCTTTGAACAGTGCAGTTATTAGAAATGAGGGAGCTAATACTAAATAACATAACCTGCCTTTCTGCTCACAGGTGCTCTTTCAGATATCCAATCTGTACACTAAACTAAATCTCAGGTGTGGAAACAATCCCAGGAAATATGAAGAAGTATTTATTCAAAAAGAGAATAAGGTAATTGCCTATTTAAAACATGTTTGTAGCATGTTCAGCTTGTGGCATTTCCAAATAAAGAGGGTCTATGTGCTTCAGCAACTTTACCTATCATAATTACATACTTGAATCTCAGTACCCTAGATCCTTCTGATATGTAGAACATCACACAAAAATTTTTATTTTAACATGAGTTTTTCTAGACTTAAATTAAGGAGCTTGAATTAAGGTTAAAAACCAATTACTGGGCAGCTTTTCTTCTCACGAAGAACTGCTTAAGAAATCTCAGACTGAAATGAAAGAGATCAGAATGCCTCAATAAAATTTCTCTTCACTGGTTTATTACTGTCTTCCCTTTGAAAGAAGAAAATGAAAGAGTAGAGGTAATATGTATTACAGTAAAAAATTTTCACAGTATAGTGAGGCCCTGGATCCCTTAAAGTCAGGGATTGTAGACAAATATTTTAAAAATATATACTTTTTGAGACTATTTTTGAGATGGCATTTGCATTCCAAAATAAAATGAACAGTTGGCTTTATTTTTTCCTATGGCACACTTAGACTCTGGTCTGAGTCCTGTACAAATGAAAATGTAGTCATATGAAGAAATATGGCAGGTGCTTTCTGGCTATATATTTCCCTTATATTTCTAGTTTGTTAAAAATATGTTGTTTTTATTTAAAAAAATCTACTCCAAAATTACAGAGATTTAAGACTGGTTTCTTAATATAGTCTTCAGTCCAGAAGAAAACTTTATTTTAGATTTTGAAAAGTATTCATTTCATCTTCAATTCCAGACCTGAAGTGACTTGTTATTTTAATTATTAAGAACATCCTAAGCATGAGAAGCGATATTAAAAAGTAACCACATCAAGAGACTCCAAAATTAAAGATTAACTTCATTATATCTTACATTTAAAACTGTCCAATGATGATGAAGAGCAACTGTTATTTTAGAGCCTATTAACATGGAGGCAGTAAACCCTGATGAAGAAGTCACTGTGCTAAGAATACAGAAGGAAAAAACTAATTAAATGAAAGGAAAAAATCAAACTGTCTGCCTCAAATACTGTATGACACAAAGATTTAATTCCAAAATGTGCCAGGGAATTTCAAAATGGCTAATATTTTGAGTGATCATGTGAAAGATGAGATTGAGTATAGGCAAGTGACAAACAGAAAGTATGAAAAATAGGCATACTCCTCTATATTGTGTGTTAACACTAATCACTGTGCTACTGAGCACAAGCTGTGCCAAACCAGTGTCCAAATGACATGGATACTTTGTTGGTAATTGGTGCTTCTAGCTCCTGGAAGAATCCCTTCCATTTGCTCTTGAGGAAGTTCTGTTCTTTGGGCCATGTTGCTCCCTGCCACACAAGCAGTTACTGTATTAGTGAGAGCAATCCTGCATGGGACCTTTTGTTAGGACTGAGGGAATTCCCTTGATTACATGAGGCAGCATAAGTGGCATCTGCTTTTAAAAGGAAAAAGTTCTGCATATAAATTAAAATCCACTCTTTGCCCTCAGCAGGGGCAAATCTGAAGGGCAGATTACAAATATCCAAATTACTGTCATGAACAATTGGAGTCCTGAAATTGGCTTCATTTTTTAAAGGTAAGGACCAAAATGTTATTCTGCTTCTGCCCTGCAAGAAATATACATGAATCTCTTGGGTTAATATCATTGTGGAGTTACATATGAGCTTGGAAAGTTAGAGACACATAATAGTATAAAGACTCACCATAGTCTGGAGTGCCCTGCACAGTAAGGGAAGGTAATTCTTTTTAGAAATGTCCCCCATAATGTTCTTATTTGTTTATCAGGTTTTTAACAAAGTTCTTTTCCTCCCAAATGTAGCTGAACAAATGGCAGTGCAAAGTAAGGAAGAATGGTGCACTGAAATAAAAAAAAAATTCCAAACAACTACTATCCCACTTAGCAAATTAAAAGGAAGATAATTAGAAGTGGCATCACTGTCAAATAATTGCAGTGATCAGTTAGCATGGCATTATAGTACTAGTTCTTTTCTCTTTCCTAAGGAGAGAAAGAATTAATTGCAAAAAACATTCAGAAATGAAGAGTACCACAGTGTACCCTTTAGGATGGAATTTATTCCTTTCAGATTATTTTCTTTGGAATAGATTTTAAAACAAAAGATTTCAAATTAAACATAAATAGACACTGTCATTCTGACTTTCAACAAAAATCTAAAGGACTTATGAAACTCTAGGGACAGATTCTTAAAAAAATTATCAACTAAAATTAAACTAAATCAGGAGATGCTCTACTGGCCTGAAAAAAAAGTAGGAGAGTGATGACCATAACAATAGTGGTTTTCATTGGAGAAACGGGCTCATTGGAGCTGTAGTTGCTGACTGGTTTTTCTTTTTATCCTGGCCACTACCAGCAGCACCATAGCATTCCAGAAGTGTTGCAAGATTTGTGTTCTGGGTTTGGAAAATCTACAGGAATAACACAATTATGTTGGTATCCACCAGGCTTTTGGGAGACATTTATGATTGAGCTAGTCCCTGAAAGCCCCTTTCTTTGGAGAACTATCTTTCCTGAAGTGAGCTACCCCAATGTGAGCGACTCCCAGAGACCAGACTAACCCAGCTTTTGCAATTAATATAAAGACAGCTTTAAAAGGCTACCTCAGGTACAGAGTTTACAATGTAAAGTTAGCGGAAATTACTCTTTTCCCTACAACTTTGATACTGTATGGTCAGTTGCTTCCATCTGTGGGTCTCTCCTTCCTTCCTGTAGAAGTTGGTAATTTGGTGCCATCTTGCCAAATACTAACCTTTTGCTTTTGGTACTCAAGCCTTTATCAAGAAAGGAAGTTTTACCCTGATTTATCAGCATGAGAAAAGTGGATTCCCAACACTATGAAGACATAAGCCTGTCCTGTATAAAAATATAGGATGTTGGAGTGGTTTTATCCCTATGCCAAATGAAATATAATCACATGATAGGTAAAAATGGCTGTGTTCAATTCTTGACTCTATATTGAGGAGCTGAACCTACTGCTCTTGCTGACAAGACACATGTACCTGTCACAAACTGGAGTCTTTCCTAGAGAGGAAGTGAGATAACATTTTCTCCTCCAATGAACATTTATGCCAAAAAATGTAAGATTCAAAGTACTAACTAAAATGAAGTGTTTGCTGGTGGATGTCCATGTTATGGGTTAGAGAGATATGTTCACTCTCTTTGTAAGGAATTGACTGCCAAATGAAACATAAGAATAAGAAGAATTCATAACTGAAAAAAGTGGTTTATTTCTGATTACAAGAAATAGACTGTATGTATACATAAAAGAATGTTTAATTTTATAAGGTGTTGACTGGGTTATGTTTATTTCCTAGTGGACATGCATTAGACCTGGTTCACTTTTGTCACATATGGTGACATCAGCATAAAACTCATGTAAAAGTGAACATTCACGCTTCTTAATCCTTCTAATTTTAAGTTGTTCTCTCTGTTCCCTGGTGTTTTTTGAACTTTGTGTTTGCTTATTGATCCGTGGTACAGCGAATTTTGTCTCACAACAGAAAGATGTGTCTGAAAATTAAATCACACCCATATGCCACTGAAGTAAAGCCTTATTAAGCAGAGAAATAGAACAATAGTCCATAACCTTTAACTGTTCTAGCTGATTCTATAACAGCATTTTCTACGGCTGTTAGGACTAATGTTTCTCTACTATCTCAGAACATTTTTATAGTATTGATTTTATTATTATTATGCTCAATAAAATTTTAGTATTTTTTTAACAAGCACATGTGATTTTCCTGAACAATTGTCTCAGAGGAAAAGGACACTTTAAACAATCTCTGAGTGTGTAGCACACCAGTGAGATATAGAAAGTCTGTTACATAGCTACTTCATTTCAGTGTGTATTCGGCAGAGAGTCTTTTGTTTGATTAATTCTCTGCAAAATCTTCTATCAAAATATTAATATCTTTTAAATAGGCATATCCACTTAGTAAATAGGATATCATCAACTTCTCTTATTGCAAACATTGCACTATTTATCTGTTTCTTTGGTAGAAGTAGACAGACCCCTACAACCCTAAAGAAATAAAACACGTATTTTACACAAGAAGGGAAAAGGTTTGCACTGTCTGTAACTACAAAGGCTGCTTTCTTGTATTTATTGTCTTAGGTACTTAGAAGAACTAAATTTGTAAAAATGACACAAACTCAGCAATAAATACAGACAATCTTGAAACTGGCACCTGAAAGTCAACCTGCAGAAAAAAGTGCACCTTTCTAAAATCTCTACAGAAATGTTATTAATGTAATACTGTGCATTGAGAATAGACTCTAATAATAAAAACATTATTACTGCTAAGTTTGTAATCCACGTGTCTGCAAAATTCCCATGATAACCTTATTGCTTCAAATGATATATGCACTCAGAAGATGGGATTTGGTTGAATGTAATTAAAATTCAAAGCAGAGGTTGTTATGATTGTTCAGATCACATGCATCAGATGAGTAAACATCAGAGGACTGCTTCAGCTAAAAGGATAGCATTGTCACAACAGTGAATATCTACTAAGTGGTCATTGAATTTTGACCAGAGATCTGAAAGGCTCTGTGCACCTCAGTAGTTTATAGTTGTTCTTCAGAATCCAGAAATTAGAAGACAGCTTGAGACATCCTTATAATATCGGGACTGTTCCCATGTATTTGGGACACTAATCCCAGATTTTCATCCAATTTTTAAATAATTTAATTTAATTTAATTTAATTTTTACACCAGAAAAAAAAAGAGTCTGGGGTTCCAGATCCTTGTATTTGGCTTCATAAGAGTTTGCTGTTTGCTGATACATGGTTACTGATAATGGGTTGGTAGAGAACACCTAGAAATGTTAACATTTAACAAAGAAAGCAAGTGTCCCCAGGCGCTGCATTTTCTACATATGCTCTGCATTTCTACATATTCTGACAGGGGCTGCTGAAACAAAAGCAGAGTAATTTCATTTAAAATAGCAGTCCCTGAGGATTACACATCGGTAACAAGAGACTTGGTTCAGTTCCCAGAACAGCCTATGAGGATTCAAAATTACACTTTCCCGTTTACAAGGGAAAGACCTTATGGCACAAGCCAGAGGAAGCAAATTCCTAGAGCTCACTGATTTTGCTGCAGATTTGGATTTTGAACCCGTGCTGATGTGGCTTAGACTGCCAAGACAGACCTATTTTGGACAATGCATATGAAAAAACTTGATCGTTTTGCTGTGATATTTCCCTGAAACTTTGTCCTAGTTTCCAAATACTTATTTCATGGAATCTAAAACTATTCTTATGCATTTCAAAGGATTTCTCCTCAATTTGTTTTGTCCATTGAACATGGATAATCCTTAGTTTTGTCCATTGAACATGGATAATCTTACAGTTTCTGTAAAACACAGTGATTATAAACTGGTAGAAAGATTATTTTGTTTTTTTCATCTGAATCACCTGCCTTCCAGATTCACTTAATGTCCCCCTGGTTTTTCACTGAAGCCATAGTGAACGTTGTTCATCATTCATCTTCTCACTGCCACTCATGATTCTGTAGTCTTTTACCATATTTAATTTTGGTAATTTTTTGCCAAGTCTTAGTCTACATGTGGAAATTATTGTATCCATTTGATGTCTGTTTTTTACTCTTTTCCACATATTTCTCAGCATTACTCGTATTCACTCTGTATTCAAAACCGTATATATATAATAC
This sequence comes from Acanthiza pusilla, assembly GCA_036630365.1. Lineage (NCBI taxonomy): Eukaryota > Metazoa > Chordata > Aves > Passeriformes > Acanthizidae > Acanthiza > Acanthiza pusilla. The sequence continues at coordinate 34,563,349 of JAXCHO010000036.1, read as the reverse complement.
AATGTACTTATGCTTTGCAGTTTTGTCCTCTCATTTCTAATAATTTGTAAGGTTATTTTTGTTTTTCTGACTACCACCTACTTCTGACTGCTATAGATTTTTATAAATCTACCTTTATAATCTCATGTTCTCCCATTCTTACAAGCAAAGAATCAGTTCAGGAGTCGATTTGCTATATAGGTCAAATCAGAGCTTTGTTTGCCCATGTCTTTAATTTTATATTAAAATTTTACTGTATTTAATTAATGTCTTTATCACCCAATCACTATCATAGTTCTTTTTAGAACTTCCTGAATGCCTGCCTGAGCGTTGCATTAATCCTGGCTGCTATGTAACTTGGAATGCCTTTTGATGCGACCCCTTTTTCAGATAACCTGTAAATGTGATGAAGAAATGTATTTCAATGATGTGTCCTCCAATTTGGAAATTAAACAATTCTACTTCCTCTCTGTTAGTATTGAATTCTATATGTTCTATATATTCTACACATTTACTGTGGTGAGTTTTTTTCATCACACTTTAACTTGTTACTTACATGCCTTAAATGCAATTTTTATGGGGCATACCCCACAGAGCCACAGACATAACTTCCCAAATGTTCATTCTCTCATTGGTCCTATGAATCTTACAGGCACTGCTCCAGGCACTTTGACTTGAAAGTACACATTCACTAGTGCTCCTTAGTTCAATCTGTAATCTACTGTAGATATCAATCCAATCTCCAAAAGAAATTTTCAGACTGTGAAAACTGATGTCCATATGGTGTCAAACTCAGAAGATGAATCAGATCCAGTCTCCAGAAAAGTTAGGAGGATTTCTTCTTTGTATTTTTGCGTCTCTCCCAGCAGCCATGAATTGGTTATGGTGAATTCCATTCCTAGACTCCACAGCTTTTCCCATGCTTGCACAGGGAACATACATACACTGCTCAAGCTTCTAAAGTCTGCTGGATATTGAGGGGCTTAAAGTTGTGAAAGAAGTCTAAACACATTTTTTCCTCATCAGTTATTGTTTGTATCTTTGAGCTCTTGTTTCATGAAAGCTCTGCTGTCACTCAAAATCATTCCTAAATCAATTTAATGGCTCACCAAGTAACACAAATAAGTCAAAGACTCATATAAAGAAAGCTTACAAAAAGAAATCTGGAAACACAAACCTCTTGTGACTGTCAGAAAAATTAACTATTTGTGATTTTTTTTTTTACAGACCATGTTTGAATAACTATTGATGTCTCTTGAGACTAGAAGACAACATTAACTTAAGCTAGCGGAAATTCTTGATTTGCTACATGTCTTTACTAGACAGCTTCATAGACAAAATATTCCTTCAGCAAGCACTTTGTGCATAAAACAGGGACACATATGAATGAACCTATGAGAAAAATATGCATGGTCATCATAGAACAACATAACAGTTGTATAGCTTGACTAATTCTCCAACTGAAGAATGTAGTTTTAGTGTTAGTTATCTTCTCTCCTGCCAACAGACCATATCATTCATCACATCCATTTTCCTTTTACCAAGTGCCACTCTTGGTATTTGTTACTATTTAACACAGTAAAATAGTACCTTAGTGTCCTTCAGCAAGTGTTCCTCTTCCTCCAGAATAATTGCTTGAATGAAAAATGTTTCAGACTTGCTCAACCAGCAACTCACCTCTTCTTCAGGGCTTCTAACCCAGGTACTTTTGTATAATTTCTCTTCAATCCTCAATTTTTTCAGTAAACCAGGTCACTGAGAGAGCACTTATGAGTAAGTCTCCTTCCATTCTAGCCTCAGTCATATGAGTGTTAGAGCAGAAGCAGGGCAGGACACTATGAACCATAAACTGACAGGTTTTATGGTAAATTTCATATGATTTGAGGATGGATTTGGCCAAAGAACTGATGGAGAAAACATTCACTCTGCTTTACCTGTTTATCATTTCATGAGAGAAAAAGGCTTGGTCTTGAATTTTACACTGTGTGAATTCCACTTGGAATTAGATTCCTTCCTTCTTCAGTGAAAAGGACATGAATAAGGATCAAAATCTTTAATGTCATCTAGGAAATATTAAGACAGAGATAGTTTACGTTTCTTACACTTTATACTTTGGCTAATTACTAAGTTACTACATAACATCATTGTATAGAAATCTGTAATGCTTAAAATAACTCTTCCCAGTTATTCTGGTTGTTCAAGTGGTCAGACATTAATGGAGAGCATGAAAATCACGAAGCCTTGCTGTTATATGTTTCTAATCAGAGTGCCTTAAAAAAAAAAAAAGAAAAAAAGTATTTTTTCAAGTGACATCCAGTTGTTACTTTCACTGCATTCAAATGCACATCTAGCAATTCCACATTACGTGCATTCTAAAAACACTTAGTGCCATTTAGTGCAATTTTATAGTACAATACTAATGTTCTAAAATTAAATTCAACTCCTTTCTAAAATGCAGCATGGAATAACGCTCCATTCTTTTCAGTGATGTTTCTTCTACCTCATTTTTAGTAAATTCTAGTAAACATTTAGTATGCTACTGATGCTTTCATAGAAGTACTTATATGACACTTTCATTCTGTTTTTAGACTAATAACCTGACTTAATTATGAATGATGCAAAGATTATAAATGATTGGGTTGTCTTCTGAAAATGTAAATTGATTTTATATGCTTTTTCTTCTGCTTCTTTCTAAAACAGACTTAATGTACCAAGATGAAACATCTGCTTGCAATAAAATCCTTATGTATTTTTCCCAGCAAGTGCACTTATAATATGTAATTTCTCTCTCTCTCTCTTTTTTTTTTTTTTATTTTTTAGCTATTTTCATGCTTTTTCCTCATTTTGTTTCAGACTTATAAAAAGATAAATCCTCTGTCCCTCTGATGCATTTTGGTATTTTCTTTGGGATGATGGACCTCAAATCTCAGAGTAATGCACAATAGTGGTTCACGACTTGGGAAGAGATGTTCACTTAGGAAGCATCAAGTCCAAGCAAGATCTGCCACTACAGCTGTAGGTCTGTTCTTGCCAGAAGGGTGTAACAAATGGGGTTTCATCCTAATTCCTTTAGGATAGGCCTCGTCTGGTATGGGGAAACTCTAAAGTGTGTCACTCTGAAGCTTGTCTCTACAGGCATTGCTGTGCATTAAGAGGACGCTGGTACAATAGAAAGCAAAGACTTCTGCGTAAAGCAAACAGCATGGTGACTTGCTTTCCCATAGTACAGGGAAAAGGCGCAGGAATCTCTTTCAGCCCTTCTCACCACAGCCAATTTTGCATTCAGGGAGAAAAATCAAGGACAGCAGATATTTCAGCTTCATTAGAATAGGAAATGGGAGAAGATTTTTGGTTGCTCTATCTGACCACTTGCAGTGTCTCTGGGGCATTTAACTCTGGGCAGAGTCAAAACAGCACTAAGACATGTTTCGGTCGCTTTTGTACAGAAAAGTCTTCCAAATCTTCTTGGTCCTCATATCCATGCCAAAGCTTATAAGTGAGCCAGACAATGAGAAAGGGTTGAGCTGAATGCAGTAGTGTGCATACACAGATTTTTCAAAGGATTCCAGGAATCTTAAAGTATAAACCTGAGAGAAAAGCAAAATGCAGCTTGCCAAACAAACAAAAATTCAATTTAAATGCTTTTTTTATTATTATTCTATACCAGCTTTCATTGAAAGTAGTTATGCAAATAAAGCTCAGAAATAATTTACAATAGCACCTGAAAGTGCCAATGTTCATCTATTTTTCCATTTTATTTCTTCATGGCTTCCACCCCCCTCTTAAAACTCTTTTAATAACCTAGATGCAGACTAAGTAGGCAGTGGCCTGGGGTCGTCACAGCTTTAATATCTACATTTCCTTTGAAAAGCTTTGCAGATCATTCTGTTGAGAGGAACAAGGAAATATTTAGGGCATTCACTGAGCAGCAGCTCCTAATTCCCTTTCCTTCCACTGTACAGTCCCAAAAGGATCAGCAAATTAGGTCTTTAAGACCTGCCTCCCACTTCTCCCCTCCCCAAAATTACCAACTATTCAACCCAACATCAGCTATTCAACTCAACTCTCCCCCTAACTTTCCTATAACAGAGAAAAACTTTTACACAACGCTCTTACAATGGGTAAATTTTACGTTTCTTATTCATGTGAGAAGACAGGGCAAAATCCAGGTAAGTATTGGGATTTCCTGAAGACTTAAAATCCTGGAAAAGAAATAAAAAGAGCTTTTCCTTTTTTTTGTTTAAGTTCCTCAGTATAGATTTTACTGTGTGTCGGTCTATTGTGCAATAAGTCAGATGTTTTCATTCTCCAAGGTTATACTCCAGAAACCATCACAAACTATAACATTTGTTTAAAAGTAATTTTAGTATTTCCTGCTAATCAGCCCCAAATCTGTTGGTGTCTATTTATCACCATATATTTACACTGTATAACGAGCTTGTGATGTTGATTTCATCTGTATGGCTCCATACAGTTACAATTTTTATGGCGAATTACATTTTTGAAGGCCTTTATCCACAAACACTCCTATAAGATGCTGTAATTTGTCAAATAGCAGGAATATAGTTTCTTTGTTGTTCTTTGCATGTGCAAAAAGAAAATTGAAGACATAAGATATAAAAAAAGGTAAGTCAGCTGACAAATAAAATATTAACAAGAGATTTTTTCAGTTTTCTGGGGAAAGTCAGAAATACAGTTTTGGAAATTTTGACCATTGCTTGCATTAAACTTTAGTCATAATCTACAGAAAAGTTAAGACAGTTTCATTACATTATTGGGGTACATTTATAAACAGAATGTTTAAACTTCAATTTTTGTAACAGCACAGGGTATTGTATGAATGGATCATCTTTGCCACTCATTCAAGCCATGACCACCTGTTCTGGTTTTTTGTGTTGTGTCTAAATCTTAGAAATTAGAGCACTCATCACTTCTGGAAGTGACTTAAATATATTTTCCAATGAAAAATACATAAAAATATAGTGAGCAAAGCTACAGGCAGTAGCTGGTCTAGTTGACACTTTTGATATTTTTGATTTTCCTTTTTAATTTCCTTTATTACTTTTTCAATTTTATTTTTCAATAAATTAAAAAGAATGTTTTGCAGTTATACACCACATTTCCTTCCAATGTTACTCACTTTTATTGTGATTAGAATTTTACATTAAGTGTTAATGTTTTTTACTAAGAACCACATTAATTGTATCATCTAGTTTCAATTAGCTCTAATAGAGTGCAAGTATAGCTTCGGAGTCTATTGTGCATATCCTCACATAGATGGGGAAATGGAGTAAAAGCTATTATTTTGATGTCCTGATAAATTATGTTCCATATTATGTTAGATTAACAAAATGCATGACTAATGTCCCATGTACACATGGGCTGTGACAGCATTTCTGAGTGTTAATAAGTCTGGCTTAAGAGCATTGGCTGATGTCCAGTTCCTTTTTTTTTTAATGGTAAATGCAAATTAAGTCCACATCTCATTATATTTAGTAATTTACTTCTAAATGTTCAAATCTAGTTATTGTTTTTGGCAACCTTTTTACTGTAGCTCTCCATACTAAATTAAAAATAATAACAAAAATAAAGTAATGATTATATCTAGATTGGAGCCTGAAGATAGTTTTTCTTTCTGAAAGCACATTGCAAAATTACACATAAACAAATTAGTGGCTACGGGCACCACTTGTTTCCAGCACAGTGGATTTGCAGTTATTGAATTTGTTTGCAAACTTCACCAGTACTCAAACAAACAGAGGTTTTTCTGTGCAATAGTACATAAGTATCAGAAAATTCTGTTACCATTTTGTTAGAAAAACCTTAGTTTTTGCAGCTGTGAGGTATTACTGAGACTAAGGGCATGGAAGGGTGCTGGGGGCACTGATGTCAGAATACAGATATGGTTGGCTGCAACTCTGTAGGACACATCAAACAACAATTGTAAGAGTGGTTTAGAGATCCTCCCATGGTGCAAACTGATCCGTTCCCTACCCCTAGTCCTCGCAGGACAATAATGCTTTTCTTAGGCACAGTGCAGCTGGGAAACTTTGTTTCTTTCTCTGGTGAATCTGAGATCATAGAATCATGGAATCATACTATAGTCTGGGTTGGAACGGACCTTAAAAGTCAGTTTCAACCCCCCTGCTGCGGATAGGGACACCTTTCACTAGATCAAATTCCTCGGAGCTCCATCCAGCCAGACCTTGAACACCTCCAGGTATGGGTCATTCACAGATTCTCTGGGCAAGTTGTTCCTGTGACTCATCATCCTCACAGAGGAGAAATTTTGCATTCTTCCATGCCTGGATGGTACTTGGTTTGGAGAAGTATCACATGTAGATGTGAGTTCACAATATGGTTTTCATGGTCTGGGCTGCTCAGAGATAACTCTGGACCCAGAGATGATGTCTATACAAATAAAGATAGTCCAAGGTTGATATCATGTATGGTGCCTGGAATATTTGGTTGCTAGGGAGAAAATTGTATTGTCCTGAGCATGTGCTATTGGGTTCAGGATCAAAATATAATAATCTCTTGTTTTGCAGAGGTGAGTACAATCTTAGATGTTCTTAAAATATTTCTTAACTCTTGAAGGCACTGTGCGGCAAAGTGGGAGCAGAGGACAACCTCATTTGTCTGAGAGGCAGATCAGTTCTTGGACTGACAGGGGGCTTTAGTGAATCTTTGCATGCAGAGAAAAAAGACCTAGGCTTTTCACTTAGAACAAATGAGTATAAAAAACAGGGCATTTTGCACAAGTTGAAAACTGTACTTTGAATCTACAGCTGAATCCATCCTAAGTACAATGTAGATGAGAAGCAGGTGCAGTGGGTACAGCATGATTAGGAAGCAGTGCATCTATGATTCTGGCATAGGATACAGAAATTATTTTTGTTGCACCCCGTTTTGCAGTCCAGTATGGGGTCAGACAAAACACTGCTTCCTTTATATTGCAATAGACACACTCAAGTTGCTTCAAAGAATATTTGTGATCGAAACATTCTAGATATGTCATATAGGAAAGGCATAAAAAATTCATACTGCTTTGCCTTGGGTATAGCAATTTGGCAATGCTGAAGAAGGTTAGGTTTAATGGTAAGGCTATAGCCCTTTGTGCAGTCCTGCAGTTCTGCTGAGACTGTTCAAACCATGTCTGAATATTTGATGGTCAGACCATAACATAGAGTGACTTATTTTTTACTATTAGCTTGCACCTATCTGACATTAGTGAATATTGCAAACAAGTGCTGCTGCTGTTAACCCAAAAAATGAGATCAATTATACATATATCTGCCCCAAAAGGCTTTTGTTTGAAATGTCTTCATAGCAGATGGGTGAATGATGAACAAATAAGCTAGTGGAATCTGACAGAATAACACTTCACTGGCCATTCTTAACTATTTTTTTCATGTCAATATGATTCTAAAGAATATAAAATACTAAGCGGAAAAAAAGATTGGAATACAGATTGTTCTTTGGGCGAGTATTCCCAGCTACTTAAAGAACAAGTGAAGAGGTCCAATTTATTTCAGAGGCAGCACAGTTGTTGGAATTTTACTATTTGAAAAAGATGGAACCCCTGAAGAGCTTCTTCAGTGAAAACTGTAATTGAAGCAGACAATGAACAGGACAGGGTTTACTGAGACTTATTACCTCCATCCCCTGCTCTGCATTGTTGTTACTGCTTTTAACTGTGCGAGCTTTCCTCCAGAGGAGCATATATAGTTTTCCAAGCAGCCTTTTCTTCCCAGTCTGCTTAAGTGTCTAAACATTACCTAAGTGTGTGTGTACTCATCACCTTTATTTAGGGTAATGTAGACTTCAGGAAGGACTGTTCCAACTCCTCCTAAAATATGTATCTAAGAATAACTGGTCTCCAAAGGTGTAATTTCTTATAGTAGGCTTTGGAAGAAACCTAAGGTGATTAATGTCTTACATTTATTTGTCTTTTGAGATAAGACCATGTTTTCATTTAAGTATGTTTCATTTCAGTATGTTTTCGTTTAAGATTTCTCTGCGTTTGAAGCGAAGAATAGATTGAGTGTAATAGTAAGATTCTGTATCTTTGAAACTGTGTGATCAGCTATTAGATACACAAACAGACCCAAATAATGGCAGAAGTAATGACTCCATTTTTATTCTAGGAAATGGTTATTGAGATAAGAATGGACAAATCTGTTCTATTTTGTTTTAGACTGTTCTGTGAGAGAACATTTTTCTGTGATTAAATTCTGGTATGTTTCTAAGCAAAAAGACTATTATGTTTTTATGGCAGATTCATCCATAAGTAGATAGACCACCTTTTTTTCTTTTTCTCCCATACATTGTAAGTTCTTTTAAATATGTAGCAGACCATTTAGCATTCTAGTAATGAACACCTTTGATTGGAAAAGCTGTGATAGATTCCAACAGTATGGACTGGGATTATCTATAATGTTGAAAAGGAGGGCTACATTTTCTTTCACGAAGATAACAGACTTGTGTTTGTTTTGGACAAAGTTTTTGGAAGCAATTGCTGTAACTATATTGAGAAAGCATACATAGATTTTACTTTAATACTTTGTGCCATTAAGGTATTCCAGAGACAGACCCAAAGTTATTTGTCTCTATCGAAAATCACATTTAAATAGACAAATCTGAAGACATCTAGCTGAAATATGAATCTCTGGTATGCAGTTCACCTGTAAAATATAGGTTATCATATATAACCTATAATTTTTAGAGATGCACATTAAAATGGTTTTGTATCTCCTTTCTCCCCCAAATTCAATGTTTCTTTATGTGCAAATCCACATGGCGTTCCTTGAAATAATTTTGAATACTTTTGTTTTATTCCTATATTATTTTTGAGTGCTCTACATCTATCAGTGTTATTAATTTGCCTCCCCCTTTCAAAAAAATTTTAAAAAAATTTATTACAGACCTACCTTTTTAGATAAGCATCAAATATTTAACACAGAAAAAATTTAAATGCTTTATAATCACAGTCCAGAACTTAAGTGTTAATGAGACCATTACTTTGAAATCAAGCACAGCTTTGTTTTTCTTCCTTTTTCTTTCACTGTCAAATCTTATTGGAGTCAGAACTCCCTAAATGCTGGTCTGCAACCCTATTTTATACTGATTTAAAATCACATATTGTACTCTATGGTGCTAATCCAATTTTACAGTCTTATGCTTTTTATAGGAGCAAGCGACTGTGATTTAGGCTAAAGTGCATTAAAATTCTGATTATGTCAAAAGTTGTGACAGATCAGGTGAGGACATGAAAAGGGAATTCTTCAGGGTAGAAAGGACAGCCTTTCTGATGTAGGTGAACCAGATACATAACAAATATTTAATGTTTTTTTTAATAGAAGGATATCACAGCTGTATAAGAACACTTTCGCTAGAAGCCCTTCATTAAAAACAGTCCCATATGACTTCTTATGTTTCAAAAATCTAGAGTATGAGAAGTGATAGCTCCCCTCCACAACCAGAAGTAAATTATATCCAAAATAAATAATTCAAATCTTATTTATATGTATGAAATGGAAAGAGAGGAGTTCAAGTCAATTGGCAGCAAGCTTTGTTCAGCATCAAAACTAGTAAATCAAGGAAACCAGTTGCAAATTCTGTATTGGTAATGACATTTTCTTTTGATCTGTTTGTTCTGTATACATGCATAAGTCCTCTGAGCAAGAACTGTCTATTTCTGTAGGTACCTAAATCAATGTATCTTTTAAATGATGTTTTTACAGAAATAGTCTGTTCTTTAAACACCTGTTTTGAACACAAATTTCAGATTAGCAACTTTTCTTGATTATATTCTAGAGTAAACTTTGTTTTTAGAAATTTCATGGATAATGTTTTAATAAAGAAAGACAAGATTTTTACTTTGCATTTGAACAGCTGAACAAAAATGGACACAAACTCTTGTGTGGGTCTTATATTGTTCCTTCTTCTATTGCCAGATGTATATTAATGTTCAATATTTTAATTGTCACTGGAATGCTACTTTATTTTAGTCATACATATGCTTCATGTATAGAAGCATACATGCTTTAAAGTATGGCCACACCTTGGTATGTCCTAGAAATGCAGTAAAATAGTACCTTTCTTCAATTATTGTCCTAAATCAACCCCTATGACTGAAGGCATATTTCTAATCTTTTTGGAATTCTTCTGTTTCTATCAGCTCAGGAAACACATCTTACCACACACCCCCTCAAGATAAGTGACCTAGGGACATTTTACTGTTCAGTCATTCAGCTGTCTGAGAAGAACTGAACCTGCTAGACACAACTGAGTGGGAGGGATGATGATGGTGGTGAAGTGTTTTCCCATATTTTTCTAGAGTTAGGAGCTCAGTTTGCTCAGACAGGCCACAGACAGCAGTCAGGGGCTTATGTAGATTCATTCCCACTTTTTTTTTTTTTTTTTTTTTTAAATTTTTTTTTATTTTATTTTATTTTTTTAGCATATTGTCATTGCCAGCTCTTTGCCTTTTCTGATACTAAGTAACTTGAAATTCTCATGGTAAATCTTTGACTGGTTTAGAATAGAGGTAATTTTGAGCCTGCTTCTTTTCTAGGTTTCCACAAACAGGTGTCCTTTATATTTTGTTAGTTTCTTTGGGAACTGTGCTGATGAAATGAGTTAGCAGTGTGTTGCATGTTAGCATTGTCATCACGTACAAGTTTATTAGTGTGTGATATCCACCGTGTTCATTGATCCAGGACTGCCCTGAAGTACCACAGTTGTTTCTTTTAAAATTAATTCACAGTTTGTAGAAGGGAACATGGCAAAGACTGCAGAAATGTGGAAGGCTTGAAAGGACTGGAGTGAAATAAACAGGTTAATGGCAAAACTGTATTTCTGAGTTGAAAATTCTCTCTATGTCATAAAGTCATTGCTTCAGAGCTACATGGGAAAATAAATGGAACCTGTTATTACAGAATTCTGTATTGAAGGAATTAAAGTATGTATGTACATAGTGTTACATTCACTTTATTTAAAGATGCTGAATATTCATATTTTATAAGTAAACAAAATGTAAATGACGTTATATCTGAACAGTTTACATAAAGAAAGTCTAGAAAGTATCTGTGTGTTAGCTGGCACTTGAACTGTCTGGATCTTACTATTTGCATTTTGTAACACTTTACCTTGTTATTTGTAGCAACATTTCATCCTTCAGTATGGAATCATAGAATATCCTGAGTTGGAAGGGACCCTCAAGGGTCATCAAAGCCAACTCCTGGCCATGACAGGCCCAAGAATCACACCATGTGTCTGACAGCATTGTCCAAATGTTTTTTGAACTCTGTCAGGCTGGTGCTGTGACCACTTCCCTCGAGAGCCTCTTCCAGCGCCCAACCACACTCTGGGTGAAAAACCTTTTAATTGTTGTTTAATTTTAATTGTTGTATTAAAAATAAAACAGTGGTCAATGACAACTAAATGTGAGTGAATCCAATCTCAGAGTTTTCGCTTTTTGTTATAAGCTTTGCTATGCTTAAGCTCAAGGACATGACACAACCACGTCTAAGAATTTATTGCTCCTGAACAAGAATTGTGTCAGACACCCACAAGTTCAAATTAGCACAAACAGTTAAGTAGTTGATTATTATTATGCAGTAGCTTGATTTTTTGTATGTTCTTGGTATTTTGCGGGTGTTTGTGAGGCCTATAATATTTATTATAATGGTTGATTCTCATTATTATATTCAGCAGAAGAAAATATGGAAAATATTCTTTAGAAAGGCATTCCATTTGTTTTGTTATGCAGAGATGCTTTGCACAAGTGTTGGTCATGTCATTTACCCACAGAATGAAGCAGGCTTCTGCTATGCTCTTCAGCTATGAAGGAATCCTGAGAACACATGGTCCTACCTCACCTTATAGGAGAATCTAACCTCAGAACTAGATAGATTTTATTTATCCTCTTCAACACTGTTTATTTTCTTAAGAGGCCTTTCATATACCAGTCACAGTACTCTCTATGTGCGTGTATGTGGAATTAGGCAAAATCTGTGAAGGGTTCAGTTAAATGTTGAAATCTTGGGAAACTTGTATTGGACTACTTTTCTCCAGGCACCAATGGCAATAGAAAACTAAAAAACGTTTTAGTCAAGTGCAGCACTGTAAATAATTGAAAGATAGTCACTTAAATTTGTGGGCACGACAGTTAACATATACAGTGAATAAAACCATTCTAGTTAGAGACCAGCTAGACCACACCTTCATACTAAATTTCCTTCTTTTATCATCCCATTGCAATCTTCAGACTTGAAAAAGAAGAATCCACTCCATGGCTTTGACATCCAAATAATCACAACCATTTGGAAAAAGATGGTTTGGAAAATGTACATCTTTGATTTCAAAAACATGCTTCTTCTAACATGATGTTTATTATTTAATACAAAAAAAGAAAAGATATTTGGGTTTGGGTTTTTTTCATACAAAGAAATGCATTAACACTAGTACTGAACAGTCTTCTAGGAAATCAAAATATTTTTATGAATCACAGATAAAGCATTATAGAACATATCTTGATAATGCTATTACACTTATGAAGGATTTTCTCAAGAGACATGCATAAGTGAATTAAAAAAACTCTGGGAGTAGCACACAGAAAAGACTTGCAAAATTATATTTGGTGTTCAATTCTCAGTAAAAGTGGAATTAATTTCCTAAGATGATCATTACTGACGTGATACATGACAATCCAATTACAACTTTTCATTTATGATTCATTTATGATGTCTTCCTTATAGGTTGTCACATTACAATCTAAAAGTGCTAAATATATTTATATATATATATAAACTAATTTAAAGTAAATTCAGTCATGGAGATTAGGAAAACAAAGACAGACTTTGTCTTTCATACGAAATTTGGCAACAGAAGCTGTAACTCAAATGAAAATAGTTATTTCATTCAAGAATTCCTGTAATATCAAAGAGCACTTGAGCCCACAGAAATCAGAGATATTAAACCTAAATCATTGCCTAGGTTTTTGCAATGCAAATTCACTTCTGGGCACATTTTTAAATGGCATATAGTATTTCTTCCAAATTGTATTAGATAAAGTCATGGACTATTACACTGTTGTCATTCAGCTCATTTTGATGAAAAAGCAATTACTTATAGCAAATTAATGCAAAGACTGGCCATAATCACCGTAGGTTAGGTTGAGAGTTTATTAGAAAAACACAAGCCATTTAAATTAACCCAAATGACCAGCATGTCAGTTCAAAAGAAACATGTGCTTTAATTTGTTAAACTGTAACCTTTGCTATATTAGAAAAATACTTTGACACAAACACTTTACAAATGTCAGCAGAAAATCCATACTCCATTTCTTCACATTGGTTTTGTGACACAGTGTTTGCTGATATTCGTCAAGGGATAAGTTACGATTGATTTCCTTCCACCCTTACTCTTTTCTCTTGTATTATGGGGAATTAAAGGGCAAAAATGACCTGTTTTTTTCCCAGACTATTCATATGGATATGCTACCATAGGTAAACGTAACTGCAGCCTGGAACTTAAAGGTCAACAGAATCTCTCAAAAAAGCTTTCAATGGTAACAGTTAGTGAAGGCCAGAACATCTCAAGGCTGAGGACCAAAAGAAATGCAGAAAACAGGAGAACACATCTGAAAATAACTTGATTTAAAGAATCAGTACTATTTCTTGCTTTAGGATAGAATCTCTTTCATTTTTCTTTCCATTTATCCATCTCAAAAACTCTTGTCAGCATAGGATTTAAAGATTGTGTTTATAAACCAGAGGCATGTTCCCCAGTTGAAATAATTCTGTACTTTGGCTAATGCATTTTGAATTGAATGGGAAGGTATGATAAAGACATTTTGGAAACACTATTAAAGCCAGATCCTATGAATGACCAATGTAGGAGCTGCATCATTTCTACTCCTGTACTTTCAAATACCTGACCATGAGCTGTTATTTCACCTGACAAGCAAACACACATATGTTACAACCCACCACACAGGACGGCTAACTGGGCTTCTTGTTAATACATCCCTTGAGGGTGCATTAGAGTGAAGCAACTCTGAATGACCAGTGTTTATATATATATTGTGGGTTTATTTTATAGCAATTTTTTGCAATGGAAAGGATGTCTGTGGCTGTTTTGGTATGTATAGAAACACAGTAATATAAAAGTATAAAAAATACCTGTCAAGAAAATATACAAGGAAAAGTAGAAAAAGAAGGGATAAGAGTAGAAAGTGGAGAGAAAAGATATCACTGCCCATGGATCCAGAGATAAGACTTGATTGTTGCTGTTTTGGTGTCCGTTGTTTGAAGTGATGGTCACAGTCTTGATCCATTAGGGATAGAGGAAGCCCATGAAACAAAAGATTTAGTGGGCAATATATGTTCAGATTCAGGTAGGAATGCTCAGGTATCTTCCCTGGGGAGGAACTTTACAGTGTCTCATGCAGCTCTGTGGATCATGCATGGTGCTCTGGTAGAAGGCCCCAGAAATGAGTCTGGGGGCACTTCGGAGGTCTTTGATGGTTCATGTTCCCTTCTAAGACATGAAAACTGTTTCTTATGCTGCTGTAGTTGAGCCAGTTGTGCCTTCTCAGAAGGGGTGGATACCTTAAGCCTACATGTGAATGTCCTTATTCCTCCCCCAGGTCTGGGGGTGGAGTTTTACACCTGATCCTCATCGGGAGGGTGGATATTGGCAGGAAAAAAAATAAAAATCTGCTTCTTATCAGCCTTATCAAGCTGAAACCCCAGCCTGGTGATTAATGAAGGTGAATTTGTCTTGATCATCCTCCAGTGATAGGTGCTCACCCCCTCTGCACCTAGACTGTTCTTATGCAGATCAGAGGTTTCCCCACCACAACCCCAAAAGCTCTCCTCCTCCCCTTTGGCTGGGGGGTGAAAACCTGGCCTGAGCATAGCACCAGCAGCTTTTGCAAATGGCTGATTGTTTGAGTCATGGACCTTCAACATTTCAGTCTCTCACAGAATATATATAAATACATGTATGCACACATGTTGTATGTACATGCATATGTATACTTATATGTACATTTTAGGTTGCTCATTGTGCTGTTTGAGCAATATTTTTCTCGGAGAATGCTTTTAAGAAGTTATAAATAGTTTTGTTGTTACTATATCAAGAAACTGCAAGGAAGAATATTGTTGTCTTTCACAGCATAGCACATACAAACCAACAAAGCCATGTATTTCATGTGGATATAGATCTTACATATTTACTTATTTATAGTCCTTTTGTCTCCAAGAAGCAGCGTGGTCCAAATGAATACTCAGAGAACAGATCACAACACAGACACTCCCAAACTTAGCAAAGTTTCACTGATTCAAATGGAAGTATACTAAATTATACCAGAAAAATTTCTGGAATGCTTACATAGATATTCTGCCTCAAGAATATTTTTCTTTGCTAAATTGACAAGGATGGGCATTATGAGCCCTCTGAGCAACATGTGAGGTAGATGGAGAAATAAGCTTTTGATCCAAACATGAAAGGAGTATGGTTGCATTCTTTATAAAAAATAGGCTAAGAAAATAATTCTGTGTATACATCCAAAATAACTAAGGAGAATGAAGAGGCAGATTGTTCAGAAGGTAGCTATGATGAGGTGTGTTTTGTTCGGCAGCATTTGAGGGCAAAAGTGGGAATGATTACTTGCTTCTAAAAATTGCTAGAAATTAGTAGCGCAGGTTCTGCACTAGTCTTTCCTAACATATGAACCTCATGTTACTGCATATGTCTCTTTACTGATTTTAGAGAAAGCTATCATAGATTGCATTTTTGTATGTGATTTAACAAAGGATTTGACTGTGTTGAACCTGGACCACAGTTAGGAAACAAAGTTTAAAATTTTCTTTCTGCTGATGCACATATATTCAAAGGAATGTGACCTCTAAAGCTATATGTGATTGGATAAATGGAAGGCATTCCCACTCCTTGCATGGAATAAATTTTCTATGCAGGAATAAAAGAAAGAAAATATGATGTAATAGATACAGTTTGCAAGGAATTTAGAGATCATCACAGACAGTGATGTGTGTGTACTGCACAATTTAATTCACCTGTTTTCAGTGAAAAAAATATAATCCATTAGTTTTGAAAACCATACAGATAATAAAAGCTTTATTTGAGACATCAAAATTCTGCATTTTGGCCTTTTGAATGTAGTTACTCTCAATGCAAAATGACAAGGAACTCAACAAAATGAAGAAATTATCACTAAAAAGAAAGAAAAATATTGTTTCTTTCCTTGCAATAGAAAATGACTTAAGAAGTTCCAATGCTCTTTTCAAGACGGCAATGGACCTTTGTAAAGTGTTTTCTTTGGTTGAGAGACCAAGTAGCTTAAGTATTTATTTCCTAGGATGTATATTACCATATTCCTTAATA
The DNA here is from genome assembly GCA_036630365.1 of Acanthiza pusilla. Lineage (NCBI taxonomy): Eukaryota > Metazoa > Chordata > Aves > Passeriformes > Acanthizidae > Acanthiza > Acanthiza pusilla. The sequence goes on along the minus strand of JAXCHO010000036.1, from coordinate 34,546,957 downwards.
GATGCCAGTGATGTGATACTTGAACCTTTTTGATTAAGCTCCTGTTGAACTTTAGGCTGCATTAATCAGCAGTCTGTACAATTAAAATTTTAGATTATTTAAGAAGTCTTCAGAAGCACAGACATTATAACATGAGATGATTATTGTCGTTGTTATAAAAGAGTCTGCTAAATCCACTGGGAATGTTCATCAGCATCCTGTAATCAGCAGCTACAGAGAATGCTTAATTGCAGTTATTTAGGTGACATGTTGATGCAGTAGTAGTGGTGGTGAAAGCAGAAAAGCTGCATGGATTAGCACTGCTAGTCATGTGAGAGGATATTAAAAGGAATCTACATCAATGTAGAATGTCTGATTATGTGGCTGTTTATACTAATTTGTCTTACTATTAAATTACAGTTCTCAGCATAAAAGACCATTGGGTTTACATTTTTTCCTATACTTGATATTTATTCAAAGGAGAAAATATTGCGCTGTATTTGATTATCCAGAGTTAAATGCTCATGGTCTAGCTAAACAGTTTTAATGGATGAAATATACAGAAGAAAATGAAGTACAAATATGGACAGTTTTTTTTAACATAATTTTTCTGACTAGATAGGTGTTAAAACTTGTCTGAACAAAATTTTGAATGCACATTTTTTTATATTCATGAATGTTATGTAGTTAAATTCATATAGCTTAGTGAACATCATTGCTTTGGGTTACTACTTAATTCCTCCTGGACTTGTGATGTTTTAAGAATTAGGCTCATCAGACAGGACTAAGTTTGGCTTTAACTTAGTAAATTCTTAAAATTTACAAATTGCATCCATAAATGAACAAAATTGTTTATATCCCACTTTTCATGTAACAAAAATAAATTTCTACTCCGATAAATATTTTACTGTCAAATTTGGGCTCCATATGAAGCCAGTGTTAAAGATACAAAATCTAAGAATGTTTTATACTTTTATGTATTTTTCACAATCCCATTTACTATTAATTTTTATAAAGTACACCTTAAATTCTATAATAAACTGTACATACAGTTAAAAAGGAACTGGCAACAAAATCTGAAATTTCCTGACAGCCATTAATACTGGGAATATTGTTTCACCAGAGTGATTTCATGTGTGCATTTTATGACATTTTGCAAAAAATTCAAAAAATAATTGATGCTAAAGTAAGCTGAAATACTGTGAATGTCATGACCCTCAAGTGCTTTCCTTTGTTTTAAACAAATAAATAATTTGTGAGAAACTGACTGAAATATTAAGCTTTTTCTGTGAGTTTTCCTTAAAAATGTTTCCATTTCATACAAAGCTAATAATGTTTTTCTATATTTACATATTCAACTCATTCTCTATGAGAAATTTTTCCTCCGCCTTCATATGATTAACTTTATGAAGGTCTTAATCTGCCATCTGCATGCAGACTATTTGAGCATCTGAAACTGAGAATGCAAAGTGACATTTTCTCAAAAGGTACTAAGCGCAAGCAACATATTGCAGGAGAAACAAGGAAAGCGTCAACCTCTCCCTGCCATTTTGAGTATCTAAGGAGCTATAATTAGAAAAAGTACCTGAGTAGTTTAATAATTTTGACTGATCACAACCTTTAACTCTAGTCTATACTTCTAGACTTTATTTTTTTTCTATTGAAATACAAATATATAATAGCTTATTGATTTGCACTGTAGCTCAAATTCAAATTTGTCTTACCTAAATTAAAAATGTATTTCTTCCTGTGTAAGCTATTAATGCATAAAAGAATGGGAAAGAGGGAGAGAGCAGGAAATTATTTCTTTGCTTTATGTGGTCATTTCTTATGTTGAAGAAAAAAACTTTATGGCAAGGAGGGACAGTGAAGGTATGATTCATGTGTGTAGTAAGAGATATGTTTTGTTTCTCTGTCCAAATTGAAAGTTGCTCCATACCTTACAGAATCAGATGGTCACAAAGGTTGGAAGGGAATCCTAGAGCTCATCTGGACCAACCTCTTTCTCAAGAAGGAACACCTGGAGTCAGATTCCCAGGATCTTGTGCAGGTGGCTTTTGAATAACTCTGAGGATGGAGACTCCATATCCTCTCTGAGCTATGCTTGCGTTCAGTCACCTGCACAGTGAAAAAAAAGTGTCTCTTAATGTTCAGAGAGTACCTCCAGTATTCAGTTTTTGCCCTTTACCTATTGTTCTGTCACTGGGTACCACTAGAAAGACCTTGGCTTTGTCCTCTTTGCACAGTCCCTTCAGATGTTTATACATGGATGATATCCCCCAAGGCCTTTGTCTTCTCCAAGCTGAACAGTCCCAATATTCCCAGCTTTTCCTCATGAGAGAGATGCTCCAGTCCCTTAATAATCTTTGTGTCCCTTCACTGAATTCTCCCTAGTGTGTCCATGTCTGTTTGTAATGGGGAGCCCAGAACCAGATGCATTACTCCAAGCGTGGCCTCAGCACTGTGAATGGAGGGGATGGATCATCCCTCTTGACCTGCTGGCAACATTTCTGATGAAACCCAGGACAACATTAGGCTTTTGTGCTGCGAGGACACATTGGTAGCTCATGTTCCACCTGGTACCTGCCAGGACCCCGGGGTCCTTTTCTGCCAAGTAGCTGTCAAGGTGGATGGCCTCCAACATGTATTGGTTCATGGTGGTTTTTCTCCTAGATAAAGGATTCTTTTACTTTATGACTTTCATGAGCTTCCTTCCTGTCCAGCCTTTTGAGGAACCTTTGGATGGCAGCACAACCCTCTGGCAAATTAGCGACTACTCCCAGTTTTGGATCATTAGCAAACTTGATGAGGATACACTCTGCCCACCGATCCCCATTCTTATTGAAGATGTTAGGATTTCACCCACTATTAACCCCTCGGTACAGCACTAGTTACTGCCTTCCAACTAGGCTTTGTGCCACTGATCCCCAACCATTTTGTTGATTTTGTAATCCTTGTTTGTCACATCATCAATGACCTTTCCTCAGGGACCCTGTCTGTCACTCCCTCATAGGACTGCTGATTACTCTATCCTTTTCCATCATTCTTAGTTTAAATCCCTGATGATGATAGAACCTCATGGACAGACCTGTCCTATTAATGCTCTTCTCGCACCCTTTATTGTTCATTTCAGGATTGAGGGACACACCACCTGAGGGCTCAGAACACCTTGTCTACTAGCCCCAGAGCTCTGGTAGTGTATTTTGATGCTGTCCATTTTGTCAGGATCATCTGTGCCCTCATGAAATAAGAGTAGGGTATAATAGTCAAAGGAATAGAACCAGGCAGGCAGCAGACCTTCAGATATTTGATTGGGTTGACAAATGGGTGCCTCTGTCAGAAGAAGAGTACTGGTCTTCAAATTTGAGAGCAGCTAATCTTTGTGGTGACATTTGAGTAGATAGATAAGTATACAAAATAAATGAAAATATTCTTAAGATGTCTTAAATATTACCTCTGTGTCCTGTTATTTCATTTTCCCATAGTATTGTGACTACTTTTAGGGATTTGTAGTGATATAGGGCATATATTAAACATTTAAGGCCAAATACACTAATACTTTTTCTGTGGGCTATGACTATGGAATCAATGTTACTGGAGGGTCAGAGCAGAAAAACAATGTTCTAAGGAGACTCTTGTCTAAATCTGTGTATAAGAAAATAAAAGCACCAGGAGAAGGCTGGAAATTTCTCTTTGTGTGGTACATTTATTTTTAAGACAGACAGTATGATTTTGTTGTGAGTTAGGTTAAAGGTAGAGCTCACTGCCAAGAAATGTGAACCATTGTTCATTTTTGCACTTGGGATGAAGGTTTAAAATTCCCACTTCCCATCTGGATATGGAACATCCTTCTTGGACAATACATCAATAGAAAGGGAGTCTGATAATGTGACTGTGAGGGGGAAAAAACTTTCTGTTCCACTTCACCTTTTTTTTTTTCTTTATTTTTCTCGACACACTGCAAGGAAGAGGAAACAGATTCTCTCAGTACTGCCATAGTTTCCAGGGAAAGCAAGTTCTGTTCATTAATTTTAGAATTTGTGCATGACACAGGTGGAGGAATTTGGTGAAAAAGCACCCAAATTGCAATGAAGTTTTAGACTGTGTAGAGGACCTTGTCGTTCTAGACCAGTGTGCATCCAGGAGACTCCCATTCAGACCAGAAAAAAACTCAGCAAATTCCATCAAAGTCATACAAAACTGTAGACCTTACAGATCATATTCTCAGCTGGAAATATCTAAATATCAATGCTGGGTTCAAGGAGATTTTTGAAGCCTTGTGCTGTTAAAACAAAATGTAGAACAGAGGAGTACAGGAAGCCCAGCTATGCCATCATTAAAGATTGCACAGGTTGTGCTGCTAACCTAGGTTTTATTCAACTGACAACTGCTCCTTCTATAGTAGTTAATGGTGATATTTGACCTACATTAGTAAATGTAGGATCTTTCAGGAGTATTTGTTTTATAGTGATCTTCATTTTTTCCCCCCATCTTTATGCTTTTATTTTGTAATGGGGATAAACCAGGTGATTTCTCTTTATGATTATTTTAAGTGATTGTGCAATTGTAATTTTATAAATACAGGGCCAATGCAGACCATTCAAGAGCTTAGGCTGAATGATATTTTTATTATAAGGCACCCAGAAAGCACATGAAAACTTGGAGAAATGGGAGCCTTCCACTTCCTTTGGCAGTCTTTTGCAATGGCTAACTGGAAATGCTATATTGTACTTTCTGTCTCGACCATGGCTGAATGTTTGCCCAGAGCCTTTTGAGCCTTCTTTCTAGCAGTTTCCAAACGGCTTTACAGTTTCATATCTTTCTGCAGATTTTTTTTCAGTAAATATTACACAATGTAATAATAATTTAAAATTGAGTCTCTGAGACTTCTCATCAGCACTTTTATCGTCTTTCTCTACTGGTAATATTTAGTTGTGTCTGAAAATGAAAAAAGCCAAAACTACAATGATCAATGCAGAATAAATAAGAGATAGTAATCTGTAAGGTACATTTTTAAGGGTAAACATCACTTGTATAAAGCATAATTAAAATATAATGGACTCCAGATGCTACACAATCATAATATGTTTGCTTTCAAAGCAGAAGACAATCAGACTGAGGAAGAATCCTTTTGAAATATCTTGATTTCTCATTTGTAAAATCACTTTGGTGGATATAATCAACTTGTAGAAGAATGTTAGTCATGGTTGCTTATTCTGTCACCATTGACTCAGTGTATTCAGAATGGCTTGTGCATCACATCCATTGTGTGTCTGAGCTAATCAAATGTCTGATCATATGTAAAAAAGTTGACACTTGATTATGATTTTTGATAAACTAATGTCCATAATGTGCTGAATTCACATTTTTCAGTACTGAAATATTTAACTCTATATTAAGGCACATTATTAACATAGCTCAATATTAAGGTATTCCCTCAAATTCTTCAAAACCAGGATTTAGATTTGTATTTTTGTTTAGGTTCAGGTACATAACTTCTTCTCCAGAGTAATAAATAATGACTGTTGTCAAACCATGTAAATTTTTGCCATAGGTCCCATTAGGTATTTTATAGGGTAATCAAATGTTCTGAGACAGTGCTATGTTCACATTTTACTACATTCCCCTGTACACACAAAGTACAGACATAAAACTATTTTGTATTTGTTTTTTAATTCTTTCTCTGTGGCCATGATCCAGTAGAGAAAAAAGAAGAAATGTATGCACACAAAAGCAGTGGAACTCTGTGGCACTTCAGTTAACACTACCTACATGGAATAAGCTTAATTAAATTGAATAAAGTGTGAAATATAAATTATTTTTTATAATCCTTTATTCTATTTTTATTCTGCCTTGCAGATATGATCAGGGTGACTCAGCGATTGCAAAGATGTTTGTTGTATTGCCATTTCTTCTGGCCCTATTTGGTTCTATCTTTCAACCCAAGGGAATCTTTTTACATGTCTGTCAAATGCAAGGGAGAATTTGATGCTCACCTCATTACTCTGAAGAGAGAGTTTTTGAGGGAGGACCAACAAACAAAATACCACAAATCCTACTCTGTACACCTTCTGAGCTTCAACTGAACCTACAGTCACTAACACATTTCTACCCCCACTTCCTTTGACTAGCTCTCTAAGGATATCATTAAAAGTACTGGATACTGTATACAGAGAAGTGCAAAAGCATAAGATGTAGTCTGCAGTAGGCTGTATGCCTTATTTTTATAATAAACCAAGTTCAATGACATGTGATATGACATGGGCCTGGGAGAAAGCATCTGCAGTCACACAAATAATAAAAGTAATTTAGAAAGTCAGTGTCTTAAGAGTAGATGGAAAGTAGGTGACAACACTTCCTAACAGTTATCTGTATAATGCAGGCTATTAAAAGTTTTCAGAAAACTCTTTGACTTTTTTCATTAAGAAGTATTCTGTAGAAGTAATGACTAAGTCACAGCTCTAGTCAAAGGACAGGACTGATGGCTGATGGCAAAGCAAGTATTCACACCACAGAGGAACTTGTCAGCATGTAAATGACAAAAGCACATTAGGGAGCAGTAGTTTTGGTCCTTTCAGATAATCCAGCATTATGTCAGAATTACAAGAATCCAAAGTTACAGAAGGGCAATTTGGTCCCATTCATCAGATTTAATTGTTAAAGGAATCTTGGTTAAACATGCTGGCCTTGTGGAAATCAGTGGTTCAACTCCCACCTTTAAATTCTTAGTTGACTAGGTAATTTGTTTTTGTGATAAATACAAACCGCTTCTTTTTGAATTAGGAACTTGAAAAAATTGTTTGTCCTTACCTTTGTACAGCTGTATCACAATCAGCTTTTGGATACAACAGAAAAAATCATTATGAAAAAATTCAAACCAGGTCAATCATTGTGTAAAAACGCATACTGACATGACTTGGAATGGGGAGAGTTAAGCAGTGGCATAAATATTGGTATAATTTTTGAAAAGTTGTCAATGGTATTTTCTTCAGAAGAAAAACCAATAGCACTAAGGTTAATGACCTTGTTAGATAAAAATTTAATTTGTAATAGTACTTGATGAATATGTTGTTTTTCATGCCAAACATGTCAAATAGAGTGAGATTAATTCAGTATTACTTTAGGCTTCTAGAATTTAAATCTCTTAACCTAAATTAGTTGTTTAGGCTGTCTTTGAAATCAACATTGAGAGATTTTAGGGGACAATTCACCTTATCCTATGATAAATATATAAAAGAAAGGTGATATTCTCTGGAGCAGCCTGGGGGAAAAAGGACGGAAAAACGTGTGCAACAGCAATTGCAGCCAGAGAAGAGAAGGAGAATATGTGAGAGGAAGAGCTCTGCAGACACCAAGGTCAGGGAAGCAGGAGAGAGAGGAGGTGATCCAGGTGCTGGAGCAGAGATTCCCCTGCAGCCCCTGGTGCAGACCATGAGGCAGGATGTCCCCTTACAGCCCATGGAGGACCCCATACCAAAACAGGTGGATGCCTGAAGAAGGCTTTGATCTGATGGGAAGTCTATGCTGTAACAGGCTTCTGGCAGGACCTGTGGAGCAGTGGGAAGAGGAGCCCAAACTGGAACAGGTGTTCTGACAGGACTTGCGACTTGGCGGGGGACCCGCACTGGAACAGCCTGTTCTTGAAAGACTGCACCCTTTGGAACAGGCCCATGACAGAGTAATTAGTGAAGAACTGCAGCCTGTGGGAAGGGCTCACATTGGAGAAGTTCACAAAGGTCTGTCTTCTGTGCGAGGAAGCCCATGCTGGAGCAGGGGAAGAGTGTGAGGAGTCCTCTCCATCAGGAGGAAGGAATGGCAGAGGCAATGTGTGATGAACTGACCACAGTCCCAATTCCCTATCCCCCTCCAGTGCTGGTGGGGAGGAGGGAGAGAATTTGGGACTGAAGTTAAGCCCAGAGAGAAGGCGGGGTGGAGGAAAGGTATTTTTAAGATTTTATTTTATTTATCATTATTTAACTCTAATTTGACTGGCAATAAATAAAGCTATTTTTTCCCAAGCTGAGATTATTTTGCCAATGATGGTAACTTAAGAATGATATTTCCCTACCCTCATTTGACCCATGAGACTTATATTTTTTCTCCCATGTCCAGCTGAGGAGGGGAGTGATGGATCAGCTTGGAAGGGTGCCTGATGTCTATCCAAGGTCAATCCGCTACAATAACTTATTTCTCATCTTTTACAGAGTCCTTAAAAAATATAGATATTTTCCATATTGTTACATGGGCCTGTCAGCTGTGCATATACATTTGATATTGAGCGTGAAATGTGCCCATAGTTGGAACATCTGATTTTATAGATCAGTGTTAGCAGAGTGAGCTTTTTGTGACAAGCTATTAATCTCTGAAACACTTTCTCCAAATGCAGAGAGATACTTTCAGTGACAATTGTTACTCTTGGTTCAAAATCTTACTCAGACAGAAAATAGGACACTGTCAGACATTTAACAGATTTTGACTCTTTCCACAAGCAAAGTTACAGTTAATGTCCTGTATGACGCAGAAGGCTGTACTACTACAATTAAAAACATGGATATTTATTCTTCTCATGCTCAATGTGACATTGCAGAAGAGAATGCTACAGGGACACCTCATTGCAGCCCTTTAATATTTAGAAAGGGTTTATAAGAAAGATGGGGACTGACTTCTTCGTAGGGCCTGTCATGATAGGACAGGGGGTTAATGGCTTTAAACTAAAAAAAGGTAGATTCAGACTAGATATAAAGAATATTTTTTTTATGATGAGGGTAGCGAGACAATGAAACAGGCTGCCCAGAGAGTTGGTAGATGTCCCATTCCTGGGAACAGTCAAGGACAAGTTGGCCAGGGCTCTGTTCAACCTGGTCTAGTTGAAGATATGCTCACTTTAAGGATTTTGGACTACATATTATTTGAAAGTCCCTTCCAGTCCAAAGCATTGTATGATTCTGAGTCATTCCCCTTTTAATATTTAACACAATCTTCAAATCTGAGAAATTTTAGGAAGAGAATACTCATATTTGTATGGTTACTAGACGTTACTACTACTAAAACCTCACTCTCACCATAGGTTGAGCAGGATAAATAGGAAGAGATGAATCTGCATTTCAGTTGGCTAATGATTAAGAATCTAAGCCAGTTGTTACTTATATGAAGACAAAGGTACCCATCCAGAACATCTTGCCTATGCGGGACTGCTGGACTGTCAGCTCACTTCTAAATCTCTATCCATTGCGTGAAACAGACCCCTTTATCCGCTGAGCAAGGCATAGTTGCGATAGAATAGGTAGCATAAAAGATGGTTTATCAGTATGTGGAATGTTATCAGTATTTTCTTATAATTTCACAGACACAAACTTTGGAATGGAACAGCCATTAATTTTTCGGTTTTCTTTACTGATATTTGGAATATTTTTAGTAAAAAATGAAATATCACAGCAGAGTCTTCTTTGAAATACGCTTGCTCAAAATATAATATTTGGTCTATCTTGTCAAATCCTGGGAGAAACTTGCGCCTATGAAAAAAAGAAGCCATTAACTTCTTCATTCATAAAGGAGAATGCGAGAAATACTGAATGTAATGCTACTTTGAGCTAGAATGTTTTCAAAGGGGTAATCCACAGACATGTTCTCTATGTTTACTAACCCTGCTTTAGAAGTTGAATTATGTCCAAGTGTATGTTTTTATTTCTATGTCCTCATCTATAAAGAATGAAAACATTCTTACAAGATCAGGGTTCTGAGCTGGCACCTTGATTTCTTGATGAGTAAACATACCTAAATAGTATAAATAAGTACTATTAATATGTAGATATTTAGAAAAAAAATATATAGATATAATTTCCAAGCAGATCTATTATTGTAACTAATCTTATTTGGTACATGGTGAACATGATAAATTTTAGTCTTTCTCTATGGTAAAAGTAAGTGATAAAGGTTTAAAATTTTTGCATGGGCTTCATGTAGTGGAGACAAGTAGATTTATTTTAATATGTCTAGGACTGTTAATTAAGTTTAAGCCTTTATTTAGAATAATTGAAGTCAGTCGTTCAAAATTACTAAAACAAATATGAACTTGCACTGAGACGTACATGTAAACACAGAAAGGACATCTTTTATTTTTAAAATGACCATATTGTCTTAAGTCCAGCTATGTAGCAAACTAATTTCTTAAAATCTAGCCGTAGACTTGAGGTGTTTATAGCTAGAAACTTTCATTGGGATTCACGCTGCAACTGAGATGTCTGGTTTTGATTTATCTATGTTTACTCTATCTAAGCTAGAGTAAGTTAAACAGCCCCTTCTAACCTTTGAGGTACCCGCATGTATCCCAGAAAGCCTCTAGGTCCTTTTCAGGAGGATGTGCATCTGTCATCAGCCCTGTGCCATATCTGCCAGGTCTGTGACAACGTTGCATATCCAAGGTTGCCTCAGATGACCTTGGATATGTACTTTTAGGCATATTCACAGTTTAAGATTTATATTTTGTTGTCAGGTGTTTAAACTAGATGTTGAATGCTTCATACAAACCGTGATACTCAAAAGACAATTCCCCTCACTGGCCACTAAGTGTTTACTGCAGGGGCAATCAACTGTAATCTAAGAGCAGGCAACAGAACCCTTATATATACACATATTTGCATGTCTTGAACTCAAACTCTTGACTTTATAGATTCAGCTTACTATCTGGAAAAGAAATTTTGAACATTGTAAGCTGCAGTGGCAAAAAGCATGAGATTTCACCATGAATAAGGCTAACCGGGAAAACTCAGTGATTGTCTACTGTTCTAACGGAACTTCTGCTTAGAGCACTTTCAGGGCTAAGAGTATTTTTACTTAGAACATTCAAAATCGCAGTCTTATAGTCAATTGTTCATAAAAATAATAAAACCAAGAAATTGTATATAATCTAGTAAATTTGTCAGATGCTCTCAATTTACAAGATTGTTTCTACTGAACTGTTAAAATAATCTATTGTATCATTTACAATAACAATATATACCTATTTTTATGGTGTTTTTAAAATCAATATATTTGCTCACATAAGTGTTTAAAGGCTTACAGGCTAAATAATAGTTTAGAGCTTTTTATAAGTATATAAGCTACAATATACTGAATAATGTCTCTGTTTGGAATTAGCCACTCACTAAATAAAACAGAATGCACCAAATTGGTATTTTCAGGAAGAAGACTAAGTGGAAAGTTTTGCCTAAACTTTTAGGAGAAAGAAAATAGAGACTTTTATGCAATTGTATAGAATTGCTCTTCAATCCCATGGATTATTACTAGACATGTTTTTTTAGAATATTCAAGTATAATTGTATTCCTAGATTAAATGAATCTTGAACTGGACCTGGAATTAAACCACGGAATCAGAATAATTGTAGATAATTCTACTAGTCTAGCTTAATCAGAATCTTTAACAAAAATTAGCCCTCATTAAAGCAGATGTTTACCTATGAGAATACCCCTTTTGTGGTTTCTGTGGAAAAGAGGAGATCAGGAGGTGTAACTTGCAACAATGTATTTAACTTTGATCATGAATTTAGATGGACAGGTTTAAGATGGACTTGTTTAAATTACAAAAATATTGGGGTTTGCCCAGTGACAGAGAACTAGAGTGCACATTCTTTGCAGCTACTGAAAACACTTCTATTTCACTCCTGTAAATAGTAGTTGTTTCATACATGGCAGAATTAAAAAAAAAAACAAACAAACTTAATTGAACTACAGAGTAAAATTGGAGCCAGCATAACTGGAGTAAAATCTTACAGACTAATATTAGCATTATAAAGGACATAATTAACTAAACTGCATGATTAAAACTCAGCTGAAATACTGCTTGATTTTAAAATTTAAGAAAGGGATATACTTATTTACATAATGCTTTACATCAAGATGGCCATGTATTACCACTAATGTTCCCTTGCTACTTTTATAACAGTAATTTCAATAATATATGATCTTTAAAATTACAAGAAAATAAATTGTAAACATTAAATTATAAACTATAATTCTACTGGGTGTTCATTAATATGTAATTGAATGACAAGTTAAGGCTTAAAAGTATGTCTGACATTTTTCGTAACCCAAAGTACTATATTAATTTATGGTTTAAGATAAGGTTTGCAAGCCATGCTATTTTAAGGGAAAGATTTCTATTTAATAAGATGCTAAATTCTATAAAATAACACTAACTTGAAAAAGATAATTTAAAGTTGACATTTTCATTTAAATAACAAATTACATCCAATTCAGAAGATTTATTTAATCATCAGGTTTTTTTAATTCTGCTTAAAATCATATCGAAAAACAAGATTGTTCTTTCTTTGCCATGGGAGAAAAGTTGTGACAGTAAATTAAGAGAAGTCTTTATTTTTATGTTTATAAACAGGGGCATTCATTCTGATTTCATACTGAATTTCCATTAGGGGCGATTTCATTAATTCTTAACCTTCAGTTACACCAGATGAATGAGAGCAATACAGCAGCAGAAATATGTCATTTGTTTAAATCAGAGTGGGACATATTTAATTTCATTAGTTTTCAAAATTTAAAAGGGATAAATGTAAACAAATAGTAAATAAATGTAAAAAACCAGCAGTTTTTAGCACACCAAATAGGCATTAGATAAATAAATAAATAAATAAATAAATAAATATGAATAGGCTACTAAAAAATAACACATACATTCTTATATATATTTATATACATTGTAAAATATATTATATATAATATTTAAAACAACATAAGACACAAATTATCAGTTATGGTTTCCTTTCTGTTATTCTACATCTTAGAAGACAGTAATGGGAATCTCACATCTTGGATTGCACTGCTATATATAATATCATATTCAGACCACAGTAAAAAAATGTGATGAACAAAATTTTGCCTGAACAGTAAAAAGGCTACTGAAACCTGATCTCTTGCACACATCCTGAAAGTCGTGGACAAAGTATCATCTAGTTCAATCAATTACACAGCAGATATCCACCGAGACATTGCATCTGGGCTTTGCAAAGTCCATGGTGCAGGTGGAGATTCTCTGTGCAGCATGTGTCCTGTAGGTATGATACATATATACCATTTGCACACATACTAACAGAAGGAAATCCTATGGAAAATTATGCCAAGCTGCTCCAGTATGATTAAGAGAATTTTAGAACTCGGCAACTACTCACTTTTTTATTAATTAGAATCACATTAAAGTTCACTCACCTTTACTCAGATGTTGTCAAGAAGGCCCAAATCACCTTGATTTATCCAGGGGCTCTTCTGGCCCAGCTTATTCCTTGCTGTCTGTGCTGGCCAAATAGTTCCTCAGCGGTGATGGGGATGATACTAAGGTTCAGTTCCTTGGTGCCATTTGCAGTGACACATCTTTCCCTAGCTGTCACTTTCTCTGACTTTGCCACTTCTTCTTCTTGCTTGTAATTTTCAATAAACTATTTTATGACACTTTATACTGATTGGTTTTGAGCTTCATGTTTGTGTTTCTGCTTATACAGAAGGCTCAAGAGAAAATGCACCGCTGCTTTGAGCCACTGTGTTTAACACAGAATAGGACTACAGCTACTTCAGTATAAAACCTGTTGAAAACTGAGAAATCTTGCTGAAAACAGGAACACAAAGGATCTCAGTATTATATTTTAGACAGTGAAAAGTGTCTGGTGCTCACTTTCTGATCTATGAGAAAGAGAGACTTTCCTCTTAAGATATTTTTCATTTATATTTTTGTGAGCTCTTTGTTGTGCTAGTTGATATAAGTTCACTGCAGACTTGTGGAAACTGAAAATAAAATGAGTCTTTAAATCATGGTGAAAGTGTTTCAAGGAAATGTGAATCATACTTTAATGGAAATTCAGGTTTACAGATCCAATTCTTGTTTATGGTCTGGACCTTAAATTTAATTGTACCCATTTATAAACTAGGAAATCAAAATTCTGTGAAAAGTCTTCATCTGTGAATTGCCAATTTAGAAGAAACATTCAATTTTTTTTTTTTAATAGAATAATTTTGTGGGGTTTTGATTTGTTTGTTTGTTTTTTTAGTTATTCATCAGTATTATCAACAAGATCAATAGAAACATGCAGAGTTTTACACAACACATTTCAATATTAATGTCAAGATATATGCAGAGCTTTTAGTGGCTAATTCACAGATGCAATCCAAAATTTATTTTTAGGACCACAAAAAAACCCCAAAACCGAAAATTTCACAAACTTTGTACTTTCATAACATTAGGCCTGTGAGGTGGCAGATTTCTAAATATCTTAGGATCAAATCTGAGTGTGATCTGGAGGTACAAACCTGAAGCAAATTTGAATTTAAAAGAAATGTTTTGGGTTTTTTTGTTCTATTTTTGCATGTAAAGTTATTGTGATTAAATAAACACAATGAAAGATTTCACACAAAAACACTGACTCAAAAATGTCAGAACAGTCATTCACTTGTAAAAGTTACACTATTTTGCATTCTCAAAATATATTGAATTTTGCTTTCTTGTTAGATTGATTGTCAAAATATTAAGCTTCACTTTCTGATGAGAGGGACTTTAAGGCTCCTTGTCTCTGTGTAGACAGATTTCTGCATGGTGGCTCATTTGACATGAACCAGATAGCATCATCTTTGGAAATCAGTGATGGAGAACTTATTCTCTAGGGTTCACCCCATGCCTTGCACTGACATCATTGTCAGTGGCAGAGGAAATGCTGTTTGATGTTGAACTGACACAAAAGACAAGTTCTGGATCAGTTGCACTGTAACTGGATTTTAACAAATCAGAAATAAAATTTTAGGATTTGCTGTGGATTGGCTTTAATTCTTGAGAAAAGGGATACAAAAAATATTTATAAACAAAATAAATCTTCTGGTGAAAATTAACTGTCCTTTAAAAAAAAAACCCACTTATACCATACATTCTGTACTCTTGACACAGATTCAGGTTTTTAGTGCCTCCTTAACTGGCTTCTGAAACAGCAGTTTACCTATTTTTTGTCCATTACTTAGGTACTGGGAAGGAATGGGGCACATTGACTTTAATGGCACTTCATTCGTTTCACTGGCTATGCTCCAGCCTGTCAAGACCAGGAATGTTCTGTAGCTGCAGTATTTTGCACTTAAGAGAGTAGGTAGTTAATACAGTTTCTTTCTATACCTGAGTTTTTTTCCCCCTTTAAATATCACAGAGGCTTTGAAGGAAATTAGGAAGAGAAATCAGAGGAAATGCTCTAGCATAATATTGCTACCTTAATGTAGAGGTTTATATAGCATTTGACAAGATTTATTGCATATAAAATTTTGCAGCTGAGCAGGTATGTATTTCCTGCACTGAGCTGAGATTTTGCTGTCAGGTGCTGTGAATTTGTACCAAGAGTGTAATAAAAGTAACATAGATTTCTGTTTACATGTGTTGCTATACAATATTTAAAGTGTAAAGAATTTGAAAGGTTGTTAATGGATGGAAATGTTTATGCTAGAGGAGATGGAGAAATGGAATAAGGAGTAGGAGGCATATGGTAACTCAGATGAAAAACATTTCATGCTGGGAAACATTCCTCTTCTATGGTGTGTTAAATAATCTGGTGTGGGTGTTTTTCTTTGTTTATATGATGTCCTAAGAGTGAAACAGTTCCTGCGAATAAATGTGTATTTTAACGAATTTTAGATGGTCTTGCCTGAGAGAAGTATGTATCTAGCTATAAAATATGCAAAGATAGCCCCAAATGATGCTGGCTTCATTTTTAATGTTCTGTGTTTATTGTATTAATATTTTAAATAACTCAGTCAAGATGGGGACTTTCCGCATACATGTGTATAGCTGTGTATTTTTAACTGAATTGCAGTTTCTCCAGGACATGACCTCGAATGATGAAAAAAACCCTTTAAAAACAGATTATAAAATGAGTTTTTCTGTCTAAAGTTGTATATGTGAGTTTGAAGGAAAAATTGTGGAATAACAAGAGCAAATTTAAATCATGCTCAAATGAAAGGAGTTGAGTGCTGTGACATGTAGCATATAAAAGGCCCAGCCTCAGAGCTTGTCTCCAAAACCAGAATTTGTAAGGCTAATTTCAGTTTGGAGCAAGGTGAGATTGACAGCTGCCAGTACACTAAGTGCTGGAATGCCCAATCCAATCAATAAGGAAATGTGGAAGAGCAGAGCATTTCTGAAATTCTGTCTCCTGCAGGGACTGCACTCCCCAAAGCTGGAAGCCAGAGCTCCGTTTTTCTGCACATTTGCCTGATAGAAGCACTTGCTCAGTAAGTGGTGTTCTGCTTCCTGGGATGCTGATGGAGTTTTTATTTGCTGCTTGCTGGATGGAGGAACAAAAACAAACCAGGAATAATTCTGAAAGCAACCACTCAACACTGATCTTTCCCATCAGACTAGCTGAACTGACAATGTCTGCTCTCCTTTGGCCTGTGTGGCTTTTGCACTTGTTGCTCACAGTCCTACAGTTACCCACAATACCAATAAAATGTAGTTACCTCCCACAGCTTGTGATTAGCACAGTCTGTTATGAAGGACCAGCTCCAATCCTAACCTTCCTCATCCTTTGTTGGGCAGATCTCAAAATGGATCTCCTGGAGAAGATACTGTAAGAAACGACCTATGGAAAGTAGCAATTTACTTAAACTTTTTGTGTTCTGTGAATTCTGAGAGAAGAGGTTCAGTAGAGATTTTCAATAGAAATTGGTTCAGGAATGCCAGTTTTATGGATGTGGGAAGAGGACAGATCTTGAGGAAACAGATACACAGAGAACAGCTCAGGTGTAATATAGTCCTTGTTTAGACATTTTGAGAAGGTAGTGTTTAAAAAACACTAGTGTCTCTCAGATATCTATGGATGTTCATTTTATTTCATTCCAATGTATTTTTTTTCATTTTACCCCCATCCATTCTCTGCACATCAGCATCCCCTCTTGTTTGAGTGAGACTCATAAGTCCAGATACTTCAGTTAACCAGAAAATGGAATTGTAATGTCATTTGCCATTGACGCAGACATGTGTAAAAATGTAAATTTTTTTTTCAAAAGTGACTGCTGGGGTTTATTTCAGGTAACTTCAAATGTGCTGCACTTCAACAGGTGATCTTGAGATAAAAGGTTTTCTATTGCTTTGTCATATTAAGTCATGCTCTAAAAGTTCCCCTTGAAAAATGTCAACACCAGTCACTTGCTTAGAGCATTCAGGGAGTCATAGTAGAAGATGCAAAATACATTAATTTCTCAATAATTCTTTCTCTTAGACTTAAAACAGTGTCAAAATAAAACCCAGTGGATAAGTAACAAGTCTAGAGATAATATCACCCCCAGCAACAGACTACTGATTGATTGATGTGTTATATATCAGCTAAAAATAATGATGATCCTCACATTTTTCCTCCTACAGCATAGTTTTTAATCTTAGCTGCATTCCAATGTAGCCCTTCCTCAAAGAAATATTCCAGAATGATATAAAATTTAAGTAGCGATCTTTTATTCTGTTCTTATTAGTAGCAGAATGACAACTGTCCCCTGCTGAAATACATATTTCTACTGTACAGACAATTTTTTTCAAGAAAAGAGGATGCATCTGAAATAAGGCAGAAGCAAGAAGGTATTGCATTTATTTTGTAAGAAAACCTATGCAATTTGCAACTTCTGTACACAACAGCATGCTGAAGATTTTTTAAATATTATTTTTGTATTTATTTATTTATTTATCTGCTCTTTGCCTGACAGTATCTAAATGAAAACTTCAATTCCAAATTTTATTTAAATCTACAATGTCCAAGGAAGTAACTTTGTTTATCTGAATCTCTGGAGTGCTCATATTTCTTTTCCCTGTCTCTGCTTAAAGTTTGAATCCCTGGCGAGTAGCTTTCTGGCACTGCAGTGAATATGCTGTGACTGTACAGAATAACACCAGCACACCACTGACATTTTGTTGATAAGATTTGCTTTAAAATATATTCACAGACAGCCTGTCTTGCAAGTATACATTACTGTAGAGCCTTTATCAATTTCAGACACACTCAGCCCCTATCATGCATAAAACTCACAAAAACTTTTGCCAAGAACAGTTATCCAAAAAGATAGAGAGAAAGAAGGTAAAGCATTTCATAACATTTCAGTTCCCTGTTGTGTCAAGATGGAGAATAGAAAAAACCCCACAGTAATAAATTCTTGTTCTATTCACCTACGTTTATTTATCTGCAAATGTCTAATGCAAATGTAGACCATTAATATGCTCTTTCTAGATAGGCCAGCTCATATATCTAGGTGTTTTCTCCTTATCTTTCCATTTATTTCTTCTGAGCAACTAACTTAAAAAATGCCTTTTTAGGTTTTTCTTGTTGTTTCTATTCCTTTCAGAGCCTGTAATTTTGTTTTCTGGGTTATGCAAACCAACCGACATTAAAGTTTACCATTTGTATTTCTCAGTTCCGGGATGTCACCCAGTTTTAAAGAGGAGATGTGTAACTGTGGACAAACATACTTATGCAAAGGCAATCACACATTAGTTTGATACTGTCTGATTAAATTGAGGAAACTCAGTCTCATATAATTCAATAGTAAAACAGTCATTTGCTGCACTGAAAGGAGATCTATGCCATCAAGAAGTATTCAGGTTGCTAATTAAGTTAAAAGCCAGCTCCTGGGAGTTGTCAGATCCTCCTGCAGTGCACTTCAACCTGTGACACGGTCCGCAGAGTTGTACACTTGGGGGATGGCTTGAAAGTTACCAGGTGGAAAAAAACCTGAGAATACTGGTTGACAGATGGCTGAATCTGAGCCAGTGTGTGCCCAGGTCACCAAGAAAGCCAATCCTGGCCTGTATCAGCAATAGTGTGGGCAGCAAGTGAGGCCACGCCTTGAGTCCTGTGTCCAGTTCTGCGCCCCTCACTACAAGAAGCACATTGAGGTGCCGGAGTAAGTCCAGAGAAGGGTAACGAAGCTGTTAAAGGCTCAGGAGCACAAGCCTGATGAGGAGCAGTTGAGGGAGCTGGAGTTGTTTAGCCTGGAGAAAAGGCAGCTCAGGTGGAACCTTTTGCTCTCTACAACTTCCCGGAAGAAGGTTATGACAAAGGTGTGTGCTGGCCTCTTCTCCCAAGTAACAAGTGACGGCACAAGATTAAATGGTCTTAAATTGTGCTGGGGTCAGATTAGTTTGGATATTAGGAAAAAAATTCCTCATGGAAAGAGTTGTTAAACATTGGCACGGTCTGTCTGGAAAAGTGACTGTTTCATTATCCCTGGAAGATTTTAAAAGATGTGTAAATGTGGCACTTGGGGACATGGTTTAGCATTGGGCTTTTCAAGGCTGTATTAATGACTGGACTTAATGATCCCAAAGCTCTTTTCCAACCTAAATGATTCTGTGAAATCTAGGTGCAGACTGTGAATGATTGCAATCTGTCCTCTGATTTCTCTTTTGTCCAAGCAGCAAATAGAAGACTGAAAAACTCACTAACCCTACAGGAATTATAAGAGTCAGCTTTGTTGCCAAGACAAGTTGCCCCATGAACCAGCAGAATCTCATATAATGGTACTGTTTTCTTTTGTAGTTTTCTACTCCATAATTTTCCATTTGCCTAAGAAAGAAAACCTTCATTGTCATTTTTGGATAAATGATGAGATGGAGTGGCCTCTCCTAGAAGTGCTGCCTGTACACTGGCACTCAATGCTTTTTAGTTCAACATACGATATTTTGTAGTGATTTCTACATTCAGCTAAAACACCTAGCTCTGGACTTCCCAGGGCCAAAAACTTCTGTAGATCTGCATTTTACCGTCTGTCCCCTTGAGCCAGCTCAAATCCTGAAGTAATATAGCAGTGTGAATTCATTTCTGAGCTGAGGCAAAAGTCCAAGAGGAATCATTAAGTACCTTAGGGAGGAACTCTGTTTTCATCTTTTTTATCTGCATATTACTTTGATGTAGCACATTGACTTTGGGGTCAGGTCAGCATTGCTTTAGAGATCTCTTCAGAGAATGCTGAAATACAGCACAGGTATTGTACAGTGTTATTGTTCTTTCAGAGCTGTTGTACTCAGCACTGGAGCTGCCTCTGCCATAGTAGCAGGAGTATTCCTGGAACCACTGGCTCCCGCTGAGGACAGCTAAAACAGAGCTGTTTGCTCCAGTCTGAAAGGATTCTTGCCTTACAAGACAGGGCTGCTGGAGGCAAGATGCCTGTCAAGAGCATGTCCTGACCCGTGCCAGCTACTGGCATATACTCATGGGTTGTTGTCACTGCCCGAACATGTGCTAGGGGCAATTCTAATAAGCTACTAATGGAGAAAGCTGAGCTCCCATGCCCTGAAAGTTTTTCTCTACCTAGTATATGTCTACCCTTAGGCCACAGACTGCACTCCAGCATGGCTACTTTGACCCTTAGCCTGCTGCTGCTCCTTAGCTCCTTGCTGGGGGAGAAAGGTTTTTTTTCTACTTTTGTTCTTTGAGTTCAAGGCAAGGAATCATATAAAGGTTTAACCAACCTTTTGAGTCTTTCTGTATTTTATTTTTTTTTTCTCTCAGGAAATATCTTCCTTTTCTTCATGTATGTACTGCAGTTTGAGGCTAATAACCAAAACATCATTGCCAGTTTTCAATGTAAAAAGCTGATGGTCCTGAAGTCCTGTTTTGGTATATCTCAAATGTACTCCAGGGGCTTCTAAGACATAAATTGCTTGGGTTTTGTGGATTTAATTCTTTTATTTGAACATAAAAGTTTCCTGCTTATTAAAAATATAAATGCTATGTCTACAATTACCAAAAGCTTTGCTAATCATGGAAGTTTCTAAAAAAGCTCCAAAGTAATTATATCTTGTAATTATAAGAAAAAAAGTTCCCAACTACTTCTTAGTGAATCACAACATTTACCAGCTTGGAGCCTGCAGCTATATGGATGAGATTAGCTGCTAATTGGAGGGAGGAAAAAAAAAGAATGAATAGAAAATTAATTTTATATTTAAAATAGCTTGGACTTGTATCTGATTTGCAGTGAGAGACTCTTTTATGTGGGTTGCTTTTTCTTTTTCTTCTTCTCCAGAAACCAGTGAAGGAGCTTAAATATGCCATTATATGTACAACAAAGTGATTGCAAATTACAGATATTTTTTGAAAAGTGGGCAAGGTTGGCTAAGGCCTGTCTGCTGCTTGTAAGGACCCTGGCATAAAAATTCCTCTTTATACAAGCTGTGCTCTTGGCAGTCTCATAAAAGTGAGATCATCATGGAGACTAAGGAACATTAGAAGGAGGAGGAGGTACAAGAAAGTTGAGTGGGCCTTCAGTCTTTCACTAGAACTACATCCCCTGAAATTCTTTCCTCAGCTGTACAAACTGTTCTCAGGCATCTCCAAAGTTCACATTTATGAGACAGACTGATAGTTTCAGGAGTGGGAGTACATCTCTCAGATGTTATGCACTTCCAGGTCTTGATCCCAACCAAAAATCCTCTTATAATGCGGTGTGTTAATAGAGGAAGCCTGTGTAGCCTGTACAGGCTGCAGCTGGTGCATCAGAGTTTTGCACTACTCTGGGAAGCTCAGCTCAGAGGCTGAAGGTGATTGAGACATGATCGCACAGCCCAAGGTGGAATGGTATCTTCTCAAACCAGCTAATTAGCCACAGTACCGGCCATGCAACTGGTTGCTTTCATTCCGGTACGAGTGAAATTTTCACGGAATCAGGGTGCTGGGGCACAAGAGGGGATGTCTCTGTACTGATTTCTACTGAACTATTTTGGTGTACTAATAAGAGTGTAATTAAGAACTTCCTTGCTGCTTTGTATATGCAAAAATCATGGGACACAAAATTAAGGGTTTCTTGGAAAGGTCTGTCTTTTGCTGTTAATTTGTTTCTTTGTAACATTTTGCAGTGTTAACTATTTAAAGAGATTTTGTGTGTTTAGATGTTGATAGCTTGAGGTTTGACTCATCAACCCCTCTTCCTTCCAGCAAAAGTAATGACTAATTAACATTCATCTGCCATGCTGTAAAGTTGATTGAGATGGTGGATGATATTTTAGCTGATTGTCATGCAGTGGAAATGACAGAAATAGCAATATCTGGGGCTAACTGGAATTTGCAAATGGGGTTTCTTCCAAGGCTGGCAAATCTTGTCTAGATCAGGCCTAGGGAGAAATGCAATAACATATTTCACAGAAGATAAGATTATGCTGCAGGAGAGGAGATATAAACAGGTGGTCTTGGCAATTGCTAGATTTTAAATCTAAGCCTGCATAGCTCTCAAAGACTCAGATAAAATTTTCTTCACAAATAAAAGTAATTGCTTAAATGAATTAATGCAAGTACAAGTCATTTTCTTACCAAAGCTGCTAAAATAACAGAAATATAGGTAGGTGTTACTTTTTTTAATTGGGTTTTGTGACTGAGTAATATGATTAAAATATTAAATTTCCAGCATCTACGAATGTTTTCTGGCTATTTCTGTCTAAGCACCTGATATATGTGAGTAATGTGGAATATTTCTTATGGGGGTCCTGGTGAAAAACAGGCTGTCCATAAACCAGCAGTGCCCTTGTGGCCAAGAAGGCCAATGGTATCCTGGGATGCATTAGGAACAGCATTGCCCGCAGGTTAAAGGAGGTGATTCCATCCCTCTGGTCCCTGGTGAAGCCTCAGCTGCAGTGCTGTGTCCAGTTCTGGGCTCCCTAACAAAAGAGAGACATGGAGGCTCTGGAGCAGGTCCAGAAAAGGGTTGCAGTGATTGGAATACTGGATTATCTCTCGTATGAGGAAAGACTGAGAGAGTTGTGCCTGCTTAGCCTGGAGAGGAGAAGATTGATTTTTATCAATGATAAGATTTTCTTTATCAATGTGTGCCGGTGTCTGCAGGCTGGGCGTCAAGAAGAGGGATCCAGGCTCTTCTCAGTGGTGCCAAGCAACAGCAGGACATGCAATGGGCAGAAACTGGAACGCAGGATGTTCCACCTGAATATGAGGAAGAACTTCATTACAGTGCGTATGGCTGAGCACTGAAACAGGTTGCTTGGAGAGGTGGTGGGATCTCATTCCCTGGAGATATTCAGAAGCCATATGGACACAATCCTGAGTAATGTGCTGTAGGGGACCCTGCCTAAAAAGGGAGGTTGAAGCAGATAACCTCCAGTGGTCTCTTCCAACGCTAACCCTTCTGTGATTCTGTGAATCTGTGATTAATGAAAAACATCTAGATTTAAATCTATTTGTGTGACAGGCTATGAGATTTTCACCTATTTGAGAAGTACATTTTTTCTAAACATATTTCCCTACAACTTGGCAACATATTTGTCTCTATGACATGCTGTGCCGCCTGTTTGGAATTGGGCCATTGTACTGAGCCTGCCCTGTCTAGTCCAGTGCTTTTAGACTACTTATCCCTTTTGTTATCCTTGATAATTTCAGTACAATTTACAGTGGAACAGAACTACACAAATTTTTTTTGTTATTAAAAATTTCTTCAGAAATGTAATCCCGAGTCCTCTGAAACTGTTTGTGTTAGCAAGTGTTCTACACATACTTTGGTCCAAAGAATAGCGGAAGATAAGAAAAAGTCAAAGTGCTTCTGCTGTTTATTTTGACATAAGATTTTCTCTTCTAAAGTGTGTGTGTGTGTGTGTGTGTGTGTGTGTGTGTGTAGAATCATAGAATCATAGAATATTCTGAGTTGGAAGGGACTCACAAGGATTATCAAAGTCCAAAGGACTATCCCAAGAATCACACCATGTACCTGAGAGCATTGTCCAAACATTTCTTCAACTCTAACAGGCTTACTGCTGTGAGTTGTAGACAGCTCAAATGTAAAGAAATGCTCATCAGGGTAAACATTTCTATTGTCCACCAGTTTGGATACACTGTTAGTTGAGTTATTTTCAGATAGCTTGACTCATATGTATATTAAAATAATATTGACAGAAAATATGCTGAAAATAGAGTCTGCTTTAAAAAGCACCATAAACACAACTGAACTTGTCTGGCTTATCCATATAGATGGAGCCTTATAAACCTGTGAAGAACGACAAATATCTTTTTCCCCTCTAGTATAAATTCTAGTATGTCTGAAAGTTCTGTATCATTACCTTGCATCTCCCCTCTTGGCAAGGGGACAACATTGGTTTCAGGAAATGACAGAATGTTTAGAGAGAGGGAGAGAGAAAATGAAATTTAGTCATCTCATTTCCATACATCCTTTGAAACTCTCAGACCAAATATCCAAGAGATATTTATAATATTCTTGGAATGCTCTTAATACTTTCGTCAGAGCAGTAGTACTCTTAGAACAAGATTTGTTCATCACAGCTGCTTTCTGCTGTACTGGTACTAAATTATAATTAAAGAATCAAGAAGTAGATCACCACTTTTCAGTACACTTTTCAGGATATCGTTCTTTATTGCTTTCTTTTTGGTAAATTTCAAATTCATCAACACTGTGTGGTGACCATCTTGGTGTTCCCTGTATCACTGTAGCTTAGGCCTTGTTGCATCATTTTAGATATGATCAGAGAGGCAGGGGTGTAAAGCATTATTCTGAAGTATTCCCCATGTTACTAAGTTACTAAGTATTCTCTATTGAATTCTATAATATGTTTGTGTATTTTATATATGCATATGCATTATGACAAACTGTGTTTGGAAATGCCAAGAAATGTCACTAGTGTTAGCTTGTTAGCCATGACATGTTAACTTTCTGTCCAAAACGATACTGACAAGTCAAGAGCTTCTCTAATTCAGGATATGCCAGCTAGATGGATTTGTGCCTGTTACCTCTCTCAATAGGAAGCCTGGAGGGATGGGGGTGAAATTAATGCCAGGGCATGTGGTATTTAAAAGCAGCATAGTTATTCTATCACCCCATCAACTGACAGTGAAATCTATGAATTATTTGCAGCCTTTATGAATATCCACTTGAAATATCTCTGGAGGTTTCTACCATAAGGCTGCCTATTACTCTTGTTTAGTTCCTAAGACATCAATTAAGCTTGATAAAGCAGAAAAAATGAATGTCACATTTGGTATACTTCTGGCTGACTGCATTGATTTTTGGCTTCTGAATACATTCAATTACGTGGTGTAATTCAAGCTTGTCGTGATTGTAATTTTGTTGGATCTCCTCCTCCAATAACTTCTCCATTTTCTAATTTCCCATGGGAGATAAAAGGTCACTCTAAAAGCTACATTTTAAAAATAGTTGGGCATTAGATTTGTTAAAAACACTTAGTAAAACTAATGAGTTTAGTAAATGCTCTTACACGCAGTTGTCAAAAATCTGTAATGTTAGAAACAGCAGGTCTCCAAGACACCTTCACTGCTGGAGAACGTTGTGGCTTTAAACAGCAATCTGTCATCATTTTATGGAAATCCAGGCTTGGAATTAATGATGTTCAAGGTTTTATTCTCTTTTCTTGATGTGCGCATATGGCTTTATGTATATTCTGCTGATATTCAAGGTTTTTCCTACATGACCATTTTCCAACTGCCTCTTACATTACAAATCATTTCAGATACTACATATGAAAGATGAAGCAAGAAATGAAGCATAATTATTTAACTTAAGGTACTATCATTCACTTTATTACTCTAGTGATACTATCTTTGACATGGAAACACTGACATGACTCTTAAGTTTTAATGAGCGATTTCTTGAATCTAGGGGAAACTGATACAGTTCCTATATCTTATTTGGCTCTACAGGCCAATGTCTTCAAAACAGTCTTTTTCTCTGCTTGTCAACTAAGATAGGAAAATGATGTTTCCTGTCAAATTAATAACATCATGAATAGGCAGTGAAATAAGGATATATTTTCTTCTGAAAAAAACCAGAAGTTTCATTTGCAGTTAAAAACATGACTAAACATTATTTTTTCTTCTTTTATATTAATGCTGGTGATTGTTGCCCAGAGAGAAAAAGTATAGGCAAGGATTCAGTGATGTTTTTTCTTTCCAGGAAGAGCAATTGACATAATAATATTGTACATTTGACAAAAAAAATCCATATTCATAATTCTGTTTGGGTTTGTTTGTTTGTTCTCACTCTGTTTAACATTTTAGGGAATATGAGGTTCAGGGGCATGGTACTGAATATTCTATATCTGGGTTTTTTTTCTCTTTGTTGAAAAAAATGAACAAAAAAAAAGAAAAATCAATCTCATTCAGTTGGACTAACTTCTTTATTCCTTAAAATCCTTGTGTCGTGTTAACATTTATTAAGTAAATATACAAACAAGATAATATTTTGCTACACTACAGACTTCAGTTTACTTTACTAAGCCACATTGAACTATTTGATAAACTGTGTTGAAAATAAAGAACATTGAAAGAAATACAACTGATTTCAGGGAAAAGAAAAAAACACAACAAACCCCAAAGTAGACTAATATAGTTGTTTGAACCTGGAAAATTATGTTTAATGCCAATCCAATGCAAAAATTGATATTAACATATCGATTATATGTTGATATATAATCCATGTTCTCAGCTGTCTTTTGGCTATAACCAAGTGGAATGTCTTCCTCCAAGGCTCATCAATCGCCTCCTCATTTTCATGTAAGGAAAGATTTCAGAGTTACCGATGACTGAAGATTTATGTTGGGCAGGAGTGAAAAGGGGAAGCACGGAGTTTTTAAGTAGCCAGCTGGCTAGAGTGATAAGTTTCTCCTTTGCCAGAGAATTCCCTCCTCTGTTAGAAAATGGAGCTGTGAGCTTTCTCTGGAAGTTGAACAGCTTAACCTCATCATCCGGTGAAAGACCTGGATGCCAAACCTTGCCTGAGAGAGAGGAACAGATACAGACAAGGTGACAGCAGGAGGAAATGCTTCCACCAGAGGGGGGCTGTGCTGGTTAGGACGGGGCATTCCAGAAAAGATGTCTTTTAAGGGATTTATGAAAACTGTGAGTGGCATGAGAAAGGTGAATGTGGATCAGTTTTTATGTCATTTTTCAATATATTGGCAGTTGAAAATTGTCAAAGAAGGTGATTATTTATGCTATGGAATTTGATGCTGTAGAGGACAGGACACATTTCATTCACTGTCAGCCACTGCCAAAGGTAGAAAATCATAATGGATTCATAGAACTGTAGAATATACTGAGGCGGAAGGGACTCATCAGAATTGTTGAGTCCAGCACCTGCTTTGAGTTTCAGGGGCAGGTTTACTGCCTCTAAAATACAAGGAAAGTGTGAACATCTCAGTTTGCTGAATATGCACACATTGCTTTTGTACAGGTTGCATAAAAGGTTGCGTAGTAAAGAAGACAATGAAGCTGACCAGGTGATGCTCATACACTTCTTAACTACCATATTATTTGGTTTAGTGGCAGTACATAGTTTTTGAAAGCTGTTTGTGCCTTAGGAGAGCCCTAGACAACAGGAAATCTACAGGTGAAAAGGCCTTACAAACACTGTGCCTGCTCAGGTAAGTCTCCCACTTTAAATCCTGTAATGCCTTGCAGTAATGTTACATGACTGACTTCAGTTAATGGGGCTATTTCTTAGGAAGGTCTTTACAGCCAATTTTGAACACTAATTGAGTTAGGACAACTTCTTCTGGGTTCATTTGTAGTATGCTCCTTGGGGTTATCCCTTCAGCCACAGCTCCCTCACAACAGATTGTCGAGTGCAGCGGATTATGTAATAGCAAATCACCCATGTTCTTGGGTTGTGTTGTCTGCCCTTGTTTCATTAAAATAAATCTTGATTAATAGGGCTATTTTAATGAAAAGTATTTAGATAGCATGGAATACATTTGCTTAAGAGGCTTTGATGATGTAGGGTGAGCCTAATGAAAACCATATTAGTCTTAGCAGAGCAGTACAGGAGACACTTCAATGCAAGTATTTTGTTCCTTATTGTGGGTTTGTGGGAAAAATCTTACGGGATTATCTGGCAGACAAAAAATGTTAATCTTTTAATTTTAAGGTGTAATAATTAAATTAAAGTAAATTACTGTTATTGAATCCAACAAGTTCCTTATCCAGGGAACTTAATATAATCCAAGAATAGCATGCAAAAGGGGAAGTTTATTCCCCCTTATATTATTTCTTGAACTAAGGCATCTTTTAAAATTGGTCTGCAATGGGTTTTAAAGAAAAAAGGAATGCTTTTTCATAGAAGACACAATTGTATAATGAAGCTCATTGCTACAATATATTTTGGATACCAAAAGTACAAATTGGAATAAATAAAGGCAGTTCAAGAGAAATAACTTTGTCTGTTTGAGGTTGTTAAATATTGTGATCCAGCTGCAATCACAAATTGCAGAAAGTAAAACTGTCTTGCAGGGAAGAGTAATTTTATCATTTTCCTCTTTCTTCTTACCTTTCTTCCTTTAGCACTGCTGAAGGTTTCCATCATAGACAAAATAATAAATTAATTTTGTGGCTGACTCGATGATAATATTTTCACCTTTTTATTCAAGAATTAATCCCTCATAATCATAATACTGGAGTACCACATGGCTCTATTCTATTTCTTCCATTGACTGACAAACAGCTCTGGGAAAGAATTCAAGGAGGCCTTTCATGACTGATAGTGCTTCTGCTGTGGGGTGATTTTCTCTGCTCCTCCTCTCCCTGTCCCTGATCCCACATGATCTTGTAGGATCTCCTGAACCAGCTCCCTGGAGCTTGCATGGCCACATTGTCATTCAGGTCACCTCACACATTTGACTCAAAAAAAATTTTCTTCCTACCCCTCAGATTAATTTTCTGAAAAGCTACTGAGTTGATCTGATTTGCAGTACAGTGATGGAAACTTCAGGGCTGATGAAAATGGTAATGTGGGCAGAGGGTCAATCTTTTCACAGACTGTCAATCTTTAAATCATATTTCCCTTTAAAATATATATTTACGACAACATTTTTTTTATTGTCCCTGTTCTTTTAAGTGCCATCTAAGAAAGAAATACCTCTTATATTGGAACTCTTAGTTGTGTGTGTTCTGACTGGAGTCTTGTCTTCAGAAGTAGATTTTACAGTTCTGTCAACAGGTTTTTTAGCTCTAGATGGAGTTTTCATTTCTTGTGACTAAATTTTTATATACAGTTTCTAAATCTGGACTCTGAAGTACACTTCAAAGTAGTGTCTTCAAGAGAATGTCTGCAATCAGCACATCTCACATGTTAGTATTCAGTTTGTGAATCTGATATGATGGTATTGTCAATAAAAGGTAAACTGTCTATTGCAGCTAATCATGTTGTTTCCTCTGATTCTTTGAATATTCTCAATTTCAACATTTGGTTGTCTTTTCCTTTAATGACTTGACAATACTCACAGTGTATCAGTTCCATTTCCAAAGTAATATTATAAAATGCATTTTTTTTTCTAAAATTATATTATAAATGAGTTACTCTTTACTGTAGATAGAAAAAGCAAAAGGTGGAGTTCAGTGCATTTACTTCTGCCTGAAATTTTCTCTAATATAGTTTTTTCTGTCATTGTTTCTGATTGTGTACTTCTGTCCATTTTGAAAAGGATAACCATTTCCCTTGCTTTCAGGTTGGTCGTTTGCTTCTTTTCTGACAAAATTCAGTACACCTCAGTAAAATGAGGTGTTCCATCATTTTGTCACCATTCTCCTGTATGGTGTGTGTACAGAGTTGGTAATTTCAAACTCTGTGAAATCATCTAAGGCACTTTTTCACCTTGGGTCCCTATCTTGACTTTCTTGGAGCAGCTTGGTCAGCAGCCTGTGCATCCTTAGTGACACATCGGTCAGGTTGCTCTCTGGGCTCTGGACGCTACTCTGGCATGTGGAGCAACTGCTTGAGCACATGAAAGATCATGTAGGTTAGACAGAAGACTTTTCATACTGCAAAAGCATCTGAAGTCCAAGTAGGATATACTAGATAATCTCTAACGACACTGTACACATATTTGGAGTAAATTATATTTTTTTCTGCATCATCCTCCCTTTCCCCACACATCATATACTTTCAGATATGCTTGTGTCTCATCCTGTTAGCTCAGTAATTTTTGCACATATCATATGGTTGCAAGAACAAACACTTATAGATGGAAGCAAGCAGAGGAAAGAACCTGGAATGAAGGAAGGAAGGGACAGCAGTCAGAAGTGTTTGCTTATCCTCCTTTCCCTTGGAATGTGTTCTGTCTTGCCTTTGAGTGGTGCTTACTGGAAGGACTGGAGTTTTAATGCTCTGATTTTCTGGCAGCTGGGTGGCTACCCAGGACACATGGGAAACTGAAATTATTTGTCCATCTAGCCATAAGTGATTTGCCTGAGGTTATTTGAGAACACTATGGATGGGAGTTGAAGCATGCATGACCTAATCTAGTGCTCTAACCACTTGTTTGTTCTTCCTCTGCACATATGTGCTGAAATTATGTTTATAAAAAATGTTCATTATTGTCAAAGAACTGCTCAACACATGGATCTAAGTAACATCTTTGTGGGGTAACTTGAAGTTTAACCTCCTTCCTTTATAAATTCAAATATAAATTCATGTTGTTTAATCAACACTTTCCAAGACTACATGAATACCAAATGTACAGACTGTGTACCTTCTTGATTGCCGTGATATTTTTAAAATTCCTATAAATAATTATGTTAATTAAGTCATCCAGTGCCAGCCTCTTATCAGAAAGCCTGAACATAACTGAATAATTGCCTGGCGGGCATACATAAACCAATTCAGGGTGACAAAATGATTTTAATATTATATGTGATGTCCACATATCATTCACCACCCAGTGGGTGCAGTACATGGTTACAGTCTCCAATAATGCAAAGTCTGTATACCTGTCCATAGGGATTTAGGAATTAAGAACAATGCCTCTGAAATATGTGGTACAAAGAAAAACATGGCAGTTTTGTTGCACAGTTGGACATTTATAATACATTTACCATTTATAAGACAACAACAACAAAAACATATTAATCTGTTTATTTCATTATGCAGTGCCGTTCTGATAATGGGATACAGCTGACAAGAGACACTATTTTCTCCATCTGTTCGTCTATCAACCTTTCCTTGGCATGAAACACGAAGACTTTTTTCCTTATATAGCACCAAAAATACAAATATAAATCTGATTTGTATTTACATTTATCGTAAAATATGATACAGATTTGGCCTTTGATGTATGGAAACAACATTATGCATAATAACTGTTAGTTACCCATAGTACATAGACAATAATTAATACTTCTGTTTCTGTTACTCTTTCACTGTTCTCACCTGTTTTAGAAGTATGGACTTTATGCGGTTTCTGTTTTTGAGTGCAGAGAAACTAATAAGAAAGGAAAACCAGCAACTTGCTCTCCATGTCAGTAGGAGTTTGTTTCGTTGAGCCTGCTGCTTTGTGAAGGGTGAATAATTCTGGCTGAGAATCAGAGTTGAGGGAGCTGTTATTTTCCGTGTGCCAGCAGGTGAAAAATGTAACGGATGATTGCATCCAAGAACATAACAAGAACTCTGGAGATAGGGGTTCAAGTCACTTACTTTTGCTCACTATCAGCTCTCCATTTGTATGAAAGAAGAAGCAACGTTTTCCTTTCTCATACTGCCACAGTTAATGTGATGTTATGAATGAGTCACACAAAGGCAGCAGTGAGTACTGCAGTAGGATAGGTATTCGTAAATGCAGGTGGCCTGAGAGAATCTTATTAAAAATTCCTTTCCTGTCCTGCTTTTCTTGCCAGTCTTCGAGGGTGTGTGAGTAAGAGGCACTGAATTATTGAAAATGTGAATCAAGTGCACCCATGACAGTGAGAGTTGCTGGTGCCTGACATTCTGAAACTGCTCTCCTACCATGTCCAGTTTAATGACTTTCTTAAAGCTGTAGTCAGGTGCTCTAGATGGGGAATGAGGAGGAACCACCTTGTTAGTACTTCCTAAACAGAGGATTCCTTGTGAGAAAGGTCTCCAGGTTTTACAATTTTGTTCTGATTTAACAACTGACTCCAAGTCCTATTCAGTTAGGACTGAACATTTTTACAAAATAAACATGTCTGCTTTAAAACAGATTTTTCAGTTTTTTCTGGACAAACTTCAGTAACTTATTGCATTGTAAGAAAAATAAGTCACAAATAAGTAAATAAGACAATAAAAAAACCCTTTTGTCAATATATCATACTACTTTCACTTCAAGATTACAAAGAAAAGGACAAAAAGCATTTACGGTCTGAAATTTTCTTGTCCTTATTTTTTTGAAGAACGTATCTTGCACAATGGAGGAATGCATTCTGAAAGTATCCATTTTGGCAAAGATTTCTGCTCTAGACATGCAGCTGGGCATAAGCTCCCAAGGAGGAATTTTTTTTTAAACTTCTTAATGATGTGGGGAAAGGATGAGTTACAGCAGGATTGCTATAGAAAATCTGGTAGTATTATTTTATATTAATTTTCCCCAAGTAGAGTCTTCATTGCCTCTGACAATGAGAAATCTCCCGTTTTTAACTCAACCCATGAGCTTTCTGTTCTTATTTGTCTGAAAAGCAGGTGTGAGTGAGCAGCTGTGTGGCATTTGACTCTTAGCATATGATAGCACACTCCAGGACTGAACAAGATTTCTTTGGCCCAGCACTGGTTATCAATTCACTAAATGGATAGTACAGTGAAACAAAGTCCCTATTAGGAAGGAGGTCAGACTTGATGTTAAAATGATCCCCTTGGCTTTAAGTTTTGGAACATGAAACCTATTAAAACTTTTTGCACAGCCAGAAAGGAAGACAAAGTTTGACCTGTGAACTCGACTATATCAAAGTTTTATAAGATTAGAGCTGTTTATGGTTTAGTAAGAAACTTGTTTAACTTGGCAATTTTGTGCAGATTCACTGAAGCAGTTGCCCTTGCCGTGAATGAAAAAAGCTAAGTGGTTTAAAGGGTCAGTCTTAATGAGGAGATAAGTATGTAGAAAACCAGCTTGAGAGTGGACTTTCTGCTCTTTATTTGTACACTGATTAGGAAAATGGGAATCTGACCCATGACTGATGGTTTGACTCCTTTTGCAGTGCCAGTTACCAGTTCTGTAAGCATTGATCTGATGGAGTCTGATTTATTATGGATTTATATCTCTTGGTTAATTGTGTGCTTCAGTGGAAGCTATGCCTGTGATCAGAACACCAATAAGGTTTTTGTCACAGAACCTCTGGCATCTAATTTTAGTCTTTCTCTGTAGAAATCATTTTGTGACAACTACTGAGAGTCATAAGGTCTTTCTAACATCAGCTGCCTATTTTTCACTAAGATCTTATATACTTTAAATTGTCTTTATATTTCACCTGCTCTGTCATGTCTGGCTGAAATCAGACAAGGTGTTCAGAAGTTATTAGAGAAACACTTTTTCTTTCTCATATACATGCACAGACTCAGAGACTGAGCTGAATAAGTTATAGCTTTTTTTGGAAACTAGGCTAATAAATAGCAACAGTGAAAGATTGCCTCATTCAGTGTTTTTGGAGTCTGCAGTGAATGCAAAGTGTACTCTCAAAGTATACAAAGGAATATAAATTTTTTAAAAAACACCTAGGCATGCATAGCACCACAATGGAAACTATTTCACCACAGATCCTCATAGCTCTTGAGCAGGACCAAGGAATTTCTCAGAGTTTTGGGTCAGTATGGGAAGAGAAGCAAATATCGAGGGTTGCTGATGGCTCACTCCCTCTGGGTATTGGTCAGAACAGTGCAGATATGGTCTTGAATATCCTCAGTACTCTAGGAGCAAGTGGGTGAACAAGAAGGAGAAATTGTATGTGTGGAGGGAAGGAGGAGTGCAGATCTCACAAAACACAGAAGAGGAGGGAAATCCTGCAACAAAAATTCTGATAATTAACTATGCTGGGTGTCTATACGTATGAAAATATCCTGACATTTCTAGACCATGAGGAAGCTGTGGACTCTAGAATAAGGGTAATACACCCTGTGATGTAAGTTGGCCAGACTTGGAATGGTGGGAAGTTCACATCACTGTAGTTTAACTTACTTAAAGCTTCAGTGCCTGACTCTGATATAATGGAATAACCAAGTGCTCTAATATGGTTTCCCAGGAGAGAATAAGTAAAAAAAACCCCAAAAACAAAAACAAAAAAACACAAAAAAACAAAAAAAACCAACCAACCAACCAACCAACCAACCAACCAAACAAACAAAAAACCAAAACAAAACACAAAACAAAACAACAACAACAACAACAACAAACCCCAAACAAACCCACAAAAAAAAAAGAACAAAAAAAACCAAAACCAAAACCAAACCCAAACCAAACCAATAAAGGGGAAAAAAATCTTCATATTTAACCATGAACCAGACTTGTTTTATGTAATAACCATACAGCATAATGGTACAGATTTGACCCCTTCATTTTTTGTTTTTTGATACACTATGTAAAAGAATGATCATTTTGAGAAGAGAGATTTTTTTACCATTATTCAGATTGTTACAGAAATGTAGACACAAACAAGGCAGCGCTGCAAATTAACCAGATGTCTCTAGAAAAGTCAGTAAAACACGTTTCAAATTGGAGTGACAAACATGGGTTAAGCACCAGAAATCATTAACACTTTAAAGCAGGAAGAAATTTACACAGGAGTTGTACCCATATGGTTTTCAATTTTGCTTTAAGATTAAGATGTTTTAAAGGAATACTTTGGAATGTGATTTTTTTTTTTTCTTATACAAACAGATTTTTTCCTTTCAGATGCTCGACCCAGGCAGAGTTCTATGTAACCATTTGTTCTACATCAAACTAAATGTAACATGCTACCAAATATAACGAGGCAGCAGGTGGAAGCTAAAGGAAAATCATGTACAGAACAGATACTTATTAAACATCTGCTGTTCAGGATCTGAGATGAAATAACCTTGCAATAAAGGAAATTGAATCCATGTAATGTTTAGAACAAGCTGTATGAGGGTCCTGTTTCCAAATGTGTTAATGACTTCATGCTTGTATTCCCCAAGAACATGTTCTGGAGAGACTGTGGCCTATAGGAAGAAACAAACAAACGAATATTTTTTTAACCTCAATTGCAACATAAAATAAAATCTTGTTTTACCAGACATTATATAACCCTGTCTTGAAAAGTGAACTTCAAAGGTTTGAAAATCTCTAAAATGTCATTTATTTCTGACACAAACACATGAACACAAGCTTAATTGTAGTGACTTTTCAGGCTTCCTATCTACAATGGAGCTATTCTGGAATCAACAAATATCTTCATTGACTAGGTTTAAGCTCAAAAATATCAGTATTGAAGAAAAATGCATTTTAATATATCACAACAGTGATTCTACAACAGCAAGATCATGCAAATTTAGTGAAGAAGATAATCATAGTTCAGTTTGTTTCTTTTGATGTAAAAGTAGGTAAGACCTGACTCCTAAAACACTCTTTAGTTAACACATTGTAAAATATGCAATGTTGTTAGCTATAATATTGCAGAAAATTTGCAATAACTGCAGTAAATTAATAACCCATTGCATAGATTTTTTAACTCTAAATATAGAAAGCTAATAGTAGGAAAAGGTTCCATGGTATGATGATGAAAAACCTATAGTCTAGGATCTATCTATATTCTACCTATATATTCTGCTTATATTCAAAAATTAAGTGACACTTTCTGTCCTTTTTCATGAATAATCTTCTTTCTCTAGTTTGCAATTTGGTAGCTAAAATAGCAGATGGTCTTGCGTTTCTTTCCCTGAATATACTTAGGACTCTGGCTCTTAGGAAAATCTCCATATTTTCTGGATCGTCCAAAGTAAGAGTTATTTCAAAAAATAATTCAATGTCCTATAAGTGTGGAAAGGTTACTGTAGACCCTGATTGACGAATTCAGCTAGGAAAGTAGTTTACTATTAGTACCAAATGTTTTTTTTATGATTCTTTGTTAAAAAAAAAGAAAAAAAAATCTTGTCACTTTTTTTTTTTTTTCTGGAAAGAACCTTGCAGTTCAACAAGTCAAGTTCTCGCTATTATAGGCTTATGCCACAGGGAGAAAATGCTCACTTCACAGAGTTTAAACCAAATTGGGATTGAAGTGGTTTATGGATTTATCCATGACACATAATTAACTGGCAATCAGTGACCTGTGCATTCAGGATTAATATCAGCCATACAACAGATTAACCACAGCAATAGAAACTTAGAGAATGCTAATTTATAACTACAAGTTTCTGACCCCCCTCCCCATATACATGTAATCAAAAAAGGGGCTATTCTAAATCTATTGACCCCTCCGTGTGCCATGTGGTTTAGACACAGGTGCCCATGGATGCACAAATCCTCACTTTCCCCCTGGAAAACAGCACGTATATTCCCTGCTCACTTCTCCTTGCAGAGGGAAGATGAGTGTTCTCCAGCCCCACACACCTCCATGCCAACTCCACAGCTGGTGAATGAGCCCTTCAGGGCACTCCCCTACCCTATTCCCTGAAAGTGGTCCACAAGCTCCCTCATGGTGGGGGGCTGGCCCTGGCACCCCTCATGGAGATGTTGAACCTCTCCAGCCTTCTCCTAGCAAGGAGAAAAGGAATCACTGTGTTTATGCTGTTCTGCTCTCTGCTCTGTCTCCCCCCTGCTAAAAATCTTCTATGCCTTTTTTTCAAGCTTACACATAACTATAAACATCATCTAATCAAAGTCTGTTGTTAAAAATGGGGAAGGTTATTGCATGTACAGCAAATCCTCTTGAAATTACTTCACTGGATTTCATCTTATCATATGGAACTTCCTCTACCTTAATTTCCACCTTCAGCATATTCATTGCACATTTCAGTTATGTTGTTCTTATATCAATATTTTTTTCTACTTTCATTAACGAATGCTTTTTTGGCAAAAATTCTATCTATCCACCAAAGAGTAAAGTTGAAAGAATTAGATACTTAACAAGAGTAATTTTATTTGAATAAGGTGTTTCAACTGACTTCTAAACTCAGGTTGAAAATACTGCTTTACAGGAAAAAAAGCAAACAAAATCTTCATAGTTTCTTTTTGTAACAACAAATGTCAAATTGCAGAATTTTCAGTGAAATCAGTGGTTGTTGCTTTTCTTTCTTGGACTGGAGTTCCAAATAAGCAGTAAAAGTGGACTTCATCTCCAGACAGGCATCTATATTTATGTGTCTAAATGCAGGTATACACAAATGGTAATTTTCAAGGCTCCTGATACTGTCAGTGGAAACCTGAACAAATCAGTCAATGAAGTCATGTAGACAACAACTCATTCTGAAAAGTGATTTAAAGGTTAATTCAAGTGCGCCACAGAGTTATCTAGTCTCTATCTCTGCCTTTCGAAATGTCTTATGGTATCTGTGAAATTCACAAGAATTTCTGGAAGATACTTTTTGATAACCAGTGCTTATTTATGTTGGTAGATGGGGACATGGTGGAGTATAGTAAATGAGTTTCTCTTTCAATGAACTGAATAAATAACTGGGTTAGACCTTCCTACACATAAACATGTATACCTGGGTGTCTCAGTTTGCAGCAGATGCCCAGCTGTAACTTTAGTTATTGTGGAGATGTGATTCAGACAAACTGCAGATGTAGTCTCACTAGATAGAAATGTATGAAATAATGAAATATGAAAGACCACATAGTTTCTGAAAGGGAAGAGGGATTTAAAAAAAGAGTGAAGTCAGATCAGACTCAGAAAAAAAGAAATAAAATTCTGCTTAGAAGTTTAAATTAATAGAAAACCAAATCATGTAAAAATTCCCTATTTGATTTATTTCACACTGAAATATATTTTTATTTTTATCAAAGCTCAATGGAAATCAAAAGCATTTAATTTTCAAAGAAACATTTCGGGTAGATCCGGAACAAATTTCTTTTGGTGTTATTTTCTTTAGTCTTCTCACTGAAACAGATGCTTCATTGCTTTTACAGTTCAATGGCTCAGCAATGTATTCATTGATTTCTGTGGGCACAAACTCAGCTCCCTTAATGATAATGAGGATCTTGCTGTTCACTCATTCCCAGAAGATAGAGCCCATGAGTTTGTTCCTAGTGTCACCCTGTTCTGTGTGGTATGTTTACAATTTAATGAAAATCCAGAAAGTCCTAAATCTGCTTACTCACTAGTTCTCAGGAGAAGAAGAAAGTCAAAAGAGGAAACTGAAATTTTGAGAAAGCCTTAAACAAAGCTGGATTGACTATCTGAGAGTAAATTATGTTAATAGTCCCATAGAATGTGTGCCAGGATACCACTTTCTTTTTTTTCCACCTCTTTGCCAATAAGAATATCCCTTTGAACATTATTGTTCTAGATGGGTACAGAAAACAAGGAAAAAAAATCATGTAAAATAAGCAGGCTTTTAAGAGATCCTGGATGTGTTACTTATTCTTTGGATTTTCTTGTGTATAGGACAGATACCCCAGTGGTTTTCATCTCTCTCATTCAGCGGGCTGAGCTTCTTGTGCAGAAAATTCTCAGTCCTCAATTAGGCACTAGCTTGGAAAGACAGAAAAATGTGCAGCTTTTGGTTTTGGGATTCAGTGTTCAGAAGCAAGCGTTATCAGCATTTGGCCACAATTAATTCAGAGATCAGAGAACGATCACCATCTGGGAGGTTTTATCTCACCAGTTTTTCATGATACTCATAGAAACAAAGGTGTCTAGGCATGTTTCCTCATATGTTAGATTTTGGTAGAAAACCCAGTTCAGCTCTATTTACTGTTTTGTATTCTGGGTATTACAAGACATGGAGGTTTAGGGACAATTGTTTATTGGAGTCTGCCTATGAGACTAGTCTTTGACAAAACCAACAAATCTCATTCTTATCAGGACTTTGAAACAAACAGCTGATGATCCCTAAAACACAATTTGATCCCTAATGAAAGACAAAAATTCTCAGAAAGTCCTTCTTTCCCACAGTTCATTTGGTTTATGAAAATATTTTTCTCTGTAAATGTCTCAGCTCTAATGTACCTCCTGCTTTGTTCTTCACAGAATAACGGAATGGATAAGGTTATAATGGAGCACAATGGGTCATCTGGTCTAACCTCCTTGCCCAAACAGGGTCATCCCAGAGAAAATGGCACTGGGTTGTGTCTAGACAGTTCTTGATACCTCCAGTGAGGGACAATCCGCAATCTCTCTGGGCAATCTGTCCCAGTGCTCTGTCACCTGCACAGTAAAGAAGTTCTTCCTCATATTCAGGTGGAAACACCAGTACATCATTTTTTGACTGTTGCCTCTTATTGTTTGGCATTACCAAGAAAAGCCTGGGTCCATCTTTTTGACACCCTCCCTTCAGATACAGGTGGTCC
The DNA here is from genome assembly GCA_036630365.1 of Acanthiza pusilla. NCBI lineage: Eukaryota > Metazoa > Chordata > Aves > Passeriformes > Acanthizidae > Acanthiza > Acanthiza pusilla. The sequence continues at coordinate 34,507,758 of JAXCHO010000036.1, read as the reverse complement.
ACCATGGCCTGCAGTCATTGGCCGACTCTTGAGTAATACAAAACAGAACATGACCCTCTTAAAGAGAATATACATAGGTAGATAGCCAGATAACAGGTAAATTATAAAGGAAAGATAAAGTACCCCCAATGAAGAAAGTTATGTCAAGTATTTAAACTTTTAATCTCTTTGTTTTTATCATTATGAGCATCCTCTGATACACCTTTTGTATACATGGGCTCTATACAGGCAGCCCTTGTCTTCCACAGGGGGAGACTTTCTACCACAACCCTTTTACGTTCTTGCCTGACTTCTAAACACCATAGAGTCTATAAAGTGCTCAGAAACAATTCTGTTGAAAAGTGAAGGAATGCCACATTACAGTCTGTCTGGATTAATAATGGTTTTGCACATGAGGAAATACCTGCTGTATTCAAATGATATAATTATGGGCAAACACATCGACAGAGAGGTGGACATTTCAAAGCTTCAGACACTAATTACCTGTTTTGTTTTGTTCTAAGTAAGTATCTTTTATTTTTGCCTTTCAAACATGTATGCTTACAGACAGATTTCTCAGATGTGTAAAATAAGAATGAATAAATTAATTTGAGAAAGAAGAAACAGCCACAAATGTAAACAAGATATGCCTCTTTGTTTCACATCAGAGTACTTCCTTCTTTTGAGCCTCAATTTCCTGCTGTTTTTCTGTTGATGCATACTTATCCTGAGGACAAGATATTTCATGAGATGCAACTATGATCTGAGTAAGGGGTTATGCAGCTGTGTGGCTGCATAAACACTTTGCTAGATGATATTATTATGGCAAAGTTTTTCTAAATCCCCTTGGAAGTCCTAACCTCTGCTGATGGATTGAAGACACAAACCAATTTTGGAATAAATTTCTACGCTTCCCAATGCCACGTGACTTCTTTGAGTTAGAAGAGTGTTGTTCTTCTCTAATGATCAGTCCAAATTTCAATTTACCCAATAAATTTACATTTCCCTTTGATGGTGGACATCAAATAACCTTTTCTTTAGCTGTGATCTTTAATAATTTCCAGATCTGTAGTAATGACATGAAGATTCTTTATCCTATTACTGTTGTAGTTTCATCTGCTTACCCTATCAGCTTTGCCCTTTGGATCTTCCAAAATCTTTAGCATATAGCATTGCATGTGACACTTCCAGGAAGTGACTAAAACTACGTACTTATTACTCTTTCCAGAATCATAAAAATTTCTATACTACTTTTAAAAGACACTTAGTTTGGGTTTTTTTTTTTAATGGTAAAAAAATATTAGTTGATTCCTTAACTTTGTTTATCACAACTTTCATAAATCAGCAAGAATATAATAAATGCTAAAGCATCAAATCCAGGCAAGGGAAAAAGAGTAAATAAATTAATGTATTTTTATTTGCTACATTTTCCTTTCGGATTTTTAATGTCTGAGATACCATCTTGACAGAACTTCTGTTTTTTCTAGTTAAGGAATATAAAAATATTAGCATGGGACTCAGTTCAAAAATCACAACCAGAACTCCAATTAGTTACCCCAATATATGTGTCTAGATCCATTTGGGATAGCCTAGATAAGAAGAAGCATCAAACAGCTGGAAGACATGACATAGGTCCTATAAATTTATATTCATTTATGGTTCTGAGACATCTCAAAATTCGAATTTTGTGATGAAACCATCCTTTTGTACTGGGACCTGAATTTTGTGTACAGTCAACAGAGAGTGAAAGCTCTTTGAAGCTCTTCAGACTGGAGCCTTTTGTACTTGATTGAATAGATCCTGGAGGTCTTATGGGTCACATATACGTTTCTGGATAATTTGGCAACTGGACAATATTGAGGCATTGAAACCGTTTCATTGGAAAAAGTTTTCATTAGGCATTCATGGTGTAGACACACTTCCTAGGTTAGGTGTTCTGAAATCTGTAATTATTTTAGTAGTAAAATAAACTATGTATAATTCCAACAATTCGTACTTCATTGATGCCTCATATAGTGAGAGATTTATGGTTAAAATCATGAAAATATATGAAAATTCATCACTTAGTTAAATTCCTTCTTGTTGAGGTTTACGAAGACAGGCTTTAACAGACAATAGAATATTACATTAACAGAATTGATACCCTAATGTAAACATAGATCAAAATATTCTCTGTTAGTGAAGATTTCAGGAAAAAATGAAACGCTGAGAAGGAATAATGCTTTTTCTTTCCTGAATTGTTAAGCATTCTAGGAGGTGCACTGTCTATTTCTTATTACACAATCCATATAATTCTTGAACTAATTTCCAGTTTCAAATATCCACATATTACAGATCATTATATATTCTGTTTATTTTGTGGGTAGATGATTTCTTCTCTTAGCAACAATTTTGTGGAGGGTGCTCTAGCTAAGTTTAGCTAATCATGATGTATGCATGAGCTGAAAATCAGAGAAAAAGTCACCTCAATTATTAGTCTCAGCTGTTTCACATAGACTTTTTGATAATATTTACATAAAGTCAACCATCTTTCCTAGTACTTATTACACTTTTGTTTGAATATCACTCATCTTGAAGATGTTTCCAGAAAGGTAGAAGTTGTGCAGAGTTGGCAGAGTAAAAGAATCCTGTTTTTCTTTTTTCTGCCTGTTTGTCCTGAATTCATATGCCAGAACAATGAATAAATGAATGAAAGCTGTTCATTGTCACCAGGGACCATCTCTCTGTCCATGAAAAGAGAATTTTGGAATCAGACCACCTTTGTTTTGCTTATGAAGAGAAGGAGAAAATATCTGTTGGTAGCTCAACATCTAGAGGAAGAAAATGAAGAAAATGTAACTGGAATTGACAAATCTCCAAAAGGAAAGTTGTAATTTTGGATCAAGTTTAGGCAATATAGAAGCCCGTCTTCAGGGAGAATTAGTTTAACTTTTTTTTAACACAGCTTTGGCTTTTGTATTTTACTTTCTTATGCCCACAACATGAGGATGAGATGCTTATATTCAGGGCACCAGTTCTGGTTTCCTTTCCCCCCCCATATAATATAAAACAAAAGGCCAGAATGTTGAGTGTGTGATTTCTACTGGCCCTTGATACCATGGTTAAAATTCTGACTTTGAGTTTTAAATTTAAAAAATCCACCTTTGACTCACAGCAAATGTGAGTCAGAATGTAAGCTGTATGGGTGAACAGTAGCTTGAGTTGTAATTCAAGACCAAGATCTGAATTAATACCCTAATGTGAACAGAGATCAAGACATTCTCTGTTAGTGAAGATCTCAGGAAAAAATGGAATGCTGAGAAGGAATAGTGCTTTTTCTTTCCTGAATTGTTAGACATTCTAGGAGGTGCATTCCATGTCTGCATGGTTTTTCTTAGCCTCTTTGAGGGGAAAGTGCTGAAAATGGTGAGGAGATGCATTTTCTTTTCTACATTGATGAACAGGAACTAGATAAAGTAGAAAATACTGTTGGTCTTTGTGACAATGCCTCTCTGATCTGAACTTTACCCACCAGTTATCAAGCCACAGCTTGAAATACTTTCAGGAATACTCAAGAAGAGAAAACCCCAGGGAAAAACTGTTTTCCTCATTTAACATTTTTTGCTAGAAATTTTCAGTTTGCAATTTGATTTTGTCACCATCCCTTAGGAAAGTATTCTCTGGAGAAACACATGAGAGATTTAAGCTCCACAGGGATATTTAGGATTAAGCCATACATTCTGACTGACTTAAGCCTACTCCTGAGGTCACTTTTCTTCTCAATGCTATTTAAGTAAAGTTTTAAATATGTTCTTCACAGACTAGAAATAACTGGTTTTTCCAGTTTCCTTAAAAAAATTTTGCTGTGTGCCTATGGCGGTTTAACATCAGCTGGAAGTTAAACTCCAAATAAGCAAATCCACTTCCCCTGCAACCCCTTCTGGTAAAAGAGAGACAAAGGCAGAGACTACAGGTTGAGACAATTTACTGAAAGCAAAATGCAATGGTATAAGCACTGAACAGTAACAACAACAATATTAATAACAAAAGTATACAAAAATGAAGGTGTTTTACCCACAAAAAGGTGTTCACCACCTTGACTTAGGTGACAGCTCAACAATGATGTGAGTGGTATGGAATAGTGACCTAGACATGTCCACATGGTGCTAAAATCCAGCCCCTCTGTGCAGCAGGACAGTGCCTTTCCCTGATTGTAAAATCAACAGCTTCTTACAGCCAGGTACCCACAATTGCTGGTTTAACTTTAGAGTGCAAAATATCAGTAATGTGCTGATGTAAGTCACATTTGCTACATGCTAATGTAGCAAATCAAAATCTAAACTGAAGCATATAGGATGAAAAATGTAGGGTCGTACTTACAACTTTTTGCATGTAAATTAAAATGACAAAATGATGTTTTGTATTGCTTCATTTATTCTAAGCCTTTTTTTTTCTACTGCTCAGGTAACATTGTCAAAGTATTTTGAAGAAAACTAGTTAAATGCTGCTTTCATAGCATGAACAAAAATGAGCATCATGAAATAGTTTCTTTGATATTGTAAGACATTTTAAAAATATTTTATGATTTCAACACTCAGCTGAAATAATTTGCTGTTACCCTTTTGTGCAAAAATTTCAGTGGAGAAATTTTATACAGTCTAAAGACAAAAATATATGTTGACAATGTTAATGAATCTGTCAAATTCTTGGACACTTCTGTTCTTTCCCAGGGCTGAATAAGCTGTTTGTGTGACTGATGTCATATTTGGTGCCCTAGTGACAGGAAGGAAGTATAGAAAACTAATGTCATAAAGTTTAAAGATATATTCTGTGTCTTAGGGGAATTGTCCTTGGCTGTCAAAAATGATAATTTAGTTTTGACAGGTTGTTCATAATTTACTCTATGTGACAAATTGACAGTGGAAGATATATTTTATTTTCAAATAATACCGTTGGGTTTGGATTCCTTTTGTTGTTGCTGTTTGTTTGCTCGTTTTTACAGAATTTATTACTTTTTATAGACAGTTTTGAAAATATTCAAAAGGAGATTTCTGCTGATATCTTCCAAATTTGTTTTAGTACTGGGTAATTTAGGCTGTAATGTATTTTTTGGAAGCTATATATGCTAACATGTTCTTCAAAGCAGAGCTAGAACTAGATCAGGTTGCTAACTGAGTTTTGGAAGTCTTCAGGAATGAAGGTTACACAGCTGCTCTGGACAGTCAGTTCCAGTGCTTCAGCACACTCAGTATTACTTGGTTTATAATCTTTCTTCTTCAGCCATGAATAGGTTAATTTTTTTTTTCCTCCCCCCCCCCCCCTACATTAGTCAGTTTTCTTAATTTTTTTTTTTAATTTCTGTGTATTTTCTAGATCAGCTATCTTACCTGCTTTCTTATTGGGTCTCAGCCAGTCAAGACCATCCTGTGAGACACAGTCACAGTGCACAGTAAAATTAATATTACCAAATGTTTTTCATTTTAAATTTGGAGACAGTAAGGTCTGCAGAATGGTAAGAGAAACAATAATATTGTACATGAACTCTGTCTTTTGTGTTACAAACTTTGAAAAATATTCTATGTTTCAAATTTTTCTTTTACAGTTTCCTGATAATCTTAATAAAGCACTGAGGAGATCTAAGACTCCTTACTTGCGAACTTGCATAGGAGAATAAAAAATAGCACAATGGGAATAACACATAGCGAAGTACTTCCTGCATAAGATATTAGAGGAAAGAAATGACAATAATAGAGGGCTCTGGGAACTCTGGGAACTTAAAGGGATCATTATTGGTCCACTCCTTTGTTATTTTGGAAGCAGTTGATTTTCTTTTTTATTTCCTGTGGTTTTTCTTAGAATCAGAGAATCATAGAATATACTGATTTGGAAGGGACCCATCAGGATCATCAAGTCCAACTCCTGGCCCTTTGCAGGACACAGCAAGAGTCACACCATGTGCCTGAGAGCATTGTCGAAATGCTTCTTGAACTTTGTCAGGCTTGATGCTGTGACCGCTTCCCTAGGGAGCCTGTTCCAGTGCCCAGCCACCACCTGGATGAAAAAAATTTCCTGATATCCAACTTAAATCTTCCCTGACTCAGCTTCATGCCTTTTCCTCGAGTCCTGTCACTCATCACCACAGAGAAGAGATTAGTGTCTCCCCCTCCTCTTCTCCTCGTGTGGAAGTCATGGTCTGCAGAGATCTCTGCTCAGTCTCCTCCAGGCCCCCTCTCAAGGCCCTTCACCATCTTTTGAGTCCTCCTTTGGACACTCTCTAATAGCTTAATGTCTTTTTTATGCTGTGGCACCCAAAACTGCATACAGGACTTGAGGTGAGGCTGCCCTAGTGCAGAGCAGAGCAGGACAATCCCTCCCTTGCCTGGCGGGCGATGCTGTGCCTGATGCCCCCCAAACATAGTTGGCCCTCCTGGCTACCAGGGCACTGCTAACTCATGTTCAAATTGAAATTGTCCAGGACCCCCAGATCCCTTTCCAAAGCACCATTCTTCAGCTTCTTCTTCCCCAGTCTATACACAAAACCAAGATTACTCTGCCCCAGGTGCAGAATCCAGCATTTGCCCTTGTTAAAATTCATATTGTTGGTGATTGCCCATGTCTCTAATTTGTCAAGCGTCTCCACAGGGCCTCTCTGCCCTCAAGGCTGTTGACAGCTCCTCCAGTTTTAGTGCAGTTGGAACAAATTTAGTATTCCTTTGAGTCCTACATCCAAGTCATTAATGAAAATGTTGAAGAGAACTGGGCCAAGGATGGAGCCCTGCAGAATCCCACTAGTGACCAGGTGCCAACTTGGTGTCAGTCCATTCACTGTAACATTTCGTGCCCAAGCAACTGAGCCAGTTGATCACCTATTGTGTAACATGGTCAATCATCTGTTTCAGTTTGCTTCAGGCATTAGTCTCTGAGCTGGTTCAGAGTGGATTCAAGTTCACTTTTGGGCTACTTAAAATTATGATTCGTAAGAGAGTTGTGAATGCCTGGAGTGTGAGTATTTGCATGTATGTGAGAAAGAAAGCATATGTATAGTTCTGTGCAATGACAGGCATAGTTACAAGGAGCATCATAATCCTAGTAGCTGGAACAATTGGTTGTCATGGATTTCTTGCTCTGAAAGAGAGGCTTTGGATATCTTTTCAGCATTATGCTATGCTGACATCTCAGACAGAGCTAGAAAACAACACCACAAATATTTCTAGTAGTCTGGTGAAAATGTATGAGACTTCAGGAAGTCCAGAGGCCTTGCTACCAGTACTGATTTTATGTGAAATGCACAGAGCTTTTTTCTTACTTTCTTATTTCTTTACCAGAAGCAGTAGTGACATTTACTCTAATTAAGCTTTTGCAGTATGTGATTTGAATATTCATAGTTATGAGGATTCTTCCCCTTCATAAAAATATCTTTTCTCCTAAAACCAGAAAACATCTGAAGATATTACACTGTAAAGTCCTCAAATCTTATGCACTATGAAGTCTACTCTGGACAGAGACAGTTATTATTTTTCTGTGGGGATACCAGTATAGAGGAAAAATTGCTGTAAGTATAAACTATTTTTTTAAGAAAAAAAAAAAAAGTGGTAAGACTGTGGCAAATAATGTCTTTAGGCCCAGAGCAGGTGGTGAGTTCAAGATGGGAAAGGCACTGACTTCAATGTACTTTTTCAGCAGTTTCTTGCACGTTTAGTAGTTCATGCACTGACTGAAATGCAGAACAGTGCCTTAAGGTGATGTCTAACTAATTGCCACTGGATCTAGCTTAGCTTGCTACTATCAACAATGCTTGAGGTTTCAAGAATGTTATAGCTTTTCCTGAAACATGATGAATGTTGGGGAAAAGTATATTTTATCAGAACTGTTTTAAGGCCAATTTATGTGGCCAATATTACACAGGTATTATGACCAAGCCTGAAGTTAGGCTTAATTAAGGAAAAGGAGTAGAGTAATTGTAAACATTCTGGCCAAACATGCACAGTAATTGTGATAACAATGATTGTGATTGTGATAACAATTTTTGAGACAATCACTGCTAGTAAGGATGACAGTTTATGTTTACGACATACACACACATCATCTGTATCCATAGCAGTGAAATAAGCAGGCCCAAGAAATGAGGAACAGAATGGCTCATCATCAATAAGAAACATCTTTAGGTCTGAGAGCACATGTTAGAGCAAAGAGCCTGCTGGGAATGATCACTCCAGTCACAACTTGAACCAGGATGGGAAAGATACTTGGCCTAGGCTGAAACACATCCATGGACCATTCTTGCAATTTAACAGTAGAGAGTGCTGTTTCTCAGCACCCGGGATTTTGCTCCACCACTGTTCAGCTTAATAATATTTTTGTAACCACAAACATTTTTTCAGATGGTGGTTTTTTTCCCATAGCATCTTAGCAGATGGGGTATTTCAAGCAGCCAGTTCCCCAGTGTCTGTGTTGCTTTAAATTGCCCATTTGCATTGGATTTATTGAGTTTGAGGACATTCAGTATTATATAATACTTCAGTATATATGATACTTTTTGGACAAAGTCCCAAATTCTCCATTAATTTATTTCTATCTATTCTCTCTTTCTCTTCCCCCTGCTCTGGAAACTGACAATGTCTCCAAAGGTACATGGAGTTATTTTGAATGCCTTATGGTCAGTCTGTAGTCTCCAGGGTGATGCTGGTCTTACACAAAAAAAAAGTAACCAGTCAAACACGATACAATCCAATTTATTTTATTTGAAGTACCCAACTGAAGCATATGGAAAAGATGTGCCCAACTCAGGGGGAAACACTCAGACACAAAATGAGACAGATACAGGCATTGGGGGCTCAGCAGGCCATGCCAGAGGGTCCTGCCAGAGTGGTGTCATCCAGGCAGTATTGCACAGTTGCGATAGTTTGTGCAGCATCCCTTAACCTACAGAAAGCCTTTGGTTTTGCCCTAGCTCATCTTCTGGGGCTCAAGTCACACCTCTAATGAAAGCCTCTGGGGCTGCCAAGACATGTCTTCCTTGGAAATTGCCAGCCTGGGACCCCAGCATGACCCAGGGGGATTTGGTGGGCTGGATGGGCCTGCATGTTTCTTGACTGGTACATTCAAAACATATTTTTGCTGCTCTTTGCTGACTTGTTGCAGTCTTGTCCAGTTTCCACTCATATATTCTGTAAGCTACCAAAATTTACTTCAGGCTGAACAGCAGCACTAGGAGTCATTATCTGCTAATGTCTACAAAAACCATTTGACTTCCTTTATAGTTTACAGAGAGAAATAGGTAATAATTCTGCCTTTTTTAATTGTATATTAAAATAGATTGGTATTATCTAAGAGTGTGTGTTAGAACCTTACTGTAAAAAAGAACTTGTAAAAATAGCTCAGCCACTGGTGGGTATGATCCAGGTGTCTACACAGGATGAGGATAGCCCTCAAGGGCCTCTTCAGAAGTCATCTGCAGTTCACAACCTTTGGTGAGTGATGTATTAGAATACACAATATGTCAAGAAATTACCTGAGAGTCACTCAGTCCTTGTTATTCTGAGACACACTCCTGAAATCTATATTTAGAAAGTCCATATAATTGATTTTTCCTACTATCTTCTTCTACCTTTTCTCCTTTAGCTGTCTCAAAATTCAAGCTGAAAGATGCACATTTGTGCAAAGATTATGGACATTAGGAAACTGTGCCCTATGCAACTGGATATTTAAAATGTGCATTTGCAGTTTTAATTTCTCTCATATCAGGCTTCATTCCACAAGAGCAAAACAACAAAGATGAGAAGGGAGTCACACTATGAATTTCTCACGTTCGGCTTTAAAGTTACAGAGAAAAAAAAGAAAAGGGAAGGGTCAATACACTTACTTTAAAACATATTTTTAATATTTTTGTTTCCTGTAAGTGCCATACAAGATAAAAGCCACAGAAGACTCTGTCTCTAATTCTTATGTGTGGAAAGAAATAACTTCTCTCTGTGGATTAATTTATTTGAATGACAATATGTAGAAGCTCCATTTTCATGAAGTTGGGTTTTTTATATTTTCTGTGTATTTTAATGTTCAGCTCTTGTTCTGCATCACTAAAATAAATAAAAAACAAAGCAAAAAATTCAATTTGGAGTTTGTTTCACATTTTGAAACAAATGACTAAGTTTGTCCTTGCATTAGAATTAATTAAGCTTGTCTCTATTTTTGTGAAGCATTTTCATGGAAATGGGAATATCTAGACATTTAGAATGAAAACAGTTCATAACAAGATCAATAGCATGACTTTCTAATTAAGAAGTTCTTGCTATTATTCAAGTACTCACTATAATCAGTTTAACTCATTTACCAGCAGGGGGCTCACGATTAAAAATTTGGAGGGTTTGAAATGCAAAAGCAAACTGCTGTCTCCTTGTTACAAAAACATATTGCTAAGTTGCTTGACATTTTAATACAGTAGACTATCAAAAGACATCCAGCAATACTGCTGTTACACCAAAGGCTGCTAAAATGAATTGTTAGATCTCCCTCTAGGAGCCTCGCTGATTACAGATATTAGATGAGTTTTAGCTTAAATATAGACCTAACAGATTTAACATGTAACAGATAAAACAGCATGAGAGATACTACAAGCACCAGGCTGTTTATAGTCCATCACTGTAGGTACACTTCTCATATGGTGCTCATTCTCTAGCACCCACTGCCTAAGGTTTCACAGGGCATGGGCCATTTTCCAGTTAACTACAAAACCAGAAGGCGTTCAGCTACTGCAGGAATAAAAACTCTGGGATGATGGTAAAATTTGTGTGACATTGTTATGGGAAAGAGCTGTTTCTGATTTTCTAGTGCAGATGGGTCTTTTTCATGGACTGTGAATGGAAAGCTTCCAAACTCTTTGGATCTGCCTTGGTAAAACATAATTTAGTGTTGCTATGCTGGCAACCTAGTAATTAGCATCAAACACAGAGTGAGCCTATTTGTCTCCCTGTGATAAATACAGTGCACACAAACAGAGGATACTCACATGAGCATAAATATATGTTGACAGCCCTATAATAAAGATGAATTACATTTAGCAAGTCCAGTAGCATGCTAAGTTTTTCTGAGCAACTCAGAAGCATTGATATATAAAGTAAGTTGGTAAGCATTTGTGATTAAAATGAAAATGTAAGAAAATGTATAGAAGAAAGTTGAGAAGCATAAAAATAGTTTTATTTTGAGTATTTATTAAGATGAAAGGAAAATACCAGTCCTTTTCAGTGTATTCTAAATTTGTGACAGGTTATCATGTTCAAATCATGCCAATATTTGGTTGTTTGGTTTGTGGACTGGACCAAGAATGAACTCAGACTCAGTGAAAATATCTTCTAGCAATTGTCTGTTGTGGATATTGAAATATGATTATCTAAATATGCTTTTTTAATTTCTGAAATTTTCCAATGGCTATTGAATAAAAGTAAAGTCAATGAAAGAGTGAATTTAGAAGCTACAATAGGTTGCGGAAATATTTCATACACTAGATATAATGTCAGCTGTCAGAAACATCAAGCAAGATGTAGAATTCACCTTTATGAAATTAATCTGTTTTTTTTTTTTTCTCTCACAATAGAGAAGAGGGAGATTTCAGTTTTCCTGCCATAACCAAAATGCATTTCCAACAGCACACATTTTTAGGCAAACCTTAGTCCCTGCTGTTTATACTGTTCTTCTCTACATTAAAAATTTAACTTTTTTTTAAAAACATCAAGGAAAAGCTTACGTCTGTAGTTCAGTTGTCTAGATCTGTACCTATCTTCCAAACCTTACTACAATGTCTATTAAATATTTAGCAAAGGTAGAGCAGAGTCCCTTGGAGAGACTGACAACAACCTTTTTCAAAGAACTCTATAGGATTGTAGAGTATTCTCACTGTATATCTTGTTTGTGATCCCTGAAGAAAAAGCAAAAGAATTTTGTCATGAACTTTGGATGAGTCACTAGGTTGTAAGGAAAGGAAACAATCACTGTTCTATGGGATTGCAACTCCCCTCTTGTTGGTTTTGCTCAGAGTTGGGGTGGCTTTTCTTACAAATCTTTCCTAAACAGAACATTCCAGAATAAGAAAACAATTCATTCAGCTCCCCATACATTTCACTGCTTTAGGAAAAATTTCCATTAGAAGGGCATCTTTTTCCAGAAATAATTATAGATTAAATATACAGAAAATAATATATGATCATTAAACAAGCCTCCTGCATTTCATTTCCAGATTTATGTATTTGTTTATCTTGGTATGAAAAGCATAAATTTGTGCTTGGCAAAATTCTTCCCAGACCAAAGAGCAGTATAGGATGTTTTTAACATTTTTTGCATTACAAAATAAATAAATAAAAAAAAATATTTTCTTCTGACAATTATTTCCATAGGTAACTCTTAAGATGAGTTATAAAGAACAATAAGTATGTAATTTAAAAAAAAAATCTAAGCTCATTGACATTCATTTTAATGCCCTTATAAAATGAAATTAATATACTTCAAAATCTCTAAAAATAGAAGCTTAATGAAAGTACGAAGGACTGCAGTTACTGCTTGGACAATAGTACAACAGTCCAGCTGTAAGGGCTCTCATGATTCAATTTTTTTTCTCTCAGCCAGACTAGAAACTGAGATTCTTTTATCACCCAAGGATGACTTGTATGTGCAGCAATCCATGTTGCCTATGATAGAAACAGCATTCAGGAACTTCATATCACATAGAAAGTTCAGAGTTCAGGGTTTCCACAAAGAAACATATCTGAAAAGGAGAAAAGAAAGTAAGACTATTCTATACTACTCACCATCAAGGATAACATTTTCCTTTCTTTTAAATTTTAGTTTCTTTGATACTTTTAGCTACTGTAATCACACTATATCTCAGTACTTTCTTTGCTAAATCATAAAAATAGATGTCTTGAAGCTTCTCAACTGCATTTAGTCTTTTCTATTTTTTCAGTCTTGTTTTTCTTTGTACATTTGTGTTTCAGTATGTCAACAGCCATATTTACATGTATACACACAACTGCCACTCTAAGTTAAAAAATCAGTTTCCACATGCTGAAAGTACAAATAAAATTATTTTCTATTCTCACTCACTGTAAGTTTTTTTTAGTCAATACCCAGCAATTTTCTATCACAGTCATAATGGACCATTGAGTGCTGTTTTCAGTCGTTCCTAGATCTTTTCAGAATCATTATTTTCCATTGTTTTCTTCCTTAGGTGTGCAGTTGGCTGCATTAAAACATATTTTATTCATATATGTTTATTAGAGTAATATATATTTCTATAAATATCTGCCTTATTGACTATTTTTAAAATTTTCTTTACACCTTCCCTTCAGATACTTATATACAGTAATCATAGCCCCTCAAGCCTTCACTTCTCCAGGCTGAACAGTCCCAGTTACCTCAGCCTTTTCTGACGGAAGGAGTGCTACAATCTCATTTGAGAGATATCTTAAGCAGAAGTAAAAGGTGTGCTGTTGGAATCTGCAATTTCTTGTTCAAGATCCTTCTTCATCTTGGCAGCCTTTTACTAGATTCTCCCCAGCATGTCCATGTCCCTCTCATACTGATGAGCTCCAAACTGGGAAAAGTACTCAAGGTATGGCCTTTGCTGAATGGAGGAGAAGGATTACCTTCCTTATCCTACTGGCAACACTTCTTCTAAAGCAGACTAAGATACCATTAGCCGCTTTTGCCACAAGGGCAGATTTGGGGTTCACATTCCACTTTCTTTTTGTTTCCACTCAGGTCATCTTCTGAAAAGCAGCCTTCCTGATGGCCATGCAGACAGCGAGCATCTAGTATCTAATGGTGCCTGGGGTTATTCCTCACAAGGTGCAGGAGCCTGCACTTGCCTTTCTCCAGTTTCAGAAGGTTCCTCTCTGTCCAGTCCCCCATCCTGGTGAGGTCTTACTCTGAAGGTCTGCACATCCCTCTGGGGATCAGCAACTCCACCATTTTTTGTTGTCAGTGGACTTGAGGAGGCATCTACCCCTTCATCCAAGTCATTGATGGTAAGCAAAACAATTCTGGACCAGGAGCAACCCTTGGGGGCACCACTAAGCCTCCAGCCAGATGCAGGGCTGCTACACACAACTTCCCAAGACCTGCCATTTTAGCCAGCTCTCAATTAACCTCACCATCCACTCATCCAGCCTGTGCTTCCTGAGCTTGCCTGGGAGGATAGCATGGGAGAGGGTGTCAAAAACCTTGCTGGAGTCCAGATAGACAATATCCATTGCTATCCCTTCATCTGTCTCTAGGCAGTTGTCCCATCATAGAAGGCAATCAAGTTGGTTAAGCGTGATTTCCCTTTGGTGGATCAATGTTGACTTCCTGATGTCCTTGTCTACCACTTGCTTAGAGATGACTTCAGGATAGGTTTTCTATTGTCTTTCCAGGGATTGAGTGGACTGTAGTTTTTGAAGACTGGGATGACATTTACTTTCTTCCAGTCGTCAGGCACCTCTCCTAACTGCCATGATCTTTCAAAGATGTTTGTCATTTTAGTATGACATCATGCACATGTTATACTCTACCTGCTTTATCAAACACATTACACTTATATAGCTCTTTTTATCTGTCAAATCTGTTCTTTCAGTTTCTGAATTATGTGTCTGCTTGATAGGACATTCTCCATAAATCCTTGTCCCATTCTGTAAATGAATATTGTGCTACCTCTTCCAGTATTTTGCATTGAAGCTGAGAATTTCAGTCTTCAAGGAAGGAAAACAGGATATTCTACATTCTGCGTATAACCTACACACCAATAAACCCGCATAGATTTGGAATTTTGAGTAGTGAATACTCAGAATAAACTATTTGTGAGAAGTCTACAGCCTAGTAATTATTCATGTAAATTGAATAATAAGAAAGATTCATGATTAATTATTCAGCCAACTCTCTTGGATGCATGTGTGTGTAATCATTTATTAAAATCTTTATAGTATATTGAACAAGTAAAATGCTATATTTACTTGGTCTAAAAGATGATAGCAGGCTAGGAGTGTAAAATATTTCAAATTAAGAAAATGAGAAAATGTATGAAAATAATCAGAAAGTGCTTTGAGACACAAAGAGGATGATGGAACGACAAGAGTATGTGGATATACAAATTCATCTCTTATAAATTATATTTTATGATGTGGTTCAAGATTAATGAGTT
The DNA here is from genome assembly GCA_036630365.1 of Acanthiza pusilla. Classification (NCBI taxonomy): domain Eukaryota; kingdom Metazoa; phylum Chordata; class Aves; order Passeriformes; family Acanthizidae; genus Acanthiza; species Acanthiza pusilla. Next base: position 34,492,634 of record JAXCHO010000036.1, on the reverse strand, counting down.
AGTTAAGTTTGGTGAAGTAATATCAGAAAACAAGTCATGACATTTTTTATTTGAAGATTCAAATGTACCAAATATGTAGCCTGGATAGTTTAACTGAAGCTTGAGAAACAAGATATTTATCATCATTTTCCTAAACACTGTGTCAAAGTATGAAAACCAGAGTGTTTCTGGAACTTATGAAGTGTAGTCTATTGCATAAGAAATAATGTAATAAGTTCAAGCTCTCTTTAAAAAAATATAAGTGACGATTTCCTTCCTTGTTCCGCCATGTACTTCCAAAATACCAAATATGTGCTACTAGACAAGGAAATTAAGTGTATTTTTATCAGGGAGAATTTTTTATTTCTGTGCTGAATGAAACCAAACAAACCACTGCCAGCAACATCCTCCCTTAATCCATAAACCAAGCAATTGAAGCCACAAAACATATCAGCCATTTCTTCAGGTAAGGGAATTCCCCCCACACCCACACCCACCTTCTTTGAGTTGAGAAGTTCAGAAAGACTTGCTTTGTGCTCTGGAAGGTAGAAAATGTATGAGTTGTGTAGTACTAAAAGAGTTAGATTATTCTGAGATATTATTAAACAAGCAGATTCAATTAATTTGAAAAAGACACTTCAGAGAGAGGCTGGAACTCTGTGCTGGGTGGGCAGAGCAGGACTTCAGACAGATTCTTTTCCACCACTTATCTGTATTTAACAGACCACCTAAACAGATGTAAGTTTCCTCTGGAGAGGATTAGCGCAAAATAAAAAAAAAGGAAATATTCTGGAACTGCAATTAAAAATCACTGAAATTTACTAACTGTCTATGCAGCCTTGAAAAATGATAAAATTCCTGGGCATCGCTCTATTTAGCTGAAACTTTTCCAGATGTGCCTCTCTAATCAACTTCAGCCAAATTCCCTCTGGCTTATAGAAATTAAGGAGAGAAGCCAAAATTCTGAGATAAAATAAACCCTCTTAGCAGTGTAGCTGTGGAAGGTTTCTTTTAACAAAAAAGCCAAAGTTTTTAATTATGTTAGAGTAGTATATGAAAGTTTTTTTAAAATACCCACACCTCAACCTATATATTTGTATATTTATTTACTATATTTTATATTCATCTACGTGAATATATTCATTTGTGTATTCTGGCTAAGCAGAAGTATCAATAATCCTTGTTCTTGCATCCTGGAGGTATTATGTTCATGTGTCCTGTTCTCATATTTTCACTAATTGTCTGCTTTAACTACTATGGGAGACAAGATATGGGTCTCGATTGATTTTTGAACTAAACCAGTGTGACTATCCTTATGTTCTGATACTCAATGTCTACTCCCAGCTCCATGACAGAATACCCTTTGCTCTGCCACTAGTGTTCCACACACCTCAGTTTCAGAGTAGTTTCCCAAGTGACTATTTTGCAGGCAAATTGGATGCAGAGTAACATCATGAGGTGATTCAAACCCCAATAAAATGCCCTGATCTCAAGCATAAAACAAAAGTAAAATTGTTCCTGAAAGTAGCATATTTAAAAAAAAAGAAAAAAAAAAAGCAAAGGCATGAATAAAGAGATGCAGCAAATCTGTTGTCAGCACTTATTTTTTCAGATATTTCCTGGAATGGTTGTACTTCAGAATTCATACAGATGAGAAGATAAAGAAAGTGTAAGCAGGTAATGATTTTGAATTGTCTTATATTAATCCTTCCCATGCTTCAACAGAGTCCTCACTACTGATAAAATGTAAAATGTAAATTTATTTTTTGTTTCTTCCGAGAGGCAAAACTCTTAAAAATATCTTTCCTTGGTTTTTTGTAAAATGCCTTGGTAATGTGCTTAGGTATAGTTTCTGTGTTCAAGAATGCAGTATTTTGACTGAAATAAGTTATGAAACACAAACCTTAGATATGTTTTTCCTCTACCTTAGGTTATAGCTTGATTACTTTAATAATTGAGTTTTATCATCATAATTGCTATGATAACATGATATGTCGGTTCTCTTAACAGAGAGTTTGTCTTTAGGACTATATGGCTATGTAGTTTTCCCTGCTTCATGAAGAGTAAAGTGAAGAACACAAAAGTTAAATTATTTGATTGATGGAATAGAAAACTTTTGTGTGAGAACTGGGAAATGGACAGAATTTTGTTTTTCCTAAATCCTTCTATTAACCTTAATCAAAATATTTAAAATATATGAATCTACATTTTTAGAAGTGTATTTTTGTAGTTTTAAGATTTTTTTTTTCTGGTCGAGAAGCAGGTATAAAAATTTCCAAAAGCTGCAGGAAAGACATCAGTGTACCAGAAGCAGAGTCTGAAGTCCAGACTAAGTTGAACACCTTATGGCCAGTAATTAAGCGTACACTTAATCCAGACACAGTCAACATTCAGAAAGGCTGCTTGAGTCCTGTAGGCCAGAACAGCTCCAGCAGCTGTAGAAATATACGTACTTACACACACAGGGGAAATTAAACTCACAGAAAGAGAGTGAACCCAGAGGAACAGGTATTGATTCTTCATAGAAATGTTTTATTATAAGAGATGGTTCTAACCAAATTGTTTTATAAACCCATATTAGAGTGGCAGTAGTAGCTTAAATTGTTATGGCATATACCCAGAAGAGTAGCTATTCCACAAGTAACAGCACTGCAGGAAATGAGGGCCAGCCAAATAATGCCTGTCTCTTTATAAAAAACACTACCAGTCAGCTGAAAGGCTGAAAAGAGACCTAAGAGCAGACAGGAGCATTTCGGTGTTTCTCACCACACCTCACCTGACAAAACTGCAGCTCTAGTGTGTATTTGCCCCCATGTGTAGATGTGGCAGCAGGCTGATGCAGTAGCAAGCGGAGTTGGCTTGTCACAGGCAGCCCACCTCCACTCGCTCTCATTCTTACTTCTCCCCATGCACCAGAGGACGTAAATCTTACTTTATAACTATAATAAGATCTTGAACTGAGCCAAGACCCAGTTTCTTATCTAGACCAAAGCTCTGCTTATCCCAGCTGGGAGAAAGGAGAGAAAATAAAGTGTTTTTTAAATCTAGTTAGTGCCAATATTTATTATTATTTTTCTTAGAAAATAAGAACTGACAGTGAAGTGTTTGAAACCCCTAGGGTAATAACTTTCTCAGAGTTCAGAAATACCATGCAGTTGCTATAAATCAAAATGCCATGTATTTTCATTTCCTTTCCTGTAATTAAAAGTTTGCTTTGATGTTTAAAAGCACAAGTATACCCAAGAGTAGAGTTGCTGGAAAGTGTTCATATTTGACACTTCTGTAAAACAATGCAATTTATCTCTTTTTAATAACAGAAATTAAAAACAAAACAAAAAAAACCTCCTAACTAGTGTTTACAATCATACTTGTAAAATGTTTGCTATAATCAGTTCTCCCTTACAGAGAGCAACAAGCCGTAAGAAGTGAAAACTGGGAGCAGAACACCATCTTCTTTAGAAGAAATTAAAACTACTGGACAGTGCAAAGGTTTTAAGATCTTGACAAGCTGAGGAAAGGACACATTGTTAGAATTAAACTTGCAGGACTAGGAAAGAATCTGGGAGTACTTGCATGTAACTACAGTGAAACACTGCTACACGTTTATGCCATTCTACACAGCCTATGTTAAATCAGATTGATCTGGTAGGGTCCTATTAATCTGCAGGATTTGAGAGTGTCTCTAGGTTCTGGGCTCTGGTTGTGCTTCACCTGCCATGGAGCACTTTCCCTACCCTTCTGAGTAAAATCCTAGAAGGCAGCAAGGATGAGGTCTGGCTCGTTTACCTATCCATGGAACTGAGACCTTAGCAATTCAGTGTGCACAGATCATGATGCAAACATACGGAAAAGACACAGTTTAACGGAGACAGTTTCATATATTGCATAACTTGTCATTAAATGCCTTGTAATGGGAGGAGGGGCTGACAGAGATGGGACTGCTTAGCCTTGAGAAGGCTCCATGGGGATCTGATCAATGGGTATAAATATCTGGGAGGGAGTAAAGAAGGAAGAACCAGACTTTTCTCAGAGGAGTCTAATGGAAAAACAAGCTACAATGGGCACAAGTTGAAATAACTGGAATTTAGCATAAGCAAAAAGTTTGTTTGGTTTTTTTGGGGTTTTTTTTGTGAGAATGTTGGAACACTGACACAGGTTTCCCAGAGGTGGTGGGGTCTCCATCCTCAGAGATCTTCAAAACCTGACTGGATACATTCTAAGCCATCTGATTTATTTGATCTTGCTTTGAGCAACAACACTGGGTAGGTTAGATGGTCTTTCCAACCTCAGCCGTTTTCCAAATCTCCAGTTCTGTGATATTAATACATATGTGTGTGTATATACATTTACCCCCAGACACTAATATATGGTATATTATATATGATCTAGGATATAGGATATAGGATATAACATATAATTGTATGGTATACATGTCAATATACACATATATATAAGTATAAACTTGCATGTAGTTTAGTCACCTTTAATTTACACCTGAGGTTGCTGTTTCATATGGGGAAATTCACCCAGAGGAGGCTTGTATTTGTTAGAATATTATCTGCTACTATCATTCTATATAATTTTCAGTAAAAGTGACTGGCTCAAGAGAGAGAGAGAGTAACACTAGCAAGAAACAGTTTCTGTGTGTGATCATGTGTGTGGGTGGACCTTACAGCCCTACTTCACAGAATGACTGAAAGGAATTAAAGAGCCAGACAGAAAATTTATAGGCTAAAATAAATAAGTAAATTCTGGGAAAAATCTTAAGAAATATTTCACTTGCTCTTGCTGGAATAGAGCTAATTTTCTTCAAAGCAGCACTTTCAGTGCTATATTTTTATTTGAGATCAAAACCGTGTTGGTAACACATGGATATTTTAGCTATTGCTGAACAGTGCCTGCACAGCATCAAGGCTTTCCCTGTGTTTCACTTTATCTCCCCCAGCAGGTAGGCTGGCAGTAGGCAAGAGGCTGGCAGGGATCAGAGGCAGGACAGCTGACCCCAACTCACCAAGGATGTGTTCCAAACTATGTAACACCATGCTGGGCAATAAAAGTGGGGAAGGAGTCTTCTCAAACTAGCCCGTGCTTGAATACTCTCTGGACAGCAGTTTGCTGGAGAAATATGAGTAATTGCAAGTATATCACCTTTTTTTCCCTCGTTTGTTCTTCTCCTTCCATTGCTTGACTACTTTCATTTTTCCCAGGAGATTTTCGTGAAAGGCTGAAGTGAATGAGCAGCTGGTGGGCATTCAGTAGTGCTTACAGGGTAATTCAGATATTAGGAGAAGCCCCTTTTCTGTGAGGGTGGTGAAGTGCTGGGACAAGCTGCCCAGAGAACTTGTAGATGCCCTAATTCTTCAATATTGGAAGTGCTCAAGGGCAGGCTGGATGGGGCCCTGAGCAACTTGGTCTAGTGGAAGATGTCCCATGGCAGGGGGTTGGAAAAAGATGATCTTTAGGGGCCCTTCCCACCCAAACCATTCTATAATTCTATGACTAGTAGCTGGACTGGTTAAATCCTTCACTAATGTATATGAACAATATATAGTCATTTTGTTCCATATATATCCTTACTGATCTTTAATACTTGCTGATGTGGGTGTGCACATCATTCTCAGGCTGTGATTTTAAGTTTGACCTAAGTCTGGCTGTATTATTTCTGACTGAACTTCAAAGATAAAGCATCATGTTGAAATTACAATGAAAGTAAAATTCAAAAATTACTTTGTTTGAAAAAATAAAATGTAATAACTTTATCTCCACTGTGGTTTTGTACAATTAAAGTAAGAGTCCAGAAGACCAGATGAAGTCAAAGTTTGACCAAACTAATAATAGTGGGTAATTTTTATTGTTCCCCCAGTTAATTGTTTTGTAACATGACCAAAATTTGTTAATGAAATATATTCCTGAAGTTCTCATTGAACTAAAATGACACTGGAGTTGGAAATAATTGGCAGTCCCACCAGGGATGGATAGAGTTGAAAAGAAATAGAAAATGACAAATTTTTATCTCACCTCTAGAAACAGCCTCTTGAGCTTATGAGACCTGTAGTAGGACACTGAAAACATAATTATGTGGCTTGTACTGCAGCTGGTCTGTGGATAGAAAGAGATTTGTTTCTGTCAAGTCTATCAGTATTGGATAAATTCAACTGAAGAAATGAAACTAAAAAGGAAAAACAGCTCTAGAGTTTTGATGGGCTATTAAAACACAGTATTTTGGGATTAGGAATTTTTAGTATTCTAGTATGAATTTTATTTTTAGATCTGCTTCATTTTTTCCCTAACACATTCCAGTTCAAAAAAAATTGAATGAAGCTATTGTTTTGTAGATGTATCCTGTATTAAATCTGTCTGAAATATTTCAATCTTTTCCCTAGAACAAAAATATTCTCCAAAGCCACCATGAACAGAGAGATCTCTTAACACACCTAACTCTAAGGTAAAATTCAAATTTTCTTAATTATGAGCCAGAACTCATTGATTGTATAAGATAGTTGGAATCAGATCAACAATCTGAACTATAGGAATGCTACTCTACAGTAACTGTCTAGATGTCATCCATGTCTACTGGATGGATTAAATGCATAAGTTTATTGCTTGGGAGCCTTTTTCCTTTTTCATGAACCAGAGAGGACTTTGTGACAAAATAGAAGATAAGAACAAAATTTCAATGCTTTCAAGGAATTGTATATATTTAAATATGATGAATTACATATACAAGGCATAAACATCAGTAAATATTTCAGCAATTTTTAAAAAAAGAAAATGAGAACTCATACAAAATCACAGCTGTTGCCCTAATGCGGTCAGTGTATGAGTGCTAAGACTTTGGTCTGCAAAGTGAAAGTTTATTTATGTACTTTTTAAAAATCTTCCTTAGAAGCTTCTGGATTTGGTTTAACAGTAACGGCACCTAAGTCCTGTTTGGTGGGCACAGCTTTCCATATTTTTCTATGTACTGAAATGCTTTCAACATTCAAGATATAGATATATATTGAACAAACAGATATCTATCTACATAATAGTGGTATATATATATAGATAATATTTAAATATAATATAAAGCAACCTAACATAATTAAACATGACCAAAATATAATAAATATAATATAATATAGTATAGTATAGTATAGTATAGTATAGTATAGTATAGTATAGTATAGTATAGTATAGTATAGTATAGTATACTATAATATACTATAATATACTATAATATATAAAATACACATATGTTAATTTACATTTGTGAACATGTAAAATAATTCTAAGTAATTAAAAGTGCTGCTGGTGTTTCAGACCCCACAGGCTCCTCTGACCATATCTACATTGCATTATAGTTCAGATATATGTTACACTTTGCTATAAATATCTGGTGTAGCATAGGATTAACCAAGGGAGAGGAGTCTGTGATATAGCAGAGTAAAAAAGTTACATTGTTTTTTGTTTAACATACTTTAATTTCTTTATATTTTGATTTTACAAAATATTTTTCTCAGTATTTGTTAGTCACTATTTAAGGATGTAACATGGAAAATCTGGACTGACTGTATTTCATCCAGTTTGGTTAAAAAAACTGTTATTGACACTTAAGGGATAAATCTCAAGATCAGAGGTTCCCATTTTCAGTTTGGTTAGTGTATCTGAAATAGGAGCTGCAATTAACTGCTAGAGATCTCAATGAATTAGAGTCCCAATCAAATTCAGTCATTGGGTTTTCTAAACCTAAGCTTTTGTCAAAAAGTCGTTCCCTTTTAACTCACCTTAGAAAATAATTTTCTCTTCTTACTTGTAGAGGCACATTCAAGTTTTGTGCAATCCCACTTTGGAATCTCATCCGAACCCAGCTTCTTTAAGAAATACCATGTCTTTCAGAAACAGGAGCTTACAGCAGCACATGTTCTACCTGATAAATCAGCATCAGTGTGTTCCACAACAAGGACAATCAACCGTCTATCATGATTACGTTTTTACTGTTTTAAATACACACTCATACACACACAAAAATCACTTTATAACTGATATTTGGAACATGTGTAATAGTCTTTTGTTGTTTGCCATCACTAAAAATTATATTTTTCAAAACTGATGACCTTCTAATAAAAATTAAAATAATCCTGTCCCAAATGGGGAAAAAAATCAGAACATTGAATTAAGACAAATGCTTTTTTTGGCTAAAATATCTAAATGCTAGTTTCAGTAATTTCTTTGCTTAAAAACACCTTAAGTTCTGTGCTACATGAACTATAAATTTTAACACAAATGTTCAGCTTGTAAGTTGAAATTTACACTTGCCTTTAACTTGTAAATATTTCCTTGATTAAATATTGCATAGTCAATCACATTACAGATATGACTCATAAAACTTTCTTAGTAAATCATACCAAAATATTAATGCTTAAAGTTATGAACTGCATAAATCCAACATTTGTCATTTGTATCTTAGTTTACTTACAATTCAATTTACTCTATGCAACATACAGGACTGCCTAAAAGCAAACTGAACACAGTAATTGTAAGATGAAGAGCTATGATTTTTAGTAATTACTAACTTTGTGCTGATTTGTGGGGAAGAGGCTAGAAAGAAATGTTCATGTGATTCAAATTTCTCAGATGTATCTCTTACTGTGGGCCATAGTATAAATGCTGTAGATATACCAAGGTTTGACAAAATTCTTCTTGAGTAGCTGTTTGAGCAGGTGCTGTGGCCACCTGGATCCAATCTCATCTGTACAGGCTTGTAGGGTTAAACAGATTATTTTCAGGAATTCAGCCATACTTTTGAATCAGCAGTAGAACAGATATCTCAGCCAAGGATTCTTGTTACTCTGGAAGCACCTATTTCTTTTTGTAGGTCTTCCAAGTATCTTGTATGTGAGCAGATGGGCATGTTCTCCTCACCTATCCAGTATTTCATGCAGAGCTGTGGTTACTAATTATGTAAAGAGTCAGAAGAGGATTACATTTTTATGTGGGTTAATAGGTCCTCATGTCTTGGTTTAGTCTCTTAAGGACTTAGAAGGTAGTGCTGGGTGAACATTGCCTGTGTATGAACTATTTCAGGCTTATCTCCTGCCTTCCTGAAACATGTCCTGAAACAATCTCACTTGGTGAAACTACACATGTGAATGTCCTGCCTGCAATCAATTTATGCTCTATTCATGTTTGCTAAGTAATTCAGACAAAAAAATTATTCTCATTACCAATCATCTGAGTTATGCAGTATTCCATCCTCAATGATCCCTTTTCCAATTTGAAAATAATAATGAATTTTCCTTCCTGTGCTATAAAAACGGTACTTCTTTTCCAAAACTATGTCAGATAAAAGGGTCTTTCAGAGTGGAGGGTTTTATCGTACCATATGCAAGTTTCATCTATGATAAAGAAGAAATTCCTATTTGGAAGGTAACTGGGCATTCAGGTGGGAACACCCAGGTAGCTTCCAAAAAAACGAAGAACCAGGAAACTACAAGCCTGTTAGTCTCAGTGCTGGGCAAGATAATGGATTAGATCCTCCTGAAAACTATGCCTAGACGTGCAGAAAATGAAGAGGTGACTGATGACAGCTAACATGGCTTCACCATGGGTAAATTATGCCTGAAAAATTTGGTGGCCTCTTACAATGGGTTGCAGAGTTGGTGGGTTAGGGAAGAGTGGCTGATATCATCTGCTTCTCTGTGGCCCTGGAACTGGCAATATCAATGTTTTGTATGTATCTGTGTGTCTCTCTGGGAGAGGTTCTCTGTTTCACTACTCATTGAGCCTGCAACTAGGAAAGCTTTGGCCATGTCCTCAGCTTGGCCATGGAGCGCAGCTGCCTGGGACATGGGACTGGGTTCCTGCCTCTAGGCTGGAGAGGTCTTGGACTGAATAAGCAGGAGGAAGAGGTCACACTATCTTACACCACTTAACACTTAATTTCATCCCAATACAGAATGAAATACATTTGGAGTTTTAAAACAAGTAATGGTGAAGCAGGAAGACCCCTTTTTGTAATCTCTTAAATGAAGGACTTTTTATTTGTGACTGTGTGTTTATCTAGCACAGTTTATCTAGCAAAAAGAAAAGCAGTGCATAGCATCGGCTTTTAGATGACTTCATAGTATAATATTAAAACATACCATCTTTTGATGATGTGTCATTATGATTACACACACTTCTTATTAAAAAATACATGGAAAAGATATAAACTGAAAATATTGTTCTTTGCCAAGGTTTACATTAACACAAACATTATTTTAAGGGTAGAGGAAAAATATTTAGAATTTACTTTACATTGAAGAGTGAATTGTAGATCTTATTCTGACAGTTTTTAAAATGGTCTGTTTTATGTAAAAAATTAGGTTAGGAAGTTAACAATCTGAACAAAGGCTTCCACTGTCATTTCTAGTAATTTCTCAGATAGCATATTGTTAATTTGTATTTTGATTGCATTTTCTGTACTTACCTCTTTCAGGTCAGAAGCTTTAAACTGATAGCCATTTCCTACCAATTAGAACAGAAAACACTAATTAACAAGACATCCCTGATTTAGATCTTTGTGATAATTTTCCTTCTTTCTGCATGCCTTCTCAAACAAATCTATCATTAAAATTATACTTTTAACTGTACTTCCACACCTCCACAGTTCTTTGACTTTTCCATCTGGAGACATTGTAATGGTTGTTGCATGAACTGGCAAAGCCCCTCAAAGTGCAGAGTAGACATGGAAAAATTTAAGTTTGGTTTAGGCTTATTAATTTTTGGACAGATTCTATGCCACTTTATATATGGCATTTCTAATGAAAAGAATGGAATGTCTATGGGAGCTCTGTGAGTAGTTTAGCAAGCGATAGTTAAAAATGAGGAAAACATAAGGTACACCAAATTAAGAGTACTATAAAATGTGAAAAATGAGATCATCATAGGACCGTATTTATTTGTATATTATTCTGTCACTAAACTTCTTTATAGCGTTCAAGGGGGTAGGACAACATATTTCCCAATTACTGAAGGAGGACAGGTACAAACTCAAGTCACATGGGGTTCTTACTATTTTATAAATGATAATAGTTTTCCTTCAATAAACATGTCTAATGTCAAGGGGAAAAAACAGGTTATGCAATATAGACACAATTCCTTTTTTCTTTGCTTTTAAAGGGCTACTAAAAGTGAGAGTAAAGAAGATCATGCTGTTGGGATTTTTGTCTATAGAATCCTGTTTGGACAAGTTTTAACTCATATTTCTTTATTGCTCAATTCACACTGAGACCTCTTCCTCAAAGGCTGCATAAAAATTCATTATCATCTTTGAAGATCCTTCAAAGTGATGCCCAGATCTGTCCTTCATTCCTGTGCTCTATTATTATCTTCTGGAGTATTGCCTGATATAGAACATTCTCATCAGTGCAGAAGTATAGTGAAATTAAATAAGATTTTTCTTAAGTCTTTTAAATACTTGCCTAAAGGTACTCCCATGCTTAACACTGAAAATATACGTCTCGATCCTACAACATGTCTTATGTTTAAATGGAAATTCCTGTATTTCAGTTTGTCCTTTTCCTTGTGTGTTTTCACTGGATGACACTGAGAAAAGTCTGGCTCCCTCTCCTTTATTTGCCTTATCATGTGTTTATACACATTGATCAGTTCCACTTGAGCCTTTTCTTCCCTGGGGAAAATGATCTAAGATGTCTATCCTTGTATGTCACATGCTCCAGTCGTTTTATCATCTTCATGCCCTTTCACTGGACTTACTCCAATGTGTCTGTGTCTCTTCTACTGGGGAGCCCAGAACCTGACTCAGCATTCTTGATGGGTGTCACCAGGACTGAGAAAGGGCAAGGATCACCTTCCTTGTCTTTCTGAGAGTGCTGTCTGCCTAATGTCCCCCAGATGTCATTGTCCTTCCTGGCTGCAGAGACACAGCATTGGCTCATCTTTAGTCTGTTGTCCACAGGCCTGTTCAGATCCTTTTCTGAAAAACTGCTTTGGTACTTCAGCTGATTGTCCCCCAGCAAGTTCTGATCCAGAGACTTCTTTCTCCCTAGGTGTAGGACTTGGGATTTAGCTTTGTTGAACTACATCAAGTTCCTGTTTGCCCATTGCACCAGCTTGTTGATGTCCTTTTGAGCATCAGCACAACCATTTGGTTTATCAGATCCCCTTCCCAATTTTGTAAAAGAACAGAGAGACTGCACAGACCTGTCTTTGAGGAGTAGTAGATAGGTTATCAGTAAAACATTAGGGACCATGGAAACCTTATTTTTGGTGTTTACTACAGGCTGTCTGTTCAAGGAGACCCTGTTGATGAAGCTTTTTTGATTCAACTATAGGACACATCATGCTGGCAGGCTCTGATCTTGCCGAGGGAATTCAGCCAACCTGACATCTATAGGGGCACAGCAAGCTGTAAGGAGTACAGATTTGGTGAGTGACAAGGATAATTTCTTAATCCAGGTAATGGACTGATGAGGGAAGTGTTACTGACCTGTTGTATACCAACATGAAAACACTAATTAGAAATTTCAAGACTAGTCACAGCCTGGACTGCAGTGTTTGTGCCCTCATGGAGCTCACTATCTTGAGAAACACAGGCAAGGTGAAGACTAGAGCCAGGAGTCTGAATTTTAGGAGAGCAAACTTTCAGTTATTTAAGAGTCCCCTGGGAAGGGGAGAAAAGTTGGTAAGAAACAAGGAGTGTCAGAGAGAAGCCGTTATACACCAACCCCAGTCTCCTGCACCTCACCAAAGGAAATGGGTTGGCTGAGCATAATCTGCAGCAAAATCAAGGAAGACATGACTGAGAAGTGGGGAGGAAACATGTTTTGCCTATGCTGACCTGGAGAAAAAACATAAAATGCATTTCCTTAAATGCTTATATATTTTTTTTCCTGAATACCTAAATTTGTATTCAAAAGGTAATGCTAAATGGAAATAAACTAATTTAAAAAAATTATTAGTCAAGACTGCTTTGCCTGTGAAAGTCTTCTGTTTGGTCTTGGCTGAGGTGGCAAGATTGCCTGTGGCAGAGCATGATGCTTGACAATGTAATGGTAAACACAAATTCCCTCCTGCATGGGGGCTGGGGACCTCTCGTCATGTAACTCCCCATACTTTCTCATCCCATACAGTGCAGTTAGCTTTTAGGTGCTGGATTGATGCTGTTCCATGCAAGGCAGGCATTTGCGGTCTGAAAATGCAATGACCTCCTGTCAAAGGAGTAGTCCAGCACCCCACAGCAGGACTTCTTTCTGAAGTCTGTGCTAAGGGCAGACACCTGCCTGTGCTGTCCTGACACTGCTGCCGTCACTGTCAAATATAGGGGAAGAGGGAGGAACTGAGGAGAGATTTAGTGAGTGTAAAATGTATTTATGGTCTTGGCAGGAAAGGGAAAAAGGGGAATCTCAAGCTTAGTGACACTGAGAATGGCACAGAGAGAGAGGGAAGATGCCTGAGGGAGTATGAATCTGCCATCACTGCAGCTTGACAGTCTCCCAGGGAAACTCAGAGGAAAAGAAAGAAAAAAATCATCAGCTGATGGATTATGTCTGCTTAGCAACCAGCTATAGCACAGAGCAGGGTGCTACCTCAAAGGGATTTGGTGTGGTAATAGCATGGTCACGCATTCACATTTCCTGAACAAGACAGACCCTGTCAGGACTCCACACATGGCCACACATGGTATTGCCTCTGGTTGTTTGTCCTTGGCATGGGGAAAAAGAAGCCATGATAGTCACAAAAATGACACTGCACACACTGTTCACCCCCCACCCAAAACATGCCTTCCACACTCTGAAAAACAATGAGTACAGCTTTTAACACCAAATGTTATTTCATTTATGAAGCATTACCTGGAGGAATTTGCCCCCTTGCTTTTTTCTTGCATTTCTCATGAACCCAAGTCAGCCTGGGCACACGCAAAATAAATGCTAAACCATGAACTTTCTATGCCCTTCTCCTCGCCTTTCCTGTCACCGTTCTGTTTTTCTGCTGAGACTCTCTGAGGTCTTGCAGAAATCTGGAGTATGCACCATTTCCAATCCAGCCCTACCAGAATTTGATAGAAAATGTATTTAATCTGTTACTCTGTGGACAGAAAATGTGTGCTTTTATTTGTCACTGAGGGTAAAAACAAACATAGTTTAATTTCTCTCATAGGACAGCCTTATGGTTCAGGCATTGTGGTTGTGACAGGGGTACTTCAACAAAATCTCATCACAGCTCCTCTGGGGCACTAGGTATCTTCACTGTGCAACTCTATAAGGTACAATTGTGCCAGCTGTGTAGCCTGTTGAGCTCACAAAAACACTGTCTGACTACTTAAGTACCTGGCAAGGCAGCAGCACAACACAAAGAACACCCAGCAGCAGGTCAGCACCTCTCCATTCTGCTGGAAAGCATCCTCCACGTGAGGCACCAGCATTTTTCTTTCTTGCAGCGTCACATTCTTAATACTTCCCATACAAACCAGGCTACAAAGAGATAAAAAGGAAGCTTCATGTGTAAAGAATCCATTGCACACCAAACATGACCCAAATTCATGCCACCTCTGCTTGCCCTCTGTTCTCTCCTTCTTCAGTTCAGATGTTCTGGTTGTTATACTTGAGCTCAGGACACTATCATCCCACTGCTTTAAACACAGACATTAGGTTATTAGGGCAATTTTATTGTGAATTCTTCCTTGTTTTTTCCTCATTTTCTACAATGGGTCCAACTCAGATGTTTTCAAATCTGGCCGTGGACCTGGTCTTCTGATGAACGTGTTTAATAGGAATGATACCATGGGAGACTGTGCACTATGCCATGTTTCCATATCCTAGAAACATATCTCAAACACAGATATGTTTGGTGATGTGGTCTGGAAAGCATCTAGGGAAGCACAGAGGCTGTCCTGCATGTGGGCAGCCATCAGGAGAGGTTTGAAGTCCTTTCATTTAGAACCATAGGCTGGCCCAATGCAGCCCTCATCTGGTCTTCTTGCTGAGTGATATCCACTTCACCCACATGCGGGAGTGGGTCAAGTAAAAGAGGAACTAGGAGGGCCTGCAGATCTTGACTTTAATCTACTTGAAGTAAACCTTCTCTTACACTGGTATTGTTTCCTGCATCTCTACATGTTCCATTGCCTCCACGGTGCCTGTGGCAGTAAGGACTGTGAAGCAACACAGCACCTTTTTATTTATTTATTCTGTTAATTATTCTGCCCTGATAGTTTCCCTCTGCTTGTGCATCTGTTTTTCTTTCCTTTTAAATAAATTTTCTGGAGAGTTAAGTTTCATACAGTAAATTTCATAATAGTCTTATGTTTTCTGCTAATGTTGTTGCCTGGTGACTAAAGGATATTTAAGTGCCCATGTAGACAGCATGAGGACGGAGGAGAATGCAATATTGGGAAAGAATAACCAATATGACTAGAGTTTATGAAACCCTAAGTGTGATCTGACTGTGAGAAGGGAATGAATTCTTGTGAAAATTTCTTCCTGTGTAGAGCATGGAGAAGAAAAGAATAAAGATATAACTGAAAAAGAGCAAAGAAATACCAAAGACAGAAAGGACAGCAGAAAACCAGACGTGAAACTGCAATCCCAGGAAGAGAGAGGAGCTGTGGCTGTCATTGTACTGTGCAGCAAGACAGAGTAAACAGACAAAGAGATGGAGAGAAGAGGGTAAGGATAAGTACGGTTGATCAGCAAAGGAGAAGGAGAGGAAAACCAGATCTATTTTTAGCTGCTGTTACGGTATGAAAAAAGCCACAGTGTTAGTTGCTGAAGTGGAACCGGCCTTCAGGCAGACAGGCACAGATGGTCTCATACACTTCTCTGTCAGGAGGTCCTATGGGGTCAGGAAGGCAAGGTTGGGCATCAAGGCATGGGAGGACCTGATTTGAGTCTGACTGCTGCTACTGGAGCAGATCACTGCTCTTTGTTCAAGCTGCACGAGGCATATAGGGCAGGCATGGCGCTGATGGCACTGAGCTCCGGTGTCAAGCCTACCTGTGCGTGCTCACTGCCGAGCAGCCAGCTGGCTGAATATCTCCTGTGAGATCTTGCAGGAGGGTGGCAAGGCCCAGCTGAAGGGAACATATGGCCCATAGTTGTAACCAAATGCCCACATCATCCAAGATCGCATCAAGTAAAGCATTATCTGCCAAGATGTGGCACTTGAATCTCCTCCAGGAGGCTTTTTTTTGTAGAGGATAACTTTGAACTACATGAATGTCACAATCCCTACCAAGGGTTTTACGCTATGGAGTGCCCAATTCTCCCTTGGAGATTTGTGCTAGAAAACCCTTTAGCACTCTAGATGTGCTTAGATCAATTCAATGCCTCATTTTTCAAAGATGTGACTAAAGGAATTAATTCTTTCAAACCTGACTGGAACTATGTTGAGATCTGATTTCAGGTTGTATTCTAAATTTCTCTATCCCTCTTTCATAATTTTGTTGTGTTGCTTTCTGGTGCAGCTACATTAAAAAATAAAAAAAACAACCAACACACTGACCCTGAAAAGTCTTAAGCCCCATTCAGGTCTTTTGGTATATAGTACATCTTACTCCAAAAACAATTATTAGGGAAAGGATTTACTGGAGAGAATTTCCTCTAGAAAGAATCATGATATATTATTCTTCCATACTGCACTTAAAGTGATTAACTTGCTGATTGTTTTGATGTATCTAATATGTTTGTAGTCAGAGAGAGAATCTAATAAATTGAATAAAGTTGCTATATAAAGGAGATATATGTGATGCATCTTCCTTGAAAAGATTGAAGCGTTTTTCTGTCATGTCTGTATTTTGTGCTTTCTGTTTAGTCATCTGCATATCCAAATCAATTACCTTCTTCTGTAATGCTGAAACTAACTTAGTTTGAAGGTTCTTCCATCTTTTTGGTTTCAGCTATTTATGCCCCATGCTGCTATCTTCATTTTTTTTGCTTACTGGTAATAGTACTTCTGTAGAAAACTTTTTTCATATCAATATCTTGCAAACATTCTCTAATAGGATTCATCTCATTGACTATTACAATTCAGAATTTGGTTGACTAAGATGAAGGTAGTTATTCTAACTATCAAAGATGATAGTTTACTTTTTCAATATTAGACATCCACTTTAGGTAGAGGCAAATCACCTATATCCTTTCACTGACTAAAAAGACTTTAGAGTGGTTGTCTGAGATTCATACACATGATGTTCAGACATACAGGTAAAATGAATAACAGTATATTTTGCTCTGAGCTTTACATACATGAAAATCTTGCCTAGGATTTTTGCTGAATACACTGACTTAAAATTTTTCAGTCCTGAAATTTTCTTGCCTAGAATATGATACGTTACAGACCAATCTTATAGCTTGCCTCTACTAACAATTTTTGTATGATGACCTAAATTCACTCCTATATTACTTCTCCTATATGCTTTTTACTTATATTCTAGTGTCAATTCTGAATATTTTGGGGTGCTTATTTAGGGGCTAATGAGATAATTTTATATGCCTCACTGGTTTCCTTTGCCTTATTCTGCATTGTATGAACACCCCCACAAAAAAGAAACAAAATCACCCAAATAAAATAAACACAATTCTCCAACTTTCTCTGTGGGTTTTTAAAGGAAAAGATTAAGGTGACAGGTATTACCTCCTGTAAATCCAGAAACCCATTTGAAATAGGGCAAAAGTGCTCAAAAGCATGTCCTTACACTGTGGAGCTATCCATCTTGTTCTTTCATTTGCCTTGTGTAGGTTATTCTTAATGCATCCTTTGCTTTTTGATGCTTTATTTTTTCAGGATAGTTATCTACTTTTTATATGAAGATTCTCCTTATCCAGAATATTGCTACATTGCTCTGTATATGGCAGTTTGTGTATACTGAATACTTTTCTACTTCCTTTGCTATACATTTCTCTTTTACAGGCTGCTTAAATGGCATAAATCCATGGTCAAGCTAATCCAAAATAAATTATCTTAACTATCAGAAGCACACACAACTCAGTTGCATTGCAGTCTGATACAGGTTTGACTGACTGCTGTTAACTCTATCAACTTTGTACTTCATTTCACTGAGCAAACAGGCACCCTCTTAATGTTATTTTTTAGATAAAGCCACAATTTTGTCCTTGTATGAAACTGCCTTTGGAAAACCATTGGTTTCAAATGAGTTAAATAGCCTTTTGGTATCTTTTCCCACCTGCTTTGTCCAGCTCATCATTAGAGAATGTGCTTTTAATTAATCCTTTTTTTCACCAGTATATATTAGATAAAGGGCCAGATGAGTAATATCCATCAGGTCCTGCACAGATTTGATCTATTTTTTTTTTTTCTAAACCGTGACAATCTCTGTATTTCTGATTTCAGATTTTAATGGCTGAGTATTTATGGCATTATTCTCTAGGAAAGTCGCTCCTGAAAACTATTTTTATTCTAATGCCATGATTCAACTCTTTTGCGAAAGATTCTCAGAAACACTCTGAAATATATTCAGTTCTGTACAGAGTTTAGCTGACCAAGAAATTGCAGTAGAAAATTATTTAATGGTGTCTGAGAATAAAATGTGTTTTGCCATTATGTATTACAGATTATGATAATCAAATGTAAGAAAGGACTTGAGAATCTAATTAATTAGATCAGCAATAACCTCTGATACATAAAACACATAAACCTGCTAATGTCCTTGAGGAGTATTCCTTGGGCTTTCAGTATCGGGTAAAATCTTCAGAGACCAATTTAGAGAAAAAGGGAGGTGTCAAATTGTAAAGAATTCTTTCACCATGGATACCATATAGTCACTGGAGCACCATGAGCCCTGAATAGCATTGCTAACAGAATGGATAAGAGCTGTCTCCACAGAGCCTCTGGGCACCTATAGGGTGCATGGTAGGAATGGCTGAGGATCCCAGACTGGCTGCTCTGGAAAGGGGCTTTGTCAGGCTATTTTCACTCTTTCTATTGAAGGTTTACATATTTCTAGTGGAAGGTGATTTTGAATTGTCTAAGCATAAGCCATCTCACCAGGCTCTCCAACAGTTTGACTAAATATCCTTACGCTAGAATTAAAAAACCTGAAATCTTAGTATATATCTCATGTTTATTAAAAGTAGTGCAATATGAATTCTATTTTTAGAATTGCTGTGACTCTGAAGAAAGCACAGCTCCCTAGAACAATGATTCCCTTCTTAGTAATTTTATTTTGTTTGCAGTTCTCAGTTATAATTTTATGTAAGCCTCTACCCTCTTTTTATTATATCTGAATCCTCAGCTTAGGGATTGTATACACTTTATTATGCAATATGATTTTGAAGACAATCTTTACCTTTCTTTAATGAAATTACTGTAAAATTATTTCTCCCTGCTGTATATTTGGGAAAAAAAAAAAAAAAAAGAGAGGGGGAAGAAAAGAGAAATCTCCAACATGGGCCTCCCATAGGGTCACAAGTCCTGACAGCAAACCTGCTCCAGTGTGAGGTCCTCTTCTCATGGGTCCATGGGTCCTGCCAGGAGCCTGCTCCAGCGTGGGCTTCCCACCAGGTCACATCCTCCTTGGAGCATCCACCTCCTCTGGCACTGGGTCCTCCAAGGGCTGCAGGTGGATCTCTTGCCCATGGGCTACAGGGGGCCATCCTGCCTCACCATGGCCTGCATCACAGGCTGCAGAGGCATCTCTGCTCTGGCACCTGAAGCACCTCCTCCCTTCCTTCTTTGCTGACCTTGGTGTCTGCAGGGTTGTTTCTTCCATGTGTTCCCACTCCTGTCTCTGGCTGCAATTTTTCAGGCTTTCCCCCCCCTTTTTAAATACGTTGCCCCAGAGTTACTCCCACCATCACTGATGGACTTGGCTTTGGACAGCTGTGGGTTCATCTTGCAGCTGGCTTGCATTGGCTCTATCAGACACTGGGGAAGCTTCTGGCTGCTTGTCACAGATAGAACCCTAGTAGGCCTCCCTCCTACAAAAACCTTGCCATGCAAAACCAGTAAAATTATAGAGCCTCTATTGGATTAAAATGCTATCCCTTCATATTATATAACATCTTGAAAAGGGCAGTCTGGGCTTTAGAAACAACATGGTGAGTTCTTTCCAGATTATTTGTGCAGGCATGTGAGACACATCCACCTACCAATATTTTGAGAGTGTTCTTCCCCTAAATCTTTCAAGGGAAAACTCTAAACAAGGCATGAGATAACCCAGGCTGTGACTTGATTATTTAGTAATGGATTTTGCAGTGTCAGATTGCTGTTTGGAATTGATGATCTAAAAAAGTCTTTCCCAATCTAAATGATTCTATGGTTAGGAGTATTTTTTTGTCTAGGATAGAGTTAGTTTTCATCACAGTGATTAGTATGGGGCTATGGCTTAGATTTGTGAAGAAATCAGTGTTGATAGTGAAGAGTTTTGTTATTGCCGAGCAGTGCTGACATAGTGTCAGGGCCTTTCCTGCTTTCCCACTTCATCAGTGAGAAAGCTGGGGTTCCCAAGGAGCTGGGAGAGCACACAGATGGGACAGCTGACACCAGCTGGCTCAAGGGATATTCCATATTCTATGGCATCATGCTCATCAAATAAAGCTGGTGAAGAAGGAGAAAGGGAGGATGTTCGGAGTAATGATATCTGTCTTCCCAAGTCACTGTTAAGGGTGATGGAGGCTTTCCTGGGGATGGCTGAACACCTGCTTGTCCACGGGAAGATTTGAATGAATTCCTGGTTTTGATTTGCTTGTGTGTGTGGTTTTTGTTTTACTTACTAAACTGTCTTTATCTCAACCTACGAAATTCTGTAGTTTTACTTCTTATAGTCCTCTCCCACAGCCCACTGGGAGGGGGGCAGGGAACAAGCATGCGGTTGTGTGATCCTTTGTTGCCAGCTAAGGTTAGGATCAGAGGAGTGATTGGAACTTTTCTATCATGTGATCTGTACCCAAGCCTTTCTCTTCTTTTCTTTGACTGGTGCAGATTTCCATATTTCACCCGTGCCTTGTTTCCCCGTCAAACATCCTTATAAGAAAATGTCAGTTGAGTGATGCGTTCCTCCTGATCAGGTATGTATCACATGGGAGATGTGACTATGTGGAAACAGCCAATGTGCAGGTGGGTCAACTCACAGCAAAGACAGAACCTGCTGTGTGACCAGGTCACCACAGAAGGAAAGGACAAGGAGATCAGTACCAAATTGCTGAACCCTTAAGGTAAGTACACCTCCTAAGAATAACCCAGCAAACCCCAATCACTTTTACCTTGCGTAGACATAGGTTAGGCTGGCCGATATCATGCCTGGCAATGAAATAACTACTATGTAAACAAGGAATGATGGGCTATCTGGGAAAGATGAATGCTTGGAGCAGGTAGTGGTGTTGTGGCTCTCATCCTATGGTCTCATTTATTTTTCGGTCCCCATGGAACTAAGGCAATTTCTGTTTCCAGTGCTGGGAACTTACCTAGCATCTTTTCATGAAAAATATGACAGGGTATTCATTCTGTCTTGTACAAGGAAAGTTCCTTTTGTCAGGCACAGTACTGTTGAAATAGTGATGCAGTTGACAATAAACAGAGGGGTAGATGTTTTCTCTTTCTGTATCAGTAAATGAAAGTGAGTGAAAATGGTGCCAAGTAATGTAACAACATAACGTTAAATACGGGATCCTACTACCCTCCCAAGAATTCGTTTGTGTGCCTCAGGCTAGGGATGACTCCCAATAAGCATGACTATGTTGTACAGAGCAAGGACATTAAAAAAGCATGGTATTCAGCCTTGCTGAAGGACTGAGCCTTGCTGGCAGCCACAGGCTCTCCTAAGAACAGCTGCTGCTGGCTTCTGAGTTTCTGGGTGCTTGGGAGAACATACTAGAAACTAGTCTGTAATTCTCATATTTCATTATGTCCTCAAGTATCGGCCAAATATTACTAAAGGTGCAATGGCTTGTAATTGGACAGTGTAATGCCAACCAAAAGATTTACTACAAGCACACTTTCATATTTAAGTTTTCCAAATCTCAGCCAGGGATTTGGATTTCTAGGCCATAGCTTTAACTACAGTACAGCTTAAATTACAATATTAAAATACTAATTAGAAGATTGGAAAAAAAATGAAGAGATGTGAATGCATATAAAACACAAATGCAGTTTCTAAGTTCTCTGATTTTCTTTATAGTGTCTCAATTTGCAGCCATTCAGCCACCCAGCAACAGGTGAGAAATGGAAATTCTCAGGGCTGTTGAACACTAGATATTCCTCCCAGTGGTTGAGAAAAAAATTTATTATCGAGTTCCTTTCTTTACTTAAGGTACTTTGGAAGAATTCACACTTGACATCAAATAAGCAACCTGGTCCAGTGGAAGATGTCCCTGCAAGGGTTTTGGATTAGATGATCTTCAAAGTTCCTTTCCAATCCAAACCATTCCAGGAGTCTAGGGTTTTATGATAATCAGGAGCAAATAACATACAAACTCTTAATATTACTTTTCCAATACAGACATTTTAACTTTATTGTCTATCCACTCCATCTATCTCAACTCATTTCACAAACAGATTTTTTAGAGTTAAATATATCAATTTTCAACTGAAATATAGTCATTGTTAATGAAACCACGGAAAATTTTCTGCAAGCATCCCTGAAATAGCCATATTATTGTGTTGAAAAACACGTTTTTTTCATTTGACCTTGTCTTTTGAACCGGTTCATGGTTCTAATACAGTAATGAAATTGTTTGGAAACTTTTAAATCTCTAGTATTAGCACTCGAAAGTAAACTAAAAGTTCTTTAGTATTATTAGATCTCAAAACATTAATTAGCTGCTGAGCACCAAATAATTATGAAATTAAAGATTTAGCTAAGAGCTGAAATTAATTTAATAGCTCTACTGCAGTATTAAAAGATGTAAATAACCATGTGCAATGCTATTCATAAGAGAACTCTTTCAGCTACTTCTGAACCCACTGCTCTCTTCTGATACCAACACTGTGCTTATGAATAAGAATATAAATCTAAGAGTGCTGAAATCTCCACATCTGAACAACCTTTGGCACTATGTTTAGGTCTTGAAGTATCACCTGCTTTAAATATCCCTGTTACAAGGAACCTTTCACACACATCTAGCAAGGTAGAGATTTTTTTTTCAAGACTAAGACTAAAATTTGTGCTTAATCACCATGAAGAAAACTTTAGGAAGACTGCGTGTGACATCCGGTGATCTGCCACGAGACTGAGAGTTGCTAGAATACTGTCTTTCACCCTGTCTCATAGGCATGAATCTGCATCATACTGCAATGCATGTGGGCTTAGCTGCTTGAACTCATGTTGAATTTCATCCAGTTTGAACTTCACCAACATTTCAGCATTCATTCCCAGAGTACTGAAAATTCATCACTGCAAGCTGAAGAAGAAATGTCAAGAGGTACAATCAGTAGGAAGAGAGCTCATTTTAGTGTTGTAGCTGGAGCTACTCAGTAAGTTTTTCTTCTCTCAATTAATTTATTTTAGAAACCCATTTGAATTTGAATAAATATTCTAGCACTTAAAACACTTAATGTTTTGAAGACACTGTTGGAATATTAACGCATTCTCCCAGCAACTGTTGTGATAGGCTCCACGCTACACTATTTCCTAGCATAGATAAACAAATACAGGAAATGGTATTTTTATGTATGCTGAGTTGATCTAGCAATACAGGGCCTGTCAAAAATCAGTAGCAGTTATGTTCCTTAGTCAGACAGCCCTGCTCAGATAGTCCTTATGAATTTCTGCAGCTCTGGTATAATGTAATGCTATTTCAGTCTTGACTAACTCTCACAAGGTCTGAGTTTTGTCTGTTGGAAGGGTAAATGTCATGGTGTAGTTGTCTCCAGGGTTGAAGAAGCTTTGAAATTTTTGATGTACTCACCCTATTTCTTACAGTCATCTGTCTGTAGAAGGCCATGGTTAACTGTAGAAGGTGTAAGGTCAAGGTCAGAAAGGCACCCTGGAGGTATAGCTGGCTAGTAGTTAGCATTTTATGTAGTCTGCAACTCTCTAGTCAGATGTATAAAAGCTATTCAAAGCTCCAAATAGTAGCTGGCTTGTTGCAGAAACACTAGAGATGCCTTGTTTTTAGTTATTGTGTAGTGTTTTATTACTAGATTTTTTTTTTCAGATTTTGTCTTCTTTTTGATTTAATTTTCAATTGTTTTCACTTGAAAGCCCTCAGTGGAAATAAGCTGTTGCCCATAAAATGCAACCTAGAAAAAACCCTCCATTGTTCACAGACCTGTAAAACTTCCATCAGTTAAGAAGGTTATTATGTGTCATTCTTCACAGAATTACAGAATGAGCTACGTTGGAAAAGACCTTTAAGATCATCGAGTCCAGCCTGTCACAACACCACCTTGTCAGCTAGACCACGGCTTTGGGTGACACATCCAGTCTCCTCTTAAACACTTCCAAGGACAGTGACTCCACCACCTCCCTGGGCAGTCCATTCCAATTCCCAATCACCCTTTCTGTGAAGAACTTCTTCCTAACGTCCAACCTGTACCTCCCCTGGCCCAGCTGAAGACTGTATCCATGCTGATTTACTCTCTCAATATCTGTACAAAATTTCTGGCTCCTGAAGAGCCAGATAAAAAGATTCATACTCCTTAGACAAATGTTTTAATGCTTTTCAGATTTAACTGAAAATTAACAGATCTGTTCTCTATTTCAAGAATTCTAATGGGAACTAAATTAGCTTTCTTCTTCACATTTGGTTTTAGAGTATTTGATCACCACTTAATCTGCATACTTTAGCCCTTGGAGGGGTTCTGCTGCCCATATCTGATACGGAGGGAGATGCTTGCAGGCCCCAGAAAGTTTACAGCTTTCACCTCCCAAGGAGTCAGATTGTTATGAACAACCATCTTAGTAAAAATGAAATTGTTTGGTATCCAGGGAGCCATCAGTCTGTAAAGTTTTAAAGTATTTTAACTAAATATCTGGTGTTATTTTCTCTACCTACGATAATCCACCTTAAAATTGATACTGGAAACTACTAACTTTTCAAAGACATAGTTTGATGTTGCAAATAAAATGTGTTATCTTTCTACCTGACTAAGTCTCATAGACTGGGATGCAAGTGTTAATTCTGCTTGATTGTTTGAATATGCCTAGGGGAAACAAAAAAGAGATAGATATAATATACATAAGAAAAAAAAAAGTATTATATTCACCTACATAGCTTATTCTATCCAATGAAAGTGAAATTACTTCTGACAAGCATATTCTAACTTTTGTCCTTAAAAAACCCTAATATTAAGCTGCAGAAAAGTACAAATTATAGACCTGCATTATTAAAATGAAATATGGGAGTTAGTATTAAGGTATTTCTGTTAATTATAATTGCATATGTTCTTTAATGTTTTAATGTGATTGATTACTAGTAATAAAGTTGTTATTGGACAAGCACACAAATAATAGATGATAGTTCAGTCATACTAATATGCAGTTGCAGCATTTGTGTCTTGAAGTTCGAGGCAATATTGCATTACAGTACTACATAATGACAATGGTATTTGTGGATTGACAGAAGCCCTGTGGAGAATATCTTGGGGACAGTGGTCAATGAAAATTTGGAAGTGACCCAGCACTCTGAGTTTGTAGCCCAGAAAGGCAACCTTATCCTAAAAGTAGCATGACCAGCAGCAGGTTGAGGGACGTGATTCTCCCCCATTCTTTGATTCTATTATTTTTAGCAACAATTACTATTAATAATATTAATGTAGTTGATACCATTAAATTTTGAAAATTATTTCATATAAAGTGTATAGTGTTTCATCCCCATATATCTTAAGTGTTGCTGCTGATGAAATATTTTGGCAGATAAGTTTCTGCTATACAAACACATTGCAGAAAATGAATAATTGAAATTATTCCAATTAGAGACATGGTCCTCTCTATACTAATATCTAAAATAAATTTTCAGCAGGAGAAAGTGTATGATCTTGGAGAAGAACATTCTTTCATTCACTGTCTTGTAAAAATCTCGCCCTCACTTCATTTTCCTTCCTTCCTTCCTTCCTTCCTTCCTTCCTTCCTTCCTTCCTTCCTTCCTTCCTTCTCCCATGTCAGTATAGACTTTGTGAAAGATACCCTAATCTAAGAATCTAGAATAGAGTATCAAGTCTAATTAGACAGGTCTAATCCATACTATGTCAGAAGAAAGTGGAAAGGTCGAACGTGAAATAAAGTGTACATTAAAAACAAAAGACAGTTGCTGCAAGTTCAATAGAAATGGAGAATATAATCAGTCTAACTTAAAAAAAAAAAAAAAAACAAATTAGTATGGTTAATATCCCACTACAGAGTTAATTTTTTCTATCTCGCCCCCAAAATGACAGTTAATAATAAAATGTGTTTTCAACTTTTTTTCCTCAAGATCTTGTATACCAGGTTCCAAGTAATTGTAATTAAATTTTTAAGCCATGGCATTTCTTAGGAAAACATTTTCACTTCATATAAGGAGCAAGAACTCCTACTACTGCAATAATATCTAATTCTTCCAGATAACTGCATGCCCATTAATTGGAAAGATGTACTATAATGTATTCTTTCTAAACTGTAAGCAAAACCCACATGCACACCCAAGGGAGCAAAGAAATAATGCATTTGTTTAAACATCCTTTAGTGATTTCCTCAGAGATATCCAAGAGGAAAAGAAGATAGGATATATTTGCTGTATCCCTGTCTGAAACAGGCTTCTGAAAATTGCTAAAGCGTAGGTTGCACTACAGATATGTATCCATAAATATATGTAAACTTTAAAAATAAGGATCTTGACTTTTGAAAAGACTTACTTTACAATTAAATCATGCCAAAATATGAAAAGAATATGTGATACAATAAGCTCTTTTAAAAGTCTCATTAAACAAATTTTGGGGCCTTACATATGCACTTTCAGATTTTTTCAAATTCAGGATGAATTATCTTAAAACTTTTTTTTGTGTAGCACATATACTTTCTGTCATGCTTAGTCTAGGATGTTCATATTCTGCTCTGATATTTCCACAGATTACTGTAGGACTTTTGAGAGTAATACTTTATGTTTGATTTCTTAGTAAAACTTATGTTAATAATCAAGATAGAAACATTTCATTTTGCAGGCAGCTCTTTCATCTAACTTCCTTTTGCTGAAATAATTGTTTTCTGAGAAGAATCACAAAATTAAGACAAAAATGCAGAAATAACACATTAAAATAGTTGAGAATTTTTCATTCCAGTGCCTTTGTTTTAATTTGTTATGTTTCAGAACATACAGAGTTTTGAAAAACTGCTGTTAAAACTCCAGTGGCTTTCCCAGCTTTTACGTACCTATTGTGCTTTTGTCCTGTAGAAATGCAAAGAACATTATTCAAAACAAAAGAAAATAACAGAAATATTTTTCATGCCAAAGTTATAACTTCACTTTGAACCATTCTACAGTTCTTACTTCGTTTACTATTCCATCATTAGTACTGTCTATAGCCTGGCATATTAACACAAGCATTGCTAAGTAGAGTCCATTAACTTGGTATCCATTTTAAAGGCATTTTTTTTACTGAAAAATTGTTGCTTGAATTGAAACAAATGAGTTGAATCAGAAATTATCTGAAAGTTAGGCAATTTGGCTTTTGAAAGGTTAGGCTTGACAGTAGGGTATGTCTCTTCTGCATTAGAAGAAGCTGCTGAGCATCTACTTCAGTCTTAAAACTGAAAACCTGCTGGTACGCTAATTTTGATACCACAAAATTAATTAATTACTACATTTTAAAAAGCACCAAACTTTTCCAGAGCTTCTTCTTTTATTGCCATCTGGAAAGTTCTTTAGCGGAAAATTTTTTCTCTTTTTACAGAACAGAAGTAATGGTAATCAGTACAGCAATACCATAACTGAACTTGACCTTCTATTTACATGAGGTTGCAGGGAAAAGAAGAGATTTTTATTTATCCTTATATGGATATGAAGCTTTTTTTTTCAGAGTGAAACAATTTAATATCCCAGTTCAAAATTTTCTGTTTATTTTAGAGTCTTTTTTCTCAGCATGTTAAGTGAGCTGTTGTGAAATGAAATATAAAGCACAGCTTGTGCAAAGCCTGTTTTTTTTCTGTAATATTTATCTATTTACTTGTGCTGTCTTTCCCTATCTCTCCTTTCACAAAAGGTTTGAACATCTTTCTAAGTAGAAAGATGCTCAAGATATGTTAATTTCATAATATGTAACTCTTAGAAATGTGAAAAGAAGAAGGGCTATAAATCAGTTTCATATTCAATATTCATTAAAAAGGACTGAGTTTGCATTTGTCCCATTTAGTAACCCTAATGCATAAAAAGGTAGCTAGGAGGCAGGGAACATATTTAAATCTCCTAGTAAACATAAACATGCTTATGAAACACGCCTTATGAATGAATTAAGGTAAAGAGCCTTGGACCAGTTTACCTTTTCCATGCCCTTTCAAAAAAATCTCCATTCCTTGAGGTTTAATGAAAGACTTTTTGTAACACAGTATTGAAGATGATAATCTTTTTGTTATTAAATGCACTGTCTGATATAAATATTTACTTAGAATGCTAGTACACTGAAACAGGCAATTTCTTCCTTATCCTTCAGAAACATTACATGACATTTTAATTAGGGAGATATACAGATGGATCCAAGGAAAAAATTATATTTGATATTATTAAAATTAATTTAACACCATATAATTACCCTCCACATCAAAAAAGAATGGGCTACTAATTTTGATAAGAAGACATTTATAATAGAATTCCTTCCCAAGAAAATAAAACAACATGAAAATGCTCAAGTGAGCTATATAAACTACATAGATATTAATGTAAAACTGTAATTAAATTGAAATTATCATAAATCTGTTGCAAGATACAAGCATCATTGTTATGGTATAAATAATTAAAATAACTAACAGAACTGTTTTAGCAAGCAAGTATATGTGAACTTACATGCCTTAGAACAAGGGCTCAGGTCATCTAATGCAGAGAGAGGTAGGTACATAATGCAGATGGATTAGATCATCTCCGTTGGCATAGATTTTACTTGTCTGACTGGATAAGAATTATAAATGCTTGATTTGTGAAGGCAAAACTGATTCCCCCATGTTAATTGAATGAAATTTAGATGAAACATATACCTATATTTTGCACCTCATCAGGAGATCTGAGTACCTTGCTAGGTAAAATCAGAAGAGTTCCACTTAAGAACATACTGTTTTAAAAGCCCCCCATAAACCAAATTAAAGATAAAGCCCAACCCCCAATCCCACATGCACAGAAAGAAAGAAAGAAAGAAAGAAAGAAAGAAAGAAAGGAAAGAAAGAAAGAGCACCACCCCTCCACAAACAAACAAAAAATTAAAAAAAAAATTTAAATGTTTCACCTCTATGTGATGCAGACAAAGGTCAGTGACCACCCATTTATCTTAATTCAAGTGCTTTAATATTGTTGGACACAATGAGATTGTGGGCACAGGACAATTCTGAAAACACTGCAGAGAAATAGTTTATATTGTTAGCCCTCCAAAAGATGCATCGTTTATCCTACCAACATATACAGTTTAATATGTGCCTTGGTGGCTCATTACATCATTATATGAATGCCTGTAAGAGTAAGAAACCTTACCGCCAGGAGATATTAATATTTTTCTTCCATGTATTTTATTACATGAAATTTAATTTTTATTCCTTGGTGTTTTAAGAAAGGGAACGCTCTGAATTTGTAAGCTGAAGTGTAAAATGTGAATTGATTTTTCTCTTTTCTTTCGAAGCAGAATTTCACAGTGGTACTGCTTAAACACTGTCTCATTGGAGAGGGTTCTTGACAAGAGTGAATCTTCCATTTTGCAGGCTCTTGTAGGTAAGGGCATAATAATAAATCTGTTGCCAACTTGTAAAATTGTGAAGTATAACTCGCATTTTTGTTGCATTTAGCAATTTCTTGGTGCTTTAGATCAGCCATGGAAGAAATGAAAAAGAAATTATTGAAAATTAGCTGAAACTGATTAATGTGTGAAAAGTGAGTCAAAATATAGAGACTTTATAACACACTGGTATCTAATTTTTAAGGAATTTAATGACTCAAATATAACAGGAAATATTCTAAAATTATTTATACTGTGAGGTAATTTTGCAAGCTGCAGTCAGAAAGTCACTTTCAGTCTCTTGTTATCCAAAAGCTCAGTTACAAGCATATTTGTGATTGTTTAAGCAGTATTTTTTTTCTTGGTTTGCTTTGAATTGCGTGGGGTGTTGCACAGAGTGAAGGATTCCTAAGAGTGCTGCCCTCACTAGGCCCCCCTGTATGGAATCATCTTATTCTGAGTTACACATTGTTCCAACAAATTAATATCAGGTTATACCAGAGAAGTTGCAGGTGACAAAACTTCCAGTGATTTTGGGTCCGGATTCTTTCAACATTCAGATATTCTAATGAGAATGAAAAACTAGCTGAGAAAGCAGGCAAACAATATTTATAAATGGTCTAGTTAAATTTCCTCTCGATTTCATGAGGAACCCTCAAATACCCTTTAGTTTCAGGAGAATCTGGCATTTAAGCAATCCAAGCATCTGGAAGGCACCTTCATTTTTAAAATAAACCTCTACACCAATATTTATTTACATAAGAGACAGAGATGCACTTCCTTGCTTCCTGAGCTTTATTAGGTTGTTTGTACTATTGCAGCAAAGGGGATGTCTACAGAATCACTTCTGATAGTTCTCCTTATCACATATGAAGAATCCCAAAGCTGAATACCGACGAATGCAAACATTTAATTCCTATTCAAGATGCTCATGCAAAGATGCATTGAGGAGGAAGTATTTCTCTTCAGAACATCTTTGTAGCCTTTCTCTATGGGATTATGAATTCACTGGGCAGCTAAAAATTTGCTTCAAACACAATGGTAGGGAAGTAGAATAATGTTTTCTAGTCATATTGACTTGGTCAGGTCAACATACATCAGTGAATTTCATTCAGAATTTATCATCCAGTTGACATAATGCAAAGAAGGACAGAGTCACAAACATAAAGTGTTCTTCCTTTGGTTTTAAACATCAAATCTGTTCAGGAACATGTGTCAGTATATGCACTATATGAGGTTTTTGGTACCAGTGGCACTTTCCACCTCAAGTATCTGAGGTGGTATCTGAGTTCTGGTCAGTTTTATTGAATTATCAGTGGATTTATGTTGGTCAGTTGAGATTGCTAGTAATTATCAAAATCAAATTCCCTGCTCTCAGATGAGTGACTGCAACTGGAAGAGCAGGTATTGGAGATTTTTCCTGTATTCAATCACCAAAATAACATTCAGAAAGCCTGATAATCCTCTGGAATTTGTCAAACTTGCTTCAATCAAAATAGGAAAACATAGCCTAAGAGTTTAATATTTTTATAGTGAAACTCAATTTTTTACAATAAGTCCAATTCTTTGAAAATTAGTTCAATACAGTTAAGATATGGATCAGATCACATGTGAAAAATTACAGTACAAACATAAGGCTGTGATCATTTGTATGCAGCAGTCAGTATTAAACATTTTGTTACGAAACCATTAGTCATAATCTACTGAGTTCATAAAAAGTCCATCACAGAACACTGTTGGAGGAATTTGATTATCTCTAAATGTAAAATTGCAGCTAGAATTTTCAGATATTTGAAAGCAATTCACATAATTGTTCCATAAATAGTGTGTGTCTTTCTCCTTGTGGGTAATAATATATATTTATTTGATTATATAATGGTTAATTGTGTATTTGAGAGAATAGACAATGTTTATTTTAAAAAAACCCCAAAACCCAAAAAAACCCAACCAAACAAAAAAAAAAAAAAATCAAAACAACCCAAAACCCAGGAAATCCAATAGCACAAGCATACTTCCTAAAGTAAATTTATTTCTATTGCTCATGTTCGCATAACATTTAACAAATATCTTGGTTTATTCAACTGAAAGTGAATAAACCTATATTTTCTTCACTAAAAAACCCAAAACTGAAGGAATAAACCTCCCAGAAAAGCCCCCAGAAGCCCCCAGATAAAGCAGCTTCTGAAAAACAAAAAAAGCATAAACATGGATTTTAAATCCTGCACATTATTCTTCAGAGCAAATTTTCCCTAAACTGTGTACTATATTCTTTGTAGTCCTCAAAATGACTGGACTTTTAAAAGAAATTATCAATTATCTTATCAATTTTATGATGAAATCTGCACAATGTTGATTTCTGACCAGATTTATATGCTGATACAAAAATGAGGATGAAGTTTGTATCTATAGTTTTAATCTATATGTTTGTCCATATATATATAAAGTTTGAATCAAATATCCCCATGGAAAATTAACATGTAACTAAGGCCCACAAGCTTAACATCCTCAAACAAATTCCTATCCCAGTTGGATGAGAAATAGTTGAATGGGCTTTCAAACTTCTGACTGACAGCATTTAAAGACGTACAAGAGTTCTGCTGTGATGAAAATCGTATAACATGTTTCTCACCACCCAAAATGAGTGGTTTTCAACATTTCAATTTTCTCCATTTCTGCTTCAACTGTGGCTCAGATAATTGTGGGAAACTTTAAAAAGTAACTTAAAATCTATTTGAAGTTAAAAAAGAAAATAAAGCTACAGGTTTCCTAATTGAGGATGGATTAAGGCTCCTTGATTTGATATGAACAATGGCTTGTAATTTGAAAGAGTCTCTGTTTAGCCATGTAATTAATGATAATCCAAATTGACTATAAATTAGAAGTTTGAAATTAATTAACAACCTAAAATTTATTTGCCTTTCCCTCCCTCCTTTTCTTTTCCATTTCCTGGGGTCTTGTTCCTATTCTTCTTCCTTTTTTTTTTTTTTTTGTTTTTTTAAAGTAAGTTGTAAAAGCTTGTGTCCAAAAGGATTATGTTTCTTGCATTGAATCTTTTATGTGACAAGAAACTGCAATTGCAGAATCATCTCTCATTAGCTAATGTGAAATTCTGCGGAACAGAAGCATACAGTATGAGTGAAATTTTTATTTTTAATAGAACTATCATGGTGGAAATTGGACTTTTGATAATGAGATGCAAAAATAAAACTGTACATCGCTGTAGTGAAGTTTTAAATTACATATGGGAGTAATTCAGAAGTTTCTTACTTTATTTCATATCAAATAAATCACTGTGTTAATCTCAAGTATATCAATATATCCATACTCATTTCAAGTCCATCTAAACTTTCCTCAAGAATATTGCAAAGAAAATACATTTGGAGAATTAATTTTTAAAAATTCCACATTTTATCTATTTTGGCTCCGATAAACAGGTGAGAAATTAGAAGCTAAAAACATGGCTTATAATGGAAATGTTAAAGGCACCTTAGTTTGATCATGGTTCTTAAGTGCGCTGCTGCAACACAGGATTTATTTCAGTTAGTTGAATTGCTATGTATGGCAGGCTCCTATAACCATGACAGAAGGTACAGTAATGAGCTAATTTCAACAGCTTGTTATGTAATGAATTAGTAATCCATTATTTATAAAACTTAAAATTAAGTCACTTCTAAAAAAAGGATAGATAATCATTAATTTTCATCAAGTAATTTGCTATTGCCTAGCTTAGGATGAAAATATAGTCAAGATAAAAGACAAAATTTTCTCACCTTCCTTCATTAAAGCAACCTTTCATATGAGAGCAAATGACAAAAACATAATAGTCCAGATTCTGACAGTGGGTAGCTCATGGCACAAAAAATGTAGGCATTTCATTTTGTCAACATTCGTGGAAAATGTTCACTTAGCACTGAAACAACAGAGCCAATGCAGAAATTCTGCATAGAGAAACTTATAAACTTCCATACACAGCTACAGGCTTATAACTATATATTTAAATGAGAAAGAAAATTACTTAATCTTTTTAAATTGTGTGGAAAAAATAGATAGGAAAACATATAAATAGCTCATTTAGAAAGTTAAAAATTATTGCTGTTTAGATTAATTGTAATCTTTTTTGGTAGATCGGTATATGCTTACATATTTTTATATAAAATGATAGGTACAGACCTGGTCTCCTGCCTCCCACTGTGCATATATTCCAGTGGGCTAGGCTGTGATTTTTTCAGCACTTCTCAGAAGATATGGCATTGATAGATGATCAGAAAAATTGCCATTTTAAGTTGACCTCATCCGTCTGAAATAAGTCTGCTTTAAGAACAGGTACCTGACTGTCTAAATTAGTCACTGTCAGAATACAATAAGCTCTGAAAGGTTTGACTTTAAGCTCCAAGATGCATGTAACTTATCTCTTTTAAAGACAAGGAATTCCAAAATTAATATTTGTAGTTTTTAAAACTCTCAGAAAACAGTATATTATGTCTGTAAGTATGTATGTGCTATACATACATACTCATAAAACAGTATGTATGTGAATACTTACATGCTAAGATTTTATTTCTTTTTAGAGAAGATTTTATTTCTTTTTTATTCCTTTTTTATCTTGCTTTTTATTTTGCTTTTAAGAAAATACTGAAAAGTTTGCAAATAGTTAAAATCTGACTAAACAGACCCTTATGAGCAAACATGGAAGAATTCTTTACAGCAATAGAAAATCTGGAACTTTCCCTGATATCACAAAATACAAACTTTTAATGTGAGAGACAGCCAAACTGTATGTCGATTATAAATCACTATTTTCCAGGGAGAGAACCATTTTCAAATGAATTTGAGATTTTTTTAGTTTAGACATAGAGAAGACCAAACACTGAATCATCCACAACCCCCATGACTTACTTTAGAGGACAAATCTGCAACATTTTCATGTCCAACCTAATGAGTAACAAAATATTTCTAGCAAAGTAAAAATAGCTAAATAAAGGAACTCATAGACTATTAAATTTTTTTAGATTCTAAAAAGTGAGAAATCTAGGTCCATATATATCCAGACATGAAAACTAAGTTTGAATCTGACTTTTTCAAGAAATGGCCTAGCCACTTGGACACAGAGAGATACCACAGAATTAACTAGGTTGGAAAAGACCATTGAGATCATCAAGTCCAACCTGGAATACAACAACATTTTGGGTTGCCCTAGGACAACCTTGTCCCTTGAAATATTCTTCTGACACCTGTTTCACAGGGTAGCATTAAACGCTTGTGTTTCAACTGTTAAACCCTACCCTGTTCCTTCATTGGACTCCTTTTGTCTTTGCTTGTCCACTGAGATCCTGCCCAGTGAAGCCTGTTCTGTTATTTCTTCATCTCAGATAACCCACCTGTAATTAATTTCTTATTTCAGTCTCAGAATTTACTACCTCTACATCTTAAATTGGTAGTTGTGGTATTACTAACTAGGTCCTTTACTACCTCAGTCTTAAATAATATTTTGGATATAGTCAACGAGATACTGCTGGCCTTGAAAACTGCTCCTGAAAAGGGATCAATACTCC
This sequence comes from Acanthiza pusilla, assembly GCA_036630365.1. Lineage (NCBI taxonomy): Eukaryota > Metazoa > Chordata > Aves > Passeriformes > Acanthizidae > Acanthiza > Acanthiza pusilla. The sequence goes on along the minus strand of JAXCHO010000036.1, from coordinate 34,457,280 downwards.
CCTTTGTTATCTGCGTACTCTGTCTCTCTCATATAACTCCTCTTTCTGTGTTAGTGAAATCCAGCCACGTCACAGCACTGTATCCCACTTCCTGTTGGTGCTCTTGCATTTTTTAGGGTGAGGTGGCTCAGATGTTCAGCTTAAAAGCCCACCTGACTCCTCTTCGAATTTAGGTCAGCTGAATCAGTCCTACTGTTGTAAGCCTCTGAGAAGATCCTGTGTGTTTCCTTTTCGCGTTCTCTGATGGTTTTCTGTAGCCTTCTCATTTCCTCCTGTAACTCCTCCAACCAATCAGCTCTTCACAGACAGCACAGATCCTGCGGGATGAAAAGCCATCTCTCCTGGCATTAAAGAGAGGCCCCGGGCACTTCCTGAAGCCTGGGGCTTGCAGAGCAGCATCCACCATCTGGATTGAAGCATCTGGTCCAGCAGGGAGAATTCTTCCAGCACCTGCTGGTTATTTGCTGTGTCCAGCAGTTTCTCCTGTGGTACTCAGTGGTTTCCCATGATCTGTTCAGTTAGCTAAACCTTATTCCAGTGCCTGGTCATCTGCCTTCTTACCTTAATAAAATTAAGCTGAAAGTATGTCAGATTCATACTCTTCTCAATAAAACATTAATTAATGGCCTCAGCAATTTAAATTCATCTGCTTTTTCTTCCAGCAAAACTGTTCATATGGTAATAATGTGAATATATCCTCATGGGCCCTGTTATGGGCTTTTCTTTCATTGCAATTTAATTTTAACTCAGCTTTTCATTTACATTCAATGTCTTTCACATTATTTAAATCATCAGCCTGTATACATATGATAAAAAAAAGTAAAATCTATTTAAAACCTGGAATGATCTGAGAAATCAGTTTCTGAAGAATGGTATTCAGGGGAGGTAAAGTCAATGATAAAAAATAATAACTTTGTAGTCTCTAAACTGTTGTAGGTAATTTAGTGAAGTTTTGTTTAATCACAAAGATTGCAACATATAATTGGAATACATAAAGTTAATTTTATTTAAAAAGTAATTACTTTCCTTGGTCTTTAAATTGTAATTGATATTACTTTTAGCCAATAAATATGATAAATATTTACATTACACTCTTGGACAATGACATTGCATATATATAATTATAAATGTGTATATCATATTTATAAATCAATGAGAATACTTCACTCTGACTGTTCCTGCTAACTGAATCCTGGTGGTTGACATCAGATGAAGGAAAAGAATAACAACAAAGGAATTTTACTCATGATCAAAAAATTGTCATGACACAGTGAAAAACTAATGCCTTTCTGAAGAGACAATTATATTACAACACTGAGCCAACCAGCCTTAAATCTAGTATTGTTACTAAATTCATCTTGGATACAGTAAATCAATTCAATATCCTCCTTTTATTATATTACATATTACTGTTGGTTGGCATTAGTTTTTGCAAAAGCTTCATGCAAAAATCATTGTTAGTTTTGATTTAAGGTTGCTAAACTAAGCGACTCACTGACACAGAATATCACTAATAGTGTAAAACCAGCATTATTATTTATTTGGTTTTTTTTCATTTTCACAGTCACATCTATCTATCCTTTGTCCTGTACTTACATATTTTCACTTCTGTAATAAAGGAGAAAAAAAATTAACCTGGAGCCTTTGGTTTTTGCTACAAAATGTAGTATCAAATTTTATATAATCAGGCCTCCTTATTCTGAAGAACTTACAGAAACCTGGTTGGTGAGCACATCAGAGTTATATTAGCAGAGATGGCTCCAGGTGTGCCTTCTATTAAGAGAAGCAGAGAAGAGAATAGTAGGAGTAGCATGGCTGTGGTATTTATCCAAACTCATTAAATGTTTCATGCAAACTTGGACTGCTTATCAAGTTTACCTGGATCGTTTCTTTTTGCTTTTTACTAATGCTTTGGTGCAAAGGGAATAAACCGTGTCAGCCCATTTCCCTGAGCTGAGGATTACTGTTCCATGAACTATAAAACTTCTAAAAATACATTTTTGCTATTTCTTCTGTTCTCTAATGTAAAGGTATCACGGTAGGTGTGGGTATGGGTTTGGAAAAGAGACAAATATTGAGAAATACCAATTCCTGAAAAGCACTGATGACATTGAAAAAATTGGCTGTTTTAATGTGTAATTAATATCTCTTGAATAGGTCTTGTAGATCAAAATACTACTCCTACCTTCCTACTGCTATATTACTGCGTAGTCTGCAGATTGAATCAATTGGTATATAGTAGTGTGGTTTTACCTTGGCTAGATGTCAGGTGCCCACCCAAGACACTGTCACTCCCCTCAGCTGGACAGAGGAGAAGAAAGGGTCAATGGCTAAGTTAAGGACAGGGAGAGCAATTACCACCACAAGCAAAACAGACTCGACTTGGGGAAATTAGATTAAATTATTACTAACAAAAGTCACAGTACGATAGTGAGAAAATACAATCCAAATCTTAAAGCACACCTCCCCCCCACCCTTCATCCTGCGCTCAGCTCCACTTCTGAATTTCCTCCCTCCTCTCCACCAGTGGCTCAGGAGGATGAGGAGTAGGCGCTGTGGTCAGTTCATCCCGTGTTGTCTCTGCTGCTCCTTCCTCCTTGTGGGGAGAACTCCTCACACTCTTCCCCTGTTCTGCTTTTGCTTTGACAATGGTTCTTTAAGTGATCTGAAGCACCCATTCATCACAGTGTGCTAACCATACTTATCCTGAGGACAAGGGTAGAGAATAGAGAACTGGACATTTTATATTTTCTTTCTGTGTTTAATAGAAGCTATTACATTTGTGTTCAGTTTGTAATATGTGACTGAGACCTTTGAACATTTTATGCAATAAATATTTTTATGGTCACTAAAATCAGTAAATAAGAACACATGATGTGGAAGTTCATTTGTCCTGCAAATAAAGTACAAGGAAGTGTAGCTTAAATCTGTAGAGTATTCCCAGTAGGATGATGTTATGCCCAAGGCATCATACGCATTGAGAGATGATTGATTTTCTCCTGTTTCATTTTGTCCAATGAAAAAACAGTCAATCTCATAAAAATGAAAGATAGATGGATAAAATAAATAAACCAGGAACGAGAAAAGCTGGAAATATCAAAAGTCAGATCAATGTTTAAGCTGATAGTGTTTATGAAACCTCTCAATAGTATTTATGATTATAAAGGGGTCTTAAAAGTTAGATGCTTTTTCCATATCTGTAAAATGTCTGTATTATTTATATAGTAATTCTACAGACAAGTCAACATCAGTACATTCCTACAATGTATGACTCCCAAACATCAGACAAAGCTGTATACAATTTATGAAGATGGATAATCTGTCATGTCAATAACATTTTATTTTGCAACATATACCAAGAAGGAAAACTGTATTGTATCTGATCTATTTTGCCCATTTAAATGCCCTTGGACATTTGAGACAGTATTAGAAGAAAATCTTGTCATATTTAGTTTCATGAGCCTATAAAAGTGAAATCAGATATCAGCACAAAAGCTTGTAAGTTAACAGCATCAAGTCCTAATAAAATGTCGGAAGAGCAGCCTATCAGTATCAAATTATTTCATACTGATATTTATCATATCTGGTCCCGTTCCCTAGACATCTTAATATCATTAAGGAAGGAGGACAAACTGACAGTTAATTTCGAAATCTGCTTTAATCCTTGCATGTCAAAACAAAAGACCCACCTATTAAAGTGATTGAAAATATTTTGAAAAAACAAGTTGATTCTCTTATACCTTAAGAAGTGCATATATATATATATTTATATATATAGCAAAAGAAGTATTTTAATTAGAAAAGCCCATAACACTATTCCTTATATTAATATATGTTTTTTAACAAAGTATTAATTTAAGATAAAGCTCTTTTATATGAGAGCACTTCTATCTACACAAGCTTCTGGAAATCTGTATTTTTAATTTTTTTTAATATTGTCCTTCCCATAGGATGGATGTACAAAGCTTACACTGTTTTTCAGGACCTTTAATGGATTGCCCTGAACTGAGAGAAATAGACTTGCCATACACTGCAGCAACAGGATAATCAATCAACAAGCCCCCCCAGCTGCAACATATAATGACAAGAAACTAAAAATAATCTAGATGCAGAGGGTTTATCCCACAGTTGCCCAGGTAATGGAAGAATAATTTTGTTTAATGTTACTTTTTTTCCATCTTGCAGGCCCACAGAAACTGCTGAATGGCAGTATAAGGGAGGAAGCTTGGGAGGCCTGTGCTCAAATAGATCTGTTGTCTAATAAACTTTCAGCTGATGATATTTTAGTTTGCAACCAAAATTGATCTGTAAGTGGAACGTACTGCTCCTCTAGTCTTTGCAGTCCCTGTAATTTCTACCTTGGACAGATTTTAATTATCCTAAAGTGAATAGGTGACAGTAGGGTGTCTGTTTTTTGCTTCTGTCTTCTATACCTCTCTGTTATATACAGTATTTAGAGAATTCTGTAATATCTGGAGATGCAGAAAGGTTCAGATGAAGCATGAAGTGTGTGTTGAATTTCATCATCTTTCATCTCATACTTTCAAAAATTCCCCGATTCTCTTTACAATACTTTGAAATTTACTTTTACCCCTACATTTCATCTTTTTCCTCAGACTTTTGTACATAAGGATCTCTCCTTCCATCTTCATCAGTATTTTAATAGGTGTCTGCAGGAAAAAATAACCTAGCTGGATTTTAATGATTTTTTCATATATGTGTGTATCTTGGCATTTTCCATTAAAATACAGTGAAGAAACTCTTCAATAACATCCCCAACAACAAAACAAAGAGTGGTTAATCAATATTAATACAAATATACATATTACTAAATTGTAGCCTCAATTTTTTTCAAATAAAATTGTGAAACTGTAACTGTGTAAATAATCTCTTTGAACTCAGTACAGAAATGACGTCACAAAGATGTGTTTCAAACGTTAATCGACAGGTGTAATCAAAAGGTAATTACACTAAATTTAACAGATTTGTCAAACAAAGTTGTGATTATTTTATAAATAATCATAATAATTATAAAATCTACTGAAAATATTCCCCATTTAAGTCAAAACATGTTGGACAAATGCCAGGATTACCAGCAAAAAAGCCCCCAACTTGTCATCTATTCTATTGCATTAGACTAAAATGAGTTAATTCACTGAGAAGTTGTAAAGAATGTTCAATAATTCATTGAAATGTAAAATTTATTTGGGAATGTTTGGAAGATAACAAAGTATCCAGAGAATATGAACTTTTTTTCAAATTTATATTCATCTACCAATTTTCTGGTTATTTAATTGCAATGTTTTCCAATTCTTGAATACTGTTTGTGGGTCCAAAATTAAAAAATGAAATTTCATGTTAAGATTAAGGATGGCATGTATTAGTTTTTCAAGGGATATATGTTTCCAGACAATAGCCTTATTATTTTACACTTTTTTATGGTTTCTAATTTTTTGCACGTTATCTCCAAATCTTTGGATGTCTACTTAAACAGAACTGAACTCCTGAAGATTCTGATTACCTATTCTAATTTGATTACCAATCAAATTTAGTAACAAAAATTAAAATATAGTTGAATGAACATAGTTTTTTTCAGATGTACATGGATTTAAAAAAAAATTCATCTTAAATCATTTTAGTTGCATGCAATTCACCTAATCCATAAATTTGACCTTAGATGTCAGGTTTTTCCTCTGAAATGGCAGGGAGCGTACTTAAAAACACATCTGAATGACTCACTTCCTATATAATGATGATAAGAATTTCCAGACAAGGTAAAAGTTTTTTGAAAAATCAGCTTATTAAGGTTATAAGAAAAATCTTTCAAATCACTTCTCCTTCCTTCCCCATTTTACTTCTCTGGGGTAGGAGTGGACTTACAGATTTCCACACTTTCAAAAAAAACCCCAGTAATTAAATTTACAGTAGTTGGAAAATCCTCAGAGAGTCATGTGCTTGTAACCTCTGAAATGAGAGACAACAGCCAGAAACTGGAACAGGATACATCACATTTCAGAACATAAACAAAACATCACATAAGCAGAACAAAATCTGCATCCAAAAATGGAAATTAGTAGCAGATTTACATTACTGTAATTATTTCACTCTTATTTTTAAATTGTTTTTTCCTGTATAACTATTCACCGAAATTGGTAAATAGCAAAAGTTGCTGAAATGAAGTTATCAAATGTTTGAGTTCCTAAAAACTAGGAAATAATTTAAAAGAGACAGTATGTGATGGCGATAGCAATTCTGCCTTTGACAATTGATACTGTGCAAACAGAAGTTAGATGTCCTTTCTTTCTGGGAGGAAGAAACTTGTTCTTTATTGTTGGTTTATTTTAAGTACTACTGGATTCATACTTGAAAAAGATAAACTTCTGTAGTGTGACGTGTAATTATTAGTTCTGGATGGGAGGAAGAGCTAGGTATTGAAACTGTAGGAAGGTTATTTGTCATCTTAATGTGAAGTCAGTTGGGGAAGACAGAGAATACAGAAAAAATATCTCATTGGTTCTTAGATGAAGGTTGATGCAACTTGCTGATGTCTTAAAGGATAATTTTGCCTGTAAAGAACAATGAAGATTTTTGGATAACACTGTTCTACCCACTTAGTCATTTTAGACAAGTATTGAATAATGTTAAATTCATGTGATAACTATAGACTAAAAATAGAATAAGTATAGAATACTGAGGATTCTGTTGATTTTAAATTTGTAAACTTGACAATAAAGATCCCTCAGGATAATAGCCACGAGTTGCTGAAATTGCTTTAAATATTATCTTTCCATCGCTACTGGGTTTCAAAGGGGAAAAAAACCTGGGCTAAGCAGATATGAGCTACCAGTATCTCAGTAAATATATATTATTTTTAGTACAAAATCACAGGGAAGAAAAGAAAGGGAGAAAAATGTGTGTCTGTCAGAGTAGGAGGAGTATGCAACTTCTGAATTTTTCAGAATGAAGTTAAAGGAGGGGGATAAGTATGGAATGTACCAACGGGAAACCTTTCAGAGCAAAATGTGTGCAACAAGTACCTTCTCTTGGAGTAATCAGTCTTTCTCAAGATACAGGTTGAATCTTTCTGGGCCCAGTGAGATTATTCTGCCTCCACTACTATATCCTGAAAACCTTTTACTCAAGAGCTCAGTGGATGTTATTTTTTATTATAGTGTTCATTTATATTTTATACTGTGCTCCTGGCTATTGTACCGACCTTTGTGTTTTTTGATTGAAAGTGTGATCTGAAATCAGTTGAAATAGTTATATTCTTTTAATTATACTGGTTTTTGAAAGCTTGGATCCTATGTGAATTTTGATCTGTTTGACTGGTGGGAAGTAGGTGCAAGCTTTCTGAGTTTGGTCTTGCTTCAATTTATGGTGTCTATGAACTGTTTACCCCTCTCATAAATAATTGTACAGCCTTATACTTATGAGCAGATCTAACTCCTTTGGAAGTGCAGTATGGACTTCTGCAAGTGGTAAATGAAATGCCAGAAATCTTAACTTTTGGGTAAAATATGTATTATCTTTACATTAGAACATGGGAATAACACCATCAAAAACTTCTGAAGATGTAACTTTTGTTACTGTTTGATAATTTCAGAATATTCTGAAAACATAAATGTAAATGAAGCTATGAAAAACCTCATTGGTTCTGTACTTTCAACATATTATAGTTATTATATCTTCAAATATTCAAGTTCAGGGGATATTCAAGTGCATAAGAATTTATTTACATTGATTTAAACCCAAAATTACTAGATGACCACAGACTATGATATGAGGAAAAAAATGGTAAAGATAATGGAAAATTACTGAAAAGTCTTACACTACAGAAGTGTCTAAATAAAATAAAATAATAGTAAAAAAGCTCATGATTTTTCAAATGTTTCATTTATTTTTGTTTTTTGAATGCTTGAGGTTTCCAATATTTGCCTTAATCATTTTCTTTGTAACATATTTTTGTTATTCAAGACATTACTTGCAAAACAAAATGTTTTAAAGGAAACTGTGAAACAAATTACCTGATCAAATGCAAAAAGTTTAGGAGGATTCCCCCTTTCCAAGAAAGTTTACACATAATTTTGTTTATAGTCTTCCATTATTTTTTGCCCAACTTTTTGTGTTACAATCATATTTTAGACTTCATTCTTTTAACTATTTCTGACAAATACAAACTGGCAACAGTACAACATTGCACTAGTCAATTCAGTTAGATTCCAGGCTACATTTCTTCAGATCTGTTGTCACCTATCTCTCCAACCTCTCCAGAAAGAGAAGTTTATGCTGGGGGGGGGGGGTGGGGGGGGTCGGAAGAGAGATTAAAAAAACAAAAGAATAGAAAGCAAGCATAGCTGGTATGAAACATAAGACAGCTCATTTCTATAAATATTATATACCTTACAGTAAAATTTCAGATGTGATTTTTAAAGAAATCTACTGTCAAAATCTGGAACATCGTAGCAATGAAATACCTTCTGCAAGAAGAAACAAGTAATATATAGTAAATCTCGCAGCTTCTTTTCATCTTTCTGGCAGTCTTTTTACAATGAATCTCTTTTCCATTTCCATTCACTGCAGCTCCATTTGTGAAGGTCTGCTCATGAGTTTAATTGGCTTAAGTAAACCATGGAAAATCTAATGTGTCAGTTAGCATCTGATTTTCTTTTAGGTGTTGGATTTTTTTCCCTCGTGTGACAAAGATTTTGTGCAGTGTTTAATCCAACAATCCAGCTTCACTCAGTACCTCAGTGAATACCACAACTCCAATACATTTTTGAACTATTTTACCTCTAAATGTCATTGTATGAAACTGATTTGATTATAAAATTAAAGTCTAAGAAGCAAAATAAATACTACTTTTAGTAATCTTTCTAAGACAATTTTGTTGTGAAATGTGATCTATAAGAAGCTGGTTATAGCTGTTCACAGATGTCTGTTTAGGTTTGCAAAAAACCAGGTATGAAGTTATACGTGTATTGCTATTTAAAAAGGCAGCAGAAACTATTTAGCCAAAATGTGGTAATGACTGAGAGATGAAAGCCATAGCTCATGACCTAACTATGAGCATGCTCAATTACATGTTTTTTTGAGAGATTTACCTGCAATAAATTATCGCTGAGCAAAGGCATGTTGTTCAGCATGTACATGAGCTGCAGTAGTGATCATTTGATTATGTACCCTTTTAGAGTTTACTACAATGGTCCAGTTCTCTCTCTTTAGCCTTCAGATTTGTAGATGTTCTTTCTTGCTAAATCTTCCCTGCAGGTCCAGTCAACTACCATGTATGGCAGAAAAGCTATGTTTTACCCAATAATTTTCTTGCTGATGCTTCCCCTCCATCCCTAATTTTGAGAGGCAGCTTATTATGCTCCTATTCTCTAAATTATATTCCACTGCATTTTGAACCCAGTATTCTCATTTAAAGCAACACCTATATTCTTATTCTCATTTCAGGGAACATAAGCATTGTTCCAAACCTTGGAATGAAGCTTTTAACTTTTTTAAAACTATTCTGAATTCCAAAATCTAGGAAAAGAAAAATCAATTTACCCTATTCCTCTTAAAGAAGTTATATAAATCCTTATGATGTGGATAATTTGTACTTAAAGACCTATTTAATTTTTCTTAATTTCTTGTCTTCATCCAGAGACATCACAGTATTCTACAAGGAGTGAAAGAAGGGTATGAAATTTGGTCTCTTCATTTTTTTATTTACTGTAGAAATAAACTATAGCATTAACCTAATGATTACTTTCTTTGCGTGTCTCAGTAGGGCTCACAGCTATATTAAGAGAAAGAAAAGCTGCCAAAAAAATTTACTTCAGACTTCTTTAACTTCTTTAATTAGTTAGTTTATTTAAGACTTAAATAAACACGTTATACAAATTGCTTTAAAGACATTATTTAAAAAATCAAGCAAAACAAAAAAACCCCTTATACTGTGCCATATTTCAATAATCATTCAATTGTTAAACCCACAAAAAAATAGTAGATGTTCACTACAGTCATACTATGGAAATTACAAATTTAGACCAATTGAACATCAGTAATTATTTACTGTTATATGCTGTTTCTAATGTGACCTATCAGCAGACAGAAAGACTATAGGAAAACAAAAAGGAAAAAAGAAGAAAAAAACCCAACACACCAACCGAACCAGAACTGTAGATATAATGATATTCTGGGAAGTAAGTATGGTATGTTTGTACTCTAGATCAATAACTGTCTTTTGTATGGTAAGTTGTTCCTAATTTTGAGCAACAACATACAACGATTTTGAACAATTATATGTTTCATTGGTTTTTGTTCCTCTATTCCTCACCAGTTTTCAGAAACTATTGGGAAATCTTCATATTTAATAATTTTATTTTCCAATAAATTGTTGAGTAAGCAAATAATGGATTTGATAGAGAGAATTATACATAAAAGAAGGGCAAATTCTGACAGATCTGTTCCTAGTGAGGCTGCTTTATCAAGTTTGTTAATATTAATTTTTCTTGAACTCTTGGAGACTGCCACTTTCAGATTTCTTCAGTCATTTAGAGGATGGATTAGAAAAGAGAAAGTATTGCCTATTAATAAATTATGAGAACTTCCAACTGTTACAATTTATTAATAAGTCTTAAAGAAATTGTAATTAAACATGAACATGATTAAGATGGTTGCTCAAAAAAATGTTATGATGAAGGCAAAAGCTGTACTGTAGTTTTAGTTTATTGGGCCAAAATTATTTAATATGGTATCAGAAGAGAACAAACAAGTATCAGCAAATGCCATGTTGTTTACTCACTGATGTCTGTTTTAATTGAGGAAATACCATCAAACTCTATGAAACTGTGACCACAGTTTAAAATAAACTGATAATCTGTGATATTTATATGGAAGTATTACACATTTATCAAATATCCTTCATTCTACTTATGTTAAACCATAATTCATGTATATTTTGTAAAAATCAATTTCTCTAAGATTTGGTAAAAAGTAATCAAAATTAGCATATATTTATCAGGACACTGAAGAGGGGATTTTTAGTATTGAGAATATATCTTTAGACAACAGTCTTTTAGAAGAAAAAGCTTGTAAAATTTGTTGGTGTCTGTGTCTTGCTGTCCTGGTTTTGACTAGGAATTTATTTTATTTCTATTACCTGTGTTTTGATTTCTAGTGCTAGTGAATTGTAGTGTTGATAACAAATTGACATTTTAGTTGTTGCTAATTAGTGCTTACTCTAAATCAAGGACTTTTCAGTTTCTCATGCTCTGCCAGCGAGCAGGTGCACAAGAAACCAGAAGTGCCATAGCCAGGAGAGATGACTCAAACAGGCCAAAGGGATACTCCACACCAAAGAGCATCATGCTCAGTATTTAAACTGTGGGGAGCTGCCCAGGAGGGGCCAATCACTGGTTGGAAACTGGGTGGGCATCAGTCAGCAGAGAGTGAGCAATTGTATTGTGGGTCATTTGTTTTTCTTGGGGTTGATTCCTCTTTCTCTGTTATCTTCCTTTTTGTTGCTATTATCATCATCATCATCATCATCATCATCATCATTATCATTATGTGCTACTTCATTTAGATTTTTACTGTTCTTATCTCAACCCATGGGTTTTACCTTTTTCCTATTCTCCTTCTCATCCCACAGGAGGGGGGTGGGGGGAGGAATGAATGAGTAGCAACACGGTCCTTGCCATCTGGGGTTAAAATATGACACTTGCATAAATCTACAGCTTACACAGGCACTGAGGGATCTCTTCAGGTGTCTCCACATGTGGCTCAGTACTATTAATAATGTCCTAAGGCATTCTCATAGGTCTCCAGCTGTCACTTTAAAAGCATGTGAATTTTCTATATATCATTTACTATGTGATTCTTTCGGGCATTAAGACTTCTGCCTGTGATCTAGCTGTCCACCTTAGCCTCCCTTGTGGCTTCAAATTCAGCCATCTAACAAACGTGAAGGCTTTCTGAGACCTTCCCATGTGACTAGTAGGTCTGAGACAGCACCCACAATATTCTAGGAGCTAGAATCTGGATGAAATACTGTAAGGCACCTCCAAATGTTCCCCAAAAACTTTGTTTAGTAAACTGAATCAAGTCCCACATTCCTATTGCATGGACTTCCACAGGATTTAAAGATATCATGATAAAGACATCTGTACTTAGATGTCATAATCTCAAACTTCATTTTATTCCAAGTACTGAAGCTTGAATTAGGTACATATCACATTATATGGCAGACTGCAAGATACGAACTGACAATCCTTTGTTCTAGCAAGTCTGTCGGCATAGAGGCAAGGGCTCATCTTATTGTATTGCCTTGTGTTAATGACTGTCTCATGCCTTGTCAAGATCTCTCCTACAACAGTTTTATTTCTTAATAAGGAAAATCTTTTTCTATAAAGTTATAGCTCCTAGCTGGAAAAATTATTCTTTCCATAGGTACTTTGAACAATATCTGCCCATACTAGGAAATAATAGTAACTCTCTCTTCAGTCTTTTAGAATGGCTAAAATTCATGTTTGTTTTCTGAATTTGTGTGCCAAGCTTTCCTTGTTAGCAGATAATTTCGATTCCATCAATTTCCATCAATACTATGATGTTCAAAGGTGTCACTAAAACTCCTTTTTTTCTGGCACAGAGTTCTAAATATATTTTGCAAGGAGTGACCAGGAAATTGAATTTTTATGTGTTTGTTTATTTTCTAGAAAATAATATATTACTCAGAACGAAAATGCAAACTCAAGATCCCAATGCTGAAAATGTCATGGAAATGTGCTTTTCAAGCACGACCTCCTGTGGCTTTCAGAGCAGTCCAATTTCAGCCAACCTTCCAGCCTTATGTGCTTTCCAAGCTCTCTCCTTCCTTAGCAATCTCTATAAGAAGAGAAAGGGCAGCTGGAGCCTGCAAATTCTGCAGTTTTGTGTCGTACACTCAAAAAGGCTGAGCAGCTGCAGCATGCTCAGACTATTATATAATGTTTTGTTTGTTTGTTTTTGGGTTTGAGTTTGTTCATTTTTTTATTGGGAAATCTGGGAAATTTCAAGGAGTCATAATCGACCAGAGAAAAAGTTGTTTTATGCTATTTTATGCTGGCTTATTTTGGACGCGACTAAAAAAGTTCAATGAGGTTTAAAAGTTCCTGTTTATCCTCTTGATTTTCACAGAGACTTTTCTTTAAGCGTGTGCATGTAAAACTTGATAGGTTGTATTTTCAGGAATGTTTCCAACAAGGCCTTGGGTAGTCATTGCACTTAAAGGAATGATATTCAAAAATCAGCAAAGTCTCTTTGGCCCTAATACATAATACCTTTAAAAAAAAGGCTAAGTCTTAGTGAAATTATTGAATGCCAAAGAATTTTGCTCATCAGAAGTTTAAGGCTTTTCTGGACTTGGAGGAAATTATAGTTTGTCCTAGAAGGGAGAGCTTTAATCTATATTGCTAAGCTTACCACATTTTAAACTGATTAAAATTGCACATGAAAACAATAGAAAAGCATGGCATAATGAATTACTGTCCATTTAGACATAGTTCATCTTCAAGACTGGGATGAAAATTGACCATATAATTCAGACCTCTGCTTCTGCCACAGTGCACAAATTTTAAATAGTATAAAGGCCACCTTCTGTACACTTTTCAATGCAAATCCTCATCTGGTATCCTACCCTTTCACTGACATATTATTCTAATTTTGTCATTAAAACCTCTGAAATTAGGTGGTGTTTTTACTTGCTTCATAAAATGTCAAACATACTGGGTGCACTTACATGTTGAGATAAAGATTTCTATCCAACTTCCTTCAGCAATCATTACTTTTTCTTCATTTCTAACAGCGCATCCAATCATAAGGCAGACACCTGTTTTTCAGCTGCTCTTCATCTAGCTTATAACTATCCTGAAATAATTTTCAGTCTATGCCATATCAACTTAAACTGTGAGGTAACTAATTAGCAATTCTAAATGAAAAGGGAACTGGAAGCAGAAAGCTACACTCCCACAATAAATATGCCTGACAATTTGTGAAATTCAGGGCGTATAGCACTTACGGATAAATGTGGTGAAAAGGCAGAACATATACATTTGACATTTGGAACAAAACCCCATCTCATTATCAAGGCAGTCAACAACCCTTAATTCTGATACCCAGACCATTATATACTGAGTGAGGTTATTTACTGAGTTCATTAAGACATCATGAATCCCTTCAGATAGAAAACTTCTCTTAGAAATAATTCTTAACTGAACAAGTTAATAGTAATATTATTTTAACCTTGATGTGAAAACCAGAATAAATTTAATAGTTACAGGCCAGATCATAGGTGGACCTAGTGCTTCAGTGTCAATTTCTCAGTGATCTTTATTTTTTAAAGTAAAAAAATCTTAGTTGCTTTTAGTTTCTACTGAACAGATGTTTTCAGTGAATAGCTAGCATGATGTGCATGATTTATTTCCCCAAAACTAATACAGCATACAAGTAATTTTCATCATTTCCTCTAATTTGCATTATATTATACCTGTCTGCTCCAATGCATTCTAGTCACCAGTGGTCTACGTGCCTGATTTCAGCAGCCCAATGATGAAGGTAGATGGCCAAGATCTCCTGCAGGATTTCATGTAAATATTAATGCCAACTGCTGTCAGAAGGAGAGTTCTTTAATTCCAGCGCTAAAAGGAAGCAACACATCATAAAAAGAAAGGATGTATGGAATGGAATCCAGGAGATCATTCAGGACAACTTGCTTTTCAAAGCAGTGCTGGCTTCTAAGTTTAATCAGGTTTCTCTTCGTCTTGTTCAGTCAAGTTCTGAATATCTCTGATGGTGCTTTTTCTATAGCCATTCTGCATAACTTGCTTCAGTGCTCACACACTCTCTGTGCAAAGAGTTTCTTTCTTTCGTGTGATCAAAATTTCCCTCTCTGAAAGCTGTGGCTGTTGTATCTTGCCACTCATTGTGCACTGCTGGGGCAAGTCTGGCTTCATCTCCTCTGCAGTCTCCCTTTAATGGAAGTCTGCAGTAAGCTCTCCCTCAGACTTCTTTTCTCCAGGGTAGAGGAACCAATTTCATTTGGTCTCCAACTATGTATTGTTTTCTCCACTCTCAAATCATCACAAGGATTAGCTCCAGCTTGCCTTGTGTTATGAGACATAAAAGTTCAGGAAAATATCACTTCCCTCAGCTTTTTTTTGTACTCTTATCATTAACCCAGTATGGTTACATACCATGTTTTTTGTGAGATTTACCAGATCTTTAGCAGCTGACTCAAGTTCACTTTACTGTCTGCCAGGACCCTCAAATCCTTTTTTTAAAAATTCATCCAGGATTTGTACAACCCCACCAAGTTCCATTTTAGGAGGTATTCTTCTTGCCAGCATCACATATCACTGGTATTATCAAAAGTCAAAGCCACATAACAGAGCTGGGGAAGTTTAGAGCAGACTGAGAAGTACAGAGTAAAATTATATGGTGGAGACACCTACTGCTTCTCTTCTACTCCAGGAATCCTAGATATGTTGCAAAACCTAAAGTTTTTACAGAGTTCAGGTGATACTGTAAGGCTAACCAATGCTTTTGCTCCTCCTGACTCATTGTTACAGGACCCTTGTTAGAGCTGAACAATTTTAGAATGGATCAGTTATCACAATAACAATCACATAATTACTGCTTTTGTATCTCCCCTGACCAAAGGCTTCTTTTTAAGTTGCGGACAGAGGATGTCTACATGATTCAGCTTTCACTTTATGGTGCAAATGCCCCATCTTCAGTCTGCCCACTCTGTCCCTATGACACTAATAACGTCAGTAAGAACAATTAACAGTACTGCAATCCCTGTGTTAGGTATGAGTCAGCTGCTCAGTTCAGGATCCACAGCTGAGTCAAGCTCATAGAAGATGATTGATGATGCATGCACGAATATGCTTTTCAGAATAAATAAATAAATAGATTAAAAGTTCTTAATAGGCAATTCAAGTGCTTCTTGCAAAACAGCTGAAAATGCTGCCAACCAGATCAAAAAAAGGCATAAATGATGATGTCAACCCCAGAAACTGTGTGTCTGCCAAACAGCCAAAATGAGAGAAATACAATTCCTCTCATTGACAGGTGAAGAAGAAAACAGTATTTGCTGTTGTCACTATAAGCTGCTATAAACTTGTGCCTTTGCCTTCCATTTTGATACATTTCTTTCCTATATTTCAACCACTCTACTTTCACAAGCTGACACTTCTGGCGGTTGCTGATTGTACAACATTAATAAGACCATAGCAGTCTGCATGTATTCAAAACATCTGCGTGAGATCACAGCTGTGCATATTGATTGCTACTCTCTGCCATTAGCATTAGCATTAGCATTAGCTCACTTCTAGATGACTATTTAATCTTTCCTTCTACTCTTTTTCTGACTTTCTCTTATCCCAAGATACAAATTTTCGATATGAACTGCAATTGCAGCGCTTGCTTCTCATACACATGCTGCCTTTGAACAGTTTTATTCTAGGTCTATTATTTTACTGTGAAGTCATGCATGAAACAGTTAATGTGAACCCTGTACTACCACACCGTCTCTCAAAAGGTATTATTAATCTACCAAATGTGGGGCTTCATTTGGTCTCACTTTCCAGGCAGTTAGCAAGGTCAGTAGGTACTTTGTTGGCTTGATTTATCTTGCTCTAAAACAGACATCTAAAATAATTCAAAAGACTTATGGCCTGGGATTGCTTATTTTTCCTCTTTGACCACAAAATAAGCTCATGATGTCTTGATGTGGATACCTACACAGTAAACATCTAATTACCTGAGGTGAAATCCACGCAGTATCTGTGACCACTACTGAATGTCTGGAATATAAAATAATTAAATATAAGAACCCAAATAGTCAACAGCATTCTTATTTGATGGAAGACATAGATTCCTGAGCAATGTGGAGATTATTTTTTTGAGCAGTTGTTGTGGAAATCTTAAATGTTCACAGTGAAATGCTCAATGGAATGGCATTTTTTCACTGGTCATAAAGGCAAGAAGTTTTGAGTGTCTGATTCTCTTTTAACTGAAAGCTTGTGTAGTTGTCTATAGGTGGATGTGATGGGTTGGCCTTGGCTGGATGCCAGGTGCCCACCAAGCCACTCTATCACTCTCCTCCACAGCTAGATAGGGAAGAGAAAATAAGGTGTAACTTATAGGTTGAACTAAGGTTAAAGTAAAAACAAAGGGTATCACATGTGCAAGGAAAGGAAAAAACCCTAAGTATTTTATTCTCTACTTCCTGTGAGCAAGCAGTGTTCATCCACTTCTTAAGAAAATTCAGCAATTGTAGTGGTTGCTCTGGAAGAAAATGTAAGTAACGAATGTCCTTGCCTGGCCTTCCTCCTCCTTTTTCTTAGTTTTTATATCTGAGCAGATATCTTTGGTCATTTTGGGTAAGCTGTTCAAGTTGTGACCCATCCCAAGATTTTGCCCACCCCCGAGCCTACTGATGGGGAGGAAGGATGTTGGAGACACAGCTCTGATGCTGAGCCAGCGCTGCTCAGCAGTGGCCAAAACACCAGTGTGTCGTCAGTACCTTTCTATCTCCCAATGCCCAGCACAGAGCTGCTCTGTGAGGGCTGCTGTGGGGAAAATTAACTCCATTTCAGCCAGAACCAGTACACTGAACAATGTGTGGTTTTAATGCTATATTTGGCATTTGGTGTCAGTGTGAGGCAACGGAAAATAATGCTCTGATATTCTCTGGATTTTTTCCCAAGGCTACAAAAATGTATTTTTTTTTAACATAAACTCATCGCAGCGTTACTCAACCTTGAGATTACTTTCTTGCAAAGATGTAGTGTGCTGACAGTACTGTCTAATTTCAATTTTTATTACCTTCCTGTAGCTTTTAATGAGAATTTAAACTCTTAAATGTCAGATTTTAGGGTATATTTAGATAAGGCTAATGATCTGGTCTGGATTTTTTTTTTTTCTGATGGTTGTGGAAACAGTGAAGAGCAGCCAGTTAGCCCTGTTCCCAAAAGAATCAGTATTGCAACCAGAATTCTTATTACTTCAAAAGAAAAGAAAGTCCTTTGTGGGTAAATAATTATTGTTGCACTCATAGGACAGGATAGAATAGTTTTACTGGTGCAGCAACTTTACATGTGACAAAAACTATAATAATTTTGTATGTGCCTAAAAATAGGCACATACCTGAGTCCAAAACCTAAGGCAGGACATCATCCTGGTTTACTCTAGCTCTATAAGGGAAAAAATGAAATAAAAAAGGCCTGTGTGGGTAAAGGAAGAAGTCTCTGTCTTGCACATCGGTGCACATGGGAACTGTGACTGTCCGGCAAAACTACTTAAAGAAGCAGAGATCACAGTCACATAGCTAAATGCTTAATTAATAAGCCATATTAGCTGCATTTCAGACCTATCTTGTTACACAAGTATGTCAACTACAGCTTATTAATCAAGGAAGACTATGCCAGTAGCTGTCTGTTGTTGTGCACGTCTTTTTCTGTGCAGATCTGCCTGCACATATGATTGTGCCTCATTTTGCATGTACCAGTCAGATGCTACTGTCTAAGAAGTTTATGAATGTGCAATACTTAACAAAGTGTTTCCTCAGTCCAGTTTTAGAGAACCATTTAAGAGGATTCCAGGTATAAAATAAAGCCATTTGTATTCATTGTTTGAACAGATATGAAGTACTTTTAACACAGAGCTGAACAAACATAAAAAAAATAAATATAGCTATGTAACCAACTGAGAAAACGAAAGTGACAAAGGCATTCACATGTGCAATTTAAAACTAGGTATTTTTTGACTTAAAACCCCCCTTTTTTCAGCAGTGTTCTAAGGTGTTCCCTTCCCCTTGGTAATCGTAATCTGAAAAGCTACCCTTAAGGTAAATACGATAAAGGCTTTCTTCCTCAGACTAAGCCACAGCCGCCCTGGTTGCACAGCAGCAGTTTTGCTTGCACTAAACAGAATGCTAACACAGAATGCTAACACTGAGGATGAAATTCTTCTGGTAGTGTTTCATTAAGAAGTACTGTCTTCCCTGTAATGCTTGTGGAGTTAGATCCAGTGGACAATGGGTAGCACATATGCTATAGAACACGTTTGTGCTTAAATATGCATATAAAATAATGAACAATGTAGTGGGCAGAGTCTTACTGCTGTAAGTGGTCCCATAAGGAGCCTACAAAGACGTGTCACAAGCTGATACCTTGTATGTACTTTCACCAGTACCACTCCTTTGAGCAGCTGCATGAGGCACCTCTGCCCAGCTGTGAGTCTATTCCCCAGCTCTGTTGCCCAAATCTGACCCCTAAGCACATAGATTCCAAGTCAGCTATAAGACAATACTGCAGCTGTTTCTTATCACCAGGGGGAAATTCACCCCTTTACAGGGAATCGTTCTGTCTCTGGCATTCCTGCTTCCAGCCACTGTAACACATTCTGCAGTTGGACCTTCCTCCCTTTCATGCTATATTATTTCTCAGTCACAAATTACCACTGCTGATGGTTACCATTTCATATAAGTGGCTGAACACATGACTTATAAGTTGTGATAAGATACAGGGCACCACTGTTCAGACACAGCTATCAGGCATAACTTTGTTTTCCAGGAACAGAGTCATTAGGAAGGAGAGACAAAATTTGTTGACATATTTTATTTCAATGTTCAATGCTCTTTCAGTGTTCAGTGTTATTTCATATGCTATTTCAAGGGCAGTGTTAGCTACACAGATGCTGGTCTCCCTCCCAATTTAATTCCATGTGGTTTTATTGAAGAGAAAATACAGCAGGGTTATTTCTGCTGTAGAGGGGTGATAAGGAGAACACTAAAAATGAGCACATACCACACCACCACCAGTCCTTTCAAATTGTTACAGAGTTATAGTACATTGCATTTATTTCTTATCAAATATGTATGTGATGTTTGCTAGAAATGCATTCTAACCACATTGAAGTCCCGGTTGCATTACAGGGTTAGAAGTGGTATTTTACAGCCTCTACTTACATAGAATCAGACTGTATAGGCTGAAGAATGCCCATTTGAGTTTATAAATCACACTTGTGATTTTATATTACCCATGTAAAATGCATTCTTTTTCAAAAGCAAAGAGGCATTCTGTTTCTAGATGTAGAAGAAGACACACGTGAAGGTTCCCAGAGAAAACACTTGTGCAGCATTTCTTCAGAACATGACATGACCATCAGCAACGGGTGACAAATTGCATTTTTACAAGCATAATAAGCATAACTATACAAAGTACATGGTTGCAAACAGTGTATCCATGAGAAAGTCCTTTAAATGAATGGAGGTGCAAGAGAAAATAACCAACAAAGATGACTAGAAAAAGGTCATTAAATGAAATTTGTGTGTGTGTTTTTTTACTGGTGTTAGTTTCAGTGTTTAAATGTGGTAGGTTTACCTTGGCTAGCTGTCAGGTGCCCACCAAGCCACTCTATCACTCTCTCTCCTCAACAAGACAGAAGGAGAAAGTCCAGAAACTGTGTCTCCTGTTTTGTGGGTATTCAAAAGTCATCTGAACACAGACTTGGGCAACTGTTCTAGTTGCTTTGCGTGGGGGAGGACCAGAGATGTATGCTGTATCTGCATTCCTCCTAGAAAAGTTTACTCTTTGTGACAAAACTTGAAGCTCACTCTTCCATCTAACCTTGGATGGGGAGAAGAATCAGAAGAAAATGTTAAAATTTTTGGGGTTGAGATAAAATCACTTTAAAAATTCAAATGAAGGAAAAAACCAACCAACCAAAACCCAATAATAAAAATAATAATATTTTTAATATTAAATAAAATATCCTTTATTTATTTAGGAGAAATAAATAAAGGAGAAAAAAACCCCAAGGAATAAAATCCAAAAGTGTTGCACAATACAATTCATCACCAGAATTCCGCACCAGCAAGGACTAGGTTCTTTTGTGCATAAAATCTGAGGCTTAATTTAATTAAGTTGCCACACTCCTGACTATAGTGTAGTCTCACATTTTATTTAGCCATGTTATCACAGAAAAGGAAGACAGTAAATCCCCAAGGGATTTTAGAAGACCTGTATTGGAATTGACTTTGGTCTGAGTGCATTTGACTTTTGTACCAAGCAAAGCGATCAGAACTATAAAAAAGAATGGAATTATGTGAATGTATGATACTGTGGTGAAAAGTCAATACAGCTTTTGCAGAATAAAGGCACAACCTGCAAGTTTTGAAGAGATATTTAGTGATGTCAATTAACTTGTCAATAAAGCTCGTAACAGTATAAACCAGCTTCCAAAAAGCTTTAAACAGGCTGTTTTCCCCTTTGTGGGAAAGTGGAAAAGTCCTGTCACAGTTAAGTAGTTGATTGAAAGACTAGAAAAAATGCAGAAATGATCAACTTCTGTACTGGATGGACAATAATAATAAGAATCCCAGAGGGGTTTGTATTGTACCTATGTTGTTCATTTTATTCATGATTTGTCTGGATCAGGTGTGAGAAGTGACTGGTAGTGCTGGTTGATGCTGCATAATCACTAAGGTTATTCAAAAGTGACATAGACTATGAATATCTAAGACGTTTGATCATGAGTCTGATCAGCAATAAAATAAATTAAAAAAACCAATAAATGTAATGTTCATCAATAAAAGCAAGTGTATAAGGAGAAATGCAATCTTACCTGATGATACACAGTGGGAGACTCAAAATTAGCAACTACCTTACAAGTAACCCATGACCATGAAATCAAATCCTGTAGAAACATCATTCAGCAATCCTCCATAATACAAACTGTGTCTTAGAATTTAATAGGAGAGGAATAGACATATAAAACCACTCCTACACTTGATAATGGTGAGTAGTAGTAGTTACAATGTACAAGAAGAAAAGTGGCTAAAGAAAAAATGAAGGGAAGGGCAATGAAGATGATCAAAACCAAATCTTTACTAAGCAAACCATCACAAAAAATAAATACACACTCGTATGTAATATATAATATAATGATAAAAAGGTACTTTATACAGCATGTACAAGAACATTTATTTTAGACTATAAATTTTTGCTATGGAAAACAAAAAGATGGGAATTGAAGAGATGTAGATAAAGTAAATATAGAAAAAAATCTGTAGGAAAAAGTTGGTTAGCATTTTCTGTGTGACAAGATGTAGAGTGCACTTAATTTCTTTATAAGCAAAAATAAGATAAAAATGAATACATATTTATCACATGATGCACACTTGTCTTCTGTCTGTCACTGTGGTAGGATGGCTTTTATGACCAAAAAAAAAAAAAAATTCGAGACAATATTATATTAAGTCACTGAAATAATGGAGAACTATTAAAGCACAGTCAAACAGACCCAATTGTTCAGGGAAATTCAGAGAAAGCCAATGCTACACATTGCTGCAAGCTGACAGGACAAGTGGTAGTAGCACCCAGTGCTTGTCCTTTTTCTCAGATCAAAACTAGACAACCAAGCAGTGTTAGTTTCTCTTGTGTGTCCATGGAAAAAAAATCTTTACTTTCAGCAGGAATGGATGTATGTGCTCTTTATTGGTTAACACTTTTTTCTGGTTAATACTGGTTAGGTTTTTTATTTGTAAAAAGATCAGTGGGTCAGTATCTTTACAAGACAGGAAATTCTGGGGACCGCTATTTACTAAATGCAATCATGCAATCTCTCCCACTGGTTTAAGTTGCATGCGAATTCAATAGAGAATCATTTTGTTTTGCTACCACGGTGACCTTGTCTGTCAAACTGCAGGACTAAATGTAAGAGATGATACAGTGGAGCAGTGATTGGCTAAAATTAGGAACCACAACTGGATACATTAAGGGAACAGAAGTTCTTACAAAAGGAACTATATTCCTTACTGTGGCACTGCACCACAGAAAATTCTTCCTGCTAACGAAATCTTATCTCTACTGTTACTGCACTCACACCAAACCCTAGAGTTTCACTTTGTAAACCAGAATTATGGAAGGAGAGGAACAGGTTTTCAGACCATTCATGTTAAGTACTCAGCATCTTGTGTGCATATTGTTTAACTACAGTTACTGTGTTGGCGCTGTTACTTCAATTGCATAGAACTCTATAAAATATAGGTAATTCTGTATCTATATATCAGGTAATTAATGTTAGGCTGACATAGAGAGTAGTAGCTTAAATCAAAAATATGTTCTGGTACTTAGCTGTGTGTTTTAAATTTCCTATGATGGATTTTAACATATGAAAAGACAAATTAGAAATTGTTTCATTGTATAGAATGATTTCTATAAATATCTCACCAGAAAAGAATGCAATCCTACCATTGAAATAACCAGTCCAAAGGAAGGTAATGCTTCACAAAGGAAGTTGTGAAGCAAATATGAGCATTACTGAAATATTTAGGTTAAATTACAATTTGCACACTAGGAACTACAAATGAGCCACATAATTGAAACAAAGTACTAACGGCAAGATAGCCATGGGAAAAAAAAAAAAGGCAGTGATGTAAACAAAACTGACAATATTAAATTACAATTCAAACCAAAAATTACAAAGATGTAAACTTGCATACAGAAAGCCAGGTTGGTGGTAGTTTCTGTGCCTGCCCCTAGTCTATCAAAACCTCATTCTTATTTTGCATAGATAAGGGTCGTAGAAAGAAGGAAGTTAAGGCCTGAAAATCTGAGGAATTTTCTTCTGCACACCTTTATTTCTAGCCCTGAACAGACACTTGAGACACTGGCAGATCTGATCTTTACACATACCAAGAGTCTGCCAGGGTCTGAAAGACACATGTTTTAAAGATGTTTCAAAGACAGAGTTGGGGTCATTCAAGTTAAAGCAATCACTCTCTGATATAATAAAGACAGTCACCTTAAATAATCCTGAGTTTTAGAGAAAACTGTATAAATTCTATATAATTTTGTGCCTGGTAATTTCAAGGACAGTTTTGAAGCTATCTAAAAAATGGTCCTTGCTGCACTCATTGGATAAAGAGCATGGAATTCTAAAATTCTCCAACTCTTCATCTGCTGGAGAGCAATATAATTTCCTTAGGTTCTGTCTCCCAGTGAAAAACTAAAATGCTAAATTGCATTAAGGAGAAAGAGATTGTTTTAACACTATGTTTCAGAGAGTATTAATGTTGTTTGCTATCAACACAATGAAACTGTCTCCTTGTCACAAACACAAGAGGAAATAAATGCTGTAATAAAGAAAAACTGTTGCAAAAAATTTACATCTGTACCCTAAAGATGACTTTCACCCACACTTCATTTCCCTTCCATCACACCAGCCATGAGATCACCCAATTTGCAAGACCACATTACTCATACATAAAACCTACTGGAACTCATATGCTAAGGAGTCTTCTGACCAATATTCAGTTAATTCTTTTCCACTGAGAAGGCTGTAATGTGAGTAAGGTAGCACTTTCCACCTTTTGGGGTTATATTACAGAATTGCAGTATCAGATAAAAGACAGACTGGGGCTGTGCACATCAGACAAGGTAAGGGAGAAGGGTGGAGAGGAACACAAGCTTGTCTGGACAATAATAGTTAAAGAGCTCATAGGGGAGTTAATGGTTTCCACACTCTGCTCCTGTAACAACAACCTCTTTTATGGTTAAATTAAATATCAAGCATGTAAAATACAGAAAGTATCTCAAAAGTATCTCATTCAGAGCGTACATGTTTTCAGGTCTTTGAAAAACATTAGAGTTTTTCTTCCACATAGTGGCACAGTTTTATTGAGAGGAATAATGTCTTGCTGTTTAAATGCTTACATTCTTTATTGGTTCTGGTTTTGTAGCAATGATATGTTTCTTGTTCTTTTATCTTCTCCCTCAGTTTGAATCACTGCTGTACCTCTCTAATCTAAGACTGTAGTTTTTAGTAATGCAGCAGTTCCATTACCAACAACTATAATTGGAATTATGTCTCTATCATTTTAATGGTGTTGTTTTTCTTCCCTGATACTCCTGCAAATCAATATTAATGTGAATATTTAAATCTACAAAATCTGCACTTAGTCTATTTGAAGTATTAGATGAAGCTTGCAAAGCTGTTCTTTTATTCAGTTCCTCCTCCCAACCTAGTCAAGTTAAAACCATAGAAAAGTGTCAGATTTGTGATTTGTTCTAAAAGCTTTTAGCTTTAATAGCCCAGTGTTGCACGTTAAATTATAGTTTTTTGTGAAGCAGTGAACATATATGCTCCTGATATATGTAGGAAATAAATGCACCATTTGAGTGAATGGCAGATTCTTGTACAGGGTAAGGGAATGGATGAAAGTTGGAAAATACATTTAATAGGTAGTTTTGCAGGGGACTTTCCCTCGCCTTTAATGTCTCTGTACTTTCTGGGAAGAGAGAGAGAAAAAAAAAAGCCTATGTTCTAAAGCATTTTTCATCTTTCTGTGTCCTTTTTCTACCTCCAGAAAATACATTCCTTTAAACAAACAGGTGAGAAAATACTGAAACATATTTCAAAACAAATAGTTTATTATTTGAAAGGAATCCTGTCCAGAAAAGCTCTCTGGACAAGATATTTTCTATGTGGATTGACTTGTCTTTATTGTATTTACTGATGCAGAGGTTGTCACCACTAATGGTATGATCAGAATAACACTTCTTTCATCTGAGAAAGATCTTTGGATTTTTTGGGGACATTTTTACTGTGCTTATTTAAGGATTATGACCGATTAATGTGTTTGAGTCTGTCTTCATGGATTCATCGCCCATTTACAGCCAACTCCTGTAAAGTCTTCCCCAAAAATTGGGATTTGTTTCCAAGATACGAAAGAGCTAAGGCATCAAAATGCCTATAAATTTTCCTGGGTTTGCTGACATCTCTACAAATTTATTTTGTAAGCAAAACCAGCCATATTCAAACAACTTTGTGCTCCATGATTCATTCACCATATGCCTTGGAAAGCATAACCTGTACCTGTCTCCTCAAGACTAGTATCTTTGAACATTTGGGGAAACATGTAGAAAAATGAAGACCTTTTATGGGGGATATTATTAGTGCAGTGTCCCAACTTCTTGTTAATCTCAATAAACCAAGGACATGTGCTTTTCTGCACTGTGAGTTCTGGGATGTATTTATTAAGAGATACTCAAGCACATTTGTTATACTTCTCTTTCCTCTAATAACTGGTTTCTAGGTAACACCAAAGGGAGCTAAGCCAGGCCATATGAAATCTCCTGCTAATTTTCTTTCCCCACACAGCTGCGAGGATTGGATATGACGGTAGATTCCTTGGCTTCCTCTCCTTCATGCATAATCTCCAAAATGATGGATACGTACAGTGCAATATAAGACAGCCAGGGCATATCCATCCAGAACAAACTTTCCTATTCAACTTTGAGGTTTGCCACAGGAAGCATAATCTAGGTCTTGTTCTTTTATTTAAAAAGCTACTTTTTAGGAATATCAACTAGTACAAGCACTACTTTTCAAAGAGCACGTTATATTTCTGAAATGTAATTAGAAATATAGAGTTTACATTTAGAGCATTTTCTATTCCTCCCTATCCTATTCACAGTGTGTTTTCTATTAGAATCTGAAGTGCATCATTGCATTTAACTGCTGCTGTTTGTTACAGATAGCGGAGTCTGGAAAGAATAGTAGTATACAGGTAGCAGCTGATAAAGTACATAATTAGTTTACGTCCTGAGATTCAAAGGTTAGTAAACTTGCTTTCTGCTTTCTTGGAGGATGTAAAATATGTTTCATCTTATTTCAGTGGTTCAATAACAGTGTGCATCACTTTTTAAAAAATTTTATTTTATCAATATAACACAAAATGGTGAGTTTGGTTGGGTTTTTTTAGCGCAGGTCATGCAGAACGTATTAAAAAATTGTAATGACAGCAAATAAAGTTCTGCTTCCTTCCATGGAAAATATGCATTAACTTGCCCAGATAAGATTAAAAAATAATGGACACCAACCCTCGGGTTTGTAAAATGCTAAATATTTAATTATTCTGTAGGGGGCAGCAGAATCTAAACAAAATTGGTATCAAAGTTGAGCAGTAGGGGGAATAGGAACACTGAATTGCCTGCTTTTCACTGTATGCTGGGAGGTAGGAATGTACCTGAATTGCTGCAAAATTAGCAACATTGCCTAATTATTATTCTTTAAATTAAAAAAACCCAGGTTGTGTGCATTCCTTTTTATCTAATCTCTTATTTTATATACAGAACTATTGAAGCTGAACAAAACCAGTGAGATAAAATTAACACACAAATTGTTTTTTCCTCCCTTTGGGGTGAAAAAATGCAATTTACAAGGAAAATGCAATTATATATAAATATTCATGAAACAAAAAAGTCAACTAACATCAGTGGGGTTTTGTATATGAGTGAGGTAGCAAAAAATAATACCAAGTTAGACTATTTGATTAATTATTAACATTTTCATTGCATCCCAATGGGGAGCTTATTCTGGAAAAGGAGCACTTTGCTGTTTGTTATTATCCATAATTAATTTTTAAGTGGCAAGCTAGAGCATGAGTAAAAAAAAAAATTAGTTTTTAATTAACCAATAATACAGATCAGTTCTACCTTTTCTGTCATGAAAATAGTGGAATTAAAGGCACAATACAAGGACATGTCCTACTCTCTCCCACCCTACAGAGTAATGTTTTGGTAGAAAGAAATTAAGAAAACAATGAGGATAAATTATATGCTTTCTTATTCAGTGGGGAGAATCCACTCAGGTCATAGGTTTAAATGATATGCCTCTAAGTAAATTGTAGCATTTTTCATTTAATGAACTATCTTCCATTCTATTTAATCATGTGACCTGGAAACTGTAGAACACAATAGCTTTCATTCTTACAGGATTGGGTCTCTGACAAAATATTTTGATTATGTAACTGAAGATAATTAGGTGTAAGCAGCTTGCAGTTCAAATCCTTCTTGTTTAGTCTTAATACACCACTTAACAGTGGGTTTTTTTGCAAAATAATGTGTTAGAGTTTAATTTGAGTTTTATGGGTTTATTTCTTCATTACTTAAGTTCATGAGAGGCTTCTGAAAATCCTGATAAGAAGTTGATAAAATGATAGAAACTACCACAGTTTTAAAACAACAGACAGCAGCAGCAACAAAGTTGTACACAACAAAATGCCATGAAGGTGACACAGTACAGCTGTGTGATAGTTGACTGACACTTTTTAAAGCATGTGAATTTGCGCATTATAAGGGAGATTTCATCACTGCAACACAGAACAAGCATCACACTTAACTGTAAACGAAACCAAACATGTTGAGCAGCGATCTACCTCTAAAACAGCAAACAATGCTGAGCAGCTATAAATGCTTATATCTCAGTTGAAATACCTGACACTGCCATGACTTCTAAACTGCCTTCTACCACTTATTGTAATAAGAAACCATTTAGTCGGAGCCCCAAAGCTTTCTTTTTCTCACACTGTTGAGGTTTGGAAGAAAAAATTAAGCTGCCTTGCACTGCAGACATTTTATAGTCAGAGGCAGTGACAGCAAAGTTCAGGGCATTTCTAGAGTTTGTTAGCATAACTATCACAGCAGATTTTACTTTCCTTCTCAGAACAGGTATTTACCCAGCCAGAAATGAACTTTGAAAGGAATCAATAGAACAAAACTATTTCAGCTCTATAAAGATAACATTTTTCTCCCTCCATATCTAACATAAGATCAGGGAGACATAGTTACTGTAAGCTCAGGTGTGTCTTCAGTGGGTGTTTGGTGCGGACAAAGTGGACTACTGAGTCCCTGAAGCCTACTATTCTGCATTGAGAACAGGCACAAATTCTTGTTCTCATTCCCAAATTGTGGCATTCTCTGAACTATCAAATTTATATAAGTATTTTAAAACGACAAATCTGTGTCTTAAAGGAAATTAGAATTTTTAAGTGTTGACAAGCGTTCAAGTACAGGAAAATCATAAATTAGTTTAAATTACTACATTAGGTACCTAGACATGCTTATAAAGAAAAAGGTGTTTTTATTTATTTGGAGCATAAGTGTTTCTGTTCAGAATTTAAAATCAAGATAAATATGCATATAGGACAAATGGGACTTTTCTAATTTCTAAAATGATTTATTTTGTATATTTTTCCCCCAGTAGTTCTTGGAAATTGCTGAATGATAATCCATTTCAGAAAACTTTAAGACTGGGTAGAAAAATTATGATGATGTTGTTGCTGTTGCTACTATCGACTTTTTTTCTTTTTTTCTTTCAACTTGAAAATTTTCTTTGTTTTGTCTGGTATATAAATCCTGTAAAAATCTGATCTAATAAAAATTTTAAAGATCTTTTTTGCTCCATTGTAGGATAGCACTGGGCTAAACAGCCAAATTTCCAAGTCAAATTCACTATTCCTTTCTTCCTTTCACCTCGTTTCTTTTCACAGGAATAAAAGGACAGATGACTTCACCATCGCTTGTACAACCTGATATAATTATGGGACCCACTGAGACATCAGGAGCTCTGGACTGTGTGATTTTGGTAAGTCTAAAGTCTAACTACACCTTCTGGGTAATGATCTCGCATGAAAGGCAAGGATCCTTGTAGCCCTTACATAGGGAAACTGTAAATTGTATATAATAGTTTGCATCATATTGTTTTATCCTTTTACATCACTCACATGTAACGACAAGACTACTAGGAATCTAGATACTTTATATGCACCCAAGGCATTGAGGTAAGACCCCTCCAAAAAACCCAGAATCTTTACTGTTTCATTTTATCATGCTCTGTATTTTGCATGTTTTAACAGACTTTTTTTTCACAAATTATCCATATTATACTGCTGAACACTTTCTGTTCATACATTTCATGAAAAAATACCAATCTTCAAATACAAGAGCAGTTATCCTAAATCAAACTTATTTCAATACTCTATTTCCAGTGCTAGCTAGTAGTAGAACAGTGGTAGAAAAAATACTGGCCTCTTAAAGGGTATGCATCAGCCAAAAACACTTGAAGGTTTTCAAATAACTTTTGGTTTATAAATTGCCTACAAAGAGTTGATAGAGTGTAACCAGCATGGTGTGGTTAGTCATACTCAATATTGACAGTACATGAGGTTAAAAGACGACATTCTTCTAAAGGTCTTTCTGTTTTTCATGTGGTTTTTTGCTTGTTCATTTGTTTGCTTAGATGATTCACATTTTCCTTGTTTAGCAATAAAAGATAAAAAATCATCTCCATGATTTTTATTTTTTTGAAGCCAGTATACTTGCAGCACAAGGTCTACTGACCTTAAGATCATTAAATATCTCTTTCTTCTCTTGTGCTGTGCTCCAGGAAATGAGCCA
Source organism: Acanthiza pusilla (assembly GCA_036630365.1). Classification (NCBI taxonomy): domain Eukaryota; kingdom Metazoa; phylum Chordata; class Aves; order Passeriformes; family Acanthizidae; genus Acanthiza; species Acanthiza pusilla. The sequence goes on along the minus strand of JAXCHO010000036.1, from coordinate 34,427,002 downwards.
AATGCTCAGATCTCACCATGTGTCCCTGGTTAGCTGCTCTTGTACATTAAGCTAAGCACATGCATATCTGCCTGACTGCATCAGGGGCAGAGTGCTTAGCTCTAAGCAACTGCTGACATCCTTTGTATGTAACACAGCACTGAAGCACACTGTATTCCATGGGACTGGACCCCCCTTCAAACTGTCAGAACAAATAAGCAGGAACAATTCCTTAAAAGTACTTTTCATTGGCCACAGGTATGATCCTGCATTTGATATGTGGTTATACAGTATTTTTTAAACAATATTCTGTCTGGTATAACACTGAGTGACAAAACCTCTGTTTCCACAGATAAAATGCACAGTCCAAAAAATGTGCCAAGATATTTGGGAAAAACAAATACGAAGGATAAAGATGTATGGAAAGTTAACAAAACAAACATATATAGTGTTTTCTAAATTCTTATTCATCCATCTTGAAAACACATTGGAAGTATTAGAGCATTTTTCCTGTTTCAAATGGAAATGGGTTTTAAAATTAAATAATTAGGAAGTTTGTGTGCATAAAGATCTGGAAATGTCATCAATGACATAGGAGAAAGGCTGTAGCAGTGACTTCAGAATGAACCTACACCAACCTCGCTGAAGTATCTTTCTGCCTCTGGAATAAAATGTGATAAAGTATTCAAAGATTATTTCTATGTAATCTGTACGGAAGGTTTATAAAGTCACAGAAATTCAAGCCTGTAAGGACTAAAAATGAGCCAAGTACATTCATGAGGGAGGACTGTCATTCTATTCATCAGTCTTTGAACTCGTACTTGGGAGGAATGTAAATAAATGAAAAAAATGCAAATATAGAAATTGAAGCTTAGGTTGGCTTTCAACTGTACAAACAGAAAGTAATTTGCAAGTAAAACCTCAGTTTTTGAGCCAAAAAAAATTGCTGTTTTTTAAAACTGTCTGCTGGCCTGACTGAACTGGACTTTCAAGAATTTGGATACCCTAGTCAGGAGGCAAGCAGAGCTGTAAGATCTGAAAAGGAGTATTTTCTTTCCTGTTCTCCCATATGCATTTCCGTTCAGAGAAGTTATTACCCCATGCCTCTTTTTTCCCCCCTGCATATTTCATTTAATTAAAAGGGTTGCAAGGTGGTTCTCTGCTGTTCCAGTATTCCCTTGCAGGTGTGTTTTTGCACAGGGTATTTTCTATTATCTTTGCTCTTCTGCCTGCAGGACTAAAATACAGCAAAAGGAACACAAATGAGACACATTGGTTTCATGAGAGCCATATTCAGCTCCCTTAAGAGCTATAATTTGAGCACTACTGCCTTAGAACATCGTTATCTGAGGCCATAAGTTTTCTGCATGTTGTTAGAGGACTAGAGTATGCATTAAACAGTGCTCTGCTTTGTTTTTTTTCAATACAGCATCCAATTCTTGAAATAGAAATGCTTGACCTAGAAATACAAACAAAGAGAAACAAAAATAGTTACAAATATTTAATACTTTTTGAAATTTCAGTTAGCTAAATTGTTTAACAGCAAGGAAGGACTTCATTGTGAATTTTCATAATTGTCTAGGAGGGACTTCTTTCCAAAGTACGTATAATATGCACCAAAGGGGAGAAACGTCTTTTGGTTAACCTGCGCATAAAGTGTCAGCACAAGGACATATTCATGGTTGTTGTAGTCAATTAAAAAGGAAGACGACGATGAGACGAAGGGTTGCAGGAGGGGGTCTGTCCTCCCTTGCTCTCTTTATTTGGGGTAAGGGGTAAAGGTGTTCAGGAGAGAGAGAAGGGAAGGACCGGGACATCCCATCCCAGGAGGGACAGGAGCAGAGGGAGTCTCTCTCCTGCCTTCCTCCGGGACAGCATGCCCAAAATCCCACCCCCGCCCCTGTGACAGCCGTTTAAGAGGGAGAAAGGAAAACCAATCAGGGAAGGCACAGGAGGCAGGGATAACATACAACAACCAGTGAGAACAGAGGAAGGAGGGGTACAATTCAAAATATCCAATCCTGAACATAATGGTGGAGAAAGTGTTGGAGAGATTGGCGCAGCCTGAGCCCTGGGCACGCCTTGTTCCACCCTGGGGCGGACCCAGAAGCTCTTACCCCAAGGACCTCCCATGGCAACGCTCCTCCCTCGGAGCCATCCCCAGCGTGCGAGGTGGAGGCAGGTTAGGGGCAGTCCTCCACACATGGTGGCATTTTTTTACAGATTTACAAAATAATTTACTGCAAAGCAATGTATTGGTGATTTTTGAAAGCAAGATGTTGCATAAGAATGAAGGCTAATGTCCTTTTTAAAACACTGCCCTACTTCCCTGAGAATAATTGGTATTGTGACTTTGACAGATGGTTTTGAAAGGAGAAAATTATTAAGCTATACGTAACTAAGTATATTTTGCCTAATTTTTCTTTGTATACCTCCCAAGTGTATACATGACAGATATATATTATATATATATATATAGAAGTGCAAAAATAAAAAATCACCTGCTTTTCAAAGAGAAAATATAATTTAATATATGGGCATAAAATCAGCATTTCTCTAGCCTAGTAATGACCAGGTAACAGTAGGTAAGTGAGTTTTGGTAGGGAGAAAATCAGAAAGATCTGTCTGAGGCTATGTGATATAGGTGGCCATCAATGGCTTATGCCAACAGGCCGAGGTAGGAAGTAATAATTAGAGAAAGTGGCCCTTTGGTGGAACACCCACCCCCCCCCCCCCAAATGGCCGACTCCCTGTGGATAGCTAAGCATGAGGTGAACCCAGCACACAGAGAGCTAGCTGCCATCTGGTCCATGGCCCCCTTGCCCAACTAGATTGAGCACCTTACTTGTGGATGAGAAGACCATCCTTCTGCCTTCTGTTTCCATAAATATCTGGGTTTATGTCTACTCCTTGACACAGAATGTGTGCTGGCGAGGAGAGGATGCATGGCATTTGCCAAGCACCTTTTTGCAGCCTCTGGATGCGTCCTTCAGATATTCCCCAAGAAGACCCACTCTGGATGGCAGCTTGGATGACAGCCAGGGATGATTATGCTGGATGGGACCTTTGTAGCTTTAGAGAGGTAAGGGACATTGTAGGAGAATGTGTTGTACCTGGCATGGACTTGTGTGGTGGGTAGGAGCAAAGAGTGGCTGGTACAGGCCATTGCTCGATATCAGTGGTCAGAGTACCTCCCCAAAAGTCTCGGGGCTTGGCTCTCACAGTCAATCCCTGTCTGCCCCACAATGTCCTGTTTCAGCTTCCGCCTCAGCATCGGACCTTTGTGTTTCATGGAAGACAGAACAGTTTTGGGTAGTTAGCCTCCCCAAAGTCCCTGCTCCAGCAGTGCCATGGGAGGGATCAAGTCCATGGGAAGATGTTGGCACAAAGAGCCATAGGGAGGGATCGGGTCCATTACCCAGGTCCATGGGGAGATGTTGACACGAAGAACCTGTCTGTGACAGCACACTCCCACCATGGAAAACATGAAATATGGTATCTAAATTGTGCTATTATATTGTATGTTTTAATGATGTGATAATACCTGTCTTTAGGGTTTTTGAGGGTTTTTTGGTTTTCGGGTTTTTTGTTAGTGTGGGGATTTTTTGGGTTTTTTTTGGGGGGGGTTTGGTTTTTATTTTGGGGGTATTTTGGGGTTTTTTTGTTCTTTTTTGGTTTGGTTTGGCTTAGGTTTTTTGTTTGTTTGTTTTTTGTTGTCATTGGGTTTGGTTTGGGTTTTTTTTGTTTTTTGTTTTGCTTTTGTTGGGGTTTTTTGGGGTTTTTGTTTTGTTTTATTTTGGGGGAAGTATTTGCTTTTTTCTGGTGCTAGATCATGAATATTACAGATTCTTTAGTTACATAGGTATTTATAGAGAATTACAGGTTGATATAAAATTAATTCTGGATGGCATAGGCTCCAAATGATGAAGTGGAAAGAATGGAAAACATTTACTAAACTTAAATGGCTACATTCACAATCAATTTACATTACATATTAATAAATATTAAAAGAACCTCTTGATTATGATTTTTTTTTTTTAAATTTGCTTATGTGAAATTTATAAGCAGAACTTTCAAGAAAGTAAGATATAGAAGTCAGGCATATTTTCTTTTGTCTTTCTTCTGCTGAATCTTTCCCTCTCTCTTGTGGATATTGCATTTATCAGCTCTCTCTTGCTGTATTCAATTATCATCACACATAACTTGAGCTGCAAAATGCTGCCAGATGTTTTCTTCAAATATTTGTTTCAAATTTTAATTATGTTTTTTACTGTAATTACATGGAATTACATGAATATTTGATAAAGTTGCAAGAGAAATATTCTCTCAGATAGTCACAATTTGAAAGAATTTTGTGAAATATTTCTATAAAACAATTTTTCATTTATTAACATGAATATTTACATCACTCATGTGCTTTTTTATTTATACAACTAGGGAGAAGGGATATTGAAAGGCTTCTCAATACCTCTCACAATCTTATTGTCACCTTCTTTCCATTAACTGAGCAATTCAAAATATATTAAAAAAAATTAAATTAATCACTTATCACATTTACTTCCATAACTCCACCCATTGATTAACACTGTTTAAATTTTATTTTAAGGATGATTCCTTAATTGGCTACTCATTATGGGGAAGAAGAAATGCTGGAAACACCGCTACTGCAGAATTCTGCTGGCCAAGGGAAAAGTCAAGGGGGAAATCTGAGGCTGCACAGCTGAGCCCATCTTATTACTTTTTTCAGAAAGAACATTTCGTGGCTCTGGTTATGTCGGCAGTTGCTTAATGGGTGATAATCTTGCCAAATCCTTTATCTTGAAAACTCTTAATTTGAGGAGTGGGGCACTGAATTGAACCAAAGCAATTTCCCATTTCTAGCTCTAAGATGGGATTAACTAAAGTGTTATAAAGAAACGGTGCTACTTTTGCATATCTCTTGTGGGAGATGTAAAATTTGCCATGTTTCATCCCGATGTGACTGGCCAAGACAGATTAACATGCAAAAATTCCTACTGATGCATTTGGAATCCAATATTCAGCCTGTTCATGGGGGAACACATATTTGATAGTCAAGTACCAGTAAAATGAAACAAATATTCAATAATCACAGTCGTATACAATTTGCTTTTTAGTAAAAATATGCTATTGACTGACTAACTGGTGCAATGCAAAACACAAAGTCTGCAATCTTTGATAAGGGAATAAAATTTCAAAAGGTTTTTACTTATGTCCTTCAAAAGATTGCATAGCATAATCAGACCCTCTACTCTTTAAATGCATCGGGGGGTTTTTGGGTTTGGTTTGGGTTTTTTGGTTGGTTTTGTTTGTTTGTTTGTTTTGTGGTTTTTTGTGTGTTTTGTTTGTTTGTTTGTTTGTTTTTTGGTTTTTTGTTGTTGGTTTTTTTTTTTTTTGTGGGAAATAATATCTGGAGATTCCAAGTCATTCTTTCAAAGTGGAATGTGTTTGAGGATGGTATCTGACACAAACACATTGGACTTACATATTTATATTACACTTGGCTGCATTCCCTCTATCTTTCAGGGAAAAAAATGGAGTTGTAGCTGTTGCAGCTTGTAAATAAATTGGGTGGTAGGAACCACTTAGTGTACCTCCTCTTGCCAAAGGAACAGCTCATTTTACTACCACAAATAGATCAAATATCTATGGAGAGGACATAGGTTTTCCTAAATGCTTAGAAAACTTTTTCCTCACTCTGTGCTTTACTTCTTCGCACTGCCAGTAACAGATTAAAAAAAATAAAAATCCAACAACCCAACAACCAAAGGAAAAAAAAAGGTGGATAATTAAACTGCAGTAACTCCAGGCTTTTTTCAGTTTCTCCTCAGTTGAGTTTGTTTTGAGTATTATATCTTTCAGGAATGTAACAGAGATATATTTCTGTGTGACTTATGCCTAATGCTCTGATTTGAGGTGTACGTCCAAATTATTCTTATGGGCCTTATTCTTAATAAACCCAAGAGCTGCAGTTCTAGTAACAAAGCCTTTCTTACCTAATCATGCACTGTAGAGTATGCAGGGCATACTTAATATAAAAATAAAAAACAGTGAAAATAGGCATTTTAAAACTTATTTTGCTTCTGGGAGTGCAGATTTATTTTAAAAGCATTAAAACTAAAAAATGGCAAGTAAAAACAGCATCAGAAAAGTGAACATAGTACCTTAGGACATAGATATATATTCTACTAAAATTCAAAAATGTGCATACAAAATTCTGCCCTAGCTAAGTCAAATCAGTTTTCATTTAAGTCAATAGACACCGTGAGTGAAGATCTAAGGCAAAATTTGCTTCTAAATTTATCTCTGTCCTACCAAAACCCAATGAAACACAAGAGCTATTCACATCAAGATGAACAAAACAAGTACTCCAGGACCTAGAATTTAGTCATCTCTACTCCCCATCACAAACTACTTTTCCTTAGGGTTAGCCTAATACATTATACATAACACACAGCTCACAGAACTGACAATGACCTACATAATCAATCATTACTGTTTCCATTTTTCTTATCTTGCTCACACAAGGAAAAAGGGTCTTGCTTTCTCTGGGCTTTACATGAAGATCACTGAAATCCATGCAAGACTCCTGCTGACTTCAGCTGGATATGAATTGGCTCTGAATGACCCATATTTAATATCAGAATAGTTTAATGCTGCACTAAAAGACACAACTGTGGCTCACCAGTCCTGGTGATCCTGGTTGCTTTTGTGCCAGAATCATTCCCAATTTTAAGTCTGCTGACAACCACCCCCAATACAGCAGATATGGAAAGGCAAAATCAGAGTGTGGGAATTCCCAAGGAGTCCCTTTGGTGAAAAATTTGCAGAAACACCATTGGGCTGGAAATGTCCCCTTGGATCAGAGTAGTTTCAGAGAGTTCAGCAGAACTGGAGAAAGGAAATAGTGGGTGGGTGGGCTGAAGAAGGAACCAGAAAAAAACCATATGAGGAGTATTAACTTCTTCAGTTGCTTCCATTGGCATGAGATACATTGGATGATGTGTGTAAATCCCCCTGTAACCAAAAATGATGCCACTTTTTAATTTGCCCTTTAGGTTTTCAGTCAAAATCGTGACATTTATAATGAAACTCAATTTATATGTAGATACTTTTCCTATTAACTCTACTATGTGCTTAGGTTATGTCATCTAGGCCCCATTCCAAGATGTCTTTGACAGTGTCTAATGTTTTTATTTATTTCACTGTGCCTCTGTTCAAATATTCAATCCTGGAAAACTGAAATATTTTCATATTATTCATAGATGCTGCATCCATTCAAATTTCAGAAAAATAAGGTTTATACCTGTGAACCAGATTAAAATTTTAAAAAAATAATTTGTGATCAAAAAGGGTAAAATATTCCACATACTTCAGAAAAAATACTTGAAACTTCTTAGTAATCCTCTTTTAATCTGAATAATCTAGCCTATTTATATAATTACATTCTGTTCAAGAAAACTACAGATTGCATTTCTTCAGTAGAAACTTATTTTCAGAGAAAAATTGAAGAACTTTTTTTTGGATGTTACATAATCCATATGACAGATGCAGTAGTTGGATAGGATTTTTCTCAAAATCATTATTTTTGTTATTTTGATCTATAGGGTAGAAGATAGGAGAATTAAAACTTTGAATCTGCAGTTTTAACATTCCCTGTAGCACGTCATCACTAAGGTTGTGATGTAGAGGTAACAAAATAAAGCCTTTGGTATATGGAGAAAATAAATATATGGAACCAGAGACCTCAGAGAGACATAGGGTATGATTCAGTGGGAGCTGGAGATAACGTGCCAAAACTTGAACTGACAAAAAGGATTTTAGATCTAATATGAAACTTTATTAAGAAAGCTGGGCCTGAAAGAAAGATAGGCATTAGAAAAAGGATTATTTCAGGGTCAGATGAAAGAGAAGCAAAATAGCCTGTTCTCCAGGACACAAAATGCAGTTCTGGTCCAGTGAGGTTTGGTGTTCCTCTACAGTCTGTGTGTTGATATGTGTGTCTACTCTAACTTATCTATGCAGAGAAAGAAAATCCACTAGTGATATCAATTAGCAGATAAACTCAAATACCACAGGTATGTTTTATGGGGCCAAAGACTTCAGTCTTTTATAAAATGTATGCATTCCTTAGCATTGCTGCACCGTGTGCCATGCATCTAAATTACTGGCTTTTACAGTTTGTTTTTTAAAAGGTTAGAAAATCACACAAAAATGATCTGTGTTAATATTGTTCACATATTAAATGCCCATAATATTTCATGACATGTCAGCATTATTGGATCCTTATTTATCTCCCTTGCATATGTTTCATGATACAGAATACAATTACAGTGATATTTTTCTTCTTTTATCCAGCAGCCTTGGACGTTGCTGTTTTGTTTTTTATTAAACCACGATTTCATCATTTATATCTTCTTGCATTTGTGTCGTTATTGGTGAAAGAGGAGTGGTTAAAAACTAAATGGGAAGATAAAGAATTTTGGAGTCTCCACCTTGTATAATTGTCTTAAACCAAGATGAAGGGTTTGTCAGGGAAGTGATTGAATCACCATTCCTTGAGGTGTTAAAAGGATATGTAGATGTGGCACTTAGGGACACAGTCCATAGTGGTGGACTTGCCAGTGCTGGGACAATGCTTGAACGTGGTGATCTTAAACACCTTTTCCAACGTGTATGATTCTGTGATTTGGTGATTCTGTGATTCTATTCTAGTATTCTTGGGAACAGGGCATGAATTTCCTATGAAATTCTGGGCATGACTCTCAAGCCAGACTTGTTCTTTCCCCCCTTCTTCTCAGTATACACACACACACACATTCACACACAGATACTCCTTCCCTGTTCTCTCACAGTTATATGAGGCAGGCAGGCAGAAGCAAGCAGAATTGCTCAGGGACTGAATCCAGAGTAAGGAAGAAGCGGTGCCTTATAGTGTGCCTGAAGCTTCTGTCTATACCCTAACATAAATATTCAGTATTCAAAATATAAAGCTGAAATAAATTAAAACCGTGATCTGAATATAGATGATGTTATAGAGCAGATTCATTCTGTAACAGAATATGAAAATAATAAAAAGCACCTCACACTCTTGTTATTATTGTGAAATTCTCAAATGTAGTGGTGGAAAACAATATCACAGAATCACAGAATGGATAAGAGAGTCTGTGACTTCAGAAGAGTATATTTTTTTTGTATTGAATATGAACCTCTCCACTTAATAAAAAGACAATGTGAAATCTGAGCAGCAGCCACTTAATTGCACACAGTTTATACAGTCTGCTGAAAGAGGGCTTGGTCCTGTGGGGTGAATAGCATGAAAAATGTGCAAATGATTATACAGGGAGTGCTTTTCAGTCTACTACTGATCACAAAGCATGGAACAAGACTGGATTAGTAGAAAAATGGATTTGTTTCCTTCCTGTTGTGAGTCTATCTTTTCTGTTTTGATAGAGAGTTAAATGCTGTGACAAAGCCCTACAGAAATTCAAGTAGTCTGTCTCTTCTCCCCACCCCCCTCCCCCTGCCCCTGGTTGTCTCAGAACTCTGTGTATCCACTTTTAAAACTGTTGCATGTTAATATATTAATTAACTCACGCATGACTTTCCGGGAAATCTATATTTCAGTCAGGGACCCTAGAGGGAAAAACATTTCAAGGTTACTGTGTGATTATAAAACCTTGAAAGTTTAATACTCCTTAAAAATATTCCTCTTATCTAAAGTAGAGGGAGTACAGTTTTCACTACGTGTTCCTGAGAATTTCTAAAAGGTAGATTGGATCTGGTCTTTAGCTCTGCTATAGAGTTACTGAAGACCTGATTTAAATGGAAACAAATAGTAGATATTTATGTTTTATGTTTTTATTTATATTTACTGTCCTAAAACATTCCACCAGAAAGTTAGTATAGAAATTTATTAAAGAAATCTTTTACAGAACACCCAAAAGTACTGCTGATATTACATAAATTTTACCCTAGGGCAAATAAAGAAATATCTTTAATGATTCTCTTGGGAAATTCTTTTGAGTTTTAATGTTGCACCCGTTGTGGCCCCTTTCTTGAACTCTATCCATAACTTTTAAAAAGGAAAATACACTGGAAAAGGGCTGCTTCACACATTTCAGCATTTCCTTGAGCTGTACAGGATTTTAACTAGCCAGGCTGAATTGGAGATAACTTTGCTATAATTTAACGATTTTTCTCACCTTGTTATATGACTAGTTCTATTGATTTCAGTGTCTTATGTATGATGTGTATTATGTAGTTGTTTAATCAGCACTGAAATGTGCTTGAATTTCTCAATATCCACTTTAGATTTTAGATTTGACATGATGACAATGATTAACTTGCACTTTTTAAGAAAAAGATAGGGAGACAATGTCTTTAATAAACAGCACTGTAACTTGTATCTGAAAAGGACTATTCTAAACCCTTTTTTGGCATAAATCTGCAAAAAATCAAGATAAGGATTAGCAAAGCAATATGGAAAATTGATGTACTGTCATAGAATAACTTTAAATCTCTGTAGTCCAGATATCATAATTTTATTCCGCATTTAGTTAATGTTAAGTTCTCCCAGAAAAAGATCTAGTGTGAAAGCTAAATAAGTTAAGGTCAGTTCTAATCCACTGTCTTTGTGGAGATGTGAGCTTTTCAGGAAAAATCATTTCACAAACACAGTGTGTGACACAGTATCTCATCTAACAATAACATTTTGTTACATAATGGGTTAAAGAACAATTACACTTGCGATATCTTCCACTCTTGCTATCTCCTGAGAATGTTTTGATATAGCAGAAAATGTCAGTTAGTAAGATGCACTATAAGAATGCTATGTAAATCTGTACTTATTTACACACCAGTCCATAAGCAGTTTCTAGGGGAGCAAAGGTAATTCACGTATGTGTGAAGAGTTCCCTTTGTTGTGCTGTTTTAAGGGGATCATGCTGCTCTAAACTGGGGAAGGTAGTGGTGGTGAGGCCATCGTTGTTTTCTCATTTTCCCAAGAGGTTTTCCCATTTTTCTGCTTAAGCAATTACTTGATATCATGATCTCATGGATGTGTAAATAAGTGATAACTGTGTTTGATGGAAGGACTTATATTCTGGCCACTTGAAACACCTATCTTGAAACACCTATCCTGATTTTGTGACAGACAGTCATTTATTCTTCTCAATGGCCATATGTACAGATTCAGGACTTCACTAAACCTTTTATTATAATAAAGATGGTGGCTTTAGGTCTTGACTTCTTGACTGTCATAGCTATTTAAACAACAACCTCTTTGTAGAATCATGGAATCACTGAGTAATTCAGGACAGAATGGACCTCAGGAAATCTCTGTTCTGACTTTCTGACCAAAGTAACATTGGTTCTGAGGTCAGCTCTCAGGTTGTTCAGGCTTTATCCAGTAAGCCTGGAATACCTTCCAGGACAAAGACCACACAGACTCGTTGGATAGTCTATTGCTTGGCTGCCCTCACAGTGAAAAAGTACTTTCATCTATCCATTTTGAGCATTTTCTGTTTCAGTTTATGTCTGTTGTCTCTCATTCCATGAGATCCGTGCGCCATTGAAGAACCTTCTTTGATCTTCTTGGTAGACTCCCTGCAGGTACTGCTGGATCTTCTCTCTTGTTTGGATATCCCTACTCTTTGCTTTTCATCTGCTTCCATGGTTTTTTTGTTGACTGTAAGGTTAATCTCTCATCCAGATATTTTAATGTAAAAGGGAATATGGATGCAGATATCACTTGGTGCACTAAAATGTACAGAGCATATTTTGTACTCGTAACAAAAAACCCCCTTGCCTATCTATATTTCTTAGTAGCAATTAGGTGTCTTTGGTATCTTGCAGCATCTATGCTAATACAATCAAAAGCTTGACAGTAATATTTTAACCAATTAAATTGAAGAATTCTACTATGCCTTAAAAGATATTAGCCATTATTATACTGCCTGTGGACTTGCCCTTTCATGAGTTATTAATGTCACTGGGAATTTCTTATATTTTAATATTCTCTTATTGTAATATATTACTGTGGGGGATGAAAAAGAATGAACAATGAAAATAAAATTATAGCAGGAAATAAATAATTTATATCTGAATGTTAAATGTAGAAAAATGGGAAAGAACAGAATGTTTCATGTAAAGACAGAACACAATGAAATCTCATTTTTTAGTACATGATGTCTGTTCCTCATAGGATTGAGAATCAGTACATGGGAAAAATTGAAATGGCTGCCAGTTTTTAATGCACAGGTTGAAATGGGTCAAAATAATAGCATATTCCAACTTCTCACAAAAAAAAGGAGAATATATTAGCATTCAAAGACTTCATCAAAATGACAGAACTTGTATCTAAAAATAGTACTTTATTCCACCCTCTGAATTTCATGGTCATTCTCACAGGCAATGGGAACTCAGTCAATTTGGTAAAGTTAGATGGCTATTACACTCACTACTACAAACAGCAATGTAAATGAATATTATTCCTGATAGGTAGATGTGATTTAGCAACTGTCATAAGTGTTTTTCAAATACACATTAGCCAAAAGTACTCTGTTACAAGTACTCTGTGATTTGTATATTCAGAAAATGCCACTTCCAGAATGAAAAAGCATGCAACTGCAAAGCTATGAGAACATTATCTCTAAATGTAGTTGCTTTAAAAATACTTTTTTAAAAACTGTATACAAGAAAAACATCTTTCAGGTTCTTCTTCACACTTATCTCCCTTAATCCTTTCACTCATTTCATCCACTTGACCGTAATCATCATGCCGCAGTGCTAAAAGTATTTTCTTTTCCTCATTCTGTCCATAATCTCTCTTGACCATGGCATCTTTAAACTAATTTTTCACTTTGCATGGATTTGCAGAGTTGAACAGTTTCCCACTTAGTTTCCAAAGAAATTCAGTCTGTTACAGTAACTGTGACTTGTCTTTTACAGTGTTATTTCCTCATCTTATTCTATTCACTGTTACAAGTATGACCATATTTTATTCTTTCTTTTATCCTATGATTATGTACCAGAGAATATTAGAATGCCAGGCTGGAAGGGGCCTCAAGGATCATCTGGTCCAACCTTAGATGTCATCCTAAGTCTGAATATTGTTTTCAACTATAACATTTTTACTACCCACAAATCATCACTACATGAGTTATATCATCATTACTACTCAAAGAAAAGCATATTTATATTTATAGTCATAGTATTACTACATGTAATTTTATAATATATATTCATAATTGAGGATTTTCTCCTTCTTCACAAGTAACTTCTTACACTCAGATACCATGTAGCTCAGTAAGTGGCATCAAATCATCATTGAGCAGGCGCAAGCCAAATCCCTTGGCTTATGCTAAGGAAACAATCACAGTAAAGGTCACAGTTGGTGCGGCATTTCTCCTGCTTTGAAATTAATTCAGTACTGATCAACTAATTATGTGAAAAAACAGCTGGATTCATAATTTCATCCTTATCTGAGAAACCTTTCCTAATATCTTCAGTGTTCAGACTTAAGAATGATGATGTGGTGTCAGTAATATATATTTTTATCCCTTTGCTATCAATCTGTCAGAAATAGACTGAAGTCACTACACAACAGAAAAGTATATATTAGAAAAAACAATTTTTTTCCCCTGTTACAAGTTTCTATATTCTTAGTTAGCTCTGAAATCAGGGACTTGTGTTTAAAGGGTTATCTAAAGCTTCAATGATCACTGATTCCATTCTTTATGATGAAATGCTCATTGGAAGGATAAAATAAACTATCAAAACTATCAAAAATTTAAGTATAAGTTTAAAGTGTTTCATTTCAACTAAATGTAAAAGATGATATTTCTGGTCCCCAAAAGAGGCAGAACCAAATCCTTAATTTTTTATCTTCAGAAAGGATATCTAGCACTTGAATTATATCTTATTTAAGAATATTGGTAGAATTCTCATCCTTAAGCTTATTTTTTAGGTACCATCTACTGGTGCTCCATAGTTGGCCCATTCATAATAAATCTTTTTGTTTTTCCTCATCATTCACACTGAAAAGTACATGAATGAAATAATTTCTTGAAAGGATTTTGAATTCTATTGGAAAATGCTCATGTGGCATGCTGATGAGGAGTAGACTGCTGATCTTGGCCTCAAATTTGTGCAGTTTACGTTTCAAATGCTCATTTACACTTTATTTTGCACCATGGCAACATCCTTTCAGGTAAGTTTCAGAATTTTAGCTTTTATGGCTCAACTCCTGTATCTGTCATCTTGAATCATCAAAAACCATGATTAAGTCAATCCCACACACTTCATAGCTGTTTCAACATCAAATGCAATACACATTTCATGAAGCTCCTTCATTTATGTATTGAATACTTATAAATTTAGTACTAAATTATTTTACTATTTTTTGTTTTGGGTTTTTTTAATATTTATTCTTCTGGAATTAAGGTTTTATTCTCTGTAGTACTCTGTTACTTCACACATTCCTGTATACTTCACTTTCCACTTTAATTGGCAAACTTTTTTTCCCACTATTTACCTTTGCTATTTCTCACTCACATCAACTTTGAAAGTGAAGGACTTTATTCAAAGTTCTCCTGGTTTTCTGCTTTGTATAATTTTGTGCTCCTGTTATTCTGTTCTACACTTTGTGTAAAGCGTGTAAGGAAGCTCTTACACAAGACAAAGCTGTGTTGCCAAAGTCTAACAGCAAAAAAGTTATATCAAACAGCAAAGAACTGAATATTCAGTGAATGAAAACATTTTTGCAAATGAAAGTGTAATACCCAGCTCTTCAGAACCTCAAGAACAACGAGCAGACTGTGGTTAAACTGACTGTGCTTTGCAGCTTTGATACACAAAGTTATTATGAAGCACTTCAGAAGCTCAGAATGATTAATTGCAAGGCTCCTTAAATAACATTTTTAGCATGAATTATTAGGGCAACACAGAAAAGCAGACACAAAGAGTAAATCTCTGTAAGCAAACACTTTGATAAGCTGACTGAAAACGTTCCAAACAATTCCATGCAAGAAAGGGAAAGATAAAGAACTAAATGTCAAAATGATTATTGAAAACTAAAAATTAAGCATATGCAAACAAACAGATAACAGCACATTCCAAAATAGTAACTAGGCAATGGAAAGAAATAATTAGCTAATCAAGAAGAGAAATAAAGTATTTTTGACAGTGAACATAATTAAAGAAAAAACATTTCATAAAGGGAATGAATTAAAGCTCTGAACAATCCCTGGGAAAACCCGGTCATATGCTTTAATTCTGCAGCTGCAAATTGGACAATTCTTAAATATCACAGCTTAAAAGAAATGTTACTTGAAATGTGCTATTTTGTTTCTCCATATGCACAACAATATGTATTGGAGACTTGTTCCAAGAACCTTTACACAGGCAATACTTCCAGTTGACTCAGTGAAAATTTGACTTATGAAAAGCTTGCTGAATGGCTTGTTTTGAATGTAAGGATAATTCACAATCACCGTGTGACTTGTTCTCTTTTTCAATGATAGCTGGGTCTCACAGGTAAGACACCTCTATGGCACTGACCACTGTTTTGTTCTGTTAACCACAAGATGCTCGCATGTTTACAAATTCTGATGAGTGTTACTGATAACATTGATATTGATAAGGTTGTCCAATTGCACTTATTTGGTTATATCTAACACCTCTTACTGTGGGCAGAGTTAGGTGTCTACAGCAGATATGTTAGAGTTGATATTTCAGTCTTTAAAATGTGAATGTGGGGAGTGAAAAAGATGTGATTTGAATGCCATCCTTTCACATATTTGCCCTGGATTTAAAAAGCTTAATTGCTTAAGTGGCTTCTCATCCATAAGTATCTTATTTACTGATTTTTCATTCATTATTTTTTCAACCTTGCAGTAAATTCAGTTTGACTTCTTCGGAATGTACTTCTTCTGAACATTAGTATGCCTGTGATTTTATTTATTTATTTTTAATTATTAATATATTGTCAGTTTAACAATGTAGACATTGCTACTTGCAGCAGATACTGAGTGCTAAGAACCACCAAGTATTATGGCATTATTTCTCCTAAGTCCTTTGATATTGTAAAGAACAACTTGACAACTAGAAGTTTTAAGGTAAGAGGCAACAGGAGAGAGGAAAGATTTAAGTAATCTTTAAATATTATGCAACATTTTCTGAATTTTTTTTTTTAAAGAAAGAGAAATCCTAAATTTTTAGAGGGCATGGATGTCAAAACATTTCCATCAAATTAATATTGCTAAATTTAAAAAAAAAAAAAAAAAATTTGACTTTTCTGCATTCACACCTCTTCCCCCTCATCCCTTGCCCCTGGTACCCCTGAAATGTTCCTATTTTTCTGAGAAAGCTGTTTAATTTTATATGGAGGATATTGGTGATAAGGATAATTTTAACTTAAAATCTGGTTTTGTTTCAAGAGAGTTTGGTAGGGAAGAGTCACCCAGACCTATTTTACTTGCTAAATTCATACCAGGAGGTTGCCTGCTGCTCAACCGTCTTTTGTGTCTCAAGAGTACATATGCACTCTGATTATCAGCTCTCACTTGGCTACATTAATTATTTCAGGATTAGAAGTGAAACAGGAAAGAGAATCTTTATGCTGCATATTGTGCTCACCCAGTTCTGATGAAGCTGGTGAAACTTTGGGCTTTTGTAACTTGTGTTGAGAGAAAGGCTTCTTCAGACCTTGTAACAACTCCCAAGTGACATTTCCGTGCTTCAGAATAGTTGGAACACGGATACCCTGTTGTGTTGACAAATGCATGTTAAATACTTGTTCAGAGCTAGCTGGGCAACTTAAATTCCTTTAAATCTTATTTCTCTCAAATCAAAAGAATTCTGAGTTAGGTAGAGTCTACATTCTGTCACTAAAGCTGATGTAGCAGAGTTGAAATGTAGTGTGGATCAGAATCTGTCTCTTACTCTCCTCTGGCAGTGGGTTTTCTTATGTCTGAAGAGAGGAATTCTATTCAGCTCTGTGCTTGTGAGATTATTTTAAGGAGAATTTGAAGGGGTCACTTAAGCAAAAATTAACACTCTTGCAAAGTAAAACAGTAAACATATATATTAGAAATATAGATATAGCTTGATTTTTAAAATTTTTTATATTATATGACATATCAGGCCTAGTGGATAAGTCAACGGTTTGTTTACTTTGCCTTTTCCAAAGGTTTTTGGGGTGTTATTTTTTTCCATAAACTCTGCGGGACTAGTACTTATCTGAATATTTTGTACATGCTCCTTTCTATCAGTTGGCTTGCTTGAAAGGAAGAGTGACACTTGTTCTGACTGGGTAAGCCCTAAATGTCAGACTTTGCTGTATTGATGTCCACATTCTTTAGTATTTTTCAAAATATGACTGCTAGGAAGCAAAGGTGATGGTGCTCTCCTGTTTGAGAAGTCATATTCTTTCAGCACAGTTTCAACAGAAATTTTACAAATCTTCTCTGGATCACTTCCACTGGGTAAGTTTTATGGCACACAAAGAAACTTCAGGCAATACCTGCACAGTTCTGCAGTGAGCAGTGCAATTACTTACTTTCTGTTGTATATGGTAGCTATCGAGTCACTAACAAGCAACTGGGCTACACATTAACATGCTCTAACACACTCCCCATCCCAAATGAGTGAGTTTCTGCTGGTTGGGTAGTCAATATCAATGAGGAATGCTCAAATATTTCATGAAGAAGGCTGATGTTTAATGTTTTCAAGTTACCATCTTCCAACTATTTGTTTGTTTCCCGAATGATTTATGGCTTTCTGCTAGTATTATTCCTCCTGTGTCCTTGAACCCCTAACAATTACTATTTTACGATTAATACTCTCCTGTGCTTTTATATTTATGATTTCTAATTCTTTTAGCTCATATAATTTTTCACACTTTCACAATGATTTTCTCAAGGAAGCTGAATTAACATCTCACAGCTCTGTTATACCAGCTGTGTTCAGATGGCGAAATTCTATACCCAGGGCTTTCTTGCAGTTCTAATTAATTGGCTAAAAATTCTGCCTTTCCCTTTTAAAGTGATAAAACGCAACAATTGCAGTATAAATATATCCACATTTGTAGATCTTTTGGTAAACCTCCAAAGCAAGAGCAGTAAATAAGTGAATTAAAACTGATACAGACTTCTGAGTAAATTGTCTTGAAATATAGAGACCGGTTAAAGACTATGATGTTATCTTTAGAAGTTGTTTTAAAAAAAAACCAAAACAAACCAGACTAGTAAGGAGAAAAGTTAGAAATGTAGAAATGTCAACTGGAAAGTTATAGATTCATGCTCAGCTGATATGAACAAGTTATGATATTTTTAGATAAGACAGTTTCATGGTTGTCTTTGTGCACTCTCTAGCAGTAGGGTTCAGATTGTTCATGAACATTTCAGAAGCTCTCTGCATGCAGCACATAAAAAGAGGCAAAATTAATTCTGATTAATTTTCATTCCTGTTTTCTTGCACATTCACTTCTTATGAAATTGGGAAGTTTTTTAGGCTATACTAAAAGTTGTTAGAGAAAACATAATTTAATTTAAAATCAACTTCCTCCATGATGCATTCTGCTGTCAAAGAAAATTGCTATAAGCTAATTAATAATGGATATCTTTGTGAGATGAAAAACCTTTGTGGGATATTGTACTGAATAAAATACTGCAATAAGAAAGCTGCTTATGTATGGGGTTCTACTCTCCAACATAGTTTTGCTAGCTGCTGTGCTTCTTTATACTGTAAAAAATATGGAATATTTGCTACAGCATAAAATTAATTTGGATTTTGAAGAGATTCTAAAAGAGAAGTCCATGTAAATGCTACTGCGGTTTTCAAACTCTTTAAAATAAAACTGGTTTGAAAAAGGCTATTGAAGTGTATAAAGGAATTTATTATAAATGTTCAAAAATAGTGTAAATTCAGAAATCTATTCCAGTGTTGTCTCTGTTGTTGAGTAAAAATTGCCTGCCACTTGTTTGAGTCATGTTCACCTAATGTAATGTAACTGATTACAAGGTGATTACTTACAAAACCAAAATAATGCATGACACAGGTTTTATTACACTTTCTCAAGAAGACTCTTTTCAAGCTCTCTGTTTAGTATCATGCAGTCACTACTACATCCACAGATAAAAAGGAAGTTCAATTTTAAATGGTTTAATTTTTAATTTTGAAATAAAGGAGATTGTAAATCTAAATAGTGTCACCTTTTTTTTTTTTTTAATTCCATAGTTAATTTATGCAACTGCATTGCTGTCATTTGATTCTTATGCATTGTCTCTTTGTTGCTCTTGGTTTCACAATTTTATGTCTTGATGTCTTGATGTTATGATGTTCGTATTTATTCCGTATGCTTGAATATCATTCAAATGTTAAAATGTGCATGTATTATGTGGTAAGGAAGCTTTAGGAAAAAATCCCATTGCTTTTATATAGTAGTAAAAACATCTTCATATTAATTTGATTTAATATGCATATATTGACAACTCTATTTTTTATATAAATACTTGAAACACCTAAGTATAAGATTTACTGGAAACTTCCCAGTATAATATTGAATTCCTTACCTGGTATTTTTTGATTGTGAGATGCAAAGGAGAAAGGGAAAAATTTCAGCCAAAGTCCTATATTCTTGCACGGACAATAGAGATAGCTAATTACTACTGATTAGTAATTTTTTTTTCTAGAAGTAAAAAAGTGAGAAATCTCTATTTGCCCACAAAGACCTAATTCTGGCTTTCACTGATTATCCCTGTACAACTTTACAGAAGTAATTTTTTAAGTATTTCTACTTGATGAGTATGTAGAATTAAACTCTTCAAAATTATGTCTGTGCACGGTACCTTCAGTTTTCATTAAGAAAGGCATAAGGTATAGTTTTCCTCTATTTTTTGATCAAAACACCTGTAGCTTCTCTGTTCTGTGTAGGACTTGTTTTTATTAGCATGTGCTGGATATGCTAAGGCAGGACTTGTAAGGATCATTGGACTTTTATATCATTTACTTGAGGAGTTCTGGCCAGGCTGAGTTGCAAAAGAAGTGAGGGATATCAGCATTGCAAAAATTGCAGTAGTTCCAAGCCTTAAGAAAAGTGGTTATTTTTGTGAGTTAAGGAACTTCACAACAAACACCGAAGCTTCTACCCAACATTCACACTGAGCTTTTTAATAAAAATACTCTAGAAGACTACTCTAAAATTGGACTAGATAAGGGTTTGTGAATTTTGGTTGGTTTGTGGGTCTGGACCTAAGCATCAGACTAGATCTATATAGGAATACATAGCAAACTACTATGCTAATTAACTGCAATTAAATGTAATTAAATGCAATTTAATTAAATGTAATTAAATCAAATGCACCCATTACTATTTAGACTATGTAATGAGAACAATACTTGTAAACAAAGTCTTGTTTCCAAAAGCTCTTTTGTCTATTCTTTTTCCAAGTCTTTTAGCATCAAATTGTTCTTGTTTCCTAAATAAGGTAATTTTCTACAGTAATAGGCCTAAGGCTTTAATCACCTCAAAGTTTGCATTTGTGGTTTCATAGCTTAGAGACTTCATTATCTAGAATCTAAATGAAAATTTCAGCTCTAATCAGAGGGATGTGAAGATGAAACTTTTTTTCCCCCTCACATAAAAATTGCTTTTTTTAAATAAAAAAGAGTTTATATCACATTTAATTGTTTATATATCTACCTGTTTCAGAAATCAAAGTCGTTTACAATGCTCTTTGAAAGTAGAAATTGCCTTCAACTGCTTCTGAGATCAAACTCTGCATGTGAAAAGGAGCCATATCAAATAACCTCTTTTGAAGAATTCTGGTGCTATTTTTTTTCATGAGTATTAAAAGTTCTGCACTTTTTTGTGTAGAACTGCATTTTCTGAGTAAATAAAAGAGGTAGTGTAGGTTGCAAACAAAAATATATTCTGCATAATACACATCTGCAAAAGTTATAGGAACGTTTTTCTTTTTAACATCCATCTTTATTAAATATAGTTAGTTTCTCTTACAGTTCATGCTTCTGAGAGCAGTATTTTCATTGCAACATGCTACAAATACTAGGCCTTATTATATTTTAGTCTACTCATAAATGGATGTACCGAGTACTACTCTCGGGTACTTAGTCATGTTCTGTGCTGCATTCACCAAACCCTAATTTGATCAGGTAGTTTTCAGGTCCTGCTCACAGAAGCTCTCTGCAGACCAGCTACTTACGCAATTTTAGTGGACACAGGAAGCTCAATTTTTCCACAGAAACCAAATTTCCATGCTTGCAAGACCAATGTTACTTGGCATAATGCTAACTCAATAGATCTTTATGAGTGGTATTCTCTGATGTGGTCATGACATTCACAAAATGTCAACCTTTACCAAATAAATCATATTGAATCAAACCCAAACAAATCAACCTTCAAAAAATACAATTTTAATAAATGACAAAATAACAATAGTTCCCTGCAATAACAAATCCTATCCTGAAAAATGGAGAAATACCAAAGATTTGGAGGACTTTATTAAAGAACATCACTGCAGCTGATTTCTCATAGATAGAGTTTAGATTTAGAAAGTGGCAAGAACTATGTTAGATTTAATTTCATATGTTACATTTGGCAATGAAAAGTTGTCTGGCAGTGAGGGTCTGTTGCTATGGTGAAGTTGTGGGAGCTCCAACATCCCCCAGCAACAGAGTGCCTTGCAACAGCTCCGTGTGAACAGGGCATGTCCCAAACAGCTGCTCTTTCTACTTGCTTATGCTTCTCAATAGAAGTTTTGGATGGTGAGTTATACTTTCTCATCTCAAAGCAGGTTTATATCATTGGAGTGAAAATATACTGTGATTATGTTGATTCTGCGCCACAGATTTGATGTCCTGTAAGAGAGGAGACTGCTTTATAGGGATATGCCATTTGACACCTGGTTGATAGTAACTCAACATGAATGTCAACATCCACAAATTCTGTGGAGCAGTAGATATCAATGACTCTAACAAAAAGCAGAGTGCTGAGGTCCCTGAGCCGATGGGCCATTGAAAAGGTCACCTTGAAGAGCTTTAGCTGGAACTGAGTAACTGGTAAGAAAGTGGCAGGTCAGGATAATTGTGGGGCCTGTGGGAGATAGCAAATTTATGGGATATTTGGGGGCCTTTGTGGGAATTTTAAAAACTTTCTGTGGTATGTTTTTAGGGGATTGAGTGAATCCATGAAACTTATTACAGAAAGTTAAGGAAACTGAGGGATCATGGAAAAAAACATGAGGATTAAGGAAAATAAGTGTGTGGAAATGAAAGGAAGAACAAAAGGGTCTGATGAGGTATAAACTGCTTGCTCATCAGCATGATTATATGGCGAGACCTTTGTAAGAGGTGTGTTCCTAACTTTTTTACTCCATCTGTATGTTTGCTTATGTGTAAGTTCTGCTAGCCAGCCTGAAGCTGAGTTGTCTAGGATGCTAGCCATCCACAAGAAAAAAGCCAAGATCAGAGCCAGTAGCTGGGGAAGAGGCCCATTAATGAGAACTATTAATGACTCTTTTAATGAGTGTTGCCTTCCCATTTCAGACTTCAGCTGGGGAGAGTATATACTCACTACAGATATATAACAGTGAAATTTCTTCTGCCAAAGTAAATTATTAATTTAATTGAGCTTCAATGTCTTGAAGAATTATTGTAAAGACTTCAAGTCTGGACATCTCAAATATTGCACATGAAAGCAAGCAAAAAGTGAGGCACTGGGATAATATGACCTCACCTTTCTTGCCCACCTTGACCATAGATTTTTGTGTAAAATGAGGGAAGACAATGTCAGTCCTTATTTTTGGTTCTATTGGTTTTTGGGGGATGGGGTAGTTTTCTTTCCTTTTTTTCACATGAGGGACTATTGAACTTACTTTTCTGTAAGAATGTTCAGGTGAAAATGTAGTTTACTGTATATGCACAACTATGGCACTGTAAAGAATTGTGTGTTTCATCTGTAAAGAAAATCTGCTCACTGGTAATATTACAGTGTTCATCCCTCTCCATTCTATGACTGTGGAACTGCCCATAAGAGGAGCAGGGTGCAGTATGCTGTGTCAGAAGTACAACTTTTTTTGTATCTTGAATTTTGCATCTGTAGTAATATCTGTACATAGACATACAGCATATATACAGCATATATAATGGTATCATCTGCTAGACACACAATGTTCCTTGTTTAGATTGAACAAAGCGTATGAAGTGGGATCCATCCACCCTTGTCTTCAGGCATTTAATCTACTCGAAGATAGGATCTTATGTTCACTGAACAGAGACAAAAAAATCTACCCTTAAACATTTGCCTAGAGAAGTCAAAATACATTGTCTTCATGTCTTTGTCCTCTGACTGTTGGGTGTTCTTAATAGGCAGGGCAGTGAGATGTGCACAATCCAGCATTAGCTTAGCAGAGCCAACAGAAGCAGCATTTGTATGACAGCTCACCATCGCTCTAAGTGATTCGTTTAGATGTGTAAACAAGTAGCTAGTAACCAATCTACTGCTTAGATATAGAGAAGTAGAAGATGTATATAAGTAGCCTTCTGATCTGTAATAAACGGCTTTCACCGATCACATTGGTCTGCGTGTGATTGACCCGTGCCCCCGCTACAACATAATGGTGACCCCGACTTGCCTGAATGAATTCGTAACGAATTGCTTGTGCACGGGGTGCGGGGAAGGCAGTCGTATTTCCCTGCAAGCCCCGGCAGGATGACCCCTTCTCAGGCCTGAACTTTCCCTGCAGTCCCGTGCAGGATGAATTATTAAGACGGAGCTCCGCGAAACGTCAAGACGACGTGGAATCTCACCGATAAGAGGTGAGCGGCTGCAGGGGGAGATGGGGCGGGACCACCACGAACGGGACGCGGTCCTAAACCTCCTCCAACTAATTCTCTCTAAGAGAGAGCAGAAATTTGATGCCTCGACTTTGAAAAGCTTTCTTAGCTGGGTGTGGGAGCAGGACTTGATATCGGGTGCTTCGGTAGCTTTTGAGATCAGCACCTGGGAGGCAATCGGAACAGCACTCTGGAATACTATAGCTGCAGGGGAGAAGGGAGTGAAGGAGGCTACAAAGTATGCTCCTCTTTGGAAGACCATAATTGATGTTTTGCGTGTTATGAAAGCGGAGAAACAGGCGGCTGCCGCTGCAGTGTCAACTCTCGACCCACCCCCTGCAGAGGCCCCACAGGCTTTTCCCATCAATAACTTGTTTTCGACCCAGCTGGACATTCCTTCTCGAGTGCCGGTTCTCCCCCCTGATCTTGCCGCCCCCCTTCATCTTGTTCGCCCCTCCCAACGGCGACAGGGGTGGAAGTTGATGCTCCCCTCCCCCCGTCACCACCACCACCGGTGGCTGCGCCACTCCCACCACCAGAGGTGCCCGGGGCCGAGGCCAGGGTCTCTCATAGAGACTCCAACTCCCGATCCTCCAACTCCCGATCCTCTGACTCCTCCGACTCCTCCCGATCTGTCCGCTGTGATTCAAGATCTAACAAAGACCCTACAGGCAATAACCTTAGATCAATCTCCTAAGGACCCTTCACCCGTAAACAGTCCGTATGTCTTCTCAAGCCCTCAACTGTCCCTGCGAAGTGCCCCCCTTGGATCGCAGCCAACGACTGCCGTACCGGCAGCTTCCCCTGGCTATTCAGCCAACAAGTGTCGTGCCAGCGGCTCCCCCCGCGCCTCAACCAGAAGCCATCGTGCCAGTGGCTCCCCCCCCACCACCCTCATCACCGGAGGCTGCCAAGGCCAAGGACGCAGCCTCGTAGAGGCTGATCCCCAATCCCCCTCTCAAGGGGAGGTCGAGGCTGGTCCATTGACCTCTACTGATTTTTTAATTGCCGTCCAAGATTTAGCAGAAACCTTGCAAGCGATACCTCTTAGTCTACCTGCTAGAGCTGCTTCACCCGTGAACAAATCGTACACCTTCTCTGACTTTCTCCCCTACTTGAAGATCTACTTTGAAGTTAACATCTCTCCCCCCGGGAGCTGCGCGGTGCTCACAGCTTCGACCCCCAACAACCCGTGCTGACAGCTCCCCCACTGCGACTACTTTACCGACCGTGCGACCTGTCCAGTTACCCTGGCAGAGCCATCTCGGGAAGCAGCACAGAAGAAACAGCAGTTACCTGCCGCTTCCAGTCTTCAAAGTGCCTTTTTAATTAGTGTAACTGAGTTGTATTTTTTAATTTGTTTCCAACTTTTCAAAACCAGACAGCAGTAATGATAACAGCTTGGTTGAATGAGAGGGTTTAGAAAGTGGTTTATGTGTATCTTTTATGCTCTGAAAGTCTTGTGTAGATTGTTAAGTTACTCGACTTTTCCCTACACATCTTATCTTATTCCACAGAATTGGAATGTGAACTATGACATTTTGCCTTAAATCACGGCAGCAAGCCCCCTCTCGCTTTCTCACTGTGTATGTTTCCTTTAAGGACTTTTACAAGCTTTCTGTTGAAGTTCTAACATTATCCAACTCTGATAAAACTTGTTTTTTCCCACAGGAAAAAATTTATCTTGTTTTCTACCTAGCTTGGCACCACTCCTGCTGTTTGGCCTTCAGATTCCTTGAGCTGCCTGGAACAACCCAAATACTAAAACATAATTAAACACAGCATAGTTACATCCCATACAAAATTGGCAAAGTCCAAAGTGAAATTTTCAGGTTGTTTCCTCAAAGCATCATTTATACTTATATGTCTATGCATCAACTTGGTGGTTTTTTTTTGGTTTTTTAGTCTTACTCAGCATACATTCACATTGGACAAGATGCATAGCTACAGCAATTAACTTTAAATCCTGCAAGGCCTGACTCCCTATTTGTTATCTGCAGAAACTTTTGAGAATCAACTACAATTAGCTCATGGTTTTCTACTGTAAAAAGTGTAGTGCTAGCTTTACCTGTTTGCGTACACAGCTTTAGTAAAACAATTTAAATGTGACTGTTTTGCCATAAATACATGTGACAACATTTCCAGCTAGTACAGCTGTTCAGAGATGTGAATGTGCTTGTTCTTCCTTGTCACCTATAGCTTGCACATGAACTTAACATCAGAATAGTTTCAGTCCTTGATGTCGTCTTTACATCTCAAACCTATTGTATTTATATTTACAGACAGCTGTCTTACCATCTGCGAATTAAGCAGGTTTTAGATGCAATTTTCCAAGATGTACACTATCATCCCTGTGAGTAAAGCTGCACCTCGAAAACATCTTAGTAAACTTACACTTATCTCAGAGGAGTACTGACTGTTAAACAGGCATTTTCAACACGACTATAAATCTACCACACTTTAAATTTCTTTCCAGTTAATCCTACCCTCTAAAGTTCTATGTTGCTGCTATTTCATTTACAACTCAGTTATTTTTCTTGATATTATTCGCTGATGTTTAACTGCTGTATGATGAATTTTCAGTAGTTTCTTATACGGGAGAGGTCAAAATAGGTTGAATTCTGCTGTATCTGAAACTCTCAAAGTGTACCCTTAACCTTATATCTAGTTTAGTAGGTTTAAAGATAAACGCTTGCAAAGGCATCCAGAGTGACTACTTCTCTAATTCAAAAGATTTGTTTTTTCTTTCCACAGGTATGCTGCAGCGAATGTACTAAGAATGTTGTCCTAGTCTTTTCTGTATTCTGAGTTTATAAGTCAGACCTGTCAACTTTAAGTTGATCAAAATTTATGTAAAGTCTGTTGATTTTCAGTTCGATTAAGAAGTTAAATTTTAGTAACCTCTGAAAGAAAGAAAAGAGAAGACAGACGCTTGTGGTCTAGTGAAGAAAATTTCTATGTTTGTGAGTGGTAGTGTTGTTCAGTGAATTTGTAACAGCTGGCAGAGGGGTGTACCTTGCTGCCTCAAAGCCAGAACTGGCAGAGTAGCATCCTGAGGCCAATTCTGTAAAGTATTTTGTGGCCTAAGAGTCAGTGGGAACTTTAGCAAAATCAAGTCAGCTTTTGTTTCCTTGTGCGTGTGTGTGAATTGTCTGTGTTAATTTGTATTTTGCCGGCATGTAAATCTAGGTAAAGGCGCCTATGAGATAAAACTTATTTTTTAAGTGCTTAACATTAATTTCTCTTCACTTTCAATTTATTGACTTTAAGCTCTGTTAGATTTATCTTAGTTTTAAGCAAAGTTAAAGTTCTGTCAAAACAAGCAAAACAAGACAACACAAAGCAAAACAGAACAAAGAAAACATTAAAAAAAAAAAAAAAAAAAAGAGGGGGAAACAGGGAAAAGTGTTCTTTACAGTTCTTTTTCTTTACAGTTCCTTTGCTATAGAGACAAGATAAAGTCAACTGAAATGTTCATGATAAAGAATTGGTAAGACAAGTAACTGAAGATGCAATTTGTCAAATCCTTAATTTCATCACAAATCCTATGGTTCTGAATGTTCTACATTAGTCAATCAAGATGATTATAACAACCTTTGCAGCTTACCTTCTATAGGTAACACAGAAGAATGAACATCAATTTCAAATCATGAATATTATTAATTGTAAGATGCTTAGTGCTTCTCTCTTGTTTTCATTTTGCTTTACTGTCACATATACATAGATGTGTAGAAAACATAATCTCACTTTTTCAGAACAGTTACTGTTACTGTATTAACAATTCTAGATGTGTTGTTAATGTAATGATATGAATTTACTAAGCTTTTATAGAGAGTATTATCCAGAAGATATTATTTGATGCTACACATATGTATTCCTTTGTTCACAGCTATTTGTAGTTTGTCTATGGTACCATTGATTATTTAGTTAAAACTAAATGTAGTTTAGTTATAAGTAAGTGTAGTTATCTGTAAGAAGTATATTGTTTTAAAAAACTGATATTAATAGAGACTTCTTTGTCAGATGGTTTAGAGACACCCTCTCAGTCAAGGCCTAGGCTCTGGCCAAGCCCTGGCCCTAAGCTGATCGGGTACTGAATCTTTAATCCCAGATGTTTCTACCCTAAAACTGCAATTGAGTCATTTTGACTCACCAATTCGGCTTGATAAGAACTGGAACCCCTTTCAGGTAAACTTGAGAGCCTTGCCCGGGAAAGGTCTTCAGGTCTCGCCTGTGAAATGGGACTCTCCAGTGATTGTAGACTCTGGGTAGTAGCTAATAGCTAAATGGTTAATAATCTGTGTACTTTTGAAGTACTGCTTTCTTTCTCTTATGTATTGCACCTGTAGTTGCACCTGTTGCCTTTATCACCTTCGCTCATAATGCAAAACCCACAACTGAGTATGTAATAACACGTAATACCAAAGCCCAAGTAACCTGTTAACCTAGAGAAGGGAGTATGCATGTGTTCTATCACCAACAGGTTCAAAGCAATTACCTGCTCACCTGATCAGAATCAAGAACCAGAGTTCAGAAGAAACCATGGACTCTTTAATCAAGATTTGAGCTTGGCAGAGACTTTAGAGCAACGGTGTATATTGTTTTCACAGTTTCAATTAACTAAAGTAGTACTTGCTAGAGAAATTATTTTAAGTAACCGTATAGTAACGAGTTAAAGTAGAAAGGTTGCTCAAAGCTGAAGAATCATTGAGGAGCTCAAGAATTTGTGTAAGACAGTGTTGTTGTTGCTTTTGATAATAATAACTTTCAAAACGTTGTTTTGCTGTGCTTTGCAATGCTGCTCTATGCTAATTCACAGAGTGATAGAAAAATACACCAATCAAGCCTGGCTTGTGCAAAAAGAAAACGGGGGATATGTTGGGTGTTCTTAATAGGCAGGGCAGTGAGATGTGCACAATCCAGCATTAGCTTAGCAGAGCCAACAGAAGCAGCATTTGTATGACAGCTCACCATCGCTCTAAGTGATTCGTTTAGATGTGTAAACAAGTAGCTAGTAACCAATCTACTGCTTAGATATAGAGAAGTAGAAGATGTATATAAGTAGCCTTCTGATCTGTAATAAACGGCTTTCACCGATCACATTGGTCTGCGTGTGATTGACCCGTGCCCCCGCTACAACATCTGACCATAGAAAAAGACTGCAGAATGACACATATGAGATGCCTAATTTTTATCAAGTAAAAACCAAATGTTTTCTGGGGTATGATGTAAAAATGCCTAGATCCATACACACACACAAAAAATCTGCCATATTAAAAGCACCTATAAAAATGATAGGCAATTAAGGTAAATATTAGCCAGAGCTGGAAACAGGGTAGTAAGAATGAAGGTAATATAAGAAATTACAGAAAAGTTACTTACCAAATGTGAAAACCTTTCTTCAAAGCAGGGGAAAGAGTGCCAGAAACATGTTGAAGTGTGCCAGATCTTAAATTTGAGTCATTAATAGTTCCATGGGAAGTATGCTAGCAGAAGCTTCCCTTAGACTATTTAAATAATGCCTTGGGTGTACAAATATTTATGCTGCCTCTAAAATGTAAGAGTTTATCATATTTTTGCTGCTTATTTAAAAAATATATAGCATTGTCAAAGGACCATTTTTGTATAATCTGTCAGCAAAAGTTCTGAGAGTGTTTAGTGTCTGTGGGGTTTTTTCTTCCTTTTTGAATAAATCTCTCATGATTTGTCCTACATTTTGCCATAAACGAAACAAGTTCATGCTTTTAGTCTCTCAATAAGAGAAAAATATATTGTTTCCTTTCAGTTTTGCTCCTCTTAGCTAATTGAGTACTTAATCCATAAATAGGACTGAAAGTCATGTTACTCCTTGAAGTCCATAATCACTGGTGCAAATAGTAACTTCCCCACTGCCATTACAAGAAACTGGGAATAGAATAAGATTTGAAAGGAAAAAATTCAGATCCACTTTATATATTCAATAGTAATACCTGTGTAGTGTGTGAAACAGATACCACTTATGTGGGAACCTCTCTGAATTTTACTGAGGCACTAAAAAAGGGATTGACTGAAGGTTGAAAACCCAGTTATATATCAAAATATGAACTTCATGGTGAAGAGACAATTTTTGGGGGAGAGGGTGAATATAACAGCACAAAATCAAGTGTAATGTAGGGTTAGTAGCAGTAACTGCTGACTGTCTTCCAGTGTAAGCACTAGGCAACATTCACAACATTTGCCAGCTGTCAGGTTAAAAAGAAACAAAAGAAGATGGCTTCATGCACAGGAGCAGTAGAACTGTAGAACTAAAGGAATTTTATTTTTATTTTACCTTTTAAGTGTAAACAGTGCAAGGGAAGCTTGGAAGAGAAAGAAAGAGAATCCTGCTGAGGATTAGCAATTCAGCAAACTGTTACAGTTTACAAGATCCCAAGAGCAAGAAATAGCCAAGAAATGGGAGCATAATCACTGGGCTCATTATTCAGTGCCATGTTCTTGCTCTTCTTTCAAAATAAACCTTGGGCCAATATTTGAGACTGTTTGGCTTAGAATAAGATCTGATTCCTTAGTCTGAACTATTAAATCCAATGGTTTTGTAATGTGTTAAAAAAAAAAAAAAGCATGGTTACAATGATGAAGCTACAGAAATTCTGAATTATTAATTGCAGCTAAACCCCAATATATTATATTAAACTTATGTGTGTGTGTGTATAGATATATGTAATCTGAACCTCTTTTCAAAATTACTTTTACACAGTTATATGAAAAGACTGAGATGCTGTTCCATCTTTTTATTAATAAATTAACATTCTTATTTCTTGGACTATTACAAAATCCCCCTTGTATTCGTGCAAATGGCTCTATTATACTCAATAGAACTGAAATCACTTGAGCTCACAAGAGAAGTCAGTGGAGATGCCATGACAGAATTAGACCAAATAGGTGGCTTTGTTTCAACAAAGGAAGCAGACAAGCAGACAAAGGTAGCTCAGTGTTGGAGGTATTTTCTAAAGAGCTAATGAGACCTAGAATCTTAGCTGTGGAATTTGAACCATATATTCCCTGCCATCCCCTGAGCTATTCTAATGGAAGCAAATAATCTGTCCTTGCATCTCTACTACCACTTATTACTAGCTTGAAGCTGAATCAGTTTCATGAATTTGGGGTTTTTTGCATTATTTTCATAATCTTGTGAGAAATTGTAAATAGTTAAAAATCCTGGAAAATTTAAACAGTACATGGAAAACAGAGAAAGAGCCCACAATGATTTTGTTCTTAACAATAGATAAAGTATTTTATACAGGGAATTATTTTTCTTTTCAAAATATAGCTAGAAATTCATAACATGTTTCCACTTTCATTGTTTCATTCAAAATTGCTATTTAAAAGTGATAGAATATATGTAGGAATTTAGAGCACATATATGTATGTGCTCTCAAGGACTTACTAACATGAAAAAGGTGATGTGTAGTGATCTGTAGGTATTACTGTGACTATTCCTCTGTGGAGAGAAGCCCTTGAATTGCACCACAATTCATAAAACAAGCTTGTAGATGACCTACTTTATAACTCTTTCACAAAAATGAAAATTCAGTATTCTACTTTTAAAATAGCAGTGGAGGAATAAAAGATCTATGGACTTCAATTTGTAGTTAAAAATGTCTGGTTTCAATCCCATTCTTTTGACATTTAAATTGGCTGTGGAAAGTTTATTTAATTGAAAGGCCATTGCAAAACTAATTAAAAATGTGTTCCATTAAGCAGTAATGCAATTAATCTGGCTATGTCTGTTCATAAATAAGCTCTGAGAAAAGTTTTTTGACCCATTTCTCTTTCTCTTCACAGGCACATGCTTTAGAATGGCTTTGGGATAATTGTAGAAGGTCTAATGAAGAACTACAAATAAAAAAGATAATAAAAAAAACAGTTTAGGAATTTCTAAATGAATCAGGGGAGATGAAGAGAGAAATGGATTGTACCATCAGTACGTAGAAACAAATCTAACTTTTCTCTCACAGGTGCTGTAAGTTTGCCTTCTATTACTTATATTGCCATTATCAAATGCTAGATAAGTTTGTGCTTTGCTTTCCAGTCAAGGGAAGTTTTTCTTGGTAGCTGGCAGACTTGCTATATTTTTATCCTACAAACTCCATCTTTATAGAAAAGTTCTTACTCCAAATGCAGGCTGTTCTGTCTCCCTCTTGGCTACAAAGGAGCTTAGGATAACTAAGATAAGCCCAGTTGTCAATTTTTAAAATGTCGAGACATGAGATGAATCCCTCAGAAGGAGCTGAACTAAAACCATGACTGCCTTCTGACACTTGGGCACCAGTATAGGAATCTTTAGTTTCAAATATATTTCCTAAAATGTTGCCAACTTGATTCTTATATACGTATTTATAAGGCAACATCCCCAAAAGTAAAGCATGATGTTAAACATCTTAAACAAAACACTTCCCTCTGAGAATTGTGTTCTTGGATTCAGAAAAGTTCTAGGATAGTTGCATGATAATTATAGTTTAGATATAAACAATGGTTGTACAACATAAATTTTCTGTTGCAATTATGTAATTTATCCCGAATTACAATTTATAGAAGCATTTTGTGTGCAAAACTGTAGAGAAGTCAAATTGTTTTCCTTTTTTCTACTGTCTTCTCAATATTTACAAGCATAGAGGAATAGTTCCCAAGTTTCATCTCTCAGTTTGCAGGACCAAATCCCTGTTTTCTCTCAGTTTTGGGCTGGTCATAAAGCAGGAATTTTGAGGGCCATATGCATAATACAGCATGCAGAGACCCATTCTGCAAATTTAGGAGAATATAGAATATTTTAAAGAACTTCTTTATGTTACATACGGGATTGTAATATATGGTCTTTTCTCTGCTAATGGATTCAACTGCAAAAGTCATCAGCGGTCAATGTTGTGATATATAGTGATTGCTCATACAGGATCCTTGGAACACTGTTAATTTTTATAAATTAAAAGACAACATCAATTTTGTTGTAAAGAGAAAAATAAAATTTAACTTAGACATATAGGATTCATTATTTTTAATTTTTTCTGTTTGACATAAGTAAAATTCATATTAATCAGATTAATGGTGTGTGATTTTCTCACAGGTTGAACATGAAGCAGATTTTCAGTCCCAGAATTCTTAAGATTCGGTTGTGGGTTTGTTGGTGATTGGTTTTTTTTTCCTTTCCAGCTGCATAATACATATTATTTATACTTAGATATTTTCTTTTAATTTAAATGTCTTTATTTTTATTTTCTAATTTTATACTTGCAAAGAAAAAAAAATTAGGAAACACATATACCATCCTAACAGTTGTGTAGAAAGACCAATGAATCTTAATTATATCAAATTTCTTTTTAAGCAAAAATCCTTTTCAGAATAAATTCTGGTTTAGACAGATTACCTCTTTGTTGAGGTAAGCAAAGGTGTTTGGCTTTTTTCTTTGTTTTATATTGCAGAATATTTCCCAGTTGCTTTTTTTATAAATTCATATTTCTCCATAAGCTAGCAATGTACTTTCAGAACAAGCCCCAAACTTACATCCTAGTTGTCCCATTTCTTGTTTCGTTTTTAAATGAATGAGCACTGTGCTGTTTTATCTTGTACCTTGGAAAAATAAATCCTTTTTCTTTTCAGCTTCATTATATTTTTCTTACATGAACAACACAATGAAAAGATTTTGTGAACTTGATGTTGGCCTTCAAGAAGTATTTAGTTTGCACTGTTTGAAACTGTAAACTAAATTATTTTGGAGGAGATTTAAAATGGGTATCATCTACATATAAATTGGTTTTAGAACCAAAGGGGGCCTGCAGTCAGTATATATTACAAGATTCTATCACATTGTCTAATGGATTAGATTTTATTAAGTACTATAAAACAGCATGAGATGTACTCAATAGAAAGCAAATTGAAATGAAACAGATAATTAATTACTGCAACTCTTATTTTTTCAACACAGTTTAAGCACAAATGCATTTGTTATACATGTGTATATTGCATATTGCACCATAAACCTGTCAGCATAAACTTTTCCGTACCTAAAACAATCAATATGCTTTTCATTCAAGGTTTTAACATTTTAAAAACACAATATATATTTTGCATACACAGAATCAATTTGCTCTGTTGAAATTAATGGAGTCCTTAACAATTTCCACATTAAAATGCTTTTCCATAGTTAGTAAAACCATCACAGGTATATATCTTATAAGGTCCTCAAACACCACTTAACTAGATCCTAGTGAGTAATGTCCAGTGTGCAGAAAAACTGGGCTACTAAAATCAGCCAAAACTGTATGCTGAGAATCCTTGGGGAAGGATACCCAAGAATCAACTCAGGTTTTATTCCTCTGATATCCAGAACTCCTAAGGCCTTTATCTAGCAAAGTGTTTGTTTAAAAGACTTTGGAAAGAAGATTCTCATATTCTATTTAACACTAATCCACACCATCTCTGAAAAATGGGTCTGAAACTTGGAAGACAGCTAATTTGTAACCAAAATTGTTTATTACTTTTCATTACTTGGATGGTTTCAGTAATAAAAAAATTTAAAAAAAGAAAAAGATTTTCTAAGAAGGCTTTCTAATGAGATCCCAAGCTATTGAAAAGTTCAGCACTTGAGATATGAAATTCTTACAACTTAATGTATTCAAACCCTATATAAGGCAACAGATTTCCAGATGCACCAGTTCCTTTCTGTACTGTCCATCCAATGGAGCAGTATCACCCTGCCATTTGTAGACATTTATCTCTGGCACTTTCTGCAAGAATCATTTAATAAATACCAATCTTCTGTTGACTTTTGTCGTATTTGGAAAACTATATTTACACGCTGCTCCAGTCTCCCTTGAAGTACTTTGATTCCATACTTAGCCTGTCATGTTTTTATATTTTAAAATTGCATTTCTGGTACTGAAGCAGTACAATCCACTGCTGCTCAGTCCAGATGTTTTGTGGTGTCTTTGATATGAAAGTTCCATGTTTAATTAGGAGTGATTAAGACAAATTTTTGTTATGGAAGATTGTTTTCTTTCCTTTTAAAAAGAGAGGGCAAAATATAGGGTGTTTTTTCAAATGGGAAAAAAATAAAGATAAAACAAGCAAACATACAAAAAGACAGTGACTTTTGATGAGGTTGTTCTAAAACCAGGATTACAAATGCATTTCAAATGCTTTGTTTCACAACTTCTTGACTGTATTTAGTCATGGAACAACTTAACAAATTTGCCATATCTGTGAAAAGGGAATACAAAAGTTGGTAATAGAATTCCAAACTAAACCTTTTCATCCAGAATTTTTGAATGGGAAAAAGTGCGTTCTAAAATATGTATTTAATGTGACTTTATATTCAATCATCTGACCAAACAAGAAAGGTAGAAACTGCAAAGGACAAATTAAATACCTGATTCTTATAAAGTGCATTGAATGATGTAAATAATAATGATTATAAATTGTAGTCATAATAGCTGGAGCAACATAAAAATCACCTTCAGAATTCCTCCAGTTTTGCAAGCATGGAACTTAAGGTTGTTTTCTCTGCATATATTAGTCTGAAAGTATGAAATTTATTCAAACTGACTCTATTTCTGTGAGTAAGGTGGAAGTCTTGCTCAGTGTCTGCCATTTTGCCCATACAATGCCTTTCCTGATACAACAAATGAGTCCTTCTGTACCCCGCACTTGTGAGTACAGAAGTCCTGTTTACAGTTCTGGACTCCTCACTACAAGAAGGATTTTGAGGTTTTGGAACAAATCCAGAGAAGGGCACTGAAGCTGGTGAAGGGTCTGGAGCAAAGGTCCTATGAGGAGCAGCTGAAGGAGCTGGGTTGGTTTAACCTGGAGAAGAGGAGGCTCAGGAGTGACCTTATCGCACTCTATAACCAACTGTAGGAGGCCATAGCCAGGTGGGGGTTGGTCTCCTCTGCCAGGCGGCCAGCAACTGTGTTAAGCTGCACCAGGAGAGGTTCAGGTGGGACATTAGGAAGAACCACTGAAAGAGTGGTTATGCATTGGATTGGGCTGCTTAGGGAGGTGGTGGATTAACATCCCTAGAAAGTTCAAGAAACAGCTGGATGTGGCACTTAATACTATGATTTATTAGACATGGTGGTGTTTAACAAAAGGCTGGACTTGATGATCTCAGAGGTCTTTTCCAAAGTTAATGATTCCATGATTCTATGATCTTAATGAGAGCTCTAATATTTTAGAAAACATACTTGCTGACTACACTTACAAGAACAAATACTTTTATTGTTAAACAGAAGAAAGACAAAGAAGAAAGAAATGAGATTGATTTCTTTTCTCATCGTCCTGTCTGAACAGTGGGACTCTGAATAACTCAGCTCTGATCTTGGTGTTTCTTGTGTCCACCTGTGTCACTGTCAGAATTAGTTTTTCTTTGCAGAAGATGGTAGGAAGACAGTATTATTAACTGGACAATTCAGCTCTGTCATGATTATAAAATATTTCAGAAATATTTAGCTCTAGGAAGGGGATATTTTTTAGGCTTTTAGCTAAAAAGTACAAAATCACAAACCCTATATGCAGATTTCTTAACATTTAGAACTATGTTAACTGGGCATTTGCCTTAAATCCAGTAGTTAAGTTCCATACACTTAAAGGACTTCTTGTGGGTTCTTTCTCTGCTTTTTGAGCAGGTTTTTTAATCTGTTTCAGTTACAAATGAACTGATATGAACTACTACAGTTATGATGAACTACAACAGTTATTATTGTTTACTTCTTTGTTCCTCTTTCCTTTTGCATGATTTGTCCTTACCATTTCTATACTCCATTAGCAAAGGCATAATAAAAACACATTCCACTAAACCCAGCTGTTGTAACTGAAATACCACAATTAGAAAATCTTAAACATGGGTAAATGATTCTCCATTTGCTGAAAAAGAAATTGTCTTCTGACAGGCTTAGAATTTTTCTTCCTCAGGCAAGGTCTTCTCTCACTGGAATAACATGTATTATTGACATTCAAATATAGACTGACAGATGTGGATTTTCCATCTATCAGCTTTGAATGTCACCTCTTTTCCACAGTGATAATTGAAGTCCTTTATTTGGATAGAAAATTCTCAGTAGATCAGATTTTTTATGTTGTAACAAAATTAGCTGGAGTACAAATAAAACTACTTTCCTTGTTATCTTCCAAAATAAAAAGATTTTTTTCTTTAGAAATTATTACATGTCTTTGAATAATATGTGTTATCTCAGCAGAGCTTTATTGTCTTTTTTCTCCAAACTTCAGCAAAGTCAGGAGGAAGTTCACATTCATTGAGTCAAATCCCTTCATGACACACATTCTTTATACATCTTGCTATAAAATAGTAGCGGCATTTATGAGTAATATAAAGTTTTATGTCAACACATTAAATATAGTATTACTGTAAAAAAATATGTTTCATATTTTTCTGCAATAGATTTTTTTGTCTATTTGTGTTAGAGAGTGTATACATATATACACACACGTATATATACGCACAAAGAAAATGTGGAAGGACAAAATTAAAGCAGAAAATACAAAGAGGAAAAATTGCATGGAAGCTTCCTCTCATATATTTGAAAACGAAGTAAAAGGTAGTGCAAGTGTAAGTTAAAATGTGGAGAAAGAAACTAATTTTCACTGGATGTCCACGATATCACGGTCTTTTCTATAATTTTAAGAGGCCCTCATCCTGCATTAACACTGATTATGAAAAGTTCTCCAAATTCATAGAATAAGGAGTCTGTTGCAAGAGCTGCTCTGTAGAAGCTGGAAGCAGTTTACAATGTTTTCTCATGTAAACCAGGAGAAATTAAGAATAAGTTAAGAATTAAGAATTAAGAATTAAGAATTCTTAATTAGAATTAATTATAAGAATTAATAATAAGAGTCTAAAGTAAAACAGAGGCTCTGTTTACTTAAGCTCTAAAGAAAATGTTGCATCCCACTTATAAAGCTCTTTAAAATATCAGTAGGTCAGAACTCTGCTTTTACAGTAAACAATACCTGGGCATCTAGCTAACTGTTTCTTTCTACCATGACCTGTGGTTTATCAAATTGCCAAAAGCTTGAAGTTATTTGCAGTTTTAAATTATTCATAGATTCCTTTGGTGAATAGTTCCCAATTTGCACATTATTTGGAATAATGCATTGCTAATATGGAAATGCTGAAAAACTCCGCTTTCTGTATTTGGGGCTTCAGCCCTTTTGATTTTTCAGTGAAAGAAGAGAGGGTAGGTCTACATCAGTTTAATTTTTTGCTGCTTTTCAATGATCTCCTTGTAGCTAAATTAAGATTTTATTTTTGGAGAAGAGATGTTGAAATCAGGAATACTGTCCCAGTTAACTTGTTTCTTATGGAAACATGTAATCTGCATGAATTATACATCACATTCATGGTACTCTGTGAGACAGTTTTCCCCTAAGCACAGAGAAAACTCAGGGTGAACTTTTTAAGGTTTCATCATTGTAAATATTCACAGAATTCAGAATAAGCTGAGTTGGAAGGGACCCACAAGGATCATCGAGTCCAACTTCTGGCCCTGCACAGCACCATCCCCAAGAGTCACACCATGTGCCTGAGAGCATTGTTCAAACGCTTCTTGAACTCTGTCAGGCTGGTGCTGTGACCACTTCCCTGGGGAGCCTGTTCCAGTGCCCATTCACCCTCTGGGTGAAGAACCTTTTCCTAATGTCCAATCTACACCTCCCCTGACACAATTTCAGACCATTCCCTTGGGTCCTGTCACTGGTCACCACATCAGTGTCTGCCCCTCCTCTTCCCCTCATGAGAAAGTTGCAGACTTCAGTGAGGTCTCCCCTGAATCTCCTCTAGGCTGAACAGACCAAGTGACCTCAGCTGTGCTTTTCAGAAACTCTAGTGCCGCATACAGGGTAGGCATATTACATGTAATAACAGCAAACAATACAGAAAAGAGCCTCTCCTCTAGTGCTTATGCCAGCTGTCAGAGTTTTGTTGTGACTATAGGATTACACTGTTCCAGCCTCCGAAATGAGATAACTGAATTCAACCCTTTAGGAATGATCCCTGACCTGCACTAACCCCCCAACCCTGCCTGTGATTTGTCTGGGAGGGTGACAGCTGGCACTGCCCAAAAGCAGGCTGGATTTCTATCCTTACACCTGAACAAATGTTTAGCCATTTGTTTAGCTGAGCAGCCATGCCCCAGTCCCACCATTGCTTAGGGCACTGCTCTAGACATAGCTGCAGGTATTTGCTCAAATAAATAAAGCTGCATTGTATAAAATACCATGTGAAAGGCATCATAGCTTAGGACAGCTTGCTGTGTGAGCATGAATCACAACTTCAGGGACTTAGGCATGGTGCATTCCCACTTGGCTTTACAAATTTGATGACATTCCACCTAAAAGAGTTGATGCAAGAAAATGCATTTTCCTTATTTAATTTCTGTTAAATCATCAGTTGATATGCACAGATTTCTTATTTGATTTTTAAAATTTTTTTACTGCTTTGTCTTTCTCTTCTTTTACCCTCTGTTTTCTCCCACTTTCGCTGCATGCCATTATTGACTGATCATTAATTTAAATTAGCAATTTTTAGTACTGTCCTTTGTGTGTGTGTTTAAGAGAGAGAAAAAAAGCTTTTTATACAATTAGCTACATAAATGGTCTGTGAGCCCTTATCTCTAAGATTTTACTAAAAAAAGACTCCCCTCTCCCCTGCAAAACCGAAAAGCAAGCCTCTTACTTATGACAGCAAACTCTGAAATATAAGGAAATTGTTATAATAATTATAAACCTTGTGTTGTTATTTTCTGAAATGTGAAATATTACTGTAATAAAACAAGGAAAGCACAGTTAAATATTAAATACTGTACATAAAGATGATTAGTTCATGCTTCCATATCTACCTTATAGGTAACAAATGAAAAGGGATTTTTTTTCTTTGTAAGTATTGTTCATGGCTGAGATGATAACATTCACGAGTACAAAGTTTTAGGTTATTTCAGCCTTTAGATATCATCTCTGAATAAAACACTGTAAGAATGCATTCCTCAAATCCCAGAAGTTATTGTATCCTGAAACTAGACATTCCTTTGAGTGACACGTGAATGATATTACAATATGAAACTGTGCTCTTTTCGTAATCCATAGATCTACTGATTTTTAAAATAACACAAAAACTATAATGCTATGTTAAGTTTATATCCCCAGAAAACTCCTCATACAAGCTGCCTTACAAGTTAGACCTTTAACCATAGCATATTGATAAGGTTTTATAAAGTTATAACTTGAGATAAAGATTAAGGTATAATCTGTATCAAACATCTGTTAAAATTAATTTCTTATATCTTGTAAGTAAGATTTTTTTTCTTATGTTCTCCTTTCATTTGTTAACATCAAGCAGGAAATGCACTTGAACTTTTGCCTGTGGGAAGTAAATTGACTGCACAAAATTTTGCTTTACTGTATTTTCTCAGGCCACTGGTCTTCAGAGGCTGTCAAGTGAAGTTCAAATTGCTACAGGTGCTCTTAGGACTAAGTCATGTATCTTTGCAGTAATGGAATTTGCTGAGATATCTCCCTTTGTTGCAAAAAAAATGCTCTAATTGTTATTATATGTTTAACCTGCAAGAAAATAATCAAACAAATAAACAAACTAAAATCCCACACGACATGACCAACCTCTGTATTAGTGAGAGGTGAATAATATGGTCTTGTCCTCCTGAGACCTAAAGAGACAAAAAAAGTGATATTCTTC
Source organism: Acanthiza pusilla (assembly GCA_036630365.1). NCBI lineage: Eukaryota > Metazoa > Chordata > Aves > Passeriformes > Acanthizidae > Acanthiza > Acanthiza pusilla. Next base: position 34,386,414 of record JAXCHO010000036.1, on the reverse strand, counting down.
CTGCATCTGATTTAACATGAGTAGGAATTTAATTGATTGTAACTCATGAAGTTGACAAATCTTGAATATATTAATGGTGATTTAAATCACATTGTAAAATACTTTTTTTTCAGATAATTTTGAAGAGTTTCTTATCTTTTCACAGGCAGAGACAAAATTTTGTTCCCTTTCTGGTTAAAATTCTAGGTTTATTCTGTCAACACATCAAATATATTTTAAAATTCTAGTTTACATGTAACATTGCCAATAAAACTGTGTAAATAATTTTTCCACTTTGTAGGCAATTACAAAAAGATACTGAAATGCCATTGAATTAAACAAATTGCTTAAATTCAGATTTGAGCTCTGTTTTACTTAGTCTGATTAAAGATAGAATTTAAAAAGAAAAATTAGTATTTTGACTTGCTAAATTTCCTTCCACATAAACAATCAAGCCACACAGATTAATAAAGGATATGTTTTGGTAACAGATAGCATATATTTTTTCCCCATTTTACACATAGCACTAATAGCATTAAAAAAACTGTGGTGCAATAAAAACTTGAAATATAAAACCAATTAGAATTTTATTTCAATATTCATTAAGTGAATTAATGTAATTTTATACTATGGTCTTTAGACTAGCGGAATCAATACCACATGCAACATCCACAATCACGTCTACAGTTAAACTTGTCTTATTTGAGGTTTATTAGTTGTCAAATCCAGCTGGAAAGGATGATGATAACTATTCAAGTGTTGTCTCACTGACAATAGTATTGTTTTGAAGAACTCTAATTTGCAACAAATATTACGATGCTTGCAGGCAGTGATTGAGAAATTAAAAAAACCCCAAACAAATAACCCCAAAAGAAAACTTAAAACTTCCCAACAACTAAGTTTATTCCTGAACTCTTCACTTGAATGGAATGTACATTTATAAAATGTATAATTTAATAAAGCATAATAAAGCATAAATATTTGAATTGAGTATTATTTTAATGGAGTCTATAAGTTCCATGACTCTTGAGTGTTTTTGCTGAGAAGATAAATTCCAGCAGAACACTGGGGCTTATAAATTCCTTGATATCAGCGAAGTTTATAAACATATATTCCATTCTGGATTTTTTACAAGCTGATTGTCAATGCATGCAAAAGACACTCCAAACTATTCAGGTTAATAAGAGCTAACAGGTGTTCTTTAGAAAACACGTATCTACTATAGTCTGTCTGGGCCAGTGTCATCAAAATATTGATCAATGCTTAAAAGTTTTCTGATATTTCAAGCATCTCTGAGAGTTCATATAAACATATCCATTGGACTGTGTTTTCTGACAAGAGCTTTTTGGCCCAGAGTTATTTTTTGAAGCACGTATCCACAGATGTTTGAGTTTCCTCTTTAATGTGCATTTCTTTTTCTCCTGTGAAACATATTTGCATTCTTTACTGCTGTTATAATTCTCATGTTGAGCTATGCTGGCAATAGGTTAGGCCAGCTTGGTCCAGCCAAATACTAACAGCACAGCCAATTGCCAGACTAACTGTTAAAAGCATTTTCAGCCAACATATTCCTTACCCCTGCTGATTTTTCTGCTGGGGGCCGAGGAAATTTGGCTCTGTGGATGGTTCTTTTCACAGGCATGAAAAACTGTTCTTGTTCAGTTCTCATATTCAGAAATGGTTCATATCTTGTGCACAGTGGAATCAAGCTATACCAAAAATTTATAAGCCTCATTGAAGTAAATCTTTATTTGTTCTATATATAGCGCAGATGTAAAATAACATAGAGCATTTAATAACATGCACCAAGATTCCTTTTTTTCTTTTTTGAACTGATGCTCAAATGTAGAATTTGTTTACATTTTTACACCCGTGTGTTAGTTATTATTGGGGATTTTGTTGGTTTTTTCTAAGCTTGAAAAAATGGTTATGTAGCAACCTAGGCGTGAGCACACATGAAGTACTTACAAGGTTTCTGGCAAGTTTATACACTTTTTTGAAATTTCTGATACATGGCAACTAAGTATCCTTATTTTACCATTATAATTTTTATAATGAACAATTTTTTCTCTTGCCTTATATTTTTACTTTAAAGACTTGTGTTATTAAAATGCACATGAACCCACCTACATGTTCAGGTAGGTTGTCATTTTCTGAACTATTTTCTGTTGTGATTACCATCAGCTAAAAGAGAAAAAGGAGCAGTCACTGACCATAACTTCTTGCTTTTAGTTTGGTGATATATTCTGATTCAGTTTTTTAAAGCTTGCTTGATGCTTCATACACCTGAGGTCTTCTAGTCTCCCCTCCAACTTGTGAAAACCTTTTAAAGAGATAAAGTCTTGCTATACCCATGTGTCTGTGGCTTTCATATTGGCCTCATTGAAAGTTTCTTGAGATCTTCACTTTTTTTCTAGCCAAAACCACACTTTGAAGCATGTTTTGCTTCAGTTACTTTTCAGTGAAAGGAAATTAAATGTGAAAGGAGATTTAATGCAGGCACTAACATATGACTTCCCTCCCCTGCCTCCCCAAAGGAGTATCTCTTATGAGCAAAACTAATTTCCATTCCCATTTCTAGTGGTTTTGTTCAAAAGAACTGTCACTATGTTGTTATTCTTTAGGATTTTCACAGTCCCTGGAGCTTTCTTTGTCAATCAATCCATGTTTAAAACAACCCTGCTGATGCTCTGTGACTTCTACTTATCAAAACATCTGTAAATACCTCCCACCTGTCTTACACTTTAAGGTATTTGGAGCACCTGCCTGTTAATATTTGTGGACTCTAAGCAATTTGGGAAAGGGACAAAGTTCCTTTCTTGTGTGTGCAATGTCTCATAGAGAGGGTTGGAATTTCTGCTTTACATAATTTAAATGAAAGTTCAGGCAGGAATAAGGAATGCTGCACTGAGCATTATTTCCATAATATAAATTATATAAATATATAGATATACACACATATATAATGTGCTTGCTTACTGATATGTTTTAAGGTAATTGCTTTGGACAGAGGTCACCATTATTTCATTCAATGTTTAATGTCTCTGAATACCATACTGGAATACAAGAAAAAACTAAGCAGATATTAGCATTAAATGGGACTTCACTGTATACATAAAAATGTCTTTTTGTGTGTTTATGTATGCATCTGTGTGTTTGTGTTAGGTTTCCTTTTTTCTTTTATCGGTGGGGTTTTTGTTGGTTGGTTGGTTTGTTGGTTGCTTTTATGCTGCTGTTCTTCGGTGGTTTTTGTTTCTTGAACCTGAGTGTCACATTTTATCTTTTTAGTAAATGAATTTTCTTTTTCAGAAAATTGACAAGAAAGACATCCCTGGTAGTTAATGGTTGTTATCAATTCAGTTTTACTGATGACAGATTTTCTTCTAAATATCCTCAAGGGTGATCTTTGCTGTCTTTGTCTACCTTGTGCACATCTCCTAAATTTGGACATAGTTGACAGAAATTTCCAGTATCTTGACTTGGATGAGATTTTCGCCCACTTAGATACAAATTCATCTTGTTTCTGAAAATGTAGTGAAAAGGTGTTTTGTGTGATTGAGCTGTGAAGGAAAAAAAAAGCAAACCATTACTGTTTAGGCTTATTCATAATTTTTTGGAGAGAGGAGGAGAAGATGGAAAAGGGGTGGGGGGGAAGTCTCTACAGTTACGTGAAAGGATATGTATAAGAACTTATTTTTCCCAGATAAAGAGATATTCTTTACCATTTACATTTTGACTCGAGTGAATATTTTTAAAATACAATTGGGAATTGTAAAACCATGGAGAAAACTCTCATGTAATTTTAGCAGAAACTCAACTTTCAACAATATGCAACCCTGTTTCTATTATTCTATTTCCATTTTAAAAACTGAAAGGGTGTGGATAATATAATTTCTGCTTGTGAGATAATTTCAAGTACAAAACCCCTAGCTTTTCAAGCTTACAGTAATGTTTATATTTGTAGTAGTCCAAATTTCAGGGAAAAAAGACAAAGTCACACTTAGAAGGAAATACTTTTATTTTGTTAGAAAAAGTTTCTTGTAAATTGTAAAACAAAATTCGATCTTTATAGAATATAGAGAAAAACCTAGAGATGTAAGTAATCTTGAAAAATCAAATTAAATTCCTTTTCTTTAAGGGAGCTACGTAGAGTGTGCTTCTGTGACTAACACCTAGATACAGATGCCAGAAGGATCACTTTGGTGTTCTATCTATAGAAGGAGACCTCAGATCCTGGCCTTGAAAGAGCTGCTCACTGAGGATAGTTCGTTTAAGGTAGTGTGTGGATCCATTCCCAGAAATGCTTCCTTTCTGACATTATTCTATTGCTGAGAATGTGAAAGCAGAACTCAACTGAGATGGCAAGGATCATAGAGAGCCAGAAAGGTGGAACAGGGGTAAAAAAAAAGGCTTCACAAGAGTAAAATATACGAAATAAGAGAACCACTGAAGAAGTTTCTGTGGAAAATACATTGGAAAAGAAAGATTTTAGGACAGTTCAGGGTCCTTAAACAACATCAAGGGCATAATTGCAGGCTATTTCAACCAGCATAAAGCTAGGATGGTCATGAGACATCAGCTGGGCTGTATTGAGAAATCTTACAAAATGGAAAAGTACTGAAAATTTGATCTGTAGAGATGGCTATTATAAAATAAACTTTGTTAGGTCATGTAATGAATGATGATGAAAATACATTTTAAAAATCCCATGACTTCATAATATGGTTTCTTTACAAATATTTTTGGAAAAGGCAGACACATTGGTTTGCTGCAAAGCAAGAATGAAAAGCTAGTGCTGAGGAGACAGCATGTTTAATGTCTTTTAAATTCAGTCTTCACAAAATAAGTCAGTTGTGATTAGCTGGCTAGCAGTATCAAGGACATAGTGGTAAAACAGGAAAATAGCAGTTTAGAGAGTGCTTACATAAGTCAGATATTTTCAAATCAGTTCTGACTGGTGAAATTCACAATGGAGTTCCTAGAAAATACATCAATTTTCTTTTAAAAACTATGGAGGATAGGAAACAGTTCTAGAAGACTAGAACAAAATAAGCTTTGTGCCTGTATTAGAGGGAAGTACATAAGGAATGCAGGCAGTTGTTATCATTCAATGAAATAATTTTCAAGCAGTTAGATTTCAAGAAAGAAACAATAACTAGTCTAGTTTCTTTTCAGAAATAAATATGATAAAGATATTTGTTTTTATAATTTTCAATCTAAAATAAAGGGTATCCATCCTTATAAAATTTTGTTACATGTGAAGTAGGAGGTGTCTCAGAAAGAGACATAGGAAAATCAAATTATTTCAGTTGGAAGAATAAAACTAGAAAAATTGTTCTTAGGCTCTTGTCAAATTTCAAACAAAAAGATGTACTGAGTAGGATCCAGAGCTTGTTTCTAGGTCTGTTACTATTTGATATTTTAATTAGCTACTTGGATAAAGGCATAGGATGTATTATTGTTGTTTTTCAGACAATCCCACCTGGGATGGACTTTCTCCATGTTGGATATTGAAATTAAAATGTTAAATGACCTAGGAAATTGGAGACATGGTCAAAAAGTAGACCACAGTCTAAGAGAGTAAAATGAAAAATTCTGTATTTAGGTGGAAAAAATCAGCTATATAAAACCAAAATGAGAAATGGCTGGTCAGGTGCAATCCTGCAGAAACAGATGTGATTAAAATCAACAAAAAGAAGAACACTGATCAACACTGTCACAAAGTTATAAGGAAGGTAAATACCAAGCTAGGAAGTGAAAATGGGTTTGTGATGTATGAAATCCTCCTGTTCTGTTAGGTACTGGTATATCCCGCACAGACATTCTTCAATGAGTTTTGCGCCCCATATTCAGAGAATTCAACCCACTGGCAGAGTTCAGAAGAGAGGATTTAAAATTTGCAGATGATTACAAAACATTACCCCTACAGAAGTACTGACTAGCAAAAATTATTCAGACAGAAATACTAAAGGAACTAAAGATGCCTGATCTCCTCTGGATCAGACATGGTCACAGACTTGACATTTGCAAGAGAATTTAAAAAGGAAATGCATTAATTCTTCCCAATATCTAGAGAAAAAAGAGGCATTTTGTTTAGATTTTGGGGAAAAAAATTTTTTTGCTATCAATACTAAGTTTAAAATAAAAAGTATAGTCACATGTATACAAAATATAAATAAGACACTTCTACTTTTATATTATTGTTTTCTGTTTTCAATTACCATAAGAATGCTTTTACATAATTTATAGTGTAAAATAATCTTTAGGTTTACTATCTTGAAGGCATAAATCTTATTGTCAAGAAAATACTTAGAAAAACAATCAGAAAGCACAAGTGCTCATTTGAGGTTCTGCATGAGAGTAGGAACCTGTGAAAAACTTTAGGAAATGCTGATGAATTCCAGAGCACAACACTTGCCACCTTATGTTGGTCATTATCATTCAATATTAAGACCTTTTAATAAAATAATCTTTTCTAGATGCAAAAACACATATAAAAGTTCAAAACTACCACTAAATTGAAAATATCTCAAAAAGCCAAAGCTAGTTAATCTTAGGTTAGCATGCTAAAACATTCCATTATTCAATAATTTTTATGCCTATTTTACAAATTATCCTTATAACAGGCTAAAAGGTATAAAAGTAAAGAGGTAATTGTTATTTTTTCCTACTTCAGAACATAGCCCCAAACTAAGTGTGCAACTCCATTTTCCATTAAGCTTCTATATTTGGGATTATCCAAAGTCATAACCTTATCTGATGACTAATGGCACCTGGTTATGGCATCTGACTTATTTTGGGATGATCATGTAGTCACTGTAATGTTCATCCATTCCGGCCAAACAGGTCAGTAAATGTTTCTCACTCCTAGAAAACATACCAATAAAACTGTCCACTCAGTCTAGTTACATTTGTACACCAAATTACTTCGGAGGTAGTTTTTGAGGGTTTGAAGAACTGAGTCCTACTTGCAGCTCACAGTCAGCCCTCAGCTGGAGGTGTAAGTGTAAATTCACTATCGCGCAAAGAACCAGTTTCATTAATGAAAGCACGGAGTCATCCAAAGTGCTATCCTTGTTCTTCTGAGACTGCTAATATGTAAGCACTGTCTACCTCCCTCACTTATGATGGGATAATATGGTCACTTTTAGCCTAATGAGTTTATGTTTTCCTAGGTTGTATTCAGTGTAACCAATGTAATTAGACTGTGTCCAAAAACACATGAAAAAAGGAATAGTAGTAAATGTTATGAATTATGTTCAATATTACCCTAAGTATGGGCAAAGCATCTGATTAATTTTCCTCATTCTAACTCGTGGTGCACAAACACGAATCCATGGGTACCCATTGGGAATGGTGCAAAACCCAAGAAGTTGGTATGAGTTCTGAGAACAATGTCCAGACACATTATAGCAAAGATCAAACGAACATTATTTGCACCTGCACTGAGTGTAGACGGCAAAGTTTTGGTAGCAGGTGCTCAAGGCACTGGAAGAGAGGTTTTCCTTAAACCTGTGGAATTATCAGTAGAAATCATGGTGTAGCAGGTGTTTCCCTAAAGCTCATGGAGTGCCTCACAGTGGACGTGGAGAAAAGCGTGAGGAGGAAGAAACTGCAGAGTTGATTGTTATGGAATGACTGTAATTCCTAATTCCCCACCTCCTTGGCACCACTGTGAGCTGAGAGGGGAGGAAGAGGAGCTGGGAAGAAAGCAGTGCAGTTGAGCCTTGGAAGAGGATTGTATGTTGGGTAGGTGTTTTAGGTTTTGTCTATGTTTCTTACCATTCCATTCTATTTTATTTGGTGATAAATTAAATGAGTTTTGCCCAGGATGTCTGTTTTGCTTGTGATAGTAACTTAATTAAACTCTGTGTCTTTACCAACAAGCTTTTGCATCCTATTTTGTTCCCATGTCCTGCTGAGGGTGGGGAGTGGGAAAGGCTGGGTGAGCACCTGCTCACTGGCAAAGATGCCACCACACCACCATTTCACCCCTGCTAAATTTCCTTCATGCCTTATGGATCACGACAACTAAGTATTTTACAGTCTTAAACCAATCAATTTTTCCTGGTTTTCTATAAGTGTTAAAATCTTTTTTTGCCTGCAATTGTAATACATAATTTATTTCCACAGTGTTTTGCTTCATTTCTTTAACAAATGATCCCTCTTTAAAGTGAAAAGAAAAATGGCAGAGTTTATATAGTCTCATGACAATTGAAGGGCTATGCTATAATAAGAGCAGAACTGCAGATAAAATGTATGCAGTCCCAAGACAAGAAGGACTGAAAATGGGAAATGGATATGAAATTAATCCTGTCTCCTTTTTCTCATGATGCTATCTTGTTGCTAATTTCTCGTGCTATTCATCAAAAACCAAAGCAGAGCACAAACAACTTTGTTATTGTGGTGGCTGTATTCAATCTACAAGAAAAATGTAATCTGAATATTTTCAAACATTTTATTTGATACCTATTGATTTTATTGGGGTGGGGGTGATGATCATCAATAAAGAACAAGAAGTCTAATTAATAAAAAGTTGAAATATCTGCAAGGAAAATACCAATTCCTCTGTCATGTTACCACCAGAGTCTCACTACAATTAGCTGGTGAAGTGTGAAATTCCGTAATGGTCATTTTAAAGGCTACCTTTCAACAGCTGGCTGCAGAGAGATTGTTTTCAAGGGAACTGATTCCCATGGAGGGTAAATGAATTTTTTTATGGACTGAAATACAAGGTGGGAGTTGACCATCTCTAACCTCCAGAGATGTCCTATAGTATAGCAGGGCTATAAAAAAAATCTTGTTCTCAAATAAACCTTAATTATGTAAAAATTAAAGAAAAATATTTCAGAATTTTTTTGTTGCTCAGGTCTAGTGAATCTGGAGTGATATTTCTTCTTTTCCTAGCAAAGAATTCTTTCTTACAGTAAAATTACATGTATTAGGTCTAGCAGAGATGGAATTAATTTTCCAGAGCACTCCCCATACCACTGTGCTTTATACAGGTAGCTAGAAAGGTTTTGTTAACACACCAGTGATTTATGCACTGCTGAGAGGTGCTGGCACAGCTCTCTGACTGCCCCTTGTGGTTTGACCCTCACCAGCAGTATGGGGGTAACAAAAATCTTGGGAAGGGACACAACCAGGACATCTGACCTAAAATGAACAAAGGGACATTCCATGTCATGTGATGACAGCTCAGCAATAAAAGCTCAGAGAAAGGAGGGGGAATAGGGTCGTTCATTATTATGATGTTTTTCTGACAGGTAATTGCAATGCATGCTGAAGTCCTGCTTTCGGGAAGTGACTGGACATCATCTGCTGATGGGAATTAGAGAATAAATTTTGTTTTCCTTTGCTTCTGCAAATGGCCTTTTGCTTTATTCTTTTACCTTGCTACTTTTATCTTGGCCCATGAGTTTCTTTCCATTTTCTCTCCCCTCCTCCATCCTGCCAGGGAGGAGAGTGACAGAGCAGCTTGGTGAGCACCTGGTGCCCGGCCAAGGTCAAGTCATCACACTGCCTTTTAAACTTTTTTGAAATATTTGTTAATCCCTTTTTACCTTGTCAGACTTAACAGTGAATAGAAACATAGCTGATAGTTTTACAGCCAAGCACATAGATAAAGCAGAGGTCTATGCATTTGTGTAATTAATTCAATACAGATAACTTCGAGTGCCCTAAAAACAGACTTTAAACAGATAAATTTGAAAATTTAGTTTGACAACCTTATTTCTGCTAAGGGCAAGGACAGTTTAAGTCATGACAGAGATAAGGGATGAAAAACCACTTGAACTGACTTGACATAAGCGATAAGTGCATCTGCTGGAATACTCTTTTTTGATGCCATCGTCATTAAGTAGGTTTTGATCACTATAAACGTGTGCTCAATGAATGAGAATAAATACTTATTAATAAAGATATCACAAGAAGACACAACAATATGCCATAACAAACAAAAAAAGTCTCCTTAAAAAATGTTAGGTATATGAAGAAGCACAGAAAAAATATTTCTTGACAAGACCAGTAGCAGAATTTTGTTATTCTAATCTTTGTTTATTTTTAAACAAAGTCAGACAAGACATGTTTAACAAATGCTAGGGCTTCCTTAGCTCTCGAAATGCTAAGAGGAAAATACTATTGGCAGTATTAAAAAAACCCAGCAGTCTCTTTCCATTTTTTTAACAGTTAGTCATCATAATAATGCAACCACTGTGGCTTCCTTTGATTTTTTTTTAGTGCAGCAGTCTATGCCTCTCCCTGATTATTCCAGAATTACATGAAAGATTATACAAAATTCTGAAAACACCTTCTGCAGGGCTAACACATGTTATTTAGAGAAAGCAATATTCAATCAAAATAACTTTATGCTTCAATCTAGGACTTGAAGGGAGAGAGAACAAGGTCATTATTCCGATATAAAACCTTGAATGTCTGGAATATACATTAGTGGCTCAACAAGTCAAGAAGTTCTCATTACCTGAAACAGACAACAAGCTTTGGTCAGATATTTAGTAAAAATGTAAATACCTTATTTGTAAATCATAATTCACGTTCTTCCAGTTTAAAAATATCCATGTTACAATAATTTTTCCAATCTTTTTGTGTGAGTTTGAATTTAGTAAGTATCAGAATAAGGTTAAAGGCAGCAAATACTAACACACAATCCTGTTCATACACTTATATGCATTTCTTAACACTGATGTCCTACTGTAACATATTGTATACGTTATTTACAAAAATATCTTTTGAGCTTTCTTAGACACACTGTACATGTATTTATTTACTATGGGAACAGTACAAGAATTTGTTTAAAAGCTGCAGAATAAAATCTTTATTTGAGACATGCTGTTCCATCATGTAGTTAGATGCACAATAACCTGACCATTGCAGTTCCACTTGTTTTTAATTAGAATAAAAGTATTTTTTCCCTATAAACCTGTAAATGTCTAGGAGTAATATTTTACGCTTGATTCACTTGCAGAGAACTCTTGACCTCTATGAGTTGCAAAACTATCTCCTTGGTTTCAATATCTTGCTGGAACTTTTCAGTTAAGGAAGTACCTTTCACCAAAATTTCCACTTCAATGACTAACTGTTTTTATTATAAAGACATCTAACATTCCGATTGCATTCTGTTCATTATTTAAACTTGAATATGACAAGTCACAAGTGTAAATAAGCGGCATGATATAGAAACTCATTGATGCATAAATTATTCATTTAAAGAATGTTATACTTACAAACACAAATCAATAAAGTTAAAATTTAAATGTAAAGTGATATTAGAGGACTCAATACAAAAAATAATAGTCTCTAAATTAATATACTAATATGATGATAAATTACAGTAGAATATTCTTCTTTCTAATTTTTCTTTTTACTTGGCACTGGTGAGGCCAGACCTTGAATTCTATGTTCAGATTTCAAAACTTCCATTAATTGTGTTCCTTCTCTTTAGGTTCATTGTTGGCAACTACGTCATAAATTACAGCAGTGCAAAAAATCTTGGCGATCTAGTTGTAATACATTTGATTGGTTAGCCACTGAAGATCTTAATTGAAATGTGGATTCTGCTCAATACTCTCACTCTATAGCAACTGCTTTCTTTTAATGATTATATTCATTGCATTTGAGTCATTTCCCCACATGAGTTTCTAGTGCTATTTCAGTAGATGTGGAGTATCTCCATTTCTTCTCCCAGTGCCACTCCAAAAAGGCACAATCCTCCCACAGACTCAGTGACATGTCTGCCATGCATATGCCTTCATCTTTGAGACATCTCAGTTCCACCTTTCTCCCCCCACCACCTTCATCTTTTCTGTGCATATTTCCTTCATGGTAATGAAAAGAAAAAAATCAACACTCTCTTGCTGTTATCATCATATGGAGCATAGATTAATTTATGTAATCTACCATTTACTTTATGACACCTACAGCTGGTTACAGAGGAAATACTCTTGCATTCCCAAAGTCAAGGTCAATTTACTTCTCCAAGACAGGGCAATTCACAGCCTTTTCTGATCATACTTTTTTTTGCAATTCATTTATTGGGCTGTGTCGTTAGCCCCATCATGGTGTTATTTCTTCTCTCTTGTGATCTGGGTGAAAAGGTTTTTGTAGATAACAAAGAAGATTACATCCCCAGAAAACCCATCCTAGAACCACATAATATCCTTGTAATATTCTTTCTAAGTTGAAGTCGGGCAAACGGCAATGCAAACTTGTAAACTAGTCTTGTAAACTCTTCCTATCAGACATTAATGTAACCCATCTCATTTCTCTCTGTGTCGGTGTAAGTGACTTACACTTGAATTTAGTTATATTCTAGATGTTCTGCTACCAAAGCAGCCTCATGCAGGCTTTGGCTGTCTCTGTCCATATTTAGTCACAGTCTGTAAAACTTGGAATAAGTAATGGTTATATGACATTCAGAATAGGAAGACTAACTGTACATGTAAGTTTGTTTTGTGTCTGCTGCCCTTAGCCTAGAATACTTCAGAATCTGAGATCAATCCATGAGATGAGGACTTCTGGCTTATTTCTGCAGAGGAAGGAGACAGAAAGTGCTCCAGGCTGCCTGACATGAGTTATATATTTTGGTTTTAAAACAGCATATGGACAAGCATTTCTGACACATAATTTCACAGACTTTTAAAAAAGTTCTTGAGTTCTAACAAAATTTGAAGATAACAGTTCCCTTGCCTTGCAATTTTGAATGTCTTTAGTCATCACCAAGTAAATATGTGTTAGCATATTCCTTTTCTTAAACCATATAGTTAGCATTTCTAGCTGTTATGAGCCTCATTCATTTAGTACAGTCATTCTAAAAGGCTGTTGTGTCGTATCTGGCAACTGCTATTCAGCAAATTTAACAATTAAAATATACTGTATGTTTTTTTCCAAAACACTTTGCAAAGAGCATAATGAAAACAGTTCTTCACAGAAAAAAAGGTGTCAGACCAGTATGCGTCAGACCAGCAGAAGAAGCTGAAACTTGTGTGATATGCTGTTCAATAAGTGTTGAGAAGAACATTTGATTTTTAGAGGTATTCAGCAGTGAGCTAGGAACAGAGCAGTGGATTTCAGCAGCCTCTATGTCCAGCCCATATATCAAGCGTGACACTTCTCAGGTACAGGGGAAAATATGTTGGCTTGGATTAATTCTAGGGAACTGAATGTGCTGCTAGTTATCCATGTATGTGTAATGATCATAATTTGTTTCAAAGAGGATGCTAAAAAAAGAATTGTAAATAACAGAAAGGTATACAAGAGTCCAACTGAAGCTGGGTTTCAAAATCAGTGAACTGTTTGCGATTGCACTTTTAAACTATGCAATTTGAGAGTAAAAGTGATGGCGTGAGTTCTCCACATTGAGCTGATATTCTGACACAGGGCAGATATAAACAACACCAATCTTTTCCCCTCTCCCTTCCTCCTCTGATATTCAGAACACATCATTTAGTAATTCACAAGTACTTACAGTTACACAGATTAATTTTTTTTTTAGGGAAGAAGTGTTTTCCTCACATTTTTATTATTGATGGTGGTATATAAAATGCTAATTCCATGCCTGTAGGAACGTGTACTTACAGAAGCAAACACTATTACTCTATATGAAATCAGCATGTAACTCTGGGAGAAAACACAATACTCTAATGTTTAATGAACCGACCTTATTATTGAACAAACTCTTTCTACTCTGGCCTCTGGGCATAATATGATACAATTTATTAGAAAACAAATCCAGATTGCTTTACTTGTCTGCTTCGGTGGGTAATTCCTTACTATGAATAACAAAGGTATGGAGCACAAAATAAAAGCTATATACTAATGGGCTTCTTCTCAAATTAAGGCACATCGTATTTCTCAGATGTAGAATAGGAATGCAGTAATAAAGCTATAACTCCCCTAGTGATTGAAATAAATAACATATAAATGATGCATAAGTAGAGAAGAAGCAGGTGGATTGCAGCTATGAATGCAGTGTAGTGAAATGTTAGGATTGGCAATGACTTATTCATGTTCTATATTTGTCCTCTGTGGAATATGGATCAAAATAATTCTATAGAATAAAATTCATTTATACACAGCACCTATGAGTCCCTTGAAGTTAATTTTTAATGACTGGCAGCATGGTGCTCTCTGCTAGAAGCTGCTTTGAAGTAATTTTCTCCAAGTCCATGGAAGTAAAGTTAATTTCTTTTCCGGCATTCAGTCCATTGCTATCTGCTATGTACATAATGTGGATTCTTTGCAGGGCAAAAAAGACATACAAAGTACTCCAGTTATTAATCTTCAGCTGTGCGTATACTAAGTATTTGCAGGCTGGAAGTGAAAAGTTCTTATGTAGTATACTGAATGGCAATGGGAAAACATATACCTGCTTTAAAAATACACACTTTTTAAGATAAGTCATTTTAGGAGCACTCTTTGTATGCATATTTTAATCCATTTTTGTAAATACTTATCTTTCAACCTGCATAAAACATAAACCAATAAATTATCCCTAACCATTTGCAGGGAATACCCTGACTTTAATTCAACAATACATAATAAAGAGTACTTGCATTAGAATACTTCCATATATTAATTGTATATACATTTAATTAAGCAATAACCCCCTGTTTCCTTGCATCTACTGCTAGTTGATTTCTTTTCTCAGTCACCAGTTCACAACTGGTTGCAAGTGGTGAAATGTCACTCTGTACACGAGTAAGAGTTTGACAATGGGACTTCTGATTTGCAAGCCTAAATTTTGTGAAACTGACATTTTCATCTGGGGTCATGGATGACAATCGGATATAGGAGAAGGTAGTCACACATATTTAAAGATTTTTATTTTAAAGATTTCCTGGAGAATATTTGTCTAACTTAGCTTAGCCATCTAGATCTGGACTAGCAGTGCTGGCCAGTCTTTACAGGCAACGAACAGACACAAAGAAGGATTTTTCAGGATGTCTAAAGTAGTATTGAATGTAACTGATATTATTATACTTTATATGCCAGATAACATGGAATTATGGATTTCAAAGATTAGTCCGCTTAGTCTCAGGTTTTGCTTCATTGTGAAATGTAAGACCGTTATGCAACATTCAACAACAACAAAAAAGTGTTAAATACATAAAATTAGCATAAGTACTGTGTTTCAGGGAAATATTCCTTATATTTTTAAAATTTCTAATCTAGTTCTCACAAAATGGAATTCGTTTCTTCCAAACTTCAGTCTGCCTTTGAGGTAAAAAAAAATTATCAAACTCCAAGATCAAAGCTTCAAAAGTTATAATCGCAGCTGGTCAAATATTTAAACTATTCTTGAATTTCCAAATCTGTTCTTCTGCACATCTCAGTTGCAGAGAGGGGGGAGTAACACAGACCGGGGGTTATGAGGTTATGAATAAAATCCTAGATCATATGGCATGATCGGATTTGAGAAGCATTAAACTGTCTTTCTGTCTTTTCTTCCCCAGTGATACACTGATTAAAAACCCCAAAACATAATTAAAATGTTGACAATAATATCAAAATACTATAAAATTAAAACCAAAGGTCAATAAAGCTTTCTAACATAAACACTATCAGATCTGAAAACAGTAAAAATAGACCAAAATGCACAGGACACAGCATTACATTCGGCCAAATCAAATTTTAGAAGCAGAAAATTCAATCTTTTTAATGATATCATGTCACTTATTTCCCATCCATAAATTCTGTTGATTTGCTATTTTCCTTGCATTTTGGATAAAGAAACCAAATAATCTGCTTTCACTAACTCATTTCTCATAGGGAACATACCACTTCGAACTTTTATAAAAGGCTCAATATAAAATATATAATTTTAAAGATTTGAAATTATTTAAAAATATATTATTTTAAAGTTTTGAAAATCTTTATGCCCTTCT
The DNA here is from genome assembly GCA_036630365.1 of Acanthiza pusilla. Taxonomy (NCBI): domain Eukaryota; kingdom Metazoa; phylum Chordata; class Aves; order Passeriformes; family Acanthizidae; genus Acanthiza; species Acanthiza pusilla. The sequence goes on along the minus strand of JAXCHO010000036.1, from coordinate 34,370,533 downwards.
CTCTAAAATTAATTTGAATAACGTAGCTTAAAAATGTCAATAGAGAGAACGGTCTTGGAGAATTGCTTACTTGTGATAAGTTCACCAATGCTGCTTTCTATATTAATTTTTTCAAACATTTTTCAAAGGCACTGAGACACCTCCAGCTTTTAATAGATTAAGGAAAGGATATCTGTGGAAATTTAAGAGGGAAAAAAACCAAACATCAAAACTATGAGGTGTTTAGTTTGGCTGCAAGGCATGGAAAACACGCTACAAATCAGCCCTTGTAAGTGCTTCAGCTCCTATTGAAGCCAAACTAATGGCTGAACAGTATTGAAAGGTATTTTTCTTAACTGATCAATGTTATCTCATGTTGAGAGAAGTTTTACATTTGAAAATTAGATTTCACACACAGATTTTAAATTATTAAATTGATTAAATTGGGTGGAAAAGCCACCCAAGGGAAATACCATGACCATCATTTGACCCTCATTGTAATGACACTACACAGAACTCATCTCAGAGAGCAGACTTTGCTAGGTGACTATGCAGGTCTTTTTTTCCATTAATTTCAGCTGTTTTATAAACTCTGCTATATTATCTAGCAACCCAACTATTTTCAATTCAAACATATGAGGATTTATTAATCTATCCAATATCTTTGTATAAACACCATTTCCCAAAGATGTGTACAATAGAAATGTAATCATTTATATAATATCAAATAAACCCCCTTAATTCTTATGCTGTGAAGATGGTAAATATTAAAGGCAATTTTAAACTTGGAATTGCAGTGGGTAAGTGTGCAGTTTCACACAATACTAAAGGTCAAAATCTTCCCAGAGTACTTGAGTTAAAAAATTTGCTGTGATTTGAGCTGAGTGTCCAACAAGGATGAAACAGGTGTTTTGACTTTGTTACACACTTGAAGCTCCAAAAATACAAATTAGCCTTGAGTTTTTATGCCACCTACTAAATTCTGGCTTGCTTTCCCTGTAGTTTTAATAGCCTGCTGTTTTTTAACTGCAGTAGGCAGCTTAGTCCCAGACAGGGACCTCTATCCCAGAAGAATCCAGTACTCAGCCTTACAAAACATACCGACTTCCCCTCCACTCTCACTCCCCTTTATTAGAAACAACCTTGATGTTGGAATGACAATATCAAGGAACAAGGGAAGGGTGCAGACATAATTTACCTGGACTTCTGTAAAGTCTTCGAAACAGTCCCACACAACATCCTTCCCTCTCAGCAGTCTGGACTGGTACCAGTGTTTCTTAATATCTTAATTAATGACAGACGAAGGGATTGAGTTCTCCCTCAGCAAATTTGCAGATGACATCAAGCTGAGTGATACGGTTGACACACCTGAAGGATGGAACACCATCCAGAGAGACCTGGATAAGTTCTCTTGTGGTTCAACAAGATTAAGTGCAAGGTGCTGCACCTGGGTCAGGGCAGTATTAGCACAAGCTTGGGGAGGAACAGATTGAGAAGCAGCTCTGCAGAGAAGGATTTGGGGGTACTGGTGGATGACACATGATACCTGAAGTCTCTCCATCCAAATATACCAATATGTCTGATGAAAATGCATGGTTGTTACCTACAAACATACCATTGTGAGAAGGTGAGGTATGTATTCAGATTTCTTCACAAAGACTAATTTTCTTACTCTCTACATACCTTACATCCCCTAAGAGTAGTAAAACAGAAATATTGTATCCTTTTCTTCCTTTGTAAAAGCAGTAATTAAAAATTTCTGTTTTGCAGTTAATGTTTACCTTTTTTTCTGGAATGATTCTGGACCTATAAGACTTAAAAGAAAGAAAAACCAACTATATCAGCTGCACAAAGCAGCTACCTTTATATCCCTCGTCTTAAGTCTGAAGCTCTTATCAGATCTCAATTTGTTTTTAACAGATGTAGGATTATGTTACATTGCACTTATTGATTTTAGCAACTGTTATATGCAAATACTGCTTGGTGCATGACATTGCAAAGGCATTGGCTAATTTTGATAAAAGGTGATGAAAAATTCTCCTTGTATTGGATCAAAATTTTGTATATTGGCACTTCCATGTGATTTTAAGTTTCTTTGTATTACTTGTGAAAATTTAACAATGCTGTTGATATTGTAGATGGGATCACTACAGCCAGCTGAGCACAGGCAGATTATAGTTCAGGTCTAGTTCAGGCATCTATGGTCAGAAGTGTCCACGTAGCCCAGTGTGAAAGGCAGATATACCTTGACCTGGGACAGTTTAGCCTAGGGAAGCCTCAGGGGGGCACTCATCAATGTATGTAAATACCTGAAGAAGAGACGGTGAAAGAGGATGAGGCCAGGCTCTTTTCAGTGCTGCTTGGTGATATACAAGAGACAGCAGGCACAAATGTTGCATATGAATATCAGGAAACATTTACTGTGAGTGACAACACCAGCACAGATTGCCCCGGGGGGTTATGGAGTCTCCATCATTGGAGATACTCAAAAGTTATCTGCACACGCTCCTGGGAAACAACTGGCTCTAGGCAGCCCTGCATGATGAGGGGTTGGACCAGATGAAACCAGAGGCCCCTTCTGTGCTGTGGTTCTGTGAGATTCTATGAAAGCCTCAGTATTTCAAACAAAGATGAGAAATGGTGAAGTGTGACAAAGAAATACATAAACTTGCAGCATTAATTTAAAAACAGTCTAACGGTCTAAAGTGATAAAGCAAGAGGAAAAAGCAAAATATTGTCCTAAAATAGTACCAAGATTCTTTTGTGATATTCTACTAATAATTGTAAGTAGGAGTTGTGAACAAAAGTTCCCATACACTGGTATAAATACACTTATGGCAATAAGTCAGTCTTGATAAAAAAAAATCCTGAAACTACATCTTGACAGAATAAATTATTTTCTTTCCCTTAAAGTTGTTTTATTTCTAAAACATTGTTTTGATTTCACAGTAGTTGCTGCCTTATCTAGAAATTGCTTAAACCAACTGGTTTTGACAGAAAGAAAAATTATTTTGATTTCTGTTTAATAATAACACATAATTTTTATGTTTTAAGTTATAGTGAAATATAAATAGCTGTGAGCTACAATAAAGAACAGTAATACATGATTTGCACATGCCCTTTCAAAGGAAAAAGTGTGCACTTCCAACATTTGTGGGGGCTGAATTTTTTCCTGGTTTTTGTTTTGTTTTGTTTGCCTCATGGTTTTGTTTTCTTTCTCCACTAGGCAGTGTTTTAAAAATATTAAAAATATTTTATGGGGTAATCATTGTATACTGACCAGCTACTCCATGAATAAGGAAGAAGCCTTTTCTTGAACATCAGGAGATAATTTTTCTATGTTATTACTAAATCAGGCTGCATTTGTTATACTGTATTGCATCCAAATACAGGGTGGTTTATTGCAAGCTGTCTTAATTTTTGTGAGTTGAAGACTAAACAAAATGACAGAAAGACAGAAAAGAGTAACTAAAAGAGGATAATGAAATTATGAAAAACTTTTCTTTACATTTTAGCAGATGAAGAGTCACTTAACAATTTCATCCATGTTTCCTTATTATGCCACGTGCTTGCAATAAAATCTCCTTCACTTTTACCTTTCTTCCCACCCCTTGTTCCTTTTCATCTGTTGCTGCATTTACTTTCAGGTGTTTTTTATAAGAAAATAAGCATATACTTTATTTCTTCTAATAATTTTTAACATGGTGAATTTTATCAAATTTTACAGAAATATAAGAAATTGAAAATGCTATATTGTATGATACCATAAAAGGGTTGAGCAAGTAAAGTAGAGTGACTTTTTTCACTGTATTCGCAGAAATAAAGGCTAAGCATTATGTCAAACCACACTGAACACCAGGAAACCTGCAGGGTGGAGCATCATTACAGACATCAAAACCACAGGAAAAAAATAATCAGTTGTTGTACCTTAGATGTTATGAGCATATCCAGCCCCAAGCCCAGATTCAAAGTCACTCAGGGAATATAAACAAGGGAACTAGGTGGTTTTAATTTTGCTACTAACAAAGTAGATTTGTTTTTCTCACAATTCATCGCTGGTATATGATGCTGAAACAGTCTTTTAGCTTTGCCAATCTTAGATACACATTTCTTTTCCATTCTAAGTCAACGGGTTAAACTTTACACAAGAAGCAAAACTGAAAAACCAAAGAAAAACAAAACAGAATCAGATTTTCAGTACTGAATAATGTATCCACTTTAATTCTGGCAGCTGATATTTCTTTTGAGAACTCGCTTTTTTGTTTCTGTTTTTCACAGCTTCTTCAAAAACTATTTACTGCAAACCTTACTTATCAGACTCTACACAACATTATTTTTAGCCATCAAAAAAACCAATCTGATCCGTCAAAAAAGCAAGGATTTTGTGGTATGAATTCTACGTTGCTGATTTTCATCAGTTTTCAATCCTTCATATACATTTTGAAGGCCATGTTGATATATTTGTTTTTGGTTAGCAAGATAAAGAGAAAAGCAAAACTTCCACAGCATTGCCAGCTGAAAGTTCTCCAATCTTCCAAAACTGTTGAAAAGATGGGGCAAAAATGCACAAAGAATAGAATTCTAGTAAGCAATTGATACATCATTGATTGATAATGGCTTCATGTACTTTAAAATTTGTAATACTTTAAATCAGGGAAACATCTTCATTGGGGATATTTCATTATCAACCATGTTACATAGGAAATATACGTTAAAAAAATAAAGCCTTAGACTTGCAGGTTTTACTGCTGATAATGTTTCTAAAAACTTAAAAATAGGTACTTTTTTCTCACCAATTGTAAGTAATGTTGGTTATAAAGTTTATTTTGAAAAAGCTTTCATGGAATGTAAAAAGATAGTATTTTAAGGTTAGGCTCAGTTTTTCATACGTAAGATATTAAAAAACCCCTCCATTTCTGGATTATAAAAACCAGCTATGCTCTTAAAAAAGAGCCTGATATGGCCATGTAGAAAGTGTCCGTAAGTAATAATTGAATTCTCACAATCTAATTTCTATACCATACATAATAATAAAATATAGAAACAATTAAAAAAACCCAGCCCAACACTAGGAACTGTGAAACTCTAACTTAATACATACTTTAGAGGACTAGATTATGTTACCAATAATTAAAGGTATTATGCAATGCTATTTGTAACTTCTGTATGCAACATTTAAAAAACAAGTCGTGATCTGAAATGACAAGATCCCAGATGGTATAGCAGAACATATTGACCAGACAGATGAATAGAAACAGGTTTGGAACATGTAAGAGGATATTCATATGGAATAATAATCCTTATTATAAATTATTTTGAGGGGATTCTGCCGGAATCAGACATTGCCCATAAAGGAATAAATATTATTGACATCCTCCTTTCTGTGAACAAAATATAAAATAGCAGTGAGGAGTCCTTTTTCATAACACTACTGTGATTTGTAATATCTCACTGAGGTGTTTTTCATAGCCTAAATGTTTAACTCCTGAAATTTAAAAAAAAAAAACCAAACAAAACTTCAGAATCTCAAGAACAGGGGTACAGTGAACACCTGACTATAGCAGAGACGCTTAACAGGCAATAGAAAAATTTTGCTTTAGACACCCAGATTCATCATTGCTTCTATCATAAAATTGAATGGGAAGTTATGAGAGGAAAATGAAATGTACTGATGTACAGACAGATTTTGGTAAAATAAAAGAAGAATCATAGAATCATAAAACGTTAAGGGGTTGGAATGCAAGTTAAAATTCATCTAGTCCCAGCCATTTCTGACATAGACAGGGACATCTCCCACCAGACCAGGTTGCTCAAGGCTTTTTTCAGCTTGACTTTGACCATTGGCTGGTTTGGGACATCCACAAGCTGCCGGGACAACCTGCTTCAGTGTCCTACCACCCTCACAGTGAAAAATTTATTCCTAGTATCTAACCTAAATTTCCCCTTTTCAAATTGTCCTCATTCTCCTAGTCCGGTCTGTTGCGGAGGCACGGGTCAATCACACGCAGACCAATGTGATTGGTGAAAGCCGTTTATTACAGATCAGAAGGCTACTTATATACATCTTCTACTTCTCTATATCTAAGCAGTAGATTGGTTAGTAGCTACTTGTTTACACATCTAAACGAATCACTTAGAGCGATGGTGAGCTGTCATACAAACGCTGCTTCTGTTGGCTCTGCTAAGCTAATGCTGGATTGTGCACATTTCACTGCCCTGCCTATTAAGAACACCCAACACGGTCTGTACAGTTTCTGAACCAGAGTCCCTCTTCATCTTTCCAGCAGGCCCCCCTTCAGGTACTGGAAGGCTGCTGGGAGCTCTCCACACAACCTGCTCTTCTCCAAGCTGAATAGCTCCAACTTTCTCAGACTCTCTTCAAAGAGGAGATGCTCCAGCCCTCTTGTCAACTTCGTGGTCTTCTGGACTTGCTCCAACAATTCCATGTCCTTAGGCTGGGGACACCAGAACTGTACACAGGACTCCAGGTGGGATCTCAGGATAGAGGGGCAGAATAGCAGAATAGAGGGGCAGAATCACCTGCCTCGACCTGCTGGCCACACTCCTTTTAATGCAGCCCAGGACAGGGCTGGTTTTCTGGGCTGTGGGTGGACACTGCTGGCTCATGTTGAATTTTTCTTCAACCATCACCCCCAAGTCCTTCCCTGCAGGGCAACTCTCAGTCACTTCTCTGCCCAGCCTGTAGGGTTGTCTGGGATTGCCACAACTCAAGTGCAGGACCTTACACTTTGCTTTGTTAAACACCACAAGGTTCACACAAGCCCACCTGTTAAGGTCCCTGTGGAAGGCATCCCTTCCCTCCAGCATGTCAATTCCACTGTGAAGCTTGGTGTCATCAGCAAATTTGCTGAGGGTGTCAGATCAGTATTCTGACTTCAGAAATAGACAGCAATGGAAAATGCAGTTCGTTAATAAAAATCTTCCAGAAACCTTTCAAGAAATATGAGTAGAGTCACCGATTAAGTATAAGACTGCTGAAAAAAATAATTTCACAGAAACATAAAATATTTAACAGCGTTCAGAATTATAAAGCATGACAGCTGCACTCAAACCTGAAAATTAAAGTATGCTACACAGAATTGAAACACAACAGCTGCGATAAGTGTGGCTCTGTTGGAGTAGCCAGCCTAACCTTTTTCCAATGAAAAGTATAGAAACCTTACGATAAAAGGTATTCAGGAATCAAACCAGAGAGTAAGGTCCAAAACAAATCTTTTTTTAAAATAATTATTGATAATTCTTTCTGAAACTGTAGAAATTAGTTTTTTTAATGGCACAAAATGAAAAGCAGGTAATAGCATTCTTGAAAATCCTTGACATACATGAGTGTCAGTAGGAAAAAAGTATTCATTTTACAATATGAATCGAAACTATAAAAAAATAAATTCCCTGTTAATAAAGAAGGTGTAAAAATATCAACTAAAATATCAGTTTTTAAATAGCAGGTGATTGTACATTCCAGAAATATTATTGTGGTAAAAGTAGCTAAAAAGATAAAAATCAATAATAGCAGTGTGGAAAAGCACTGATTTTTCTAGGTGCTTTACAATATTTTAGTGAATTGAGAAGGTGGTATGTATAGAGTATTAAGAAATGAAAAAAACATTTAAGACTCTGGACCTTCTGAATTCCTTTAAATTGGTGCAATTTTTGCCATTTCTGTGAATAATTATGGTCTTGATTACAACAAGTGATCAAATACATTAAAAATATATAGACAAATAAATATATAATGAATAAACAAATGAGCATCTAGAAGCCAAACTGCTTTCAAATGAGAATTCCAGTGTCTGCTCTAGCTGAAATGAAGAAATAGGGATCAAAGACCACAAAGACATAACCAGTCATGTTCTGTCTTCTTTGATTGGGAGTCAGTCATTATTAAAGTTTTGATCACAGCATTGCACATCTAAGATAGATGAGGTTACATTTTTCACTCATGCAGACTTGTGCAGACATTTTTTTCAATGCTTTCACACTTGCAAATTTTGAAGCAGAATTTAGCTCTCACAGTTTAAACAGCCGAATCAAGAACACAGTGACAGATTTTAAGCATTTGACAGCATGCTGCTGTTGTAGAGAAATTCCCATAAAAGCGGTCAACCTGCAAAGGCAATAACTGAAAATTCCAAGGAATGAGCCATGGCCGTGAATGTTACCAAGAATTAAGTTTCTTTTTAAGACGGGAATGTTGAAAACTGAAGGCTCAATCCAGTTCTTATTGATAAAAAAAAAAAAAAGTTTTTCTTATAGTAGAATAGAAGATAGAGAATAAAGTGATTTCACTGAAGGCTCTATATTGCTATAGTAAGAGAAAACACAACAAGTCGTAATTGTTGTATGCTGGATATTAACACATTCACAAGGTGTCACTGGACAAGCAGGTTTGGCAGATGCAACAATTTTTTTTCCTAAAAGTACTCCTGAGGAAACTGTTGTAAGCCAGAATTTTCTCTTCTGCTTATACATTTTCAGGATACAGTGAACCCTCTGAAGTCTTCTTGAATGTAAATCTTTCTGAGGTTTTTTTCTCCCTGGAGCTCTTGAACCCTCACTTGTTAGTTGTGCGATGACATATTCCTCCTGAGGTCAAATTTACTCTTTTCAGGAGAGGCTGGTCACTGATACCAGGACTGCTGGCACACATGTGACTTCTCTGTAAGCAAGGCTGTTATAATAGCCTTCCAATGCTCACAGAGTTATGAAATGCAATAAACACTTCAAAATGCTGCATTTCTTTCCTTTATGCCACAGCTTAATTAGTCAGATTTACCTACTTTTGAATTTTCACTATTATTAGTGGAGTTGTTGTGAAAAATGTTTGATGGAAGTCTTTTCAGAAACATTCAAGTTTTATTTCAGGGAAAAAACAAACCCCATGTTTTTGTACCTTAGCCTTTATAAATAACAAGGAGATTGACATTTTCTTGTCACCCTTGTTACTCTTCCACAGGCAGAAGATGTAACCTCTTTTAGGTTATAGAGACATATAGATAGAAAAAAGATATTTAACAGTTGCTAAAAGAAACTGAAACATAAAAAATGGAGGGAATCAAAACATGGAAAGAGGCAGCCATTTTCTTAAAGAAAAGAGATGAGTATAAAGGCTACTTAACAGTACCTCTTGTTTATATCTATCTATCCATCTATCTAAATACGTATGTATTTGCATATGTGATTGTATGTGTGTAGCTGAATAAGATGTGCTCCAGGAGCACATGTAAAATATTCCCAAAAAAAAAAAAAAAAAGGGCAACTTGTCCGCATGACCAGACCACAGGGAGTCAAAAAGACCCCTCTCACCCCTCTCTCCTAAAATGTGCTGGCATGCCATCAGTTCCCCAACACTTGACATTCACTTAGGATAAGCCAAATCAAAGCAGAAACACAGACAAAATGCTTGAAGAGCATGAGAATCTGGTAAGTGGTGTGGAAGAAATGAATCAGGGAGAGAGGAAAAGGAAAACACGAACAAGAGAATTGGGAATAAAGCAAGTCTTAACATGCTGCATTGTACTACAGGAGATTTTATTTTTAGGGATGAATGATCTAGTCTCTTAATGATGATTTTCATTGATTTTGATAGCTTTGTATGCTTGTTGAATAGTAAAAAGTTCAGGCAAAAGAGTTTCTACCAGGCCAGTTCCCAGTTAGCTGAAATTCTATGTTCTTTGATGGATCAAAAAAATTAAATCCTTTGCATCTGATTAAGAACATACATATGAGTAGAGTCAGCGGTCAATGTTTTTTTCCAGAAGATGACCACAATTTTAAATCTGTGTTTATGACAACTCTAGGAGTAAAGCGCAAAATTTTTTTTAAAGATGCTTGAGTGGTGAGTATCATTATCTGATTTATTTTGTAATTTTGTGTGGACTATTTAAAAGATTGGAATAAGCCATTAAAATAAATGTAATTTGTTCAAATAAATAATTAATTTACCTTTTTTATCGGAATACAGTGCAAGTTATTACATAGTTCAGGGAAAAACATAATAAACAAATATACAATAAGCTGATGCAATGGACATAGAAATAATTATTTTTCACATCCATAGAATAAGAAATATAAAATGCTGATAATTTTGTTTATGATCCATTTTGGGGAAAAAAAAGCTAACAGTGACACTATTTGAACACTGTAAGGAGCCTACAGAAGTGTCATTACTTTATCAATAATTTAGACAAAATTTTGTCAGGCCATTTCCCTATGAAAAAGTGTAGCAGAGCCTTATTTAGAGGAAAGGAATTAAACAAGCTCAAGAGGAAACTTTCAGCTCCACTTCCAGTTCATAAATCTTGGCAATCTGGACCTTGTATTCTGGTGACATACTTACCCATGTGATACTTGTAATTTTGAACTTTTCATTTTTTCTTCCATTATTTCTGACAAAAGAATGAAAGCTTTTTTTTAACTCCTAAAACAACATGAGAAAACTTGAAATCTCAGTTTAATGTCACCTAATGTCAAAACTACTTCCCACTTAAGCTAAAGAGTAAATCAAAATCTTAGCTATCATTAAAATGGTATATCACCTCTACTTTTAGTAAGGTAAGAGTCCTAGCCACTACAGCATTAAAAATAAAGGTGCACAAACTTTCGGTCTTACCAGGACTAAGTGAGTTAGATATCAAGAATTTGAATTTTCAGCATCTAGAACGTAATCAAAATGTTCTTTTGGTTTGGTGGTTTGTTTTTTTTTAGCTTTCTTTTGGTTTTGTTTTTGTTTTTGTTTTTTTTTTTTTTTGTTGTTTGTTTCTTTGGGGTTTTTTTGTGGTTTTTGTCTGGTTGGTTGGTTGGTTGTTTTTTTTGGTGAGGTTTTTTCTTTTTTTTTTTTGTGGTTGGTTGGTTGGTTGGTTTGGTGGGGGTTTTTTTTGGTTTTTTTTTTCAGTCTGCAACAGTGCTTAGTTTTTTCTTCCTAAATCAACAGTCACTTCATATAGATTTGTGCCTCTTAATCAGTAATCTCCTATAAAACTATGCATGATTGTCAGAATATTTCTGATGTGCAATGTTATATTTATATATTCTTTGCTGGACCTGAGATAATAAGAAAGGCAAAATGACTTTAAATTAAGGAATCTGAAACTAAGGAATACTAAAGTTTCTGGTCTACTTGGTCCACTCCTGCCAACACATGAAATTATACCACATACCCAATAGTAAAAGACAAAATAATTTATTTTTTTGACAGTATGAACGCTATTGCACAATATCTTGTTGCTTTTAATAATTCATAATGATATCTTGAAGTGCAGTATCACTTTTTCCTCTTCAAGTAATTGCATGGTCAGATGTATATAAATTCATGTACTGAATCAGTCTTTATCTAGGAACATGTTTACAATAATTTTTCATATGCATGAGGATTTTTGCAGAGTAAAGAAAGCAGCAAATCCTCCTTAGAATTTTTAACTTTAAAAAAAACTACAAGAAACCGCAACCCCCAACCTCAAAATTTAAAAAAAAGAAGTATCAAATATTTTCTGTCCATAATTAATATAAATGAATGACAGGAATCTGGGCAGCAATTACCGTTCTACCTAAACCCCTCCATGTTCACACTGAGTCCTCTAGAAAACGACCAGGTATCCCTGAATTGTTTAATAATGATTCAGGCACAATTAATCAGGAAAGTTTTTTCAAAATGTTCCTAGTCTTGGAGCTGTCATGTAAATTATGGCATTATTATTAGTGGTATCATACATGTCAACAGCAACTAAAACCAAACAACCTGCCCCCTCCAAAAATTTTTCTGCCATAATGACAGAAATAAACAGACGCTGTAAAACCTCTCAGGCACCATAGAAACTATGGAAAAACAGCAGATTTCATGACTTCCCAAGGAATCTAACTCTACCCATCTGCTCTCATTTAAAATTAATTTAATACTGTGAAATGATTAATTGAGAATTACCTATGGACTCATGGCAGAGCAACTGCAACTTTTTACAAGAAGAAAATGGAAACCAAAAATGTTTTCTCCTACAACATAAATGATTCATGTCATACACATGTCTTTTCAATTTTTTGCTTGTAGGCCAAAATATATGGGGTGTGGGGGTGGGAGAAGAAGGAAAGTGAAAAGAAAGATCAATTTTTTTATAAGCTGTTCCTCAGAGGGTTATTTCATTCAGGTCTCTGAGAGTATTATTATAGGCTGCAAGTAAGTGCAAAGCTTCATACATATATAGTTTTCTTTGTGATGGATTAATATATTCTGCTTGAAAAACCTTTAAAGTCACCTCAGTTCACCATCTTAGTAGTGGAATGCAGAAAAAAAATAAATCTTGCTGAAGACATTTCCTATTAATTAATGTATATTTCAGACACTGTAATGGACTGGATACTCAAACATACCAGCTGCAGGACTAATGCCAGTCAAAAATCCTCTCTCCTTTAAAACTGCAATATTCATCCTTATATTATTTATGTGGTTTATAAAAGACAGTCTCACTTAACTGTAGTATGAAATGTTATTCAGCTAACTCGATTACAGCTGGCATAAAAGATACACTAATAACTATATGTGGTTTGACATTTTTCTGTTTTGATAACTTCTTAGCAGTAATATTTGGGATGGGAAATCTTCCTATAGAGGTAGTAGGAACCATGCCAATTCAAGGCCAGGTTGGACAGCGCCCTGAGCTACCTGGTCTAGTGGGTGGTATGCCTGCCCATGACAGGGGAGGGGTTGGAAGCAGATGATCTTTAAGGTCCCATCCAACCCAAAGCATTCTGTGGTTCTGTGGTTCCATGGTTCCATGCTCCCTTACATTTTTCTATTCAGTCTGTAAAATGGAAAATAGTGTGAAAACAAGCCTCTCCTAAAAACTGAAATTCAGTTGTCTTTGTGTGATCATTGTTTCATCGGTAAAAGCGAAGCCACAACAGGAATTTCTACTATGTCAGAAATTCAGATTTAAATAGATATATCACAGTCCATTGCATGGGATTAAGTTTAAAAATTGTATTGTAATATAGTAATTTCTACAAAACCTCACTGCAATACAGAGAAGCAATTTTTTTCAAGATACCCACTTCACATCAGTGGGCCTTACACATTGGGTTACAGTGCAATGCCCAGCTGACCACATACATCATCCAGTTGTAAATCAACAGTATGCATATTCAAGATTATAACTTAATTCTTGAAATGTTATGTCAAGCACAATCTATAAAGGAGTAACTGCATAAAATATATTGATTTCATTACATGGACTGTAGATATACAAATGCATATTTAGGACATTTTTAAAAATTCAAACTGAAAGATCAGAAAGATCATAAGAAACCAAGCTGATAAGTGTGATCAATACTTATGAATATAAATGGATAGTGTATGACCGTGTCAGTAATTAACATTTATATGAGTTAGTACGGTCACGCATGTATTAATGTACACACCTCAAATACCAGAGACAGAAGAAGTTTTAGATACATTTAATCCATCAGTTATGGACTAGAAATATAAACATCCAATTGTCATTCACAGAGGCACCAATGGGACAGGGAGCACATCAACATTTCTGTAAGATGAAGATAAGTAAATAAGCCACAGTGATGGAGATAAGCAGCTTTGATTTCTGGAGGGCTTTTTTTCAGTACAAAAAAGGTATTGAGAAGCAGTTTGTTGAAAGATAAAGCATAATTAGATAAAAAAGCAGAAAAATAACCCCAAGCTTGATGCAATTTATAGCTTAACTGAATTCTGAAGAACTTTTCAAACGGAAGATCTCATTTCACAAGTGATGAGCACTTCTGTACTGCATAATACTTCCCCTTATTTAGACAACATTTTGATTAACTAACTTGTTTTCATAACATGAGCAAAAATTAGGATTGCTAATTACTCTGAATTAACAAAGGCAATTAATGTATCCATAATATGCAATAACTCAGAGAAAAATGCTGAAATTTTTATTACTTTGAATACTGGAATTAAGAACACTAGGTGCAAATTTTCCATTTTTTGACACCTTGCATAAGTATGTTGTGGTAAGCCTATAATAATGTTTTTCTAATAATTAATTACAGTCATATTTTATATCAAATTCTACCCTCAGTTAACTCACTGATGAAGAACTCCTTAACCTTGTTGCTGCAGGATCAGGGACTGGAAATATTTGCGTGCAGTTGAGGCCCTAAGCCATAAATCTTAGTGAGACTAATGAGGATTAGATATCTAAGTACTTTCAGTGAGGTGTTGTAAGGATTCAGATCATGTCTACTCTGAGCAAAGGAGTATGGTACAAAGGTTTGAGTTACGGTACACAGTACCAGGCAGATGTTTTGGCTCATCTATCTGAACTATCATGGTACTGAATAAAAATTAGAAAGTTCATCCTGCACCTTGTAGGATAAAGAGAGGCAAACTTTGAAAAGAAGTAAAACAATTCAACACAGAAATTTGAAACAATGTATTTTGTGAGACTAAATAGCCCTGCCTCTTCTGGGAAGGAACTGAGAGCTGACTGCTCACGTCTCAGCCATCCGTGCTCTAGAATGTGAAGGTAGCCTACCTTGCTGAGAAGCAATACTTTATGTGGAGGAAAAGTAAGGACAAGAAGGTCCTTGATTAGCAGAGAAAGAAAAAACTTTTTAAGGAAACAACAAAACACCAAATATGGTTTTTTTAAATAAACGCAATGATATAACAAAACAGATTCAGGGTTGTTTAAATTACTGGTTGCAATTATTTAATACTTTAAAAGCTTTTCATTTGAGATAATATTTTTGTGAAAATTAAGCCTAAATACATTAGAGTGTATTATATCTAATTTCAAAGATAAAAGCATGAAGTAGGACATATTTGCTGCCAGAACTTTAAGGAAATCAGACTACTGAACTAGCAAAAGTCACTGGGTATGTAGACAGAAGCAGTCTGTTGAAGTGCTAAACTACTCCTGACAGCATCTGCTCCTTCTCCAGGTGCAGAGAGAACATTCTATTTATTCTGTTTTATGAGTAGATCAATTCATTGACTAGTTTGCTCAGACTTGAGAAAACAAATCAGAAAGAAAAAGAAGTAAAGCAATTTGTAGGCTATGCATACAGATGGAGAAAGCAATAATGATACATACTGGTTCTAAAATCTTTTAGGGTAAAGCGACCAGAACTGTTATCTGATCCTCCATTAACAATCTAAACATACTATCAGAAAAACTGAAAACCAGCTGCATTTCTACCATGTTATTTAATCTCAAAATACGACAAACTTCACTTCAAATATATTTTTCCTTGCATATTTCACAAACTTTTTGTCATTTTCTCTACAGTCTTTTTCTTAGCTTTGAAAATAGATTTTTCCACCCATGTACGAAATGCTTGCTGCTTTTAAGTAATACTGAAAACTCAAGAGTGATATTGATACCATTTCTTCACCGAAGTCCCTGGCAAAGATCCCAATGAGTAACAGTGATAGGGCAAGACAGATTTCAGAGCTTGTAAGAAGTAATTTATTGAAATGTGAATCTGCTGATGCAAAAATGTCATATAAATTTTTAAATGCAGTATTAGGAAAGGAAGAAAAGTTCCATATTCCAGAAAAAGACATAAATTTCACAAGAAGAAAGAAAAAAACATGGAGTTGGAATGAGGATCAAACCAGG
Organism: Acanthiza pusilla; assembly: GCA_036630365.1. Classification (NCBI taxonomy): domain Eukaryota; kingdom Metazoa; phylum Chordata; class Aves; order Passeriformes; family Acanthizidae; genus Acanthiza; species Acanthiza pusilla. The sequence continues at coordinate 34,354,922 of JAXCHO010000036.1, read as the reverse complement.
ATGAATGGTCTTACTCTTTGAAAGCTGCCAAAATGCCCAAGCCAAATGGAGCTTTAATCTGAAGAGAGCAGGAAAAAAAATAGGCAACTGTTAGAAATATATCCAAAAACTTATTGAAAGCTGGAAAAATAATGTTAGCAGAGAAAGTTAAATGTTGTCACAGTTTGTAGAAAGTGATTTAACATGGCTCTAGTAAAATAGTCTCAGATGACTAATAACTTTCACTGCAGTACACAGAATACAAACTTGGATCAGGTACAGCCTCAAAACACCAAGAAAGCTTTGACATTAATTAAGAGTACTTAGCACTGGTCTTTAATAAAGTCTACTAAAATGAGGGTAGGAAAGAAGTTATTTTGTTTAGATACCAAAAAGAACTGGGGAGATAAAAGCTATGAATATGCCTTATAGAATCTTGCTTTTAGAGAAAGTTTTGCTATGATAAAACCCCAAAGACCTGTAAATAATGTTGATTTGTGAAAGGCTCGATAACAGAGAAATACAGTGCACCTGGGAAGGTAAAGAATTTCAAATAATCAGAGTACTATGATAAGGAATAGTCGAAAATGGTGAAACTGGTAATGAAAATATGGGCAATGAATAGTGTACTCATTCAGGAATTTGTGCTAGTGGACTCAGATCTGGTTGTCTTCCCTTTTTCCAGAGCAGATAAGTGTAACCAAGACTATAGTTAAAAGCAACGTGTGTCTACATCATGTGCTATTTCTTTAACAAAAAATTTTCTGTACAAAATAGGACATTTATACCAGTGCATACTTACAGGTGTTCAGGTTCAAATAGTATTCATGTTTTTATTGTAAAACTGAAAACTAAAAAAAACCAACAACAACAAAACAAACAAACAAACAAACAAAAAACAAAAAAAACAAAAAAAACCAAAAAAACAAACAAAGAAAACAAAAAAAACCAAACATAGATACATAGCAACATACATGATCACAGCAATGTATTTGTGCTTTACCTATTTCCATTATATTTATAAATTATATTTAATCGCACTATATATTTGATACAACTTCCTTTTTGTTATTGTGGTGTGTCATTTTTTTCTGCCCTCTTAAAAGGAGGTGTTTCAACTATGACATATTTTTGAACACCACTAGTAGACTTTGTTGTGGATTTTTTTCCAGTTACTTATATTGTAACTTGTATTAGAAATGGTCAGCCTCCCACTGTCCACATCTGCTTTCAATTCACAAGCAGTTGGTGTAAGTCATGCATCATCAGCATTTTGCTTGGTTGCCATTCTGTATCATCTGGGAAGCCATTATATGAAGTAATAGAAGCAGAAAATAGGTACACTCCCTCTTTAAATTTTCAGCAGGGATTCTGCTTTTTGTAACTTCTGCAAATTGCACCATTAAATTGCATATGTTGGCCTGTTGGGTGCCCCTAATTAAATAAATAAGGAAAAACACACATAAACTTCATGAACTGACTAACTTACTAAAACTTCCAGTGAAATAAACAAGCCTCCCAACTTCTTTTTTTGTCTCAGTTCAACCAGCTTAAAAATTGGTTGGCTATGCAGAAGCACAGTTTACCACGCCATTTATATTTAGTGACTCAGGTGCACACTGCATACAACAAACATACTAGTTCCCTTTGGCTCATACCCTTCCTTTTTCAAACATGAGTTCAAAACTATCAGAATAATTTCAAAGAATTGTTGAAGAAAGAAGGTAAATTTCCTCAGGAGAAGAAAAAATAGAATAAATAATTAAAATGGACAAAATTAATACTTTATTCTCCTAGTTTCAGCTAGCATAGGGTTAATTTTCTTCTCGGTAGCTGATACAGTGCTGTATCATGTATTTTGTAAGAGCATAATGTTGACATCACACTGGTATTTTAGTTGTTCCTAAGTACTGCTTACTCTAAATCAAAGGGTTTTCAGTTTCCTGTGATCTGCTGGAGAACTGCTGCACAAGAAGTCAGGAGGGAGCATGGCCAGGGCAGCTGACCTGAACTGGCCACAGGGATATTCCGTTCCAGAGAGTGACATGCTCAGTACATAAACTGGGGACAGTTGTCTGTGAGGGGCCAATCGCTGCTTGGGGGCAGAGTAGGCATCAGCCAGCAGGTGGTGAACAATTCTGTTGTGCATCACTTGTGGGGTTTTATTCCTCAATCTCCCTCACCTTTTCATTACAATTATATTAATATTGTTGTTATTTTTATAAGTATTGTTATAATTTTCTTTTTTTTCCAATTATTAAACTGTTTTTCTCTCAAGCCATATGTTTTACCTTTTTCTGATTTTCCTCCTCTTCCCTGTGGAGGCACAGGGGAGTGGATGAGTGAGTGAGTGAGTGAGTGAGTGAGTGAGTGAGTGAGTGAGTGAGTGATGGTTTGTTGTTGGCTAGGGTTGGGGTTAAATTACAATAATAACAGATTTGCTTATGTATTTCTTCAAAAAGCTTCATGAAATATCTAGATTGTTCAAATAAAACTCAAAAGAAAACAACATGAATGTAAACTCTGTAGGAAAAAACATTGTAGAGTGTTGTTCTATGAACAATTTCCTGATACAAAATAAGACATGGCATATTTGATTTTCTTTGAGCAAGAACAGAGAACGTGCTGGAACCTGTGTGTATTTTCCTTCATTTTCTGAGGTCAGAGAAAGTACCATAAATTGACCTGTAAACCACAGTTGTAGAGAGGTACTTTTTTGGTTCATATGTGCATATTATTTGCTGAAGCAAAGTTCAGTAAGTAATAGTGATCCATTTGGAGCACTGGGACAGATGGAAGGTTGTGGCATGAAGGACAAAGCCATCATCACTGAACCATACTGATTTATGGTCAGCAAAATTTGAGCTCTGAGAACTTTTTTACAGCACTATATCTACATTCCTGGAGACTTTCCGTAGAGAAACTGAAAATTAGAAGCTTGAAAGAAATTATAAATGAATGTGATTGGAATTGGTATTCAAATTGCCAATATTTCATTATTTATTCCTGTTTCAAGTCAGGAAACAAAGTTATTTTTTTCCCCAACATGAAATCTTTTACCATGAAAATCACCAACATGAAAAATTTTATCAGTGCAATGTCATGAAATTCACAGTTGTTCTGGTTCCTTGATTTGAAGCAATCCTCTATTTAGGTTTTACAGTATTTTATTCTGTCTCAATTGACTGAAAATTCTGTGTAGAAGGCAAAAGCTGTGGCATTAAAGATGAGATAATGCTGTCACTGAAGGCTTTGTCCAGCAGTGCTTGGCCAAGGAAGTATTTAAGTCTCTTAAGTGTGCAAATTGCAGAGCATTCTTGCTCACATCACATATCTGCTTGGCCTCAACGCACACTTTAATCAGTAGAAAGAAATGCATATTTTATTTTAGAAAATCATCTATCTATTTCTGCATATCTATCCTTAAATAAACTAAAGAACACCTCCAAAACCTTTGCTGTTTATCATTGACAACTAGAGTTCACACGATTAGTTAAGTTTCATAGAAATTTGCAATTAGGCAAAACTAGTCTTACTGTCAGAGTAACTATACTAGAGACGTGACTGGAAGGATCTCCCAGACATATTTTATTTGTGCACAAAATGAAAACAAACTTGTATAAATTACCAGTCCCCTTTTCCCATATTTTCCTGGAAGCTAAATTATGCAAACTATTTGTAACATTTTTAATACATCTTGTTGTTTTGTTTGGTTGGTTGTTTTTTCCGAGGACATAAAATATCTGTTTAAAATGTTTTGACTCCTTTTTTCTACCACTCTATTTAAAAAAACAAATCAAAACAAAAGAACCTCACCCACCCACCCCCCAAAAAATCACCCAATTTAAAAAAGCCCACCAATCCCTAAATAAACTAAAATTCTGCAATTTAAAGTACCTTTAACACAATGAACCATAAATCTCTATGTGTTTACATATGGCTGAGGGTCTTAAATATGAGATCAGGCATGCTTAGGCTTTGGCATTAAAAGCCCTCTAGTCCTAATATCCAGGTAGAATTAATTGCCAGTGAAATCAACACAATTTGAGCATCACAATTCTTCTTTTTTTCTCACATGTTCCATGATAACTTTGTGCTAGTTTATTAAACACTTTCATCACAACTTTCTGAAGGCTTCAATACTGACTGTGAATAATACATTTTTCACAATACTACCATTGTTTTCATATATTGTTTTCGAGAGCCTTAATATACGGCCTTCTCATTTTAGAATGAAGCATATTCCTAATAAAGATAATATACCTGCAATCAAAACAGCTTTAAATTATTGAGTTTAATGGAGTTTAACTCTTTTGATATTGGGTAGATGATATCAAATAAGTGTACAATTTTACATAATTAAAAATGAATTCTAAATGTTATTTTTGTTTGGACTGATTTTGTGGTTTGGGGTTTTTTTTTAAGACTACTTTTTATGAGGTCATTTGCAGACATAATCTTGAGTAAATGTGACTTCTTTTATAGCTAAAGCAAATGAAGCATATCTTCAATTAGAAACTTTTGAAAGTGTACTGTGGTGGCCTACTGAGAATGGAATTGCTTTTCTTCACAGCTTCACACCCACTCCTCTTTAGAAGATCATGGCTGTAGATAAGTGCTGCAAGTGCAATATCCTTCTCTTCAAGTATTTTCAGCCACTGGGTGCTTCAAATTGCCTATCTCATTTGTCGTTTGGGATATTTCACAAATGTGTATGCTCTTGCTTTACTTTAGGTACCTACATTACTTTTGGTAAGTTTTCCTGTAAAAAGTAATTAAGTATAGCTGTTTATGTAGACATAGCTGTAATGATTTGCATTCCATATATAGGCAGAAACAAATTTTCAATTTGTTTTCTATGATCCAGAAGGAATTCCCTCTGCAAGGTGGACAACATAGTTGTTCCCAGTGTGGTCACAGTCCAGTAAGCTTCATCTCTTTTTCTCTGTGCTTTGATGTAAATTATTTCAGTTTCTGATTTGTTGTATATTATTCATAGTTATCATTCATTATTATCAGAAAGCTTAATTATAACTGAAAGGTATTTAAAAAGAAAAAAAGAAAGGAGACTTTAACAATACAGTGTTTTATGTTCTTATGACAGGCTTGTGCTGGCAGTTGGAATCATTAAGACACAGTAAGACATATAAAAATAAATTTAGTGTCAAGAAACAAATTACAGTTAAGGTCCAAAACCCCACTGATAGTCTCATAGAAGAATTACATAGGGAAGCTTTCAAAAATTTTCATGAAAAATCAATAATTACTTTTAAATTCTCCAGGCCAAATTAGGCCTATATAATCAGTATGCATAATCCCTATGTATTTTCTCACTTTTGTTTATTAAGCTGCTGATTTCTTAAATTTTACCATTAAACAGAAATTATATTAAAGACATAAGGTGATCAAACCAACCAGAAAACCATTCTGATCACCACTTCCTATTCTGGCTTAATGTTAACATATATAGGATGATTTTTGAACCTGTTTTTGTGCATAGTAGAGCCCAGTAGAGATACAAGATAAAACATATTTTCTGAACCTCACCTTTCTTGAGCTACCTGCATTAACTTCATTTCACCCATTTAATAGCTGTGATTTTCATAATTAATTCTAGGAAATTAAATTATTCAAAGTTTGATTTTTTTAAGAGCCACAATTTCAGGTCGCTTTACTCATGTTCCAGTTTGATGATAATACAATCTGTTTAGACAGGCCTTTTGCTCTGTAGCAGCTGCTACAATGATTGATAGTTTGATTCTTAATGTTCACTCTGCTCCTATTTCGGTTGATGACAATAAGATCATAATGATGATTGAAGGACTGGATATAAATGTTTCTAAATGTTTCTTAGGAGAAGCAATATTTCTGGGTATTAAAAAAAAAAAAAAGGAATCCAAACTACTCTCCTTGCTAATTCAGTAGTAAACAGAATTATGCCTGAAAGATACTTCTGGGTTAGATGGTTCTGTTTGTACAAAACCATCAAGTACTGATGAAATCATGCATAACTTAAGAAAACAGGTAAGTGAACAATTTAGCCATCTAATTCCCAGAAAAGTCACAGGTTTTTAAGTACATGTATGATGAAGTTCATCAGTGTTCTATGAAACAGATTCCTAGGGTAGGATCCAAGACACACCAATTTTCTTAAGTCTTCAATAGGTTTTTAGTAAAACCTTTGAAAAATAAGAAGAGTTCTTGCTGAATTTGATCTGGAAAAAGACAGTATTTTTGAGTGTAGATTTGAAGCAGTTAGTTATTAAAATATTGTTTTGTTTTGGTTTTTTTTATGAAACATTTATGATCTGTCTTTCTGCAAATGTGCATCCTGGTTTTTAGAAATATTGTTATAGATGCTGTTGTAAAGTGCTGAAAACATTGAAAGGAATGTGAACTTGTGTCATATGAATGGCAGATTTATAGAATGCATTAATGCCTAGGGTTTTAATTTACTATGAATCAAAAAGAATTAGAAAAATGCCTCTTAAATGTGAAAAACTGGAGGTGGAATTTCATATGCATTATGAAGAAATCCAGATGCTTGAGCTAAACTTGGACATCACAAGACGTTCACTGCTGATCAGGAACCCTTGCGGAGGGAGGAAGCTGCTTCATCCCAGGCTTCTGCTTCCTTTGAAGGATTATGCAAATGCTCCCCTTGGTTTCTGCAGAAGGAAGCTGTGTGCAGCAGACACACAATAATTAGTGTTTTCTGTTTCTAGTTTTCTTTAAAAAAACCTTCTCAATACTACAGGAACATTGAAGAACCATCTGAGCTTTGAGGGTTTCACTAGTTGTTTGACATTTTGAGAAGAAAGTTTGCTAAATTAGAATGAGAAAAGAAAAAAAATCAAACTGATGGAGGGTGGGAAAATGGAGTATTCTGTCTCTGGGGAGAACCCCACCACCCTCAAATGTATATTTTTTTTATTTTAAAAAATAAGGTTTTTTTTATTCTATTATTTCATTTTCACAAAGCCAAAAAAAGAAAAAAGCTTAATACCACATTTGCCCGAAATAAATTTGTCAGAAAGAATAGTGTCATTTTGCAAAATTTATTTAGTATAAACATTGTTAGTTTATCAAGCAATGATGATTTTAATCCACAGTTTCTCCTGTGAACCGCCAGCCTTCTCAGGTCATAGATGAACAGATCTGGTATTTGTTCTAGAGAAATTATCTCTTGCAACTACTTCATATGCATTATTGTTTTATTGTGCTGCTTTATCAATATTGATTTCTTTAATGTGGAAGCAAATATATTTAAAATATTGACTGCACAGGAACAAGCAAGGATTCTCATAGATATTTGTAGACCAAAATGGTGCCGTGTTTAAGGCGCCATTCATTTCTCTTAATTATGCTGCAATTATATTGTAGCGAAGTTAAAAAAATACATCATCCTAATGTTTATAATATAAACAAAGTATTAACTAATCTCTAAAAGTTATGCTTAAAGGAACATTCTAATATAAGCATAAAACTGATAAGTTTGATGATATTTGTGTTCCCTTGCTAATAGAATTATAGTATACAATCCACAACATTTGCTTCAGGGGGAATAGTTTAATATAAAATGCATATGTAAATCACATAAGGAAATTGTCAGAATAAGTTTACATGAAAATTGAATCACATTTGTTATATTAGGACAGACACAATGTCATTTACCATATGTCTTGCCTTGTGAAATTCAGTCACAGTATTTGGCAAAGCTGAACAGTTCAGAAGCTACATAATTAATACTTGCCTCAGTGCTTGCTTGTAGGCATTGTTTGGGGAAATTTTAACATACACTCTCTATACCTACACATTTCTGTAATGTGCTACCAAGCTGTTATAAGGCTTATATAAACATGCATTATAGAAGCACATATTGTAAAGATGTATCACTCTTAAAAGCCTGTTATTTACTAAATAAAGCTACCCAGTTGTTAAGTGTTTATTCAAGTTTAATTTGGAATATTTTTTCATAACTAGAAATTAGACTAGGCATCTGTCATTTTCTTGTCACAAAACACAAAGGGGAAGATAGCATAGAAAATGAGGACTGGAGAAAATAGAAGTGGTTAAAATGGAGAAAAGAACAAGATAAGGGATCCAGAAATAAATTGAAAAAAACCAGGGAAATCACTTTGAATAAAAATCCCACCAAATCAGCAAACTAGCCTGGAAGATGCATTAAAGTGAAATGAGAAAAAACACCTTTTTGATAGCCATGTACAATCCTCACTTTTGCCTTCACCTCATGTATATTGTATGTGTCATGGTGCAATATGTTCTTTTGCTAACAAACTCAATATTTCTCACCCGTTCAAGCATATAATAAAGCAATGGCAGAAGGTCACTCCTTACTCTGGTGGTTTTTTTCAGAAATATTTGCAAAGAGCTGCTTTTTTGCATAGGCTTAGATATACTTGGAAACTCTTAGCTTAACACCTTCAAGAACAAAGAATAAAGAACTTGTGTAATGCCCTGCAAGATCTTTCATGCATGAGATAAATTCAGCATCAAGAGAAATACATGAGAATACATTAGTGCACTCAATCAATTTCTTTGAGTTGTGCTCCAGGGAGCTTATTTTTAAAGTGGTGTGCAGGAGGTCCTCAGTACGCACTGACATTTTGCTGAGGTATATTGTTAATAAATAATTTGATTTGTGCACACATGTCCCTTACATGGATTTAAAGATTTATTGCTTAATGGCTGATTTAACTTAGCAGGTGAATTGAAACAGGGTGACATGGGACCGTTGCAGCTAAGTACAAGATGGCAAATTTATCACTGCACAAGCTGCGTCTTAAATTCTAAACCTATAAAACCACAACATTGTCTAATTTTAGGCCTAAAACTGGATACTCAAACTAACATGTTCATTTCCACAGTGTCTTCCTTTTGGTTTAGGTAAGAGAGAGAATTCTAAACAAGTAAAGAGCAAAAAGCTCCATTAAAGTTTGATGCAGAGACAGAATTTATCAGTGAAACTAGAGGATGCAGTTAACCTCATCAAATCTGCCCAAAGGAGTGTTTTTGCCCTCTTCCTTTTCTTTCCCTGTGTCAACACTGACATTTGTCTGACCCTCATCAGTGATCTTGTTGCGGAGCTAAACCCGTGTAAAACAACTCACTTGTTAGCTGGATGAGTTCTGTGCTGTGACCCGGGTCACTGAGCAGCAGACGGATGTCAGAGCACGTGAGGGAAGCTGAGGGAGCAGAGAAGTGAAGCAGATTGGTGACAGATCAGCACTGAGGGATGTGACACCATGGTCTTCCAGCAGAGGAGTTAGAGTATCTCTCTCATTCACACTATCATATGAAGGTGAGTTCCTTAATTCAGATCGGAATCTTAGTTGTCCAAAGGTAGGCTGTCCCTGCCCTTATCAGATTTAAATAGCATTACAAAAGCGTAGTCCTGTTTGCTTCCATTTCCATTGCTGACCTTGTCCTGTTCACTTATGTCTAAACATGTTTTTATTGGTTCTTGTTCCTTAAAATGAAAATCCAGTTTAAGTAGCTTTGCTAACAGGAATAACAATAAAAGCTGTTACAAGAATGCAGTTATTGAAACCTTGGTTTTTTTTTTTCTTTAGTAATTTCATTCAAGAGACTGAACTGTTTAAAAATTATTATTTTCCATAAGGATGATTTGCTGAGTCATTTACTGAGTCATTTGCTGATTTGCCTCAAGACATGGTTTAAATTATTGTTCTTTTATTCAATAGTTTTTCCCTCTAATCTCCTTATTTCTGGGAATCATTAGACTTCAGATATTAGCAAAGCTAATAAAGCACCTATCTTTATTCCCGAGAGACAGTTCTGTCAAATGAGTTATTTAACAGGTAGATGAACTGAGGATGCCAGTGATAAATGCTTTACTGCCTACCTTCACCTCTGCCATAAAGTAGATTTCAGTTATGAGGGAATCTGTCAATGACCAGAAAGGTTTTCCTCTGGGTTTTGTTTTTAAGCTGTGAACTCGACTTCTCTCCTTAGTACCGCACTACTTATGAATAACAGATCAACTAACACATGAAGTAATATAAAAAAGAAGTTACATTCATTACGTATACAGGAAGAAGAAAAGTGTGACTTTTATTTCATTTTATTTACTAATTTTCTTTGTGTTAAAGTCAAGCAGAAGCAGTTTTCTGCATTATAATTTAATGTCTACCTTTTCATTTTTTGACCATAAAGGTCTGTAGAGGAAAGCAGATAGAGAACAAAAATCTTTGATTTTTTCCATTGGGATCATATAAATTATACAACTTTACAGGTTCTTAAGCCAGCACTTTTCTAATGAAAGCAGACCCCAGCAATGTTCTATTTATCCATCAAACATGCCATCAAACCTTCTGTGATGCCTTCTCATTCTTCAGTGTGTTTGGCTTGTGTTCTCTGTAAAGGGAGATGAAGCACAAATATAAACAGGGCAGAAAATAAACAATCAGCAATTCGAAGAGTTGTCAAGTGCTTTGAAATTTAAATCTTTCCTAAAACAACACTCGTCAATGGAATAATATTGAAATAACTGGGTGCTCCTTGCACAAGAACCAGTCTAGAGCAGAGATAAAATGAGATGATAATCCACAATATTCTCTATAATATATTCTTTTCATCTTTTGGCTACAGAGACAATAATTCATCAATTAAATCAGGATATCTAAAAGTTTAGTTGACAAACATCTAAAAACGCATTAATTTAAATTTGTATAAGGAAGAACCAGATTTTAAAAATACTAAGAAAAGTTTCATTAAATTCAAAGAACAATCTACTTAAAATATCTGTGAAAAGTTAAAATATATAGAGAAGGAAAAATATAATAAATAATAAATATAGTATTTTTGAGATTACAAGGCTAAGCACCTGGAAGATAAGAAATACTGGAATTAGTTTAAACAATAAATCCATGCAATATGAAGTTGTTAGTAGTGACCAAAATTTTGTAATTATGCCATCCTGTGCTAATTTTTATGAACCTTGCTTTCAGCTGGTGACTAATATGGACAAAATAAAATATAAAAAAATATTTTCTACACAGGGCAACTGCATCCTCACATCCTTTTGTGCGGAACATACAATGAAGCACCTTAGCAGTCCACAGTTAGTGACATGGAGACAGTATTACCTTTATTTTATAAATACAGATCAGTATTCAAATGAACTAAAGTAAAATATTTCCGTTGATACTGAGAAGCATGTAGTCAGTCAGAATCATTAGCTTAATTCAATCAAACATTTTCTCCAGCTTAATAAAGAAAAATGTTAGAATCTTTTCTAAAACTATAGGTAATGGGGAGAAGTACTTTACATTAGGAAGATCAGGTGTTAAAAAACTGAAAGATGCTACTCTCAGCCTTGCCTGTGGTAAATGGCTACAAGAAACCACATTACATCACAGCAGGGGTGGCTGCTTCAGAATTATTAGGTGGTTTAGTATTTGTAACTTTGGTATTTTTGTCAAGTTGTCCATTAAGCTATTCTTTAAGGCTTTAAGTTATTCTTTAAGGCTGATCTTTCAGACTCAGAGCAAAACCTTGACAGGGCACAGGTGATATGGAACCCATTTTAGCAGTAAATTGATTTGAGAATCTAAAAGTTTTTGGGCATATATGTAAAGAATATAGAAGCCTATTACATCACAGCCCTGGTCTTTCATTAAAAATAACTTTGTATTAAAGTACTGGAAAGCTGAATTCTAGCAATTTCTGTCAGTATAAATAACGAGAAATTCTTATTTTAGCAAAGCTTTCAATTTTTTTTCCCACTCATAGCTGCATTTTAACTGTTATCTTCAGGGGTTCTGCAGCCATTGTGAGAACTGCTGTCATTATTTTTTTTTTTTAAAAATGCATTCTCATTAAAAAAATAAACTTTTAGGATCTCCCAAGGCAGGTTAGCTTATAGATATAGTATAAAATGACAAATTATTCTTGAGCTGACTACACACCTTTTCTCACACAGTCAGAAACACTGGCATTTTATCACTACTAATTATCTGGTTAGAACACTTGGCATAGCAAGCTATCAACTTCATAAGCTTGGTCCCAAATGTCTCTGTAAATAACAGCCTATGAGCAATATTCAATAGTGAGCTAGACTAAGCTAGAAACCTGCCAACATTGTCATCATCTGCATCCATCCTTTCACCTCTCTCTTGCAAGAGCCTGGTCTATCTAACCAGACTCTTGCAGGTACTATTTTGCTCACTGGAGGGAAAAAATGTTGTCATGGGTTTAACCTCCAAAAGATAAATTCTGGTTGTTCTCATTAAAGGTACATGATTGTATGGTGGAGTTTATGCAAAAACATACAATATTTATTGAACAATTATTTTCTTGCAGAGTTCTAGCCATTTTCATTCCATCACCAACAGGGCTACTTACATGTTTGAGCAGGTAGCTATAACAAGCTCTCATTACTTCATTTTTATAGCACAATTTAACTGAAAGATCACAGCTGGTCACTGCAAAATGATATGTCAACGCATCTATAAAGTTTTATATGTTACACATTTAAAAGAATGCTTTTTTCTTTTTCTACTTTTGCATAACACATTCATTCTTCACAATAACATTTCAGAATGTTTTATCTATCACTTTCTGTGAGATTCATCTGTCAATTATCACTTTCATGAATTCCCAATCCTCTCCAATCCTGCTGCTCCTCAAAGGAGGCATAATACACATTTGATGCTGGTGCTAACATACTGGTAGGAGCATTAAAGAGTAATGATGGGGAAGCAAAATCAAGGGGTGTTTTTTTTTGCCAAACGTCTCATCTCTTATTACCCTATACTGATAGCTAAAATTCCTTTCTTAGAGAGAATCTAGGGAACACAGATTGTTGGCTTCAACTATATCTCGCATCCTTAACATTCACAGAAAGTTAACGAGTTTCTGTGATCACCAGGGTCACTGGCTTGTAGAAGGACAAGTTATTATGTGACTACTTCTATGGCAGCAGTGGCCCTGACCTCTAGGAACTGACAGGTATGGAGGCCTAATTGGGCAAGCTGTTACCATTCAGCTCCAAGAAGCAACTGGAGGTAGCTCTTTTGTTAAACAGAATAGTTAACCGTGGTTTCCTTCCTTGGGAGCAGTGGTTTTAATCCTGACTTGTGTTGAATTGTTTGGTGCTTTTCTGGCATTTCCTAGAAAGCTGTCAGTGGGATCTGACATCTACAGGAAGATAGGACAGTAGAATAGAATATACTGAATTGGAAGGGACCCATCAGGATCATCGAATCCAATTCTTGCCCCTGCACAGGACACACCAAGAGTCACAACCTGTGCCTGAGAGTGTTGTCCAAATACTTTTTGAACTCTTACAGGTTTGGTGCTATAACCATTTCCCAGGGGAGCCTGTTCCAGTGTTTAAAGCATGCTCTGGGTGAAAAACCTTTTCTTGATATCCAACCTAAACCTAAATTAAATAAGGTACAAACTAAATCAGTTTGATCAAAAATATAAAGTCTAATGGCATTCCAAAGAATAGAGCTACTATTGTGTCATTATGATTGAAAAATATCAAATTTTCTAGTCTGTATTCTTCAATGAGCTTAGTACCTTCCTGAATTTTAATTATATTAATGAAGAAATAAAGGTGAAATAAATTCAGGCCATTGGATATAATATTAATGTAAAGTCTTTGTTACTTAGTATATCAGGTGTAAAGGACCTGGGTACGGCTAGGCAATACCTACATTACCTTGCTTATGTCCCAGAAGAGCCAAAACTATCCTCTTATTTATTCAAGTAGATTAAAAAGATTGAGGGGATAAAACAGTGAATAGTTACAGCAGGAGAGCTTTGGACATTTGGATAAAGTAATTTCAGGGTTAATTCACAGTAATATTATAGCAACAGACACAATTCTCACGTAATTTAAAGTAGGTAACCAAGAGAGATGGACTCCCTGATTGTACTGTAGGAATGGAATGAAATACTATTTTTTTAAACCATTAATTTGTAGGTGGGTAAATGATAACTCGTGTTCTGAAATTTTATGCTGTTTTTTTTCCCAGACCTTACACAGAAAGCCATACGATGTTTTACCAATTATTGTTCTTCTTTAATTAAAAATTCTCCCTACAAGAAATTGTGAATATATATATATTTATTTATTTTAATTCTGATTTATGTGACTAAATGTGTACATCATTTTCCCATTGTATATTTCTGCCTTTATAGAGCTTTTTCTGACATTAACTCAGAATGATTGTTCTATTGCTTGATAAACTCTACAATGAGCCATGCCAAAGATAAATGTTTTAGATAAACTTTTTTCCTGAGATTCTTCAGAATTTAATTATCCTGTTTTGCTAAGCAGAGAAGGTTAACATTGAGAGTATGCAAGCATGGAATAAAATCCTAGCATGTTATGGTTTGTGAGTACAGTTGCTCTGATTTTTATTGATAAGGATGATTAACTCATAGCTTGCCTTTTGATGTACAATCATATTATGTTCCCTTGACTACCTCTGTTGAAGGTGTAGATTTCCTGAAGGAAGGACTAGGATGCTGCTTATTTAGGTTTTTTCCACCTTATGCTCCCAAATATGGAGAAACTACCTGTGAAATCAGTCTTCAAAATTTTAGCCCCTGATGCCCCTCCAAATTCACAGGGCCCATTTAAGACAAGGACTGTATCTACCCATAGGGATGATTCTAACAGAAGAATAAGTCTCTGTCGAGATTTTTTTTCCCTGACATGTAAAAAAGAATTTATGTTGAAAATAATAATTTTATATTATCTACAGAAGGTTAATTTCTGGAGAATTGCCTGGGAAAAACTTTGAATAACATTCAGGACAATTTTTGAGAATAATGGACCAGCATCCTAGGATTCCCTTTAAACTGAGTGAAACTGTGTCTGGAACAGCTTGCTGATATGACCAAGAAATTCACTTTTGACTTTTAATTATATTTTTTGCTTTTCTCAGGCAGCAGGGTGATAAACTGGACCCAAGGTATAATTAAATTGGGGTGTTAACTGTTAGAATTTAAGCAGAATACACAACTTTGAGTAATTCTGGTAAAAATTTGTAAATGATATGCAGAGAACAAAACTTAACCTCAGGTTAAACTTAATATACTCTACAATTGTATTTGGATTTTTTTTTCATTGAGAAATTAATCTTTTCAAAAACAGACAGGTAGATAAATTTAGTAATAAAATTCATGTTAACTTGTGAATCTAAATTGCAACTAGTGAACAGTAAAACGGTAATAAGATATATTCCAGATTTCTGCCTCCCTTAAATCACACAGAGAAGTCATTGGAAGCAAAACAAAACTCTATTCTACAGCATATCAAGACATCTAAGAGGCAAGAAGCAACAAAGTCCTATATTAAAATACTAAAAAGATTATGATGATGAGGATGATGATGATGATAAGCAGAAAAAAGATAATATCTGAAATTCTGGAGTTTTTTCACCCACTGTTGTTGTATATGTAAAAGGAAACATGGGCAGCTGGTGTACCAGATGGTTTATATTTGTGACACCCAAAGCAAAAAGTTTGGACTAAAAAGAAGTTCTGTTAGCACTAGCAGCAACTCAGAATCCAAATGATGGTTCTTCCACTTTGTCTCTTGAGTAGATTAATACTACAACTCATCAAAAAACCTGAAAAAGTGGCATTCTTTCTTTGCATTTTAATTACCTCATTTTAATTCTCTTGTTCTCAGAAACACAATTTTCTATAAGGAGGGAACAAAATGAACACACTGAATTTAAGGTATGAACAGATTTTTCACATTTAAAAAAACCCAAAATTCCAGCATCGCCTATCCTGCTCAGTACCAGTGCTTGAATTTCTGGAAACCCATTCAAAATATCATTTCCAAAGGAGCATAATGTTTTTCTCCAATAGGGGAAGCCAGCTTCCCACTTTTGGGAATTTAGTAGCCACGGATTTCTTGAGCAACACAATGTTGAAACAGTTGCTTCTCTTTTTTCTCTAAAACTGCCATCCAAGCCACCACCTAGAAAAATAGTTAATTAATATAAGATTAAGTTACAGCTTTCTGTAAGAAAAATATGCTGGGTTCTCTGGCAGGCAGCTTTGCTAAATGGATGAAAACTTTCTGTGCACTCTTGCTGTGTGTTGAGTTTTTGATGGATCCTAATTGCCATTTGGTTTTTCAGCATTCAAGAGTGGAATCTCAGTAAAGCTTTCTTTAGAAGTAACAGAGAAAATAGACTCTTTGAAAAGAGAGACATTCAGTTTCAAATGTCTGTGTTAGAATGAGAAGGCCTAAAACGTAAAAGTGTTCCTTACTTTGACACAAAGACATCTTTTAAAATGACTCTGTGCTATGAACATCTGCATTTCGTAAGATGAAATCCATCCAGCTGCAGGCAGAAATAGTCTTCACAGCTGTTTGTTAATCGATATAATTTATTCCTTAGTAAAAGTTCAAGGGAGAATAGGAGAATCCACCATAGATATTCATTAGCTCACTGCTGATTATTATATCTTTTTTTTCCCACCTCTGTGATTCTAAAATGAAAGCCAATGTATTAATAACTTACGAGAGTAAAACAATTTAAAATTTTATTTAAAATAATTCTTTTTAATTGCTTATCTTAGGAGATACCATCATTTATATCTGGAAAACAAAAAGACAAATGTGATTTATTATAATAACTTACTGAATTATTTATATGAAAAATAAAAATAAGAGAGACCAATAGTTTTGAGTGGCAAAGATAGAACTAAATAAAATTACTATTTTTTGCTAAATGTGTATCTTGTATTCATATGCAGTTAAAGTTTCAGCAACTTGGTCTCTGTCTTTGAAGAATTCTTCTTAACTTACGAAAATTAAAAAGTATATAGAATTTTATAGTAAAGAGAAAAAGGGAGAAAGAAAAGAAAATTTTAGTCAGATCATCTTTTAAAAATACAATATAGTATCCTGCACATAGTAATAGCATATATTAGGACTATGAATTACGGATGTTAAATTGTGTACTCATCTTGTGAAATGTTTGTAAAAAAGGCTAACTTATTACAATTTTCTTGACATTTATAATATTCAGAAAACAGAGAAACTGTTTTTCATTGTTTAAAAAAATTCAAACTGTTACATGTCATATTTCCCCTAAATCTGGTAAGGGTTCTTATCTGTGTTTCAAACCATTGAGTCCATGTTTTATTTGACTGAGGTTTGATTTTTCATATACCTTCAACGTTTCCTTGAAACCTGCCTTGAGTAAGGCCTTACTGTTACTTTAAAAATATTCTCACAAGTTTCTAGGATGACTATTACATCATGTAAATGACCTGATTTAAAAAAAAAAAATCTTTTCACAGTGACATTTGATGCCAATAGACTGATGGAAAGTAAAGCATCTGTGAATATAGTTTGACATGTAACAGTTCAAGTATTTATTTGCATAGGCTTTTGCATAAAATCTACTGCCATATATTTTTTCATCACTCCTATCTGTCTAGAAATAATTTGATTTTAGCTACTTCTATGGTTCAAAGCAAGATTTCAGAAGGGAAAACTGTAAGAATTCTGAACTGAAGGATATATTTATTTCTTAAAATTAACTACTAGTTTTTTTGTCTGGTACAAAATAGACTTAGTGCAACTTTTGAAATTTCTGTCTTAGAAGTTAGGGTAGTTGGACATTGCTTTCTACTCTTCTATAGTCATTTTTTGAGGTTCAGGCTCCTTCAGGACTTTGATCTTGTGTTAGTGTGGGTCTTTCATTAACTCAAGTCAAACCATTTGAGGCTGTGTGAGGGGTGGCTGGATACATTTTGAATCCTGGATATATGTTGAGGAATGAAAACAATATGGTAACTGGAGATGAACTTTTGAGGGGGAGGGATTGGGTGGTGTCAGATTTTTGTTGTTGTTGGATTTTTTTCAGAACATGATGCACTGGTAAATCCTTTCTCAAATATTGTCAAACCTAGAATGCTTAGCATATATGCTAGTATATTAAATTTGAGAGTCACTTTGAAAAGTTCATAGATTTTAGAGAAATATTTTTTATTTACTGGAATTTTGACATATATCTAACCCAGGATGAATATAATGTAAGCAGCAATAAACACGGATAGAGATATAAAGCCTGTTGGACTCCATGATATACCCTCAGCCATTTATATGCAGAGGCTGAAGAAACATAGTTATACACATTAAGAGAAAAGTTTTGCCCAAGACACACTGGCTATAAGTTCAGAAAGGATAAGAAATGCTCTTATTTGATCAAGAGTTTTGACTGATTTCCATGCTTATTTTTTCTGCAAGATTTATAGATTTATTCATTTTTGAGTGTCATCCACTCTGGGTTGTTACTTACTCTGGTATTTGCCTTTGCTGTCTTCTTTTTAGCTTCCAGGTTCAACAGTTCCCTGTCTCAGATGCTGCCAGGTTGATCCATGATAATGAATTTCTTTCACCTGTTCTTTGGGAAAAGCTTTACACAGGGACAACTATAGAAATTGTGAATGACATAAAATACAATTCTCTCATGATATTCTAGATTCTCTCTTATTAACTAATTAGCTGACTAAGCCACACTTGTCACTGTCTTCTAGTAAAGCTAATTACACTCACTAGAACCATTTTTTTTGTGAATATTATTAGTAGAGATTATGGGTTGGGTTTCTTCTTTTTTTCCCCCTGTTGTTTCAAGAGGAATTTGTATAATTTCATTATCTTCTATGCTTTTGTCACACATGTAGGTACTTATATTGGTTTACCTGCTTTGCCCACCAGAACCAAATAAGCAGGTCTACCAAGCTGTCTGATTCAGGAGAGAACAATCTATGCTATTTTGGGAATTATACTTGAGCATTTAGAGCTTATATTGAGTCCAGAGAAGAAATTCAATTATCTGTATTGCCTATGAGGGTATTTCATTTCTGCAGAAGTAAAAGGAAACACCTGAAGCCCTGCAGGGAATAATCCAATAAATTCAATATACTGGCAATGACATAATTTCCAGTAATGCATAGTCGTATTATAACACATCACACTAAGAGTTCCAGCCTCATGAACACACAGAATATTCGTGTAAAAAAACCTGGCTGTTAGCTGTAATGACTGAACATTGTTAGTCCTGTTACACCTATTTTCTAGCATTGTATAAGATAATTTGGAGGTGCCTGTGATTCGGCAATTCATGAGATTCTTACATTCCAAGAATTATTACAATGGTACTTAGTCCTTCCTGTGCGAGTGCCAAGCACTAACCTCCTGTCATTACCTTAAGAATACTTCTATTTTTCTCCCTTAACATTATCATGCCCAGGTCTTCCTTCATACTACAACCGCATTTTCTGACAGCTTCTGACTCCCAACTTACCTATCTGTCACTAAATGGCCAAACATCCAACTGAGGACTCTCATAACTCTGTTCTTTTTGGCAAATTCCTTTTTTTGTATCTTGTTTCATTCTGTGCAAGTGTTTGACTAAGTGATTAACACCTGCTTGCTAAAGCAACAAAATTCAGTGGAACTGAGAAATTTCTCATTTGGAAATGAGAAATACACCACCACTGCACCTTTAAGTAGAACAGTTGGGTGAATTTGTGTTTCTACAGACAATGCATTGTCATTAAGTTGTGGAAGGTTGGGGGGGGAAGCAGGGGGCAAGAGGAATTTTTTCCCATTCTGTTGCTAAGCAACTAATGACCGGTCTTTAAGGGCCATCTACGCTCACAAAGGAGACAAAGCCTTTGGATGCCAGGCAGGGGGAACTAGAGATTGCGAGATTTGATAACAACACACTCACTCGCCCGGAGTTCTTGGAGGAGAGAGCACGGGGAAAAGGCGGCTCTGCTTTTTAGCTGCAACTGCAGAAAAGGCCCGGTCTTGCACTGGTTTTTCTCTCTATCTGTTGGGTGAGTTCTCACTTGGGACGGGGGAGGACGGGATCGCGGCCCCTTCTACCCTCCGGGAGGGCGCGTTTCCCAGCTGCGCTGCAACAGAACGAGACCCCCTGCCTGCTGCCGCTCCTCGTCCTGCCTGCTGCCGCCCTCCGGCTTGCTTGCCATAGCTGCAGAGCTCCTGCTGCCTCCTCTGCTGGCTGGCTCAGGTGAGCCCACCTGGCCATTCCATCTCCTTGCTGCGCCTTGTACATCTGCGCGTCACCCTAGTCCAGCCCGTCGGCCATCACGTGCGTGACACAGACCTAACCCCGTGCCACAGCGCCATCTGCAGCTTCCCGGGAGTCATCGCACCTGCCCTGCTGGTCTAGGAGCCCAACAGCGCCCCTGCTGGCCGTGACCGTGACTGCACCAAACGGGAAAGTGCCTGACAGCCCAGGGACATTTGTCACTGAGTTTTTTTGTGTTTGTTATTGTTTTTTCTTATCTTGCTTACTGTTTTTATTACTGATTGTTTACCTCATTCTAGATACTAGTAAAAACTCTTATTCCTTTTCCCATACCTTTGCCTGAGAGCCCTTGATTCCAAAGTTACAATAATTCGGAGGGAAGGGGGTTCACATTTTCTGCTCTAAGGAAGGTTCCCACCTTCCTTAGCAGACACCTGTCTATCAAACGAAGACATTAAGTCTTCTCAGTTTCTCTCTGTAAGCCATCAAGCACACGGTAAAGACTGTCCCTGGTGTGTTCCATATAAGGGACAAGAGTAGAACTTTTTGGCTTGGGTGACAACCATTTCAACAGAGTAAATACGATGACAAGGTAAAACTAATTTTGTCCATGTTTATAACAGAGCACCTAACAGCAGAAAAAAAAAAAAAGAAAAAAAAAAAGAAATAGCACTAAGAGAAAGTACAAGTACTGTCCTTTAAAGTTTATGCAGAAAACTGATTGGAAATATTGACATTTGTCATGGTTAAATGATGAATTCTCTGACATTTCTTAACTCTAAGATTAGCTTTGGAAGACATAAGTGAACTTGAAAAGGTGTGAGAAAGAATCAGAAATCAAACTATTTTGTAGTGCTGTCTCTGTCTCTACAGTTATATCTTTATTGGAAATTATGTTTGGATCAGATGCACGCTACTGAAGTGAACTTTCTAATTGTCCCTGCTACTACAATTTGGTTCATGCTGCCAAGTTGTCTTGGAGAGTGCAAAGCAATTTCTTTCTGATTAAATTAAGCCGGATGATGCACTCCAGGAACACATGTGAAGTACTGTAACTGTTAATGAGCATTCATTCCAATAAAACACACACTTTTTTTTTTCCTTTGGTTTAGAGTGATTTGGGTGTTTTGGTGGGGTTTTTTGTTTGCTTTTTGTTTTATAGAGGGCAAATATGGGTAGCCACTCCCTTAAATAGAAAAGGAAAAGCTTTTAAAATTGTGACTAAACCAGTGTGAGTCTTTTTTTCTATTATACTTTGGACTGAGGTGCAAATCTAAAACAAAGGCCTAGAGCTCCAGGAAACATTGTCCAGCTTACCCAGACACACAGAAAAACAGAGCTAGAGGGTAATATATATAGTATTATAAACACAGAACAAAAATTACAGAAAAGCACATCAAATATGAACAGGAAGTAAAATGGACAGAATCTTGAGAAAGATATCCTTGCAGTGGATCTACCAAACCTAGTTAATATTTGTTTACTCTATTAATGCGAGAAAAAATATGGCAAAGATAAAAGATAGTCCCAGGTCACAAAGTATAGTAGTAAAAGCTTAACATCCCATTTTCTTGGCTTTTAGACAATGTTATTTTTCCACGTCTATTCTTCTGCCTCTCAGATCATAAATACATTCCTTAAATGTAATTTTTGACACTTGATATCTCAGAAGCACAAATAGTTTTGAAAGAGCATTTTGAGATACTCTATCAACTAGATAATTTTCATAAATTGGAAACTGGCCAAAAATTATTGTCATCATACCGACAAGACTGCCCAGTGTGTAAGACTTAAAATAAGAATTAAAAAAAAAAAAGCCAAAGAAATGTGCCTTAGCTCACATGTTAAACTGATCTGTTACCTGCATGTAAGAGTGCATGACTTCAGGCAAAAGTCCTGAATCATATGCTCAACATCAGTCATATTTTTAAAGTTGACCTTTTTATACTGCTTATGTCAAGCATAGGAAACTTCCCAGCTGTGACAATGACTTTAATTTTTTTGACCTTTATTTAACCAATAAAATGATGAAATCTGGAAAGCTAGGATGATTTAAACTTAAAATATTTGTTTTGTTTCAATACTGCATTATTTAAAGGTTGCTTCAAAGTTAACATGAATATTTATTTAGTAATGACAGCTTTTCATAACCACCCCACCACAAATGTAATTAGAATTCATGTGGGTTTTTCTACTGAAAAAGTTTATTCTACCACAAATCTCTTCATCTTGAATAAATACAAAATGTGAAAGGGTACAAGTGTTACAAGCATGGTATTGAAACAGAACTACTGATTTCTCATGTCTGTGTTTTTGAGAAGCTGCCTGAAGTCACATTTCTAAAAAGTGTTCAGGCCCCAAAAAATCCGTGTTCTGTCAAAAGTAATTTTCAAAGCAGCTGTGGTGATTTAGAAATTTTTCTTTCTTTTAAACTGCCTTGAGGTATATATCATAGGTGCTCTTGCAAATGCCATCAAGAAAGGGGTAGAGGACAAAACATTTGTTCCAGGTATGTTGGGCTATTTTAGGAATCGGAACAAAGCTCAACTCTAGAGACTAATGTAGCAGTTTTAGTCCTTCCGAGGCAGAGATGATCAATACAAATAAACAGTGTGGACCTCAGCTGTAGGTAGTAGTAGTAAACAGCAGAATTTCTGTCTGGCAGGTAAATAAAATCCTTTAAATTGGTGGTAACTGTGGGCTACTATGCTAGAACTGTGCTGAAAAACACACTGACAAAGACGTGGAGACTGCATCATCCCATCTCAGCTTTAAGCGCCTAAGTATGCAGAAAAATACAGATATTTGTTTCAAATATATCAATGCAATTTTTTACAAAGAGACATCATAAACTGTAAATCTGAGTCTTACTTTGAGATATGTATTTTTGAGAAGTCCATCTAATTTCCCTTCTGTGTGAGGTGTGAGTGTTTTTGTCGCACAGCAGCCACCTCTCACAGTGCTGTTAATGAGTGTTTGCTGAAGCTGCTGAAATTCGCATACAGCATAAAGATTTTTGTGATAAAGATGTCTTTCTCGAACATATGAAGGGATTGTGTGTGCTTGTATTTCCATATTCAGTGGTAATTATGATATAAAATAGATATAAAAATATAAAAAATATTTACCTATCCGTACATGAAAACATGCATATATGTATGAAAACATGCATATATGAACTCTAAATAGCAGTGTCATCATTAAATACTGATTTAAAAAGTCTATTGTAGGAAGACATAACTTTGCCCAAAGATTGAGGGAAAAATATTAATTTTCCTAGAGTTGCTTCTGATAGTCAATTTGTATTCATGCAAATGCATGAGGCTAATGGTAAAAATACCCCATAACACAGGCTAACATCACATGCTCTGAGACACTTAATATAGAATTTAGAAAGGTCAGGATGTTATAATTGTATATGAGCAAGTTTGTTTTGATTAGCAGTAGTGGGAAGTTTATTTCCTTTGGGTTTGAAACAGAGAAACACAAGTTCCTATGAAAGCTTAGTAAGCTAGGCCTGTCTGAATGGCCTCTGTCATACAGGCATTGCAATAAAATGCAAAAAAATATGTGGTGTTCTGGCAGATTATGGCCTGTGAGTTGTTTCAAAGAACACATTTCATGATTTTTATTAATACTTAATTTGTTAACCTTAGTTATAGATATATCTTTAGAATAATTCCGTGCATCTATGGAACTTCCTGGTTTTCTCATTGTGCACTAATGAAAGTCATGAATTTTGTCTACTGTCTTCCGAGGTACAGGATCATGCTCAAAGGGATCCAGGTCACACTAAGTCATAGGCTGACTTCATACCACAAACAACTTGGGTAATTGGTGGGAGAACATCCCCAGCTTATTTCTGGTCCACGTGCTCAGGCAGGTGGAAGGAGAGCAGAGTGAAGAAGAGATGCTGAGGTGTATTTGATTTTGATCCATACTGAACGAGCTGCACAGCTGGGTTTAGGTGCTCAAGAGTACTTCCAGATGCATCATCCAAGATACACTCAAATATGACTTAGTTTTGTAGTGAGATGCCTCAAAGCTCTACTTAAGATCTAAGTTAGGCACACCGATTTTCTGTGCAGGAGAAGAACACAGGAGAGAACAGAAGCCTTAAGAAGATATAACAGGAATGACACGGTAACTGAGGAGCTAGCTATAGCTTTTTCTTCAGGATATGTTTCCTCTCAACTACTTTATCAGACCGAATCGTATTTCCAGAGCTATGGTTACCCTTACAATCATGGATATCTTTAAAACTGTCAGGGCAGGTTCATGGACCAGTTCACTATTGGCTAAGTGAAAAGGTATATCCCCAGCAGCAGCAATTTAACAGACTTCACAATTTATTGACTTTTTTTACTTTGGTGGTAGCTTGAATGAGAAATTTTATATATTTGAAACATTTTTTTATTCCACTAAATATCTGATAAATGCCAAGGTCAGATTTTTCGATGAACTCAATGAGAACAAAAATTAACTCCAATAACATGCTTGATTAATTAAGTAAAGATTTTGAAGCATTCAAAACTGTTCAAAAGTGGATTTTTGATTAAGAAGGGGTAGGTGAGAGTAATGGTTTACCTAACTGTGAAGTTAAAGCAGCAAATTCTGAGAATAAATTTTCAGTCTTCATGTCCTGAAATGCCTATGATTTTACCTATAAACATGAAAGGGAATATTTCAGCTTGAATACTTAAAAAAAGTAGTCATGGCAAATTTTAAAAATTTAATTTAAAAATTGCATTTTAAAAATATAAATTAAAAAGACCAAAAATAAAGAATTTATATATTTTTTTTTTCCTAACAGCATGTCTGAAAAGAACTTTTGGAGATATTTAAACAAAATTCTACTACAGTAAATTGTTAAATTTCCTTGAGATGTGTTAATGGATGTTCCAATTTAAAACTAAGAAATTATTGAAAAAACCCATTTCTGGTTTCATTTAATAAAAAAAAGAAAAAAAGAAAAAAAAAAAAAAACACCAACAAAAAAGGCCCATTCGACTACCACCACCACCAAAGCAATTAATATGTAATTACAGTTTTAGCACAATTTTTAGCCATATCAAATTTTGTGGTTACAATTTCTATGCTATTTCTCAATTCAATAGTTTATAAATATATTTTCTGTGTTTATAATCTGCTGTGTGTGTCATTTTCAGATTTTTGTTTCTTGTCACCTGAATATTAACAACAGTAAGAGATGTAATTTTCCAATAAAACGTATTTTGAAGCACTATCATGTGGTTTCCTAGCAAGATAATGCTGAAATAGATATACTTTGCATATGAATTCTTCCAGACCCTGCAACTCTGATTCAGGTCCTGTGAATTCTGTGAACACATATTTTGTTAGAAAGTCTATCTGAATCCCTGACTGTCATGGTTCTACTATTTCAGACATCAGATTGACATAAGGCTAATCTAGCACAGACCTCCAAATAAAGATGTGGTGGACAGTCAAGATAGGGAAATCACATTGTTCCTGGCATGACCTCAGTTAAAAATCAGGTGGTAAAGGAATATGCTAGTGCCCACATGAAAAATTATAATTTTGAAAATTTGGCTATTGCTGACCTGGGTAATACTTGCAGGAGGATTATCTGGCAACACATTGGCACATATTCTTCAAGTATGAAATATTCCAAATTTTCTTCAAGCTTCCTTCTAAACTGTTTTCTTATATACATAAAATAATTTTCTGGTTCCAAAGACAGGCTATATATTTTCTTCCTACCTCAAAAAATACTAATCCTGAATACTACTATTTTTAGATTGTCATAGTAAAAAGAATTAATATATATAACACTTTTGAACCTTGTGGCTCAAAGAACTTTATAAATATCACCTTCAATGTCATCATTTTACCCTGGAGCACAGTGACATTGAAACTAGCCGAGTAGGTTTTTGTGAAGACCTGATTCCAAATTCAAGAAATTAACAATTTATTGTATTTTTAATGAGATACTCTACAATAGCAGTCAAAAATAGGTCTAAATGCCCATGACTCAATCTCATCACAAGAATGCAGCTGCTACATCACAGCACTGACAGCAAGGGCCAGACTTCACTAACCTTTAAAACCTCAATGCTGTGGACTTGCAACCATATGAAAATATTCATCAGGGTTTTTTTGTTCATTTTCCTTGGTTTTGTTTGTTTGTTTGTTTGTTTGTTTGTTTGTGGTTTTTGGGGTGTTTTTGTTTGGTTGGTTTTATTTGGTTGGTTGGTTGGTTGGTTGGTTGGTTGGTTGGTTGGTTTGATTTGGTTTGGGGTTTGTTTCCTTTCCAGTGAACCCAGAGGGTTGTCTTTAAATATGCTTTTGCTCACATTTGTCACTAAAGCCATGAAATTAAACTCAAAACCCTAGACAATGTTTTGAATGTGTATTTTTAAAGTTCTGTCAGATTTAACTGTCTTAGAAAGAGTGATTAATTGCGAGCATTTAAAGTCTTCAAAAATATATCAGTGCGTTTTCATTTTAAGCTTCTTTTTGGTACCTAAATTCTTCATTGTGCTGCAGAATGGTAGTAATAGATGTACTAAAGGGTCTCTCTGATGGCCTGCTTTTCTGCTAGCCTGCTTTTGCAGCAAGGAAAGGCTTTGTGCTTGAAATCTTCTGATCTAAAGGACTAGAACCTACTCCAGGGAACTTGAGGGAGAGCCATGTGGTGCTAGCTGGACCCCATTTCCTTTGCTGCCACTTTTTACTGACTGTAGCAGACAAGAATTAAATGAGTACACCAAAATACAACACAAGTTATTATTACCTGACACTTAAATAACAAAGGAATATATTCCTTTCTGGCTTGTTCTAAGTAGTGAAAAGAAAAACAATAATAGACTTGAGGGCTATATACAAACTATTTTCTTTATAATCCTATCCCTGTGCCTTTCTATATTTATTTGTGTTGCAGCTCAACAGCAGACCTGAGAACCACGTTGCCCTCCTTTCCTGTGCTGAGAATCAGAGAACCTCATGATAAATTCAAACAGAAAGGCAGTAATGCAAAATTCAATTTTTAGGCAACACTTGTCTCCCAGAAGTGATATTTAGAAACTGAGTGACCAGTGCAGTGCGCTTCAGGGTCCGTGGGATGGACTCTAGATTCCTACCAGCAGTTGCCTACACAAAGAATTGCAAGTAGAACCTACTCTGTCATTACAATCTACAACTGCCCAAGAACAATAGTCCAGAATTCTTCCCGGTGGCTTATTTTTGCTTTGTTCATTGCTACATTACTGGTGTTTATATGGTGAATAATCAACTGTACAAAGACTACAACTGAATTCTCTACATAGTCTGGTGGTAAGACAGTTCTCAGAGGGAAAATTTGTTCAAGGTTTCACATTTAATGAAGTATAATTTCACATAAGATACTCTTTAGGAGCTGAGATGAAGGAAGACAGAGAACAGTAGAAAAAGTGCACATGTCACTTCTCTTCCCAAATCAGGACTCTCTTTTAAGCCAGGAGAAAGTACAGCAGAATTCTCCAGTAACCATCCGAAAAAGGCTTCTACCCAGACTCACATATACCCATGCATAGACACAAAATGCATTGGCAAAAATTAGCTTATTGCTGTTTCATGCCTAATTCTCCTAATTAACATCATCAGTGATAGGAAACAGTTAGCTAAATTAATGGTCTCACTCTTTATAATGACGCTAGCTTTACACTCGTGAGCTTTTTGCCATTAGTCTCTTGGAATGATTTTCTAGTTCATAATGTCTGCCTGGAACTGGTCCACACAAAACATAGAGCTGGATTCAAATGTCACTACAAGTACTGGTTGGGAATTCTCATGTTATCAGACTTCAGAGCTGGCAGTGCAGTTTTCCAGGCTTGTACTTTAAAACAAAAGATGAATAAGCTATAATGGCATTGGATATGTGTGGGGTCACACTTACTTGTTCCTATGGGCCAGGAAGGTACGATTATAGCTTAATTCTGGATGTTTGGGGAGAGACTTGTCTACGCTGATGGGTAACTAAAAAGCTGGAATCTGTCCCAGTTAACAGGGAAGAGACAGCTTTGTCAGCTCCAAACTATTTTCTTTATAGCCCTATTCAAACATACATAAAATAATTCATTAGCATAATAGCAAAAAATATTATTTCCCCAAAAGACTAACAAAAATCATTTTACACATTCCAAAAGCCTGTATTTTTTTAAATTTAATTGCAATATCACATCGTTAGTTGGTCTAAAGGTGACATTGTATTTATATTTTACTGCCAAAAAATTTTAAATACTGGCATTGCATGCTTTGTCTTTCTTCAAACTTCATAATCAACTTTTTTTATGGTATGATGACAGAAAATATGAAATTAAAGGACTTTGTTCTTACGTGGCAGCAAAAGATAATTTTCAGTCTTGGTATTTGATTGGTGCTGTGACCACTTCCCTGGGCAGCCTGTTCCAGTGCCCAACCACCCTCTGGGTAAGAACCTTTTCCTGGTATCAAACCTAAGCCTCTCCCAACTCAGCGTCATGCTGTTTCCTTGAGTGCTGTCACTGGTTATGAGACAGAAAAGATCTGTACCTCCCCCTCTGCTTTCCCTCACAAGGATGTTGAATACTGAGATGAGGTTTCCCCTGTTCCGTCCAGGCTGAACAGACCAAGTGTCCTCAGCCTCCCCTCCAGACCATTCATCATTTTTGTGACCCTCTTTTGGACACTCTCCAACAGTGTAATATCTTTTTTATATTGTGCCACCCAAAACTGCCCCCAGCACTCGAGGTGAGGCCACAGTGCAGAGCAGAGCAGGACAATGCCCTCCCTTGCCCGGCTGGTGACGCTGCACCTGATGCACTCCAGGATATGGTTGGCCCTCCTGGATGCCAGGGCACTGCTGACTCAGGTTCAACTTGAAATTGATTGGAGCCCCCAGATCCCTTTCCACAGCACCATTCTTCAGCCCCCTGTTCCCCAGTCTGTACACAAAACCAGGATTGTCCTGTCCCAAGTGCAGAATCCAGCATTTGCCCTTGTTAAACTTCATATTGTTGGTGATTGTCCACCTCCCTAATTTGTCAAGGTGTCTCTGCAGGGTCTCTCTGCCCTTGAGGGAGTCAACAGCTTCTCCCCATAAAATTTCATTGGCAGACTTCATATTCCTTTGTGTCCTGTGCTCAGGTCATTAATGACGTTGAAGAGAACTGGGCAAAGGATGGATCCATGTGGAATCCCAATAGTGACCAGATGCCAGCCTAATGTTACCCCATCCGTTGTAATTCTTTGTGTCTGACCTCACCCATCACTTAACGCGGTTATCTAGCTATGTGCTGGACTTTTTGCCCAGAAAGATACTGTGAGAGACAGTATCACATGCTTTGCTGAAGTCCAAAAAGATTACATGTACTAGGCTTTCCTAGATCAGCTAGGTGGGTTACCCTGTCATAGAAGGAAATCAGGTCTGACAAGAAAGATTTTTCCCTCATGAAGCCTTGCTGGCTGTGACCAATGACTTGTCCCTGTCCCTGTTTATGAGATGCCCATCCTCATCCTGTAACAGTCTGATATCATTGCTACGCTGCCTACTGTGATTAATGTATTTGAAAAAGCTTTTTATTGTCACCCATATTTCTGGCCAGCTTCATCTCCAGTTGAGCTTTGGCTGCACAAATTTTCTCCACACCATGTCAAGCAGCATCTCTGTATTCCTCCCATGTCATCTGATCTTGCTTCCACTGGGCATACAACTTTCTTTTTTGTCTTATTTGCAAGAGAAGCTTCCTCTTTAGCCAAGCTGGCCTTCTGCCTTACCTTCCTGACTTCTGACATTTGGGAATTGCTTGCCCCTATGCCATTAGGAAGTGATGTTTAAAAAGTGACCAGCATTGATGGACCTCAGAACCTGTAAAAACATTTTCCCAGAGAACTTACTAATTTGCTGAGCAACCTGAAGTCCACTCTCCTCATGTCCAAAGATAAAGTTTTGCTGACACTTCCTGTCAAGGAAGATTTTAAACTTGGTCACTTCATGTCACTGTGGCCAAGACAGCCGCCAATCTCCACTTTGCTAATGAGATCCTCTCTGCTGACAAGCAGCAGATCATGGAGGGTATCTTTCTGAGTTGACTCCCTTAGAAGCTGTTCCATAAAGTTGTCATGTAGGTTTTTTTCGGAATCTTCTGGCCCGGGTTGTACCAACTGTGTGATGCTCCCAGTTTCAGGCAAGTTGAAATTCCCCATAAGGACAAAGACAGGTGACTTGCAAGTGTCCCTTATTTCTTCAAAGAATAATTTGTAAGTGTCCTGGCTGGGAGGTCTAGAGCAGAATATTTTTTCTAGAAATAAAAGACTTACCACAAGAGAAATGGAACAGATAAAGACCAAGGACTACATCAAACTGACAATTTGTTTTAATTCCCTTTAACTTATATGGTTTGAAATATCATCTTTACAAAATAGGCAAAAGGGATTTAAATATGTTCTAAACCTGTTCATTAAAATTTGCTATTATAGAAACACTCAGGCAAGTACTTAATCTGCAAAGTCACCAAAATTCAATGTTTGGCATATGCTGAGAAGAGAAAAGAGGTTGATCTTGTTGAACTAAATGTGAAGCGCTGAAAGTGTTCATCTATAGTCTTTGATCATTTGAATGTTTTGGGGTTTTTTTCCTTAATGAAAAATAAACCCATGTTTTTCAAGAGAAAAGTTGTGATTGGTTTTGGTTTTTGCTTTTGCTGTTTGATAAGAATTGTTAGCTCACTAAACTTTAGTCAGGGACCCATAGTTGTAATGAAACCATAGAGATTTTTACTTGTATGTATCCAAAACTGACACATGCTGCATGTGAAAGTATTGACACTGATTTTCTGGTATAGACAGATTTTTTAGTCTTATTGTCTTGTTCTGATTTTATACACCAAAAAGATCTTTGCTTGTTTGGCTACATAAACAGATGTTTTCAATCATCGTAGTGCTGATAATGATAAGCCATCACTTCTGTACGCTATTGCAGCAAATTAAGAAGATAAAAATGTAGCTGAATATGGTTACTTGGAAGAAAAAGAGTTTTCTTCTGAAGGACAAAAATTAAAGTTGAGATTTCACTCTGCAAAAGACAAAAAAATGAATACTTAAATCACAGGAGTGATGCTTTAGCATCTGAGGATGCATCATACTGAAGACTTTATTTTGTCCTATGCTAGCAGGGAACTGAGCAGGAATTAAGTAATCATTTTGCTTTGTTTGTGCACCAAGCTTTTACTTTGCCTGTTAAACTCTCTTTGTCTCAAGCACAAGTTTTCTTAATTTTACACTTCCATTCTCTCCCCCATTCCGCCAGTGGTCAACCAAGTGGCTGAGCTTCCTGGCAGTGCTATACCATGACAACTTGATAAGCACTGATCTTCTGACACTTCTTTCCTGTCTTTTTGCTTCAGTTATAGGGCCTGTCTTTGGTGACAATGGGATAACCAGCAATCACATTTTTTGTCTGCATCTGTAATGAGAAAATTAAAAAGCATTCTGGAACCTTTAAGTCTGAGATTTTGAGGAATGTTCTGAACTCCTGAAGGCTGGAATTACACACGACACGCTTCAGAGACTGGAAGTGAGGGCATGTCCAGATCATTACATTCTGCTTATATTTGTATAGCCATAAAAGCAGCATAAATTTCCCCATTTAAATATAGCAAGATATATAGAATAATAATAATTTTCAGTAGGGAACATTTTCTCTCCTTCCTAGATACAGTTGTTGCTTTAGCAATTACAAGGTCATTTAAAAGTCAACATGAAATGACAACACCACAAAGAACAGCTAATATTGACTAAGCTACTTAAAATGTTTTGCTGAAAAGTTCTCAGCTCTAAAACCAAAAAGTCTTTCAACCACACGAAAAGGAAGAATAAAGATGGAAGTGCAGTACTTGCCTGCATCACATAAAATGTCTATGGAAACAGATTCTTAATTAAAAAGAAGCGATGAGACAGAACCAGGCATAGTTCTAGCTTATAGAGGTGGACATATGTTACTTTAAAAATATCTTTAAAAATCTAATAACTCACTGAAGGACCTAGAACTGATCCTTGAACCTGTGGATATAAACAGAATTCCAGATAACTTCAGGCCTTCCCCCCTAATTTTACAAACCTGTATAATCCTGTCGCTGCATTGTTGTTTATCACAGCCCACAGTAGCTAGTTCTGCTCTCCCAACCCTGCTCCATAGCTCTGCATATTTTGTGCCTTATCCAAGTCCTTTACAGCTATACTTTTATAAAGCCTATATTTGGTGGCCTTGTGTTTACCAAGCCAACAGCAGCTCAGCGTCTTTCCTGGTGGCTCACACCAGATGCAATTTTGATACTGTTTGGCAACAAGAAACTCATAATTGTTAGATGCCCTGGATGCCTTTGAGCCCTTCACAGACGGATTTTATTTAGCCAATAGTTCCTAGTCTTAGGTTTCTAGAATGGAATGCATTTTCTTGTGTGTACAAATGGAGTGTGTGGTATGAGCCCTGAAGGGTTTAATCCCTGTTTTGGAGAACTTGCAGAAAACCAGGTAAGTTGCTAGCTAGTATGTTTGCAATCCCTGTTCAGAAGGGTTCCAGACTAAAAAACTCTCCACTGAGGTACATGCTTGCCTTTTTTAAACTTCAGTCATAGTGACTATGTTTAATTACAGCATTGCACACCTACACTACGCACTGTTGTACACCTACAATATACAGCCTATGCAAGTTTTGCTGCATGTCAACTCATGTAAAAAGAGACAACAGAGAGCACCTAATTTCCACTGGCAGGAGGCTGCAAGGTAGGTGGGCTGTAAAGCACTGCTGAATACACTTATCTGAAAAATAAAACAGTTACAGTGACCAGAGGCAATATATCCCAGCAGAGATTTACAGTCCTACACTGATTTTGTTTTCTGTTTTCTGGGAACTTTTTTAACTCTTCAAAACAATTTCCAAATTACATATATAATATTTCTAACTTATTATTAATTTTTTCCCACATTATCGTCATAATTGTCCAACATTTCCACCAGTTCTAAGAGGTTTGTATAACATTACTGTACATACATGTGAGTACTGCCAAGCTTTCAAGAAAGTGTAGATGTATTTATGAATAAGATAGAATAACAAAAAAGGGAATAGTTGGCTATTACCTAATAAATGAACTAGGTGTTCTAACTGACCTGAATCTGTAGCAGTCTGGATAGATATTCTGTTTGGTTAAATTATTACATCTCATCTGTTACTAAAACATCTGTTACTAAAGTATGACATCAAGAGTTATCTGAGAAGGTAACAAATATTTGTCACATTCATCTCCATTCTTTTCTATGCAGAAAACAAATAAATATATTTTTAATAATAATATAATAAGTTAAAAAAATACAGCTAGATTTGGGCTAGAAACCAGCAGATTAAGGACAAAAAATGTGGGAAACTATGAACAATGAAAGCTTAATAGAAGGAAAATCAGAAAGCCTAAAATACACCAAAATACCACTGTACATATTTTTTTCTCTGAAATGACAGAGAATTCATACTCCATGAGCTGACCGACCAGCATTCTAAAATGTTGCATGATGGAAAACTTCTGTAATGTAAAATTATTTGCATGACAATCTATTAAATTAAATTTAAACTAATATTATTTTACCATTCTGAAAGACAACCATCAAGTCAATTTGTTGGCTCAGAATGGCAGAACTGCACTGCAAAATGGAAGGGTTAGTGTGGAATATCTGATTTTTGTATCCTGAAAAAAAGAGAAATTCGCCAAAGGTTTCCTTTTGTAGAAAGATAAGCCTTCGACTCTGTCAGTAACCTATTTCTTTCAGTTACTCTTTTAAGTTTTTTATGCCACTATTAATTAGTTAATATTCTGGCAATTTATTTACTTGACATGCTCTGATCCAGTCTTTTCAGCGTACATGTAATTTCTGGTATTTCTCACTCTTTTACAGTATTTTTCTGAATTTTTTAACATATTATGCAGTCACATTTTTGTCTTTCACAAACACAAAGAATAATTTAGGCTGAAGTCTTCAAGGTCTTCAAGAGTTTTAACTCTCTTTGAGCAGCTTATGTTTTATTGGGATGGATTCATATTGAGATAACTTTTTTACTATTTGGTTGGGTACCTATTATAATTGAAATAACCAACTATGCAAACGGGAGATTAGTCATAGCGGTACAGTTATGTTCCTGTCATTCACATTTTAAAGTAAGATTTCTAAGACAGGTGAATTTCATCGTTTTTTTCTAGGTTTCTGCTTTCACATTTTTGCAAACTTCAGTTTCTTCGGCCTCAACAAAATCCCTTACTTAATGCTGAAATCCATAGGTTTTCCAGCAAAGTAACATTGGCTGTTAGTAAATGGCTGCGCAAGACTGTGTGACTTGTATTACAGATGATCTATAAAAACTAGACAGGAAATAAGATATATTATAATATGTAATAAATTGTTTATTCTGAAATCAGGAGTCCAAAACTTTTAGGAAATGTTGTTTACATTCCAAGGGCTATGCTAATATTTTCTGCTGTGGGACTGGATTTATCTTGTTTTATTAGTGCCATCTAAAATTAGGTGCCTGTTTTAGGGAAGGCAGGCTTCCATGACTGTCAGTGGAGAGAGATAGGCACTCCAACTGACAATTCATCCTTGCTATCTTGGACATGTACTGCAGGATGGGGTGAATCACCTTCTTTAAGCACCTAGAAGAATACCAGATGGTAATATGGATTAGTCACCTGATTTTAGACAGTTAAAGCAAGATAAAGTGAAGTCTGATGCGCAGTGTCCAATGTAGTTACTGCAGCACTCTTCTTTATAGGCACAAAGGGTAAAAGATTTTGTCAGCTGAAGATAATGTATGGTCTGAATTGTTTATCAGCTCCTTGACCTGGGATGCAATAACCAGCATGATTCCTGAATTAAGCAGGTGGATGGCATAGCTCTGATCGTGACTGGAGTCTGGCAGCTCACTGTGATAAAAGCAAGAGAAAAGCTGTTTTCTGTGGCTACTCTTGAAAAAGAAGACAAGCAGAGTGTACAATTTTTGCCCTCCAATGAAAGCAAACAGGAAATCTATTACTTAGTGCCTAAAAGCTACTGGCATCCACATGCCTCTCTGTAGGTGTCATTCACATGTGCCCAAGGAATTAGCATTTGTTAAAAGGTTCCTTCTTGTGTAGCTACATTCTCAACACATTACAAAATTGGAATTTATTTGCAGTTTTATACTCTGAATACAGTTTAAATCCCTGGAATAATAGAATGAAGGGTAAATATTTTTCTTTCTGGAAAAAAAAATTAACTCGCAAGAAAATAAATATCTCAAAAATTAAGCCTGTGAGTATTTGTATTTTTCCTTTCTAGACTGTGGTGAATGATTTCCTAACTGTAGGTTTCATGCTATTCTTAAAACCTTTGAGAAAAAAAAAAATCACAATCTAGGTTTTGAATATCTTAACCTAGGAATCAGCCCTACAAGTGTAGATGAAAGAAGGAGCAGGATGAGGCTGTTACGCACACACACTCTGGTTCTGTGAACTAAGTGGGTTCAGATCCCCAGCAAACTACTGAGGTCAAAAGAATAAAGATATTTCTTCCATTTTATTTAGCAGAAGTTGCTCCAGACACCTGCACATTCATTAAAGTAGATTAATTCATCAAGCTTGTGCTCACTTTTTATATTAGTTAAAGTACTTGTAATGAATCCCACACCTTGGAAAGGACAAATACAAAAGGCTTTTTCCCTACAAAGGGGTAAGGTACATATTTGGAAATGGAAGCTCATGTTGCTGAGCTTTGCAGATAAATGACTTACTCTGACCATATAATTATATTAATAAGACAGCAACGTGAGAAACTGCTAAATGTTTCGTAAATCAAAGAGAAAATAAAGTCTAAGCAGATGGTTAACCCTGATTTATGGCTACAGTAGCAAGACAATGGTGGGAAAAATATCTGGTAGATAGGAAAAATAGACTTGTGATGTGCAACACTGGCTGAAAAGGAATTACCATGGTAATCCTATCACAAATATGAAAAGAGGGATATAATGAAAGAAGAGTGAAGCCAATAGGATAAGAATGACCAGAGGCAGGTGTTTTTTTAAAAAAAGTTTGGCAAAGTTTAATAACTGAAGAGACTAGAAGGGGAAAGCAGGAGAAAAGGAGGCATAAAGTGAAACAGATAATGTGATCGGTGTGAGAAAGGAGTTCTTGTAAAGTAGGTCTGTGTTTAACCACCATGATAGGACATTTTTTCTGCATTTTTCTGATTTTTTCCTGTCGTCAGGAAGGATGTGGCATGATCTCCTTGGCACTGGTGAATGAATACTTGGAGCTCTTTTTCTAGAATGGACAGGAGAACCTGGAGAATGTAACGTAACATCCCTCACCGCAATTGTACACACATTCAGGACTATCAATTATTGATTTGTTTGTTCACCAGAAGAACCAAAATGCTGATTGGGTTTTATTGGTTGATTTGTTTAGCTGGGTTTTTGCTTCTCCTCAAATTTAATTTTTTAGTACAGTGACTGATTCAGGACTAATGATAGCTCAGTCAGCCACTTGAAGATTTTAACAGCTTTAGAAAAGGATGAATGTTGAAATAAACGACAGTATTTTTACAGGATTAATAGTAAAATAATTAAGGTTGCTTTATTTTCTCCCTCTTTTCCCCCCTCCTGAAACTATTAATCTGACCCATTTAGCACGTAATACATAATTATGAATATGTACTATTCCTTCTACAAATTTTAATCTAGATTAACTATTCCTGTTACAACACCGCCCCCCCCAACCTCCCATAAAATTATTCTACAGAACCACATTGTTTTGTGATATAACAGAGTGAAAACAAATTCTTCAAATAATTATTTATTTACTTCCACATGGGAAACCTATCATAACTTCTTCAGCTATAGTAAATGAATACTAATTTCATTGTCAGCAGGAATTCAGCCTTTCATTATTTAGATACATTCACCGTTGTATTATATCTGTAACTTAGTGATGTCATGAACCAAAAATGATGAAAAGCTGGACTCTTTTTAGACATATGAAAGTAATATCATATAACAAGCACAAAGCACTTCTACCTGTGGAGTCTACTAATGGCTTCTAGATGAAATGTGAGCAAATTTGCTATGAAGAATCCAGGTTAAAAGTCTAGAAATTCATAAACTTGCAAATCAGGACAGTGCTGGTATGTAAGTTAATGGAAAAAATGAACAGCCTGTTCTAATTATCGCCTCCATTCTAGTTGTCTCTGCTTTCCTCAATCACTTTCTGTAAAAAAATTCAGCCTTTGATCGTCTAAACAATATGGTTGCCCTCTGATTTTGCTTCTACCTTATCTCTTACATAGAACTTGACCGTTAGCTGGGCTAATTCTATATAGATTCTAATCATGTATTTAAGTCTTTTGCTTCCTGCTCAACACACATATTCACAGCTTCCTTTTATCATAATCTCTGCTCCAACTCTTCAATTTTTCTCTGTGTCAGACATTTTTCCTTCTACTTCCCTGGTGAAAAGAAAGTTTCACACAAAAAAAAGTAGTCAATTCTGATCAGTGTAAGGGAGTCTCTAAGTATTATCTGATTAGTCAGCTTGCTTTAATTCTCTCATCTGTGCTCCTTTTTTGGCATATCTTGGTTTCAGTTTAAGTCCCATCATCCACAAATAAAATGCTGTGAACCACAGCTGCTGGTGCAATGAGACATTGTCAAATGCAATGAGAGTTTGCCATACCTCCCTCTCTAAGTCAGGATTTTCATGAAATCCCTTCCTCATACACTCCAGGTAGTGAATAGTAAAAACTTGCAGTTGAGGATGTAGGAATGGTTCATAGAAATTACTTGACTAGACTTTAGTTTTAAGGCTTGAAGACATGGTTTGAGGGAGTGGGAGTGGCTGAGTGTACTTCTGCTTGGTTTAGTTTGGTTGGATTTGTTTTTTAAGTAAAGGTAAAGAACTACCTTAACCATAAAACCCACAATTATTAATGCTAAGCTTACTTAACCACTGAACCACACAAAAATATTATGATCTCTGCATTCATCAGAGAACAACCAGGATGGAGAATTAAAAAGAACACAGAGCATCTGGGTGTAATCTCTCTTATTTGACAATAAAACCTCCAGGAGAGACAACTTACTGCTTTAGAGAGTCTACTTAATGTCATCCTCAAGGCATGCCTTTAAAAAAGATTCTGCTGGAATAAGATAGTCCAAACAGTGAGTACACAATCATCAGGTTTAACTAGCTATTTTGCTGCCTATTTGGACAAGGGGGGAAAAAATCCAAGAAAAATACATCTTTATGCCGAGTAAAAGGTTTGGCAAAAAAATAGGATAGTAATAGCAACTCCCATATCCAAGGCATGGCTGCATCCTCCACCAGCTATATTACGAAGAGTCGATGCTAATGAACACCAATCTTTTTGTGCACAACATGAATGACAGAATATAGAGCTTTTTTCTGAGTGCAGGGTGGAAAAAACCCCAAAGTGTCTGCTGCCACTTTTCCTAATGGTTATTGCTGTCATTGTATATAGCAGGTTTATCTGGAGGATGCAGTCAAGTGTCAGAATCCTGTTGTGCAAACACTGCAGAAAAATACCATCAAAAAGATTTCTTTCCCCAAATTCTTCATAAAAATGTGCATGTTTCACCCTACCCCACTTTTTCTAAAGCATATAAACTTAATGTTAGAATTCAGCATTTCAAAGTCCAAATGACATTATCATGGCCATGACAAAAGGCATGGTGTCTTCTTCCTCAGAATAGCATTTTGCCTTTCAGAGCCTAGGTGCCACCTTTCCTTAGTATTCAAACTGACATTATAGATAGGAAGTTTGTATAAGGACACTTCCCAGGTCTTTAGTGTTCTTTGACTTCATTTAAGTTAGAAGCTGTTCATAAGGATCATTATTACTTCAGTAATGAATGAATGCAATTTTAAGGTCTTTAAAAACATTGTATTAGGTAATACTTGCATATTTCTGGGGGAAAAAAAATTGAATGTAATTGTTCCTGAAAAATGATAGTTTATAAGGCCTCTAGATAAACCTGTTGCATAAGATGAATGTGAGCATGTAACTTAAATGTAATTGTGTTAAGTATTTGAGGATCTATTCAATAACTGAATTATTATAAAAAATAATTTCTTTCTGTTGCTCTGAAAATAATGTCCTCTCTTTTTTTTGTGTAGTTCACATAGATCACAGATCTACAAGATTGAGACCTATACTTCTGATCAATGAATCTCAGCTTTGTTTCATAGGATGACAGATTAGTTTTTCCTGTTTACTTTCACTTGACTCCACTATTCAGAGCCACCACCTTCTGGCAAAGAAGTGGTTGATATCATATGCTGGATGAGGTTGCTGGAAAAGTTCTGTTTTGTGAAGGCTGCTATAGTTATTACTAGGGACATCAAAAAGGGAGAAAATTTTCCATGCTGCTAGAGAATAAAAGCTGCTAGAGTGTACAGTTCTGCCAGGACAAATTACATTGATTTAAATATTTTTGAGCTTTTTTGTCTCCCCATGTTGTTGACTGTAATTTCAGTGTTGTTTTCTGCTACAGGATATTCTTATGCTAATTGCATACCATCAAACAAGAATTTTCTCTTAATATTAATTACCCATAGAGTGAAATAGAGGATAACTGGAAATATCCACATAGAAAATACCCTCAACTGGAAAACTGAAAATATGCTGGTTTAAAGTATTGCCTTATAATTTTGTTAATTATAAAGTCGCTTTATGGATGAAGAGAAAGAAAACAAGAACTATTATTTCTAAACTCCACAGAATTTTTTTTTTTAAGTAAAAAAAAAAAAATTCAGTGTTTTCCTCCAAGTTGTTAGGTCTTAGCCAGTTTCTTTTGGGATAAGACAAAGCAGAATTAATAGTCACATACTGCACATACATTCACAAAGAAAATAAAAAAGAAAGGAAAAAGAAAAAATACACACTTTCTTACTTTCCTGCAGTTAAGTTCTTGAAAAAAATCACTGAACATAGTACTGCTTTTAGTGTGCCAATTTGGCCTCAGCTATGTTACACCAGCTGCTTTGCTAAGTCAGGCTCTTAATAGATGGCAAGTAAAATGAAGAAGATTGAAGACAGGTGAGAAGAAAAAGGCCGCAATAGAAATCAACACAGCAGGGAAGAAAGAGCAGAAAACTTATGTTCACACTTTAGGAAGATCTTCACATGCAGCCATAAAGATGATATGGTGTCTGGTCCCTTCCCTTATTTTGTCTGCAGAGGACATCTCAGAAGATGAAGGAAAAAAACCAGTCATTAAAAAAGAACTGCAGATTTTTTTTTTTTCCTGAGGTATCTGTTAAGGCCCATGGTTTAGCGGCATATGTATGTCTCTATATATCTCCACACCAGAAGCACCTTCTGGTTAATGACTTTTAGTTCCATTATAACTGATACAAGTGTTTGTGATCATCTGTCAGACTCCTTGTAACCTATTGGAGAGCTACAAAATAGTTTGATAGCTATCAATTTGCAGCAGCAAGGTAGGTGTTACTCTCTGTAAAAGCAAAGGAATAAACCTGAAAACTCTTGAAATTTTTATCAAAGTTCCTTCACCTCAAAATTCTAATTTGTGGGAGATTTAGTGTTCCATTGCACAGGATACATTTGTAAAGCGTGGAAATATGGAAATGCTAGTTAATGGTTCATGGTCTAACAAAAAATGGAAAAACTACTCTGGGCATTTATAAAGCAAAAGAGAGAGCAAGACAACACATCTTACCAAATTATGAACTTTTTTAGCCCTCAAACAGCTTTGAATCAGAGGATCACAAAATATTTTTAAATCATTTAAAGGGATGTGGGGCAGAATTTAACTCTTGGTTTATTTGTCTGATTGTTTTTTGGGTTGTCGGATTTTTTTCTGCTCTGC
Organism: Acanthiza pusilla; assembly: GCA_036630365.1. Classification (NCBI taxonomy): domain Eukaryota; kingdom Metazoa; phylum Chordata; class Aves; order Passeriformes; family Acanthizidae; genus Acanthiza; species Acanthiza pusilla. The sequence continues at coordinate 34,313,933 of JAXCHO010000036.1, read as the reverse complement.
CTCTGACAAGATTTTTACTGAAAAATATTGAAATCAGTATTAATTATTAAGCAGTATTATAAAAATAATAAAGAAACCAAAACCAAATTGTTATGTGGATAGTTTCAGAATCAAAGGATCTTATACCTCTCTACTGTCTACTTCAGCAAAAAAAAAAAAAAGCTCACCACCTTGACAAGTGAGTATAGAATATTATTATTTCCTGACTGTCTGTGAGGAAAAAAAAAATTACTTCCTTAAGGAAAAAACAAATGTGCAATATTTGGATGCGGTGTAGGGAACAAATTCCTTATTCTTTTTCTTAGTTTTAATGGTCTACTATATACAATTAATGAAAATATAGTAATTCAAATGAAATGTTCTTCATGGTATTTCACACTTGTTTTTCTTTTCACTGCATAAGAAAAGAACTATATTTTAACTCCAGAGAAATAATCCATATATAATTCATTTTTGTACTGAACATCTGTGATTTTGACACTATTTTTACTCAAGCACAGAGATAATAAGAGTTGGACCAAATTTGTAAAAAATATTTAAATGAATGTCAACAAAGAAGATGCTGACAGGTCCAAATCTTTTTTTATTATTATTTTTAATTTGAGACATCATGTCACACCACACAGTGATTAAATATCCTTCACCTTTTTTTTATTTTTCAAACAGAGAAGTCAAAGTTAATTCAGGAGAGAATGAAGGAATTTGAATCATAGTTTTCACGAGACAGCCTCATACCTAATGATTTGTAGTGGAGGGAGGCAAATATTTTGGGAAAGTATAGTATCTTTCCTGGGATTAAAAATCCAAATCCTTTTATTTAAAACATAATTTAGACATGAAAATTCCACTCAGCATTGGCTAAATTCTTTCCTGATATAAAAAATCCAAAACCAAATGCAGAATAATCCCAGAATTATTTTAGCTCAATGAACAAATTTTGCCCCATGGTGGAATTTTATTCCTTGACTTCACAATATTTACTACTATTTTTTTTTCAGAGAATCTTAAAGCAATTTGCAAACCAAACACATGAAAATTTAATCCCTTCCACTGAAGTGTAACCACTTGGAATGTGCTGATTTATGGTAATGTAGCAGAAGTTATGAAGACTGTAACTGTCTAACTGGAATTGGAGAGTAAACTGATTTACTCAAAATATAATTCAATGAAGACTCTGGAATTAACAAGTCTGTGCTTATTAGAAGTGCCACAAGGAACTTGATTTCCATAGCTTATGAGAACATTTATTTTGTATGTTATATGAATGATTGAAATTCTAACTACAGTGATTCCTATTTTTCTTTGAAAATAATGTTTTCCTAAAGTATAACTGTGCCATTAAATTAATTAATTAAAGTTATCAGTAATTCCATTCTTTTAAAGATATTGTAGTCAAATGAAGAAAAAAAATTACTGAGATTAACTCAGTAGGTTAGATCATGGTGCTAATATCACCAAGGTTGTGGGTTTGATCCCTCTGTGGACCATTCACTTAAGAGCTGGACTCGATGTTCCTTGTGGATCACTTCCAAGTCAGAATATTCTGTGAAATCTGTGAAACAGCAAAATTGAAACAAACAAACAAAAAAAATTAATGTGTTCTTAGAATAATTTGCATCCTATTCAGACCTAGAAACACTTATATCCACCAAGAATACATGCATGGTATAGAATACCGATTATAATACAGTTATGATACAGAAGGATTAAAAGAAAATCTGAGGTCCTAGGTGTCCTTATTGTATATATATCACTTTTATTGAGATGAGTTTGCTGTTGTGCTTAACCTGGTCTCTGGAATGTCTGCTTTTGTAACACTTGTTTTCTTGGATAATTTCAATATTCTAATATTAGTTCTAAACTAAAAACTACCAATAGCAATGCAATAAGGTGATGCCCAAGTTGAAAGATTGCACAGCCAAGTAAATATCATTTTCATGAGACACACAATGCTCTACTGAACAGGACAGATTTAATGAGGGCATGGTCTTTCCACAGATGTTAAATTCATGTCCTTTTGGGTGATTTGGTTTCGTCTGTGAACAATTCAAGATAATATTTGTCTTTTGATAGCTTTAAGAAATGCGTTTGTTTAGACTAGAAGGATGAGTAGATCTGACACTGAAAACTAGAGCAGGGCCAGCTTTGTAGATATTGCGCTGCCTTCCTGCAGACAGTGACAATATTGCAGCTTACAATACTGTCAATGTCAGCTTGTCAGATGCCTGGAGGAGTGTCAGCTTGGGTTATCCTTTATGTAATCGTCATTATAACAAACCCAAGGGGTTCAAATGAAGTTCCCACTATTGCCAAATGTATATGTAAGCCATAAATTGATTAGAATTAGTTTGCAGAATTGTGTGGGTTTGTTTTTTTGTTTGTTTGGGGGGCTTTATGATATTCTGCTTAAAATGTCAGTTAATAGGAATAGTATTATAATATTCAAGATCTGAATTTCTGGTTTGAAGTGAACTAAGAAACCTACATTTTTATAGAATATTTACACAGCTGGTCTTTCTCTGACTGTTCTTTGATGTCAGACTTTTAAAACACAATTTTGCTTGATTAGGCGCTTCATGTCATTGGCTAGTGACAAGTGTGATTTGTACACACATTATTACACCTTGTCCATCAATTTGACTTTGCTGAAAAGAGAAATGGTAAAGAAAGTATTAATTTCATAGTGAGACTGGGCTGAAAAGAGATCATGGTGTAGTAGCTCGTCTTTAAAACACTTTAAGTAGGATGGAAATTTTTAATACAAAAATATACACAATCCTGTAGTGAGAAAGTGCCATATTAAAAAATACTAGCTTTCCCAGATGAGATGAGCTTTCTGGGATCTGTAAATGCTCTGTAGAGCTAATTCCTGGAAATTTCAGAGATTCTACCGCTAAGCAGAATGCTCTCAAGATTTGCACTTGCCTCTGCCTTACAGCCTCCGAGCTCCCAGTTTCTTAGTGCTGATAGACACAGATAGACAACTTGCCAACTCTAAATTTGCCTCACATTCTACCTTTCTTTTTTGGGCTAGGTTACTTTCAAACATGAGGCTTGGGGACAAAAGAATATACACACTGTCATTTGAAACGCTGGACAAGAATTGGTCTTAGCCTTTCACCATCCCCACCTCCTGAACTGGGCTTCAATGTTGCCTACAGGTAGAGATATAACTTCCTTGAGATGTTTCTGAAATGGTGAAACCACTTTTTTTTTTATGGCCAGGGGTGTGAATCTGTGATGCTTAGGTGACAAAGGGTCTCAAATTAGCTTGAACATTGTCCTGTTGCTTCAGCCATGTGTCTGAGTCTTCAGAAGTAAATTTTCAGGACAAATGTTTCCTGCTAGGTCCCTGCAGTGCAAGCCCTGGTGAACTGACCATAGAGCTTGTCATGATTTCAGGCTTTGAGAATCAAGGGGAAAAACCTCTTGTGTTACAAAACCTAAAAATCTAGTGTTATCAGCAGAATAATAGCCCACTCTCTAGTCCATGGTAGGCCAGGGAAATGTTCCTATTTACAAAACAAACTAATTCTGGAAGGTCTTGGTCCCTACTTACAGAGAAAACCCATCAGAATAATCTAGGGCATTGAACTGTTATTTCAGTAGTTCTCAGCTCAGCTTTCATATTCAGCACATGGATCCTAGGGTGCAACGAGAGACATTCCTAGGAAAGATTTATCAAGAACAAACTTAAGGTTATGGGTCTCATAACTCCGCATCTAAACAACCCTAAAGGTGAGTCTAGCAACAGTTTAGGTCACTAAGAGTAACAACATAGTGAGGACATAGTGCAGATTTTTCTTCATCCACACTTATTCAGCTTCAGCTTAAACCTAATGCACCTATTACGCAGGTGATATACACCAACACAAGTGCCTTGAATGGTTTTCTTTAATTTATTGATATGTTTAATCCTTAAAAGATTAAATAATTTTTGCATCCTTTTAAAAATAAATTTATATATATATAAAATAAATCCATACATTTCCTTATAGGTCTGCTTCTACTCTGTCTCATGAGGAATAAAAAATTTCCTGCTGTATGTTATGTTCCCATATTTAGTATTTCAAGCAAGCTTCCTCTATTACTTCTGGAGTACAACGTTCTTGTTTTGCTGTGCCATATTTGTTGTAAAGATCTTAGACCTGCATCTTTAAATGTTTTATTTAGATTTATTTCAAGTTGAGGAACACTCTAGGTTGGTGGTTTTTTTTTCCTGTACTGATTTTGACAGTTTCAATTAAACATGCTTTCTTCTTGTAAGAATCCCTCAGGGAAACATCATCAAGTAATAAATTGCTCCTTTCCAACTGTCACAAATAAGAATATTAGCTTCTCTTTCCCATGTATTATATATTTTAAAAGTTTTTTAATTCTGGTTATGATTAAGTTACCAAGATTTATTATCTTTATACCTGAGATATCCTTACTGTTAAGTATATTACGCTTGTTTTATATTCTTTTTAAAATTAGATTGAATTCTCAACTACCTTAATTACTGTTTTGCAAGAATGGGTGGAAAGAGCCACATCATCTTACATTCATCATAATTATCCCAATGATAAAACAGATAATAATTAATTTGTCTGCAAAGATGTGTTGTGAATAGGGCTTTAGTTTGCAGCACATGATATTAGAAGAAAACCTACTGCATGAAAACTTACTTTTCACCTCAGAAATCACCTAAGAAAGATACTTCTGTAGTATTATGTATTTGAAATGCTGAATTTTTTCTCAACTCTTTTTGATCTATTAAACCCAAATTCACACCTTTGCATTACCTTGCTTCCTAAGTATCAGTTAGATCACAGCCTGATGCCTCCCTGCATACTTACAGTGCTACAGCCTTAATACAAATATGGCTTAACATACACAAAATTTATAGTTTCATTAGGACCACTCAATTATAGGAAATCAGAGTCATGTGAATGCTCTTTTTGTGTCAGATACCCTCATCCCATAATTTTTTCTTCCTTTGACATTGCTTGGTTCTATAGAACTGGTGTCTAAATTTGGGGTTCAGGTATCAATTTCATTTACTTTTTAATAATTGCAAAGTGCCTATGAGCACTCTTTAAATGTACTTGCTGGCAGCACAACTGTACCATTGTAGCTGCAAACAACAGAATTCTTACACAAGTAAAAAGTAGAGAAATGCAAGCCCATGTTTAAGTCTAAAACCCACATCTTGTTATTTGACTAGGTGTAAGCCACATCTTGAAATATTTAGGTGAGCAGAATATATTATTACCTCAATGACAAGTTATATCTGACTAGATTATTTATTAATATGAGAACAGAAATTAGAGTTTTGACCTAAATGTTTAATGTTTCAGGTTTTCTCAAAACTGTACTTGCTTTTGAATTAGAAGCTATAATTTCAGAGCAAGTTTAATTTCCACAAACATTGTAAATGCTGGGAAAAGTGGGGAGCTGAGATCATGTACCTACCAAGTCTTCATAGGAGAGAGATTTCAGAATACAATGAAGTAGATGGGGCTTTTTCTCACACTCAACTCTCTCTTTCTGTCTGTCAGCGTGCCACACACAGTAATGCTTTAATCCGTCATGCCATCACCTTCACTAAGACTATGAGTCAGTGCTGAGCTGTCACCCACTGTTTTCCTGCAGTGCTATCCTTAGGTGTGCAGAGAAGCAGCAATTAAACAGACTGGATTGGCTCAGGATCCCTGTGAAGAAAGGCTGAGAACAAGGGAAGAAATACCCCAGGAACCAAAGCAGATCATTGATAACTGTGAATAGTTGAATTTAATCAGAATTTATAAAAAGATCTTGGCAAGGCTGTATCATACAGAAGTAAAAAAAAACCAAAAAAATGTATCTCTCTTCCAACCAAGGTTGGAAGGGTCCACTTGGAACAAAACACTGGAGATAGTTTTAAGAAGTTCTGGAGCTAATCAGATAACAATTATAAAGAGGGAGCAAGAGAGAAAGTATATTTGATATTTAAAATTTGTTTATTTTCTTGATCACCGTGGATGGAACCATGAAGTGATTAAGCAGCTTGTGAATGGTGGTTCACTTGGACTTTATCTAAAGGATTGGTGTTGCTAACACCTCTAGAGAAAAGGAGAAAGGTCTTTTTTATTCAACATTACAGCATTTTCTGACTTCAGAGTTTTCTGTTGATGAGCTTGGCCCTTTAGAAAAGACTGAAGACTGGCACATTGTTTTCAATGGGACAAGTTTATGTCTAAGATGTTTGAAAATATGATATAACTTGAAAATAAATTATAAATTTTGTTTTCTGAAAAATATGAATAATAAAGAGTAGAAAGGACACCAAATGTCAGTACTGTTGGAAAATTTTGTTAGCAAAAATTTTACTGTCAGAAATTTTCTCACAGTGACATTCATCATTTGAAAAGGGGAGAATTCCCCAAACCTTAGTATTTGATTTGTCTGTCAGTGTTCTTGACCAGTCTGTCAGCATCCTTTCATGGGAACACTCACTGAAGAGTCCTGCTGTACTGGAGGGTGGTTTGACAGACTTATTCAGGGAAATCCATCAACAGGGTAAGGGAGACCCCTCAGTGGGCCTTCCACTTTGAGTGTGCTGCCCACTGCCGGTGCCTGCCAGTGCCCATGAAGGACTCACACTAGCAGTCTATGGAATAACTCTCTTCATCAATATAAAATTGTGACAGGTTAACATTCAAGGATTGCCAGTGACAATATCTGACTGCAAAAACATATCCAAAGCAATACGCAGTCAAGCTCTAATCCCCAGTAAAAGCATGCAGTGTGAATAGAGTGTGGTTCTTACCCAACAGGTGTGTGTTAATATGGCAGTCAGGATACAGTGAACCAAATTCATCTGAGGAGAAAGATTTCACCAAAGTTGTTGGCTCAGCAGCAACACATCTTCTCCCGTCTCCCCTTGTTGACAGGTATTATGCAGTTTCTCAGCTGTGAAGAACCACCAAGTTCCCCTCCCTGCAAGGAACTCAGCAGAGCCTGGCCCTGGTATCTCTGCTCCGCCCTCTGTTCCATTCCTCTCAGCAGGTGCTTATGGTTGCAGATTGTGTGTGTGGGGACTCATCCTGGAATAGGTTTTGAGCAAACTCATCCTGGAATGGGTTTTGAGCAAACCAACTGTGCTCCATCCAGGGAGCAGCAGCTCTATTTTACCCAGTAGTTTCTGTACCATTCTAACTTCTGTTAGGATGAAAACATAACTTCTCAGTCTCCTGATTTTTCGCCCAGGCATCTTTCCACAACATCTAATAAGCTTTAAAAGCAATTAAAAAAAAAAAAATCTGTTTTCAGGAAAATGGAAGCTAAAACCACATATTTTTTCCATCCATCTCTAATTTCATGTGCCTGCACATTAGTTCAATGCTAGTTTCCATTAGCCGGAAATCCAAAAATGCATCCATGATTTTAACTTCAGAAATCACTTGGGTAGGTGTGGATGTTGTCTGACAAAAGGATGAGAAATGATTCATATAATGCCAAAAGTAACTTGACCTTAATCAATCTGCTGAATAAGTTGTCTCTCTTATCCTTTTGGAATTTAAAAGGAAAATTTAAAGTGGAACTTCAGCTTAAGCAAATAAAAGGGTATCTATCTTTTGGCATTTTTATGTATATGAATGTTATTTATGGTCCTAAATAGATCATGGAAACATAAATTTGTTTTTATACATATATATGTACACACATGTAAAAATGTAAAGAAAACATTAGCAGACAAGATTTCTGATGTAAAACCTTTTTTATATCCCTACATCAGGAAGAAATGTAATCTTTGTACGTAAACATGAACAGAAACATTGAAGAAGTTTAAGTAGGATTTCAGATATTCTAATAGTCTGTTTTCATACTTCTACTTAGTTTTTATTGTTGTATCTACATCAAAATGTGAAATATCACTTCTAATGCATGTTTAATTTCTTTGTCATTTCTTCAGGTATGACATTTACATTTATGTTTGATTCATCCACTTAGAGAAAGAGGGTATTTATGAAGTGATTTAGGAAAGTCATAACTCAGTTTGATGTCTGTCTTTTCCATGGGGCAATAAGTATTAATGATGTACCGAATCTTCCAGGCTAGTGCCCCTGTACTCAAATTAAATCCTCTAACAGAAATGTATGAATAACTCAAACATGCATAAAAACTCTTGGGTTAATTGGTAAGCAGAAGTGAGGTTATACACAGCCAAAAAGTTTAGCCCTGATTCTGCGTAGCCACAAGCCTCCGCTTCAATCTCTGAATGCATCAGGTGCAGAAATAAGGCTTTATTGTCCTGTGCATCTTTAATTCTGGTCACATACTTTGTATATCTCAGCAGCAATGAGTGACTCCTTATTGGTGTTTTAAATTTAGATTTAATAAGCAATGGTCCCTGTCAGTTTTGTCATTCCTCTCTGAAAGATCAAGAGCTATAACAAGAAGCATTACTAAGGGAAGATTAAAAGAGACTCAAGCAATGGAGAGAATTTAAAGGACTAAAATCTAAACAAAATCAGATAGCCAGATGAAAAGATAACCAGTAGAGACATCAGAACTCTAACAACAAAGATACAGGTGGCGGCATAGTAAGGGATTAAATTAAAATGGAGGTGATTGAGTCTTAGAAGAGCAAAGTACTGGGGGAGCAAAAGAACAAAGAAAATATCAGCAAAGATGAAGAAAGAAGGATCAAAGGAAATAAAATTAAATATACAAGACATAAAAGACAGAAGCTACAGATCAAGGCTAATATTTCAGTATACAGTCAAGTCATCAAACACCTTCTCAAATACTGAAATGATACTGGAGATAAAAAAATCTAAAAAAATCTATCATCCTGGAAGCTTTAGCAGAAATCAGTATAAACAGAATAGAAATTATTTAAAGTGCTTCCACTGTTAGGTCTCCACGATTTCTTAATATAAAAATATGTTATCATTTTAAGGCATGGTAAACTAAGCAATTGAGAGACAACTCCACATGATATCAGTAAGACCTACTGCAGAAACAGAAGGTTTATAAAGGACAAAGACAAGGATATTTTTTGGTCAGAAAAGCTTCATATATTTGGGCATAGCACATGTGCTGGGTTTGCAGAGTGTAGGTGTTCTCCAAAGAGCAGCCTCTTGAAAGGTAAAATGATAACAATGTCAGCATATGTAAGGAAGCAAATTCTTGTTAATGTATAACAACAGGGAAATATTCCATTCTGTTCCTGCTGCATTAAAAACAAATTGAGAACATCCAAAGGGAAAATAACTTCTTAACTATATGCCATTAGATTTCCCATAGGAGGGGAAAGAGTGTTTTGCAAAAGAGAAATGAGAATAATTCCTCATATAAACCAAATACATGAAAGAAAATAAAACCAAGTTTTCCATACACACTAATGATAGGATGTTTGTGGAGTTTTAGATTGTCTTTATTTTTTTTCTTTTTTTTTAAGCTTAGCAGCTTTATCTATAGAACTGGTTAATAATAAGATGTCTCTTTGTGAGCATTTAGATACATTTTGCAATTAATACAAGATTAAAAAAAAAAAAACTGAACAGAAAAAACTTCTCAGATGTTTCATTCTCTTTTTTTCTGATTTATCAAGTATTTATTGCTCATGTTAGTCATTAGGAGATATTTTTCCTTCACTGACCTTCTTGTGAGAACTCTAAGATCATGTTGCTTATGCAGTTCAGTAGAGAAACACCCTTCTGTTCTTCAGAAAATTATTTTGGATTACTAATTGCCCCTAAGATTACCCAGGATTATCAGAATATACATAGTCAGAAAGAGAACACAACTTGTTTTCCGCTTGTCATTCTGAACTTCTTACTCTTAACATCAGAGTTAAAGAATGGATTTTTGACAATTCAGTCATAGGCGATACAATTAAAGTAACTGTAGATTCACTGTAGAGAAAAAAAATTGTCTTTTTTTCCCTGCCCATGCTTTAAAAAAGATACCTGAGAGTATCAATCAATCCTGAGGTTGGAAATGGGTTTTAGAAAGTCTTCAATCCATCTCCCTCTGCAGGGTCATACCATGTCCTCTACTGTTCTGTACTCTTTCAGACTACTGTTTGTCAAGCTTGTGAGTGAGGATATCCACAGAGGAGGGTGTGACAAACACTCCAGCTATGCATGCCATTCTCCATGCCTTGCATTCAACCAAAGATTACACTGGATAATTCCTATTCACTGGTTGGCATTTCTTCCTCCCCTGCCAACTGATTTTGCTGGTTTTCAAACCTGCATATACAACACTGTCTGTGGGATGACATTTTGCTGGATGTTCTAGGGAATGCATTGGGGAGCTGAAGAACCTTTAAAAGGATCCTAATTCACCTCTTTATTAATTTACTACTGCCTTGAGGGTAAAACACATTCATTTTGAAAATACTGTTAGCCTAAATCAAATTATGATGAATGCAAATACACATTTTTATTTTGATCAGTTAGAGCAGACAACAGAGTGTTAGAAAAGATGCAGGTGAAAAAAGAACAATAACAAAAAACCCAGGAAACAAACAAACAAGTGAATCCCTCAATAAACTCACATCTGTTTAATCCAAGGTGGGATCTGGCAAGTAGTCTTTTCATATTTTTTTTGTTTCTGCTTTGTTTGTTGTTTACTTGTTTTACACCAGGGGTGCTGGTCCCTTCTGATGCCAGCAAGAAAGACGCTATAACATGCCTTTAAAATGCTATTTATTAGATCTAACACTATACAGAGAATATACTAGAGATAATTTTATATCCCTTTGGATGTTGGGAACCCTTGGAGACATAGCATTGAGTGAGCCTCTTACCCATGTGCAGCATGCTGGGTAGACCCTGTCCATAGAAGTCAGTCTCCAATTTCAGTCATTTGAACTGCTACAGGATTATTTTACAAGGAAACAATTTTATCCAGCATTTCCACAGTCAAAGAGCAATAATGTTTGCACGAGAATTTATTGCTGCACTTTTAGTTCAAGGTGAGACCACGCAGACAGAATAATTACTAGTACCAAGCAGGGGATTCCTTGCAGGATCCTCTGCTATGGAGTGAGGTCACTGAACTTGTCCTGCAGCCAGAGGAGCTGTGCAGCACAACACAGCCTGAAGGACACTCTGGATGTGCAGGACAGCACAGACCTGGGCATACTCCAGTCAACTGACATGTAGATCAACAACTCCTTGAGGTACAATCCTTTTCCGGTCAGGATCAGTGCACTTGCCTTACAAACCTTTCTGAGGACATGCAGAATTCTCATGCAGATTTTTTAGTTTCCTTCCTAACCTACATATCAAGCTGCTTCTAAAGGAAAGGATCTTCTGTGGATGAAACTTGCCAACTTTTTTAATGGCTTGGGGTTTTTTTAGTCCCAGGGGACAGAACAGGTCTAATTTTTTTCTGAAATGTACTGTTTCAAGTTTTCTTCATTTTTAGAAAAGCAATGCCTATTTCCTTATTTGGTTTTGATAGGTCATATTTTTATGTTACTGATAATTCTCATGTTTCGTTTTGGTTTTCTCTCTTTTTTTTTTTTTCTTGGACAATCTTCACACTGTTCACAACTTTTGTGAAGTTCAGTCTACAAGACGTTCAGATGTAGCCTTATTGGTACTGAGCAGAGGTAAATTTAGAAAAGTATTTTGAGGATTCTTCCCCTAGATACTTCTCCCGCTTATCTTCTGCCTGATGAGTTACCACTGAGTATGCCATATGTATGCAGATTATTACAGAATTATAGACTGATTTAGGTTGGAATGGACCTTAAAGATCATGGAGTTCCAATCCCCCTGTCACAGGCAGTGACATCTTCCATTAATTCTCCATTTAAAGTACAGATTGTGTTATATGACATTGTTGGATTTCATTCCAATTTTCATTCATTTTTCCAGTTTCAGCTCTTCAGTTCTTTCATAGCAGGGTATGTATGGATGTCAAATGCATGTTCCCAGTGCATTCCTACTTCTTTCTTCCTCCTCATTGAAGTATAAACATTGAATTTACTTTCCTCAAATGACCAAAAATCCTGATTTACTTGCCACATGTGAGCTCTCAGAGGCAATAGTAGTCCTAAGATTTCACCGACCTCTGCTTAAGTAATTTGGCACAAAACTCATTGGATCATGGTAATTTCATATTATGTGAATGTAGGTATTTCCTTCTCTGTTCTTTGCTATAAGCTAACTTTCCTTCTTCTATATAATATATATATATATTTTTTTAATCGCATTTGTTCACTTGTCTGTTATCCTGTACACCTGATGTCTTCACTCAAGGTTATCATTCGAAACCTACAAATATCCCTTTTTAATGGAAAGGCTACTATAATTCAATAATAATAATAATTTATTGTTGAGAAAGCATCACTTGGCTAGTATCAATACATGCAAAGCTACTCCCTTCTTTGGAGAATGCATGAGTTTCCACCTGAACTTTTAAAGACTCAAAAAGAGCTTTAGCTCTTGCTCGTTTTTACTGATCTTTTGATCTTCTTAGTGTGACTCCTGGCACTATCACAGATATTGATACTGGATAGGTTCCAGCGTCACTGCTTACAAGAAAACTTGTTAATCCACTGTGAAGAAAACAGTACTTTTCTTCTAGTAGTATAGATTCCACTGTCAATAATTGCTATACATGCTAGAACTTGTATTTTACATATCTTGTAAAATATCTATCTTGTTTCTACAGATAGCTATAGTTGATGCAAAACCCTAAAATAAAAAGGAAGAGCATTGTGTTTTATCAAGCACCCTTACTTAAAATTAGATATGGAGTGATAGTAAATTAGTGTGATTTACCATCATGAAAATCAGATAATTTCCTTATCAGATTTTAAAGGATTATTCCCATTTGTTACTAATTTTATGGTTTATAAAAACCCAGGCTTGACTAGCATTGCACTTCTAATAAGAGTTAACATTTAAATAATGGAATTAATTTCTAAATAATTTTATAAGATCTCACATAAAAGGTAAAATAATGCTATAAAATTATAAAGAACATGATTAATTATAATTTAATTTTTATTAATTTCTTAATTGCATATTTCTAGCTTATTTCTAGAAAACGTAAAACTAAGCAGTATCAATTTTTAACTTTTTGTTTCATAGTATAAACTTTAGCTGTTTGAGGTATTTGCAGAAATTAAGAACTATACTAGAGCTGATTGAAATCTCTGATCTGAATTGTCCAGTGATAAATTAACATTACTGTGCACTTCTCAGTCAAAGTTTAAATTTCATGGAAATACAGGAAGGAAGCCTATTATAGTTAGATTCAGCTTTTTTTTTGCTTTGATTTGGATTGATGATTTGTTTTACATACCTTTGAAATAATCACGTTTTCCCTACTACAATGAAAAATCAGAAAGGGATTATAAAATTATGGTGGAAACAGTCTCAGTGCTAATGTAACGCCTTGAAATTGCAGATGAAATCAATAGTATCCAAACACTTAAGAGGCTATCTAGTTCCAGGTCTTAAGTCAATTCCTATAATGAATAATAAAAGTATGTCAGGTGTGGAACATTAGTATGTTATTACTTGGATTGTCTGTTTGAAACTTGACATTTACACATGATCATAGATTATTCAATAGAAACAATTCTCTATGTTGAGTACTTATTTATTCAGAATGGCATGTTGGTTTTCTAAAGACACCATAATGAAGAGCCTACTTAGGTGCTTGTAGAGAGGGATTTTTCCTAAAATTGCTAGAAGACAGTGTTGTGCAACCAAGGGATAGGATATAAATGCTTTAGAGAATGAAGCAGACAAGTGAACACAGAATTATTATGGAAATGGGTCTTGCCATATCACAGGAAGAGAATGACAACTGTAGATAGTCTTGTAAACTCTACCAGTAGAAGAATGAAAAGGAAAGATTTCTGAAGATGTTTCAATTAAGAATAAGAAGCCAAGATTTTTTTGCAGAGGCTGGGAGTTTTTCCTCGGATAAACAATTGGGAAAATATTACAGAAAAAGGAATGGGAATATTGTCACCATTAGAGTTTTTATTTTTTGTTCATAATTACATTGTAAGGGTGGAATAATATTGGAGTAAAAAAACCCCAGCACTTTTAAACATTTGATAAAGTACATAAATTTTAATGAAGTTATTCAATTACTGTGAATGAGCACCATCAAAACTTGGATGTGTGGACTAAGGGACTGAGATGAGTAATGTTCAAAACTTCATTAATGACATGATAAATGTGTCTGGATCAAGAAGATCAGTTTTCAATTTGAAGATCTTGGTGTGACACCAGACTGGTGAGGCTTGCAAGATAACTACCAAATGATGTCATTTGGAAGCAGCATTTGACTTATATATCCTAAAACAGCAGGTGCTTGCTGCTCTTGCTTCTGATTATAGACACTGAGAAGAACTGAAAAAGAAAAAAGTTCTGTTATCTCAGTTTATTATAACTTTATTAGATGTTAAGGCATCAACAAAGATATTAGAAAAAAAGGGAGGGAGTAGAGATCAGGAAGGACTAAACAAATTGCAGCATACAAAGAGAATATTGCTTAAGGAAAGAAAACAGGAGAGTATGATATCTGCAAGCTAGAGTTATTGTGATAAAAGGTTAAATGGGACAAGTATCCCTGGAACAGATGCTAAAGGACTGCCCTTGGTGAGGGCTAAATCAGAAAAATAAATTATCATATTGTCAGTATAATGAGAATCTCTGAGTTCTGAAAAGACTGAATTAGAAACTAGCAGATATGGACAGAAAGATAGAAATTTCTGCTCTCCCTACTGGAGTAGAGGATATGACAGACTAGCACAAAAAGAATGAGTGACTGAAAAAAATATGGAGGAGATATCTAAGCAATAGCTATAAATAACAACATAAAGTAAATAGATTTTGTTGTTGGAGGTTTCAGTTTGCTTTCATTCAAGAACAAACTTAATTTGTCCTCAGCTATGTGTAACTTGAAAGGAATTTGTGTTAGCACTTACAATAAGATTTTCATATACTGTTTTTCAAATGACTAAGCTTAGCTTTTGCTTGCCTACTAGAGTGCTAAATAATACTAGAATAATATTCCTGTAGAAAGTACTTTATGAACCTCATCAAATACTCTATTTATAAAACATGGGCAGAATAATTTATTTTCCATACCAGTTGGTTTTTTAAGCAATACTTAGAAGAGGTACAAAGTGTACTGTAATTAATCCTATGGGGGGGGAGGGGTAGAACAGGAAATCAATCTCTTCTTTGTGGTACATTTGTTTACAATGGCCTGCTTTTAAAATGCCTAATTCATATCACAAAAACTGCCTTATGATGTCTCTGTTTAAGACATAAAAGTAGCTGTAAGTTATTTTTTAACAATGATACATAGTTTTGGAAAGATTATCCATCTTCTGACAAACTGTTTTTTTGCTGATTTTTGTTCATTTGTCTGTTGAATAGTGTTGAATTTTGAAGACAGGGCTAAATTCTGAGCTGATAGTAATAAAATTCAGTGAAACATAGGTTTTTACACATTGAGAACAATAATTTTAAAAAGCACAATGGAGAAAGTCTGGAAATTTTGGTGCTGGCAGTCTTTCAAGTTTTTATTAACAGTGGAGTTTACTGTTAAGAGAAGTCTACCCTTACTGGTGAAAAAGCTTTTACAGGTCAGGTAAATTCTAACATCATAAGTCTCTCATGTGTTAAAATTTGAACAATATAATCTGTTTTGGGCTCAGAAAACATGAAAATAAATTACTAACATAGTCTTAAAATCGTATTCCCACCTTGGGATGGAAAAAGTATTCTCAATCAATGCCAAAAACTCTCTAAAATATCATCTTCCTTTGGAATAGAGAGTAATTCTTCATACTGGTCATGGAAAATATGTGATAGTAGTAACAATGGGTTAAAGTTATCATTGTCCACATGAATACTCTTAAACTTGGGTTACCCTAAATTAATGTTAAATTATTTGTTAAACTTTATGAAGGATGCCATGATTAAAAGAAAAAAAAGAGAAAAAAAGACATTTAAGTAACAGTATTCAGTATCTCCTAGGATTGTTTCTTATGAATTCCTCACTGCCTTTGTCAACATCACTAGCTTTGCCTTTTCTAATAGAAAACCTTAACAGCTGCAATTAAATATAAAATAGTATGTCCTTGGTTCCCACAAAAGGCATGATCCTGTCAGTGGATAGATATACTTTACCATAAAACCTTTAATTCCTAGTGACTGAATTTTTTATGCACCATTATTAAAAGACTGTCACGATCTATTTCTTTCAAATTGCCTGAATTGTACAGACTTTTGTTTTCTAAGGAGTTGTATAAGGTTATCATAGTCTCATTTTCTATGAAAACTACCAAATGCAAACTTTGAGATGCACATTTGTGTAAATTGTTGCAATGACTTGTGGGTTGAAATACCTCAGTTTGTTCAGAAACTGCCAGAAATGCAATTTCTGGGCTGTGTGCACTGCCTTTATGACATTTTCCTATTTTTAGCTCTTCTATGACAGAAAAGTCATCAGGCCAGAAGAAATTCTCTCAGACAACATTAGGCAGTTAAATTCAATCCAAAGTGGGATTTGTATGGGTGCCAAAAGACCTTTTCTTACCTTCTTGGCATCTGTGCTGATGTAGTGCTAAATCCAGAACCTGCATCAAGATTACTTAAAACATAAGCACTTGCATTTTTAAGAACCCAATCCATGAATGAAATACATTTGGTGTAATGTTGCTTTACATTGGAGTTACAGAGGGAAACCTAACAATGCGTCTCCTCCAGTATGACAGGAAATCAGTGTATTTGTAACACCATTTCCCCAGAGCTCAGTGAGTACCTAAGCGTTGTAAAATCTGAAAATGTGCAATCTAGTGAGAAAAGAAAGAATAAAAGAAAGGAGTTTACTTCTGAACAAATGAATAAGTAATACAGAAAGATTAATTGTTAATGGGTATTTACATGGAGTTGTTTTTAGAATAAGGAACATAAAAGAGGAATTACTAAACCCAATGAATATCATCTATATCCAATTGGTCATTAATGTGAGTATGTGGCATCTGAAAATAATTTTTAGAAAAATTAAGAATTTCTACACCTTGATCTGAGAGGTCTACAATCTAGAAGAAATATCCTGTTACATAAAGCAGAAAATGTTTCTGTGATGTTCTCTTTTTTAATTTCTTTTTCTTCTTTCCTTTTTTTCCTTTTTTTAAAATTCTTGGCAACTTCATTTTTTCTCATTGCTTTTGATGCTATAAACTAGCAAAGAAGGTGTATTTGTGATTTTTTTTCCACAAAATAATGCAAAAAGAAAGTATCAAATGGTCTCCCATGACTCAAGCTTTACTTTTTAAAATGATCTTTTAGCTGAATTTCTAATGCACAAGTTTTCATAGGATGTTCAAAATAGATATTAGCACCAAATAGAGAAAAAACAATTCTGTTTTCTACACACTTTTTTCTTCACCCAGTGATTGGAAATAAATGAGTAATTTGCATAGAAAAAGGATGCAGAAACAACTCACCCATACAAAAATGTTATTGAAAATATATGAAACTATAACCATTCAATTTAAGACTACGTGGTATGCTGCCCAGCCATTTCATAACTCTGTATTTTTCTAAAGACACTCTATCTTTTCCTCACATTGAAGATGAAGTATATAAACATGTATTCTGCAGTTTAAAATACACAAACACTTAGAAACATATTCAGCTGAAATGAAATTGCTTTCATGTTGTATTTTACCTGAAGATTTTAAATAAATGGAGAAAAAACAGATACAGAGTCTTGAAGAATAAGATAATAATCTGCTTTCTATGGATTATACAAACTGCTTGTAGGCAGTAAAGGGATGCCATTAGAAATAAATTATTAACATAGATCTCTGTATATTTTTTATTCAATTTATGCAAGACTAAAGAAGGATTATGATGAATACCAGTTCATTTTCTCATTTTGTAAGAAAAATATTTTAGTTGAACAGAATCACTCTGGAATGAATTTAAAGCATCTGAATTTGGAGAAAGAGGAAGTAAGATAGTAATGAGAGAAATAAAGGATAACATTTCAGGGAAGACATCAGAATGTGCATAACTCTATGTACATGGAGTGTCAGTACCTGTAGGAAGGCAGAAGCTGCCAAAGGCAGGAATCTATGATTCTATAACAGAATAAAATGAAGTTCATGAAGAGACTATATGTCAAAAATGGAATGATACATAGCCAGGATCTGGAACAGAGAAAAGAGGAAAAATTCAGATTGTGAGCTAGAGAGGTCTGAAAGTGTGCATTAAGATTGGGTAATGAGCAATGACCCAGCAGGGGAGGAAAATGAGAGAAATCAAACCAGCAGGAAGAACGTGGGTAAGTGAAGGGGGTCAAAGTCAGAGCTGGATATGAAGGTTGTGAAAAGGTATAAAAATAACAAGAATTCACTAGAAAGAAAGAAGTCTGAGACGGAAAAATAAAAATAGTCCATGTAAGTACACGATACAATATTAGAAAATAAGGCAGAGATTAAGTAGAAACATGCTTAAACAATCTTTACAGACAGGAGTCAAACGTGATAAGGCTGAATATACAGGAAAGTTGCTCTGGATGTGGCATATTTTTTCACAGAGACACAGATGTGATCCATGCTTTACAGTGCAAATAATTGAACAAAAGTTATTTGTTCAGCAACTGTTTCTTGCTGAGCACCTTAGTATATCTCTGTCTCTCTGCTTAGTGTACCCCCATTGTCTCTTATGGTAGTGTTGTGTCATGGGTCTAAACAACTTGGCTTTGCTGTAATTCACCATAAAAGGACAAATAGAATGCAATGTAAAATCAAAAATTTGTCCATTTCCATAGACATGACTACAGAGACTCTTTAAGAAAATTTTCTTTTATTTATGGAAGACATAGATTCTTTATACAAGATGCACAGGTTTATTCAAATTATTAAAAAAAAATTAAAGCCCTAGGAAGAGCTTCACTCTTTGATATAGAAAATAATGGAATATAAATAATTTTATATTTGACACAGAAAACATTTGGTATTTCTTGCATTCTGTATAAATTTCTTGACTAGATAAGAAAGTGATCTTGAAACCTGACAGCTGATAATCCTTTTTTTAATTTTTAAATCAGATCCAGTTTAAATGTTTAATATATACCAGGACAGTTCAGTAATCCTAAAACTGCAGATTTCAGTAATGTTGGGCTGTATGTGCTGAAAAAATATACTGAGCCAATAGAAATGAAATTGATTTGTGAGGTTTACACAAAATTTTTTTGATGCTGAAAATGGGTATTGGGATTTAAAAAGACATGCTAAAGAAGGTCAAGTCCTTCTCTGCAGAGCTGCTCTCTAGCAGGTCAGCCCCCAACCTGTACTGGTATTTGGGGTTATTCCTTCCCAGGTGCAGTATCCTGCACTTGTCCTTGTTGAACCTCATTGGTTTTTCTCTGCCCAACTTTCCTGGCTAAGGTCCCACTGAATAGCAGCATAGTCTTCAGGTGTATCAGTCACTTCCCCCAGTTTTGTATCAGCAGCAAACCTGTTGAGGGTGCATTCCCTTTATCCAGGAATGATCCTTTATCCAGGTCATTGATAAACTAGTTGGGTAAGACTGGACCCTGTATGGATCCCTATGTAATGCCACTGGATATAAGGCTCTGCACAAGCCAACAGTGTGCCCTCACTGCATTAAGACAATTAATTGTCATTATGTCAAGGGGGATGCTCCTTCCCTTCTGCTCAGTACTGCTAAGGCCTCCCCAGGATCACTGGGCTCAGTTCTGATCCCCCAGTAGGGGAGATATATAGATATACTAGAAAGAGTCCAGTGGAGAGCCACGAAGATTGGAATATCTCTCACACAGGGGAAGGCTGAGACATCCAGGACTGCTTAGCCAGGAGAAGAGAAGGCTCAGGAAGATCTTATCAGATCAGAACCAGGTTCTTTTCAGTGGTGCACAACGATAGAATAAGAGTCAGTGAGCACAAACTGAAGCATAGGCAGGGCCCTCTGAATATCAGGAAGCACTCTTTCCACTGAGAGGGTGGTTGATCTCTGGGCACAAGTTGTCCAGAGGGGTTGTGTAGTCTCTCACATTTGGAGACATTCAAAAGCTATCTAGATATGGGCATGCAGCTCTAGCTGGCACCACTTGATCGTGGGGGTTGGACTGGATGGCTTCCAGAGAACTTTTCCAACCTCAACCATTCTGTGATTCTGTGATATAGTAACATGCCACAACATTTGAAGTGCAACTTTACCATCAACAGCCATAGAATAAGTCAAATTATTTCTGTGACTACAACATATAACAAAGCTACAAGAAAAGCCAAGAAAAATAAATGAGATTTCTCATGTAGTTTTAGAGGAATCTGTTTTCTCATACTAAGTATCATTGTTTTTTGTTAGTGACATTAAACTATGATCTATTCTATTATTTTTTTTCCTTTATGCCCTTCTAGCCTAACTGTCACTCTTCATGAGTCTTGCTATGTATGCAAAGCTAATTTCTATCTGGTCAGAAAATTTGTCACACCCACCAGTAATAGCAAAACCCCACTTTACATTTCTTACTAAGTGTGATAGTCTTCAAAACTTTCATCTTGTAGCTTGTATTATCAAGAAATTATCTCCAAGATGACCAACACACTAATAAAAGAATAATTTCTTCATCAATTCTTCCTTTGCAGTCTTATCTGAGCAGATTTTTTTCTGGGATTTGTCCACACTATCTGAATGACAATGAATCCCTGCAGGGATATATAAAGGCTATTTTAAGGTATGAAGTACCGTTTGCTATTTACATAGTAAGAATTTAGCTGGCCTAATGTTTATCTAAGCCATTAGTGAAATTTACTCAACTTGCAGGTAGAGAACTGTGGACTTGAAATGTGCATAAACAATCTTTGTGCAGATCTCTGCCAGTCTAGTTATGATTATGATCTCAGACACAGTCATGCAAAACATATTATCTAAGTCACTTAGTATCTAAGTATCTAAGTTATCTAAGAAGCCGTTCAAACCAAATCCAGCTTACTACTTCATGCTCAACATCACTCATAGCAGACACAGGTGCATCCAGCTGGAGCAGCTTCAGATTTCTCTGTGCAGTGTTCTCAAGTCTCTTAGTCTCAAGAGAAATCTCCACTTAATGAGCAGAGATGCATGAATGGAACCAGACACACACATTGTCTGCAAAAGTTACTAATAAGACACCTCACTCTATAGTATCATCTGTAAGGGATCTGTAATCTCAGATTCTTATATCAGATAGAGAAGGAGAGGGACAAAGGAGTTTTGGTCTTGCATCTGGACTGTTGCTCGTGTACAACAATGCCACAGGGACACTGCTTCCTGATTGCATTGAAGGCATGCCTAACATTGGGAACTTGAGAAAATATTTGATACTTGAATATACTTAACAACAAAATTGTCTGAAAAGATTTCAGCTTTGACAATTCTGTCACAGTTTACCCTGAGATTGTCCTTTGAATGAAATGAACACTGTCAGAACTTGGATGAAGTTAGGGCAATAAAAGGTGAAATTAATACACCTTAAAGGAGAGCCATGAAGGGAACAGATACATATCTGTTCAAGACAAATGCAATAGGGGAGGTCGTTTTGATGCACAAGACTTTTTTCCTATGACTTCATTTTACAAAACATAATTTTTGTATATGCTCACTAACTGTAGGCTTTCAGTTTTTTCACATGGTTTTCCACATAAGAGAATTTAGCTTCTGGTTCATAATAATTTTGATGATTTTCAACTACAAAAGCAATCCCTGTAAGATTCTTAGAACACAGGAACTCCCAGATAGTATTTAGTAATTCGAAACCCAGCAAACATCAATTCGTATTGGAAATCAAGTACAAAGAAACAAGATGTCACTTTTGATTATTGCTTCTCTATATATATGTAACAACTATCACCATGCACAAGTACATAGATGGTATTGAGGTACAGTAGATTTCTGAAAAATCTCCATCTTAAAATTGTATTTCTGTCACATAAAACATGTTGGAAACACAATTACAACCAGCTTCACTTACTTCATTGTTATTTAGTATGACAATTGAAATTATGCTGAAAGAATAGGGTATATAGGTCAAATAAATCTAATTAGAAATTATAATGTCTCTTTTTTCATACATTTTTATAATAATAATATTTTACACATGAATCTTTAATAATAAAACCTAGTTTAAGAGTGTGAAGTTAGTTTGAATGATTTGCAACAGTTTCCTACTTTTTTCTTTTAATTTTATATTGAAATTACCAAAACAGATACAAACTGTAACATTCAAAATATATAAACCAAAAGGCACAATGGCTATTACTTCATCCTTTTTTCTGGCCTCTTACAAATGATATAACTCATAGATTTAGAGAACTAAATAATTTTCTGTTCATGATGGAGGTTTGGTTGGTTCATTGTTTGTTTTTTAATTTCCTCTATTTAGTGTACATTATCTGCCTTTTTATAATTTAGTTAATTAATTTAGTGAGACAGACTTAGTTTATGACAATTGTGAAATGAAGTGAAATTGCCATTATTTACACTTGTAAAAAAAAGTTTCTCTTTTTAAAATCTTAAATCAGTAAGTTAAGTTAAATATGAAAAACCACAATTAAAATAAAAGCCAAAATAATTTTAAAGAGAGCAATTACTGAAAATGTCAAAGCTTTTAAGAAAAACTCAACAATTTTAAATATGACAAAGCTGAATTTACTCAGTGTTGGTGTGGCCTCATGTCAAGTACTGTGTGCAGTTTTGGCTCTGCAAGACAGGAAGGATAGAAATATATTAGAACGTGTTCAAAAGAGGTCTACAAAAATGGTGAAGGGACTAGAGAGCACCACATATGAGGAGCAGCAGAGGATACTAGACTAATTAAACTTAGAGAAAATGAGACTGAGGGGTGACCTCATGACTGTCTAGAAATACCTCATGAGAGAAAGTAGAGATTGAGGTGATGATTTCTCTTTCCTGTCTGTTGATCGTGCATAATGTGATGGCTTAAAGCTGTGTCAGAAGTTCAGGCTGGATGTTAGGAAAATGTTTTTCACTCAAGAGGTTGGTCAAGCAGTGCAACAAGTTTCCATGGTCTTGGCCTCAAGAAGTCTGTCAGGGTTCAGGAAGCATTTAGTCCCTTCTAATCCAAGCCATTCTATGATTCTATGACTCTATTTACTTTGATTTTTTTTTTCTCCCCCTAAACATCTACTGTTTTTTACTGTGCAACAACATTTTTACAATGTTTATACAGTTGTGTGGAAGCTCTAATGGTCTTCTGCTAGAATAGAGCAGCAATCACTTCACATTCTTTTAATTCTTCTTTCTTTCTTGTTATAATTGTAACTTGGCCATCTGTAGAGAATTATGACTTCAAATTGTAGGTCCAGTCTACAAGAACATTTTGACTATAATGTTAAGTGACTTCCTTCCCTGCCATTGGCCTCAGTTATGATTGCACTTACAGAAAAATTTCAGGTATTGAATTATTAGTTTCTTGTGTCAATGATTCTGCTGCAGTTTCTGAGAATTTTAAAAGGATGAGTAAGCACACATGTTGCATTTGCTGAAGCAAATGAAGTAGCAACCGCATCCCGTCATCTGGAATGAAGAAACATCCTTGAAAAAGTAGCTTAGTTAATAACATCTATCCTGTGGAAATCAACACAGAAAAACAAAATCTGTTCTTACTCCTTGAAGCATGTTTCCAACATCTGTTTATTTTTGGTCTTTCTCTACTTGCCACTAATGCTGATGCTAGGAATTAACCATTGATGATCAACCTCTTGTTAGAACAGATCTGTCAACAGCAGAGACAAGATGTGCTAGCATAGAGAAAGAGAAAATCCCTGATGCAGGGATAACTTACTAAAAACAGAGAAAAAATGAAGAACTGTTGTTTCATAAAGCTGATTTTGACAATTTTCCTCCTTGTTTTTTCTTTTTTTTTTTCGCCTTTCTTTTTCTGTTGAGGATACTTGGAATTTTTCTCATAAAGAAAATATCAGTAAATACAATGTCTAGTTCTAGAAGCTTAATTTCTCTAACTGTTGACCAACTCAGATATGGAGAAGTGAAGAGTTAACAAAAAACCCTTTCTTATATAGATTATTTTTACTTCTGGATGAACACAAATGTATGGTCTGGACTCTAGGCAAGCATGGGTTCTGCATGACAGTTATAGTGGGACAACAAGGGGTGTATATAAAGCTGTCGCTCTACACTTTCAGAGACAGCTGAAAGCAGTTTATCACTTCATCCAAACTAATAAATTCTGGCTTCTGCCTGGCTTTCAGTTGATGCAGAGTGAGCTCCCATCTGCCCACAATATTCCAGACTGACAAGAAAATATGTATTGCTTTTCCCATCAAAGCACCCTGCTTGCCTTGTCAGCAGTGCACTGTTTCCTTGGGGCTAAATCAATTAGAAGACTTTAGTGGCATTTAAGCTTCTCAGCTCTGCAGCCTGAAGAACTTCATAATGCCTTTTTCCCACGAAATTGCTCTACACAGAAAGGAAATTCTGACTCTTTAGAGTGATTGTGTTCATCTGAGAGATGACAGTCCTGCAATTCTGCTTTTTTTCTGTGTCCTAAGTGGGCACTCATCATTAAATTACTAATTGGAGAAACAACATAAAGAATCCTTCTTGGTCTTTCCAATCTCATTTTTTCCCACAGTATCATAAAAGGACACATTAGTGTTGTTTTCAACTCGTTACTGAAATATTGAGATAACTCCAAGGAACTCCTTGCTTTTTGGCAACTGTATCAGCAGTGTAAAAGTTTGGATTCTAGTCCTTTAAACTCCTTTTATTGTAACAGTGTAACAAGTTAGCCATGGGAACTTCTTGGTCGTGATGCATTTGACTTCTTTTAGGCACCTAAACTGGGCTGAGATGATTAATACTCTAGATATATCTATTTCCATTGGCTATGAATGTTGTTTCAATAATGTTATAATGCTGAGACAACGACATAATGGGAGTTCAGATGAGAAGAATTACACTCCTGTTATTTTGTTTGGCTTGGAAATGTGATCCAACACGGTTCTGGGGTTTTTTAATGAGATCAAGTATCTTGGAGAAAGTCATATGAAACTGTGGCTAGTGAGTAGTTTCAGTAACTAGAAAATTTTTACTTTATGTGCTGAATATTTACTTTATGCTTGCTGACCTATACACTTACTAATGCCTGGGGTGCCTTAGTAGACACCCCAGGCATTAGTAAACGTATAGATCAGCAAGCATCATGTGGTATTGTACTCTTGACTGTATTCTCTGTCTCTGGCACAGAATGTTTGAGTATAGCTGCCATTATAAGAAATATTTTTTGCTGTTGAATTAAACCTTCTTGAACTTTTAAAATTAGAGCCCCTGAAAAAAAGTGTGTCTTCTGTTGTCCTTAGAAAACTCACACCACAATACCATGAGAGCATTCTTGTGCAGGAAGGTATGTGTAGGACTAAAAATAATTACACAACTTTATCTGAGGGACGCAATTCTATAGAGGTAAGAACAGCAGACATAAGACATTAGATATGGTTCCAGATTCCTAAAATATTGTTGCCCTGTGTTCTATAAGAATCAGCTCGTTTAATGATTAAAACACACCTTTTTTATACATTAATTTTTAACTTTGGTATTTTATTAGCTTATTAGAGAAAAACTTTATGTCTGAGGATAAAACTGAGCTATGAACCTTGTGAAAGCCAATTGTTGCAGTTCTTTGTATGTCTCCTTTTGTAGAAGACCTACTTTGGTGTTCTGCAGTGGGCAAGCAAAACATACATGAGAAGAATAGTGGGTAAGAAAACACCTCATTTAACTTAAAAATATTCTTTATGCTAAACTTTCTTAAACTTGCTTCCCTTGAGGTAAGAACTGTTAGCACAGAGTAAAAGATGCATGGTGAAAACTAGTGTAAGCTATTATCTAAGAATAAACATAAATGATAAGCAAATAGACATTTAATTACTTCAGTGTCGTTAAGACACAAATAATTTATTTCAGTCCTGAAACCAAATTATTCCAAGAAGAAGGGGCTGCTAATCATGAGCAAGCACAGCTTGCATCCTCAAGGCATTTTAGCTCTACCTCACTTTTTGTGAAGACATTTAAATATACAATTCTAATCTAACAAACAGAAATGTAACTTTTATATGGAACACAGTTAATGGTGGCAATGTTGCTGAAAATTAGAGATCTAAGATGAATACAATGTCATAAATATACCTTCCAGGCCATAAAGGATATACCATGAAAAGAAAGAAATTAATGTTTCTTCATCATGCTTTCTTGGTTACTTTATTCTTCTATACCGTAACACATATCTCCTGTAATTGTTTTAACTGATCCAAAGCAACCTAAGTTGTTGCATCAGCGAAAATCTGTGTTGGGGGTATATCTAGAACATGTGCAGTCCCAGAAAAATTGAATCCATTTCATAGAGTAAGATGTTATTTGATATAGACTTTCTAAGGTTCAGTTATGTATTTCTTTGTCCTTGTGCATGTATGCACCCATGTCCTATTTTAGCCTTGAACCTTAAAAGTTCCCTCATGTGCAAATCTACCTACTTCCTACATTTTTAATTTTTAATTATCCCTCAACACTTGATATTATCATTAAAGGAGGCCATTGAAAGCTTTCCTTAAAATTATTTGTGTTCACTCTAAGAATATGTAGTTGAAG
Source organism: Acanthiza pusilla (assembly GCA_036630365.1). Classification (NCBI taxonomy): domain Eukaryota; kingdom Metazoa; phylum Chordata; class Aves; order Passeriformes; family Acanthizidae; genus Acanthiza; species Acanthiza pusilla. The sequence continues at coordinate 34,287,270 of JAXCHO010000036.1, read as the reverse complement.
TAGTGGGATTTTTGTACGCTATCATAACTCCCCAGGCACACATAATCCAAGCAACACAGATTTTTCACAAGCAACTTGAGAACTGGAAAGTAAAATAGTACACAATAATAATTAAGATTTCTTTCCTCCTCTTTGCTTTCTACTAGATTGACAAAATAAAGTGGACAACTTTTTCAAACCAGAAAACCTTATTTTTTTCTTCAAGTATTAACATAAGAAACTTAGAAGAAAAAGAAATTAGAACTTTCAGATGCATTATTCGCAATTCAGATCTTTCTGCCCAAAGACTTATCTGATACTTTTAAAAATATGCTAGAAGCTCTAGGTAATGTGATTACTTTTGATACCTGATATTATGATACATAGAAAGGGAAATGTTGGATCAGAAGTATTTAGTGGTTAACAATTCTTTAAGGCAAAAAGATGATTAGTGGGTTTTTTTGTAAATGGTAATATTTTTCCACAGATCTTAGTGGTAAAAAAGAGTAACTGTGGAATTTTTACCTATGGTTTATCCTTTGATCCTGACAAAGTAAATTATGTAAATACAGGGAATGATGCTGGAACTGATGATTTATCTGTAACGTGGTTTGTATAGGCCATTTCCTCTTATAATTTAGGTTCAGGGAATTCATTACGGAAGTTGATTTTGATTGTAAGCTTTCCTCTTCCAGTTCTCCACTGCATATCCTAGGTGATATTTTTCTATTGTGTCTCTGAAGTAAAGGAACTATTCTAGCTTATGTCTCATAAGGGATATTTCAATAGGATATCTGTAACATCTGAAAGAGTAAACTAACAAGTATCATCTACCTAGGTTGTTTTGGCATACTTAATTGCTTGTACAGCTTGAAGGAACTGCATTTTCTATTCCCATAATTTGCTTTATTAATTATGGCTGATATAGATCCAGATTATACTCTACTTTTTTTCAAACCCTTTAATGCTCCCCTGCTTTTTCCCACAGGTAAGGATACAGAGAGGTTAAAATGTATTGCCTTCTACCTCTTCCTGCAAACGCTATACTTCTTGTGTTAAACAGGAAGTTCTGATTCTGTATTAAATTTATTTGAAAGATGTATTCTAACCCCTAACAGGTAGATAGGTAGAAAGAAATCCTCTACCGGGAATCTCTAACTAGAATGTAGGAAGCAGGAAGTAGAGTCTGGGTCATAATTTCTGGTCAACACAATCACTTCTATGGCTGAAAATATTCGAATCCATTCTCAAAATGGTCTCCAGTCAATAGCCACAGTAGCTGAAAAAGCCTTGTAGGAAAGATTCTGTTCTAGATCAATGCACATATTTAGCAATCCTGATGCCAGTATTCATTATATTGGTAATGTTCTGCTCAGCTTCATACAAACAAAGCACATTCATTTTTATCTACCAACCAGTTTATTTTAATCTTTTTACATGTTTTAACATTGAAAATTAATGTTTCAAAAGTAATGTGAAATATCTTCGACTTGATGTATTATGTGCTCATTTCTGCGCAGTATCAGACGGCAGGACAGTTTTCAGTCAATTAACATTCATTTTCTGACAATGTTTGTACCAGCAGCTTAGTGCAACAGACTTTAATTACCACTGCTTTTACTTTTAGTCTGTCCATACATTAGTAAGAACAGTACACATTCTACTCACATCTCAGACATATTAGCCCTGTGTAGGCAAATTTCTTTTACCTTGTTTTTATTCTGCTGTTTTCTGATGCAATGAAACTAAATTTCTGTGTAGATCATTGAGCAATTCAGTGTCTTAAGATCTTCTAATCAGACCTGCAACAAAAAAGATAATTTATAAATAGAACAGAATCTGTCAAAGATTGTTACCACACAGCTTGTAAACTGTTAGTAACCTATCTTCTTTTTGTTGTCTTTGGTTTTTGGATTCACATTTTTTTTCTCTCCCTGTTTTCTGGGTTTTGCTCATTTCATCTCATGTTTTCTTTTGTTTGGGTTGGTTGGTTGTTTCTTTTTTGGAGAGGGAGCACTTTAAGTAAAGTCGGTAGTAAAAGATCACGCTAATATTTTCAGTACTTAGTCTTAGGAGGAATAATTGTCCTTTGTCCTCCCAAATCTCAAAATATCCAAAGAAGCAGGCTAGCACATAATTTAGAGATTCATTTTTCCCTAGACCACAGTACCTTTTTATGATATTGTACACAGTAAAGGCATATTTTAATTCCTTTTCTTCGATATTGATAGAATCCTGAATGTGCTAGTGGACTAGATAGTCTGTCTCCCTCAACTTCCCAAGGACTGGGCTGCCATGACCCTTGTCTGATCTGTGGTGTGCGCTGATTCAGCCTCAGGATTTCTCTCCTCCCTCACTAGAATATAAATAGAGGTTAAGCTAACCCTGTTCATAAGCAAGAGTTTAGAGTCCATGGCATACTCAAAAAACATCTGATATTCTTCTTGTTCATTATTTATATCTCCTAGATAAAATGGGAAAAATCCTGGTGAAATCCTTAACATGTTCAATATCTAAACCAACATTTCAGTACACTTTAAAATACACATAAACAGTTTCAAATATGAAAGAAACTTTCAATCTAAAGTCTTCTGTGTTGTAGTGAGAAAATAATAAAGGACATATAAGAACAGTTTGTACTTTGTGCTGTCAGATGCTCCAATCACAAACCCATGCTGTTAGTTTCAGACAGCCTGAAGTGCCCTCCAGCATAACACAAAAGACAAGAAGAATAGAAAATGCAGTTGGTCCAGTATTGAGCTTAATAGGAAGTCATAATCCTTTGTGCTTAGGGGAAAAATTAATCTGATGAAAGTATCAGACAGACAAAAGTAAGTTTCTGAGTAAAGTAGTGACAGGGAAAGGTCATGAGTTTTACTGTAAAATCTTTTAAAACTCCCACAAACCCCCCCTGAAAAGTCCTAGAAACCACCTCAATTCCTATGTTTCAAGGGGATAAGTGTGATTTTATCAAAGTGTAGAGACACTGACACTTTTATCCTCAGAGGACCTGTTTCCTTGTGAGGAAGAATTTCCTGCCTGTGTCATTGAACCTTTTTCAGAAAAAGTTTCAGTTTTTCAAGAACTGTATGCGTTGCTTTGCTTGGAAAGGTCTTACGTATGTCATCTGCATTTCTGTAGACTGCACGGCTTGGAGAAGACAGATTAAAGGTCAATATTTGTTATAACAGATCACTCTGGCAGGAAATGAATGGCCATGGTATAATTCTTCAAGTAGAATTCACTGTAACTACAAATGAGAGCCAGATGCAGTCCTGATACAGACCTGTCACTGAGTTTCCTGGTGTACTAAAGGCTATGCTACAGCAGTCAATGCAAACAACTGAGATTCCTCCCATTCTTTCCTCTTTTAAATGTCTACTGCAGCATTAAATGCACGATATCTGGCCAAAGCATGGAAAAATTAATTGAACATTTAATATACTAAGTGTCATAGTGAAGAAACAAAGCTGCAATTTCTGGAAAAAAAAAATCAGAAAACAGGATTTTAATTGACAACTAGAAGAGGGTACATGAAGCCCAACTCCAGGCCCTGCGCAGACCACCCTAGGAATCACACAATTTGTCTGGGAGCATTGTCCAGCTGGTTCTAGAGCTCTGTCAGGCCACTTGTGATCACTTCCCTGGGGAGCCTGTTCCAGTGCCAAACCACCCTCTGGGTGAAGACCCTTTACCCAATATCCAACCTAAACCTCCTGTCTTCGTTTGATAGACAGGTGTCTGCTTAGGAAGGTGGGAACCTTCCTTAGAACAGAGAATGTGAATCCCCTTCCCTCCGAATTATTATAACTTTAGAATCACGGGCTCTCAGGCAAAGGTATGGGAAAAGGAATAAGAGTTTTTTACTAGTATCTATAATGAGGTAAACAATCAACAAACAAAGAAACAGTAAACAAGGTAAAAAACAGTAAACAAAACAAAACAAAACTTAGTGGCAAATGTTCCTGGGTTTGTCAGGCACTTTCCCGTTTGGTGCAGTCACGGTCACGGCCAGCAGGGGCGCTGTTGGGCTCCTAGACCCGCAGGGCAGGTGCGATGACTCCCGGGAAGCTGCAGATGGCGCTGTGCCGCGAGGTTGGATCTGTGCCGCGTGTAATGGCGGACGGGTTGGAGCCGGGTGGAGCGCAGATGGACAGGGACGCAGCAGAGAGCCCAGAGCCGGGAGATGGAGCAGCCGGGTCAGCCCACCGGGGCCAGCCAGCAGGGGAGGCGGCAGGAAACTCCGCAGTTGGGGCAGGCAGGGTACCGAGCAGCGGCAGGCAGGCTGCGGGGTGGTGGCAGGCAGGGGGGTCCCGCTCCGCGGCGGCGCGGCTGGTAGATGCCCTCCCGGAGGGGACGAGAGGATCGGAGTCCCGTGACCTTCCCCCCAAAGCAAGGACTCACCCAGCAGGCAGAGAAAAACCTAGTGCAAGACCGGGCCTTTTCTGCAGTTGCAGCCAAAAAAGCAGAGCTGCCTTTTCCCCGTGCTCCCTCCTCCAAGAACTCTGGGCGAGTGAGTGTGCTGTTATCAAATCTCCAATCTCTAGTTCCCCCCGCCTGGCAGCCAAAGGCTTTGTCTCCTTTGTGAGCGTAGATGGCTCTTAAAGACCGGTCATTAGTTGCTTAGCAACAGAATGGGAAAAAATTCCTCTTGCCCCCTGCTCCCCCCCCCCAACCTTCCACACCTCCCAACTCAACTTCATGCTCTTTCTTGAGTCCTGTCATGGTCCCAACACTGAAGAGATCAGTGTCTGCCCCTTCGCCTCCCCTCATGAGGAAGCTGCAGACTGCAGTGAGGTCTCTCCTCAATCTTCTCCAGGCTGAACAGATCAAGTCTCCTCAGCTGCTCCTCATCCGGCTTCTCCTCAAGACCCTCCACCATCATTGTTGCCCTCCTTTGGGCATTCGCTAGCAGTTTAATATCTTTCTGATATTGTGCCACACAAAACTGCTGCCAGAACTTGAGGTGAGGCCACCCCAGAGGAGAGCACAATGGGACAATCCCCTCCCTTGCCTGTCTGGCAGGACACAGTTGATATGTAAACACATGAATATGCAATTGAAATATCTTGTGTTGGGGGAAGGTGCAATTTTGCTTGTAACTAGATTCTTCAAAGCCAAATCTTGAGAATTCTGTATTAGGTGATGCAATTTTCACATGCTGGGAACATAAGTATCTTTATTCTTGACTCCTTTCTGTTGTTTTGCTCCAACCTTGAATGCTCTAATCTCTTTGCAGTGATTTTTATACAGATATTTCAACTACTTTTAATTCAGTTTGGTAATATCTGGCTGTAGTTAATACTTGGTGATTAGTTTACCCTCAGAAATACACAGCAATATAAACTTAAAATTTTAAAAAATCAAAATTTTTCATGTGCAATCGTAAGCAAACATATAATTAGTCAAAATGATAAAAAATGAAAGCATTTGTTAAAAATCAACTCAACCTTCCTTGAACTTTGCAATCCCCTTAACACAGTCTTGCACTGGACTTTTATTGAAAGTATATGATTAAACTGGATGAAATGCTTGCATTTGTTTTATTTGAGGATTAATTTGAATTGTTGTTGTTTTCCATTGCTCTTCAAGCGTCAAAGGAATTTTGAATAAATCTGTTTTCCTTGGACTTCCTTTTATTGTTCCTCCAGGTTCTTTGAGCAGTCTGTGGTTAGAATTACATTATAATGGAAATATTTTATTTTTTTGATGCACAAACTAGATGAAATTCTAAGATTATAAGTTCATATATATTTAGAGAGAGATTTGGCTTTAATATTTGTACAGTAAATAATCAAATCTGAGGCAAATAACAATTTGAACTGATAGACTGCTTCAAAATTAAATACTCCAGAAGGACTTTTTTTCCAAAGTATGTTTTTGGAGGAATGAGATTTTAGGAAGAATGAAAATTGAATTAGTATTGTGCACCTTAACAACTCAGAACTAACGTACTTTTAAATTCTCATCTGTGATGAACTTCTGTGGTTAGAACAGAGAATGGATGTTGCTTACCTTGACTGTAGCAAGGCTTTTGACACTAGGCACCACAATATTCTTGTATCCAAGTAAGGATACTGTAGTTTGTAGGTGCATGTGTGTGAGTAAAATCAGTTTATATGGTTGGATCAGGCGGTTGTGGTTAATGGTTTGGACTCTGCCTGGAGGCTGGAAAAAAGGAAGCAGAGCACTGCAGGAGCCTATCCTGAGATCTGTCCTACTTAATGATTTTATCAATAACCTGGAAGTGGCAACAGAGGACATTCTCATCAACCTCACAGACGACATCAAAGTGGAGGGAATAGTTGATATGCTCAAAGGCAGATCGTCAACTGAAGGGACACAGGCAAGCTGAGAATAATCTAAAAGGAAAATCAATGAAAATCAAGCAGGATAAATGCCAAATCCTAGGAATATATGGGCTATGGACAATCTGCCCAGCTGGGGTGTTGCTGTGGAAAAGAAAAAGCCCTGGGCTTTGTGTTAGACAGTGAATTGGCATGAGACAGCATTGAACATCAGAGCTGACCCTAGTTTGCGCAGAATTGAGTAGATAATCCCCAGAGGTCCCCTCCAGTCTGAGCTATCCTGTTATCATTCAATAGTGAAATGAATCTTAGCTGCAAAATAACTCTGAGGAACACACCACCTGTTTGTTTTCCTTTCACGCAAAAGTGAGAACTGTGGCTAGTGATATCTCTCCTGTGCTGAGCTTGTGAAATCACTGCATTTTCACATTATCTTTAGAGCAGCTTCTAGTATATTTTCATATGTGTTCAGGAGATCCATGAATATCCTAGGTGCAGGAATTATCCTGGGGTCGTATTTGGAATCTGAAAATAACAGTAAATTTAAAGAGGAAGTTTACTGCCTATCACCATCACAACAAAGGAGAAAAGACAATAACTGAAAACTGCGAGAATATCCAGTACTTTGGGCAAGTTGCATTATTTTAGATAAAGCATGTTCATTTATGATCATATGGAGCTTTACTATGTATTTTTCACTCTCTAATATTTTTGTGATGTAAACTATTTCCATTGATCAAATCATCATGGTCTTTTCTAGAAAAGCAAGTAAGAGTAACATAGAAATAACTCATAGACTAGGTAAGAGGATACTTAAGTGGAAAATGCACATTCAGCTTTCTGTGCAGGTCATCACTAAAAGAGACCATTACCTGAAAATTATTTAGATGTCCAGAAATGCATAAAGGAAAATACTAATGCTTAATCTTTTGCTGTGATCATTTGACTTTGTTCCTAGAAAAAAAACCTAGAGATCTCTTGTCCTCTGGAAATTCTAATGAAAAGTTTTATTTTGTTCCACAGGAAACAGTTTGTCAGAAACTGCCTCATTATTTTTATTTCCATTATTTCCATGAACATCCTGCTGTTAAGACTCTATAAAAAAATAAAACTGCTGAGCACTATATCTGGGAGTTTTGTTTTACTCAGAGAAAGGTTCATTGTATCTGAGAAAATGTGATTTACATGAAGGTATTTCACTGGGTTTTTTTTTCTGTACCATTCAGTAGCAGATATGATCACTCTTCTTGGTAATAAAATTCAGAGGACCTTATTTTGCATTAAAATAATTTTTAGTTGTTTTCTCATTGAACAGAAGAGTCAACACTATTAACAGAAATTCATTTGAGGACACCAGTCCACTTCCTTCTGTTCCATAGCTGCAAAGCAACATTCATTCTGACTAGTTTTCTGGAAATTGATTTAGGCTTAATGGTGTCAAGGCTTGGGATATTTGGGTTTGAGGGTTTTTTCCCCCCTTGTCAATAACTCTTCATTACCACTCCTGCTTTCTTAATGTGTGGTAACACCTAACTTAAAAGAAACATTTTAGCATTCTGGATTTAACTTTCCCATCGTTTGCACCTGTTTGCAGTAGGTTTATGCTTTGAATACCTTTTCTGAATTGCCAGTGGTTACAGTGATAAAAATTGTGTGAGATAGCTGTGAAATTTTCCACCTCCATCAGCTGTATTTGGACTTGACATGTATTTTTTTCTGTCCCTGACAGCTCCTTGCCTGACGTTCTGAGACTTTTCAGTATCAATAGGTTCAAGCTCATGGGCATTCTGGGGACAGCGGCAAACACATAACCATGCTAAACCATCCTGTTATTTCAGACTAATCAAAGTATTTTGTGACAGTCAGCTCTGGAGTTTTATATCAGTATTGATTTTGTGCATTTTCAGTATAACATGCTGCCAATCATTAACTTTTGCAAACAAATGCTATTCAGCAGCACATTTCTTCACAGTTGCAGTATTTCTTAGGGCTTGGTTGTTCTAAATCATTCTGCAGTTGGTTTAATTATGAGGAATCCTTCACTATTGTTCTTTATTGAAAAGAGCAAATCTGGAATGACATCTGATTTTCCTGTCAGTGATACAAATATTTTTCTTTTCTTTAATTGTTTGTTGGTTAGTAAGTAAATGCCAATGGGCATGCTGTGACATAGCTTTGTAGGAACAGGCTGATAACCTGAAGAAATTTAGTTTCTTTAATAAAGAGTTATATCTGTTTAGATCCTGAGTCCCATCTGTTTCTATCTACACACTATTATCACACAACTCTTAAACACCCTACTTACCTTAGCATCCTGACATACTGGGAAAGGCATCAAGCTGTGGATATGTCGGAAACGAAGGAGCTCCAGATGGCAACATCCAAAGGCCATCACAGATCACAGAATGTTCTCAGCTGAAAGGGACCCACAAGGATCACCAAATCCAACTCTGAACTGAATGGCCCATGGGGTGATTGGAACCCACAGCCTTGGGGTCAGCACCCTGCCACTCGGCACTCCATGGTTTGGTAGGGGCTATTTGCTTAAGATGCAAATAGATTCACCTACATATAAATCATGAAAGCCTTTTGAGGTGGTTTGTTTGTTCTTTTTGATAAGACTTGTCCACCCCCAGTCTGTTGAAAAAGATGAATGTTAATTGTACCACTGATAGATTTGAGGAAGAATTTACTGCTGTCTTCAGTGTTCACCACAATTAATTAGCTTTGAAACTGAGTAAGATGTAGGACTGATGTGAAAACAGTGTCAGGGTATCTGAAAAATATGAAGAATAGGGGTCTATTAATACTTCCTTCAGAGAACAACTGACCTACCTTCGGCATAAATAATGAAAGCCTGTAAGTAATATGAGACACTTCTTTTTTGTCAGTTCAGTTTGAATTAGGCTGTGCAAAACCAGTGAGGAGCAGACAGTCTTAAGGATGAGACCAGAGCTAATAGAACTGTTTTGACTACTAGGCAAATATAAGTTCTAGAGAATGTGCATTTGAGTTCCATTAAAAAAGAACTGCAAAGCAATAGCAAGGTACATAAGGAAGGCCAGGGTTTAGAATCATGAGAAATGTTCTTAGCTCATGACACACTGATTTCCAGCCTCCTGCTGAAAATGCTTCAGTAGAATATGAAGGTCAGTATTTGTGATGGTAATGAATTGTAAGTAATATAAGAAACATTGAAAATGTTGTCTAAAACACTGTCTAATACTTCGCAAAATCACAAAACATAAAATAGCATTCTGTAATTCCAAAGACTACTTCCTGACAGTGATATTTTCTACTTTTCATTTATAAACCAGTTATGGTTTGGTTTTGATTGATACTGTAATTAAGCCAGATTTATATAAAAGGTATTAATATGATCTTTAAAGTTTATTACTTTTTGTGAAGCCATAGAGCTTTTAAAAATTACACTTATTATTTAAATTTTGGGGGGTGGGGCAGTTGTGGTTTTTGCTGTTGTTTGGTTGGGTTTTTTCGGGGTTTTGGGGTTTTTTTTAAGTGTCTTTCCACCATAAAGTAGTTTTCTCTGCCATAAATGTCTTCCAGAAACTTTCTCTCTAAACTCAGATAAATAAGAACAAGAAAAAAAAATTATGGTCACTGGGAAGAAAGGTTTTAGAAAAGAGGAAGTCATCATAAGCTAATATGAGACAATAAACTGTCAAAGAATAATTTTCTGTCAAAAGTTAGATATTTAATTCTTCAAATGAATAAATGTAATAAAAATTAAGAAACAAGTAAGATGATCAGATTACTTGAAGAACAAAATTACTACTATTCCATAGATGTGTTGTGACATATTTGTAGTAGAGATCCTACAACAATTCCTATCATTATTTGATAGTAATTATTTCCTAAAATTAGGCCATCTGGAGGTACAATCTTAGTTTAAGTATTTATTTCCCTATTTTACTTTTTTCCCCGCACAGTTCCACTGTGCTTTGTTTTCTGAATTTTTAATTAATTATTTTGTTTGCATTATCATTTTATTTTTAAAAAAGGTTGCAATGAACATATTATTGGCCTCTTGTGTGTAAATTCAAAGCTTAAAGGATAATTTTAGATATTTCTTTCTCAAATTTTTACATTACATTTTAAAAATTTATTGCTGTTATTTTAGTTATCATTATGTAGACTGATGTCTATCACAGTTTATCTGTATTAAAGTGATACGTCACAGGTTTTCCAATGCCTCAAAAAGAGAGACATTTCTGTAACTATTCACCTTATATTATTAAACATATATTCAATTGATTATCATACATGGAAGAGGAGATACCAGTGAAAGACTTCATGAGTAACCAAGAACGACATTTTCCTTTCTGTCATAGATATAAGGATTCACACTTTTTTTTTTTTTTGTAATGTGAAAAATAAAGAAGCTCTTTAGTCAGGTGTTCTGGCTTCTGAGACAAAATTCACTGTTACATTAACATATAGAAAAGGACTTTGTTATGTGCAGGTGTTTGAGGGCTTTTTTTAATGCAGTGTTCTAGTTGTTTTCACAGTAGAAGAGGTAAATTGCCCAAATCAAACAACTTTACAAGATCTAGTGTTTTTCTAATATAAGGCTGTTCAGTACTTATACTTCAGAGGTGAAATCAGAAATTATTATAACTCCTTTCAGGCATAAGAAGACCAATACCTGTGTGGGGTAGAACAATAACACAGACTTCAGATTAGAGCAAGGGGAATTCAATTTTGCTGTCCAGCAGCGGCAAAATTAATTCAGTTCCACCAGTCAGCATTCTTAAGAGTCCCACAGCTAATGAGTGTTTGCCTCGAATGCTCAGCCTTCATTCTGAAGGATAATTTATGTAGTTTGTGAGGGAATGGGAAGACTTTGTGAGCCTTACCAAAGACCTCTGAGCTCGTGTCTTGACATCTTTAACAGCATGTATGACAGAATGTGTGAAAAACTTCAGACAGATTTTTTGCATTAAAAGACAGATAATCTAAAAAATAGACTAAAATTACTTGAGATATTTAGTATTAAATTTGTGTTAAAATTGTTTGTTTCTCTTATCTCCTTTTTACTATGATTATTATTTTATTTTGCTATTCTCTAGGAAAATATTTCAACACATCCCTAGAGTTCACATCCAACTACATGGTGTTTTCCTGCTCCAGACTTAACTCCTCCCGGCAGTTACATTAGGTCACTTCCTACTAAGGAACTGAGGAAAATTATTTGGGGTCATTAGACATTTTTTATCTTGTGACTGTTACTTTTGTGTATCTTAATTTCTTGTTATGGTTTCTCCAGGTCTTTCACCTAATCACCAAATGATCATTTTTTAATCCCATCTCATCCTCATAGTTTTTATTTCATTCCAGTGCCCTCCTTTTCCCAGTTTGTAACAAAAAGTCTTGACAATTTTGCAATCATTTGCAGCCGCACATCCAATGTAAATGAAGGACTGGCAAAGTAGAAATAATCTCTCCTCAGCATTTTCATAAGAATTCCTCTCAATACACCTGTGATTTTCTTTTTTCCCTGCATTTTCTTCTTTATTTTCACAGAACACAAGATATCTTCCATCATGTATTTGTACCCTTTTTCCCAATTGCCCAATTTTGAGTCATCCCAGACATACCACTGCATACTTGTTTCTTCCAGCCTCACACTGTAAGTCTTTCCTGCTTTTGATCCAGGCATAGTGGGGCACCTGGTCTCTCAACAAATTCTATGTTGCATCTCTTGACTTTACTGCATATGCCTAAAGGTAGATGAGAGGAGAAGAACCACTGATCAGTATGTTTCATATCATGCAGTTATGGGAAGCCCATCCAGCTGCTCATGCAGTATACAGGCAAAGGAGAATCTGTTAGTGGTATCTTCCCTAAGGTATTTAAGAGCTGCCTGGGAACTGAAGAGGAGAGAGTAGAGGACACAAAAATGAACAGAAAGCTTAAGACTGAGTTTACTTCCAAAAATTGTTGTCAAGAAATGATTTGTGGGGAGCAATGAGCAGAAAATTCAAAGTGAATAGTTCACTGCTGAATTCACTCTTCTGGTTTCACTTACTGCATGCAGTCTTTTATCTTATGATGTGAAGCTTTTACTTGCTGAATTTTTAGTTGTTCAATTTGTTCTCAATATATTGTAGCATAGTTCATTGTACTCAGATGAGATGTGATTTGTGCTACAATAGTTGTGATCACTTGTCTGTGTTAATTATAGGTGTTCAGAATAGCAACAAACCAAAGAAGCCTTGAGCTTTAATGCTTTTGTCATCACATATATTTAAGAAAATTCATATGTAGGCACAATAGGGGAATGTTGAAGAATTTCTTCTCATGCAAAAACATTTTGATCATCGTGCAATGACTAGATCACTGTATGACTTATTGGTTAAGTAAATTGTATACCTGTACTCACTTAGCTATTGCAGATCTTCATTTTTGATATTCTATATAAAGACTAGAACTCATATCAGTGAGCCTCAGCTTTCCAAAGAAGCTAAGGAAATAGTCTGAGCTACTCCTCCAAGTTATTTCTATCATGAATGGAGAGGAAAAAAAAGGTGTTTTATCCCAAAGATATTAGGTACCTATCTTACCACAGAATCAATTGCCCCCTGAAAACTGCAATTCATTTCCATTAAAGGAAGTTTAAACAAAAGCTGACAAAAAAAGCATGAACTCATGTTCAGCTCTTTTAATTCTGTTTCAGGTGACCCACTTCTTACAGAGAAGAGAATTGGCCTATATAAATTAATTGTTTATGAATACTTCAGAAGATTTACATCAATGTTTTTGCAGCACTAACTTTAAACCTTTCAGAGATTTCACACATCAAAGGTCCTATGATTTCCTGAAAGACAGGGAGTGCTGAGGAAGAAGTGTTAAAAGTAGACACAGTCTGCTCAGGAAAAAACATGATGGCTCAAGCACTGCAGATAATCTACACTAACTAGTATTGCTCTGGAAAAGGAATATTTCTTTAGATAAAAGAGGCATTTCTGGAGTGAGGTTTATTGATTCTTCTCAAGATTTTTGTTTTTATTTGGTTTGGTTTTGTTTTGGTTTTGCTTAAATATATGGTGACCTAAACCATAAATGGCTTTTACCTATTTGATAGAGCATCTAGCTGATAAACAGTTACTTATCTGTAGATTTAAATCAAGAGAGAACATTGGAAAAACAGAACAGGAGATTAAGGACTGATACATAGCTTCAAGAAATTCCAAAAGGCTCTTTCAAAACTGATCATCAATAATACTTTCTTTGAATATTTACCTGCTGCCATGCTGCTTGTGGAAATAGTGGAGTCCTGTGATTGCAGCAATGTCAGCAGTTTGAAATTACTTACATCTAGAACAATGATCAGATGGATATATATATATATATAGCAAGGAAATTTTTTTTTAAATACAGCTTAGCAGTTTTGTGGTGAACAATATGTATTCTTGTATTTTCAAATAAATACATGAGCAACATAAAGTAAAATTTAAATAGTGAACAAAATATAATTGATATTTAAATTCAGTACATGCACAAGCATAATACATAACTATCAAAACCAATGTTTTCTAATTACCCAGGAGTCCAGAGTGGACTGTTTACTTAATTTACTTTTAATCACTTTATTTTGGATTTTCTCAGCTGTATATGCAAATGACATACACAATGTCACCTCTGTTATAGATGTGGGTGAAAGAAGGAAAACTATTAATTGATCTTTGGGCACAATTATTTCCCCTAAAGCATTAGGCTTTAATTTGAGTCTATACAGAGAAATAAAATCAATTCTCAGTCTTGATGCTGTCACATGCAGAAGGAAATAGTAAAAAACCAGTTTAATTCTTTCAATTATGGTTATACAATTCTGAAATAAAGAGAGAACCTGGAGTTTGATTAAAGAAAAGGTAAAAGTGTGCTGAATATGTTTAAAATAAGAAAAAATCTACAATGATAAAAAAATCACCTTTCTGAAATGTTAGAATTTGGACCGATGAATGAAGATAAAACTTCTTGCCAACATACAACACGTCTGTATTATCAGAATATAAATAATTCATCTGCTTTGTGATTCTGGAAATAACTGCCCAAATACGGAAAAATAGTTTATGTAAAATAAACTAACAATAAGTATACTTATTCTAGACACTTAGTGCATTTTCCAAAGGAAAACCTACTTTATTTCCTTTAGTATGAAATGAAGAAGTCTGACTTCTTTTTCTGCCTTTCTTCTTGTATCATGTAGGAATGTGTTTTCTCTTCTCTTTGCACAACACAGACACTAATTGATCCTGAACTTCCTTGTGGTACAGTGCAGCTCCTTGGAGACATCACTGTTTAATTATTTTCCATTGAATATTCATTGGAAAGATATTGTATAAATCATATATATATAAAGACAACCCACTGGATCATGAGTTCTTCTAGTGAAAAAATGGGCTATGATGAAGAATACAATAATCAATTACTTTTTTTATTGTGATGTAAATATAACTAAAAAATCCTAATATATGTAGAAATGTCATATTCAGATAATTTTCTTATTTTGGGGCACACAGGCACTTGTTCATCTAGCATGAAATTTCATGATGGCTTTAATGCTAACTATGCATTATCTCTAAAATGATTTCTTCATTATAGCTCTATATCTATTTATTTTCTTTTCCCCATGAATTTCTTTTTAAAAAGTTAATAATACTAATACTAATATTAATACTACTACTAATAATAATAATGTTGTGATATAGTGGTTATAAATTGTTGTTAATATATTTTAGCTGAACCTAGCCTGACAGAGGGTAGTAAAAGCAAGCTAACTGAAACCATTCAGAAAAATATTTATTAAGCTGTGATGAAAAGTTTCCAATGAGCCAAACTTAGTAACCTCTGTTTTTGTCATTGATAGGATTTTAAAGTCATAAGTAAACAGACAAAACTAGCCCAAATGCTTATAATGATGTTTAACTATCTTCATACACATTGCAGCTCAAGTGATCCATTATGAAAAAATTGACACTTTTTTGAAAAGAGAAGTTATGTAACCTACAAATTGATCAGATTTAATATTTCACTGTTAAGAAATAGAAAAACAACTCAGTAAATGACCAATTACTTAATGTAGCTTTGAATAAGTCAGCTGGGCTCATTTTGAAGCATGCTAAGAAATAAGTCAGAAATAAGAAAATTATGCATACCATTGGATAGACAAACCCCGCTGATAGGGTCCTGGGGGTTATAGTTAGAAAATTTTATAACCTTAGTCTGAGCAGTCTGGAACTTCAAGAAAAAGGACAGTGTAGTACAGGTGGTAGATAGCTTGCAAAAAGCTCTGTCATTTTACCTAAGGATACCAAAATCATAATCTGTAGATCGCATTCAGCAGCACTTGAAACACATCAGGAGACCGGACTAAAACAAGCTTAATTGACATCAAGTGCTGAAATGACTGTGATTTTGCTAAGGAAAGAGGAACCTAATCTGAATTGTGTTTCATACATATAAATTCATGTAGATGTGTTTGTGCATTTTTATGTGAATGTGCATGTATGTGTGTATGAATGTGTCTCCTCAGAGGGAAATATGACACGTTAGACACCATGAATTCACCTCAGAACTGTCCTGTGCATTGTGTCTTTAGCTTGTCTGTAATAAAGGAGATACTTTAATTTACAGTCTTCATAGATGCATAAGATTTTTTTTGTTTTGTTTTTCTTTTAATTGGAAAATGAAGACCTTACTGAGAAAAAAAGAACAAAAAAATAAAAAAATAAAACAAATTGAGGACTTTCAGGTATCTCAGCATGCTTGTTGACTTCATTGATTTCAAGCTGATATAATGAGTCGCTTGACATAGACCTCACTTAAGGCAGATTGTATATTGTATTTTCTTTCTTTCTTTTTCTTATTAACCAAAAAAACCCCACCATAGATAATATTTTAATGCCTGTAGTAAATGAATACATTAAAGAGGACAGATATCAAGATAACCATTAAGTAAGAAGCTGACAAAATTTATCCCCTCAGACCAATTAAGGTGTTTTGCAACCTGAAAAATATCACATGATTACAAACAGCTCCACTTTGGAATGAAAAGCTGTTCCATGCTCTGCCAAAGTAATGGTATAGCAAAGGGCTGGTCATCTAATAAATGAGGATATTTCGGAAACATTCCCAACACAGAAAAAAAAAATCGTTTTGGATAGCAGAGAAGTATTTCTAAACATGTTAGACACTTATGCAAACAGAAAGAAATGGGGGAATAGAAAGGCAGGAGAATTGTGAATGTAAGAATTCTGTATGTCTTAAATACGTGCTGGAATCTGTACATTTTTATCTGAAACCCATTGCAGGAAATATGTTTCACTGAGTGTTCTGAACACAGCTAAGTGAGTGTAACAATTAAGTTAGTCTCAAATTGAACATGTAGAAAAAGCAGGAGGGTAATTCTAGTACATTTTGGTAGAAAAGTTACTAAGTTATATACCTTTCTTCTGTGCACTGTTGATTTTTGTTTCATTTTTTAATTATTAGATGTCACACGTTCCTAAAACTAGAAGACCAAAAAGGTGACAAATGAATGTAAAATGTAGAATGTACAAATGGAAACATGGTGGTGACAATATGTTTTATTTTACTGAAGAGAACACATCTTTTTCCACAGCAATACGATACCTACATCAGTGAGCATGGTAGTCATCCTTTACCTTATCTGATATCCTCTTCTAAGAAACCAGGGGGATCTTGAGTGGCCTGAGAATTGCACTCATTTGAACCTCACCATGTTCAACAAGTCCAAGCATAAAGTCCTGCTCCTGGGTGGGAACAATCCACAAAATCAATACAGACCATCAGATGAATGGATGGAGATCAGTCACATGGAGCCCTTTAAGTTATTGGTAGACAAAAAATTAAGTATGAGCCAACATTGTGTGCTCACAGCCCAAAAAAACAACTGTATCCTGGGCTGCATCAAGAGAAGTGTGACCAGCAGGCCGATAGGCTGATGGAGGCGATTCTGTCTCTCTGCTTCATTCTTGAGATAGCACACCTGGAGTGTTAGATCCAGCTCTGGGACCCCAATACAAGAAGGATGTGGACCGATTAGAGGGGATCCAAAGGAGTGCCATACAAAAAAAAGGAAAATACCAACCCCCCAAACCCGCCCTCAAAAAGATCCCTAAACCAAACCAAACAAAAACAAAACCAAAAATTAAAAATAACAAAACAACCCAGCAAACAAACAAAAACAAACAAACAAAGAAAGAACCCCCAAAAAACAAAACAAAACAAAAAACCCAACCAAACAACAAAAAAACTCCAAACGAACCATGAAAAAATCCCCCAAAAAACCCAGGGAGTTGCAAACACCTCTCCTATGAAGAGAGGCTGAAAGAAAGGTTGAGAGAGTTGGAGTTGTGAGAACAGAAGGCTTTGGGAAAGTTTTATTGCAGCCTGTTACTACCTAAGGGGGACTTATAAAAAAGATGGGAACTTTCACCAAGGCCTTGAATGATAAGACAAGGCTTTAAACTGAAAGAAGTAGATTTATATTACACATAAGAATAACATTTTTTATTGTGAGGGTGGTGAGGCACTGTGATGAGGTTGCACAGAAAGGCTGTGGATGCTCCATCCTTGGAAGTGTTCAAAGCCAGGTTGGCTCTGAGTCTAGTGGAATGTGCCCCAGCCTGTTGTGGGGGGATTTGACAAGATAATGCCCTTTAGGGCATTTGGATTGAAGGGCATTTCAATCCAAACCAAACTGGCATTTTTGCTTTAACATTGCCTATGCCATAATTGGCATCCTTGTTATTTTCTACACTACCTTTTCTACAAGGAACCATATTGTATCACCTAAATCACTGTTCTGGGTAATAGTCGCAAATTCATGTAATACCTTTTAAACATGCACAGGTGTTCCAGGGCTTGTGTACCTTTGTTGAACCTCTATTGCTAGAATAGCTTATATCATAGGTTGACTTTTCTTATTCAGATGGAAAACAATATCTCCAAGTCAGCTGATCTATGAATCTGTCAGTGTCAATACTCATTTTCAATCCCCTGTTAAACTTACTTACCATAAATGTGATATTCTGGATTCAAAACTTTTTTGGTTTTCTTAGTTTTTTTTAAATTCCATTATTTAGTTTCTAATATTGTGTATTTACAAATAAAATTATGCTTTGTGTCTTCAACCTAGTAGTTGTGTTCTATCTTATTTCTCCCTTGATGACAGCTGCAGCAAGCCTGGCAAGCAATTATAGAGCACATTTAATGAAAATAATTATCAGAATTTGTAGGCATGCAGTATCTGGTGGGGCAGTATTATGAATGCTCATTCTGGGACTCCCTGGAATATGCAGTATCTGCTGCTTCTAAACTATTTCAAGCAGTGAAAAAAAAAAATACATATATTCAATAAATATTTTTGTTTCGTTTTCCTAAATTTATGTATTCATCTCCACTGACTTTGCCTTGTATCAGTTTACAGATTCACTCCCCTCTCAGACTGACTTTTTTCTCTAGGGTTTCAAGAACAATGCAGAACTTTCTCTTGTAATATATATTTTAGCCTGAGATCTAGATTAGGAGTAAGCATAGTGGGGTCACAGAGCTATACCTCTTTGTGCATCCAGAAGACATGCTTCTCTCACAATTGTTCAAGGTTATATAGTAAATTAGGTTACCTTTTACAATCACTCTCATCTTTGCCTGCTTATTGTTGCAGAAATTAGAAAGTCAATAATGAATGAGGCGCCAAATTGTGGGAAGAAAAGCTGCCATGGTAACATTGGAAATTCCAACAGGCATGACTTTTGTATAAAGAATCAGACTCACACTTTTCTCACACAGAACTTTTTCTGCATAGACTCAAGCCGATCTGAACATGTTAACCAAATCCAAAACATTCTAATATTTTGAGGGTGTTCATATAGTTTAATGCATTATATTAATGGTGTGCATTATTATATTGCTCTGTGTTCTATTCAACAGTGCTTGCAATCCAAGGAGGTAGTCTTCAAGGTGAGCAGAAACAACAAACTTTTTTTCCCAGAAAACCCTTATTTACAGAAAATATCCATTTTTCACATTTCATACTGATGATCTTTACTGTAGCAAAATCTATGAAAACTTGTTACAGCCTTAGGTTTTCAAGATTGAAAAAATTATATCCACTCTGTAACTTTTGTATGCAACACTTCCTAGCTGTATAGAATTGTGATTCTTTTCCAGCACAGTGTTTGAAATCTGGTTCAGCTGAGTTGGGTTTACTAGTTATCTTATATAGACAACGATATCCTGGACTTCATAACTCACAAAATCATATTCAGTGCTGAACACTGAACTCATATTATTAATTTGGAGATGTTGAAGGTGTTGATTCAGAACTAACAAATTTCTAGTGGCCTCAAAGGAAATGTCCGCAAAACTCATGTTCATTTCTTTTTCACTCAAATTAGACTTTAGCTGCAAAATACCTCATTAAAAGAATGTTTGTTAGCTGATTAGCTGGGGTAGTCCAGGAATTAGCAAGACTGAAAACTTTCTAGATACTGGATAAAAATACGAGTATTTTGCCTTGCTTAGTGTTATGTTTGATTGTACATAAATTACATAGGACTACACTGTCCTGGTTATGTCTTTATGCATTTTATTTTTATGAGTGATGTTAAAAACCCTCTCTGTAAAATGTAATGTGTATCTGTAAAGCTGTGTGAAGTTTGAAGATGTGTTTTATCTTCCTTTACTTTGGGTATTTAGGAAGTACTGGACTGAGTTTTTTGCACAAACAGAGGATTCCCCATGAGGATTGTCTTAAAATGACTGTGGGTCTGCTGAGCATTTAAGATATGCCATTTTATGGCTGGGAAACAGTCCAATAGTACAGCTTTCCAACACCTATGAGGCTGGCAAAATCAAAGCTCTCATTAAGTCAAGCTTTTCTTTGGGGGAATGAAGATAATGTTGGTACTGTTCACCTATTCTACTTTTTTTGATTATAAAAATAAAATGTAAATAAAAATATTCTGAGTTTTTTTTATTATAAAAATACTTGTGCTATGTACCTTATCTGGATATAGACTGGCTTGTAGAGCTCAGCTGTGCAGGAAAAAAAAATTAAAAAACTAGAGAGTCCTGTCAGAAAACAAGAAGTCCTAAAGACATTGCTGCTAAAAACATACTGCCACCACACAATACTTTCGGGTAAAAACAGTTCCAGAAGAAGTCTGTTAGTCTCTCTGCTTCTCTTTATTTATATGAGGAACTCAGCAGTAGCTGGTGACAGCAGGAGTACAGGGTCATCGTATCTGTCATGATTTCTGTGAAAGGCCTTCAAAACCTCTTCAAGTAAAACCTTTCTTTTCCACAGATTTTTTTTTTTAATGTTTCATGGGTTCATCCTGTTCCTGTGTGGAAATATTTATAGTTATAAACAGTTTTCTGTTTTCAAAATCATGTTTAATTTTGAATGCATATTCTTTGCGTAAGAATCTTATGTTTTGCATGGGACCTGATTATTACAGCAAACTAATACAGACTTCAGTGCAGTGCATCTAGAACAAAAAAAAAAAAAAAAAAAAAAAAGAAAGAAAATGGTTGTGGTGTTAGCGAAGTGAAAAATATACATTCTGTTTCATATGCTATTGCTTTTACACCTGCTATAAATGTCTTGGAGATCAGGAATTAGCAATTGCCAAGAGCTTGGCCTGGGTTTCTGACAAATAGCCTTCCTTTAATCTCCTGCCAAATATTTTGTCATTATTCAATGAATCGAGTAAAAAGTAGGCTGTCTAAAACTTTCACAGTCTGGATTTTCAAGATAATTTGTTTTATAATAGACATCAGTCATCATTTTGTCCTTTTTGCATCACTGTTGTACTAAACTGTTTCAATGCTAAGGTAAAACCATGTAATTTAGAATTGTTAAAGTTGTTTTTTTTTAAATCAGGACTAACTTCACCTGTGTATACCAAATATGAAAGTCAAGAATGAGAGCTTTAACTGACTGTCACACTGACATCTATTACCAATTTGTAAATTGTTGCACCAGCTCTTCTTATAACATTATATTAAGGCTATAATATAAACTCAGTAAAATTGAATATATGAATCATAACAATTTTTTCAAGACAAGCATTTTTCTTATAAATAAGTATTTGCTTGATTTTTAGGAGCAGAAGTGAAAATTTCTGCACCATCATTTGTCATCTTTATTTGTGGACAATCATTTAGGACACACTATAATTATTTTAAGGACGAATTTGACTCCATAAAAAATGGAAATCTATATAAACAGTAGCACTTTAGCATAAAAAGGCTTCTGCTATCTTCACATTTTAAGACAAGGTTGTATAGTAAAATCCATATACATTTTAACATAAAATTAGGCTTATATATGTATTACACTTTCCTTTTCTGATCAGAGGAAGCCTGAGCAAGAGAGTGGAAACAGCTGGGAACTGCAAGTCTGGGAAATTTGTGGTCATTCTGTAGCATTTGTAGAACAGCCTGTAGCTTTTAAACCAAATGGGGTTCTCAATAAAACAATTAAATAAATAACAGGAAAGTTTGATATTACTTTCTGACACACAAATAGGAACTCAAAGTAAAGCAGGACTCTTATTCTCAAGTTTTTTAGACTTTTGACCCTTTCCAATCTCACTATAGCAGTGTCACTTGAATTTGACACCTAGGTGGAAAATTCAGTTCAGACACCTGATTAATAAATAGTCTCACGAAACTTTAGATTACGTTCTAAGGAAGTATTTTGCTGTTGCACACAAGCCAAAAGATAAATAATTGTGACATTATGTGAAAATTTAGGATGATAATTGTTCTGCTTGATAAGTTCTCTAGGTTGACATATACAGAGACATTTAGAGTACTTTGTTTTCAGTGATTTATTTCCAGCTACATTCTTCAAGAGCAAGACTGTATAAACTTCCTAGGGAGAAAGGTCATATAATCCCTTTTCTCCAGAAAATTTTTCGGAATATTCTTCTCTTATCAATGAAGACAGTGTTAATTTGGATCTTGATAGAGAAAAAAGGGTAAAACTGGAGTAATGAAGCACTTTATCTTCAGCTGTAGGAAATTTCAGTTTGGATCAATTTTTTTCACACTAGCTAATCATAATAGCTTCAGCAACCCACATTAGCTTCAGGTAGGTATTTTGATTATTTTGAAGAGAAGGATCAATTAAACTGACATAAAAGTAATTGGTGAAAAGAGAAAAAGAAAAATTATTTTTCTACTGTATGGAGCTCACTAATATTGTATTGCACTATATTTCTGTTTGAATTCTAGTTAGACTCTTGATTTCATCCTTGAGGTGCAGAGCAAAGAATGCAAAAAGTCCATTTGATAAAAAACAAATGTATTATAATATTCAAACCACAAAAATAAAGAAACTGTAGATCCTAATTCATCTTGGAATGTTTCATCTTCCAAGAAACCTTATTAGAATCTAGTCCTTGTTCAAATAATTAGAATAACTAAAAACTCCATTTGTGTGAGATTTTACAATATTAAAATGTAAAACCTTAAATTTTAAGCAAGTCAATGAAAATAGACTCTTATTATGGATTAAATATTTTTAACAGTTTTCTATTCTATATTTAAACAAAATGTTTCATGGTGGGCTGTTATATTTTGAGTCAAGTTCTGATTTTTCCCAAAGACAAAGGACATAAGTGTTATACAAAAAAAAAGGATTTCACACTTCTAAAAGTTCAATATGAAACTCATAAGAAGGAAGAAAAAAAAAAAAAAAAAAGGTTAGTTTTCCAATGTCACCCTGGCCTTTGGCAGATCTAAATAGCTTTATTCTGGAAAGTTACCATGGGTTGTTTCTGAGCCAAATTTTGTCTGTATATTTCTGCAGTCATATAATATTTGGCCTTACTTTTGAATTTTTCAACACATCAAAGCTTAGGGGCAGGGAAACACTTAGAAAAGATTCTGAACTGGAAGATGTCCAATTCAGATGTGATCTATGACTGTTGGTGCCCTCATTTCAGTTCATGGCAAATTCAGAATCTTCAGTTGCTGTTAAGTACAGGTTAAAGCATGTCAATTTTTCATTGAATGGATGAGGAGTACCATATACAGTATTTACTCCAAAAAACAACCCCTGAACTTTCCCTTTCTCCATTGATACTTCTCCACGTTGATGAAAAATGGACTGTGACCATTTAAGTGTACTTTTTTTTTCCTTAAGTAAATAGAAAGTCATACACAAATGTGTCAGATATTATATCTTATTTCTTTTCTGATAATTCTATTTATTTAAGTCTTAGTACTCTTTGCCCTTGACAGGCTTAATGAGAATGTCGATAATGGATGCAATTTCAAATCATTGACCTAAATATTGTTAACAAAATTTATATAATTAGAATTTTATTATATGTATTATATATATGTATTGCTATTTAATTCTTACATATTAAAATTTATGTCTATATATCCAAATATTATATGTTAGCAGATGAAAGAAATATGAGATGCATATTTAAGTAAAGCTCATATGAACACAAAACCTGAAAACAGGTTGGTCATAGGAGCAATTATACTTTCCACAGCACACATACAAACTATACAAATAGTAACATTTCTTCATCTAATCTATTGAAAGAACTGAGGCCTGTAAAAAACTTTGGCTTATTGAAAATTGAGTTGTTTATACAGCTTTCTTAATCCATGTAAAGATAAATTTTATCTTCTCCTTTTGTCTGTATTTTCTCAATAGAATGACTTTCTAACGATTTTCTTCTTCTTTTTCCCATCCTTTTAAGTATGTGTTTGTTCTGATGGCATATTGCACATATTGCCTTCGACTTAAAAAATTCCATAGACTAGGATATGTCTTAAGCCTGAGGATATAAGGTATATACAACTATAATGAGTTCTGGTCAACACTTTGTTGGTACACTCTTTCCCTGAGTCATATATTCAGAAATCAAACATCATGAAAATGGTATTCAATTCTTTTTTTCCCCCTGAATTAGCTAATGATCACTTTACTTCAAATTGACAGAGAAGTATGCATAACATAACCTACATGTCTAGAAACCATTCCTCAGATTTTTTGACAAAGGCTGAAAAACAAATTGCTGAATTTATTTCTCAACAAGTAATTTCTAAAGTGATCATTGCTACTTTTATGTCTGCTCCTGAAAAGCAATCAAGTCTTTATCCTCTAGCATGCACTTAAACTCACAGTTTGAAATATCATGAAGCAAATCAAATTTCAAATCAAAGAAAAAAGATCATGAATTCTACTGAAAATGTGACCATGAAAACGAAAAGATATTTTAGAATAAAATTGCTTGCTTCTGAATATTTTGTGCAGTGTTTTTTCCTAAAGTATGGACTGCGGATTCTCCAGGAAGATTTTAGTATCCTTTGCTGTACTGAAAAACTGTAGTGGAAGCCAGCTTCTACTCATACTGCTGTCTCTAGATGAGATGTCTTTCTGAGCACTAGATTGTGTGGGACACCTTTTTTCCTTTGCAGTAAAAATTATGTATGATAAGGTACAAAACCTATTGAGAATATAAGAATACTTCTCAGTAACAGTACCACCAACTTTGGTTAGATAGGGACTCCTACTTGATGAAAGATGGGTGTTTTCAAAATGTGTTACTTTCGCAGACAAATCAGAAACGCAGTTTGGAAGTGTATTTGACAGAACAAAAGTTTTCCATCATAGTTTTGGCTTTGAAGTCGTGCCAGTTTTCGCATAACAGACTCTTTCATGAAACTGAGCCTTGAAGAGAGATGTTCTGTGTTATTTACTATGGAGAATTTAACAGTGTGGTAAAAATAGCCAGATTTTGCCTTGGTTATGTCTTGTAAATCCATCTAGATTATAATACTTTGTTTAAATCTTCTCCTAAGAATCATATCTAAAGAATACTACAGCAAATCAGACTACGGGGACTTAGATGAGAGTTAAGACAAATCTGACTGTGAAAAATGCAGGTCTAATACAGAAAAAAAGATAAGGTTTTTCTCATTAAATGTACTGCATTTTGAAACTTTAATTCCAAATCCATATAAAGTATAGATTTTCCCTCTGCTCATCCTCCCACTCCCTTGATTTCCAAAGTCAGATTTAGTTTTCTTCTTGTCATTTTGGAATGCTCTTCTGTATTGCTTTCTCTCTATAAAGAGTAAGAAAAATCAATGAAGTACTTCTTTACAAATCTGTGGGAGAGCCATCATTTGAATTTTCCTGAAAGAATATAATTTTCAGAAGATTTTTTCCTTCCATAAAATTTATTTTTAAAATTTTTTTATTTCAAAATTATTTGATTGTTTCTCCTTGTATTTTCCAGGTTTCATTGCTTATCTAAGACATTGTTACCCTAAGTCTTATTGCAATCCTTATTACAGAGGTCTGAATGATTGATATCTTGGATTCCAGAAAGTGGACTCCCCAGCTAAGGATAACAGTAGTCGGTGGTTTTTTGACAACTCAAAATCAAGCAAAATATGGTGATAACTTCATTCTCTCAAGATTTAGGTGGTGTAATCCAAGGTAAATTATTTTTTGTTTTGAAAGCAATGTGTTGATTTTGGCTGGTATAGAGTTTAGAGAGGGATAGAGAGGATTTTGGCTGGGATAAATGTTTAAACTGGATACTGTATCTTCATGGAAAGGGCTGCCAAGCATTGGAAAAGGCCGCTCAGGGAGAGCGATTCTTGGAGGTATATAAAAGTAGATGAGGTGTTGAGGGACATGGTTTAGTGGTGGGCTTGAAAGTGCTAGGTTGGACGCTCTGATGTCAAAAATCTTTTCCAGACTAAATGATTCTATGATTTTATTAATACAATTTTTTTGTTTTCGCTGGGAAAGATATCTAGCAGTCCTTAAGAAACTATTTAATGCAGCAAAACTATGTAATTCTGCGAGAAAGACAAGAAAACTCTCCAGACGTTTTGTACAATGAATGATTTTTTTATTACCTTTTTAGGAGACTCTAAGATGAGTTTTAGTCTAAATTAACAGATTAGTAGATTCAGTTAAATACATATTGAGATTAAACAGCTTGGTACACAAAAAGTAAAATGATTCCACTTATTTAAAAGATAAATTAATGTCTCATTAGATCAAGGTAAAACTACAGAAATAGCTTAGAAGTTCGAAGAAAGAAAGAAAAAGTAAAATCCTACTTTAAAGACTGTGTAAGAATTTTCCACATGGAGAAAGATAATTAAAATATGCTAAATAGTAATATCTACTTCTTATAAAAAAGACTAGTTATGGTATTGTGCTAATGAAAGGATGATAAAAACTAATTTTGAATGAAGCCATGCATGAAAGAAGGATGTTTGTTTTTTTCATGAAGTGTTGGAAACATTAAAGCTTGAGTTGAATAAGATATTTCTTTGTCCTTCAATCCTTGATTTAACTGCACTCTTCACTTGCATAAGCCAACAAAAAGGCAGGCAATGAGCAGAATAGAGAAAAAGTTAAGCTTCTACAACAGGATCAAGAGGAAGTGACTTTCCAATTCACAACTTCACATAGATTAAATATGTCATTATTAGATGAAGCTGTAACACTGTAAGTATATTTAAACTATATTTTCCTTGAAGAAAAATGTAATGGGGATATTGAAATGCTGTTCTCACTGAATACATTAACAATATTTTTAATAATCTTCTGGTTTCCTTCTCTTTAAAAGGAAGAACATGAACTAATCTCACAAAAATAAAAAGAATAAATTAATATTTTTTGTTATTTCTTGATACACATTTATTTACTTCCTCCTATCCATTATATACTAAATTGTGTAAATTAACCTTTATGGTAGGAGTCTCCTAACCTATCTGAGTCTTTACATTAAAGCAGGGCTCATCCTACGGAATCCTAGAGGTTGGATTCATTGCACATTCTACAAGAGAAGTACAATGTAAATGTCTTAGGTAGAGTTTCTTCTCCTGCTCTGTGAAATCCAGATTTGTTTAGCCTGTGTTTAGAAGCTTAGTCAGCACCTCTGTTTAGGTGCTGGCTCCAGGATAAATGCGCCAGTCTGTGGACAGACTTACTGCATTGGTTGTATCTCCCCTGACCCCAGTGAGGACCCAGACAGACACATCAGATGCAGACATTTCTGTCCAGATGACTAGGACTAACCCCAGATGAGTGTGTGTCAAAATATCCTAACACTAGGTATTTAAGATTGTACAGGCACCTTCTAGACACCAGAGAGGGCTGACATAATACCACTTTGCAGATATATGACAGAAGGTAGTAGATGATTACCTATGACTGGAAGCTTTATATTTTAGATAGCTGTACCTAGCATTAATTACAGAATTTAATTATATTCTTATACGGTTATTTGACAGCCTGCTTGTATTATACTATGCTAGGGCTTCCTATTATTTTGAGAAATAAAGTATACAGTGCCTCTATGGAGAAAATTACCACTGTTCTTACTGAGATCCCCACAGTGAAGAGTAAATGGGGAGAAAAAAGAAAGAATGAATAAAAAGAAGAAACTACTTTACCGGTCAGTGGTTTTTATTTTGTTTTCTCTCACAAGAAAATAGACTCATTATGAACTGTGATCATTCTCATTGCTTATAGCTGTGGTATGTTCTCTCAAGAGCACAGCTAAAAAATCCAGACTGCTAACACAATGGAATGTATGTCCCTTAACTGGCTTAATGGAAAAAAAAAAAGTATTCACTGCCTGGATTGCTCCTTTCTAATTACAGATTTTTTTCATACTTAGGGTTTCATTTCTCAGGAGTTACAACATAAAAACATTCCTAACTAATCACAAATAGGAATTCTTTTTCCTTCACTCAGACTCCACTCCTGCAGGACACTCAAAGCTGTTGACTCTGTCTTCTTGGTAGAATACACCTCTCAGCTACCATGAGAAAATCAGGAAATGATCAGCAGACTAACAGGTTTATAGTCTCATTTAGAATCTTCATATAAATACAGGTTTGAAACCTAAACTGGCAAAATCCAAAAGACAGATACTTTACTGGAAAATATATACATTTTCTCTGATGTCTAGTGGACAAATGCCATAATCTGTTCCATAAAACAGGGACAGCATAGAATTAAGTCCCAAAGTGACGACAAATTTATGCAAATGGATGTATCTTCTTGAATTATTTTCAATCTCAAAGGAACTGTCGCTATAACATATGAAGTCAAATGCAAGGAATATTCAGAATAGAAAAGTAAAATGTGTATGATTATAAAATAAAGGGATGATCAATACTGGCCACTCAATATGTTTTTGATTGAACAGCAAAAGGTTGAAAATATTATTATTTAATATCTGACAATATTCTTAGAGCAATGTACAGTTGTTAATTTGTAAAAAGTTTCAATAATCACATGACTTGCATAATCAACATATGTTCCAGCATGCGTTTTGATTTGAGCATCAAATGGGAAAAAAACCCCAAACATCATAAAATGCATCTGAGGTGCAGACATTCAACGATTGTTGTAAATGAAAGTTATGACATCCTCAGAAATCAATTTAGCTATTTGATTATATGTATTTACATTTCCTGTCATGACATCAAAGGAATGTATTTCAAAATGAGCACACTCATAAGCTTGCTCTTAAGTTCATACAGGTGCAAAGCATAGAGTTAATTAATATTTAAGTGAATATGCCTCCATCCAGAAATAATCACTTTTAGAAGTGTGAAATTAAAATGACAATGAGAAATGTGTTCTACCTATGTATTACATTTCTACATAGACCAAAATCTTTGGAAAAAAAAAAAAAAGTAAAAGGGAGAGGCACAGGCAACAGTGCAGTAAGTTATTAGCAAATACAGCTGGAAATACATCTAACTGTCTCCTACTGCCTTGTTCTGCTTCCACAGCAGGGAACAGATACTCCCAAATCTCCTACTGGAGAAAAAAATGTAAAGCATATTTAATACTGCATGACACAACTATTACTACAGCTCAGTGCTGTAGCTCAGAGTGGTTGTAGAGTCTCCAGCTTCTACATACACAAAACTGAATTGGACATCACCATCGACAACCTGTTGCAAGTGATTACCCTTTGAGCAGCAGTGATTGCCTGAGCAATTCCCTGGGGACCCTGGCAACTTCAGCTATTCTGTGTACACAGGTCTGACTACACTAAGGACAACCTTTCACCTTGGTGAGCATTTGATTTTACAGAAAAGTCAATTATAGGATATTGGTGAGATAAATGCAAATTTGGAATAAACTCTAACTTCTTATCAGTGCATAACAACTAAGTGAAATGAGACTACCCTCAAGACTTTTCTTCCAGGGATCTTCCTGGAAGGACTTTCTGGGAAAGTCTTGGAAATGGGAACTTTTTTGGAAATGAGATTTCTGCCATTAGCTTTAGCAGAATAAGTAGACCATATATGGACTATAACATCTGTCGCTTGATGAAAGCAAAGGAAATATCAGACTCCAGTCATGAGTTCTACCTGCTAAGTAAAGTGGCTCAGAATTCACACCTTACATCTCTACAAACTAGTAGTTAGTTTTTCTGTCAGTTTGGCCCCCATTAACATAGGGGAGCCAAACTGACAGGAGTCAGTTTCTCTCTGATGATCAGTTCTCCACACTTTTCACTTTTAGTATGAATCTCAAGGATTTGAAAGCAAGGAGAATAAAAGTTTCTAAGTTCAAATATCTGTCTAGTCCACAATTTTCCCTGCAATATCCATACTAACCTTTCCATCACTTTTTTTTCTAACAGAAACTGCAGAAATTGTAAGATGTGAAAGGGTTCTCTTAGGAAGGCACATGTTCAGAGCAATTTACAGAGGTCTGTTGTATATTAACTTGTGAATTCGAGTGAAGAAGAAATTGTTTGCAGGTTCCAGACAATCTACTCTGCACATGCTTTCCTGTGCAATGAGATTTTCAAAGACAAAAGGCCTGACAAGAGGTCTCCTCTCTGACTTAGACTCCATTCTGCAAAGTCTCATGTGAATAAGCGCTTGCTGATATTTAACTGAATGTATTTTTTAATATAAACACAAACACAACCTTCCACAAAAATACAGAAATTATTACCAAAAAATCAGAAATTATTTAGATTGAGGCAGAAAGTTGACATTCAAAATTTTTAACCCATCCATACTGTTACTGACTGCAGCAATTATAAGAGATTATAGGTGTTTACTCTGAAAAGCATCAGAGTGGGTGAGTAATAAATGGTGCTTATTTACCTGATTTAATGAACAATTTTTTCAATTTTTATATTCCAGCCAAGATATTGACAATTACATCAGTCTTATGTCTTTATCTGTTCATCTGTGAAGCTTCCCTTGCCAAACATTCTCCCAAAGAGCAGCAGAAATCAAAATCAAATCCAAATCCAAGAAAATATACTAGAGCAAATTTCTGTTGAAATTAATCTTTTGAAACTGAAAGTTCAAATGTTCATTTTGAAGAAACTGAGATAAAAATAGTTTTCCAAAGTCTTCCAGATGTCACAACATACAGATACACATTAGATATATAATAGTATGGACCAAATAATAATTGAAACTATTTTGCTTATTTTGGGTGATAGCACAATATTTATTATTCCTCTGGACCCAAAATCCTTGTTGATTTTGCAGGACACTTGGACTGAGTTCTGAATGTCGATGATTTACAGTGATGCAAAGGATTCAATATCAGCATGAGATGGCCAAATATTCTGGAGTTATTCTCTTTCACCTCATTGCTTAACAGGGATGCCAGAAGTTGATTCTTGGTAGTCTGTACCACAGATATACGCAAGATTTATTTACTTATGTGGTTTTGTTCACAGAGGGGTGTTTAAGCCTATTCCTTTGGGCTTAAGCCCAGCCTGCAACTGAGTACCATGCAGCTACTTGCTCGCTCCCTGGCCAATGGGATCAGAGACAGGATTGGAAAGGTAGAAGTAAAAAAACTTGTGGGTGAGATAAAGACAGTTTAACAGGTAAAGCAAAAACTGCACACGTAAGAAAAGCAAAATAAGGAATCCATCCACCACTTCTCATGGGCAGGCAGGTGTTCAGCTATTTCCAGGAAAACAGGGTTTCATCACATATAAGAGTGACTTGGGAAGACAAACAGCATCCCTATGAATGCTCCCCCTTTCTTCCTTCCCCCAGCTTTATATGCTGAATAATGTGCTGTATGGTATAGAATGTCCCTTTGGTCAGCTGGGGTCAGATGTCCCAGCTGTGTCCTCTCCCAGCATCCCACATCCTCACTGGCTTAGCACGAGAAACTGAAGAGTTCTTGACTTAGAGTAATCACTACCTAGCATCAAATAAAACATCAGTGTGTTTTCACCATTATTCTCACTGTATCCAAAACACTGCACCCTACTAGATACTAAGAAACAATTAACTCTACCCCAGCCAAAACCAGAATGCTTAGCTCACCCCATCTGATAATCAAATGGCTTTTTGATTGAAAGCATTTTTGCTTTCACATCTAGATGCAGAGCTGTAGGGTTTTATTTTCCTCACCATATTCAACCATCACAGGACTTAAATTATTGTCCGCTTAGACCTATTACCGCAGTACACACAACAGATCATTAGAAATTCTTTGTACAGTCAATTAACATTGACATCTAATAATGCCTCTGTAAAGTAATGGCATTTTAATGTCCCATGGGACACACAAGTCCAGTTTGAGGTGCTTGCTTAGTAGCTGTACTGAACAGAAAGTAATTTGTTGCCTTTATATATTTTTTCTCCTCTCCTCTCCTCTCCTCTCCTCTCCTCTCCTCTCCTCTCCTCTCCTCTCCTCTCCTCTCCTCTCCTCTCCTCTCCTCTCCTCTCCTCTCCTCTCCTCTCCTCTCCTCTCCTCTCCTCTCCTCTCCTCTCCTCTCCTCTCCTCTCCTCTCCTCTCCTCTCCTCTCCTCTCCTCTCCTCTCCTCTCCTCTCCTCTCCTCTCCTCTCCTCTCCTCTCCTCTCCTCTCCTCTCCTCTCCTCTCCTCTCCTCTCCTCTCCTCTCCTCTCCTCTCC